>CM029495.1:39254924-41654924 GCA_017140595.1 Eucalyptus curtisii
ACGAGCAAAATAAGAAAAAGAAAATTAACAATAATTTGTGAAGTTGTGGTTATGAGTGAATTAAGTTAGCAAGAAAGCACAAGGTTCTTTTATATGGTTTGATTTTAGCTTCGATTTCTATTTTAAATCGAGAAGTTAAAAATTTCAAACTTCGATTTCTTCAATTTCTCTATTTCGGAATAGAAATCTATTTCAAAAAAGAGAAATCAAATCGTTACCAAACGAATTTTGCTCCAAACCCTGTTTTAACGAGAAAACGAAGAAATCGAGAAATAGAAATTTTGTCATGCGCGCCCTAACATGCTGGAAAAACCACAAGATGCCCACCCTCCGATACATTTGTATAACTAGTTTGATGTGATGGCCATGAACAAGGGGACAACCACCATTCTACAAGAAAATATTGGGCATCACAGTAATGAATATCAGTAGAATACTAATTCATTCACCATGTGACACGTGTCTCTTGCGGGCCCACTTGTCAGAAAAATTTTAAAATTCTCGTGGGCTACTCTGTCTCTCCACTCCATGGTCTTTCTTCCTCCCTTGTCGCTCGTGATGCTCTCTTCCCTCTCTCTCCACTCTTCATGCTCCGCTCTCTGTCTCTCCCTTATCTCACGCGACACAACAACTCTGCTCTTTGTCTATCCATCGTCTCACACGAGACGACTCTCTCTCCACTCTTCACGCTTCGCTCTCTATCTCTCCCTTGTCTCACGTGACGCCACAACTCCACCCCTTGTCTAACACAAGGCTACAACACCCTACTCTAATGAATTGAGAGAGAGAAGGGTTTGTTGGGTGATTTTGCACTTCTCTCTTATCTCAAAAACTAACTCAAAAAGTAGGATTTTCCCTCACACTTATAAACTTACCATCAGCCTCTTTCATAAGAGATGTGTGATCAACCTAACAATCTCCTCATCACACATCAGGCCTAAGTCAACGGGCAACAAATCATATCTTTCTTGTGTGATTGTTGGGTCTAGATTTACTAATATACTGGGCTCCAATACTAATGTCGGGTAGCCTTGGGTCTCTCTCACCCTTAAAAACTAACTTAAAATGTGATACTTTTCCTCACATTTATAAATTAACCATCAACCATTTTCATAACCGATTTGAGATACCTCTAACAGGGCTTTGTAGTATGCTTAGGAGTAGTCTTTTTCCCTGGTTTACGGGAATTTTCATCTCCGTCTACCTCTTGCTCAGCCATGTCCATTTCACGGAAGAAACAAACAAAGCCAAGTGCCATTTGCCAAATAAAGTGGGTTCCCATGATGTGCCGTAACAGCCCAAAGATAGAACCGAAGATTCTCTACTTAAGATGCATCAAATTCATTTGTTGACCTTACTATTGTGATCATCAGTTGGACAACGTAGATGCCTCAACCAAGGTGATAGAAGCCTTAGAAGCTAGATGCACATCCGTGCAGATACCACCCAAAAAACAAAAGAAACCAACAATGGCAGTTGCTACCTGTGCAATAAAGATGGTTCACATGCTAAATGTCCCATAAATAAGAACCTAAAGGAGAGCTAGAATGTCTGCACTTAATATGCTTTACCAATTCATCACTAGACGTTAGTGATATGATCTTCGATTCGACAACTTCGATGCTTCAATCAACATGATGAAACCTTGCTTGAAGCCCAAATGGCACTCCAAAAACCCATATTGACCGACCCAAGCAACAGATACGAGTTAATTAACAAGCAGATGCTGATATGCCTACTACCATAATCAAGGAATAGATGTTAGTTTTTGATACATCAACAAATAGATATTAGCATCAAAGGATATCAGCATTTTCTCCTGTCCCAACAGCCATGATTATACCATTCCTAATCAATTCCCCCTCCCTCCACTCCCCCAAGGGGGTGGAAAAACAGACACATGCTCAAAGAAGAATGAGGTGATAACTACATTTAGGTCAGCTTCTATGCAGAATCTTCTCTTGCGTGCATCCTTCATAGGAGGAGTCATACCATTTCTGTACTCCACCACATCTGGGGCAGGATCTCCCGGCTCTCTAACCATTATCATCTGCACATGAGTTACCTTCAAGAAAAAGGTGCACAAATGAAGTAACAATGCTGAAACTCTTAAAAAGTGCACTTCACCTGACCATTTTCTGCAGTTTTAATCAGAACAGTATCATCATAGGTCTTGTAAGACGCCACAATGGTTGATAGAATCATCAGAACGTTCACCACATAAAGAGGGCAGACAGAGTAACTTGCGAGATATAAGACAAATACAAGACAATTTATTCCGAATTCACTGTGCAAAACGTAACGATGGGTAGGAGTGATTTGTTCAAGGTGGGCCGATTCCCACCCAGGAACCGAGGAACCAGAGCAAAAGAGCCGGTCCCCAGTTTGCGGAACTAGTAACTGGCCCAATTGGTCCTGGACCACCCGTGAACCAGACCAACCAGATTCCCATGTGGGTCCAGGAACCAGCCGTTCTACCATCATACTCTCATTTTCCTCCCTTACTCATGCCGAATGTCCTTGCTTCAATTCACTCAGTCTTTCCCTTTTATTGGTAGGAAAATTCGACACTCACATGCGAGGGCTCTTGCTTCCGCAGAGCAAAACCGAATTCTTTTTCCCTTCAATTTCGAGTATTACAACTCTAGTAAGCCGAAACAAATTTTCATTTTTTCACAGGTGCCCTATATGATGTCAAGGATCAATGCTAAATTGATCAATTCATAGGCCTACTTGCAGTTCTAGACAAGGAAAAATGAAAAAACAAAAAATAGCGACCGCTACCTCGCAGACAACAAGCCACCGGAGCTTGTCACAGCACAGAGAGAGAGAGAGAGAGAGAGAGAGAGAGAGAGAGAGAGAGAGGGCGATGAGGAGTAGATGGAGGCGTTGCTTAGCTTGGCTCGGCTGCTTTGAGGTGGCCGGGGTGACGGACGACGTTGAGGATAAATGCAGGAGTTAGACAGAGCCGAGTGGAGAGAGACTGAGGGTGGCAGGGTGAGCGAGAGAGAGAGAGAGTGAAGAAAGGCATTTTTCACTTTTAGGGTGAGTTTGTTTGTGTTTTTATTCAAAAAATTGTTAGGGGGGAATGAAATAGAAAAAATTATTTCGTTCCGAGGAACAATTTTTTACTAAAAAACGCATTTGGTAAACTTGTCCCGAGAATAAAAAAAGAACATAAACACGTTTGGTAAATTTGTATTTTTTTTTCTATTTCTTTTAATTTTTTTAATATTCTTATTTTATTTTTCCTTTTTTTTTTTCTTTCTTTTTTTTTTTCCTTTTGGCGGTCGCCGCCATGGCGAGGCCGGCCGACCGGCCGACGAGGGCCGGCGGCCTCGCCCGGCCACGGCGAGGCGCGCGGCCCCGGCTCGGCTCGGCTTGCCTTGGCCGGGCGAGCTCGAGCTCGCCCAGATCCGGTGAGCCCGAGCGCCGCCGGCCGACGCGAGGTTGGCCTCGCCTTAGCCGGGCGAGCTCGGGCTCGCCCACCTCGCCCGGGTCGGCGACGCTCGGCCTCACTAGGGGCCGGCGAGTTCGCCGGCCCTCGACGGCGTCGCCGGTCATGACCGAGACCGGCGACCGGCCAAAGAAAAAAAAGAAGAAAAGAAAAAGAAGAGGAAATAGAGAAGTATTTCTGCAAAACGTTTCAGAAATAAGAAACAAGTTTTTCTTGTTTCTTGTTTCTGTTCCCGGAAATAAAAAAATAAATTTGGAACAAAAACGCAAACAAACGCGTTTCTGTTATTTTTTTATTCCTGGGAACAAAAAAACAGAAAATCTGTTCATAAAAAAAAAAAAAAAAAAAATACAAACAAACAGGCGTGGTCCGTATCTTCATCTCCATGTAATCATGACCCCTGCTCCTGGAAAGTTCATTGGATTTGCAGTTTGAAACTCCACCTAAAGGCGAAGGAGGAGGGTGAAAGAGGGCTGGGGAGAACACTCTTCTGCTTCTACTTTCATTCTTCCCTGACGAGATTCTTACTTCAGTACCTCATGCTGCTCCGGTTTTAGTTCCGGCAATGAACAACCTTCATAAAAGCCCCGGTTGCCTGTGATCTCAATCTTATGGTTAATGTCTCGACCCCACAATCAATGGCTGTGATACCAAGGCCCTTCCCTCCCTCCACCGCCGCCTTCAACTCTTCATGGAACTCTACAAAGTACTAGCTGCTTCAATTCCTGAAGAATGCAAATTCCTCGTGCATGTTGAATGCTTATCCACATTATGGATGTACTCAAGGGAACCGGATTTACACTTACTTCGCCTTCTGGGAAGTAGATTGTTGTCCCGAATAACCTTTTTCCACTACCACAGCATGTTTGATGCCATGATTGATGCTACTTATTAATTTATGGAGGCCATGAATATTCCTGGGATCTCTGTCAAGGTCAGCAAGATTTTATGCTTTAGATTGTACAACTGAAGTTGCGAAATGAGATATCGAGCAAACTTTGGACCGATTCACAGATGAGTCATTAGTTTGGTCAGCAACGTAGTTCTTGATGACATTATAGTAGACTTCCCCAGTTACAAGGCGACTTCTGGACACACCGTGGGAGATCTGTTGAACCTTTCAAGAATAAATGAGTTGAGTCAGTGGCCTAGAACGACAGAAATCTCCAGAGTGTACATTTGACCCGCTAAAGTTTACTTTCATGCTCCCATGATTAATAGTGATGATGATAATAATAACCATAAGCAGAGTTAGAAGAACTTGACCGGCAAATTTTATGTTTAATTTCGTGCTTCAGGAGACTATGCTGACCACAGAGGCAGCAGCAGCAGCAAAAGTAATAAGGAAATAAATTTTCAATTATGGATAAACTGGACTGCCGATGTAAAGTATTTGAAGTGGCGACCTCACAAAAGAACAAGTATTCATCCGACAGTCGGGGAAAAGAAGTGATTTGCATTTCCTGAGGGCCAAAAAACCTCTGAGTTCTATAATGTACAATCATATGGGCGAAGATGAACAGGAAAAAAAATTTCTCCTAAGTAAAAGAATGAGAACGAATTCCTATAAGTTCTAGTCTTCCCTCCTAGTTTCTTTGCTGTAATTTCTCTTCTTCAAGTATAAAGAATCGATTCTCTATTCACACAAAAAAAAAAAAAAAAAAAAAAGCTGATAAACAATTCCTCTACTTAGGCACTAGTCCACGATGCTGATGCTTTTGTTTTCAGAGGTGAGGACTTCACTGCAGAGTCTTGAACACCGATGTTAGAAACAGTACCGTTGTGTTCTGATGAGCCTAAGTCTAGTCTTGGCACTGAAGAAGGCGACCTCAATTTCCTTGGTGTAACTGCACTAGCTGTTTGCGGAGAGAAATACGACCTTGAAAAACCTGCACTCCTCGGAGACAAGTTCACATGTTCTAGAGCTCGAGCCTGCACCTCCAGGGGATAGTCCCTCACATAACCAATGCGGGGCCCTGCTCCTGTCGTCCATTTGTAGGAAAATTGCATTACCTGCTGAGATGACTTTGATTCTTTATGCGAGTTAATCCTTTGTACGACCAATTCCTCTGGTGTAGTTTCTACTTCGTTCTCTCCATGTTCGTCAAACAAGTTAGGTTTCGGAACAATGTAATTGGGTTCAGACACAGAGGGCTCTTCCGTTGTTTCATGACCATCTAGATTCTCGCTCTCTAGGTCTTCAAACGACTGACGCTGGTTTGGTACTTCAAGACTGGTCAATTTCCTAACGAAGCTTTGTAGGTGCCTTGGCTTGGGCAACTCCAGTTCCGAAGAATCGCCACCCTCTTTGTTCAGTGGATCCGTTTCTATTTCAGTTAAGGTCGAAACATCAATCTCCGAGGCATCCGTCTTTTGCGTTAAATCCTCTTCCGATGGGTTGCTTCGTAAATAAAGACTGCTGCTTTTCCTGCTAGGCGTCATGCCTTCCTCATCCACTGGACTCAACTGAAATGGGAAGACTCCAATGAGTCAGCTATTTGCTTATCGTGAAGCATTTTAAAAACATAATTAACAAAGCCTCTCGCCATCGTCCAAAAGATCTAAGGCGTTATCCTGCCTATACAAGGATTGGCATGCGGGAACAAGGGACATCTCCTTGCACGATCTATCAATATGAGTGCCAACTCGTGTTTCTAAGTGTCAGCCAGCGGATCCCCATTAATCAAACACAAAGATATGAGCCATAGCCAAGAATCTATCTCTATCAATCTTACCATTACATCAGTGAGGTCCACATCGTTCTCTTGGAGAAAGGAGATGAAATCCTCAAAATTTTCTTTGGTGGGCTGATAATGGCCACTGTGAGGCCAAACTGCCTGCAAACAAACAGAGAACGAGTGTTGTTAGAAGAAGCTGATATGAATAATCGGCAATCCAAGAATAAGCCTGACAAATTACCTTTACTACACCGTGTTCGACAACTAATGTCCCTGCGGCTGCTGCAGCTCCTCCAGCCAAGAAGCTGGAATGCTGGAACGAACCTTTCTTTTTCTTGCCGACGTACATTACTCTCGACGTGCTCAGGACGAAAATCCACTTCTCGTCCCTGGGTTCACCTATGGTGTGGATCGGCTTGCCACTCTGCCTGTGGAAGAGCTTCCCATCTTCAATAACAACTTCATAGGCCTTCCTTTCCATCTGTTTGGAACAAGAAAGCTCTAAGTGAGACATTAAAATATACAACAATAGCAAAGGACGATCATGAGTGTAGTTGGAAGCCAACCGGGCCAAGGTACTTGATACACTGCTGTTGAAGCTTTGCTCTGGGGCATTTCTCGAGATTTACTTCTTTGCCTTCTCCTATATCCAACCTGCAACGCAAGTCGAAGATGTCCACCTTCTGTCAGAGATTAGATGTTATGATATCAACAACATGAAAGTATCGTGTGGTCAGATCTGGTCCATTACCAGTAAAAGAAGGGTTCTCTGCTCAGACTGTGAAGCCATTTGATATAATAAAACTGGAGATTATGCCCATAACGATGACGCGGATCAATCTGTAGAAGAGTTCAGGAGAATAAACTAAGCTGATGAAGAAAGATAGTTACTAGTTACAATTTCTTGTGTGGTGAACTTACTGCTTCAAGCCAGTGTCGTAATGCAAGTTTCTGAGCATTATCATTCTTCGACAAACCTTTTCCAACCTGCAATATGAAATAGCTTAGTTACATATCCAGGAAACGCCAGAAAACACATATCAACTTGTTGAAGCTCATAGACTTACCTTGGCAGCTCTTGTTCTTGCTCTCGACCAACGTGAAATGGCCGTCTCCTGTTTCCTGTCATCGAAGAATGATATAGAGCTATGCTTGAGCTCAGCAAAATCCAAGAGCTTCCACCTGTAAGTTCCATGAACAGCAGTATGAGTAGCTAATTACATTCGCACCATAGACCTATAATATATCACCATCAGCATTTAGAATGCTTACCAGCTCTGCTCAACAAGTACCGCACAATCTGCCAGCTTCCTTCTAGTGCGGAAGCTTTTGTAAACTTTCTGTAATTTCACAGCTGCCTCATGTTTAGGACTTCTGGGATCCAAAACAGACCGCTCCTGAGCCATCCCAACAGATCTCGGGATCTGATTGTTCCCATCATCAGGTTTTGGGCTAACTGATGTAGCAGGCACTTGCTTCTGTTCATTCGATATCAAAGATGGGGACTTGATTGAATTTACCATCTTCGAATCCCTCTCATCCAAGCACACGGCAAACTGAAGTGCCATCACTCCAGAGCCCAAGGGTTTGGTTATTGTCGGCTCTGAACCTTGGATATTGGAACTGATTGAACGAGCTGGAGTCTTGACTTCATCGTCTCCAAAACATATGGATTTGATGATAAAGGATTGGACACCATTTTCCAAGTAGGCAAAGTCTGCCAATGGGCAGGAAAAAGAAAGTCCCATACGACGAATTAAACAACAGGGTCCAAATTTCCTTCTGAAGGTGACAAACCAAAATGTCGGGAAACAATGTCAGAGAATAGAGAAAGCAGATTACATGGTAAGCATGGCATGCATCCCTATCTAAACCGTGCTAAATAAACTGCATTCTAGTGGAAATGAACCAATGCAACATCGATGAAGAGGTCGTTAAAATCAGTGTCGACCACTGATCTATGACCGGTGCAGACAAACTGGTGAACAAAATGCTATGTCCTAAAGCACCCGTCCTTCGAACCCAGTACCAGAAAAGCACCAGAAGCAGGAAGAGACTTAGCAGGAGAACCAATTCAATCTATTCCATTCGAAATAATCATCAGGAACCATCCGAGGTGACAGTAGAGAAAGAAATGCCTCGACGAACTGGTCCCAAAAAACGAAAGACTCGTTCCCAAGACCGCACAGAGAAAAGGGAATGCATTGGGTACAGAGACCCAAACAGCCCAAAATTCTAACACCACCACCCATCGCACAGAGAATTATGGGTACAGAAATAGAGAGCCTGCAAGTTTATGAAATGCAATGGCAACGCAAATGCCTGTAACATGGGAGTACCCGAGATTGAACGTGCGTGAACAGACGCAAAGATGTGGGGAGCAAGTCCCGCAGTCGCGACGTGAACTCGAGAGGAACTTGGTCGTCGTCGTCGAGAGGGAAGAAGAGTCAAACGGGGAGGTCTCAGTTTGGCTATCGTACCGCAAAGTCCGTGCCTTTTGCGAACCGGAAACAAGGAAGTCCCGCATCTCGTTTTGCCGTATACGCTCGCCATTTATAGGGACGCAGGGAGGGAACGCGAGTCTGTCTTTTCCTACGGTCTCGACCACATGGAGCAGACCATTGGGTTGTCGGCGATTGGGAGTGAACGGAAAATTTCGGTGCAATTACATGCTCTCTCTTTCACACGCACGCACGAACACGCACAGGGTCTTGGATTTCAAGTTCTTCTGATTGAGTTCTCTAGATGCCTGTATAGATCGGGGACCATTTGGATTCAGTTCCTACCGTGCACAGAAGATTTTTCTATATGCATTATGTAACTATTTCTATGTATAGAATCTAAACCATGCAGTAGATGCACTTTGACTTTTTCTTAATTCGAAACCTATGAAACTTACGCAATATATGAAATTTGACATGCGTGTGTATTATTTCCACGATTTTCTGAAGTTTATATATTATTGTAATTTTTTGCGAGAAATGGGAAGGTTGAATTTGTTGCCTTTCTAAAAGCGCAGCTAAACAAACCCGACATCATGGCGGCAGAAGGCGGCCGCGCAATTGGAGAAATGAATATAAATGCTTCAATTTCATGTAACATTGTCGATGTCCTTAGATAAGTGTCTTTCAATCACTTGAAGGGAATTTTCGATTTTTGCCCAAACAAACAAAAAAAGAGAACTTTTAAAAGCAAACTCACCATGGTCTATTTCGACTCGACCATCCTATAAAATAAAATAAAATAAGTGTTTTCTTGAATATGGTTATAGTAACTTATTCGTCTATATCCCAAGACTCCTAGAATATTTACGCCCGTACTACCCATTTTCATTTTTCTGCTCCTGGAAGGCTTGCTCGCTTGCTTCTTGCTACTTTCCAATTTCTCACTGGAGAGACCTAGGTCTCGTTTGACATTTATTAATACATAATACAAAATCGATTTAACTGAGCTCTTTCTACCATTTCCCAAAAAAAAGAAAAAGAAATCCTCCTTTTTTTCCAGTCCAAAAAATCTTTAAAACTCGCGCGTCACGCCTATGGAGGATTTCTCCAACTCCCGAAAAGTCGTTTGCCCTTCCAAGTCAATTCAAAAATAAAGAAGAGAGAGAGGGAAGGAGGGAGGGGTTGACTTGTCCCGTGAATCGCAAGTTCGCAATGGCTCGTGCCATCCGATGCTTCGACCCATATTTACAAGCTTTGGCATATCATAACAAAAAAGTCAATTTATATTCATCACGCTTGCGTATTTATGTTGCATCAGAAATTGAGGGTTGGATATTCAAAGCTCAAGGCCATGGACAATTCCGTGCAATGTAGACATAAATGGAGGAAGTGAGTGTTGTGCAGAAGAACACCTTAACTAGATGAGAAAAGTAAACAAGAATAATCAAGAACACGGAGATTTACGTGGTTCGGCGAAAGATCCGCCTACGTCCACGGGAGAGAGAGATACGATTTCTTATTTGAAAGACTCAATTGAGTACGTACAATCTTTGATATAAATAGATTTTTAGATCCCCACTTTCCTAAACCTAATAGGAAAGGAATTCCACCATAAATATATTATCAAATTTGAAACCCAAATCTAGGAAATATATTAGGAAACAAATAGTTCAAAAATCTTCAAGCCTTCCTAGATTTCCCGATCGACTTTTTAATTTCGAATTTCCAATCGATCAAATGTTGTGGAATTCAAGACAACATCAGCAGTGAGACCCACAAGCTGATTCGGACATATTTGATCTCACTAGTTCAATTTTTAATGTTTCTTGTGGAAAATACGACACAAAAGGTTTTGCGCTATAAAGGGTTTTCTTTATTTATCAAACTAGATGTATATCACGAGTTGAGAATGTTTTTGAATCGAGTACAAAGTCAAGACACAACATGGGCGATAAGTTTCTTTCACCATATTAGTAGCATGATGTTCAATTGACCTAAAATTAGGTTAGTCATCATCTGGCATGTGAAAGGTAACTTGAGATGATATGTGCCTGCAAAAAACACATATGAGAACGAGTCATATGTATGGACAATGAGAACTTTTTGTGTTTGTATTCGGCCAATAAAACAATTTTGTTTTCAAATATGACATTGAGGAATTGAGGAGACAAAGATGGGATTTAGTTTGATAGGCTTTTTGTAATTGAAAATATGAAAAAGTGCATCCTCTAACACTTATTAGGCTTTATGTAACTGTGCTTTGAAATTTTTAAATATTTAATTATTGAAGTAAGTGGACGGTAATTCTTTTGTTTTCAACGTGTCTTGGAAAGCATCGTTTTTTGTTTTTGTGAACTTAATGAATGCCCAAATAGCAGTAGTTACCAAGATCCTTTTACAATGTCTATATTCATGAATAATGATGGTCAGGTTATAACGAGAAAATTGAGATATCGAGAACTTTACAAATAATTCAATTAATGCTTCGGTGGGTGATGAAGCAAACATTTTCTAGAAACTAAATTCCGTACGAATCAACACAAATTAGTCAACCACTTCCTTCTTAATAAAGAAACTAATGATTTTGGGGAGAAAAAAATATGGAAATACTTGGATTGTTTTCAAGCGGCACATATAATCGTATTCACTCTTTGTGAAAAGAGATAAGTCTTAAAAATGAATAAGAAAATTTGAACGAATTGCATGGTCGAAAATTAAGGTCGGTCCACTTCACACTGACGGAAATCAGTCAGCAGGAGATAAACAGCAATGGTGACTCCGAGCATGACTTAAATCAACCGATTAATATAATCGATTAACCAAGTTAAAGTCTTTGATTGTGACTGCATCGAAATGACGACCAGCGCGACTTCAATCCGCCGCCCTGAACTGAACTGAACCATTCTCTTCTTTTACTGCGTCGTGCCCATTATCGCATGTTCGGGTTTTAAAAGCCCGACAGATTAAAGTCAAACCCAGTTTTTAAGGTTTAATTTAATCATGGGGAGATCGAAGAAGAAGACGACTGACCAGACACGATCCCGTCATCTCCAACTGTCCATCTCGGATCTCCATGCAAATGTAAAGCCTCTCTCTCTCTCTCTCTCTCCCTCTCTTCTCCATGATCAAGTTACACTGTAATAATGAGTACGACGTGCCGTACGTACGAGCATAGGAAGTCCAACTGGCGGGCTCCCACGCGTCAGAAGATCGTTCGAGACACGTCGTGCTTGCCGGGAAACTTTGGTACAACTACAAGCCAAATCCCCCTTCAAAGATTTTTGTTGCCACGTCAAATTAATGCGGGAATAATTCCTATCTTTTTCTTTCCCCTCTCTCCTTCTGTTTCATTTCAGGTTTATGAAGATTCACTTGTGTCCACATACAATGCTGTGGTGCTGCGCATTTCTTGCGCCTGCGTGTGTGGTTATAATTGATCTGTGGGTAAGCCATTTCTTTTGCTCACTTATTGAGATCGTGATTGAGATTCTTTCATATCATCACTATGATATGATTGATATAAGACTTTTTGGTATAAGGCAATTACCAATTGTGAATGTTCTATCAACCGTGTTTGCTTATTATTCTTTTCTAATAAGCAATTAGCAATACCCCAAACTAGTGTAGATAATCAGTTCGAATTACTCTTGTTAGATTATGAGTTGCTTATGTCTATATACACAAAGAATTGACCCACTATGAAACGGATAATTTTGTCCTATAACTTCGCACTATTTACAATCTACCGTCTTCATTTCTATCGTGGAAACATAAAAGATAAAAAGAAAACAGTAGATCGGGGCGTCTTTTTTTGTTAAACTTTTGCTTTCCAATCTTACGATTCACATGCTCTGACTTTCGCATACGAGAAACACCAGACTCCTTATCAAGCGTGTATAAACATCCACACTGATCATCATTAATTATATATACACATCTTCCCTTATTCGCTATTTCCTATTATCTGATTTTAGAGAGAATGTCATGAATAGAATAATACAAAGCACGAAACAGAGAATACGTAAGAAAACATTTGGGGAAAATTACTAAAAAAAAATAATCTAAATTTACAGCACATGTACCAATTCAGTCCTAAATATTTGAATTGATCAATTTATTCATATATATTTTTAACAATTTGTCAATGTAGTCTATCTGGCCAATTTTGATCAGAAATTATTGACGTGAATATCAACTAACCTTACATGGCACGGTTAACGCTAACGTTGATAAAAAAAATTTATATTTTTTTTTCACTTGTTATTTATGTTATATATTTTTTTTCCTTTTCCTTTTTTTTTTCCACTGTGCCCGCGTGCAACCCTCACCGAAATCTAGGCAAGGCAGCCATGCCACAGTTCATTGTGCCATCACAAGGCTGGCCTCACTTGAATGATCGCGGCCACGGGTGTGTTTACCTTCACCCTCGGCTAGCTAGGTTGGCCTCGCTTAGGTGGCTGGCGAGTGCTTCACAGCCCTCATCCAGTGGCTAAACTCTTGCTAGCTATAAGGGGAAAAGAAAAGAAAAGAGAATGATAAAAAAAAAAAACTTAGAAAATACCAAAAAAAAATTAAAAATTGCCTATGTCGGTGTCGGTCATGCAAGTCGGATGGATGGCATACATGTCATCAAATTTTGTCCAAAATTGGCCGAATGAACTATACTATCAAAAGGTGTATAACTAAAATGGTTAATTTGAAAAGTTTATAATTGAATCAATACAAATATAATACGCTGCAAACTTTTTTTTGTGACTATCTTGAAACTCTTGCCATGTCGAGAGAACATCACGGATGAAGACCCGTGAGGTTGTGGTCCAAATTTCTACGCCGCAACAATTCGTCCACCGCCCAGCGAAGACGAGGAGGACCAAAAGAGACATTCGAATGGAAACGCCGAAAAGTTGAAACCCTTATGCATGCTGTCCTTTGGCGGCCAAAACGAGAATTGGCTGGGTACATACGATTCAAACCTAAAACAAACGTGATCGATTTCGAAATCGAACTCGAACTCGAACTCGAACTCGAGAAAGAACGCTCGCAAATTTCAATCTCGAGCCGTCCCGCTCCTCCTCCAGAAGCATAGAGCTGGCCGGCACCCGGGCGAAGCAGAATAAATAAAATAAAATAAATAGATATAAAAATAAGATGAATATAATAAACGAGAAAAAGAGGGAATTGAGAGTGCCGGAAGGAAGAAGGCGCTTGGCTTAAGTGCCGACTGCCGACGCACTTTTGCGGCAAAAGTTTTGCCTTTTCCTCTCTTTCTTTAATAAAAGAAAAAGGAGAAGGAAAAGGAGGGAAAGAGAGCGCACCCGACACGAACTCGACGACAGAGAAGAAGAATTCAGCAACACAAGTCCGAGTCAACGTTCGGGCAGAGGTTGACATTTGTCGGATCGTGTCCTGTTCTCTCCCCCCCCCATAAAAAGCCTCACGAAACTCGCCTTGACAGGTGGATTCTAGCTTGCCTTTTCTTGGTTCCGCAGCTCCTGGGTTTCCCCACACCCTTTTTTATTTGTTCTTTGGAAAAAAAATCACAAAAAAATCATAAATCATGTCCTGCCGCATTTAGTTTAAATTTTTCATAACACAAAAAATCTCAAACTTATATCGATATAATACATATATCTCAAGATTTTTTTTGTGACGCTAAAAATCCTAAATTTATATTGCCATGACACATTTAATTCAAAATTTGAAATAAATGTATCACATGAATATATATATATATATATATATATATATATTTAGGGTTTTTTCGCACTATAAAAAAATGTAGTAAATGTGTCATGTGGGTATAAGTTTGTGATTTTTTACGTCAGAAATTTTTTTAAGGTAAATATATTATTGAGTATAATTTTGAAATTTTTTATGTCACGGAATTTTTTAAAATAAATGTATTACGATAGACATAATTTTGAGTTTTTGATGACTTCTTCCCTTGCTCTTCTTACTCGTATTTTTCTTACCTATTTGTGGCAGCTTTTTTATGTGAATTTGTGTAGAAATGAATAGCACTTTATTTATGTGAATTTATCTATCCACGTTTACATTTCATGAATTTTAGGCGTTTCGAGTTTTTGAAAAATTAAATTGCGCTTGCCTTGAAATTTTGACTAATGATGTGTTTGTTTCATCGAGAACTTCACAATAAAATATATATATATATATATATATATTTTCTATGGGAATCATTCTCAATGAAAATTATTAGTTGTTGATTGTTTGATGGTTTGGAAAAAATATTTCTTTCTTCCCATAATGGAAATGTATTTTTTTGCTCAATTTAAGCTTGTTCTTTCTAATCCATGGAAAATGCTTTTTCCATAAGTTGATTAGTTTTCCATAATCCAAATAAAACCCTTGATTTACTGAACAACAATGACAATCTGCGTGAATGGAAATCGAAGGAGGATTTGACTAGGAAAATAAAAGGGTTGGTTTCTAAATTCTACCTAATCAGGTTCTCCTTTGAGGCCATTCTCAGATCTATGCTACTATATGAATAAATAATGTGAGAACATATAGATATATGTAACATCAATTTGAACAAGGTGAGTACAAAGAAAACTTCATATTATCATCACTTAGGAAAACGGTAGAAAATAGAAAACGATTATGTACAGTCAGAACAAACAGTTGTCCTGTTCAAGATTCACTAAAAGATAATCGAGTGTTGTATGTAGATGACACTAAAATAAGATTTAGTGGCGTCCGAATTTGATCTGATTAACGTTTGTTCTTGCATGGTTTGGGAAGTTAAAACAGTCACTTCACGAACGAGCTGACAATGACATGCACTCACACCCAACGCAGGAGGGCCCGCCGCTTCTGTGGGAGGTCAAATGCGGCGGTGGGGTCTTCATGACTTCAAGACCGGCCGGTTTTCTGGTCAGCCGGTTGGACCACCGGACCCATCCCACGTGTCTCCACATACCATTCCTCCTAAGACTCGTAACCCATGGAATTTGAAAATTGAGTACGAGTGTGTGAGGGGGTTCTGCCATGCCTCACGTGTTATGTCCTAACGTGCACGTTAGGTTGAATCGGGAACTAGATTGAATCAGTCAGATCCATTGATTCCCGAGGGATTCGATCTAGTTCTCAGTATTGAAAACTAGACTAAACTGAATTGAACCGACAGAGCTAGCCCCAAGTACCTCATTTTTTTTAATTTAATATATTTATTCGGCAAACCCTCAATTAGATTTCCATGATGCGAGTTTCCTTTTTGAAATTTATGGTTATTTTATTCTCTAATAGAATCATCTTTAGACTTTCCTCATAGAAACAATTATTTTCTTCTAGGAAAGAGAAGAAAAAAAAAAAAAAAAAGGAAAACACCTCCATTTTCAAGATCCAGTGACTCGGTTCCTAATTCCACAAATCAAAGACTGATCCTACTTGATCCAATCTCAAACCCACTCTCAAACCAATAACCTTAATGCACATTCTATCAAAAATGTTTTTTTGAATTCCGCTATCTGATGCCACGTGACATAACTTTTGAGATGACAAAATGCTTTGTGTGTAACCATCATGTAAATTCATGTATGATAGGAAAAGCTATAGCAATTAATATGCTTTTGAAAATCAGAATTCACACCGACTTTGGTGAGACTAAAACATGGGATACCTATGGAACTACAATCGCGATGGAGAAACCACGATGCTTGTGAACTCGATCAGTTCATCGGTGAATCCGAATTAAATGACTCTATCATAGATATTCGCTTAATTCTAAAGTAGGAATCGGTGTATTTCTGTATAGGACGGTGTTTTCTTCTTGCCTCTGGATAATCCGTGGACCACATGGGTCGGACCAGATGGATCATAAAATGGGCAACCCATTTGACCTTTGACTGACGCCAAAACCAGTATGTGCATGCAGTGCACGCTACATTCAAAGGTCGTACTCAGCGCGAACCCGGAAAGTCGTCCGACCTAGGCTCTCCTCATTGAATGGGACGTGAAAAATTGCTGCGTCAAAGGGTTTGTGTATACATGCAGAGCCGATTTCATGCTTCAAGCCGTCAATTCGACAGTGTCATTTCAGTAGATTGTAAATGATTCAATAAAGCCTAAATTGAAATGCATTAAACTTGCTTTAGACAGGTCAGATCCCTCTAAACGAAGAATCCGGACTTAACTTATTCCAAAGGGGAAAAGTACTAAAAAAAAACCTAAATTTATGGCATCGGTACTAATTCAGTCTTAAACATTTCACATTGGTATCAATTCAGTCATAAACCTTTCGCATTGGTATCAATTTAATCCTAAATATTTCAATTGGACTAATTCAGTCCTAAACATTTGCACATTAGTACTAATTCAATTCATCCAGTCAAATTTGGCCGGTCGATAAATGCTGACGTGGCAATTTTTAAAAATTGTTTTGTTCTTTTCAAAAAAAAAATTAAGGTATTTGGCAATCTTAAAAGTATAAAAAAAAATGTCAGTAAATGACCCAAATTAATTGGAATCCTAATGTGACGGATATCAGTACCCCGGTTAGATCGAAGTCAACAACTTCTTATATCGGTCAATGAGTTCCGTGATGTTGACAAGCTATCGAAATAAGTGTTTGTAGATAATTAAAATAAGCGAGAAAAATTTGTTATTAAGTTACCGATGCCTTTTTTCTTTTCCTTTTTACTTTTCCTTTTCTTTTTCCTTTGCCCTTCTTCTCCGGCAGTGGCCGGCGAGCCGCCGACATGCCTTTGGCCGCTCGCCGACCACTGGGCGAGGGCCGCGAAGCCCTCACCAAGTGGTCAGCGAGGGCTTTGCCACCCTCACCCACTGCTAGCAAGCCTCCGGTGAGGCTCACCAGCCATTGCAAGGAACCTAAGGTGAAAGAAGAGAAAAAAGAAAAGGAAAAAGAAAAAGAAAAAGAAAAAAATTAATAAAAAATTGGAAAAAATTAAAAATTGCCATATCGGCGTTGGCGAGATGCCCCCCTGCGTTCATGTCAGTGCCAGCTGGTCAAAATTTGGTGGATGGACTGAATTAATACCAATGTGAAAAATTTTATGATTGAATTAGTCTAATTAAAAAGTTTATGACTAAATCTGTCCATTGAAAGGTTTAAGATTGAATTAGTACTAATGCCATAGGTTTAGAACTTTTTTTTGTACTTTTTCCCTATTCCAAAGCCATGATGTGTAGGTATATTGGAGAACAAGACGTCGCAATCTCAAGGATTCTCAATTTCAAAGAACAACTATCGTACGCTATGATATAGGTGCATTGAAATTCAAAGATAGTAAAAGTAAGATCTCGATTTCACAACCTACACTTGTACTTTAACCTTTCTAGTAGATGGATCTTACACACTTTTCAAACCATTTTGTCATTGGCCAAGTTCGACACATTCGTTGAATATATGAATCTTGATAAAACAAAAACCTACTTAAAAGCACGACTTTGGAGAAAAGACATGTATCTCTAGACATTGAATTCATCATATAGCGTCTCAAACTGAACGAAAGAGTGAAAACTTAACCCCATTGCGTAAACCAGTCTACTCTCACTAATGTCATCTTGTCCCTAGACTTAGGACACTACGCTTGTGCTGGAAAGCATTGTCTTATGTCGGAGAGATTGTTAATTAAAACCAAGACAAAGTCAATTAGTTAAGACAAGCCTTGGATAACTACAACTGCACCAAAAAGGACTGTATCCAGCCGGATCAATCTGACATGCCTTTTTTCGTAATCGAGTCATGTGATCTGCCAAAGCCTAAGTCTAGCTAATCTTCGAGTCTTCTCTCCGCATATTTTGCACATTATTGGAAGTGGAAACCCCTTTTCAAACGATCAACTTGCAATGCTCTCCATGTCTTAACTACAACTGCCCCCAAAAAGAATGTGCATCCAACCAAATCAATCCGAAATACTTAGTCGTAATTGAGTCATGTGATCCGCTAAAAACCTAAGTCTAAGCTAACCTTCGAGTCTAAACACTTTTTAAACGACCAACTGGCGATGCTCTCCATGTCTTAATTTCAGTTCTTTGAGTTTGTTGGCATCGTCATCGTTTAACCTTCTTGACTGCTAAAAGGAGTTTATTTTAAGGTCGATTTCTTTGCGTGACCCTTGATTAGGGCTTGCATAGATACAATAATTATTATTCTCAGTCTTCTCTAGTTGCGAGCTGCCCTTCATGGGAATATTTAGCCCACTTGTCAATGAGCATAAAGTAATTGTTTGACTTGTCAGTGTGTTGGGTTCAACGCTAATGTCAACGAGGCAAAAATTTGTCATTCCGAGTAATCCCAATCAGTAACTCCTCAAGGAAGCATTACATGTTCTAATTAAGTATATACTAGTATAGCATGTTCGACCTCTCATCCCCCTCCTAATTGCATAATATCGGTGGGATTTCATAATACTATTTTTCAACTATATGCGTGTTGAGCTAGTTCTTGTAAGTACATCTATCGAAAAGTATTTCAAATTCGCTATTGTTTTAACATAATTAGCAAGTATGTTACACATGACGTGGCAATAATTAGGGATAATCTCAAGGTGGTCTCAATCTCTAACATCGAAAATGTCTTTTCTCTGCCTTAAATTGGCTATACATAGTTTCTTTGCCTCTGAGAAGAGTCTCTAAAAGAATGAGGGTCGGTGTCTGGGAACGGAGGATCATAAGCAGCTTCATGTGCTCTTACAATGCACGTTTAGTGAGTTCTATAATCATAAAATGATAGTATGACAGGTAATTACATAGAATGTACACCTGTCTTAGGTACATTGTCAATGGCGAAATGGAAAATGCAAAGACCAAACCGACTTGCGTCTGAAAGCACTAAAAAAGAAACGAGGAGAAAGCAAGAAACATCGGCTTAGAAAATGAAAACCAGCAAAGATGGTTGGAGTCTCTTCCTCCTCTGTGTAAATGAACTGGACTGAGTAGGGCTTCACGTGATCCAGCGCATGTTACACAGAAGAGGGGTTCACGTTTGAACTTCTTGGAAAAAAGGACCAATGAGAATAGCTAGAGAGGATGATATAAGAACTCCCATCTGAGTTCAACAGTTGAAACATTAATTAGAATTATCGTTTGACCATTTAATAACCCAAGATTTAGCCCAGAGACTTGTATCCTTCCAAGAACACGGAGAAAGTCAATACTCAACACCCTAATACCTACTGAGCAAGCTGGCATCTCCGCACAAATCTGCCAACCAAACCCTACCCAGACTAAAGCCACTCAACGCACCATCGGCACGATGCCAGTTAAACTCTTGATCTGGCAAAATCTAGTAAGTTTCTAGGGCAGGTCGCTTCGTGATCTTTCACAATCTTTCTCTAAATTATAACTCTTATCAGGAATCTGGACAACCTTGAAAAATATGACTTTCTTCAACTGCCAATATCATGAAGATGGTGCAAGATTTATGATCCAACAAGATACCCTCATGGAACCCCGACACAAAAGGGTACTTTCCTGAACAAAGAAGCAGCATTCGCTGTTCTCATAATGTCCCCAGAAACAATGGTCCTAAATAATTGCATCCGTTGGATCTGTCACGAGCAATGAACCTGAGACTACAATGGAGGTACCATGGAACCCTCGGATCTGAAATAGCTCATAAAATTTTCAGGAGTGCAAATCATATTACATGCACGAATCATATGGGGAATGGAATATTCAGTTGAGACATATTTCTATAATATAACCGGCAGGAAGTCGGAATTAGCTGGCTATGCAGATATCGATACGACTATCCCCTGTCTAAAACAGAATTTAAAAAGCCTTACCAAACACTATGGACTACGTTTCCAGTCTAAGGACCTAGTAGGGTATAGCTGATACATCTGGGCCAGGAAGCTACACAGCTAAGCACCCGACTGATCCAACCCAAAATGTTAGCAATTCCTCGCAAGTTAACAAGCATTCCATTGGGCTCCCGCTTTTCTTGATGTTACCTGCTAGTGCTAGGGCCTGCGGTGTACCATAAGTAAAACCCAGGAACAGTCACAACTGAAGAGAGCGAGCTAGAAGAACATCACTTGCCAGCAAAGTCTCAAGGCAGCAGAAATCCATGTGGATTTCAGATTTTTCTGGACATTTCTTGCAAAGTGATTTATAACAGATCAGAAGCAAAGCATCCCAATATGTAAGGTGTAAGGTATCTATTTTGTCTACCTGATGGTCAAAACTTCATCTGAGTTCAAATCCTACTAAGAGGTCTACTAGAGATCAGATCGTTAAAAAAAGGACAAGAGGTTTCTTTTGTCCATTCCAGGCAACCAGAAAATAAAGAAGTAATTAACATATTCACATTTGTATAACTAGTGTGATGTAATAGCAATGAACAAGGGGACAGCCAACATTCTACTGGTAATGTGTTGCAGTGAACGGTCACACCTCTCAAAGAACTACTTTAGACCTCACTATCTACCAAGAGAAAACAGAAATATCCAAATTAGCCCGATTCGTCAGATTCATCAGAATCACTTCTTTCAGGTTCCCCCGCATTAGTCTCAGCCTCTGGCACCTTGGGTTTTGCAGCGGGCTTAGGAGCAGTCTTCTTGCCTGGTTTGCGTGAATTTTCATCTCCATCTTCCTCTTGCTCAGCCATGTCCACATGTACGGCACCATGTCAAGGAAAAATAAAAAAAATGGCCGGTGCCATCTGCCAAATAAAGTGGGTTCACATGCTAAATGAATGTGCCGTCATAAGAGCCCAAAGAGAGAACCATAGTTCCTATACTAAATATGCATCAAATTCATTCCTTGACCTTACTACTGTGATCATCAGTTGGACGTAGTAGATGCCTCAACCAAGGTGACAGAAGCCAGATGCACATCTGCGTAGATACCACCCCAAAAAAAAAAAAAAATAGAAAACAATGGCAGTTGCTATCTGTGCAATAAAGACGTTTCACATCCTAAATGTCCCATAAATAAGAACCTAAAAGAGAGCTCTAGAATCTCTGCATTTAATATGCATCACCAATTCATCCCCTGACATTAGTGATGGGATCGTTGGTTCAACAACTTAGATGCCTCAATCAATGTAATGAAACCTTGCTTGAAGCACAAGAGGCACTCCAAAAACCCATATTGACCAACCTAAGCAACAGATATGAGTTAATTAACAAGCAGATGCCGATATGCCAACTATTATATCAAGGAATAGCTATTAGTTTTTTGACAGCATCAAGAAATAGATATTAGAATCAAAGGATATCAGCATTTTCTGCTGTCCCACCAGCCATGATGTTCAACAGATCCTTTTCAACACGCTGCACAAGCTCAGGCTGCAGCAAGTAAATAAGATGAGGTGATTATATATCCAGAAACTACACCTGATATTGCCTTCAACACACATCAACCACTTACTTTAACTTAGATTTATCAGTATGTCTACGAATCCATGTCAGACAACACTTCTACTTCGGTGATGATGCTGTAAATCTACTAAACTTATATCCTTAACTTTTTAGCAGACGTTTTATGGTTTACAATGCAATTCATCACAAGAGAGCAGACAATATATCTAGCCTACAATTCCTAATAAAATTCTTCCTCCCCAAGGGGTTGGAAAAACGGACACATGCTCAAAGAAGAATGAGGCGATAATTACATTTAGGTCAGGTTCTCTGCGGAATCTTCTCTTGCGTGCATCCCTCATAGGAGGAGCCAGACCATGTCTGTACTCCACCACATCTGGGGCAGGATCTCCCGGTTCTCTGACCATTATCATCTGTACATGAGTCAACTTTTAAGAAAAAGGAGCACAGATGAATTAACAGTGCTGAAACTCCTAAAAAGTGCTCTTCACCTGACCAATGTCAGCAGTTTTGATTAGATTAGTATCATCATAGGTCTTGTAAGACTCTACAACAGTTGGTAGATCCAAGAGAGAGGCAGTGAAACGGTCATTTCCAATGACAAAAGTTCCAGTCTTCCCATCCTCTGTCGAGAGAAGGAACAAAAAAAGTAAATTTGAAACCAAAATATGCTAAGCCCTCATAGGATGTAAAAACTGACCCTGCCCCGAGCCTACACAATATGATAGGATGAGAATGACTAAAAAGAACAAGCAGCGCCTAACTAGAAAAGGTATAACCACTAGTATTCCCATTATGTCAATGTGACGAAACATCCAACCGGATCCAGCCAAACATCCAAGAAAGAAGAGAATCTCCATTTGGAATGTCAGGATCCACAGATAGAACGTGCCTTCCTTTCAAGAAGAGTAAATCCTCGATAGGCTTAAGAGCCTTGCCAGATAGTCAATGATAACAACTACACATCTTGTCTATTCTGGGGTGCTTGATTTGTCATAAATTCTTGTAGTTCTTTTAATAGACACAGATGGTATGGGTTTCGTACCAGAGAAAGATAAATCTAACTCCTTGTCGTCAGAAGAAGATGCATCTTCATTCAACAGTCGTTCTATTCGCTCGGCAACAGAAGGCGGAACCCGGAGAATGAACTGTTCCTCCATGCCTAAACACACAAAAAAAGGGCCGCAAATTAATCCAAATCTAAAAAAGCAGATGAGCAAAAGTTCCAAGAACTACTCCAAAGCAGCATAGCTCCACTCCAGTCATCGCCACCAAAGGGAATATTCATAAAAGAAGCAAGAAAGCAAGAGAAATAAGGGAGAGGTTGCTTATTAAGAAAGTCAATGCAACAAGTCCGATTACATAGTATTAACCAAAAAGTCATATCAAAGGTAAGGTGAACGTTGATAGCATTAGGAACCAATGATCTCAAGATTATGTATGTTCAAGGTACTAGATATCGATCCGCAATAAGGCCACGATAGAAGAAATCCGGTTAGTGTTCATTCAATTCAAACTAGTCATTTAACAGCACTACGTAGTAGTTTCAATGTCAGTCGAGCGTCACTTCCAAATTCACAATTTTTCCCAATTTCCGGAGCCACGTCTCAATTGGGTATCACAGCTTACAGAGTAGTCGGTCTTCACTGCGTTTCTACCGAACAATAAGACAAACGGTTGGTGTGCAAATCCAGAGAGCTGGTCAAGCAGAACACGAAATCGCCCCCGCAGATCACACGGGTACAAACACCGAATCCACCCGACGCGATGAAACAAGACCACGCGACTAGCGAAGCACGACGAAACGATCATCGGCGCAGTACGGCCGAGTGATGGAGCTCACCTGTAACGAGTGCCTCCCGCGAGAGAGAGAGAGAGAGAGAGAGAGACGCACGGATCTCGGAAAGAAGGAATGCCCAAACGTCCTTCTTCCTTCTTCTTCTTCTTCCTTCTCGAGGAGACGATGGGTTTGATCGGAATCGAGCGCTCGCGGGTGTGCTCGGTTCTTTCTTTTTACTGTGGCCAGAGCATGTCTCCGATCAAATTACGATTTCGCCACTGTTCTTCCTATGCGTCGAGGGCTTGATAAACACTAAAGGAGAAGAAGCACCTGTGCCAACAGCTCTCAATTATAGATGCCCACTGTGGATCAACGTCATGAGGGATATCTAGCCGCTGATTCATAAACCCCACAGCACCAATCACCTGCAAGTATCCTGAGTAAAGCATTGTTCAAAGCATTCCGAATAATAGATTTCATGTAATTCCTAACAGAAACAAAAGGGAGAGAAAAAGGCAGCAGATCGGGCATAGTCATTCATCCCCCTTCATGTTCACATAAAATGTCGCTGAATACAAAGCCTGCCAAGTCCATCTCCACAGAGAAGTGAAAAAGAGATCCAAGATGCCACGATGCCTTTTTCAATGGATCTTGTTTACTGAACCAAAAGGTGCATTTTTCAGACGGAATGGAATGTGGTGACAGAAAAGAAAAAAGATACCTGCACTGCATTGAGATTATCCCACGGGATCTTCTGGGTGGCAATTCCCATAAGACCACTCCATAACTGTACACATCAGATCTGGAAATGCAGAGAAATATTAAGTAAATGAGGATACCAAAGCTATCTTTAGATAGATAAAGGTGTAGTCTTCAAAATAAAACTCAACAGACAAAAACATACTTCTCGTCTGAGGCTTCATTATGGAGAACTTCCGGTGCCATCCATTGAGGAGCAGGTCAAGTCAGCCAAGAATTATAATTTCAGATAAGAGGAAAGTTACAAATGATGACTAATAAGAGTTATTGAAGAACCTTACCAAAAAAAAAAAAGAGTTGAAGAAATAGTAAGTAAAATTTTCATGCCGTTCCCTTCCCAGTTTTTGTTGTGAGATATGCTTTAGACAGGCGTGACAGGCAAATCATAAATTGCAAAACCCATATATTGCATCTAAAAAAAGGGATATATCTTGAAACAGAAGGACAGAACTCTGTAATTGTAGCCACACCTTCACATTCCAATTCTTGTCAACTAAGAGATTCGAGGACTTCAAATCACTATGAATGATAGGTGGATTGTAATGATGCAGATAATTCATGCCCCTAGCCTGAAAAGTACCCAATTCAATAATTACATGTTAAAAGCAGCAAGATAACATACAAGAGATAGTAGAATTCAAATAACTGACAAACTCTGGAGGCCAAAAGTTCACGGGCCAAGCAGTCTCAGGAAGTTAGGAATGCTAAGGTTCAAGACATCTCAAATTTTTATCAGCATGGAAGTAAAATGTACATTTTAAAAGATATCAACAAGAACAAAAAGAGGGCAATATAAAAAGGAGCAAAAAACTGACAGGAAACAGATGAAAAAAACATTCGTGACAAAATGTAAAACACTGCACCTACAAGAGGATGAATTTGGTTACATGCTGAATGTACATGTAAAAGATATCAACAAGAACAAAATGAGGGCAGTATAAAAAGGAGCAAACAAATGCTCACTGAGAAACAGATGAAAAAAAAACATTCAGGTGACAAAATGTAAAATACTGCACTTAGAAAACAAGGATTAAGTTACACGAATAAGAAGAGATACTTACCACATCCAAAGCCATATGAACATGGCGTCTCAATCAACTTGGCTGTGTTCCTCTGCAGTAAAGCGAAACAAACTTCCACTGCATCAACACACGTAACAACTGTTAGTTCCATAGAGATGGGATATCGACAGAAATTACAATCACTGAAAACCAATAAACCAGACATTACAACAAACTTTAACATGATGCACCATATAATCAAAAAGCCTGCTTTTCAAAGCATTGAGAAAGTACCGTGGAAGAAACTCTGTGACTATCTGCTCCCATGAAAAGCAAAACATGGTGGTGCCGAGTCTTTTCATAAGAGACACCTGCAAGGACAAAAAAAAACTGTCATATTAATGGTACTTTATGAGAAGTGAGAAAAATTGTGGCAACATCAAAAGAGGTTCTCAGAATCTGCATGGTACTACGCATGCTGAGGGGCGAGAGCATGGACATATAACAATCGCAAAGTCCTATGAGAAAAGTTCCTCCGAAGGTATAATCCTTTCGTAGACCCACATGCTATTACATCTATCCAACACAACACAATTAATCATAATGCAATGGATCAAGGCATGGAAAATATAAGGAAAAATATCCATAATCCTTTGAGATCAAAACCTGCTATCACCACATGTACTGGAAATGTTGCGTTGTTGTATTAGTGGAACAACACTTGAATTAAAATTGCCAATGCCATCACTAATAGAGCTGACACCAATAAACTATATCCGTGCTTTGGGAAAAAAATCCCAGTTGCTACAGAATAAGCACAAAAAATTCTATTCATTAAAGGCTTCAGAATTTTATAAAATAATAAAATACGGGCTAGTCCCAATTTCCGGAGCCACGTCTCAATTGGGTATCACAGCATTTACAGAGTAGTCGGTCTTCACTGCGTTTCTACCGAACAATAAGACAAACGGTTGGTGTGCAAATCCAGAGAGCTGGTCAAGCAGAACACGAAATCGCCCCCGCAGATCACACGGGTACAAACACCGAATCCACCCGACGCGATGAAACAAGACCACGCGACTAGCGAAGCACGACGAAACGATCATCGGCGCAGTACGGCCGAGTGATGGAGCTCACCTGTAACGAGTGCCTCCCGACAGTTCCACAAGCGAGAGAGAGAGAGAGAGAGAGAGACGCACGGATCTCGGAAAGAAGGAATGCCCAAACGTCCTTCTTCCTTCTTCTTCTTCTTCCTTCTCGAGGAGACGATGGGTTTGATCGGAATCGAGCGCTCGCGGGTGTGCTCGGTTCTTTCTTTTTACTGTGGCCAGAGCATGTCTCCGATCAAATTACGATTTCGCCACTCGGAGAGGAGGGCTCGTCATCCGTATTAAGCGGGCCGGGCCGGGCCATTCGGGCCTCGGTCGATTGAAGCCCAGAAGACCGGACCGAAGCCCGATGGCCCGGCCCGAGACTATCATCTCTCGGCTCTTTGCATTTCCACCAGAGGCCATCTCCGTTTGCTCTCTCGTGAGGCCCGCCAATATGGGCTAAAAGTATATTTCGGATTCTATTGCCTTTGGGCTTCTTTGTTGGCGCAGCTCCAAGTAGATTTGTCAAATAGGTGGATTAAGTTGGATTTAAGTGAGTTGAAAATAGGTCCGATATGTTCGACCCGTATTGACTTGTTTTCACGCGATACAATTTTAACTAACATACGATTGATCAACTCTAGGGTCTTCCCCTTTAAATCGGGAAAATAGCGTACCTAAAAAAAAAATGCCCCTTCTCTTTTTGGTAAATGTCACTTCAATGCTTCACATTGGGTCGAAGCAATAAAGCAACTTTCTTATAGGTGCAGTCGTGTCTAATTATTACTCTTGCTGTCACTTCTCCAAACACGGCCGAGCCGAAGTGCCAACATCATCCGTGAACTTTTCCCAATTCAAGTCATACACTCGAAATCTATCTTCAATCAGTTGGAGCAAATAGAGCTATTCTCCTCGTCCTCGTGCAGTTGGTGACCTCTGTTTTCGAAAAATTGACTATCGATCTAATTTTCAGTACAATCCGTTTGACAATCTTTATTTCCGATTCAATCCAATCCAGACCGGGCTCCAATCGCTATGATTCGACTAGATCTCCAGTCCGGTTTCCACTGAAGTGGGAAGGAGAAAAGGGGTCAAGGTCTTATAAGTGCGAAAGGGGCCGGATGGGATGTGAATGGCTTGTAATCCACTAACTCGATCCCCTCTCGAAGAGGAATCTTTACATTTTGCCGGCCCTCTGAGGAAAAGAGGCCAAAAAGGTCGCTCCTTTTGACGTCTTGATGGGGATTTCATGCTGACACACACCCCCGCCCTTTTCCTTGACTGTTTGTTAGCTTTACAGCCAAGCATTCCTTCGCATATGGTATCGATTCGCCCCCGTGCCCACGCAGCACCAGAATTTTACCTTTATTCCAACTTCCAGAAGAGACGGACTAACTCGAAATGAACGGTAATTACGACTCAAATTCAATGTCATTACCACATCTGCGAAATTATCGTGGTAATGTTCGGGCAATCATCTTCACCAGTCGCCCATTTTCATCCCTTTATTTGTAAGAACGTTGGATTCCAATCCTGTACTCTAAATGTCATTATTATATCCGTCATATGAAATTCGAGTGGGTTTGGAAAATCTAGGTGGGATACGGTTCTGAATGCGCATCTCATTCGTCAATGAATGAAACTCCACCTACCTCTTATTTCCACCCTCGTCATTATAATTTAATGCATATGACATGCTTGTCATATTTGACAGAGGAGTAAAGGAAGGAATTTCACGTTGTCCAACCTTTTTGCACTGTGCATGTGCATTTCGGACCGAAATTTTCGGTGCATTAGACTTTTGTGGCCTACGCGGTAAACATTGTTGCAAAACTGTCTCTATGTTTTTAATTTTTATTTTTAATTTTGTTAGTGGGTGTTACTGATATTGATTTGCATAAATTGCGGTCAAGAAAGTAATGAGATAGAGAAACTTCATCTTGTCGCGCACGTTAGCATTCCATTTCTACCATATGTTTGAGCCCCTGACCAGATAAAATTCAACTAATTTCCTAATTTGGCATAAGTTGCATCAACGAATTACAAATATTAGGACCCCTGATGGCGTCTACTTGCACATGCCAGGCGCTGGAAAATTTTTCTGCCTAGTGCATTACAGCCACTTCTGCAAATCAGGACTCAATCCTTGAAAATCAAGACCTCAAGTCGCAGAAGAACATATCTAAAACAATCGTAAAACTTTCCGAAACATATGTGAAGTACAACACATTGTGTAGGGTATGTGCCAAAATGCACCGAGGTATCATGTGTATAAGACAATGAATCGATTTTCAGGGAGATACTAGAATCTCCCATTACAAGACATATTTAATCAACCGCCCTTCCCTCTAGACCAAAACAAAACCTTCCTTCCCATTTTGAAGTTTTTCTTTTTCCCTTTTAACTAGAAAATGTCGATAAATTTCAACTTATCACATATTCTATTACCTCGACAGTCAAAACAAGAACCGAATCTGAGGTTAATGGATGAACGATTGTGGTTTGTATAAACCATGCACCAAAGTCCTCTTAAAGAATTCCCGACGACAATGATTTACCTAATAAATGGTGGATGTCAAATTCAGGCGACACTACATCTCCCCCCTATATATATATAATATTACGACTTTCAAAGCTTCACCGAATAGAACTGACATCACCCTGTAAAGAAGAAAGAGTCTCGAAAACATCCTGAGACCGAAGAGATCTCCTGCAAAAGAACATGTTTTTTTTTTTTCAATCCTAGGATAAATTAAAGCGCGGCGATGGAGTAAAGTTCCCGGCTTTCCCTCACTGATGGTGTGTTTAATTACAGCCGAAAGCCGTTTCCGTACCCCTTCGACTCCTTTGGACCGAGGAGTTAGTAATTAAAGACTTGTCTTGGAGGGAGAAATTCCAAACGCCCACGCATTGCATCCCTCGAATCTCCCTCCTGTACAAGAATACTGTATTGAACGACGATACTTCCGACGAAGCTCGAACCCAGCAGAACGTCTGAGAAAAAGATACTGCACAAAAGACAAAGCCGTAGTGAACCGGTTCTGGTCGGCCCTGGGTTGCTGGGAGCAGAGAGAAGCTGCCATTACAGGTCTCTATCATCTCTCTGAACTTCCGGGATCTATTTTATTTTGAATTTTATGCGTACCCATTTCAAATCTCTGTCACTGGGTTTGTAAAGCTCGTATTTTAAGTTTAAAAAAAGGGCCACTTTATGCTGTAGAAAAGAGACTGGCTTGTGGGGTACAGTCCGGAAGAGCGTTTTTCTCAGATGGGTTTTCTGTAGTGGGAATAGAGTGATGTTTTTTTCCACAGGCCATTTAGGTTTAGACTAGCAGAGTGTTGTCTGGAGTCTTCTGGTCTTCAGCTTCGGCAGTCAGTGCTGCGTTCTCAGGAAAGGGTGGGAAGTTGATGAAATCTTTGGTAGATTCTGCTCGAGATTTAACACTCGGGGTTCGGACTTTTTGGGAGAGAAATATCCATGTGCGATTTTCTTCTTTTGAGCTGGTTTTGTGCGCAAGAGACTGAGTAAGTTGTCTTGTTTTCCCTCTTGATTTCTCAATGTCTGTATCTTTGGGGCCTCTCAATCTGTCAGCTTTCGGCATCTATGTCTCTCCCGTGCTTAGTTTCTTCGTCTGCTGTATTCTCGTTGTCCTGCTTTGGGAGGTTTCGCTAGAATGGTCTGTAGATCGCGACTCTCACCTGAGCTGGTCGCTGATTCTTGTAAAACTATGCTTATGCAACAAACGAGAAGTTACTTTGATGCCTTATTATGGCATTTGACGTATTAGAGATCCCGACGAAGAGCTTGTTCAGCTTGCCCTTCCTAGCGCTGGCACTATGCTCGGTCATTTCTAAGCTTAGCTGCATTACAGGTGGACAATATGTTTGTGGGCTGTTTGATTTTGATGGTGTCAGATACAGTCATGGACCTCAAATTTTCTCGCCCTTTGCGGCATACTTTGTGAAACTTGTGGTTGAACACTATGTATTTTGCGAAGAAGGGATTCCTAATACGTTATAGAGTCAGAATAATCAGTGACTGCAAAGTTGAATTAAAGTAGGTTAGTTACACCTACAAGAAGGGGCAAAAGAAAAGGAAACGGGAGGAATTGGAAATCTTTGTTACTCGCATCTCTAGACTGTAGTGAGCTTATCAACTGAACTAGAAGTTATAATGAACTGCAACTTTGGTCCCTAATTCCATTTCATGAGGTCTTCCAGTTCCAATTTCTAAACCATATATGGCAAAGTATTACTTTTGTCTACTATTTGGCAACATTGGATACTATTCGTACCATACGTGCTTCAGAGTTAGTTCATTTTATTGGTTTAAAGCAGGCTGCTATTCCAGATAATTTAGCTCAATAATCCTAGCAGGTCATCTTGGAATGATTTATCTCAAGGCACTGAAGCTCTGAAAGGAGACATTTAAGATTTGGCACATTCTCTCTCTTTTTCTTTTGGAATTTTAGAGAGATATTTCAGGTTGGTAGCTGCAAATGCAATTAATGATGGGAAAGGAAAAGGAAGATTCTCATAATGCAATCATAATAAGAAATATTATCAGAGGCTTTTTGGTGCTTGGACATTGGTTAATTTTGTAGATATAATGTACCTAATGAAGGTATATTGTTTTCCTTATTGTTTTGAAGCTGGTTGTCAGTTTACTCAATGGCGCAAAATAAACTTTGTGGACCTGGATAGGTGAAATAAACTTCTTAGCCTTTGGGGCACAAGCAGGTTGTGTTACTATAAACCAAGACTTCATGATCAATGCTATTTAGATGGAGATGTTAGAATATTTAAATATTAAACCACACTTTCATCTAATAACTTTTCAGAGTAGTTGGTTGTGGTCTCACAAAATCTTTCATGGTATTAGAGGAGGAGGTCCTGATTGTTAGAACACTTAAATATCAATTCACGCATTCATTTATCAGTTTAAGCTTTTAGAGAAATTGGCAATCCCTCAAAACATTTGGTCGAAATAGATGAGCTGGTTGTATGTCATACAGCTCTTTGGGGGTTTTACGCTCGTTTTGCTAGAAGTAGGACGTGACATGGCATTTCTTTTATCATTTATGCCTTCTGTCCTCGCCTTCATTTCCATGTAATCTTGACCCCTGCTTGAAATATGAATGCAGTCTCTAACCATGCCTCGTGGAAAATTCAATGCATTTGCAGTTTAAGCTCCATCTAAAGGCGACAAAAGAGAGTGGAAGGTTTTGTACTCCATTTTCTGGAGATGATGGGTGAAAGAGGGCTGGGGAGAATTCTTCTGCTTCTACTTCCATTCTTGCCTATTGCCTTGGGTAATTCAGAAACCCTCCTGGGTTCCTTTTTAGTCCTACTAGTTCTGATTTCTCTGCTGAATCTTTTTCTGCATTTAGTGCCTGTGAAGCATCCTTCTTCAATGGTTTATCTGGTCTTGGGGGAACAAGCTAATCCAATCAGTGGCAATTTGCATGGTTATACATCCTAGTTGTGACTTAGGAGCTTGTCATACAGTGTTAAGTTTGTACAATCGGATTGCATACATAAGGTTTCATTGGCTTGATATTGCTTGAGAGTGTAATCAGTGGGTATAGATTTCCTTTGAAGCCAATGATGGTGATGGGCAATTTTTTGGATGGTTATACTTCCTGGTTGTGACTTATGAGCAGACTTATACATTGTTAAGGTTTATGTAATAGGATTGCATACCTAGGGTTTCATTGGCTTGATATTGCTTGAGAGTGTAATCAGTGGGTATAGATTCCTGTTGAAGCTGATGATAGTGGCACTGTCCCTGATGAAAAAGATGTTTTGTCATAGATGGTCATGATTATATCCGGCTTCACAATTCTATGTCCCTATTCAATCATGCGTTTTTTCTTTTTCTTTTCCCATATGTATGGTAGGAAATGGGTAAGCTCTCGACTTTAATAATTTAATGTTCACTATGGATTAAACAAGTCTACTGACCTTATCTATTGGAATCTGGGGTAATCTGCGATTCATGCGATTATATGCTTGACAATTTGCTGAGCCCCTTCACTCTCTATGATTTGCTATCTCTCATTCATTCAACTTTACTTGACATCACAAGCACATGAAGTCAGCAGGCTGCATTTTCTTCTATTCCTGAACAATATCTTGAACTAATACATCAGGTGCCTTCGTGGGAATAAACTTTGGTACCGATGTTACTAACCTGCCAGAAGCTTCAGATATAGTAGCAGTCTTAAAATCCAATGAGATAACTCATGTGCGACTTTACAATGCCGATGCTCACATGTTAAAAGCCCTTGCTAACAGCGGGATCAACGTCATGGTTGGTGTCACGAACGAGGAAGTTTTAGGGATTGGGGAATATCCAGCAACAGCGGCGGCTTGGATTAACAAAAATGTTGCCACTTACCTGCCTGCAACCAATATAACTGCAATTGCAGTTGGCAGTGAAGTTCTTACTTCAATACCTCATGCAGCTCCAGTTTTAGTTCCAGCAATGAATAACCTTCATAAAGCTTTGGTTGCCTCTAATCTCAATTTTGTTGTTAAGGTCTCAACCCCACAATCAATGGATGTAATACCAAAGCCCTTCCCTCCCTCCGCCGCAGCCTTCAACTCTTCATGGAACTCTACACTTTACCAGCTGCTTCAATTCCTGAAGAACACAAATTCCTCATACATGTTAAATGCTTATCCATATTATGGATATACTCAAGGGAATGGGATTTTCCCACTTGATTATGCTCTTTTTCGGTCACTTCCTTCGGTGAAGCAGATCGTTGACCCGAATACCCTTTTTCACTACAACAGCATGTTTGATGCCATGGTTGATGCTACTTATTATTCTATCGAGGCTATGAATTTTTCGGGGATCCCTGTTATGGTGACAGAAACTGGCTGGCCTTGGTTTGGTGGATCAAATGAACCTGATGCGACGGCGGAAAATGCCCAAACCTTCAATAACAACTTGATCAAGCGGGTGCTTAATGCCTCAGGTCCACCTAGCCAGCCAGATGTGCCAATCAACACATACATCTATGAGTTATTTAACGAGGATAAGAGACCAGGACCTGTGTCGGAGAAAAATTGGGGCGTGTTTTTCACCAATGGGACTTCTGTGTATCCTCTCAGCTTGGGCACATCCGGCCGAATCACGGGGAACTCTTCGGGGATCTTCTGTGTAGCGAAGCAGGATGCAGATCCCGACAAGTTGCAAGATGGGCTAAACTGGGCTTGTGGTCAAGGTCATGCTAGTTGCGCAGCTATTCAGGAAGGACAGCCGTGTTACTCACCCAATACTGTGGCAAACCATGCTTCATATGCCTACAATGACTATTATCAGAAGATGCAGGGTGTTGGCGGGACGTGCGATTTTCAGGGCACGGCTATGACAACTACGGTTGATCCCAGTGAGTTTCTTTTTTTTTTTTAATGTTCTTTTCTGCAAAGGACAACTGGGATTCTGCATACAAACTGTCTATCTTCCCCTTTTTACGAGGTGCACATGTGTTTTATGGAGGGAGAGGGTTGCAGATGGGCAGTGAATCGTCACGTCAGTTATCTTAAAAGAATAAGACATGTGGATGTGTTTTCTTTTCCTCATCAAGAAGTTGCATCACAGTTTTAAGCAAATGTCATTAGGATTGATTCATAGACCACATTCCTAAAGCTTTGGGTAGTTTATGAGCTCTAAATATCCTGCTTTGCTGATATTGGCACATAAAAAGGGCTGAATATGCATCTCCTTCCTGCAATACTTTGAGAGGAAACTTTCCTCTCATATTTTTCTTCAACTGATTCTTTCGGTTGCTGACTTGCTGTGATGTAAATGCAGGTTACGGATCGTGTAAATTCACTGGCAGGTGAGAGATTTTTAGTATATCTTTGAAAGATCTGCTCTGCTGCCGTCATTATATACTTATTCATTTGATGTTGCGTTTGTTCTGAACGTGTTCCTTATGTGTCTGCTTTAAACAGTTCAAACTCGAGCTCCACTGTGACTACCCCGGTTGCATCTGCACCTTTCAGTCCTATAGGCGGAGGTTCGCCAACTTCAGCTGTGCTAGCCTCCAAACTAAAATATGTGATTTGCACGATCTCCATTGTTCTGACACTGCTTTGACGAAGGGGTGGGCGCGTATTCAGCTAGAGCAGTCGATGGCGGGTTACTGGTAGATCTTGGCTGCGATGAAATTGGTGGGAGATTCTTGAGCTTAGTGAGGATTCTTGTTCATCCATCCCTTCTCACTTTTTTTGAATGTGCTTTAGAGATCCTTGCGTTTAGTTCCTCCTGGTCTGTTTTATGTCATTGTAACATTTGATTCTAGAATCTGTGGATAGAGCATTGATTCTTTGGAGGGGGGGGAGATGAGAATGGACCGATGCGACCGGGATCCCCTTGCTTCCTTGCAATTTTCTTAAAAATCAGCCACCAAATTATGGTAGAGAAGTAAGATGGTGTCCTTCAAATTCATCATGAGGACATGCTATCCATCTAGTGTTTCAAAATGCATGATTCGATCTTTACCCGAACAAATTTTGTCGCCACTGATTTGGATAATTAGTCTAATTGTAAAAAGCACCGCTATCGATGTCGATGGCGACGGAGGTGGCTTGCGCGGAATATAGCAAGATGTGTGCATTGTGCACCAAGTATGATCCAATTCAAAGCAACACTCAAAACATCTCATCATACCCACATGAAAATTATCACATATTAGCCAACCAAGATCAAACCATTTCGAAAAGAGTAGTTAATGGAGTTTTATCTCAAATTTTTCCGAGCTTCATCGTGACCTTTTTAAGTAGAGACATTTTGCCGATAAATTCATTTTGCACGCATGAACATGATTTGCCAAATGTCTAGATGGAACATCATATTGCAGCGTAATAGACTTCTTTTTCTCTCTTAGAAATGATTAATTGAAAATTTTAGCCTTAGCTTCCAACTAAACTAATTTACAATTAAATCCATACGAATTTAGCACTAGTATTTCCAGATTAAAAAAAAAAGAAAAAAAATTCATTTTGAGTCGGTTTCAAATCAGAACCGGGTCAAGACTCAAGTTGAGTTCTAAGAATGACAATCGAGCCGATCCGGCCTATAATCCCGGCTCTAACGCGGCTCGGCGCGCAGAGAGCCGAACCGTGAAGAAGGAAAGCAGGGGTGAAGCAAAGAACCTTCGGCTTCGGCTGCTGCGAGCTCGCGCGTACCTGGGAAGATGAAGAGCTCCGGGATGATAGGGTCGTCGTCGGCGACGCCGTCGTCGGCGACGGCGTGGGCGTCGACGACCTCGGTGTCGTCGTCGGGGAAGAGGATACAGCGGGAGATGGCGGAGCTGAACCTGGACCCGCCTCCCTATTGCTCCGCCGGCCCCAAGGGCGACAACCTCTACCACTGGGTCTCCACCATCATGGGCCCTCCAGGTTCATCTCTCTCTCTCTCTCTCTCTCTCTCTCGCGGTCCTGAAGCACCTAGGGTTTCCGTCCGGGAGCTACGGTTCTTGTTTGGACGCTAATTGTGGCTCTTCCTTGATCTGTAAAGCTCAGTTTTTTAAGTGGTAAACCGGGACGTTTCGTGGAGAAGCAGTGATTCCTCGAATGTGGTGATTCTGGGTTGTCTGTCGCTGAATCTGATGTTTCCTTAATGTGGGTTGATGAATTCAGATCATAGCTTTGCCTTGTTTTTTTTTCCCTTGTGTCTGCAAAATTGTCCGGGGTTTCTTCGGCTATCGCTGCCCGTCTTGCTTGACCGATCTGCGGCGATATGTCTTCGATGAACAGCATTTGTCACCCTGATTAATACCATGGGATCCTGCTGTTGGTTTCCTTTGTGATCTGTTCTGTCCCTTTCTTCTCTAGTTTCGATGAGTCGATTGGTATGCAAGGTTCTTGGTTTTCTGTAGTGACATGATGAGCATGCTCGCGTGGATGTTTCTAGGTACGCCGTATGGAGGCGGGATATTTTTCCTCGACATAACTTTTCCGAGTGATTATCCATTCAAGCCTCCAAAGGTTTGTCGCTTTTGTTGATTATCTCCTTAAGTTTGTCGATGGAATTTCAATAGTTGGAGTAGTTTGCATGTATGTCTATTTAAGTCACGTCGGTTCACAGGTCACATTCAAGACTCGAATTTACCATTGCAATGTTGATTCGTCCGGCAATCTTGGATTGGACATCTTGAAGGATGGTTGGAGCCCGGCACTCACGATTTCTAAAGTTCTTTCTGCCATTCGATCAATCTTCACGAATCCCGATCTCCGTATGCTTCTATGATTGCATTTGTTTGACTCACTATATCTTCAATATTTCTTACCTGCTAAGGAAGAGTGAACTCCTTAATTGGTCACGGAATTGAAACAGATATATGGTTCTCGCATGTTGCTTTTATGTTGCAAGCAAGAAACTCAGGGTGGGGCGGAAGGAATTTTTCTAGGAGAACCACCACTCAAATTCTCTTTCAAAGTAGTGCATAAATTGCACCACGCCTCATTCAAATGCTCTCCTGTTTCAGATAATCTACTGGTTCCTGGCATTGCCCACCTGTACATGGTGGACCGCCCTAAACATGATCAACTGGCTGCTGAATGGACACTGCGATTTGCGAAGTGATGAAATTCATTAGATGGAAAGAGCAGACTACCTTGGTGTGGAACTCTTACCACAGAAGACGACAGGGTTGGCCATATGGCACGACCTAAAAAACCAACTTGATTTTGAGACTTGTAGAGATGAATATGATGCACGCCTCCTGCTCCAGCATCAAGCCTTTTTCAGGTGGATTTGCGTACAGTGGCAACATGTGAAATGAGCTTGTTTACTTTAGTTTTGGTGAACGGGTGTTACCGGTGAGTTAACCTTCGGCAAATGCGGCGTTAAAATCTCAGCTGAATGATCTCTGTGAATGGAAAAATAGCCGGTGGATGATGATGAAAAAGAATCGATCGTAAGCAAATAGAGCTGTAACTTTGTGTGCGTGTCAATCAACTTGGCAATTGTACCTTTCCATGTTCATTGTTCTTTTCTTTTCGGGCTCTACCTTATGTACTCTGCTTTGGTATCAAAGATAATCCTGGCAGGAATTGTAGAGGTATTGTATGGCTGTTGAAAGTAGCCCTTCTTTCATCATCACAAGCAATGTCCAGGCACATCCCGGGACCATGTACCCGGTCACACTAGTATCGAAAGAGAAATTATATTATATTTTTTAGCGATTTAGGACGTGCATAACAAAATTTCTTAAACAGAAATCTATTTCTATTTTCCGAATGAGTTTCTGAGCCAAAAAACACGTTCGATAACAATTCAAAATTTCTATTTCTGAAATAAAAATTCGATTGAAAACAAAATAAAATTTCTGTTTTTAGGAGGGTGGTGACTGGTAGTTGGCGATCGATGGTTGGCGTCCGGTGACTAGCTTCAACGATTGGCGACCGGCAGCAGTCGGGCTGGCATTTGGCAACGAGTGGCCGGCGTTGGGCAACCGATGACAAGTGAGTGGGTGACATTTGGCGTCCAACGATGATCGTTTGGCAGTCGGCGTTCGACTTTTGACAATCGGCTACCGGCATCGAGCAACTAACATCCGGCGACCGGTGTCCAGGCGACAAAAGTGAGCGATGTATGGTAATAAGAGTAAACGATAAAAATAGTTTTTATTTCTTATTTTTATTCCAGAAATAGAAAAGCTAAAAATTTTAGTTTTTGATTTCTGCTCCAAATCTACTTCCGAAATAGAAATATGTTCCAAAAAGAAAAAAAAAATGAAATTGTATTACTAAACAGTTTTCTATTCCAAACCTATTCCAGAGAATAAAAAAAAAAAATAGAGAAACATAAATTTTGTCTTGCACGCCCTTAGCGAACCGATCTTCTCTTCCTTAGCTTATGATTTAATTGCACGTCAGTTCTCTACACGGATGTAGTACCTATGATTGGATCTATAGTCCCATGTACCGGTACACAAATCGTGCTTATGATCAATTGCAATTGTCGAAGGATTACAATTTCAAACATGGCTCTAAGTCGGAATCAAGGATCTAAGCATCGATAAATCCCTACCCTTTATAGCGAAAAGGCTGTTAACTTAGCCACCGGTAGTTATTCCAAAATGAACCCAAAACATAACTCGGCTTATCAGATCCAAGTTTCTAGAAGGAAATGCAGGTATCCATTTTCGGATCTGAAAATTTAAGGTGCTTGAATTGGGAGGTGCACGTACTTTTCTTTCTCTGACTGACAGACGTGGAGGTGGAGGATTGCAGATGTCAGGACTTTCTGGTTTGATGATCGAAATTAGATGATGGGACTCGTCATTTTCAGATGGTTCTGGAAGTTGCCAGTTCTTCCGCGCCCATCAAGTCTGGCGTTTTTCGGTCAAAACCTTGCCTCCCGACTAATCTGACTTTTGAATATGATCATCAAAATTCTGGAAATTTTACAATGTTCGTCACACAGCACATTGCTGAAAATGTTCAACGCATGCTGCAGACTTTAAAAGTCGAGAACCAACGTTTGCGGAGAAGAGTCCAGTTTCTTAAACCCAATCATCTGTCGGTTTTAATTGTACGGCAGGGTTTTTCAACATTGGATGACTGTAAATCATTTGGACTTCTAAAGCGTTGCGCTGTGACGGGATTAGTGAGCTCTATTTTATCTATAGACTCCATGATAAGACCGGAATCATTTTGGGGTTAGCCATTTGACCTGTAGATCCTTCTTAGAGGTTGCAGTTTGGGCTCGTTTGATGATTACTCGAGATCGATTTGTGTAATTTCGAGTAAAGCTAGAGTATCTTCTTGAGTCGAGCTCGTCAATACTCATCTCGACAAGCCCTCTAGCTTAATCGAGCTTTCATTATTTCATCAAAAACATCTCAAATTTGTACAAATAAACATAAAAAACTTCGAACTTACATAGCATTCACAGTCATTGAACTCCGGCTCTGACTTCACTCATAAATTGACCCTTCAAGATTTAAGCCGAACCAAAGCTTGAGACTTGGCTTTCTAGTTGAGTCGAACTCAGGTAAGAAAGTTAATACTCGATCGAGCTCGAGCTCGACCGTCTATGGACTCGACTCTGTTTGATTAAACCCCTAGGTTCCTCTTCCGGCCCTCTCGTGAGACCCTCCGGTCCTGCAAACCGATACGCCATCAAGCGGGAGGGCGTGATTAAAAATCATAGAAAGACCAAAATCTCCGTTCAACAGTATATCTAGCTGGACAGAGTTTTAGCTCAAGAATCTGTCATAGAAAATTAGAACGGCAACAACTGCCGCATCTCCAATCTTCACGCCTCGGCATGCGCGTCCGAACATGCGCCATATGTCACCAGTAACTAACTCCATGTGCGGGCCTTGCAATTGAACAAGAACCGAAATTTTTTAAGAGTATTAGAGTTGAATTCTTCAAACATTGTCAGCAAGGAGATTGCCAAACATGTGTGGAACAATAATTCCCAATCGGAAACGCATGTCTGTTCTTTGAGGGAGGATCTTCTTTAACTTGATTCGCACGGTAGACAATCTCAGATTTTTCTGAAACAACGTTGGCAAATTGCTTCTTCCGTGCGAACGGGATTAGGTTTCGGTCCGGATGGGCTACTGTACAACCTTCTGCGAGGGCAACATAAGACAAAGATAAATGAATAAAATAACGATGGAGGATCTTGCACGGTCTAGAACCTTTTCTTACGCTTCGATCTGATCGGACAATTTCCAGAAATTTCGTGCTTGAAGGGGCATCATCCCGAAGGAAGCATTCGTCGCCGTAAAAAAGGATCGCTCGTCGTGATTGATGGGTTAAAGACTTAACAGCGACGGGCGTCCGTGCTGATTGCGCTTTCGTCCCGTGGCTCGGGAAGTGGTTAGAATATGATTGAGGATTTTGGGGTAATGTGTCGCTCCGTCACTAGTCAGTCACACTTCAAAATCTTTTGAGGAGGAAGAATTATGGAATTTGTTGAGGAGCAGGTCAAAGTTCCTGCACCAAACAAAACTAACCCAAGTCGTCATTGATTCTGAAATCTCATTTTTGTTAATCGTAATCTGAAAGAAATCATTAAGTTCGCATCCGCATATCTTTTAGACTCGCATCAATTTCATTAATAATCCCATTCCCCTTTTTTGTCGGTCGGATCAGCTCAGCGAAGTGATTTTGAATTCGTCATCAAAGACAAGGACACGAATCTCGAGGCCGTAATTGTAAACAAGAAAAAAAAATGTGCTTTTTCGGCCAGGAGAGAAGAAATAAGTACACGGGGAAAATATAACAAATCAGGTAATCTCTAAAAAGATTTTGTAAATAGAAGTAGGAGGAAAATTCAGAATATTCTCTCCTTTTTCTTTCCTCTGGGTATCCAAACAAAGTATTAATTCAGACTCATTTGGTTTTAGTTTTTCCAATCCCTTTCACTTGTCGCTATACACATCTTACTCATAGGATTTTCCTTTGTAATCTAAATGTACTTACTAGATCAATTAATAACACGGGCATAATTCTTTAATTATATTATTTTCTTGCCCACTTTAAGAGCCCCCTATTAACCCTTAGACCGGTTTTTTTTTAGCATAGACAGAAACATGATTTCATCACTTCAAATAGAGCATCTATAGGACAGATGCGCATCTAGGTATCCACCGGAATTCCGACTCGTGTCCTGTTAGGCCCACAAAGTTCGCGATCTATCTCCTAGTCCCGATTCCGTTTCCCTAATGATGCAATATGGCATAATAGAGAAGGACGCTCGAAAGCATATTACGATCAAAGAAAACTCATCATGATGTTTCTACCGATATTCACTTCCAATCAAAGCAATGCAACGGGGGATGATGCAGTTTTGCTCAAATGCTCTTTTCATCATAGAGAAGTCCTCAAAAAACACATTTCTCTTTTTTCCCCGACAAAATCGCTCAACCTCAACCCAGCTGTAATCATTTACATAGTACAAGTAAAGGCAAAGGCAAAAGCAAAAGCAGCAAATACAGCGGAAAGCACCTCCCCTATTATTATATATGCCTTTGATAAAAGTTTGAAGTAAAGTAACCCAAATGCTCCGGGCCAAATGACACTACTGCCCCCCCGTCGCCGTACGAAAAGCGGAGCCGGTCGCGACTGGAGTCAACTGGGTTTTTTTTTATCAAATCTCCACGCAGCAACCTGATTGGACGAACCCGCTGAACTCGTCGGGCACGTCGCCGACCCGCTCGAATTTACCGCCCTGCCCCGCCCTCACGTAGAACCCCTGCGCCGCCCCCTGGTACTCCGACCCGGTCACCAGGGTCATGTCCCCCAGCGCCACCCCGCTCGGCCCGACCCGGACCCTCGAGTCCCACTCGGACCAGCTGACCAGCCTCCCGTCGCTCCCGAACCCGGCGACGGACGACCTCGGGCACCGGCCCGCCTCCCACACCCCCTCGGCCAGCCTCCACTCGCCGCCGGCGTACGCCTCGGCGCTGCCCTCGAACTCGCCCTGGCTATCGGTGCCGTACCCGCTCACCACCCAGAACACGCCGCCCGCGACGATCCCCTCGCACTCGTCCCGCTCCCGCGTCATCGGGGGCAGCTCCGCCCACTCGTCCCTCCACGGGTCGTACGCCCACGCCGTCCGCAGCGCGTTCTTGTTCTCGTCGTGGCCCCCCGCCACGTAGATCCGGCCGCCCTGCGACCCCATCGCGAAGAAGGACCGCTTCGACGGCATCGGCGCGCACCGCCTCCACCGCCGCGACGCGATGTCGTAGAGGAACACGTCCGTCACCGGGTCGTAGCTGGCCGGGTCCCAGCCGTCCATGACGACCAGCTTCCCGCCCTCGCAGCCGGCGACCTGGCAGAACAGGGGGAGCCCGCCCGGGTACCCGGGGACCGGGTCGAGCCGCTCCCAGGTCTGGCCGACCGGGTCGAACACGGTGATGGCGTAGCTGGGGGAGTCGCTGGGCTTCGACCCGTCGGCCTGGGGCTGCGGCAGGGGCCGAGGGAGGGCCTGGACGAAGCAGGCGACCTTGCGGGTGTACCCGAGGTGCCGGCGGTGGTGGTAGAACTCGCGGCTCTCCAGCAGCTGGTGCCAGCTCCGGCAGACCCACGAGGCGACCCGGTGGGAGGCGTAGGGCAACCGGGTCAGGCACTCGAGCCCGATCTCGCCGGGCAAGCCCGGGATCAGGTCGCTCAGCTCGAAGCTTTCCATCTTTTTTACCTCGCTTTTCTTCAGCAGTGCTCGCTTGAAGTGGGAAGTAGAAGCTCTTTCCTTCCGGGTTTAACTTTAAAAAAATAGAAATAGAAAGGAGAGAGAGAGAGAGAGAGAGAGAGAGAGACCTTTGCTGTCCGTCTTTAGAAACTGCTAATGAGCCTTTCTTTTTTTGGGGTTCGGGACACCCCGGGAGCGGGGCACGCGGGTATATTTATACAGACGGTTGGGATAATGGGAGACGGGAGAGCAATCAGGAACTGCCACGTGTGGGGTCCGACCGGCGTGACGTGGCCGCCGTAGCGGTAAAGAATAGGAAAATATCGACCGATTTCGAAATTCTCACCATTAAAGTGGGGGAGGGGGGTTCCTTTTCGAACTTCAATGATTTTGGGCGGGGGACATCGGCCTTCGGATCGATCCGGGAAAGAGACGGCGAGAGTTTTCGAGGGGGAGGGGGGTTACCGAGAGAGTTCGAGCTCTCTCTCCTCCGGGGTTGACCGGTGGTTATGAAAGGCGGGGTCCTCGTCCCCGTTGCGGATAAGGGCTTGGGGGCGGGGCGTGCTCGCCCAGCCTGACGGGGACATCGGCACGTGACATGTTGCCGCGCGGGCCCCGCGTGACGCGCCGACGATCGAGCCGAGGAGAGCGGGGGCGCGTGCGCACGACACGTCGCGGATAAGGGAGGGGCGGAGGGGATGCGGATTGCTGACGTGTTTGGCGGGATTTATCTATCTATTCGTGGATGAGTAGGGGGGGGCGGGATTTATCTATTTGGCTAGGGATGGGGCGTGCTGCCGTTGCTGCTTCATCCCTATCACGCCGATGCCCATTTATTCCGGATTTGAATTTAAGATCGACCCGTGAATTGGTGCCCCCAACCTTTTTTTTTTTTAAGTATTTCCCTCAAGACCGGGAATTAAAATGTACAAATTACAATTTACAATGAGTATCTGGATTACCTGTCGAGGAAATATTCTGCTGCACGCTTCAAATAAGAAACTTCTCTATAAAAACATCCCGTACATGGCCAATACAAAGAGTTGGATGTGGTTGACTCGACCGTGCTGAGGACACCCACGGAACTTGAAGAATATGAAAGCTAACTTTATTACCGCCATTTCGTAATCCTTGATTTCAGGGGGAAGGGACGGCAATTGGTTTTTAATTGATGACGAAAATAACAGAAGGTGGGCGGATTATAAAATTCGGCAAATGGGACTCCGGTTTTCTTCGTGACATTCAGGGTAAGAACGAGAGCGATCCTTACAAATTAGTCCGCTTGTGCCGACCTCTCCATAATTATTAGGCCCCATTTGATTTGGGTTTGGGAGAATGTATTTGAGAAAATGCAAACATCTTTGAGCTAAAGTGATTTTTCGAAATATAAATAGCGTTTAATGTTAGTGAATAGTAACTTTAAAGTGCATTGGGAAACAATTTTTATTGAGATGCCATTTGGTAAAAATTGAATTTGTAAAGGCTTTTTACTAAATAATAATAAAAAAACGTTTGCTTTTTTTTTTTTTTCAACTAATGGCGGTCGGATTTGGCCGAGTAGACGACCTTGCCTGAGGTTGCTTGAGATTACGATGCAACGATCGCTTGAGATCATGCGATTGTGTGCTATTCAAGCCAACGGTCGCCTAGGTCACACGATTAGGACTAATCGATTCTCGGTCTGATCCAAACCAAGAATCAGACTGATTCCCAGATTCTAGGATTGGGAAACCAGTAAATTTGCTACCTTGGGCCAAAAATAAAATGAAAAATGGGAGAATTTTGGAGGAATTATGATTTTTTTCTTAAGAAATTTAAAAATATACATTATATATATAATCAACCAGTTCGGTTTGATCAGTTTGATCAGTCTAATTCTCACATTGGAATCGGGAACTAAACTGCTCTCTTTGGGAATTGCCCAGAACCAACCGATCTAGTCCGGTCCAAGTGGTTCTTGTTGCACATCCCTACATGTAACGCAGGCATTGCCTAAGGTCCAGCGATGGTCACCAGCACACATGACCCCTTAACTGGCGGTTGTCGGCTTTCGATCAGCTTTTTGTGCGATAATCTTCAAAGAAGATGAATAGTAATATTCTGAAAAATATAACTTCCCAAAGGAACTCCAAATCTACTTTGGGTTAAAGATCCTTAAAGTCTTTTGGAGATGCAATTGTATTTCCCCAAAGTTGAGCAAAAAAATGAACCAAACATATTTGCATTTGGCGAAGAGAATTTATAGTCCTAAAGCACATTGCAAATGCTAAACCAAACAGGGACTTAATTTAGCTGAGGGGGCCAATGAGAATTGCTAAGGAGGGAAAAGATCAATGTTGGCATCAAATATTTCTATGCAAAAAAATCCAACAAGCATTCAAATATCTTCGACCACAAAACCCGTTGAGCCAAGATCAAATGGCAGTGACTCGCGAGTAAGCCCTTCAGCACTCGCCTAAGGGAAACGAATTGGCTCGTAAACCGCTAGCAATGCGTAAATTGCTATCATAAGTCACGAAAAGTTATGATGGAATGGATGATCAGTCCATCGATACATTGATATCGCGTTAATGGCAAGTCAAAGATAAACGAGCTTGCTTCCTCCTAGGGGTGAGCATGATTCGGGTTTAGCCGGTCCACTCCCTAACCCTGGGACCAACTCACACAGTGCCAGTCCTCAATTTTTTGGACCGATGATTGACCCTATTGAGCTTGGGACCAAGGACCGGACCGACCCAATTGGTTCGATCCGGTTCCAGGGTCAACCTGGGACTAACTGATAATTTTTTATTTTATTTTTTGTACTCCTTAAAAAAGCGATTGAGACCAGACTGACCCAATGGGTTCGGTTCGGTTTCCAAGTCAACCCATGATCAACCAATAATTTTTTATTTCATTTTTTGTACTCCTTGAAAGGGCAACCGAAGACCGTACCAACCCAATGAGATCGATGATGAGCAATGTCAACTAAGAAAGGCAAGCGGTAAAGGTCAAGTGGGGTGAGCATCGAACGGAATGAGTATCGAATGTCGAGCGTAGAGAAACAAGCCAAGCGAGCATCGAGCAGCGAGTGGCGAGTGCACGAATGACCGAAAGCGAGCGAGGCGAGTGTCGAGTGGCAAGCGGAGAAGTTGTTTCTTTCGATTTTAGCAAATTGAAGACTAAGAGGATAAATAGGACATAAGATAACGAATACTAGAAGATAATATCATAAGGAGCTGTTTATGCATTTTTTGATGCCGTGAGAACTTTTCACAAAAACATTTACCTCATTCGTAAATTATGACTATCGACACTATAAAAGAAATTAAAAATCTAAGTTATTAAAGAATGATATAAAATTACTTGAACTCCTTACTAATGAACTATTTAATGTTGTTGATACTATTTATTTTAAGATTATATATATATATATATAATATATATATATATGGAACTCTCGGGATTTGGAACTCGGGGACCAGAACCAACCCACACAATATTGATCCATGAATTTTAGGGACGAGGACCGACCCAATCTCCGGGGAACCGGACGGGACCAGCGGGGTTGGGCCGGTCCAAGGCCGTCCGGGGTTGATCGGGACCGATGCTCACCCCTATTTCCTCCTTTGTTTTTGTTTTCACTCATTTATGATCTTTATTATTATAAACGTCATAATTTTTTGGGTGGTTTGAAAAAGGAGGGGACAAAAGAAAAAGAAAGAGAAAAATAAGAAGTATCAAAAAAAAAAAAAAGAGCCCACGTCCATAGTCAACTCCGGCCATTTATGATCTTTATTATTATAAACGTCATAATTTTTTGGGTGGTTTGAAAAAGGAGGGGACAAAAGAAAAAAGAATATAGTAAAGAGAAAAATATTTTCGCCATCCTTACAAATCTCGGAGAATAGGGACGGATATATGTCCCGAGTGGCAAGCAAGATCGCCGACAAGACCCGGACCAACCATGAAGATTCTAGTACCAACCTTATGGCTGCATTCAAGTATCAATTTGCAGTAGTTTCAAAACAAGACAGATAAAATCATAACTCAAGAAACCAATTCTACTTAAGCCTTCTGAACAACAGTTACGAACAGTAGAGACACAATAGAAGAGATGAAGAAAGGGGGGGACGTTGACCAGTGAAACTGTGAAACGGGACAAAAAAGAACAGAAGACGCTGAACAACAGTTACGAACAACAACATCAAGAAGTGGCTCGAGAGAGGTCACCACTCACCGGTGGCTCGCCAAGTAGAGGTCATCGGTGGTGTCGAGGCGAGCGGCGGTTCGAGCAAAGGCCTGCTTAGGCGTAGGTCGCCCGCGGTGCCGTCGAGGGCAAAGGTGGCCTCGACCCTCTCATGGCGTCGAGGGCGGCCGGCGGTCATCAAAGAGACGTGGAAGAAGTGAGAGAATTTTTGATTTGGGGGGTTTCTTGACCGGACCGGTTTTTCAGTCTTGCGGCGGTTCCGGTTCGGTTCCGGTCCCTTTAGGAAAAACCAATAATAAACACCCCTACCCATCACGAAAACAAAGTGGGGCCAATTAGTGTGTTGACGTGTTTCGTAATAATTTAGGTATTAATATATGTAAATTTATTATTAATCATTTACTCGAGTTATTATGCCCTGTAAATTAGGTCCGGGTAGGGCATGCACATGCAAGTTAAGCTGGACCTGTCCTTTTCGGGCGCACCGCCGGTTGGTGTCGCCCCAGTGTCCATTATTCGGGATCTGTCCTAATGCACGAAAAAAGCTTCTAGAAGCAAATAATGGTGATGCCGATTGCGATGGCGGAGCCAAAGTGAAATTACAAAAAGAAAACAACGCGACCGAGAGAGAGAGAGAGAGAGAGAGAGAGAGCTTCTAGAACGCAATTCCGACCCTAAATGGGCTCTTTTGTCATTTTGCTAATTACTTTATGGCCTTTTGCAGGCAGAGATTCCCCCCGATGGGCCCCAAAGAGAGAGAAAGAGATGAGCCGAAGTGAACTCGCACCACTGGCAACCATGATCGCGCGCATTAACCACTTTCGGACACGATTTTTAAAGTTTTCTTCTCCAATTTTTTTCCCCTTCTTTGCCCAGGAGTTGTTGCTCAGGAACCATGATGACCCTAACACTAAGGAGATTCCTTTACTTTTATCTAATCTATAATATTGATCCTGAATTTTCAATCTTTTCAATGTAATTTTTGAATTTTAATTCAATACCTAATGTCGACTTTAAATTTTTAAGTTTTTTTATACGATTTCTAAATCTTAGTCCCTCGTGAAATGTAGTTCTTGAAATTTTAAGTATCTTCATATAATTTATGGACTATATTGAATAGGTTAAGAGTCTGAAGACAATATTACATATTAAGTCAAAATTCAAAAATCATATTATATTTTAAACCGAAATTCATAGACTGTTTGCTCATGTAAGTGTAGAAAATTATTCACATAAACAATTAATCAATCAAGAAGAATCGGATATATATATATATATATATATATATATATATATATGACTGTAAAACACCGAGATCAATAAGTACAACGGAATTAAAGCGTATCTGTTTGAGTCATTGCTTCACTTGAAGAAAAATAGATCACTATAATAATTAAAGATTTATTGGAATGCCCATATTATAGGAAATTTCCAACAGTAAGGACACACCCGATCGATTTGGACACATCAACGATGAGAACGGTGGGTAGATCTATATGAACGGGGATTGCGATGTCAAGCATTCCTCCCCTGGAACCAAAAGCACAGTATGATGTCCATTTGCCAAATCACGGCAGGTTTTGTCCTGGATTATTGAAAAAGCTTCTAGAAGAAAATGATAGGTGATGGGAATACAAAAGCAAAAATCCAAAAATAAAAAAACAAAGAGGGAGAGGAAGGGAGAGGAAGTGTTTCTAGAAGGAGAATCCAAACGCAAACCTAAGCAAGCCCCTAAAAAGCTTTATCTCGATTCTCATTTGGTGTAAAACAATAAGGGAAATTAAGCAGCATATCCAATTCGCAAAGAAAGAAAAAAAAAAAAAAAAACCCAAAAAGAAAAAAGAAAAAGGGAGAGAAAGTGTTTTTAGAAGGAGAATCTAAGTAAAGACCTAGGCAAGTCCCTAAAAAGTTTTATCTCAGTTCTCATCTGGCGTAAAATAATAAGGAAAATTAAGCGGGATATCCATTTCACAAATAAAGAATAAAAGAAAAGTGTTTATAAACATCTATATTTTACATTGACCATCGTCATCATTTGAAAGAGTCAAGGCTTTCTCTACGCATGGAGATACTTTTCGCGGTGAATACGTATGGAACTAAGCGTGGTCCCGCTCGCTCCTCCACTCGCGTGAACATCTAAAGAGAACGGATCGTTTCCAAAAAAAAAAAAAAAAAAAAAAAAACCTGAAGTGGGGTGGATCTCTTTTTTTAACTCGAAATCGCTCTACGAATATCTAAGATAGTGCGACATCAGAGCGCAAAAGGAGGAATTGAAAAGAAAAGAAAGAGTATCTCCGGGTGCCTTTTCCATAGTGATAGTGATGGAGATCGCAAAATAATACATTCGCCGCGACCGCTGAAAAAGGGGGAATGTATTGAGTCCGGCCCAAACTAGGGGGCAGATTTTTCCCCCCTCCCCTTTGAAAAGCAAGAACTGGCGGATCACTTTTTCGTCTTATTTATTTAAAACAAGAATTGTGTTCTGGTCAAGCAGAGGATATCCATCCAAGTTGATTGATAACGGGGGTGTAGATGAAATGACTCGATTCATCGAAGTGCGTCCCTACCATTTTGTTCGCCCAACTTGGACGGCGAATTCTTATCCCCTCGACCGATTTTCTCCTGCAGCGAATTTCGAGGGAAAACAATAGATGGATCAGCCTACAATCTGACCAATTTTGCATCCTTTTTCTGGGTATTATTGAGGCGTGGCCGCCTTTTATCTCGCAAAAATCTGACCAATTTTGCGTCCTTTTATCTCGCGAAAAATTCGATCTTTTGAAAAGTTTCATTTCCGTCCAGGAAAATTTACAGAAAAGTCAGTGAAAGCTAGCACATCCTAAAGAAATGGTCCTTCTTGTCTCAATCAAAATAATGGTCCGGGGGGAAATCATCCCTTTATCTCGCAAAAAATTCGATCTTTTGAAAAGTTTCGTTTCAGTCAGGAGAAAATTTACAAAGAGGTCAGTGAAACCTAGCACATCCTAAAGAAATGGTCCTTCTTGTCTCAATCAAAAGAATGGTCCGGGGGGAAATCACCCCTTCATCGCGAGCTTCCAGACAAGAATGGTCCCGGGGGGAAATCTCCACACATCTCGAGATCCGTCACTGCTCACTGGTGCTGCGATGGGACGACTAATCAATAGATCAAGCTCCCTTCTTTCCCAATCGCCTCGTCAAAGCGCGAAGATGCTTACTATTCTCGTCTGTAGATTTCGGCCAACCTTGCCTTTCTTCTCTCCTTGTCGACTCCTAACGCCGGGCTCTTCACATGGTGGAAGGGACACTTTCTTGATCTGTTGACTTCTCGTGTTGAGCGAATGAGTAGACCGTGCATCCTACTTCCAGAGATCCTAGCTGGCACCCTACATTCAACGCTCTTTAGGAGAGAAGGGGGAGAGTGAGTGCCCATACCGAGACATCATTATTGACGACCAAAGCCGGGGGCTCTCGAAGTCTCACCGTAATTTGGTTGGGGTAAAGTGATCGATAGCTATGTGGACGGAACAGGACTCGCAAAGCCGATCGCAATATGGTCTGAGTCCTCTTAACTTGAAGAGACATATTCTTTAGTGGTACTAGAACCATGGGTCGGTAAATTGAAGTTGAAAGGAAACGGCTGTAATAGAACGTAGGCCTTCAATACGATGTACATTAAAATCACATATAGATCTCTAACTAACTTTAAGGCAAGGCTCGATCGCATGATGGATGTTTACTCTTTTCTTGTATATGCGGATCTCAATTGGGAAAAAAAGAGACCTAGTTTCGCCGTGGAAATGCTAGGAACTACAACTCGAGCTACAAGGGAGCTCCCACACAAATGAACAACTCTACGCGGGCAAGACACGACTTGCTTGTTTATCCATCATTCAAACCACAATGATTAGAATGAACGCCCGATACTTTTTACCATTCTGAAAAAAGGTTGGGAACAACGCAGAAGGTTAGTCGACATCAGGAGGCAAACGAACCCTTAACTTGAAAAGACAATCAATCAAGACAAATGCCATCTACGCTTCTTCTGCGATCAAAAATGAAAAATACAAGTTTTGAAGGTCATTTTCCAGCCATGTCACTCAAGATGAAATGTAAAATACCTATATCTTTGCGGTTAGTCAAAAATAGCTGCCGAGTCAGATTTGTCATAAATTTAGGTTTTTTCCCTTCCACCTTTATCGAAGAGAATCCCTTAAGAAGGTTCTCGAAAGCGAAATACCAACATGTGTTACATATGATGGCATGATTCACACATGTTAATGTATATAAACACACGCATAATATACATATCAACCAAAATTATGAGAAAAAGTACAAGAATTATTTGCCAAAATGGCAAGAGAAAAACATGAGGAAACGTGGCATGAAATTTCCTGAGTTAAGACCATGTGAAGTTTCATAGTTTTTACAATTGTTTTAGAAATTTAAATCGTTACATAAAAACGTGTAATTTAATATTCATATGTTCTGACACGTGGGACCACAATTAATAGGTTGGCGTCATACACGATGACCAGCAGCACTCCAGACAGTTCCAAGCTGTGCCCCCCCCATCTCAAGTCGTTCGAAAAAAATCTCAAATCCGACAGTGGGGCTTCAATAATTCCCCGCATCCAAACATGCCCTTTTGCGAAGTCTCCTTTTGCTAGCCACCCAAGCCCAACAAAAATGTTCACACTTTGTTTTCCCACGAGGCCCACAATAACATTCGAATTATAAAACCCATCTATCAACCTCCCGTCTCTCTTGCAGAAGAAGTACATAGGATAGGATTCTTTCTGCTCGTTTGCCAGAGGAACAATCTATTCCCTTGTAAGTTGTTACTGGGAACATTGTAAATGCCGAAGTCTTTGGAATTAATAGCTCGTGGTGTCGAGTTATTCTCCCTTGGCGAACAGCTTAGAGATGCATCTCATTCTCACTGGTCTTCGACTCGGCCCATAGGTGAGCCGAATCTTCTGTGTACGCTGCTAATCTTTTTCTTGCTCGCGGATTACGTAGTCTGTCGAAATGCCAGTCGAAAGGAAAAGTTGCAATGTCCAGGGTCCACTTCCCGAAAAGGCTGTCGTAAGGTCTTGTAGATTTCTGATTATACATTGTCACGATCGGCTCACCTGTCGATTTCACTATAGCGATGTGCATGCTCAATTCACAAAACGTCGGTTGGAAGAGGGGATCCACATTTAGAGAGAGATAATTACTTGGATAACTACTGCCATCATCATATGTTTATAGCGAATTTGTTCGAATTGGGTTCCAGCATCCCAGCCGAAAGAAAAGAAAGGAGACTGGCTTGAGTTGGGGTAACCAGAAGTCAAGAGAGTGCCAAAGGAAAAGCGTTTTATCGTGAAAGATTCGGACTCGACATGATATGAACAATTTCAAATCAACTTTGCCACGAAAGTTCTGTTACAATGTCTCAGATACTGTGTAAGTAAACCGGTTAGATGTTTGGATATCGAGATTCTACTCTAGGAAGTGCACAACTCAAGAAGCGCGAAGCATGACTGGCCTGCAGTATGGCTAAACCAATTAGGCCATCGTCGCATCCCATTCCAGGAGATGATCTCCATTTTCGCGCTCGTAAGATCGTCTCATCAAAACTCGTTCCGTTCTGGAGAAGTTCCAGACGACTAATTCCCCCGAATAGCTATGCAGCATTTCAGATTGAGAAACGATGCCGATATCAAATGTGTACCCAACTATCTGTCATCTTCCCAAGTAAATTTTTGCCCCGGATTTCTACAGCTATCACATGCATCGCACCATGATTCTGTTGAAAGATGTCTGTGTCGCCTTTTCAGATCCCTGTTCCTGGAGAAAGCATGTAATGTCCATTTTCACTTTAAAGGTCTTCAGGTTTGGTTACATGGTACATACAGACAGGGCTTCCTAGAACAAGGGATTCCATTAACTATCCATGGATGAACTTATCTTCTGCAAAACTATGCGGAGAGGGAAAATTTTCCATTAGTCTCAGTCCTATTGTTAGTCCTCCGGAAAAGGCGATCGAGTTATACCGTCCTTTCCTTCTTCAGGGCTTGAAATTAAAACCTAACAAAACCTTACAACTCTAAGAACACCAGAATGATCCATCTCAACATATCCGTGAATAACTCACTCTCAACCTTCATATGTGCTAGCGCTCTGGTCACTCTTCATAATCAAACTTCTCACGAGCATCATTGAATCCAAGCCATGCCCTTGATTTGCAGATCTTCATGAAGTAGTACCAAAAGATCGCAAAGACAGTCAATACGGCACTCAATATATACGCGATCTTAGAAGCCACAGACATCACATAAACCAAAAAGCAAGACGGAATTAAGCACATGATCACCAGTCCCGGCATTGCCATGGGCACTTTGAAGGGCCTCTTGATCGCGGGCAATTTCTTCCGTAACCAAAGAAACGACGCAAACTCCAGCAACATCCCCAAACTGTACAAGAAATTCACAGTGTAGATCAGGTCCGTAAAGTCTAGGTAAGAAACGGCCAGCGCTATCAATGTGGAGATCAAAATCCCCACCCAGGGGGTATTGAACCATGCGGACCGCAACCCAAATGACCGGGGCAAAAATGCTAAGTCCGCCATTCCCAAAAGCTGATATGCGCAGCTAGTCAACTGTGCCTCGAAGAGTCCCACGACCGATAGAACCGCACCGATTTCGATCCAGATCTTGAGCCACTCGCCGGCGATCAACTCTCCGGCATCGGCAAAGTACCCATCAACCCAATCCTCTTGATCCAGAGGGATTGCCCCAATTGCAGCCAAAAGAGGCACCAGATAAGCCAAGCAAGCAAGCAACCCGGCAGAGAGGAGTGCCTTAGGGTATGTCCTCTGGGGGTCCTCAACTTCCGCGGCTAAAGTACTCGCACTGTCCCAGAAATTCAAGTTCCAAAAGAGGGTGTTGAAGAAAAGTGTCCAATCCTTAGCCACGCCCACCTCACCCAGACTGATCCACCTTTTAGGATCAATCTTGGGAATTGCCAACAATGTCAACGCAACAAAAGGCGAGAGAGATACAACACCCAAACCAACTGCAGTATAGCCTACAATGCTTAAACCAGTGTAATTCATAAAAGACAGCACCGAGGTGAACAAAAAGATGGCGACGTACCGGGGCACGCCGGAGGCGAAAACCGAGAACACCAGTTCGAGGTAGTCCATGCAGAGGGCAGGGTAGGAGGCCAGGTTGATGACGCCGCAGAGGAACTTCCAGGAGCCCAGCAGGGAGCCCCAGAAGGGCCCGAATGCCTGGTGGGCCCAGATGACGTAGCCGCCATTACCGGGGAAGGCAGTGGCGAGCTCCGCCGTGACGAGGGCCTCGGGGACGCTCCAGATGAAGGGGAAGGCAATGAAGCCGAGGATGGCGAACAGCGGTCCGGCGGCTCCCACGGCGGATTCCTCGCCGTAGGGGCCGCCGGCGACCTCGAAGTAGATGAGGAAGACGAGGGGGAGGAGGGCTAGTTTCTTGGAGGCAGCGGCGGGCGCGGTCGGGGGAACGGGCGGGTCAAGAAGCGAGGCAGTCGGAGAGTGATCGGAAGGCTCCATCGTTTCGGCCGACGAGTGATTGGTCTGGAAGCGAGAAGATCTCGCGAATCGAGAGAAATGGAGGTAAATGGAATCACAGAGTCAGGACTCGACGTTCAACGATCACATTGATTTGACCTGCAGGTAAAAAGTCCCTTCTCGCATGTCGTGAGGAGGACATGGTTAGGTTGGTGATTCCGGTTGGTCCACTCTGCACTGTTGAAAATTCCATTTCTTTCGGATGTTTCTTTTTCTCTTTGACAGGACCCCCGCTCGAAAGAGAGGTACATCATAAAGACAAGGCATCTTGATTCATTCAATCGGTCTGGAAAAGACACGATGAAACTGAAACGAGTCGGCCTTTTTGCCTCCTGTGCAATCTACGCCATCGCCGTTCTCTAACTTATTTAACTTCTTTTGATTGGAGAGGACTGTTCTGCAGACTCTGTAGAAAACGTCATTCAATGCCGCATTGGAAATAGTTAAGAATAAGCTGTGAAGTTATATATAGCACTTGGTTGGAAACGGCACTGATTGGTTCATTTAATATGATTTTTTAGAATTATCCTATTTCGCAGGTTCATCCTCCATACTCAAGCACGCTCCAGTCCAAACGGACTCTGGGAAGAGATAATGCAGAAAAATGGACCCAACGTGTCGTCTACTTCTTAAATCAGACAGCGAGAAGTTGCAGAGTGCCAGCCATGCGCTCCTTGAGTGTAGACAGTATCCAGGCCTCATCCGAAGAATAATTAAGCTCAACAGATTAATATTGATAATAAAAAAAATGGCGGAAAATCATCCTTCCAAGGCACCACCAAATTGGGGAACAAATTAAAATTGAAACAACTAGAAGAGCTCAAGATGAGATCTTTATCGTGATTGGAAGTTTGCTACGTGTTGCTGTGTTTAGATTTATGCAACTTCGACATCGTTGATGCTGAACTTGAAAATCTTCCTGGACTTGCAGAACCTCATCAAGAAGAACCACCCGATGCCACCCAGCGTCATTAGTCCACTCATCAAGTACACGATCTTGGTGGCGATCACCATTATGACCACCAAGAACGCGGACGGTATCAAGCACATGACCACCAGCCCCGGCACGCCCAGCGGTACCCGGTACGGCCGCTTCAGCGACGGGAGCTTCCTCCTCAGCCACACGAACGCCGCAAACTCAAGCAGCATCCCGAGGCTGTACAAGAAGTTGGCCGACGAGACGATGTCGGTGAAGTCCATGTAGGAGATGCCGATGCTGATGAGGCAGGACAGCAAGATCCCCAACCAGGGAGTGCCGAACCATTTGGACCTCACAGCGAAGAACGTGGGCAGAAACCCGATATCCGCCATGCCGAGGACCTGGTAAGCGCTGCTGCTGAGCTGGGCCTCGAAGAGCCCGATCGCCGACAGCACCGCGCCAACCTCGATCCAGACCTTGAGCCATTTACCTGCGATCATCTCGGCCGCAACCGCATGGAACCCGGACTCCCACTCGCTCTGGTCCACCGAGACAGCACCCGTCACGGCGAACAGAGGAATCAAATAAGAGACGCAAGTAAAAATTACCGCCACGAGAAGGGCCAACGGGAAATTCTTCTGTGGCCGGTCCACTTCTCCGGCGACCGTGCTGACATTGTCCCAGAAGTTCAAGTTCCAGAACAGGGTGTTGAAGAACAAATTCCAATCTTTCTTGACACCCTTTTGGCCTAAGCTCACCCACCTGTGAGGCTTAATCTTGGGGATGGCGATCAAGGACATTAACAAGAAGGGCATCAGAGAAACAACGCCGAGCACGATCCCGGCGACCCCAACGATGTTCAGGCCGGTGTAATTGAGGAAGGAGAGAGACAGGTTAGACAACAGGAGGGCGAGGTACCGGGGCCAGCCCGACTCGAACACAGAGAAGATCTTCTCCAAGTAGTCGATGCAGAGAACCGGGAAGGCGGCGATGTTGATGACGCCGCTGAGGAACTTCCAGGTGCCCATGAGGGAGCCGAAGAAGGGGCCGAAGGCGCGGTCTGCCCAGATGACGAAGCCGCCGTTGCCGGGGAACGCGGTGGAGAGCTCGGCGGTGATGAGGGCCTCGGGGACGCTCCATATGAAGGGGAAGATGGAGAAGCCGAGGAGGGCCAGCAAGGGGCCCGCGGCTTGCACGGCGGGCTCCTCGCCGTAGGGCCCGCCGGCGACCTCGAAGTAGATGAGGAAGATGAGCGGGACGAGGGTGAGCTTCTTGGCGGAGGCCGACGCGGCGGGAGCGGCGGCGGGGGCGGTGACGGGGAGCTGGCCGACGCGCTCGGCGGCGCGGGTTCTTGGCCGCCTTTGGGAGGAGGTCGGAGGTTCTGGGAGGAGTGGATTTCGGGGCTCATCGTCGAGGCGGCGGCGGCGGGCGGCGGCGGGGGCGGTGAATGCAGAGGAAAGATCGGATGCCCACTACTTCGTCGATGGCCACATTGCTGAGAAACTCTCTCTCTTTTATGCGTGGACTGAGAGGTGGTTGCATGGGACACTGCATCCACATGCTAGGCATTTAACATATTCAAGTCTATTCAGCGCGAGGATTAAATAAATAAACAAATCCCTCGTGGAACACAGCCATCGCCATCTTTAGCTTTAGCAGTTGTAGGCAGAGACTTTTAAGATTAAAGAAGAGCAGAATTCGCGCACGCAAAGAACGTTCAGAGGAGGGAGAAAGCGCGGGGATGACCAAACAGAGCTGCGGGGGTCAACGATAGTCGGCCGGTGCCGCGAGGCCGCACCAGCTTTCGAAAAAGCTCAAAATGATGGTCGGGCGACTTACCATGTTCAGTCAATTAGAGAGAGAGAGAGAGAGAGAGAGAGAGAGAGGTTTAGAGAGTCTGTACAGCGGTAACCCCAAAAAGAAAGCTTCAAAAGCCCAAAAACTCGAAACGGACTTTGAGGGGAAGTGTGGGGCTTTGATCCGGACCGGCGGGAAATAGCCCGGTCCTCTTTGTTTTGGGCCGAAATGGACGAAATGCAGCCTTTGGATATGGGCCAGTTTCTCAGGCCCAGATGTCATTGGCCCGACAGTGTTCCGGCCAGGCCACTTTTATGAGACCGGCCCGCACGTCCTATGCTCAGCTCTATCAAAGGTTGACATCTCATAATAGGTCATATACCCATTTCTTGTCTCATGCTTGATGGGCTGAATTATTCTATGGGTGGGTTATGTTTAGTAAATCGATCATATATAATATAGGCGTTGAATGAATTCATAATTTATATAGACTGAACCTATCTCTATAACTCTCTATTTACTCTCTCTCGCCCTAATTCGATTTTGTGCTCCCTTACTCCTAGCTTTTACCTTAATTTGGGTATGAGTTTTTCTAAATTGGATTAAATATAAAAGTAATTTAGTAATATGGTTTGAATCGGGATATAAATCACTATATTTACATTGCATGAAAATGGATCAAAACGTGTCAACTCTATTTGGATTGGATTTTAGAGGTATAATCGAGAGGTATGTTGGTGAATTGACGAGTCTCTCATGAATTCTCTTCAAGATTGGCTCATTTTCTAAGTAATGTGATGCGACTAGATAATTTTGTCTTTCGAGTTGATTTTTGATCTAATGATCACGAGCAGTCAACTCAATTCTCATTTGTAAGTCAGCAAAACAAAAAATAAATAAAAATAAAAGCAGGATTTGAACCTAAAAGATGAATAAAGAAAGAAAGATCGAGCTTGAGAAACTCCGCGATTAGTAGCAGCGACAAGTATTCCCCTGAAGCTCGATCTCGTCAATCAAATGAAGTGCGACAACAGGGTCCGGAGCAAACTTGTTCGAAGCACTTGAAAACAATAATGGCCGGCGTGGAGCACCCCTTTTCCTCATCATCGGCAATGTTCTGCTCTCGCGAATCCAAGTGCTTCTCCCGATTGCTCGAATCCAGACACTAAACAATTTTTGTTCCATAAACAATTTTTCTATTCCAGACTTATTTCTGAAATAGAAATCCGTTTGATAAAATTATTCCATTTTTCTATTTCTGAAATAGATTTTTGTTCTAGATTTAGGTTTGGAATAGAAATTAGAAGTAAAAATTTTCTACTTTTCTATTTCTGGACTAAAAATGAGAAATAAATTTTTTTCTCATCATTCGTCCTTGCTATGAACTAGTCGTCCATTTGTCGCCGTCAACCATCGTCCGCTAGTCACTCCGTGGCCGGCTACGGTCGGCCACCGCCACCGGTCATCGGTCATCGGGTCGCCACCGAAAGTTACGCTGGCATGCCATCGTCCGAAATAAAGAAATTTTGTGTCGTTATCAAACGCAATTTCTATTTTTAAAGTAGAAATTTTGTGTCGTTATCAAACAGAGATATTTTCTTAGAAACTCATTTAGAAATAGAAATAGAAAAATATATTTCTCTTTCATAAATAAATTTTTGGCCAGAATGATTATTATTCGCGTCCTAACTCTCATGACCCAGCCTATCCGCCTAGTCAGTCTTGACTAAGACAATTGTTATCATTCGTGCCAAAGAAAACATCGCCATTGCTAGTGAAGTCAGGACAGGACACTTTACAACGTACTTCTTGAAGAAGAGAGGACAGGAGGTTACAAGCTTCCAGATTCTGAGTAGGGCAGGTTCGATCCCATCTGTCCGTGGATGCTATCAGGGACTCAAGTCATTTTCTCTTCGATTCGGGGCAAGACAAACTTACCATTTTAGGCATCTAGCCCGCTGGATGCTGTTTGCCAGTTCCCAGTATAACCCAAAAGCATATTCCATAAGGAGTAATGGTCTGTAAGTTGGGTTCGTTACAAATTCAGAACTCAACAATCATCATTTTCCCCATAATTATTAAAGTTTTCTTTATTTATTTCACAAAAGTTTGGGACATAGAATAAATCTATTCCCGAAAACCGCCCCCCTTCTGGGACCTAAATCTTTTCCAATGGATATGTACGAGCAAAAGAAAACAAAAGGAATTCGTGGGGAACCCATCTCGACCGCTTTTGGCCATAAGGGGACAAAGGGATACTTTCAATTCGAGCGAGCTCACATCTAAGGGACTGTCCTGTCTCCTTGTTTTCCCCAATAGTTTATGTCCACTTGGAACTACGAGCCAACTCACGAGACTACAAAGCTGATGCATAAAATGATGAAACAGAAGAGTTCAATCATAAACAAAGATGAATGAGGGTATCTTCCCGGAGAGATATTCTCGTTGCTTGCAGCAAGAAGAGGACGGAACTAGGAACTATGCTGCCAAGTGGAAATGCTCCTATACCAGACAAATCCGCATCTCAGAGAACAAGATTGCACCACTAAAACTTGGGTTAAAAAGAATAATTCGGAGGGAAGCATTTCCAGGTTCTTGGTATGCCTTCATCGGAAAATATTTACTGTGGACAAGGCCACTTACAGTGCATGATGAATACTCGAACCCGGGCTTTCTTTATTTCAGGTCCAGTGTGGGTCTTGTTGTTTTTTCATAAAATATATGGTTCCATTGCATTATCATCCTAGAACCGAGTTTCGACAACATTCACTCTTAATTAGTCAATGTGATTCATTTTTCTGTTTCTGTTATTTCCTTTATGAAAGGACTTTATGGCTTCATTCTAGATAGACAGTAACAGGCCGAAGTTAAAAGGTAATCACTGCTCGTGAGAGCATCAAGGATCAAATTGACTGTTTCCCTATATTCTTATGTTTGTGGATGCCCAAGAGTTCCATCTCCAAGTTGGTGTAATTATCAATGGTACAAGTCACTCCATTTTGTCGGGAACTGAAGAACCAAGTCCAGGAGTTGCTCTTGTTTATAGAATGGAACAATTATTAGCCTCTGAAAGATAAAACAACTGCTAGATATATTGATATTGTCCCTCTTCCGGTGTCCCACCGAATTGGTTTTTATTAAGATTGCCATATAAGTGAGTATCAACCATCATCATAACTTCATTTGCGCTTTCTCGAGAGAAACATTGGGAAGGAGGGGTTTATAAGGATAAGGATATGCTCATGCTTGTGCTCTCTGCATGTTTTTAGTTTAGGCTACTTGAATCAGGCCGTTTTCTTGAGGCAGCAACTCTCCTTAGAGTTTGAACCAAATGTGTTCGACATGTTCTCCAATACCAAAACCCTTCCATGCGGTGATTATCGGCAGGCCATGGACCCGGAAATCTGGGGCTTTAGTAAGAGCCCAAGCGACAGTCGCTCCTAAGAGTTCTGGCCTTCACACTTTTCCTGAGTTGTCAAAGCAAGTGATTTCTCTCACTGATCTGCAGTTGGTTGAGATTGTCGAAAAGCAGTCTCGAACCGGCAGCCCTTTCTCAGAGAGTGAGCACCGGAAGATGCAGTTTCACCTGGCTTTTCTTGACGAGGCCTACGAAAGGTGTCGGAAGCTTTGCGCTGAATATGCTAAAACATTTTATCTAGGTGACTATCTCTACATCTTTCAAACGGACATTGTTTTTTCAACAGATAACATTTGATCCTAATGTCATAGACCGTTTTCTTTGTATAAATTATGACAGGATTGGCGGTTGATTTTTCTTGAATGTCCCCTGATGCAGGAACTTTATTAATGACAGAGGAAAGGCAGAAGGCCATATGGGCAATATACGGTAAGGATGAATAATTAACAAGAAGTCATGTCTCATTATGCATCTAGAATTAATATGTTCATGAAAATTTTATCGATCCATGCGACCGTGAGTGTGCTTTGTAGAATAGCTAGACCTAGACACCAAAGTCATTTACTTGAATTTAAGAGTCATCTCAAAACTGAACTTTCTGATGTTCTTAGCTGAGAACGATCCAAAAAAATAGGTTCCTGCTTTCTGAGGTTACAAAAGATCCTTCTGGGACATGTGATCATTCCTTTGTCACTGAGAAAGATTGTTTTTGCTTGCAGTATGGTGCAGAAGAACAGACGAATTGGTCGATGGTCCCAATGCCACCTACATGAGCTCCACCGTTCTTGATCAGTGGGAAGAGCGACTCCAGGACTTATTTGACGGATGCCCTTATGACATGCTCGATGCTGCTCTTGCAGACACTGTATTCAAATTCCCCTTGGACATTAAGGTAATGATTTTTCTGGACATTGCCTCAACAACTTACGTGTGGTTAGCAAACGAATCATTCCATTGTCAAAGAGATCCATGCGTTACTAGGGCTTTAATGTCATGATTAGATAAATAAAAATAGGAGGCCTATCAAAACTACTGGCATGAGACTTTTAGGGATTTGAATTGAAAAATGTTGTACGTTGCTTTTGGCAGCCCTTTAGGGACATGATTGAGGGGATGAGAATGGACACAATAAAATGTCGCTACGAGAACTTTCAGGAGCTTTATCTCTATTGCTATTATGTCGCTGGAACGGTTGGCCTAATGAGTGTTCCAGTGATGGGAATCTCAGCGGATTCTTCCATTTCAAATCAAAGCATATACAACGCAGCTCTATATTTGGGTATTGGAAATCAACTTACCAACATTCTCCGGGATGTTGGGGAGGAGTAAGTGTTGCACCACTCGGGTTATATAATCTATGTCGCTTGCCTAGTTTGTATTTTCCTCATCGATGAAACTTGCTCATATCCATATGCTCTTATCTGTTTCAGTGCTCTGAGGGGCAGGGTTTACCTTCCTCAAGATGAGCTTGCACAGTTCGGGTTAACCGACGAGGATGTTTTCTCAAGAAAGGTGACCGATAGTTGGAGGGAGTTCATGAAACAGCAGATCACCAGGGCAAGATTTTATTTCAACATGGCCGAGGAAGGAGTTTCTCATCTCAACAAGGCCAGCAGGTGGCCGGTAAGTAATTTTCAGGATATACTGGTATAGCAAGAGGGAACAGGATTCCGATAACGGTAACACGATAATAGAGGCAATTCATGCATTGATCATGAGAAACACAAAATTTGTAATTCCGACTTCACTACCATAGACATCAAAGCAATCAAACTAACTAATAATGAACGCAAACAGACGGTAATTTACAATGTTCCAAAGTTGTGTGAACTGAGGCATAGAGTGATGGGCCAATTTGCAGGTGTGGTCATCGTTAATGATATACCGCAAGATCCTGGATGAGATTGAGGAGAATGATGATGACAACTTGACAAAGAGAGCTTATGTTGGGAGGACTAAGAAGCTTCTCACTTTGCCTGTGGCATACAGTAGAGCGATTTCAGTGCCTACCTAGCGTACACGTATTATCTATGCAATTCGAGGTGGCTTTCTTTCCGATTACAGCAATGTCGATAGTTCAAGATAAGCCCTTCAAAAATCTGATGAAGGTTTTTATGTATAATTATTGATTTCAATTCCAGATAGTATACAGCGGAAGCTCTCCAGAGACTACATCAAAGCTTGCATAAATTCTTCTTATTACAGTGAGACGTTGATTGACAGCCTTATTGTGAGAGCTTATACACATGAAATAAAATGTTCTGGAAAAAAGTACAGTCCTCTTTGCTTAAAAGAAATGGCTTGCAGCTCCTCGTCTTACACTTTCTACAGTAGTGGGATCAAGGGGATATCAGCAGCCATCGGATAGTAGTATTCGCTGCTCGTTCAACTTCATTTTTAGGTAGCACATACATACAAGGGGACCCGCGAAGGACAGAATCAATCGAAACATGTAAGGAGACGATATCACCGATTGTAAAGTTGAATCGCACATCGAGGCCTGAAAAAACCAAAGAGAATCGGTTTGGCCTTTGAGCTGTGGGTTCTAGAGTCATCATTCGAGGTTAAATTATCCATAGAGTTCTCTTGGCTCGTTTAAGGGGGGAACTTCAAAAGTGATAATGATAACTACACTGTTAAGTAAAAGACAAGTCTCTTTGTGGCCACGTCTTTGCAATAAAATTTGGTCCCACTAAAATTTACCAGCATCTTCGATATGGAAGAGTGGCTTTGAAAATTTGCGTAAACTGGGCTCAGGGAAACGTACTCCAAACCCAGAAAATTCACGTCCAGTCCGCCAAAATAGAGAGAAAAAAGCTCAGTAATTCAGAGATGCTCTAAGTGGTTACTTGTGCGATTGTCGATTCATTGGTCCTCCTGATCTTCCTATCCCTACTCCCATCGCTCATGGTCCACAGATACGTGCAGGCGTGCTTACCAACAGACAATAGAATTGGAACAAACAGACCGCCAGCACAATAACAAGCACTCGAAGCTTAAACAGCTACACAAGATAAAATACGTGTGGACACACTAAGTCAATAATCTGTCAGCACTTGATTGCAATTTGCAATTAGAAAAGTGCTCAAGCATGCTGCAATTATATCCAGGAAAGAACGGGATGCAGCTAACTCGACTAATAGAACAAACCCTGCTGAAACCTTGGTCCACTAAGATCGGCTCTTAACATTGCATCTCCCTCCATCCCAGTGAGTAGATGCAGCCCAGCATCAAATACAGGCCGTATGGCAGGTGTGCTCTTCAGCATCTGATTTTCACAGATACAATGCTCGTCACACAAGTCTCTGCAATTGATCTCATTACGCATTCATCTCTCGTTATGCACAGTTAATCGAGCCCCAGCACGATTCATGCAAAAGTTCAATGGAAGCATGCCTTCTTCAGGAAGAGGAGAGGAAAAAGAGATGCCATGCAGGACAGGACCAGACAACTTTAACGGCGGGATATCGGAAAAGCGCCCATTATAAGAGAAGTCAAGTCATCCCTCTACAAGCTCCGACGTCCTCTAGTGATTACTTCTACAGAAAGATAAAAAGCGAAAAAGAAGAAAAATTTAATGAGAACTAGAAGAGAGAACTTAAGATGCCACATTGTTCCCTGGAAATGCTATATATGCCACTCATCGACAGCCAATGACGCACAATTCCCTTGAAGTAACTTGAGATCTAAAGGCACTGACACAAAATGTGAGCCCCTGCTGCGCTCTTCACCAACCTCCATGATACATATATGTCATAGCACCGAAAGACAGTCAAGAACACCCAAGTATATGAAAGCCCAAGAGCGAAGACCACGATAAGCTTAGCTTCTCAATGCAAATATGTCACAGGAAGTAATCAGGTGTTCTACGGGTTACATCCGGCTCTCCCCTCCTGGGAGCAGGCTCAAACTGCAAAATCATAGATCAAGTCTTCAGGATATTAACCCAATAGAGAGAGAAGAAGAGGGCAGGTGTGGTAGAGAGAGAGACCTGAATGAATGTGTGCGCTCTACAATCATCTACTTCGAGGATGGATGCCATGTTTCCACAACGATAACAATAGTTAGGCGCACTGAATATGGTGACCACTTTTTGTTCCTGTCAAGAGAACATGCTATCAATCACATGACCTCTCCATTCTACCCAAAAGCTGAGAATCACAAACTAGGTAAGACGTACATGGCTCCAGTTATATCCTTCCATAACCAACTGATGAGCTCTAGCAATGAGCTTCAAATTGTTGGAGTGATTAAATTGCTCAGATATATCCTGCCATGATAATCAGGGAGGCCACTCTTAGAAACCTTCAGCAAAGTATAGATCACAGGAAAGGCAGTTGAACTGGACACTGCGGAAAAATAAATACATGCCAACTAGGGCAAGAAAAAGCAAAAAGCTAATATTGCAAAAAACAACACAAACCTGGCCAAAGGTATATCCAGCTCCTCTGGGTGAGATACCCCAACCACAACGATCATCAGGGTCGGACCACAATAGATCGCACATGGGCCCCTCATGAGGAACTTCTTGCACACGATCAAAATTCCGAATGTTGTCAAGGGTTTCGATAGATGGTGACAATCCACCATGTAGGCAAAATATTTCCGACTCAACCTACAACAAAGGAGAAGCAATAGCTCATAAGACCGTAGAAATTTCATTTTTATGCCATTGTATTAGTGGAGGGATGAAGGATCTTGTTCTATGAATTAACATCTTTAATTATAATTAAAGGATCAGACTGACCAGTGCTGTCAGCGGAAAATAGTCAAAGAGATCGGTAAAAATCTTCCAGACATTAGCATTGCCATATCTGCACGAAGAGAATGGAGTTCCTGTCACAAGCTCTTTGAGAGGAGACAGTCGATAAGAAAGTGCATGACTACAAGGCAGCAGCATGCAGTTTTCAGGAACATCAGATGATGAATCTATGCATCTGTGCAACTTCTTTTTCAAAAAGGAAAAGAAACTAGCTATGTTTCTCATTAACTTTTAACTTGCCTCCACTAAAACAACCTGATTCAACACATGCTTGCAACTAAGATCAGCTTTTTTAATGATAGTAATCGCCTTAAAAACATTAGACAACGCACCAAAAAGGATCGGTATGAATTAAACTCTAATGCACAAATACATCAATAAACACAAGAAAATCTCCAGAAATACAGATCAGATGCTTAAGTTCAAACATAGAGGAGATATCAAAACCGAGTAGTAAAATCAATTAAGATATTACCGGTACCTTGTTCAACTTTCAACTAATACCAACATTGATTCAAGCTTCCTAGCACATCTGAGGACAGAATTGCGCTTTTCCATTTTACTCACTGCTATGGACTAAAGTTGAGAAAACAAAGAACATAAACAGATACATCACTAGATCATAAAGTAGTACACCTTTTAAAGGGAAAAATTCATGGAACAATAGTTACCATCAGCCATAGTATCCAACTGAACCACAACAAGGATTACTAATTCTCACGAGGACAAAGCTTTCAATTGTTGTAAACTTCACCAAAGTGAATGCCGAAATTAAAAAAGGATTAAGAAACCCTATACCAAGCACATCCAGAAGAACCACAAATAAAAGTTTAAACAGCAAGGGCACTCAAAAGAAGAACAAACAGTTACTCACTTTCGAAGGCATTCATCATAAAACCCATAAACTTGAGTGATCTGCAATGCAAAGTACAAGACATATATCAGAACCAGAAGCCTCGTACTTGATATGCATGATATATATTTATATGTGTGTGTGTGTGTGTGTGTGTGTGTATACGTATGTGTATATGTGTGTGTATATACATAATACATATAACCATAAAAGGCATGACATAAAAATTTGGAAGCTGCTGAACATGCAGCCATGAGAATGGAAGGCACAGAACAACACAAGCATTAACATGTTGAATACAACCGAAAATTTGCCTGGAGTTACTGAAACAACAAATGAACATAGAAAACCCTAATAAAATTGAAATAACAATGAGCAGCAGTATACAATTATTACCTGACGGCTTTCATGATTTCCTCTTAAAATGGTAATCCGCTGTGAATATCGCACTTTGAGAGCTACCAAGAGCTGAATAAATAACTCAACTTAGAATAACAAGAACAATCTTATCACTTGCAACACAACTTCAATGTCAACGTCACAGATTGTCTAGATTTAAAGAGATCCAAACAATACTCCACCACAACTAACTTAGCTAACAGGGAGATTTTTTCTTACCCAGCATAATTTTCAATTATAGGAACACTCTTAACTTCCAAAGGTAACATTAAATATCTCCACCTAAAAACGTACAAGCAAATGTCCCAACAATCATGGGGTTGCAGCATGGACAAAGGGCAATGAAATAAGCAAAGCACCACTTAGAGGAATATTTGGGTGTTTTTCCCAACGACAAACCCTGTTGTATAATTCCCAGGCCATTATTAATTTGTTTTCCTTTAAGACGACATGTCCCACCAAAAGCAGAAATTTGTTAACATCAACAGCAAGACACCAGGTTACATTTATTAAAGACTTAAATGCTGAAAAGGCAACATACAATGCGAGAAATGTCAAGTTCCACCAATGCATTTCAAGTATGCCATATACAGTACTCTTCATGTTGATTTTACTCTTAAAAACAGATAGGATCCACTTAAAGAAGCAGAAACTATTCAAAAAGAGTAAGAAGTCAAACAAAATGATAAGTTTCAGCAGCACTCCACTAACTCAATAAGAAACTCGAACGAAGAAGTAAAAGCGCTTACTGTAACAGTTTCGACTGAATAATATCCACGATCAACATAATCTCCCATAAATAAGTAATTCGTATCTGGGCACTGCAAGAGTAGACAAATAGAGATGAAGGTTGTAGTTGCCTATCTTACATTTATTGAACATGCCGACCATAAGTTTTCACTAAAGAAGCAGGAATAAAGCAAATATACATGGGTTTGGCAAGATGAGCCATCGAACACAGTGGACCTTTTCTCTAGTCAACATAAACACAGTGACACAGGTACCTGGGTCATAATTTAGGTGGAAGCATTTCAAAGAATCAAAATCTCAAAACAAGGTCTATTCAAATTCAGATACAAAATCAACACTTCACATAAGCATGCCACATATCAAAATACCCTCCAGTCAACAAGCCCGTGGATGTGGTCAATCAGCAGAATAGTGATAAGTAGCTACTTACATAGGTAAGTACAAGTAACTATTCACATCTCCACTTGTATATGGAAAATAATTAAATTGACAAAATTGGAATGAGCAAAGCCAAACATATATGGCAGATAAGATCCACTAGGAAAGCATATACCTTTCCTCCAATGCGGAAAAGCTCTGCAAGATCATGAAATTGGCCGTGAATATCACCACATATTGTGACAGGGCTTTTCACAGGCTGCAACACATGAAAAGAGAGGACACTTACACCAATTGCATCTTGAAAGATTAATGAGCCCATCAGATTGTGGCTGAAATTCAGCCTTATAGTTAGGACATAAACAACTAGTTTTGGATGAAAAGAAAACTACAGAGGACCAAACTAAAGGCTGAATCAAGCAACCTTTAATATTTTCAGCTATGTTAAGCTTCTTTTTTGAAATCAACATGATTATTAATAGGTTGGATACATGAAGAAGATAAACAAATTGGATGGTTGAAAATGAAGACGACCAAAATCGAATCAGTCAGCAGACAATTATTAGATACTAATATTAATAAGAATTCCCAATTCCCATATGCTATGCAGGAAGTTTATATTCCCGATTTTAAAAGCAATGTAACAGCAAACACTTACCAAAAATTTCGAGTATCCCTACTCACTGCCAAGAATTAGAAATTGTCAGCAGCCCAGTTAGGATTTTATGAAGAATAAGAGAGAATCCATCTTTTGGTTCCCAGACAACCATCAACACTCAAAAGGTTCGCATGGGTAACCCAAGTTAATGGAATTCACTCAACCTCAAGGGTTTGGTTTAAAAAATCATCACCCAGAAATTAGAATTGCAGTTCACGGAGAAGTTAAGTATATCTGGGGTAGAGCAAGGTTACAAGGTCTTAGGTTGAATTCGATCATGAAAAGGTACACCCAAATCAAAGTGTTTTAACGACATTAAAAGCAAAACAATATCCATGTAGAAGGCACACCTGAACATTGCTCTCCTCCATCAATATTTCTTTAGCCTTCTCGCATAAAACCCTTACCTGTGTAACAACATGTTATCAATATTGGCCACGGTAGTTAGAGTAAAAGTATACTTGTGGTTACATTCCAACACAAATGAAGCATGATTCTGTATTGCAAACCACCGTCAGGTTAATCCTGCAGTGGAAGTGGTGTAAATAATCTACCTACAATTTCTAGAGAAAAGATCACCACCTAGCTCACCAGAAAAAAGCCAAAGCTAAATGAAGCTTATAATTTTGACAAGAGACACTGTTTCTTCCTGAAAATCACTTACGCTGCATCCTTGCGCAAGAGGGAAAGCAGAACATTACCCAGACCCACGGCAGTTTATCCTATCCACCTCCTCTATGTGAAATGGAGAACCTAGCTGAGCAACAACTTGAACCATCGATAACCCCATTGGAACATTAAGCAAGATAACAGCAGATTTTCCAAACCATTCGGTGGGTGATATAGACAGCATACGTATCAAACCGAGTACACTACGCAGCGAGTGCAATTATTTAACACGTAGTTGCCAATGAGATAATTAGCATTTTTGTAACAACATTCGTGAGAAAAGGGCTTTTGAAACATGCATTAGACGCCGATCATTAAGATCCTATTTTTGCGGCTTCATTCCCAAACTTTTCTCCTAGCTCATTCTTTCAGCTGGCATCATGTTACTGCACAAGATATCATCGCAGGCAAAAACAATAAGACAGCCCATATTCAGCGCTCGAATCTCAGAAAAGGAGCTTTTGGCAAGCAATTCCCAATAAACAAGTGAATAATACAAAGGTGGGGAGGAAAGAGGAAAATTTTAATTCATGTATGAAATCGGCAGATTAGCACAGTATAAGAATAAAGGTCCAATGGCGACATAGTGGAAGCTGCCCCAAACATGAACTAAAATGAAGATTCAAGTAATTCTTAGGATGAGCAGATATATTTGAAAATGCACCTTGCCAACAGACCACCAGAGAAACTGCGATCGCTAGTTGGGCAATAATAGTCAGACCAAAAGTCTCCTTAGACTAAACCACTCTACAGGGTATTGATTTAAAATCAACAAGCTGTCTTACACTCCCGGACCATTACCAGGTCAACAAAGTACAACAATCATACCAATAAAAGGAGAATAGCTCATGAAAAGGTCAAGGCCATGAATCTCCATTTCTTATCGACCAAAACGAACCTTGAGAAACGAGTTCCGAGCGAATCCTTAGTCCAATACCAGATAAGATTAGATGCCAAAAAGCAAATTTGGACCCAGTAGAAACCAGTTACCATTTTTACTATGCATACTAAATGGATCCACCTCGAGAAGGAAAACCCATCAGATCCGACCTCAAAAGGCAAAAATCCCCCCTAAATTCAGCCAATCTAGCGGATCAAATCCAATCGAAGCGAATCGATGAAGAACAAAACAATTCCCAAAGGAGAAGCAAGAGAACGCCACAAATCGACCTTGATCCGCATAATCACCCAGGCACAATCACCAGGCCTCCCTCGAAAACAAATTTGCCCAACGCACACAAACGTCGACGGCAAAAAATGGCGAGAACACGAGAGCGCGCCGCGGGTCTCGCGTTCGGGCGAAACGAGACGACGGCGCACGAGCTCGCGAAATGAGGGGAGGGAGCGGAGGGAAGGGAAGGGAGAAGGCACCTCTTGCTCGGACAACGGTTTGCACTGCATGAGCTGCGAAATCTCCTCATCGAGGTTGCCATGCGAATTGGCAGGAACCGAATCCAAGCTCATCTTCTCCTTCTTCCTTCTTCTTCCTTCCTTCCTTCCTTCCCACAGCCGCAGATCTACAGATCGCCACCCGCGAAACCTTCCCCCCAGGCCAAACCCTAATTCCGCCCCGCGAACCACCCCCGAAAAAAAAATTCCGCCTCCTCCTCGGCCTTCTTCTTCTTCTTCTTCTTCTTCTTCTTCTTCCTCCTCCTCCAAATCGCGAAGCGAGCGAGAACACAGAAGAGAGAGAAAGAGAGAGAGAGAGGGAGGAGAGAGAAAGGGGAAAGGAGAAATCAACGGTTCGAGAGCTCCTCTTGCTTCTTTCTTTTTTTCTTTTTTTAAATTGCCACGCACATCTTTTCAGGAGAGAGATTTGAAGACGAAATAACAGAGCGAATTTCCGGTGCTAATGATGAGAAATCGATAACTTTTTTTTCTCTCTGGTTTCGTTCGGAGCGTTCCGTCTAACAAGCAAGCGCGTGACGTGACGGTTCCGACTGAAATTTTGGGGGGGTCGGGGGACGCGTGGCGGCCCTTGGTTGGCCAGTGCGCGGTTCGTTTCGCCCGTGCGCGTGCCTGGGCGGTGATCTGTCTGAGATTTGTGGATGGGAATCGTTTTTCCTCTCCGCAAACAGAAATATGGTTACGTTTCGGGTCGGCTTGTTATACGGAAAAATATTTCCCGACAAAACATCTTCTTCATTTTTCAACGCCTAGATGATTTAAGAACGGAAAGTATGTTCATAGTTACCAAAAAAAAAAAATCTGTGCATGAATTTAAAAAAAAAAGTGACTACCTTTTTTTTACAAATATCGAAAATCATCTAAAATTTTATTATCGAGTTCTGAAAATTAACAATTGAAATGTTATATTTTTATTTTAAAAAAAAATGCCGACATAACTTTTTTTAACATTTTTTGAAAATTTATTCTAGCGCCATTTTCAGCTCTTCTCGGTGATGATAGGCTGGCAGCAGCGAGGGCCCCATAGGTCCTCATTGTTTTGCCTTGCTTTCCCTTTTTTAATTTAGTTAATTTTTAATCTAATTTATATTATATTTAGATTAAAAAATCATATTTAAACCAAAACGGCATCATTTACGTTTTAGCCACGTTAGCGACAAGTGAGAAAGAGAAAATAATAAAAGAACCCGTGATACCCAAATTGAAAGGAGTAAACGGAAGAACTTAATAAACTAATTTGACAAGTTTTAGAACATTTAATGCACTTGTCTCGTTATTAATATACAACTAGATATCAATACTTAAACTTGAACACTGCGCTTGAGCACGAAAACGTCAACACTCATTCGTGGGCCTTGCTCGCACCTCTATCCATTAAGGCAGGTTCCAAAACCATAAAAAGTGGGGCTTAGGACCACGAGTCTCATGCCTAAACCCCAACGCTCGAGTCTGAGTCCATTGAGGGCAAGCTCAAGGTGCCAATGCCTATGCTTGAATCTCCTATGCTCAAACCGAATCTGTTGAGGCCAAGGCGCATATCTTTATTGCCTAAGCACAAGCACAAGACCTCGATGCCTGCACTCAGGTCCCCAATATCCAAGCTCGAGACTCTAGTGCCTATGCTCGAGCCCGACTCCATCAAGATCGAGCTCGAGACCTCGATGCCCTTGCTCGAGTCCTCGACACCCGAGCTTGAGAACCTTGTGCCTGTGCTCGGATCTCCTATGGTAAAGCTTGGGATCCTTGGAGCTTGAGCCTATATTTTTGTTTACTTTCCAAACAAAGAAAAATATTTTTCAGATTTGTACCGAAAAATATTATCATTTTTTTAAAAGATTTTTTATAAATTAATAACATTTTTCACGAAATATTACTTTCCAAACAAAGGAAAATATTAGCCCGTAATTGAGTATTTCTTGAACCGAACTGTGTGGTCTAGCCTAGTCTAGCCCAGACTATCAAGTGCTTTCCCGTTAATGTAGTTTTAATTTTGTAGATGTGGCTATTGAAATTGCATTTTCTTTTGATGTAAAATTCGACTATCGAAAAAGAAAAAACAAATGAAAATATAGACAATGGAGAAGCGGGAGAGGGAACGAACAATTAGAGGGCGAGCCATCGAGGTGGTTACCGCGGTTGTGCTTCTAATTTTAGAAATTTACGAGAGATGTTCTTTTTCTTATTTTCAATTTAAAACGACGTTAGAACAAACAAAAAAAAAAGAGATTTAAGTGATGTTATTTTAAAAGCCAAACCAGCTTAACTAAGTGTCTTGAGACTCGAGTGTAGGAATCATACAAGTTAAATGATTCAATTAGACAAATTGAAAATTCGAATACTTAATTACATATAAGATACAAATAAAGGGATTAAAACATGATAAATCTCTTCTTTTTTTTCCCAAAAATGGGTGTCAATGGTTTTTTGTTTTCCTTTCTATTTCGTTTATCTTTATTAAGTATGCGGATAGTTGAGAAATATCGAATTTCGGTCTGACGTGAACTTACGGAATAAGTAGAAATTCAAAGTAAAGTTGTCGATGCATGTGCCTAATAGCGTTTGAGTAGAATTTCCTCGTGGAGACAAAGACGAGAAGATCCTATAGATAGGATAGATCTTTTCATTAAAGGATAATTAAATACATTGTACTTTCACTTTGATTTATTGTCATAAGTTATTTTTTCTCTAAATATCCATTTATTTCGTGAAAATAAATGATTTTCTTATATATCATTTAGAAAAATGAATTGATGAAAAATATTTATGCAGTCTATGAAAATATTAAAACATAAATTATCATCAATAGTAATATTTTTTAAATAAATATTTTAAGTAATGTAAATAATCATTTAAAGAATATATTATAAATAATTTTTTTTTTTTGTAAAATGAACTGAGCCGTCTGTTTTATTAAACGTTTACTCTAAATTGGTCGCAACTAAAAGCCAAGCCGACATAAAATTCGAGGTCTACTCGATCCCCACGTGACCATCGCATGATTTAATTTTGCTTTTCACGAATGGACCCAATAAAGCAAATAAGATTGAAATTTGAACCACATCGTACTCCGCTTATTTCGCAAAATACTTTGCTTTTGGCTATCGATGGATCTCTGCCCTTTTGTTTCATCGTCTCGTTTGGTTCCTTTCGTCAAAAAGAAAAGGCACGACGAACTTTGCAATCTGACCTCGAAGGTGAATAATGCATCCACCTTGACTTCGAGCTCGCAATTTTTTTTTTTTTTTTTGGGGAGAAACAATACATATCGCGCTGGAATCCTACATTGTTCGAATAATGTTATTAAAGTCACATACGCTTGTAATTTTAAGCCACGTGATTTATATGTCATAAATCGTGCGAATTTGATCATAAATATTTCATTATATTATAAACATTTTTACATTTTATTAATTTGGTCAATCCAGCCATTTCACGTTAGAAATTACTCATGTGGACACTAGCTATTTTATGTTGCAAGACTGACATTAACGTAGACAATTTTTTATAATTTTTTATAACTTTTTTTCCTTGATTTCATTTTTTTCCCTTTTCCTTATGCCGTTGACTAATCGTTGGCAATCACCCATAGGCCATGGTTGGCGAGAACCCCTTGTTAGATTTGGCGAGGTCGACGCTCACCCAAGCCAATGCGGCATTGCCTTAGCGAGGGGGGCCGTTGCTGTCACCACTTGCTCTTGCATGGTGAGGCCAACCCTATCGACTATGGCCTGTGGTCAGTGGCAAAAAGGGAAAGGAAATTAAAAAAAAATTCATAAAATTCATAAAAAAAATTATATCAGTGTCCGCCATGTTACATAGGATGTTAGTATTTACGTTGATGATTTATGATCTAAATCGATCGGATTGACTCGATTAATAAAATGTGAAAATGTTTTATGATTAAATTGATATAAATACAATAAATGTAAGATTTTTTTGATATTTTTTCCCACCTCAATTAGACAATTGAGCTCGCGGTGGATGCGTAGTCTCGAGGACCTCGTCACAATGCCTCATATCAAATGCCTTGGGTGCTTTACAGCGCCATCGACTCGTAAATTCGATCCGTACGAGGATTAAAAAGACCCCCATCATGCGAATCACAGAGAAATGTGATCCTAAGGCTCGCCGCCACCGTCTTGTCTATTTCGTAATCGCTCAATTTGGACCAGCCACTGCTATTTTGTCTACTCAGCACTGTCAAAAGATTTATGGTTTCGAGTTTCATTAATCCAGCACCACAAGAAAAGAATTAACCGTACGACTAAAGAAATAAGAAGGCGAAGGATAATAACTTTCTAAAGTACACGTGGCAGCTCGTATGTGATGTTTGAGAGAACATATATCGTGTATCCGACGCGATTTGGGGGAATCGCTAGCTGGGCAATCCACCAAATCACGGATGACATCGACAATTACGGTCAAAACTAATAAAACGTATCGTGGAACGCAGATTTGAGCTAATTTTGAAAACAATCGTATGACCGGACAATGATTTCGACAGTTTTCGAATTTCATTTTCTCCATCATTCATTAAAAAAAAATAAAAGAAACCAAAAAACTCAAAACCTCAAACCTCGACACTAAATGAAGTCATCGTGCACATTAAAAAAGGAGGGCAATTCATAAATCCAAATCAAGATGTAATTTGAATAAATATGTTCCCGAGCTAAACAAGTCCGACTAGACTCCATCACTCGAACATTCATCTGGGCACAACTTTTCGATCCCTCGAGACAAGTCCACTCGTAGGCGCCCAAATTCATGAAAAGCTAGCCACCTCAACTTATTGAATCCAATTCCTATTCATATCAATATTTGTCATATGATGTTTTTTTTTTAAATTTTTTTGTGAAAAGCGAGCCTCCGATAGTACTTCGCCACCTCGAGGGGGGCGGAGGGGTCGAAGTCGGGCATGGTCCGCAAACGACTCGCGTGGAGATCTCCACAGAGCCTGGCACCCGAGCCTAGCTGGCACCCGGCGCCCCCCTCGATCCGCTCCAGTTTTGAATATCAAAATGAAATTCAGAATGTAAAAAAAAAAAAAGAAAAAGGGAGAAGAAATCTAGCTCAAGATCTTTTTGGGCCCAGGACAAGGGGAGGACACGCCGCGCCCGATCTAGGCCGTCCGTGGAAACGGGCCGGGTGGGGCCCGGGCCCGATCACCTCCTTCGAGCGGAAGTTACCCTCCCCTCTGCTCGCGTTGCACCTCGGGCGAAGGAATTTTCGAAAAGGAGAGATCGCCCGTCCCTTTTTAAACCGCTCGTCCCCGAATAATGACGCCAGCCACAATTCCTGCAAGGGCCTGCCTAATTTTATCTCCCCGCCTTCATTTTCATTTTCCGCATTTTTTTCCTTTTCCCCGTCCGCAGAAAAAATGAGAACAAAAAGAAAGCAGTAGGACTCCCGGAAAATAAAAATACCGAAAAGTCACGGAGAGGGCAATTTTCTAGAGAGAGAAAGTGCCCCCCCGGGGGGCCTCCTCTTTATATATAGAGGCGAGAGGAGAGAGAGGGGGAGATATTTTTTTTTGGGGGTTGTTGTCTGCGTTATAACGTACCATCTAGGGTTTTCTCTTCTTCATTGGATCTTCAATCGCTTCTCTCTCTCTCTCTCGTCGTCCAGCACAGGTTCTGCAGCTTCTCTCTTCAGGTTCCTTCCCTCTCTCTCTCTCTCTCTATGCTTCCTCGCCTCTCGTTCTCCTGTTCCTTTCCTGCTCCTTTCGAGGGCGGTTTTGCGGCGCGCGCGGGGTCGGCGGCGGGGGCTCGCGTTCCGGGCGGATGCTTGTTCCTCGCGCGGCGTCGGGGAGGATTGCATGGGGGCGGGAATCGCGGGTCGCTTTGCCGCATTTCCGCGTTCGCTCCCCGGGGACGCGCTAGATCGCGTTTCGCGTCCGCGTCCTTTTTCCTGCTCGGCGCCTTCGACGGCCGTGTGGTTTTTGGCCGGTCGTGCGAGGAGATGGTAGGGAATAGGGGAGGATGCATCTGGAATTGAGGGGATTTTCGGGGGTTTATTGCGTGGCCGATTTTTTGGATTTTTCTGTTGCGTTTGCGTTTTGCCCTTTTTTTTTTTTGTTTTTTTGTTTTTTTAAATTTATATTTTCTGTCGATTTTCGTCGAGTTAATTGCTTGTGCCTTGATTTAATTATGTTTCTTGGTTTTTTGTTTCCATCAGGTTTTGAAATCGCTGACGTAGTTGACTTTTATCTGTCTCAGGGAGACTATTTTATCTATTGTATTGTAGAAATCGAAGGGGAGAAGTGTTCACTTTGATTTTTAAAGTTCCGGGATATATTTGCTCTTGAGAATTCAAGTGAGGGTGTTTCAATCGAGATATGCGAGCTTCATGGGCAGATTTGGCTGCGTCTTCCGCAGCTGACAATGTAGGGGCTGGATCCTCTGCCAACAATGGGGCTGCCGTTGCTGCCTCGGCTCCTGGTCGAAGTGCTTACGTCCCTCCGCATCTGAGGAACCGTCCGCCTTCGGCAGATCCACCGGCACCTGCTAACACTGGGCCAGCTCCAGCTCTTGGTTCTGATCGGCCTGGTTCTGGCGGGTCACGCTGGGGAGCTCCCAGGAATGATTTTCGAGCAGGAGGAGGAGGCAGCAGCGGCGGCGGCCGTGCTGGTGGATGGGGGTGGCAGAGGTGGGGGTTGGGGTGGGAGAGATCGGGAAGTGAATCCTTTTGGAGATGATGTGGACACTCCGCAAGCTTTTGATGAGCAAGAGAATTCTGGGATCAATTTCGACGCGTATGAAGACATTCCGGTGGAGACGAGCGGGGATAATGTACCCCCTCCAGTGAATACTTTTGCAGAAATCGATCTAGGTGAAGCTGTTAATCAGAACATTCGGAGGTGTAAGTATGTGAAACCAACGCCTGTGCAACGACATGCCATACCAATTTCCCTGGGAGGGCGTGATCTGATGGCTTGTGCCCAAACTGGATCTGGCAAGACAGCTGCTTTCTGTTTTCCAATCATCAGTGGTATAATGAAAAGCGGCCAGCAAGTACAGAGGCCACCACGTGGCGTGCGTACTGTCTACCCACTTGCTCTTATTCTTTCTCCTACGAGGGAGCTCTCAATGCAAGTAAGTGTTCTTTATCATTTCATGCAACCTGTCATCTTTCCTTGCTGATTTAATCTTGAGGGAGTTATGTGATTTGCATGCAGATACATGAAGAAGCTAGAAAGTTTGCCTATCAAACTGGTGTCAGGGTGGTTGTTGCTTATGGAGGAGCACCAATAAATCAACAGGTTTGTATTTTCTCCGTCTCTCTTTTTCCTTGTTCCTCATCACCTAGATTCTGCAGTATCATGATCACGGTATAATGTTTTTCTGGTATGTTACTAATTTGTTATCTTCCAAGAATTTAATGGCACCTGTTTTGAGTGATTTCTACCTATGACTTACTTTTTGTATTTTGTGGCTTACACTTTGACTTTTTTTTTTTTTTTTTTAAGCTCGAAATATTTAAAATCTATTCTATTATACAATGTCAACATGCAAAATCAACTATTGCTTTTTAACAGTTTTTAGAGATTCACAATATTCTTAATTTAATTGGAGATTTTGGAAAGAAAGTGATTAGTAGAATTGATAAGTATCTTATGAATGTTTTCCAAACATGCCATGGTTCTGTTTTTGCTGTCTTGTAGATGTGTAGATGTATTTGTTATATGACCCCAGATCAGTGCCAAGTTTCTAAAGCTACTTTTTGGCTAAAAAATGATGGTATTTGAAAGGTAGAATGCTTATTGGCATTCTCGTTCGTGCTTTTTTTTTTTACTCTCTCTTGTTCTTTGTGTGGAAGTATTTTGATTTTGGCCAATATTTTTTGTGTTGTGATGTATCAAGCTATTATAAGTGCATAATATCCTCCGATATGTACTAATTGGTGATTTTGCACATCTTTAGCTAAGGGAGTTGGAGAGAGGTGTGGATATACTTGTTGCTACTCCTGGGAGATTGGTAGATTTGCTGGAGAGAGCTAGAGTTTCGTTACAGATGATCAGATATTTGACGCTGGATGAGGCAGATCGAATGCTTGATATGGGTTTTGAGCCTCAGATAAGAAAAATAGTAGAACAAATGGACATGCCGCCCAGTGGAGAAAGACAAACAATGTTGTTCAGTGCCACCTTCCCTAAGGAAATTCAGGTATCCGTCATAATTGAAGAATGGCAATGTAAATTTGGTGCCACCTCTCAAGCCTCTGTATTGGCAATGTTTATCCGAATGTTGATAGTTTCCCATTTTTGACTATAAATGCTGTTAACCTTTGGTCATTAAGGCGCTTGAGTGTGTATTTATTTGATCTGTTCATCTCAAGGAAAAACTATGATAATTAGGAGGTGTTTACAGGGAGTGGTGCAGGTGGAAACTTGTTGAGTCAACCATAGTCCTTTTCAATCTTAAATTCTATGATGAGCTTCTATTTTGATAGGGTTTGGTGTTTGCTTTTGTTTCTGCAGCACTTTGTTTGTTATGTATTAATATGTAAATATTGCGACTTTTTGCTTTTGCTGGTTGTATATGTCATGTGATCTGGTGTAATGGATATCTTGGTATGGCTTTATTTATTTGCATTCATGTTATATTGTTTGGTTTTGTGCAGAGATTGGCTGCTGATTTTCTATACAATTATATCTTTTTGGCTGTTGGAAGAGTTGGATCTAGCACTGATCTGATTGTCCAGAGAGTTGAGTTTGTTCATGATGCTGATAAAAGAAGTTATCTCATGGATCTTCTTCACGCACAAAGAGACAATGTTGTTCAGGGGAAGGTAGGGTGGAAGGAAGTGTTTCCTTTTAATTTTTTTCAAGTTGAGACCCATGATCATATATCAGTTCCGATGAGAAAAGTTTTGATTTTCTGCTTCACTTTTTTTTTTTTTCCCCAGTTTCTAATGTTGCATTATTGTCACCCTTTCTGTATATTCTGGGCTGATCCATTATAACACCTGTGTGACTATTGATTCTTGCAGCAACAATCTTTGACATTAGTTTTCGTTGAGACAAAGAAGGGGGCTGATTCTCTAGAAAATTGGCTATGCCATAATGGTTTTCCAGCTACTTCTATTCATGGAGATAGAACACAACAGGTTCGCCTTTCTCCCTCAGTTCTTCCATACACTTGTGGTACTTTGTGGTACCATGTTAAATGAACTTCTAGAAATGGGGTTTTTGGATGTCTGGGGAAAAAGAGTGCCCCAATACTTTTCTTGTCTTAAATTTGATGGCTTCTTAGAAATAATGGCCTCATGCTTGTTCTATGAGATGGTTTTTTACACAGGATCTAGTTATCTACAGTAAGCTCTACATGTTGTGGCTTCTGTCCAATCTTTACGCTTTAAAGGATACTACATAAAGGAAATCATGCCTAGATAGCCAAGTGCAAGTAGTAGTGAGAGTTTGTGTTTTTTTAATCAAGCTGGTGATGATTGGGTTGTTATTTGTTAGTGAGATTTGATACTCGTTGCGCTATTAACTGAATACAGTGAGAGAAGAGCTTGCATTGCTGTTCTATGTTCGAAGAATTGAAGATATGCCACCTGTGTCAAACCTATTGATGACCTTTTTGAATGGGTTGGGTAGATAATTACATTACTTTATATTTGAACTGGAAAGCTACTGTGCCTTTTAGGGCGCGCATGATAAAATTTCTACTTCTCTATTTCTCTGTTTCCCGGAACAGGTTTGGAATAGAAATCCGTTTGGTAACACAATTGGATTTTTCTATTTCTGGAACAGATTTCTATTCCAGAAATAGATTTGAAGAAGAAATCAGAAGCTAAAATTTTTAACTTCTCAATTTCTGGCTAGAAATAAATTTTGTTCCAGAAATTTTGTCATGCGCACCCTTATATGTTGCATAGACATGTCTCTCATTTGTTGCTTGACAAGTTAATAAGCTGGCATGTTTTGGCATTTGCTTTTTTGCGAGCATCCACATATATGAGTTGCTCTGTTGACAGATTTTGACTATAGTTGGCATTAGCTATTGAAATTGCAATTTCATTCAAGATGTTAAAATGGCCAAGTGATTCAAAATTGGCATTCTGTGAGGGTTCATGATCGTGACATGATTGAGTTTCAATGAGGAAGTTTACACACTCATACGGGATCTCTTTGTTATCTATAGTCTCCCCCTTTCTTGATAAGTGCCTATTACACAAAGATGTGGTATTGTAATGAGAAATTATGGAGTCAAAAATGGTTTGGATTTTAGGTTCTCTGAAGGATTGTCACACTAGTTCCTTCTTCAAGGCTGCAGTAGGTTTCTACCTCTTTTGATTTTCTTTCTGTTCCAATAAGAGTTTGGTAAGTTCTGTTGGTGTACTTAAACCCATCACCGGGATCCAACTTCTTGCTACGGAGGCTTTTCTCTTCTTTGGTGTAACTGAACTTTATTTGCTTTCTAATCGTCCTGCTTGTGCAGTTGCCTGTACTCTGATGGCATAAAGTTCACTTACACTTAGTCTTCAGAGAGATTAGAATTTGCCTTTTCTCCTTTTCTTCTTTTTTATCTCAGTGATCTTATTTGTGAATGTAAGTGCTTTGTGTGCAACATCAAGAACTCTCTCTCTCTCTCTCTCTGAGATAAAAATTCTACCAAGGGGATATTGAACTCTATTTGCAAAAAGCGCTCAAAGCTGAAAAAAGACCTAATTTACTGTCCAAAGAATCCACAATGTCAGTTAAAGCAATTACATACATAGCTGACTTAAAGGTTCTAATGCAGACCAGAATAACAGTTTGTGAGGCTCTCGGTAACTGCTTCTAGAGTCAGTTTTTTAGTTGGCAACTTTGTTGTGTATTAAAAAAAAAAAAAAAAAAAAACATAAAACAGCAGACTGATGACCTTGTGCGAAGATTTGGATGGGGCTAAGATGCCATCTAAAGTTCGATTTCCCCATGAAGCACCCGATGGGGCAAGGATGCGACCTAAGTTCTATTTCCAAGCACCAAAAAAAATTCACTTGATACTACTTAAAATGTTGCTGTCCATTTGCTGCAAATGCATCTTATTCACATGAAGTAGGGATTTCTACTTTCAAGTCCTGCATTCTCAGTCTGCACTGTTTGCATTTCACTGGATCCATTTATAGGTGAATTTTGATATCAAATAAAGGAGTGTGGTAGGCAGTGGTTGAGAGAGAGTGAGAGAGGAGGAAGAGAGGAGAGGTAAGAAGGGGGGGGGGTGGGGTGGGTGGGGGAGATTCAACATTGCTGTATCTTTTGGTGATAAAATATTGGTGAAGATTGTGCTGGTTCAACATTTGTGGTTGCACTGTCAGACGCAAGGCAACATTGTATTTTCAGCACTGAATAGAGCAACCTTGATTTTTACTTGTAGAAAGTTCCATCTTTAAATTTGTTCCTCTATGTAACATGTATTGACTTATAATCAACACTATTTCCATGCTTGCAGGAAAGAGAATCAGCTCTCCGCTCATTTAAGACTGGCAGGACTCCAATTCTAGTTGCTACAGATGTTGCAGCTCGTGGTCTTGATATTCCACATGTTGCCCACGTGATCAATTTTGATCTTCCGAATGACATAGATGATTATGTCCACCGGATTGGACGAACAGGACGAGCAGGGAAGTCTGGTTTAGCTACTGCCTTCTTTAACGAGAGTAACTCATCAATGGCAAGGTCATTAGCTGAGCTGATGCAAGAAGCAAATCAGGAAGTTCCAGCTTGGCTCTCCAGGTATGCTGCTAGGTCGTCGTCATATGGTGGAGGAAGGAATCGTCGCTCTGGTGGAGGCCGGTTTGGTGGTCGTGACTTCCGGAGGGATAGCTCTTTTAATAGGGGTGGATCTGACTACCATGGTGGGGGCGGCAGCAACAGTTTTGGATATGGAGGATCATCTGGAGGGTATGGAGGATCATCGGGAGGGTATGGAGGAGGAGGAGGAGGAGGAGGTTATGGCCCTGGTGTCACCAGCGCATGGGATTAAGTAATGAAATTTACTCTTCACTTGTTTCTGAAGTGCAACAGTGGCATTCATGCTTCTGCTGGTTATATTATGTCTTTGTCTTGTCTAAGTGGTTCAAGCTTTATACTGTTTGATAGTATGTCTCACGGTTGAGGGGGATGTATTTCTCACATTGGTGTATGCGCAGATGGAGGGTTTTGGAATGCTGATGGGTTTGGATTAGACATTTCCCTATACAGTGGGGAATCATTGCTTTCCTTGAATGGATCCATTCCCGTCTTTGTTGATTCTGGTGGGTGGATGGGTTGTAGAATATCTGTTGGGAGTGTAAAGGGGTTTTTCTGTCGGCCCTGTTCCTTTTTTTCTCAATAGGCATATTCTTAGTGACCCATTTTCGTAGGGTTTCGAAAGGTTGATGAGTTTCTTGTCCTCCCCATTTTATACAGAGGGTCTTATGTCCCCCAAGCTAAGGAATTTAACATTTCATGGTTTCTTGTAACATTTTGATGGTGATTGAACTGACAGACACCTCTTATTAGAAGCAGCTTATTTTGCACTTCTCCTTTTCTATTCATCCATTTCAAATCTCGGCCCATATATTATCATTTTTTGTGTGCACCTCCAATTGGCTTGGGGCAGCGTGTTTCAACGGTATTTAACTACGTTTTGGAGCTCCCTGCTTCATACGGATGGTTCTTTCATGATTGATTGACTCTGGATGTTGGTGGATATAGCGATGATGTGGCAACTAGCAACTCCTTGTTTTGTGATGGCATCCATCTTAGGCATGATGTTCCCACCAATCAATGATGAGTGGGTTAGAAGTTGCTTCATTTGAGAAGGGTAAAGGCCCATCAGGTTCTGGCTGGAGCTAGACATCCTGACGGAGCCTTGCCATTTCAAGTCCGATTCGCATATCAACGCCAGCAACTACAAAAATTGCCGTCAACGGAATGGCTACTTTTCAAACGAAACTCGTGATAAATTTTCCAAATCTAGTGATTTGACATTACTCACGAGCGCGAGACCAAGGATTTGCCCGAGTAAAGCCTGAATTCTTAATTGCGGTCAATTTAACTCTTTTCCCCTTCATGAGCGAGATGATGGTAAGGACAGTCTACCGGGGCAAGGGCAGGCGGCCAAATATGTTGTGATACGTATGACGACAATCGATGACAATCGAGACAGTCCTTATTGCAAAGGTATAATTATTACAGAGATGACTTCAAATGTTGTTTGCATGGTTAGCCATTTAAAGACAAGAAGCGAGGAAAACTATAGTATGGTACGATCCAACAATCAACATTCATCACTTGACCTTCATCAATTGGGTTCACGGTCCAATAAGCACAAAGACAGTGATCATTCAGACTCCCCTGGAGATCATTTCCTGGAACCGTTTGAACGATTCCTCGCGCTGAATCCTTAACTGGTTCCGGAAGTTCCTGATGAAAGCGTCTGCCAACTCATTTATGTCTGCATTGGCATCCATGTCCAATCTCTTCCTTGTTTCTCTCGTCTCATCGTTCTCTCTCCCCTTCTCACTCGCTCTGCGGTTGACACAGGCAGATGAAGCTGGAACCTCCTGGTGCTTCTGCTCCATCTCGCAGTGTTGGCCGGCTTTTGCTTTACAAGGGCGTCTGAGATTGTTGCCGAATCGATGAGCAGAGAACCCCGCATCGATGCGTATATATAGTAAAAAAGAACGCGCCTTAACGAGGACGAGTTTGGCATGAGTGAAAGCAAAAGGAGGAAGGCATAGAGAAGTTAAGATAATATTCAAAGATAAGCTAAGGGAAATGTGCAAGGGACTTCATGGGAAACGATGTGGTTGAATGAACAAACAGAAGAAAACAGCGAATATAATATTGCCAACTTCCTTGGTGTTGTCCATTTCTTTAAGGTTTCTTATGCTAAAAGGAGATGGCACTGATCAATTTTTTTGGTCTTTTTGGGTACGAATCTTCCAGGCTCTCTCTTGAAAATGTATATGTATAAAAATTATTACGCAACCACACGCGGGAAGTATAACTTTCTAACAATCCTCTGGGAGCCATTAAAAGTCAACATGATTTCTTTAGGCTCCATTTGTTAAAAGACTCGATGCAATTGAGAAAGAATAAATTTCATAGTAGATATTTCGAAATCAGTTTGTACCTTTTCCTAATTAGAATTTTATTATTTCGAATTCATATCAATATTGGCATATTAACAAACAAAAGTGGGCTATGCTGGCCTTATCGACTGTAATCCATTGCAAATCGTCGAATTCAGCCCTCAGTTGACGATTCATCTATCCACTTCTCTTGGATGTTTTGATGAATCAAGCATTTCATGTTGGATGGGTATTGCCCATGTCATCCATAGTTCACGAGATAAGGGGAAATGGTTATTTCCCCAAGACGGGGCCATGCTTTCACGTTATAAAAAGCAGTGAAAAACTGAATTATCACTAAATCAAAAATGAAAATAGATCCGTGGGGCAGTTTCATGCCCGTGCCTCTAAATTTACAAAGAAAAAAAAAAGAAAAATAAAATTTAAGAGCCATCACGAGATGGTGGAGGTTTGTCGGAAAGAGGGATGTGGAACTTTTGACCTTGGAGAAGTCAAAACACGACACAACATCCAACTTTGTGCACATAAACAAAAGCCAATCATCCAACTTTGACCCATGTTTTCCTTCTTTTCCTCGACGCCTAGAGATTAAAGAATGAAGGCCATGTCCGATAATTTACTTCCTATTTATTCAGCATTACACTTTGGTGGTGATCTAGGCTAGTCATAACGTGGACTGAATCTATTTTCCCAACAACTTCTCGAGGTAGCATCGACGGTCTAAGGAACATACTTGAATTGTGTTTGTTTCAATATGTGAATGTTTAGATTTTTTTACCGGAAAAATTACCGAAAAAGTCATAAACCTATTATAATTGTGTCAATTCAATCATAAATTTATTTTTTGACCAATTGAGTTCTAAACCTTTTATAATTATTTTCAATCAGTTCATCCGGTCAAAATTAGCCGGCCGACGCTGACGTGGCAACTGGCCGGTGCCGGCAACCTTTTTTTTTAATAATATTTTATTAATTTTTCATCTTTTTTCTTTTTCCTCCCTCTCCCTCCTTCCTCCTCCCTCCTTCCTCCTTTGGCTTTGACGACCGGTTAGAGGGGAGGGCTGGCCGGGCTAGCTCGCCTCCTTGTCGTTGGGTGAGGGCTAGCTCGCCCAGCCATTGGAGCGGCCTCGCTAGTTGGTGAGCTCATGCCCAGCGACGACGGGGCGAGCCCTTGCCGGATCCAGTGACGGCTTGCCTTGCGGTCGTCGGGCGAGGCGCGCCCTCGCTAGATCCGACGAGGGGGGCTCGCCGTCACGTCTGGTGCATGAGGTGAGCCCTCACCAAATCCGGCGGGGGCTCATCCCGCTGTCGAGGCAAGCTTGCATGATCGCCGAAGCCAAAGGAGGGAGGAGGGAGAAGGAAAAAAAAATTTCAAAAAATAAAATATTATTAAGAAAAAGGTCGCCGGCATCGGCCAGCTGTCATGTCAATGTCGACCGCCAATTTTGGCCGGATCGACTGATCGGGAATAATTGTAAAAGATTTAGAAATCAATTGATCAAAAAAATAAGTTTAAAACTGAATTGACACAATTGTAATAAGTTTATGACTTTTTCGATAATTTTCCCTTTTTTTATCTAATTCCCCACGGGTCCAAGCACATAAGTTTAACAATCTTGTGTATCCAACTAACAATTTGAGGTTAAGTTCACGTCGCATTCAGAATTTCTTCGCAAAGTCCAGATTGATCCATTTAAACGAGCGGTTTCTCGTCATGAAAGGGAGTCTTCACCTTCTCAATATGACAGGGAGACCGTGTCGCCCGTACATCATGGTTGAGATTCGCAAGAGATTATTTGATTGCAGATAGGGTTAAACCAGCAGTACCAGCAGCTCCAAATTGATCAGATTTGACTTCAAATGCACACACGAGTGAAAGTCTGTCCTCCTATCGAATCAACTGGGGCGGGCTTCCCGAGTTCTACCGCAAGCCATCAGCAAGCAAGAGCTTTTTAAAACGCAAAGTAATCGAAGGATTCCAAGAGCCCACCTCGTCATTTCTTCAAGGGCCGCTTCTAAGGCATTTTTTGGACAGATAATTAATAATATACTATACCTTTTTATAATTCTGAAAAATAAAATAATACCGATTAAACATGCCCAACGAATAGCAAGTGCCCCCCCAGCTCACCAAAACGCCCATTGACGATTTTCTTTTTTTTTTTCAAGAATCAGGTAAAGAAAAGTGGCTACTTTGATCCATGAAACCGGTGTCGTTTTGACAATTGAAATTTCTTTTGGCTAAATTCGAGATCGCCCGTTAACCAAACCAAAGCAACGTCACGTCATAAAATTGCAAATCGAACCCGGGTAAAGCAAACAAATAATTTTACCTTTTGCAAATCAGTGGATCAATCGAATGGACCCGACGATACTCGCACGCATACATTCCACATCTGCCTGACCAGTCTCACTCAAATTATGTGCATCGCCCTTCTTTATTCAATCCGAAATCCAAATGATCGACATCGTTAAGCCAGCGAAAATGGAAAGGTTTGGATCGACCACCTAATCAAAGACAACATCGTCCGTATCGAACAAGAAGAAAGAAAAAAAAGAAAGAAAGCGCGGTCGCGAACCGAATCAAGCACCCCACATTCGATTCGGTATTAACAACGCCATCATCAGGACTCCGCACACGATCTCTAGTGCCCACCACCTCTTCGTCGTCCGATCCCCGCCGTGGCTCTTCGCTTCAGAAGCCGATCCACCACCAGTGCTCGTGGAATTGGCTGAAACAGTCGATCGTTCATCAAAACATGACGATTAGTGAGCCCAGCAGAGAAAATTGATCATAGGGTTCTTTTGCAAAATTTGAGGGAAGTACTAAAACGGAGATCTCGTCGAACTTTTCATGTTCATATGCTGTGTGAAAAATGAATCATGCGCTAATGATGAATAGTTACCGCTACCAGCCGGGGTGGCCGTGGCGCTGCTGACGGTGGTGCTGTTCGCGGCTCCCCTGAAGAGCTTGGCATCCGTCGAGTTGGCCGGCAAGTGCAGGAGATCTGCATCATTTTACTCGAGGCGGATCAGTATCGATTAGGAGCGGCGGGTTAGTAACGCTCGAAGGAAGGGGAGGCGGGGCACGTACCGACGCAGGCGGAGATGTTGGCGGGGGCGTGGCAGGCGGTGGGGAGGCCGAGGGCGAGGGTGGCGTTGATCTTGAGGCCGAGGTTGGGGTCGTCGCGGTCCTTGATGAGGATGCACAGGCACTTCTTGCTCTTCTGCAGCACCCCCTTCAGCCCCGTGCAGCAGTCGATGGTGGGGGACTTGGCGTCCCCGCCCACGTACGGCAGGCAGCTCGCCAGCCCCACCAGCTGGTCCGCGCACTCCGCCCGGTCCTGGTCCATGTCCGACCGCCCCGACCCCATCACCACCGCCGCCGTCACCGCCACCGCGAGCAGGCAGCGCAGCCTCGACGCGGGGCTCTCGAACGTCCTCGACACCATCATGTACGTTCGTGCGTGCCCGCGCGCCTAAGCTCGAGATCGAGAGAGAGAGGGAAAGGGATTAGTGCGAGGTGAAGAAGCTCGACGGCTCAGGTTGTGTTCTTTTAATCTACGCGAGTGGGGGGGAGCTCGTGAACGAATTTCGGTGTCTCTTCTTTTCTTTTCTTTTTTTAATAGCCTGAGTGGATTAGTGTAGGTAGAAGGGACTGGGATGATTGAAATGATTGTGGGGGTGCTTTTGGATAAGCGAATGAAGTGACGCCAGTGACCGAAGGGAAAGAGAGTCACATGCGAGGGTCGGAGTACCATCCGTGCCCCCGACATAGGTCGGCCAAGTCCCCTGGTCTAACGTTAAAGAAAAAAAGCGCGTCTTTTCGTCGTCATCTGATGTATGGCCGAAGGTGATAAACCAATGTCGACACATTACGGTGGTCTAGGTCTTAGTTATGCTGGGTCGCCCTTAAAAGGATCGAGTTCTCCTCTGATCATGCATTTGATTCGCGAGTTCTAAGTTACGCACGTTGTTTGCGTACAAAACCTAACTGAAATCTAACATGGGTAAATTCCGTATTTGTAACCCAACGGCCGGAATATCGGTAGGAGAAAAGGGCTTGAAAAGAACGTGAATCTCACTTGAATTGAGTGTACCCGATAATCTTCATCGGCAAACCCCTTCTTCCCTTGTCTAGAAATATTGCTTTTTATTTGATTTTACGTGTTTAATGGGAGACTAAATTAGTAAATTTTTTGTCCTCTGCTTGTGTTGGGGTCAGTCAATTCCAACTGTGGATAGGGTGGAACTATAACAAAATGGATTTAAGGCGCTCAATTAATCCGAGTTATATAAACTCAACGCCAACCCGTGAACGTGACGATTCCCATTAGAATGTTTGTTTTTCTCTTCTCCAGATCAAGAAGCCCGCCCGTGAAGCCAAGAGTCTCTCCGGTCCGTGATTACCATTCTAGCTGGCCTGGTCCCACCTTAGTAGTTCAATAAGAAAAAGAGAACATCAGATCTTTATCTGGACACACTATATTAAAAAGAGCACTTTAGTATACGAGATTTCGGCAAATTATTTCATGTGTCCTTTACGTAGCTCATGTGGAAATTGATCGATTTCTAACGTCTCGATGGAAAATTTTAAAATTGCTTTTTCCAACGGATCGATTGAAGATTCCGCCTGTCCTCTTTTCCCAAATGAGAACGCACGAGACAGATCCTCATTCGGACAGAAGCAAGCATCTGAACTTTTAGCAGCAGCACTGCACATTTTTTAACCCGTGGGAAACCTTTTACGAAATGCCTACCGTCCCATGTGAAGAAAAGAAACCCGTCCGTTGTCCCACTTTCTTCTGATGTATTGTCATTGATTTATCTTCCCAACTCGAATTCATTCGTTTGATGTAAAAGGACTCTGCACTTTAATTGCAGCAGTACTGGCCCCTGCGCCGTCCCAACAAACCCACTAAAGAAGAGAAGGAGACGAGGACTCTCTTCCTTGTCGAATGGAGCTCCAACTTCCACCTACCGCCTGTTCCCCACTCAACTGGGGAAGAAGCTTGCAAAATTGTGGTTGTCATCATCCCAATCTAGCATGCCTGTCCATCAAAAGATGATATTTAGGGCGCGTTTGGTAACGATTCCGTTTAGTAACATATCCTAATCGAAATAATTATTTTTTATCCGTTCCTAAACAATTTCTAAAGATTTTAAACCGTTTGCAGAATCGTCCAAAATTTCTAATTCCGGAATGAATGCGTTTGATACCGCGCTTTATTAATTTTGTTCCAAATCAATTTCTTTTAATTTTTAAATAATTTTTTACTTTTTTTTTTCCTTTCTCTCCTATTCTTCTTCTTCTTCAAGTGGCCGGCGATCTCATTGGAGCGTCGCCGACCCTCAGTGAGGTCGGTCCTCATCGGCCGAGCCTCGTCGGTGGCCAGGCCGGCCTCGCCGGGGCTAGGTGAGACTCGCCTGGCCACCGGTGGGGCTAGGATGGGCTTGCCTCCAGTGAGCTTGTCGGACCTCGCCCTAGCCTGGCGAGATTCCGGCGAGCTCGCCGGACCGGTTGTTGGCGACCGGCGACGGATAGCGGCGGATTTCAACCGCGGGATGATGGTCAATGAAGAAGAAGAAAAGAGAAGAAGAAGAAGAGAAAAATGGAAGAAGAAGAGTTGGTTTTGATTCTTAGATTTGTTCCTGGAACAATAATCAACTTTTTTTTTTTTATTCTTGATTCTGTTCTAAATCTACTTCTAGGAACAAAAAAATAGAAATTTGTTCCCAGGAACAAAATTTTTATCAAACGCGATCTGTTCAAAAGTTACTCCCAAAAATAAAAAATCAGAATCGAGTACTATTTGGATGATTACCAAATAGCCCCATAAAGAACGAATGGCCTTGTTACCGAATGGGCCTAGACACTCATCCATCTTATGCATTGATCGTATATAACATGAGAAAGACATTGCTTCGAAAACAACGAACTTGATCATAAGATGTCTAGAGTACCCATCAATGAAAGTGATGATTTATTAGGAGATAGAAAAGGAGACTGAAGTAGTAATCTTTCATTGGACTGATGGTCCTCTACTTCCAGGAACAAAAAAATAAAAATTTATTCCCGGGAATAAAAGTTTTACCAAACGCGATCTGTTCCAAAACTACTCCCAAGAACAAAAAATCTGAATTGGGTATTGTTTGGATAGTTACCAAACAGCCCCTTAAAGAACGAATGGCCTTGAATGGGCCTAAACACTCGTCCATCTTATGCATTGATCGTATATAACATGAGAAAGACATTGCTTCGAAAACAACGAACTTTATCATAAGATGTCTAGAGTACCCATCGATGAAAGTGATAATTTATTAGGACATAGGAAAGGAGATAGAAGTAGTAATCTTTCATTGGACCGATGGTCCCGTGACAATAACTTTCAATCGAACTATGTGCATGACTTGTCGTCAAAAAAAAAAAACTATGTGCATGAGTTGACACGATGTCCAATGCGCTTGCAATTATAAAAATAAAGAAAGCATCTTGATGTCAAGAGAGGGAGTTGAGGGGCCTTCTTCACCAAATCATGATCCGATTTTTTTTCAAATTTCCCAATCATTTTCCTTTTCAAGTAAAAGGATAGGAAAGAGCAACCATTATCAGCGACCCTTTTTTTGGACATTACTATATTAGTTCCTCATTGCGACAAAATGATTAGTTTGGACCAAAACTTCTCCTCATTTGGAGCGACCATAAAACCGTTCCCCATCACGGTGCTAGTGGAAGAAGAGTCATAATTATCCTACACCTTGGCATCGTGGAACCTACCTTGTGGAGATCTAGCTAGGTGAACCCACGCCCAGGCGAGACCATCCCTAGCTAGCCATTGCTTGTGGCTAGTATAGGCTAGTGACCAGCCACAAGCACCTGAAAAATAAAAGAAAATGGAAAATAGAAGGAAAAAAGAGATTTTAAAAAAAAATGTGAAAATTGTCCACAACAAATCCTAGTCATGTCATGTAAAATGATCAGTTGACTAAATCGCCATGTCAGTGATTTTCACTCAAAGTTAACTGGAATGACTACATTGACCAATCGTTAAAAATGGGAAAATTACCAAAAAGTATTGAATTTATTCTAATTCAAACCTTTTTCTTTTTTTTTTTACCAATTCAACCCTAAACTTTTTGCAATTGTACTAATTTAGTTTCAGCCAATTTTGGCCAGTTGACGTTGATGTGGATATTGGCTGGCGTTGTCCGTCTAGCTGACGCTAATATGGACAATTTTTAATCATATAGTTTTTTAGAATTTTTTATTTAATTTTCTTTTCTTTTCTTCCTTCTTTGTTCATTTTTCCTATAGTGGCCAGTGAGCCTCCGCTGAGGGTTGTAGCTCTCACTTGGCCTCGCCTTGATCAGGAGGCTTGGGGGCCGTGGGGGAGGCAGCTTCGCCCATATTTGGGCAATGGTGAGCGAGGGAGGGAGGCCTCACCTGCGGTTGGCAAGATAATGCTCGCGCTCACTTGCTGCCGGCGAAGCCTTGGATTGGACAATTATTTGAAGACTTTTTGAACGATTTTCCCCAAAACTAATGAGCGACTAGAGGTCTCGAATGGGTGATCAGAGGACCTCAAATCACTTGGGAGCAAGCCCTACATCACTCGGCCGACCGCGCAGTGCTTTTACTAATCACGATATTCGAACAACGCGGCTTCGTTCTCCTTTCATAAAATAAACAACTTTAAACACATTTTTCGATTGCTAACTTCTCACGAAACAAACAGCTCAAAAAGATTCACGCACGGTGTAAATGCAGCTCTCTTAAACAGGTGGTCCAAATCCAGAGTAGGTACATATCATGTGCTTGAACATAGCAACAGGGAAGAGTACAGTTGGGAAGGGTGGCTTCATTTATTAGTTTCTGAGTCGTTGCGACTTGTGATCGTGTGGCTCTCGTGAATTCTCGTTACGCAAATCGAGCAACATGCACGCGTTTCCTCTTGCGAAGAGCTAAGGCCTAGCCAGGTAAACCTGTCATTCTGACTTCAACTCCTCCGGTGCACATTCATGAGCATTATTGTGATACAATGGCTTGAGGGACCATCCTCATTGTCCTCCTTCCATGGACATTGCCTCAATCTCTATACGTAATATACTCGTACTGATGTTTCTGGTTAGTGGTCATGCATCATTGTGGCAAAACGAAGAAATCGAAGCTGTCCTAATCCATGGTTTTCCCTAGCTTGTGTTGAGCTGCCACATGAATGTGCATTAACTCTCGTGTGCAATTTGCCCTCAACCACTCGTCTGGAATTCTCTCTTGGCTTGTCCTATGTCGAAACATCAAGCCATTCGAGTTTAACTCGCGCTGTGATGACTGTAGTTCGGACACGTTGCCGTTGATATATCAACTGGGCATCCTAATCATGCTTTTAGATGGTGTTATCATCTGAAGTCTGTCTCGAGTGATTAATCGACAGAGCCTGTCGTTTCTCAATTCACGCAGCTGACGAGCAACTGCTAATGCCGCTGGTGTCGGTTCGGTTCAAGATGAGTGAAAGAGGAAAGGCCATGGGGGTAGTAAACTACATGAGAGAGTGGTATTGAGTTGAGGATCTATTTAATCAAATTGATGGAAAAGATGGGAGTAAGAACTGAGGTAGGCTGAACACTGCAGACCATCTTAACGTTCATCTTTTGTTGAAATGCCAGAGAAAAAGAACGGTTATACAGCTATGGGTTATCCATACAGTGATTTTTAGCGGGACAAGGCGCGACTGCAAAACCCAACACAGTACTCATTAGCTAGTTGGGATTGCTCTTAGCGTCTTCTGATGAACAAGATTGTCTTTTGTATATGTCCAATGTACCTACACGAGCAGAATAACCCCAACCTATATGGATCATATGGACCTATGCGGAACCCATCAAATCCAAAGGCAATGCAATAACGTTGGATTCCCGTGCGGACTATTTGATAAAGGGAGTATATACACCTATACAGCAAGCTACAATGCTGATACATGCGATCTATTTTTGGGTATTGCAGCTATTTCTAGATAAGAGTTTCTCTTCGGGCCAACTCATATGCTTGCTAGAAACTAGAAGAACGGTTATCAATCAATATCGGTGAGCAAGCCTAGTTAATTAATGGGGTTGTTGAATATGACTGTCACTTAATCAGCTTTGTTGTTTTTCTAACACTTCACTTCTGAAAGAGACGAGTTCTTTTTAACGGCAACAGGGAGCCCAAAAGATAAGTGGGAGCAACCAAAAGGAAGCATCAAGTAAAGCAGGAAATAATGAAGAGGTGCCTTGACCTATAACCTCAAGATTTTATAGAGGGTGTAGTGGGTGGGAATCTTCTGAAGTTCATCTGGGAAGTGTTCCTCATTTGCCTTCATTTTTTCGTATAATCGATCTGCTAATTAGGTCCTTCTTTTGGGAAACTCGCTTAAAGACCCCATTCGGCAATGGAAGTTGGATTAGGGCAGACGCGAGATTTGAGGCTTTGGAAACACAGAGGCCGCTTGTTTGCTTTGCCCTGCTTCATTGGGTAAGCAACTCTACTTTGCTATTCTAAAGCTTGAAAATGTTTGAGCCAAAAGAAAGAGAAGCTAGGAAATGGATCTTATAGATGAAAGTATGTCGTAAATTTCGCGATGAAAGAAGCAAAGCTAGCTGGCGCCGCCCCCCTGGGGGCCCCCGCTGCTATGTGCGCCCATATGTGGCATATAGCTTCGAAATAGCTGCAGCTGCAGGAGCTAGGAAAAGGAATTGAACTTTCAAGTTTTGCTTTTGGTTTCGGCTAGCTGTGGCCATTTGGATTGGAAGCTTGGAGCAGCCTTTGAACACACTCGGTTGAACTGACGAAGAGAGCAATTTTCCCCAACACCTAAATTAATAAATCGACTATTAAGCCAGCTCAATCGATTATCTGCAGAATTAATTAGCCAGTAGTCTATTGTGGAAGCGCCATCGAATTCTGCGTGGATTAGCCAAATCACGGGATGGCCAACAGAATACACCAGGTCAGCCAAACAACTTTATTGACGATATGGTGGTCATATGTAGAAGGCAAAGAAGAGCCTACCAAACAAATTCTAGCAACTCATCTGAGCCATTGGCAATATATTTTGCTCTCCCGAGATAGTTGTAAAATGGAGCCAACACAATCGACTATAAGCCATTGACTTCGTCTTGTCCATTAGTACAATCATATTGCACCTTACTACATCTTAGGTCGGAGCTTGAAGCTTGGCCGGTCACTGGAAGACTTTGGATTGGACATTTACTAAGGAGATACATAAGAAAGATTGCAAGTTTGATAGACCTGCATCACTGCGGTATGCCAAATTATATCAAGCCACTAACTCTTCTACATGGACATGAAGTGAAAATGAACTCCAGTGAAGATCTGAAGCAGAGCTATGGAAACAATGGTTGGGGTGGCCAACCACGGTTTTCTTAACCTCTCACTGCGATTGCTCTTTATTTGACTGCTTGATCCTGCGGTACCATCAGTTGAATTCCCCTCAGCTGCAACAAAAAACACCACGAAGACGTGGGAGAATTTCTATGGAGGACAACTTCATTTAGTTCTTGCTGCTTAAAACTAGACGAGTGTAAGGGTTGTTACCATCGGGGAGTTTCGTGCTGTTTCTCTTCTCAAGGCTTTTCTCAAATCCGTCAAACACCTCAGCGTCTGTAGACTTCGGAGCAAGGTGCAGAAGATCTGAATTTTTGCACACGTTTAGAAATAACGGACTAAAGAGGCAAAAATGGGACAAATTTTACTACAAAAACTGGGCATGGCGAGTTTGTTCCCGAGACTGTTAGGATAAACTGATGCAACTTCTTTCAGAAGCCACCTATGGCTTATTTCTGCTGAAGTTGCTTAAACATCCAATGCATACTTCATGGTACATACTGCAAAGTGCTGATATTTTGCCTACTCATTTTGCAATGAACAAGAGAGACTTTCTCGCACATAGCACATATATTTTGCCTATTCATTTTGTGATGAACACGAGACTTTCTCAGAACTAACTTACCAATGCACTGAGAAATGTTGACAGGTGCATGGCAAGAGGTGGGAAGGCTGAGCGCAAGGGTGGTATTGATCTTGAGCCCAAGACTGGGATCATTCCTGTCCCTGACAAGAATGCAAAGGCATTTCAAGCTCTTTTGGAGGACCTGTTTCAGCCCAGAGCAACACTCTAGTGTCGGAGCTCTTGCGTCGCCACCAACATAAGGAAGGCACGTGGCGAGATCCACCAGTTGATCCGCACACTCTGCTCTGTCCTGGGCCAAGTCTGAACTCGACAAGCCAAGCAACATCATTAGCATCAACATGCCTAATGGGACTACAATTCCCATGTTTCTTGATTCCATTGAGGAAGCTAAAGGTGCCTTGTCAGGCTTCTTCTCAGGTGTAACTCCTGCCAGTTAGAAGCTTGGAGGATGAGGTGAGCAGTCGAAATAAATGGAGAGGAGCAGTTGAATTAATTGTGGCTGCATGGCAAGAGGACGGTTTTTGCCACCTGGCAGTGTGTAATTATGGAGGAAAACGACCCATCTGAAATCTTCCCTTGGATTTGATAGCAGTCCAAGGAACCTCCTATAATAATACAGCTTCTTTATAACACAAACTCATCTAGTATTAAGCAAACTTATCTAGTATTAAGCCCTGACGGATACCGTGTTCTTTATGGGGTGAGCAAATCTAGTCCTTGGGAATGCAAAGAATGCAAAGCAGGGTCTGAGCTACTCTGATGAGTGATACATAAAACTCTGCAACATCCCAAATCTAGCAAAAGTAGTTACTACCAAAGCAGGGTTTTTCCAGATGCAAATAACGTCCTTCACGAGTTGCAATACGTAAATTACTTCTTTTTGTCCCCGTAGTACATCATTGCACGCACTGATTTTTAGGGCTTAGCTATAGCCATGAGAACTGGGATAGGACCAGCACCACAGACAATTGCAAAGTACGTTTAAAGCATCTTAGTGCGGATAATAATCCCATGTTAGCGTACATGCACAGAATGGCGATGGGTGAAAAGTGGCGAGAATCGGGAACATGGCTGGGGTCTAGGAGCAAATTGATCACTTCAACCCACATTCTTCGTGAAATCGAAAGGAAACTCAAGAGCGGATCCTATCCCATATTAATATGATGATACAGTACATCCTTGAAGTGTGCCAGAATTTCTCCCAACTTCTCTGGTGGATCTGTCATTGTTGTAACACCATATACATCGGGCAATTTTCGTGTCCTCAAGACATAGCGTTCGTCATGCACTGGTAAAAAGATCGATAGCATCCCTCTGGTCAGCAAGTTCGGGTCAAGAGTATCTCTGAACTGTTGACAAGCAAAACAAAACTTGAGGTCAGACCGTTCCATAGTTCATCGCTTCATATGTGCCTACATCCTGCCCCTTTCGTTTTTCTCTTTTTCAAGTATCTTTTCCTGGATTAAGGTGGCCTGAAAAACTTAGGCAGCTAGATAAACGAAACTGATGAACGCCATTTGCAGCTGATAAGCAAAAATGAAAGAAATGAAAACCAGATGAAAAAGAGAGCTCACTCGACAGAACTCGAACAACAGCACAAACGTCCATACTACTATAATTGTTATTTACAGGGTAGATAGCCTGCAACCGGTAAAAGGGCTCAAACAGAAGGACCTGATCTGAGCACCCGTTCTAGTTTCTCGGCCTTGGCATAGTCCCTCTCTGTGAGAGGCCCAGCAGGGAAAGCCGTGATTTCCACTATTAAATGTGGAGTCGGGAGTTCATCGAATAAAGCCCTCACATTGTTGCAACAAACGCTTTCTCCATGCGCGCTCTCTCTTCTAATTTGACAGCCCTACACATAAATACACGATATCATCTAGTTATAAGGCCTATGACCACGTGCTCTAGAAGATCATAATTCACAGAGACATTTGGGTCAAGTAATTCAAGCAGATACAGTGATGAACCCTCATGAGCATGCTAAAATAGTCTGTAAATTTCTTTCCAATAAAGTCATAAACCTTGTGGGAAGTGGCATCTGTGAAGTGATCATCCTCAGAGAGCAAGGATGCAACTGCTTTTAGAAGGCGCCGCCCTTCGGACTTGGAAGGTACTCGGTAGTTTCGCCTGAGAGTACCTTTTGTTGTAGGATGCCATTTACTCACCAATTTTCTCCGGTCAGCTGCTTCCTTCTCTGGAAGAGAACATGAATTTCATTACTGCCCTTTTACTTTACATAAAAATAGATAACTTGCTGCAAATTTGACAATCATCTTTGGTTCAAGCAAATATAAGACAAGCAACAATTGTTTCTCAGCAAGCCAATTAGACTAAATGACTAGTCAGAAACATCTCAAAACTCAACTCTATGCAAGTGAAGACTTATGAACACAAGCATCAAAAGAAATTTAACCACGCTTAGAGGACTCTCTTTCTTTTTTAGTCGGAGTGGCTATGACGTGTTTGCAAAACACATCATACAACCGCAAAAACATCTCTCAACAAAGTGATTGGACATTTAAAACTTTAACAGGTTTATTTTTCCAAAAAACCAGCATTATGGGAGACAAGGTAAAAGGATATACCTGATACCTACATCTCGGACATACAAGTTAAAATGAAATTGAGATCTACCATATTCATTTTCTGGGACAAGTGAGAATCATGCTTACACTTCTAGTCAAGCTATACACTAGGAGCACCAATTGGGCGTGCAATTTCAGTACAGATGCTGTTCATTGGAAATTAAAATCTTAATATAGTAATGTGTACGATCTCTAGTTTGATATAAGCTGATCCCTGTTCTCTCAATCTTCTTGACAACAAACCATACTCCCCACATTTCCATCCCTGTATTATCATTGCCATAAGCATTTCTTAAATGTCGACAGTGAAATGCCACATGGGTTAGCTGACTTCACCAGTAATGCGAAAGTCACAAAGCACTGCTGATCAGCAAAATTAATTAAAAAGATTTCTCTTTCATATTTTTTCTTCAACACAAAGTTTCTAATTTAGACAAGTCGTTCACCCTCGTTTATCAAGCTAACCAAACAGATTACCTTCGATGTCCAAGATGTTTGGTCCAACCTGTCTCGGGCTAGCAAAGTTTGAGAAACAAACTAGCGACCACAAAGCATCAAATAAATAAAGACCAAGATTCATCCTATAGAATGCCAATGGGAAGTTCAAGTCCGCAGTCAATGTCCTCTAGATGACACACGTACACCAAAATCAGACAAACGCACACTCGTGCTCATAAAGAACTATCGCGATCCTATAACTCTGTGGCTCTAGATAACATTTGATCGGCACAATCACGGAACGAGTCAATTCCATGGAAGAACATAATCTTTTTACTCCAAAGCAATCCAAGAGCACCCACTCTTCAGTCAAATACTCAAAACTTCAAGAAAATCTAACCACAACAGCATCAACCCAAGAAAGAACAAGAAGAGGGAAGGACTCAGGAGCACCTGGTTTCTTCTGCAAGCTCCCGAGCCACTCGGAGAAACCCAGATCACCAGATTCACCACTCTCCAGCTCTGACCCATCACAGAAAAGCACCAAGACTCACCAAAGGCAACGCAACGAAGGCAAAAAGAAGAAGTTCTAAACCCGATCGCAAGAACCTGAGACGAGTGGGTTGGCTTCAGATCCAGCCAGGCCCGCCTTGAGCAGCGCGTAGAAGACGCAGAGCCTCCCGGCCCAGAGAAGGGGCGCCTCTATCAGCGAGGCATTGACGGCCCTCGTGACGAGCGCGGGTCTCTCGGCTCCGGCGCCGCGGCGCGGCGGGTCCTTGCCCGTCGGGTGCAGCAGCCTCTCGAGGAAGCGGGCTTCGAAAGCGGGGAAGAGGGATTTGGGCAGGAGCGGATGGCGGGCGCCGAAGTGGTGGGGATTCGAAGATGTCGAGTGGAGCCGGGAAGAAGCCGGTGAAGAAGCCGGAGTGGTTCCGGCGATGGAGAGAAGCATTTCCGTGCGTCGTTCTTGACTTCCGAATCAGCACCGTCGCGTCGCAACAAGGACGATATCCATTTTCGCGACAATAGAATTATAGAAGCCGGGTTATAATCGTGTGCTTCGTGAAAGAAAAGAGAAAATCTTGTCGGAGGTAAAGCGATGGGGAATCATTATCCAATCCCACTTCTCCAGCGCAGCATTTCGCCGCTATCCGCTTGGACGCTTGGATCCCGTGAAGGATTAATTCCTTGTTCTGTTCATCGTAAGTACTAGCAGATAATAAAGAAATTAGTGGTAGCCCACCAAATTGACCTTGGATAAGACATGAGCAGAAGCCCGGACGTACGAGAACCTTAGGCTTATATGGTAACGTTTCTGTTTCTCTTAATTTATGATCTTTTGTTCCTCAAAACAAAAAAAAGAACATAAATTCATTTGATAAAACATTTGTTCCCGAGAATAATTTCTCTACTTTTTTGTTCCCGGAAATAGATTTGGGCGAAGCGTAAAAGTAAAAAAAAAAAAGTTACTGCGTTTCCGAAAACAACTTTTAAATAAGTCAATTTTCTTTTTTATTTTTCTTTTATTCCTCTCTCTTGTCACGGCTACATCCAACTTCGCCGCCGATCTTGATCGTCGATCGCCGTTGACGATCACGATCACGGCCGCGTGCTAGCCGATCGCCGAATTCTGTTGCATTGATTGCCCGCCGTCGATCGCCGCCGCCAGCAATTCCGCCACCATCGGCCGCCATTGCCAGCCGGATGCCATCATTGACGTCTCTCGTCGACGTTCGCTTAATGCCGCCAGATGTTGACCATCGGTCGCTGACGATCAGCGGCCGTGGGGTGGCAACGGCCGGCGATCGACGATCCATAAGCAAGAATAAAAAGCGAATAAATATCGTTGCGTTACCAAACACATTTCTATTCTTTTTCTATTCCAAGAGTAGAAATTTTGTGTAGTTACCAAAGCGGGTTTTTTTACTCGAGAAATTGTTTCCCAAATAGAAATGAAAAGAACTATTTCTAAAAAAAACTGTTCCCCAACCAAAGTCGTTACTACGCGCACCCTTAGCTTTTGATGGAACGTGAAAATTGAGTTTTGTGCCGGGCATGTAATCAGCACGCCGGAATCACTATGATCTAAAGAGCTGATCTTGCTCTTGGTTTAAACTGTCGCTGTCCATCTCATCATACAAGCAGCTCCTCTCTAAGAGCAAAACCAAAGTGCCAAATGTAAAACTCGCAAACTCCCGGGAATACCAATAGACCAATCTATCAACTCCCTTGCGGTTGAAGACACCATTGACCTTGAACTCGTATCCGACAGAATTAGGCATGATCGTGGACGAAAATTGAAAACTTAGGCATATCAAAAATCACGATACAAAAGGGTCGACAGCTTAGCTAGACCGCAGAACAAGGACGGGCCCGTCAGATGTGTTAGATTGGATTATAGGATTTTAAAGCCCAAGAGCGTCTCATGGCATCTTTCATTTTCTTAGAAGTCCCAATCCCCATTTGACTTTCACCATCTAAGTCCTGATCGGCCCAACCATCGGGGTCCAAAACCCAGCATTACAATTGGCTGATATAACCTCTCAAGCCCGACTCGCTCATACCCGGCCGGCGGTGCCGGAGGGGTGGCCTTCCTCGATTTTTTGACCGAAATCTCGAGTCCAGCTACGGGATAGGAGCGCCTTCTTCTTCTCGGGAACTTCGCAAGTCTGCCGTGAGTGAAACTCCATAAAATCATACTCTCGCCCTCCTTTGAGATACTTTTTCGGGAGATGGATCGATCGACAGTTTTGTATCCTATTACGCAACCTTTAAAGATATCTCGACAGCTTTAGCCCTTAACATTGAAAATATCATAACCTCGGAAGTACCAACATTCTTCGAGAGCTTTCTTATCGTGTTCGACATTTCAACAGGCCGTCAACAGGTGGCGGAAAATCGGACACGTAATTAACTCTCTCGACACGCAAGTCCAGAATTTCGACGAGCGATTTCAACACATATGAGGTCAATTTTAAAAAATTTCAATAAATGAATAGTCAAAATATAAATATGCAAAAATTAAAAATAATAAAAAATAATAAAGGAGGAAAAAGAAAAATCCAACATTCTCTTTTCTTCTAACCCTCGCTTCTCGTGACTTACGATTTTTAGTGCAAATTCATTATAGACTCTTTTTTATTATTCATTTATTTGTGATTTGAAGCAAATTAATTTAATTGAAATAATCATAGAAATGATCATTCATTATAAAAATACAACGTGTTCCGACGTGTCGAAATTCTTTATATTTTTTTAGAAATAACGTGTTGGTATATTGTGTCATGTCGCATGTTATGTATCGATGTCGATGCTATTTAATTCATAACGAACCACCTTTGCAGCAATAAATATTCTGGAGCAGCGATTAGGGAGAAAACTGACATAAAGAAGCCGCCTTCGCTCCTCTTCTTAAACAAAATCGAAAACGGAGGGGGAATATGAGACCCGACAAAGGGAAACAAGAGGATAAAATAAAATAAAGCCAATAGAAGATTCTCACACGGAAGCTCAATAGAGTTCCTATGCCGTCAGCCTTTCCCAAGAGAGCATGCCATAAATCCGTAAATAAATTACACAAAGAACCTATTCTCGAAGCCTGGCTCTACATTAAATCTCGAGCCACGATGTGGTCTCCACCTATGAAATAATGTCCCATCTTGAGTTAGGTTTTTCTCGAGTCGTCAGTCACTAGCAAGATTTTCGATTCCTACATGTATTTAGCATGAATTGGAGATTTCTTTGATTCGTTCGCTAGAAGCATCTCGATATTGCATAGTGGTGCTCCCCCTCCTAACTAGGCGTAGGCGCAGAGCACTGTAGATCGGGGCATTTCGGCAGATTTAATTATAACCTCGCCTTTTCTTATCCTAGGATTGCTTAAATTATGTCATGAGGAATTGAACATTTCTAGAGAGAATATAATCATTTCACGAATAATCACGACGGATTAAATTCGAAATACCCATGTAACTCGAACATGACGTACTCAATTTAATATTATCTGTTATTGATACGAAAAGAGACGAATTGATAAGGATAAAATGAGATGGGATTGAGTATCGCAATATGTCTGGTCACAGTACCCTACGAGACAAATATTCGCATCATTATTGTGCAGTCACGAATTTAATTTTATGAACTAAATCCATGATCAACAACGGTCCAAGTAAACCCAACTCAGTTTCTGTCTCGAGCAGACGAGGACTCACCAACTTCTCGTAAAACATCCACAGGTGCGTGCGTGCGCGGCGAATGCAGTTAAATCAGGTGCTAAGACTTTATATTATTAAGTCTTCCATGTTTCCATGAAATATGAAAGTCTTCAGCCAGAAATTATGTCCATGAAGTCCCCATTTCACATCACGGGAAATATAATAGGAAAATTGATTGCGCTTGTTATCCTAATCGTGAGGCTGTGAGAGAGCTTGTAGACTTAAGCGCAAGTTGTCAGTCACAAGTTATCTTGACCAAATGGACCAAAAAAAAAGTATTGAACTTATTATACTTATACCAATTCAGTCTTAAGCTTTAAATTTTTTGACGATTTGCTAATGTAATTCACTTGGTCATTTTTAAAAAAATTTACATACCCCTTTTTCTTTTTTATTTTATTTTCTTTTTTTCCCTCAACCATGGGATGATGAGGGTTGTGAGCCTCTTGCTTGTGGTTAGCAAGGGCGTCGCGACCCTCGCTTGTGGTTGGCTAGGGTCATGACGCCCTTTCCCAGGCGAAGGCATCACAGCCCGTGCTCGGATTTGAGCGAGGATTGTTGAAAAAAATAGAAAGAAAAAAAGAAAAAGTACAAAAAGAAAATTATGACTTAATTAGTATAATTGAAAAGATCTAGAATTGAATTGACACAAGTGCAATTGATATATAACTTTTTTCAGTAGTTATCTCAGTTACTTTCTTGACAAACTCCCCTCGCCATCATCCATCCTTGCTTTAAAAATATATATATATCAGTAACCATTCCCATAAAAAAGAAATTAAAGATCAAGCATTCATTTCATCGAGACGTAACGCAAACGTCATTTCCCGGTGATGGTAACGACTATTGTACTAATTACTAGTGTGTACGCTAAAAAATATAGTATAATTATAGTTAATTTTCAAGTTGATAGTCTAATGCCAATCAAGATCGCTTCCGTGGCCGAGAGAGAGAGGTCTTTCACGTTGCTCTCTGACTATTTAAAACGTTCTTTCATTTCGTCGTCGTCGTCGTCGTCGTTTTGACTCCGATGCGAGGTGGCCCGAGATGGCAACCTTTTCTTGCAGAAGACGTTAGGCCGCTGAAAATGCTTTGTGATCTGGCGGTTCACGGAACCGAGCGGTAGATAAAGAGAAACCAAACGCTAATCGGGCACATTCACAACTCAGGGGCCGAATCTCGCGACGCTACCTCCTCCGCGACCGCATCTCGCCGGCTGGAAAAGGGACGAAAGGCGACGGCGAATGAAGTCGGGACCGGCTTGATGACCCGCTTAAACTCGAGAATCGTTCATCCATGAAAATTTAGACTGCAGGGTGTGACTAAGATGAGATTACCAGCTCAGGAGACAAAACACAGTTTGCTTTTGCCACGTCCTTGTCGTGCATAAACAAGTGAATGAAAATCGAGCCGAGATTTCAAGTGGGTTGAATAATGAGATTAGATGACCATCAAATGAAAAATAAATATTAATCAACTGTATCTCTATACAAACGACGCGACGCGATGTATACACACCCGCTCTAAGCTGGAGCCATCAATTCGAGACGCCAGCATCGCCACAAATGTCCCCACAAACCATTCACTTTTTCTTTTCCAACTTATAAATTTCACCCCAACAAAATATGCAAAGCTCTTTTTTAATACATGACTCCACAATTTTTGTAAAAATCCCCATAAAAAAAGAAGAAGGAAGAAAATAGAAAAAATATGGATCCCACCAACAAAACCTTTACACCTGCAAACCTAATAATCACCTTCATCGCGTCTCTATCTGCACAAATCTTTTCACCAACTCTTTTTTTTGCAAACTCTTTTCGCCATTTTTTATTCCTTATTATCAATGCTCGTATATCTACCTTTCGATGTCGAGGGCGGCGAAGGTTTTCGAATTACCCACGTGGATGAAGCTCTTGGTCTCCCCGAAGTTGATCTTCTTCTGCGACTCGACGTCATCCCTCTCGCCGCCGTCTTCCTCTTCTTCTTCCTCTTCGTCAAGCCCTGCCGTCTTCGTGAGGGATCGGTACTCCGTCGTATCTCCGTAAATCTTGACGAGCGCCAGGTAGAGGCCCACCGAGAACGCCGTGATCAAGATCAAGAACCAGCAGAACTCGATGTTGACCAGCGACTTGGCCCTGTGGAGCGCCTCGTCGGAGTGGCACCGGACCACGTCGTGACCCTCCTCCAGGTTGAGGAAGCACCGCTTGGGGAGGAGGCTGGGGGTCCACAGCATGAAGCCCATGATCATGAGCCAGACCCCTTGGAAGAGGATGCTCGCCGACCGCACGAAGCTGACAAGGAAGCTCCTGGGGAAGGCGATGCCGAGGAGGGTGGTGGCGAGGGAGACGACGATGACCGCTTGGAGGAGGAGGTGATACTGGCCCTCGACGCCCATGTGGTCGGTGGAGTGGAGATGGAAGAGGAGGAGCTGCTGTCCGAAGGCGACGGCGCCGATCAGCTGGGTCAGCCCGTTCCTGGTCTTGGCCGTCTTGGGCCTGGTCAGGGTTTTGTCGAGGACTATCGCGAGAGCCGCGTAGGTGAAGAAGGAGGTGGAGATGAGGGAGTGCTCGAAGTTGTGGAGGTGGTTGGAGGGGATGGTCCAGTCCGGGTCGAGCGGCTGGTGGCGGCTCGGGCTGACGAAGAGCTCCATGGCCACGGACATGCAGCAGCCGGCCATGATGGCGAAAAGCTCCGCGTACCTGAGCCGCGAGGCGGCGAACCACGGCGGCGACGTGTAGGACCGGGGGTGGGCGGCGTGGAGCTTGATGTGGTTGAGCAAGTGCCACAGCCCGATGAGGAAGAAGCCGAACCCCGGCGCGACGTGACCCACCAGAGTCCCCATATGCGCTTGTGGTCGTATGGGATTTTCTTGGGCAAGTTTCGAGCTCTCGGTTCTTGGGCTCGCGGGTGCGCGCGTTCTGGTTTTTCGGGGCAAAGTTCTGAGCTTTTTAAGGTTTCACGGTTCTTGCGTGTGCGTTTTCTTGAAGGGACTGAGAGAGAGAGAGAGAGAGAGAGGTTGTCAAGCTTCTTGGGCAAAGCGCCGAGCTTTGTTCTTGGGTGGTCTGCGTTTTCTTGAAGGAATTAGGAGGAGCAAAGAAGAAGAGAGATTTGGGATTTTGATTAGGGGGAGAGTATCGTGCTTATCGCGAGAGTGAGCGGCAAGGAATTGTGGGGGGGAAATCAAGAAGAGGGCCGGTTTAAGAGGAGGAGGGGTGAGAGAGAAGGGGAAGGTGCGAAGCCGGGGTTTGACAATTGCGAAAAGCTCTAGAGACTTCCAATGAAAAAATTAACCTAAAAAAAGTTGACCCAACAACATGAAAATTGGCTCGTTGAGCAAGGGGAGTCCCCCCCGGTTTCTAGAATGACCAAATCGGCCCTCCAACTTTGATTAATGAAATTGGGGGCCGTGTCTGCCATAGGTGGAAAAGTCTACCCAATTAGGCGCGCCCTGGTCGAGATTACAAAGATGAAATTCAAATTTTAATTTTATTCTCATCGTCTGTGGAGTAGAAGGGCCGTTCAAAACATTCCTACGAGACTCTTTTTTAACCATAGACTGTCCCTGCCGATTCATCGCATGGTTGGGCCCTCGAGGACACGCCTTGTCCGAGCTCCTCAAAAGGATGTGACTTGCTAGTGTAGTTTGGATCTTTTTGGTCGCAATGAGTGCGATTCTTGAACAATGGAACCTTCCTTTATCTTTTTATTAACTCAGTTCGCCTTTTGGGATTTGCACAGTTCTGTAAACTAAATGCTTGTCGAGATAGATTAGGTAGCATTTGTGCATTCATTTCCTTGAAACTTATTGCAGATCGAACATGGAAGAACATGTAAGATCAGGTGCTTCTTTTGGTGCTTTTTCGTGTGGGGTTATAATCGCGTCGTTTCTCATCTGCTTCTCGGAGTTCCAATCTACCATGGCTAATCCCCCCTCCTTTTTGGAGCGGTTGATTTTTCCGTGACTACTTTCCCTTTCCCATGCTTTTCTTCTGGTCAATTCAGTTGAGTGATCGATCGAGGAAAATTCGTGGAGTCAAACGTTCTCACCTGTTATCGTCGCCTCCTTTCGTGGGAATCTTTTCTCTTTTTCTCTTCAGAAACTATACATCGTCGTTAAAAAAGAAAACCTTAAAAACCATGTGGAGCGCGTGGATTACATTGACTGCACACATACATAAATGCTTTTTCCTGTCAGATTGATTCTGATTCGTGTTGATTGTAGAGTTAGGTAGAGAGAGCAAGTTTCGAGTTGGAAATATATGATCAATGCCAATACGAGAGTAGTTGCATTCGAGAATTGGCGGTCAAATTCCGAACTAATGGTCTAGGGGAATTCTAATAAAATTCGAGGGACTTTCTTGTAGTATCGTTTGGCAAAATAAGGGATTGTTTTTGAAGGGCCAATCGAATTCATAATTTATTTATAGCATCTTGGTATAGTATAGTATAGTATCAGTCTACTGGATGTTATCAATTCAGTCTTTCCTACCTTGGTTAGTCAAAATAGTTTTCCTTTAGGAATGAAAATTGTTATTTATGCTCAGATTAAGACATGATCAAACGTTGTCTGAGAATGTAAACAACGACATTTCATGCTATATATATATTTGTGTGTGAAGCAAGCTCGCTATTTAATTTCATGAAGAATAAGTTCTTTTATATAGTATGGGGTTTACGTTAACGTGGGTATCAAGATCGCTTAACAAAATGAGGATCTGATATTAAAAAGAATGTAAGAACACATTTATGAGATAATTTTATGCATCGAAGAAGTGAAAACTCCTCATGTCATTAATTAAAAAGGGGTGATTACCCAAAAAAATCTTAAATCTATTATACAAATGTTAATTCAATTTTAAAATTTTCAATTTTCTCGATTAGTTCTAAATATTTTGATAATTTGCCAATATATTCCATTGGCCTTTTACGTGTTAGAACTGATGCGACCAAAGTTTGTAATTTTTTAATAATTTTTCTAATTTTTATTTTTATTTTTATTTTTTCGTTTTCGTTTTCTCTTATTTCCCTCCATTGGTTCGCAACCTTAGTGGAGGTCACTAGACACAAGTTGGGACACCCTGTTAGACACTTATTGAATTTGGGCGAGGGCGTCACAGCCCGACCCTTCCCGAATTTGGCCACAAGCCCTCACCAGCCTCATTTAAAAAATAAAAACAAATAGTAGAAAAAAATTCAAAAAATTAATAAAAATTTGTTCACGTCGGTCTTGATTTAGGCTATATCATGTAAGATGGTCGGCGTTCTCATCGATAATTTACAATCAAAATTGATCAGATAGACTATATTAACAAATTATCAAAAGGATTTGTACTCAAAGTTTATGACCGAATTAACATCAGTGTAATAGCTCTATGACTTTTTCACTAATCATCTCCTTAAAAAAACTAAAAATTCTCCTCATGTGATTACTTAAAAGGTGTCCTAGAGACTCTCATGATTAATAGTAGAATAAGGTTATGGATAATAAGACTGATAAGCAACTTGGATTAATAAACTGGACTATCAGTTTCATATTAGGTGCTTAATATGGCCTTATTACATAAACACCCATCATTTTCAATTTTAAAAGTCGCATGCGTGTCATGGAAAACCAATTTACGTGCGATTATCGTTGCTACATTCCCAGTTCCTGCCCCAAAAACGAAGAAAACCAAACATTCCCGCTTCTCGATCAATTGGCTTTTCCTTTGTTTCCGTCCTCCCAAGAAAAAAGTGGAGATCATATCTAGGTTTTCCAGATTAAGCCTGTTCGGTTTACCTAGCAAAAGAAAGTTCGTCGCCAAAGGGCGAATTTCACGGGAGATGTGCAGAAGCGTACGACGAGTCAAGATGAATTGAAGTCCCGCGTCGAATACATGGGAATGAGTCGAGTGACTTTTGACATGGTTCCGCACGTCTTAAGATTGACCGTTTTGGATTTGGTGAGTCGTACTCATCTTCGTTCTGCTCCCGTGAGAAAAAAAGGGTTAATCTAGAATGAGAAGAAAGGAAGAAAGAGAAGAATCTCGTGTGCTTTCGTCGTGTCAAAGGACCCGAACGCAAGGACCCTAAGTCGTTCATTCTCCAATCCGGCACAAAAGAAGCAAAACCGAGCCTACCTCGTCTGCTTGCGTAACTGCCCTCTTCTTCTTTTGACAAAACATCATAAGATAGCGTATCAGGTCCATTCTCACGAGAAGATAAACAAACATGAAAATCATTTTCATTGGAGAGGAGGAGTGTCCGTTTCCCCAAGAGTCAAGCTTCTCAGCAATTTCCCATGATCTTGTTCTTTTGCATAAGAATGATGTGAAGGTTTTGCTTGCACGACACTCCGTTTTCCGTTATCATGTTCCAAGGGCTTCTCCCCGATGTAATCTGGCATGCGGGAAGTGCTTAGTACTCATGGCTTGTGCATGAAGTTGACGACGCAAAAGGGAAAGCTCGTTTCTTGCACCGTTGTGGTGGCGATTTCGGACAGCTTTGCAGTGCCAGCCTGTAGAATAAAATAGGATTTAGCAGGAGTTGGTAATGTCAGCGGATGTTGCTTTGACATTTAATGAGTCGATTACAATCATGTGCAATGGATTAACCCACTTGTCATGTTTAGCCTAATGCATTGGGAAGTCGCCTAATGTTATCTCTTATTTTCGTGAGCACATATCATTAAAATTCATGTCTTTTTCTCTGTTCAAAATAACCCGAATCCATATAGAATCAGACGTACACATAAAGAAATGCAATTACAAGGTTCCGTCTAACCATTTAAATGTCCAATTTTATGCATATATGCAACACGTTCAGATGTTTGTCGGTTGAGATAAATTTGAAAACTAATATATTGACCGATAAGATCGATTGTGAGTGAAAAATTCAAATGAGAAAATTATATTCAACACTGATAAAAGTCTATAGATATTATATTCAAATGATACCGACGAAACTTACATGGTCGATTTCATTTCCTATATTCATAAGGAAACTTCATTGCAGGCATGAGATGCATTTTCGAGCGATCGGTTTACTTTTTATATATGTAGCAACGGAAAAGGGAAGGGGCCGACGGGGCCAGGCAGGGACAGGCATGCTCCGCCGCCGCTTCCGCCCCCATGCGGGGCGGGGCCGTCGAGTAAGGTCAACTTCTACAAACTAAGTTACTATGTTACACTGCGAAGTTGGCACGCGTGGAAACACGTGTCCCACATTGCCAACCTTAAGAGAATCTTCCCTCCTCTTGTCCTGCATTGGTTGAATAATTTAAAAAAATATGACCTCATAGCCTAATTTTAAAACTCAAGTGAGCCACAAGTGATGTTTTTTTGAAAATGTAAGTCTAGAGCCATTAAAATATAAAATAAAACATGCAAAACAAGCAAATAAAAATATAAAAAAGAAATCAACATCCTTGTATAAAACTCGTGTAAAATCCATTTTTTTTTATAAAGTATTTATTGAAAATATGATTTGATATGCGAAACCTTTCTCATTCCAACCAATCCCAGCTCGTTCGCTCCTTCCCTTTTTTTCAAGCGAATAACAATAATATTCGACACATCATTAGAGGAAATAAAAAAAATTTCCTTTTTTCACTTATGCTCCGTTCGTTTCGCGGAAAACAACTTCCGGGGAAAATATTTTCCGAAATTTCTGGTGTTCGGGTGGACGAAAAATACACGGTCAAGGAAAACATTTTCCGGTCAACGGAAAATCCTCTCTTGACATTGTGGAAAATGATTTCCTCTTTTGAAAAGAGGAAATCATTTTCCCGACTCTCTCTCTCGCTCTCCCCGCCGCAATGGCTTGACGACGTCCTTCTCTCGGATCGGCCTCCGCCCTCCCCGGCCGCTCCTGCCCGCCTGCTCCGGCCGGGCGCCGCCGCCGCCGCCGCGCTCCGCTTCCCCGGTGGCTCAAAGCCGCTCGGGAGGATCCGGCTCAAGAGGGAGCACCGCGGCGACGCCGGGAGGCTCGCGGGGAGCCTGCCGTCCGGCCGCTCGTCGCGGGAGCCCGCCGTCCAGCTGCTCGTTTGGCGGCGAGCTCGCGGCTCGCCGGATCTAGCGGCGAGCTCGGGCTCCGATCCGGGCGAGCTCGAGCTCGTCGCCGAGATCCGGCGAGCTCGGGTGAGATCGGCCGAGCCTCGAGCTCGCCGGATCTGGCGGTGGAGCTCGCGGCTCGCCGGATCCGGTGGCGGAGCTCGCGGCTCGCCGATCCGGGCGAGCTCGAGCTCGTCGCCCGATCCGCGAGCTCGGGTGAGATCGGCCGAGCCTCGAGCTCGCCGGATCGGCCACCGAGTCTTGGTCGGCCGGCGGGCGGCCGGCCATCGTCGAGGCGGGAAGGAGGTGGAGGTGGCGGCGGCGGAAGGAGGAGGAAGAAGGAGGAGGAAGGAGGCGACGGCGAGAGGAAGGAGGAAGAAGGAGGAGGAAGGAGGAAGGAGGAAGGAAAAGAAAAAGAAATAATAAATAATAAAAATTTCGATTTTTAAAAATATAAATAATTAAAAAAAATCATTTCTTAAAAAATATAAATAAATAAAATAAATTTTTTGGTCAATTAAAAATATTAAAATTCAATTTTTGATAATTTTTCCCAAACAATTAAATGAGCTAACGAACGGTGGAAAATATTTTCTACTCAAATTTTAGATTTTGGCCGAACACCAGAAAATAAAGTCATTTTCCTGGAAAATGACTTCCAGAAAAATATTTTCTGGAAACATGATATTTTTCGCGAAACGAACGGGGCGCTTAGTCTTGTCACGAATATTAGCGAATCCGCACGCTTTGTTCCTTCCTTTAACTAGCCCCACATGCCATTTCCCACTCGAAAAGAAGGGTTTGATCTCTAATCCCACCTCCCTCCACGTCGCAATAGATCCTATTCAAAGAACAACTTCCCAAAACATCCAATCAAATGAAGGGATGGACTCACCAGATGATTTCAAAGAACTGAAACCCTTAAATCGCGAGGGCATTGATTTGATGGTCATGACATCACGCAATTGATTGATTAGGGATGGCTTGGACCACCGCGCATAACATTATCGATGCACGGAGCAGCTCGATTGGTTTACTTGGTCATCAAGTTGCAACTAATTCGGGTTGACGAAATTAAAATAATCGGTCCTTGCCTCCTAAAGCCAAAAGCCAAAAGCAACATGGGGCTAAGTTAAAAAAAGAAAAAAGAAAAAAGTAGGCGAACATGATAATAAATTCCATGTCACAATCAAAAGTTGATTCTCGGGGGTATAGGTTAGTGGCCCTAATCTTGATTAAATTAAAGCAACTAGAGACTTTAATCCAAGGCCGAAACTCCAAGAAGGCATAACTAAAAGAGAGCTAGGCGGTGGCAAGGAGGATGAAAAAAACGTAGCACTTAGCATCTGCCAAATTTTTTAATTATATAAAACTCTATTTGTTTCGCGAAAAGTAATTCTCAAAAATATTTTGTAAATTTTTCGATATTCATTTCACACAAAATAGACTGATTAAATAAAACATTTTCTGTCAATTACAACAAGTTTTTTTGAAATGGGGGAAAAGATTTTTTGCTTTCAAGTAGTGAGAAACATCTTCTATATTCCCTTTCACCAAACTACTATTCCTTTTAATTTATTTTTTCTTTTCATTTTTCAAATTGAGCTTTTAATTATATTTGTTCTTTTTTTTGCCTTTTTTTTTCCTTCTTCTTCTTCGTCAATTGACCGACCACAAGTGAGCTTGAACCTTGCTAGATTTCGGCAAGGCTTGAGCTCCCCCGACTAGCCTTGAGTGAACTTAGACCTCGCCAAATCTAGCAAGCAAGGTGAGGCTTGAGCTCGCCCGAGGTCGCCAGAGGCCTCATTGGATCAAGCGAGAAGGAGCCTTGCCACAAGTTGGCAAGGCTAGAGCTCACCTATGGCCATATGTCGTGGCCGTCGACTATCCAAGGAAGAAGAAGAAAAAAGGAAGAGAAAAAAAGAAAAGAAAAGAAAGATAAAAATTAAATATCAATTTAAAAAAGTAAGATAACTTATTGAAAGGAGTGCATTGAGGAAAAAATTTTCCTTACTGAACGGCTATTTTTTCAGTCACTTTCGAGGTTTAACTAAATATAAAAAAATATTATCATTTTTCAAGAAAATGACTTCATATCATGAAATAAACGGAACTTAATTGTGAGCTCAATTGTGGATTTCTCCTTGTCATCGAAAAACAAACCCGGATTTCTCCTTGTCATGAAAAAGCAAACCCTGTCTATCAATGTCATTTTCAATTCGTCTTGGACAAAAATGAGCATAGATGCCTCGAGGCAATAGCGGGCAAAAGAGACCGTAGCTTTTGTGGCGATAGAGATTTCATTGAAAGGTGGAACTTTTGGCACAAAGTGGCGATCAATCGCTTGGAAATTTCGCCTATCCTTTCGCTCCCCGAATTATTTCCTTGCTTAGCTTTCTTATGAAGCTAAAAAATATTTGTGTCGACATGTATTTATCTCGCCTAGAATGACTTTTCCTCTCATTTTTGAATTTGCTAAACTCGTTATTTGATTATTTTGGAAGTGCTGTTGCAACGAAATTATAGTATTAGCATTTTCATGCAACATTAACGATCATGACGTTAATTATTCTGGATTGTTGATTTTCGCTTATTTCCGTCTCCCTCCATGGTAAATGAAAATGCAGGGATACGTTGTTATTTTCGCCTCAAAACAGCATTGAAAAAGAAATTCCCATTTCAACGTTTTCTTTCTTGATATCTATATATGTCCTAGATGGAATGTAAGAGAGAACATATTTCAACTCATTAATCCTCTTTTTTTTTTTAAAAAAAAAAATTCCATCCATATGTCTATATACGACTTTTCTATTCCCTCGGCAATCATCATACGCATTGTGGTTGAATAGGATTTGATATGTTAGGAAAGCTATATAAGCGCTGAAGAATGCAATGACGCAAAGTGCAAGGGAGAGGATACCGTTAGTGAATACATCACATGTATAGTTGACTCTGGCATATGTAACATATATTTATCTACCCTTTCTTTATGTGCATTACTAACATTATAATGTGTGCGTATGAATGGATATTTCTATCTCGAATCATCGAATACGTACGCTATAGACAAAAACTACATTAACAATAGTGAGAATATTTTCTGATACCCATTAAATTACATTAAAGATTGACATATATATTATTATCATTATATGTATGATTTTCGAAACTTAGTTAATGTTGTATGGCAAGTTCCTTGATTTTTCTTTGAAAAATGGAAATTGCGTATTTTACCGTAGACGCCAAATAAGATATTGCCAAATTACTGGTAAATAAATATTGAAAAGAAAATTCGGATGTATCATGTCTCTCTTTCATTCGTTCATTTATTTAATTTAGAGCAATTAATTTATGTGTATGCAATAAACAAATATTGAAAAGAAAATTCGGACGTATCACGTTTCTCTTTCATTTGTCCGTTTATTTAATTTAGAGCAATTAATTTATGTGTATGCTTGTATTTAATGTTGCTGAAATGCCGCATTAGTAGAGATCCATCCGCATCAGTTGCGTATAGGACAACATAAACGGATTTTTAATATTTCTCCTATCGGGCAAAGGGTTTTGTTTTCTTCATCTTTTTCTCTGTTTACCAAAGCTCCCACAGTGCAATGTCACTTACGTACTGGATGACGCTTTATAGCTGGGCTACACTAAATTAATAATTGTACCTAATCAAGCAGCTAATATTAGGATGAGCGATTTCAGGATCAATCAAGGTTCCAGATACTTGTTGGAATCGGTTCTTATATTTTTTGAACCTAAAACTTACCATGCATATTCTAAAATTTGAAATTTATCCTATCACAGGTTCCAAAGTTTATCCAGGTTTCACCTATATTCCTAATTGAACAAGTACAATGACTATTCGTTATTATAATTCACTAATCTTAACTCATATCTAAACACAAGCAGAATATGAAGCACTAGATTACGGATATGCTGGAAAAAGAGGCTTAGACTAGTAGTTTTTTATTACATGTTTATTATCAAACGTCATAGAACACCGTAACATTGAATGAAGATATCAGTTAGAACATATTTCATAAATTTGAAATCTGGCACCTACCTTACATACCTCGGAATCAGATTAATCCGGTTCTCCGATTTCCGATTTTACCTTAAAATCATGCTCACTCCTAGCTAATAAGGCTTTTTTAGCACAAAAGAATTAGTCAAATAAAAAGCTTCTGGTCGGCTTAATTTTCCATATTCACGGTTTTATTATGCACAGTATGTTTTAACCGCTTTTTCCTATCAAAATTTATGGTGCACGCTGATTAAAAAAGGAGTTAATTAACGGACTTTTACTTCCGCTACTGTTCTATTGAAGTTGCCACCAACATTCACCATTTTCCCATTTGTCCAGAGAAGTGATATTTATTATACATATAATTAGCTTCACGCAATTGATCTCGTCAAGACCATTCAATGCTCAAAAATTCAAGTTAGCGTCGATAATTAAATATACCATCAGATTTCCTTAGATCACCACTGATGCCAGCTTTCCAAGGCAAAATTAATAAATATATATAATAATATTTTCATTTTTAAAATCTTTTGCTGCAAATCAAAGACTTTTCGACATATGGAGAGATTCCATACTATCCACGTCTATGAATTGTTTAATCCAGGAATTCGGATAAGCTTCATGTGAAAGGTTTCTTAGAGCAATTGTCCTCGGCCATCGTTTTTAGGTTTTAAGGAAAGATGGTGATCTCGTCCCTTTAAGCTGGTCAAAATGAAATTCTGGCCACTAATTTTAATGAAATGCGGATTATCTTTCAAAATGTTGTGTCCTTGATGGTCACGTTTCAACTCTTTGACGACGTTCCAATTTAAATATTAAAAAAATATTCAAACATAAGTTTGCTGTTCCCTTTTTGAATTCTCTAGTGTCCTGTCTGTCCAATTATTATCATAGATATAATCGTGGTGGATTTTCCAAAAGTCGTCACTTGAATGAAGCCGCCTTTTGCATTGACCTGATTGAATGAGACAGATACAAGGATTATCAGTGTCCTGGTTAATTTAACTTCATTAAATTAATTGAGATTTACTCAATCAAATGAAGGTCAAATGAAAGCATGCCTTAAGGATGTGTATATATACGTATGTATGTAACTTTAGCTTTCTCTAGAGAAGAAGCATGCGAGATCGACAAGTGTTATTTTGATCTTAAGAAATCATGTATCAAACTTGAGTCTTTAATCATAGAAAAGACAGATGCTAATTAGGTATGCAGATGTTTTAATGCAGGTCTAAGTGACTCTCGAATTATATATGATGAAATTGAGTGTCCGATGTATATTTCGCCATTATCTGTCCTGCTAATGATTTATGTTCACGTATATCTATGGATATAAAATAATACCTGTGGTAGAGAAGTTAAGTTAACGAGGGAAAATGTAGCCTTTGAGCATCTCTCTATTGTAGATCCTGGAATATTCACGATTTGTTGCTTCTAAAATATTCCGACTTAAGGAGAAGCTGGCTAGGGTTTTGACGTTACCAAGGGACCAGGCTGATGAAAGAGATTAAGATAATCCCAAGTCCACGTGATATGTATGGATAGACAAATCGGTGGGCTGAATACTGTGGATCATGTATTTTCTGGCCGTGGCGATTCCATCGTGGAGACGATGTTGACCTGAAAAACGACGTCGGAAAGGGGGAAATTTCCCACGATTATTCGCAGCCCTTCTTGGCTAAGGAACACTTGATGCGTAATGGGAAGCAAAATTCAAGAGTCAAGCCCTCAAAAGGGAGGAATTTCCCACAAAGGCCGTCTAGCGAAACCTAGGATCGACACGTGGACGGATAAAGTATAAATTAATGTGGATTTGTGGGGTTTAAAGGGAAGCTCTTGATTCTCATGAGTGCTTTGGCATATTTCTGTTGCATCAATCACGACCTTCTAGAAACCAAGACGGTCCGTGCAGATCATTCTCGTCTGAAAATTAGTTCTTCTGGGTGGAAAATGTATTGAGATTTCACACCAAGTCATGAGCATAACATGCATGCGATCCCTGACAGGAATTTCCTCGATTTTATTTACACATAAAACGACTAAACTTGTGACTATGAATTCGTGGCATGTTGAATTTGAAAAATAGGCTTTTTAGGGGATGACCCAAAATCCTACGTGATACAAGACCCGAAGAATGAAGAACTAGATCTTTCGACTATCTTGATCAACATAGAAAAGCTTTTAATAAACCTAGCTTTTTCATCATCGGAGAAGAAGAATCCTAAATCCTCATTACTACATCACTGCAGATAAAAACGATTGGACAATTTTACTCATAGAAAAACCTATCGGGAATGTCGATTCTCAAGACTCTTGGCCTTAGCCTTTAGCACGTCATTGTTTTGTTTAGAAAATTTCAAATAAGAACTTAAAGTGTCTTTATTTTCTTAATTAAAGCATTTAATTGTTTCAAGTAAGGGATTGTAGTCAAATTATCTTAAATAAAGGCTCGGAGTTCTCAAATCGTCTTAAATAAAGGCCTAAGATGGTCAAATCTTCTCAAATAAGGACTTTTCGTTGTTTGGCGACTATTCTAACCATCAACAAGGCGTGGTGGAGGTCCCTGGACTAGTTCTACTTGAGGCTATTATTTGATTAAATTATTGCATTTCAGGCATTTATTTGAAACAAAATTTACTCCAGGCCTTTATTTGAGAAAACAAGAGTACATCATGGGATTATTGAGAATTTTCTCTTTTTTATTTTTATTTTTATTTTTAGGGTCAAGCTAATGCTGAAAATATGGTAGAAGTTGAACTTTCTTGATCTACTTTTAGGGCCCAGTGGGGTTCTAGGTGTAGCTTGGGGATGGCACTAATGGCCCAACAAATCAAAATGCTTTTGCAATGGGCTGTTATGGTCCATAACTATTCCCCAATCAATAGGAAGAAGCCAATGCGCAATTGGCCGTCCTTGTCCTCATCATTTATCAATCAAGTCACGCCAAATTTAACTTCGAAGAATCTCGGTATTTGTCAAAACGTCCAAGTGCGGGGAATGTGCTCTTAACACATAGCTAATGTGCAAACAAGACAAAAATAATATATATATATCAACTATAATACTACCAAGCATTATACTTACGAATTTATTTGCACTTGTCTCCAATTCATGATGCAATTCATTGCATACGGCTCTTGTTTTGTTCACCATTGGCATGTGAACAACCCATCAACCGCAAGACACAACGACCCCTATAATTTTGGTCGACCCCGGTAAGTTTGGGATCATAAATGGCGTCGATGGCCTAGCCATGCACCACATACTACATACATTTTCTTAAGATTTTCCGGCCGGACTCGTCAAACCATGTAGAGGCTCGTCTTTGCTCTCTCCCTCCTCCTCTCTTGCCTAGCCGTGGTGGCTGCCGGAAAAAGCTCCGGCTACTCCGAGACCCTTGAGGTGAACCCACATAATACAATACCCTGGAAAGAGAAGCTCACCCACATTCACTTCTTTTGGCACAACATCCTTGCCGGCCCTAACCTAAGCGCGGTCGCAGTAGTCCCCCCCGCAAGCCAACTCCCCCACCTTATTTGGGTCGGTGTCCGTGATAAATGACGTGCTGACAATCGGGCCGGCCCTGAGCTCGGGCATCATAGGGAGGGCTCAGGGTTCCTATGTGCCAGCATCGCAAGAGGAGCTTGCCTTGTTGATGGCCATGAACTTCGTCTTCATGGAAGGAGAGTACGAAGGCAGCACATTGACCGTGCTTGGGAGGAACCCCGTCTTCATAAAGGTTAGAGAGATGCCGGTTATCGGCGGCACGCGAGGACCTATCAATTTGATACGAAGAACGGGAATGCCATAGCATAATATGATGTCCATGTGTGGCAATAGCAGTATTTTATTTATTTATTGATGTGTTATAATATGAATATCATCCGCATTTATATTGTTAAAGTTTGCGCAGTAGTAGTAATGTGTCATGTAATATCATCATCGAGTAGAATGCAGAACCAAAGGGAAAATAGAGTACAACACAGCTGGTTGCCTTAAATTCAAGCCCTAATTTGATGGATTTAAATTTAGGGAGAACATGGTAAACGCACTTTCCCTTTCATCCAACAACAATTTACATAATTTAATTTTAAAAAACACCAAATGCATACTTGAGTTTTACCTTTAGAGATAATTTTGCACATCCTCACCACTTATCTTTGTCTTTCTACTTATGAGAACGTTATCTTCTTTCGAAAAAAACATAAGTTCTCAAATCTTAAATTCAAAAACCTTGGTGAAACGCACCAAATCAACTAAAATCCAAACCATTCAAGTCCTAAAGCAAGATGCTAAAATGAACTTGAAAGGAGATTTGATATTTTCAATGTGGGATTTTGCTCGGAGATATATGAATGGTATTGACAAAAGTAGATATATGTAAGTGGTCATCGAATAGAAAAAGAAATGTCGTAAAATATTGCGCTGCGAATATATAATAGAGAAGAGATTGAGAAGAGAAAGCAAGTGAATACTAGAGATAGTAGAGAAAGCCAGATATTTCATTGTATTGTGATTGTTGTTCTGATAGTTGTAATCGTACATTAAAACTAAACTCCTATTTATAGGAGAACAAGAATGTACTTATCATTAATATCAATGTATCGAATGATACATGTACTTGATAATGGAGATGAACGTTCATTGTATAGGGAGATGTACTTAGAAAGTATGATACAAATGTACCATAATAAATACATTAGATAAGATGAATATCATGAATATTCATTCATGTATCTCATTCATTTATGTATTTCATAACACTCTCCCTTGAATATTCATTGTATTTATTACGGATTGTGCATCGAATGATACTGCCTCATTAAAAACCTTAAATCGGAAAAGCCCAGTGGGACAAAAACCGGACAAAAGGGAAAAAGAGTGCAGAGCACAAATGTTATGATCTCTCCCTTGTATGGATGCATTAATTGCCTCATTAAAAACTTTAAGCCGAAAAAACCCTATGGGAAAAAAACCGGACAAAAAGAAAAAAGAGTGCAATGCATATATAGCCACTGCTGGGGCTAATCAATCTTGCATCTTGTGAACTCGCTGCATATCAATGCTGCAATGCATAGCTCATAATATTTCCCCCTCAATTGAGCCATATAGCCACTTCTAGGGCTAATCAATCTTGCATCTTGTGAACTCGCCGCATTCCAATGCCATATACTAATTTCTCAAAACTTGATGTTGGCAATGATTTGGTAAAAAGATCTGCAAGATTATTTATGGATTGAATCTGTTTAACATCAATTTGTCGACTTTCTTGGAGTTCACGAGTATAGAAAAATTTCGGCGAGATATGCTTGGTCCTATCACCTTTGATATATCCTCCCCTAACTTGTGCAACACAAGCAACATTATCTTTATAAATTATAGTGGGAGAATTTGTAACCGGTATTGAGCAACAAGAATTATGAATATGTGTTATAACGGATTTTAACCAAACACACTCTCTTCCAGCTTTATATAAAGCAATAATCTCAGAGTGGTTAGAAGATGTAACAACTAGCAATTGTTTCGTAGAACGCCAAGAAATAACGGTGCCATTATAACAAAATAAATACCCAGTTTGAGAGCGAGCCTTATGTGGATCGGATCTATATCCAGCATTAGCATATCCAACTAAACCAGAGTTAGTGGAATTCTTGGAATAATATAATCCCAAATCTATGGTTCCTCGGAGATAACGAAAAATATGTTTAACTCCATTCCAATGTCTTCGAGTTGGCTCATAACTAAAGCGTGCCAATAAATTTACCGCAAAAGCGATATCTGGTTTCGTACATTGTGCCAAGTACATCAAAGCCCCAATTGCATTGAGATTTGGTACTTCAGGACCAAGTATCTCTTCATCAGATTCTCTAGAACGAAATGGGTTCTTTTAGGGATCTAGAGACCTTACAACCATAGGGGTGCTCAATGGGTGAGCTTTGTCCATGTTGAAACGTTTAAGTAATCTTTCAAAGTATGCTAATTGATGGACGATTATTTCATTTGCTTTATGCTCAAGCTCTAGACCAAGACAAAGTTTGGTTTTACCCAAATCTTTAACTTCAAACTCCCTTTTTAAATACTCAGCAGTTTCAGCTAACTCTTCTGAAGTTCCAATTAAATTTATATCGTCGACATAAATTGCTACAATAGCAAATCCGGTTTTTGATTTCTTAATAAACATGCATGGGCAAATAGGATCATTCTTGTACCTTTCCTTAATTAGGTACTCACTTAGGCATTGATACCACATGCGACCGGATTGCTTTAACCCGTACAAGGATCTTTGCAATTTTATTGAGAATAAATTGTGGGGAGTGCATGCTTTAGGCATTTTGAATCCCTCGGGAATTTTCATATAAATATCAGAGTCTAATGAGCCCTATAAATATGCCGTCACAACGTCCATAAGACGTATTTCCAATCTTTCAAAGATTGCTAGGCTAATGAGAAAACGAAATGTAATCATATCCATCACAGGTAAATATGTCTCATTATAATCAATCACAGGTCTCTGGGAGAATCCTTGGGCAACAAGTCGGGCTTTATACCTGACAACCTCGTTTTTCTCATTTCGTTTTCGGATAAATACCATTTATATCCAACGGGCTTTACATTATCGGGGATATGAGTTACAAGTCCAAAAACCTCTCGTTTAGTTAGAGAAGCTAATTCGGCTTTAATTGCTTCCTCCCACTTAGGCCAATCTTGCCTTTGACGACATTTAATAATAGATTGCGGCTCACAATCATCATCCATAATTTTATGAGCAACTGAAAATGCAAAAGTATCATCAATGATGATTTCATTTCGATCCCAAATTTCATTACAATATGTAATGGAATTCTCGGTATTCAAGGGGCTAGTGTTCCTTTCATAGGTTTGTGCTTCTTTAGGGGCAATAAGCTCTTTGGGAGCAAGCACAACGACAGGCTCTTCTGGAGCGGATTCCTGATTCTTTCCCCTTCGTTTTCGAGGAGCAGTATCTTTTGATCATATCAGTCTAGCACACTTCAAGTGCGGGGGATTTTGATCCATTTTAGCCTGTCCTTCGGGAACATTTATCCTAACTGGAACATTTGCAACTGGAATATGAGATTTCGTTAAGCATCATTAAATGCGTTAGGAAGTCTATTGGCCATAGCCTGTAAATGGATTATGTGTTGCACCTTGTTTTCACATTCAGGAGTCCTTGGGTCTAATTGAGATAAATTTGTCTCATTCCAAGAGAAAACCTTAACTGGTTTTTGTTTTGCAGTCATGGAAGTTGTAGGTATCCCAATTGATGGAAACCTAATCTCATCGAAATGACAATCTGCAAATCTGGCAGTAAAAAGATCACCAGTAGTTGGTTCCAAGAACTAACGATAGATGGTGAATTAAACCCAACATAAATGCCCAAACAGTGTTGGGGACCCATTTTCGTCCTTTTTTGCGGTGCTACAGGCACCTGTACTGCACAACCAAATGTGCGTAGATGTGAAATATCTGGTTCATAACCAAGAACCATTTGAATGAGAGATTGTAAAAGATTAGCAGTGGGGCGTAATCTTATTAGAGCTGCCGCATGCAAAACTGCATGACCCCATGTTGTATCGTTGAGATTCGTTCTCAATAATAGAGTGCGGGCAATGATTTGGATACGTTTAATCAAGGATTCTGCCAATCCATTTTGAGTATGAACATATGCAACCAGGTGCTCAACCTCGATTCCGAGTGAAGCACAATATATATCAAAACTCTTTGATGTAAATTCACCAGCATTATCCATCCTTATGCTCTTAATTGGATAATCAGGGAATTGTGTCCGGAGCTTTATAATCTGCGCAAGTAAACGTGCAAATGCGACATTGCGTGTAGATAATAGGCAAACATGGAACCATCTACAGGATGTGTCCACTAGTACCATAAAATATAGAAATGGTCCACTTGGTAGTTGTATTAGTCCACAAATATCACCCTGAATTCTTTGCAAGAATAAAGGAGATTCAAGATTAACCTTTGTTATAAAAGATTTGATAATGAGTTTTCCTTGTGAGCAAGCCTCACAATTGTAATTTTTGGACAACAATATCTTTATATCTTTTAAAGGGTACCCTTTTGTATTTTGAATTATCCTACGCATCATTGAAGCGCCAGGATGACCAAAGCGATCATGCCACAGTCCAAACTGATCAGGGCTTACCAATCTCCAGGATGTGGTGGCGTAGGTTTCAACAACCTTAATCATGACACAATACAAACCCATTGAAAAAGCTTCTAGCTTCTCATGGATGGTCTTCAGGCCCATCTTATAAGAGGAAATGCCAATATATTATTTCTCTTGCTCATAAATAGTCTCAATATGGTACCCATTACAGCGTACATATTTGAAACTGAGCAGATTCTTTTTGGATCTAATGCTTAGAAACACATTTTCAATATGCAGGATGGTGCCATTTGGCAAAATAATTGTGGCATTTCCAAAACCATCAATAATCGGAACATGACCTGATATTGTATGGATTTGTGCCTTCTGCAATGTCATACTCGAGAAAAAGTGTTTATTACGAAATATAATATGTGTTGTTGCAATATCAAACAAACAAACATCTTCCTTTTCTTCGATATTTTCCATTTGCATTTATATTGACAACTTCAAGTGTCAAGTATCATAAAAGTTGCATATTAGTTATAGAGTCAAATGAAATTTCAAAATAAAAAATTATATAAGGTTCATAAGCATTTCATAACCATATTAAAGAACAATAAAAAGTAATACATTTAAAGCGAAACAATATAAAATTCGAAGTTCAAATTATCATCCACCATTCTTATGCTTCATCAAAGTAATCAGAGGTCCTCCAAGAAATCAGAGACATCCAAGGATGCATTTGCTACTTCAGGAGCAAGAGGAGTCCCACCAACGGAGATATTGTTGGCCTCAACAGTGGTTATGGTAGTAGGATTGATTTCAATGGCATGAGATTCACCACGCTTGCCTGTATTCTTTAAAGATGCCTGGTATAGATCAACAAAATGTTTTGGCGTACGCAGTACGTGACCGGTCTTGATCATGCCACAACGATGACAAATACTTTCATTAATCACCTTCTTTGGCTTCTTTTCTTTGCCATGATTCAGGCCATAGTTTGATTTTCTAGGGCGGTTAAATTTCTTGCCATCCCTTCTAGGATTATGTTCTTGCCTACACTTATAGCTCTTAAAATGGCCAGTATTTTTCTCAAAGTTAGCATGTGCTTCAGGCAATGCTTTTGAGCCAGCAGGTCTAAGATCATGATTTTTGAGCAGCAATTCATTAGTTTGCTCGGCAATAAGAAGCACAGAAATTAATTCAGAGTATGTGGCAAATTGACGCTGCCGGTATTGCTGTTGCAACACAATATTTGAAGCATAGAAGGTGGAGAAAGTTTTCTCTAACAATTCCGCATCAGCGAGTCTGATACTGCATAACTCAAGCCGAGAAACGATATCAAATAAAGCGGAATTATAATCAAACACCGATGTAAAATCTTGCAGTATGAGATTTTGCCAGTCATATTGTGCTTGAGAGAGGATAACAGTCTTGGTATGATCATACCTATCCTTCAACCTCCTCCACAAGATATAATGGTCTCGAACGGATAAATATTGAGTCTGCAGGCTCTCATGCAAATGACGGCGAATAAAGATCAGCGCATTTACTTTATCCTTTTCATTTGAGATTCCATCCTCCATGATTGTATTAGCGAGACCTTGCCCTTGGAGGTGTATTTCCATGTTAAGGCACCAAGATAGATAATTCTTTCCACTCACTTCCAGGATATGGAATTTGGGCTTTTCAATATTTGCCATAATCCTTGCAAAAATAAATCCTTAAATTAATTAAAAGGATTTTCAAATATCCATCGCTACTTGAGGAGCAAAAGGATACTTTTAGATTTGAAATTTGGCTTCGGGCCAAGAAAAATAAAAATGAAGTATTGATAGAAGAAGATGAAGTATAAGTTGATTAATAAAAAGAATACCCACCTTGCAAAAATTACTTACTCAGTCAGTAGATCTTCGTGCTGATAACGTATTGTACAATATTGTGTTGCGGATATATAATAGAGAAGAGATTGAGAAGAGAAAGCAAGTGAACACTAGAGATAGTAGAGAAAGCCATATATTTCACTGTATTGTGATTGTTGTTTTGATAGTTGTAATTGTATATCAAAACTAAACTCCTATTTATAGGAGAACAAGAATGTACTTATCATTAATATCAATGTATCGAATGATACATGTACTGGATAAGAGAGATGAACGTTCATTGTATAGGGAGATGTACTTAGAAAGTATGATACAAATGTACTATAATAAGTACATTAGATAAGATGAATATAATGAATATTCATTCATGTATCTCATTTATTCATATATTTCATAACAAAAAATACGTCTTTATTATTTTCCTTTCAAAGTTAATCATCTAGAGAGCCACCAGCCTAGGAAGCAGTATTAGTATATAACTCGATCATCTCCATTTCTGCCTGCTTTCTATCCTTAACCCTAGTTTTTTGTTCGGCTTGCTATCTTTTAACACAAGAATCTAGGTAACTTTGCAGTTTACGTTGCTCCACAACAGCCACTCTAAATCTAATTCCCTGCATTTTCACTTTGATGATCCCTCTCTTTTCTACAAGTTCCTTATATACCCCGATCTTGACGAGAGCCGGAGATATTGTGATTACAAGCAAATTTTATAATCTGTACACAAGGAGAAGAAGTAGAAGAAGACCCGTGTCCACTTTTGCTCGCGAGACTCGTATGGCGGGCCAAGCTAAACTTGCAATGCAGCGATTCATCTGATCTCCTGTGACCCCTCTCTTCCATTCGCTTCGACAACCATGCTCAACTATTTGCCGACGGTGGAGCGGTTGCTACCGCATAGTCCATTCGCATCTATGTGCATTATGATCATGTTGTTCTTAGTCAATTGAACGTGCTTTTAAATCCATTACAATGATAATACAGGTGCGGTATCATCGCTAATCTTATCCTTGAAATGGGCTAAGCTCTAGTATGTGAGTAAGATAGGCTCACGTTGACTTGATTATGATGTTGGGCACAACCACTAATCCACTGTCATCCTCCTAAGATCTGGTGGGCATTCCCTAATTCCCAATGTAACCCAGCATATGGCCAGCTAAATCCTATCGAGTCTCTCCTTTATCATCTCTCCCTTCAAACGTGCAGTCACTGCACAAAAAGAATCCAATAGAACTTCAGCTTACGGAATATATCCTCTAGCTCGCAAAAGCTTGCTTTTAGGGTCGATATCAGTGTATTTACCTTAGAAGTTAGGAGTTTTTTGAGCCAGAGCATGATGAATAAGGGCATCTAGATAAATTGCAATTCTATGGTTATACAAAGCAGAAAAGTTAGCCAAGTTTAAGCTCATTGATGAGGGAATCCTATCTGCTAGAGAGAGAGAGAGAGAGAGAGAGAGAGGTGTGACTGGGGGGAATTCAAAGTTACTCAGGTGGGGTCGAACTTTTGTTCTTCCTCAGAGTGCCATATTCTCTAGGAAGGGGGGCAAAAAACTTTATGAAGAAGACAAGCAATTTGATTGAGAGTTCTTTTTATGATATCTTTATATAAAGCTGTGAATCCTCTCCTCTTTTTGTTGCATCCTCACATAAAGCAACCTTAAGATGAATCCCATAGCAGAAAAATAGCTAATTACCATCCAGTTCCTGTAGTAAAGTGAAAGGAAAAAAGTAGTAGTTCACGCCCTTTGAGGTCCAAAAAGAATATGATAATCCCTTTGGACTCCGAAGCCATTAAAAGAAGAAGCAAAGGCTATGCAAGGTGAAAAGGACCCCCCATGAATTATTTCCCCTTTTGATATTCAGAAAGCCAAAAGCGCTTAGCTTTTTATGCGGATTCTCATCCTCTGGTCCATGGTCGGTGTCACGTGGTGTTCCCTTAGCGGTCCGAACCTTTTGCAACTATGATATTCTCTCCCACTTCGCAAAGTTCTCCCGCCTCCCTCCTAAGCACATTCGATTCGCCCAAAGCTAAAGTCAAGTTATTTCTTCTGCTAACCACAAAAATTAATGAGGTGTGGTGCACGTAGTTCATGCCATATGATCATCTACTTTTCGTCCAGAAAAAAAGATGTTAAAAGAAGGAAAAGATGCTATGCATTTAGCGAAATCGTCCCTAGAAAGGTCCCAGTTCATTCTAGAAAAAAATTCTTCGTTTTTAGTCACTCGAAACTTTCTTCTTCTTTTTTCTCTCGTCATGCTGCTCATATAAAAGCTTCATCAGCAAGACCCATTTCTTTATTCAAGATACTCTTTCTAGAGATGGCTCGTTACTACAATAGATACTCTATCTTAGATCACTTCTCTTTCCCTCTCCACCTTTGCTTCTTCGTCCTCGTCCTCTTCCTCGTATTGGGATTCTCGTGGTACATCAACTACGAGTACATGTTCGAGGACCTGGTCACTCAGATGAAGCTGTTCCTCATGCTTTGCCCTGTCGTCCTCCTCCTGGTCGTCCACTTCTTATCGGCCGAGGACCGGCGTCGGGTCCCACTAATAGTTTCTCTCCCGGAGAAGGAGTCGCTTCACCGGGCTGGAGGATCCCCGTGGGGCGTCGCGCTCCTCCTCGTGTTTCTCCTCTACCTGATCTCGCATCAGTCTTCTTTCCACGTACGATGGTTTCCCTTGGTAAGTAGACGATCGTGAGGCATAAATTAGGTGTGTTACATTGTCACTGTCCTGTCCTGAAGAGGTTCATAGTACTGATCAGATTTGATGTATGCACTATACGAATATATATGCGCTAATATATATGTGAATTGAACTTTGATCTTTGAAATGTTTTAGTTCGAGATGATATTGAGCGTCGCTTCACTAAATCAGATTTATTGTACTCTTGGTAGAAAATATAATAGGGACTACTTGGTCCTGAAATCATTTATTTCGGCTTTTCATCTCTGATTTTAGATGGATGTTGGCGGATACATATAACCTCGAAAGTTAAAAACTTCCTTGATCGAGAAGCAAAACTTCCTCGTGATACACGTTTGTATCGAATGTCTTCAGTCAAATACCCACGGAAGGTTGTGCGTTGATGTATCGATCGTCTCGTTCTGATATTATTCTATTTTCACACGATCGAATCTTAGGGTGTTACCAAAATTATTTCCAAGCTATATCCACCGTGAAGGACGAGACGGGAATCGAAAAGGGGAAAGTAATCTACAGTAGGAATCTGTAGACTCAGAAAGAGTAAAATTAATTTCAGGGGAAAAACCAAAACAATAATAAGAGGGGAAAAAAAAAAAGAAATAGAGGGAATATATCTAAGGTCATAAGCTGCCAACAAAGAAAAGTTAAAACAAGAGAGGAAAGGCGACATTACATCGGGGGGCAACAGAGCAGAAGCCCTACTCTTTTAAACGGCAGGAAGCGTATTCTCTTATTGCGATGCACGCCAGTCATCGGTCACTTTAGCAGGCCCACGACCCTGCATTGCGAAGCTCAAGACTAGAAGAATTCACTGAGAAGTGGGAAAGCATGCATCCGCCTATTCTTATAAGACAAGACTACAACTAGGACTCCAAAGATTCGACTCCATCTGCTCTGCAACGTTGGTCTGTCTTTAACGTGATGGGCGACTGGCATTAACCAACTCTATCATTTGATTATGAATTGGAGAAAACTACGGACGTTCAATATAGCCATCCTTTTCTGGCCAAAAGAAAAATATAACCATCAGGGACTACATCCTAATCTCACCTCCGTCCGATCTGGGTATGTGCGCGTGCGCGTGTGCCTGAGAGAGAGATTCTCCAACATTTCCGCAACCCATATTCTCTTCTGCTAAACATTTCACTTTGCACATGAGAACACCATCCATCAACAAAAACATACATCAGACCAGGTCCTTATTATGCTAAAATATGCACACACTTGTTCTGCTAATACATGCATATCCTGCCATAGCAGAGTCTCATGAGCTCCTTGACTAACTAACTAATATACCAACCTCCTACACTCAGAGCTTAGAGAGTTGGTTCAGTACACTAAAAGATGAGACCGTTCAAGGAAGGCTGGTAGGCTATGAGACATAAAAGAAGCACGAGAACAAAAGCTACGCCCCAAGGCGAGCCGCCGGCTCGATGGATGGCCCCGGGCTCGGACCCTGGCAGTGGTAAGCTCAGGTGGCTGCCTGCTGAGAGCCAGTGGACCGTGATAACCAGAAGCAAAGGAGAAATCACCAGTAATCGCTGCAGTAGCTCGGAGGCTGTGGCCATGACCGCATCGTAGACTACGTAACCCAGGATTCCGCCGACGACTATGGTGGCTGCCGTGAGGAGCCACTGATCTGATAGGTTGAAACCCGCAATGCTTGATCTGGTGGCCCAAGCCATGAATTTACCAGGGAGGGTTGATGGTGAAGGGATGAATGAATTCTGGGGAGGCACTACACACTAGAGAATGGAAAGCGGACAACTTTTGCATTTATTTAGCAGGGGTTGTGTCGTTTTTTCTGGTAGCAGGAAAAAATAATTGAGCCCTGCGTTCTTCCAACTTTTGTCCCGTTATGTTCAGAGGACGACTGACTTATCAGTAAGTCACATATGTCGCCTAGTGAGAGATTTACCTCATACCACGTGTAGGCATGTGACCGATGATCCAGCTTCACTGAGGTCCCTTCTTCAACCCGGACTACTATTGTACTGCTTGGTCTTGGAGTGGTGAATCTCATCGCATCCCATAAAAGAAAGTTACGCCTAGATCCACAGAAATCTGCAAGATACACCCACATTCTCGTCCACAAGAGGGATTTCCAGGGCAATGCAAATAATCAATTACTTGTGCATGAGGATCTTCTGAAACCGTTCTTTTGGAGACAATCAAACAACCATCCTTCAAGCCGACAAGAATGAGACGTTTGCCAGTCAACGAAGCACCTGCATCACAAAAAATTTAAAACGGTGTCTTAGTGCAGTTTCATTCTTTTCTATAGCCAGATCAAAAGAAATGGTTCAAAAGGAAACATTTCATGCAATGGCTGTTGGAGGGAAAATGCAAACTGTGCACGCCGACCAACTTCGACTGAAAGAATCCATCCTTCTGATAAAGCCTCATATGTGTCGTTAAATACTAAACTGAGACGCATACCAGTCACAAGGCCAAGGTACACACAGATTTATCTTCATTACCAATATCTTATTCTTGAGAAAACTATATTCAAAAGCACAGTCCACAAAAATATGCTGCTGTCAGATTTCTAATTCTCTGGACACAAGCAATAGCTTCAACATCTCTTACTCCTTACTTTGCAAACTTAATAAAGCTAAGCACAGAAGAGCAATCTAAAACTTATTGCCAGAATCATTTCCTGAGTAGATGCCCGATTACCAACGAAACAATTCTGACCATCTTCTGATAAAAGTGCTCGTGTACGGGAAGCTATTCCAGACTGCATCAAAGAAAGTCCATATGAAGATGAGATGATCAATTGCCTCAGTATAATCCTTACCATTAGGAAATGGAGAATTTCAGTCGCAATACATTTGAATGTCACTTTTTTCAAGGATCATTTACTTGCCAAGTCGAAGAGACCTTTAAAGGATACAGGTTAGGTTCCTCCACTCCAAGATCTACATTAGGACAGTTTAATCTTGTACTTAAAACATGATCAAGAAGAGCGAAGTAAACAGAATGAAGGATTCCTCATAATGAAGTCTAACCTCATCCAGCAGCTTCTTCTTTGATCCCTTCAACAGAACTGGCATTCACCTCAACCCAACTAGAACCTGGAGCTTTATTTAAACCCCTCCTTTTCATTAATAACCACAGTTCAGCAGCATCAGTCCAACTACTAGATAAGGTAGACATGTTCGCAGCAAGCACATAGTTTGCTCCAACGTCAGGTTCTAGTTTAATAAGAAGTTTCATCAGGTCAGCATCTAACTTAACAAAATGGCCATGGTTTCTGCATGCACCAATGAAGCTCCTCAGAATTATTGAGTTGGGCTCCATTGGCATCATCTCAATAATTCTTTGAGCCTCTTCGATCAAGCCAGCTCTTCCAAGCAAATCCACCATGCATCCATAATGCTCCGTTGTAGGCCTGATACCATATACTTCCTCCATCATTTGAAAATATCTCTGACCTTCATCAACAAGACCCAAGTGACCACAAGCTGACAAGATTCCAGAAAACAACATGCTATCTGGTTTTAGCCCAGCTTGTTCCATCTGGTTGAACAGAAAAATAACATCTTCCCCCCTCCCATGGTGTGCAAGGCAAGAAACCATTATTGTCCAACACTGCAAATTCTTATCATCCATTGACCAGAAGATCTGGAGAGCTTTCTCAATGTGACCGCACTTGGAATACATATCAAGAAGAGCCGTTCCAAGGGCCGCGTCCAGATACGTAAAATTTCGGATGATGCATGAATGGATTGACTCCCCTGCTCGGAGATTGACCAGATGAGAAGAGGCAGAGAGCAGGCTCACAAGAGTAACAGAGATAGGCTTCTCGTTCGCCAGTCTCATGCGTCCGAAAATCTTGAAAGCATCCACAGGAAAGCCGCTGCAAAAATTGAATATGAGTACTTAGATACGTTTCGATGAGAACTATAACGTGGACTGCAACTATATTACAAACCCAGAAAAATTAACAAAAAGCAAAAGCAGAGTAGAAATAGACAATGTAGTCCATCCACAGAAAAGGTCGTATTTTTTACGGGCAAAGAAGAATATGCAGGCTAATCAGAAGGCCCTGACCCACGCAGCCTAAGCAAAAAATGTAGGTTAATCTATCCCCACAATGTGTTTGACCTCGCTCACAGAAGTACGATCAGAGATCACCGAGAACGTACCACGCAACATATCCCGCAATCATAGAGCTCCAAGAGGCGATGTCCCTGGTGCGCATTTCATCGAACACCTGCCTCGCGAGTCCAATCTCGCCGCAAGCGGCATACATCCGAACGAGGGTGTTCCCTACATACGAGTCCAATCCGAGACCCACTTTCAGAGCCAAAGCATGCACTCCCCTACCCTCCCCGATCCTCCCGCACTTGCCGCAGGCCTTAACGACAAAAGGGTACGTGAATTTGTCGGGCTCGACCCCGGTCGTCCGCATTCGAGCGAAGAGCTCGACCGCCCGCAGCGGGGTCGAGCTCCTCGCGTACGATCTTATGATCGAGTTCCAAGCGAAGCGGGAAGGCGCGCGGGGCAGGCGGTGGAGGGCCGACGCGGCGAGCGGGAGGGAGATCGAGCACGCGCGGTGGACGAACCGAGAGGCCAGGCGCGAGTCGCGGCGGAGGGCGGCGGTCTTGAGGAGGAGAGGGAGGAGCTGGAGGAGGTGGGCGGCGGTTCTCGACCGTTGGAGGAAGGTGGCGATTTGGCCGGAATTCATCATATAAATCAAGCTGGTGAATGAAATCCGCAGCTCATTTTGCTCATCATAGTCCACATATATGTATATGTACAGGAAAAACTCCTAATAAAAATCCGAAGCGTCCTAATTTTTTAAAATAAAAATCTTAAGTGAATATTATTTTAAATAATAACGCTCCATTTGGGCTTAAAGTGCCATTATTTTCATAAAATAAGTGTATATAATTAAGGACCTAAAGTGACCATATTAATTTCAAAGAATGATCTAAACTCGTATTTAGTTAAATGCGATTTCGTCTTTTAAATTTGTCTAATTTTTTTCCTTTTTCCTTTTTTCTTTTTTTGTTTTTCCTTATAGAGAAACTTAAAAAAATTAAATTTAAATTTAAAAAAAAAAAAAGATGAACATGCACGAGAGCTTGTGGCTGCCGCCCTCCTGCCTCTTTTTTTTTTTTTTTTTAATCTAATCTAATTTTTTTAATTTAAATTGTATTGAAAGAAAATATCCCTAATCGGCCGGAATTTTTTGTTGGTTAGCAAGCCGATTAGGCTGAACCCTTATTTGAAATAATTATAATTACTTTAGGCCTTTTTTGAGACTAATATAGCCACTTAGCCCTTATTTGAAACAATGTGCTCTTCATGCCTTTATTTGAGAAAATGAGGGTATTTCAAGCCCTTATTATGACTTTTTCTTAAATATATACATTTTCAAAATCAATTTATTTTATTTACTAATTGCATCAATTTTAAAAGACGTGAATTTGTTGTGATTTTTTTTAGTGTGTAGAGATTCAAAATTGAAATGATAACATTGGCTTTAGTTTATACATACACACAGAAAATGAATATCAAATGGCTGTGCATAAAATGAAAATTGCAAGGGCCTTACATAACTCTAATCACTATCTCTTAAATCTTCTCTAGAATCTACATTTAAATACTAAGGCTGCCTTTGGGAATTGCTTTTCAAGAGGCTTTGGGAGGCTAAACGCCTTTAGGGCAAAATGAAGGTGTTTGGGAACTACTTTCCAAGGGGGCATCAAGGCAAAGCTGACATTTGCAAGGCTGAAAGCCCAAGGCAGGTTCTAGGCTGCCTTGGGCTTTCAGCATTCTCGGAATGCCTCATGTCAATGTTCATGCTACTGTTCATCTTCACTCTCTAGCAACGTGGCTGATCAGAGACGAGCTCGAGAGGCCGGCGAGGTCACGGCTGAGGTCCGCGAGGTCGTGGCGACCGTCACCGGCCAGTCTCGCGACCCCGACGAGTCACGGCGACCGCTTGCGAGTCTCGGCAACCGCCCGTGAGTCGCGTCGCCGTGACCTAGATCTGGGTCGCCGAAGGTCGCGCAACCCTGCGACGATCGGCGCGACCAAGATTGCCGCGAGGTCGTACGACCTTCGGCGACCTAGATTTGGGTCGCCACGAGGTCCCGCGACCTCTGGCAGACCCAGATATGGGTCAGGCGACCTCCGTGAAGGGCTACCGAGGGTTGCCCGACCCCAGGCGATCCTCGCTGGAGGTCGCCCAACCCTAGGCGGCCCTCGCCGGTCATCTCCGGGGGCTGCCTGAGGCTGGTGGCGGCCACCTGCCTCGCCGGCGAACTCTTTTATTTTATTTTGATAATTTTCTTCTTTTTTTTTAGTAATCACCAAAGTCATTTGTAAATGTAATTTTTCCAAACACTATTTTACTCGAAGGTACTTTGCAATAGACTTTCAAACTACAATTTATCAAACAAAGTTTGTATTTTGGGAAACTCATTTAACTTAAAGTTTGTATTTTGGGAAACTCATTTAACTTAAAGTCCTTTGCATTTTTCCAAAGGCTTTCCCCAAAAATCTAACCAAACACACCATTATCCATAGGTGAAAAAAGAAAGTACTCGTAAGTTATTACTATCTAACAAATCAAAATTGCGCATTTTTATTTTCTCGGCATTTCGTTTCAAAATAGGTTTATGCATCCATGTTTTCATTAAAAAATTCTGCTGAGATTTACGAGTTGTCTTGTTCATGTTGTGATATTGACTAAAAACATTTAACTTTTGCACATCATCAATCATCTCGAGACAAAGAAAAATATATATAAAAATTTGAAATACTGTAAACTAATACCTAACAAAAATTTATGCTAAAATTTCCCATGCCCAACCATAATTAATTTTTATTTTTCCTTTTGGATATGTTTAAAAATCCAACCCAAAAACTCAAACCATTAAATGAAGAGAGATCACTTTTATTTATATAGAATATAAGAATCATCATCAGGTGAGTAAAATATTTTTAATACCTCTCACATGCAAGTCATATTATGAATGACACATAAAATTTGATTAACTAAGGTGGACACATGCGAAAATGTGGTAACACCAAGCTCTAATTACTAATGTCATAGTCGTAGTTTGTAAGGGTCTGTTTGATAATCATTCTATTTTCTAGGACAATTTCTATTCACAAATAATTTTATGATTCTTTTCCTTTAATAAGTTATTGAGTATTTGAATGTATTTGGTAATCTTATAAAATTTATTTTCTTGGAATTTTAATACGTTTGTTACAACACTCAATTTTTTGCGACTTATTAATTTCTTTTAATTTTTTTAAATAATTTTATTAGATTTTTTTCTCTCTCTTTTTTTTTTCCTTTTTTCCCTCTTCTTCTTACTCCTCTAGCTAGTTGCTAGCCTCAGCCATGGTCAACGACTGGCCAAACTAGAGCTGGCAACCTTGTCGGCCCTGGGGGAGCCTCGTCGGCCCGAGCCTCAACGTGGCTAGGTGAGCTCAGCCTCGCCATGGCTTGCTCAACCATGACAAGGTCATCGACTCTCGTGTGGTCAGCAACAGGCCAAAGGAGGTAAAAAAAGAAAAGGAAAAAGAAAAAAGAAAATTGCTTAATTCTTGAATTGCTTTCGAGAATTAATAAATAATTTTTTCTACTTTTTAATTCTATTCCCGAGAATTGAAAAATTAGCTAACATTATTAAATTGATTTTTGTTCTTTTCTATTCTAGGGAACAAAATAACATAAATAGTCAAGAATTGACCGGTTACTAAAGAGAGAAAACAAAAAAGATATGGGGTTGATCAGATATGTTTTAAGATTGGCCTCTTATTCATAACATGCTCTGGTTGAAGAAAAATTACAAACCCAAAGGCGATCAAACTTACATCTAATTAAAAGAAGTTACAACGAGTAAGGAAATTATGAACACGAGCTGCAAAACTTTTAGTTTGAGTTACCATTAACATGGTATCTTTCTCTCTCGTTGCAATTTTGTGACAAAGTGCCTTTAATCAAAAGTCGTTATTTGATTTTTACTAAAGAAGACAGATTCTATGGCGATTTTGGACATAAATATCCATGCAACTAAGGAAATCAATAACTTTACTTTGAACAGAGCTATACAAATGCAAATCATGCCGGAATTTAATTGACGATGAGGCTTGAGAAGTATAATTATTACAAACAAATCAAATTTAAACAAACTCAGCTAGAATTTAATAAAAATGCAAGATAAAGATATATGCCGAGATTTAATTGAAGATGTGAAACTTAAAACTGATATGGAAACTACAATTAAGAAGCATACCGGAATTTGATCATCGCAAATATGAGAAATGAAAGTCCACTGTGGGAAAGTAAAAATAATATAAAGATAATTTATTTGTTTGATTTGTACAAGGCTTGTCAAAAGATGGATGATTGTTTTATTTGATGCGACATAATTGCTTTTGAATGGCTCCCAACAGCTGTATCCATGTTCCTTTACTCCCAAAAGTTTCGTGCCAAGTATCTCGGGACGCCATGATCTAGCATTTGTGCAGTTATTCGTTTGAAAATGCGTATTAGTTGCTCTACGATCTAGATTGCTTTACTTTTCATAACTTTGAATTTATTTTTCATAACTTTAAACTAGTAATCATATCTCGATGCTCCGGGTATATTTAGCCTTCTAACACTTTGATCATCCATCCCTTTTTTTCGACACTCATGTCGATTATCTTTTATCCAAATGTCATTGTAAGTCGACAACAGGCTTGTGATAATTATTAATGTGTGCCAACACATCGCTACCGATTCTAATCGTCAAAAATGGGTCATGTTTTTCTTGATTTTTCACTTTCTAATTATGTGTTTATCCATATCGACGGTTATATCACTTTTTTCTGTAAGCATTTACTAACAACCACGGGAAAGAAATTTATTGTTAGCCTAAAAAGATTCCGCCAGATATTCCAAATCACAGGTTTAAGAGAATTTGCGACCACCATATGAAAATGGAAATCACACTGTATAAAGAAACTTACAAAAGGGTCTTCTACAATAAAATTACTACAGCGAGGTGAATTACATATCTAGACGAGAAGTTACGATCCATTAAGCGATTTACCAAAAAAATACAAAAAGAAATCTATAATTTTACTCAAGCATCACGGGACTCACGACGCCGGCATGAGATAAATAACGTCGCACGAAAGAGAAGTTACATACAAAACTGGGAGGACGTTACGATCAGGTGTATTGGGCTGCGGTTTTTCCATAGGGGGACCTGAAAAAAAAAGAAGAAGAAAAAAGAAACACAAGTGCATAGTGACGTCATAAAAATAAAAATCGTCACATTTATATACCGAGATAAAAAAATATCACATTTCAATTTTCATTTGGCTTCCTGCTCCCCCGCACGACCTAACATTCGAGTCGGCGGGTGAAATTTCTCTCTAATTTCTTTCCGACTTGGATCTCTTTCTCTCTCTTTTTCTTCTCTCTACAGCAAACCCTAGCCCCCCTATATCTGCAAAATTCGAGCTCGGCGAGGTCGAAATCGGATCGATCCATAGCCCCGCGCTGCACGATCGGCGACCTCACTTCCGGAGGGATCCTCTCCGAGCAGCTCGCCGCCGATCGCCGGTTGACCATGAGCAGTGCGGGGTGCTCCGGAGCTTAGCCTGCGCGAGGTATATGATGAGACAAGAACCGGCCTTTTGCTCGAGTTGCATGGGTTACAAGGCCGTACGATGCCCGAGCTTCGCAGAGGTGTACGCCGAGGCCGCGCTCCGCTAGCGAGGAAGCGATCGGGGCCGCCGCCGCCGCAGCCGCGGGGGCGACCGGAGCCGCCAGCCGCCGCCGGGAACAACTACGTGAAGACGCGCGCCGCCGTCGCGAGGGAGAGGGCGAGGGGGGAGTGGGGAGGAGGAGGGAGTTGGGGGCCGAGGAGCCGGCGACGAGGAAGAAGGCGAGGAGAGGGCGGGCTGGTGTTGCGTCGGAGAGGGAGGGTAAGGCCGGGGGCGGGGAGGGCGACAAGGAGGAGGTCGAGCTAGAAGCGATGGGCGACGAGAGCGGCGGGTTGAGTGCTAACAAGGCCGGAGGACAAGAAGAAGAAGGCAGCACGGCACCGTTCCCTGAACGCGTATGTTTTTCTCTTTTGGCGTTAATTTTTTTTTTTTCGCCAGTTTTTGGGTACGGTTGCATGGTGCTGCATATGGATACTGAGAAGGTCGTTTTTTTTGTGGCAGTTTGGTGTTATGATATCTTTGATTGGTTAATTGCATTGTGGTTTAAGTATAATTAAGTAGAAATGCGGTATAATTAAGGGTGTTTAGATTGAGTTAAAATTTTGACAATCCACTCGTTGATTGTTTGATGTTTGAGCATTTCGGGCGTAATAAGATCCGCTACCTAATCAAAAGGAAAGAAATTGGATTGTTCTCACAATCTAGAGGCTGCACGAATTATGACGTTGGCGGCGTAATTATGGATTGTCAACCATAGATTTTGGTGAATATCTTATGTTATGGCATGAACAACTCGTGGCGAGTATTATGTCAATTTTTTGATAGTAACTCGCTTATAATGATGTTGGACGTGACTTATGTCGAGTGATCATGAAATATCTGTTTGTTCTGTAGCTGTGGATCAAGATCGAGGAAAAAGATAATTGCTGTGCTATTTAGGGATTTATCTTAACTTCTCTGTTTCTTCTATAAATATGAAGGTACAAGTGGGAGGATCACCAACTTACAAGATAGATAAGAAGTTGGGCAAAGGTGGATTTGGTCAAGTGTTTCTTGGTCGACGTATTAGTGGGGGAAGTGATCGAACAACAGGTCCAGGAGCCATCGAGGTGAGAGCATAATAAGGCGTTGTATGCGCTGTGAATATCTTGTCCTAGGTTTTTAATTTGTCTTATTTCACTAACAATTTGTTCGGGTGTTTCCTTATGTATCATTGCTGACATCTGTATCAGGTAGCCCTGAAATTTGAGCATCGAAATAGCAAGGGCTGTAATTACGGTCCCCCATATGAATGGCAAGTTTACAAGTGAGTATTAATCTTTTCCCATAGTTAGTGCGAGGGCCGCGACGCCCTTGCTGTGGCCCACGCCATGTACCTAACTGTTTTTCTCTGGTTGACAGTGCCCTTGGTGGTAGTTATGGAGTGCCTAAGGTGCACTACAAAGGAAGACAGGGAGAGTATTATGTTATGGTACGAGTCTCCTTGTCTCTTGTTCTTTTATGTATGCTCACAACAAGTTCTTGCATCTAACTTATTTACTCACAGGTGATGGACATGCTTGGACCAAGCTTGTGGGATGTATGGAATACCTCTGGACAGGCGTAAGTAATTTTATCTTTGTTTATGCTTTCATATGCTCCTACTTGTTTTTCCTTTTCTCTGTCATATCAAAGTACTGAATAATGACTATCTGATCAGAGGAAGTTCTGATTCTGAATATTATGTGAGTGCACCATTTAATAGCTGTAGCTTTTAACAATAAATTCATCAAAATCAGTGCTTAATGTTTAAAGGATCGTGAGAAATCTTCTAGTCACTATGCACCGCGTAATACAAACTTCTTATGGTGTTTTGTGGAGCATGATTTGTTCTTCAGCTTTGCTGACGGTTCTATTTTTACTTTTCACTTGGCTTCTCTTGGAGGAGCAGTTCGGTTAATCCAGTATGGTACTGACAGTCTGTATCTTGTGTTTATTCATATTTCTGAGCAGTAGTTTGTTCAGATCATTCCTGGTATGATCTGCAGCCTATTTGTTCTTGCTTGCTCGTATTGATTTACACAAGTCTTTGCTCTCCAGCCAGACAGAGGCTTTGTGAATGAGAAGTTGAAGTAGCAGCTTATATCTTGTGTTGTTGAGTTGAGGCTGGATGCTCTTTGCCCTATGGAGACATAAGACTTAGAATAGTATATGGAGATAGCTTTTAGAAACTCGGGCAGAATTTTTTATTCTCAACATTCAAAATGAGTAGAATTTTCTCATTGTCAATCTGTGCTTATTATTGATGGTATCATGCAGGATGTCTTCTGAAATGGTCGCTTGTATTGCAGTCGAGTCATTGTCAATCCTAGAGAAGATGCATGCAAAGGGGTATGATGTTTTACTTAACTGGATTTTCCTCTCTTGAAAATTGGATTGGAGATTATGTTGAAAGAGGAGTAATTAGTTGTTGGTTTTCACTTTTCCATTCTCTGACATTGTGGTGCTAGCTATGTGCATGGAGATGTGAAGCCAGAGAACTTTTTGCTTGGTCAGCCATCCACACAACAGGAGAAAAAGTTGTTTCTTGTTGACCTGGGATTGGGTGAGCATGATTAATAACAATATCATTGAAAGTTATGTGTTTCATTTTGTTAAGTAGTTTTCTGACATTTAATTTTACAGCAACTAAGTGGAAGGATGGTTCCAGCGGGCGTCATGTTGAGTATGATCAACGGCCTGACATGTTTAGGTAAATTTGTCTTCTTTTTGTTCCCTTGGATGGTGCTTTAGTTAAGTACATGCAATGTGATATATCTTTTCCCATGTTCTTTTGCCGTGTTTTTCCAGGGGAACGGTACGGTATGCTAGTGTTCATGCTCACTTAGGGAGAACAGCTAGCAGAAGAGATGATCTGGAATCTCTCGCTTACACATTAATATTTCTACATCGAGGGAGGTTACCCTGGCAAGGCTATCAGGTGCAGCCACTTAACACAGACTTTATGGTCCTTTAAACTTATTTTAAGAATACACAATTGCTTTTTTCTCTTAGGGGGACAACAAATCTTTCCTAGTTTGCAAAAAGAAGATGGCGACTTCTCCCGAAATGTTATGCTGCTTCTGCCCTCCACCTTTGAAACAGTTTCTGGAGGTTGTAGTGAATATGAAATTCGATGAAGAGCCCAACTACTCAAAGTTGATATCTTTGTTTGATGGTTTAATTGGTCCAAATCCTTCTGTGAGGCCAATAAACACCGATGGTGCTCAAAAGGTAAACCATTGGTTGTTAAATTAACTGTGAGTGGTGTTTGCAGCTATAATATCGATTTTAGCATCACAATTTCTAGGCTGTCCAGGTTGGCCAAAAGCGAGGAAGGTTGAATGTTGAGGAAGACGATGATGGGCAACCAAAGAAGAAGGTTCGCCTGGGAGTTCCAGCTACCCAATGGATTTCAATATACAATGCTAGATTACCCATGAAGCAGAGGTAGGTTTTGGTTGTATCTTGAAGATTCTGACTAGAAAGAAGGTTACTCAGGGAGAGATTTTCTATCCAATGAAATGAATGGACATGTCAATTTGTTGATATTCCTTTCTCAAAAGAAAAATTCTTGTCCACGGGACATTGCTGACCAGTGTGTGACCTCATTTTATGTGCAGGTATCATTACAATGTAGCAGATGCAAGGTTAGGTCAACATGTGGAGAGAGGAATTGCAGATGGTCTGCTAATAAGTTGTGTGGCCTCATCTTCTAATCTCTGGGCCCTTATAATGGATGCTGGAACTGGTTTTACAAGCCAAGTGTATGAGTTGTCACCTTTCTTTCTACACAAGGTTCATTTGTCGCACTCTCGCTTTGCTATTCACTTATTTAATAATCCTCTTGCTCTTTGGGACGCCCATCATATTTTAGATTGTAACACATACGCTAATATCAAATTTTTGACAATTCTGATATGTAGGAATGGATTATGGAACAATGGGAAAAGAATTATTACATTAGTTCTGTTGCTGGTTGTAATAATGGAAGCTCGTTAGTTGTGATGTCTAAAGGTTCGTTTTCTCCCATGGTTGCTTTGATCATTATCCTGTTAAAAAAGCATGCAGAACTCAAATGTTTTTCCTGATATGATGTGGTCTGTTAGAAAATTACTCATAGAGGGACTATCTTCAGGTACCCAGTACACTCAGCAGTCTTACAAAGTCAGCGAGTCTTTTCCTTTCAAATGGATAAACAAGAAGTGGAGAGAAGGGTTTCACGTTACCTCCATGGCCACAGCTGGGAGTCGGTGGGGAATTGTGATGTCTCGCAATGCTGGATTCAGTGATCAGGTGGAACCATGCTGACTGGATACTTATTCTCTCTCTCTCTCTCTCTCTCTCTCTCTCTCACAAAATGCATTCGCAGTCTCCTGATATGATCTTTTCCTATTATAGTGGGAAAATGCTGGAACTGATTAGTGGTTCTGTTCTTAGTGCGAACGTTTTTGCATAAATGAATAGACTTTTGGGATCTAGGAGCTTATAGTGCCAGTGTGTGAGTTGTAATGACAGCTGAGCTAATTGAAGTTCTTGATCCCCCCATAGAAGTTCCCTCTATTTGGGTGAGCATGGAGAAGCAGGCAATATCTCCTGTTGCTCAGTTCAAAGACGATAGCTGAAATTTTTTCTAAGATTGATGCAATTGTATGGCACTCTTTTTAAATGGCCCGTGTCATAGCTGAATTGTTTTCCAGGAGTGTTTGCTAGATCGTAACAAGCATGACATCTAAAATGGATTTTAATAGGACAGGATACTTTGCCATTACTTTTATTGTGCAATGCCCCTGAGTTACATCACATGTCTTCCTTTTGCACTAGTAACTTTTATTTTTCAGGTTGTGGAGCTTGATTTCATGTATCCTAGCGAGGGCATTCACAGACGATGGGATAGTGGGTATCGTATTACATCCACGGCAGCAACTTGGGATCAATCTGCCCTGGTTTTGAGCATCCCGAAACGCAAACCTGGTGATGAAACTCAGGAAACTCTGCGCACATCCCAATTTCCAAGCGTGCATGTAAAGGTACAAGCTGGGAACCTATTATGCAAATGAAATTTTTTCGCTATGAGGAAGAACTACTTTTAACATGTCCGATTCTCGGGTGCAGGAGAAATGGGCGAAAAATCTCTATCTCGCATGCTTGTGCCATGGGCGAACTGTGTCTTGACCGTGGTATTACTGCGGTATTCTGTAATAGCAAGATGGACTTCCATATTGATGTATCTTGTTCTTTATTTAGCCTAGCAATTGTAAAGTCAGATTAATTAGGGTCTCGGTTGCTGCAGAAATTCGGCAACTGTGTCTCTGGCCTTATATCTTTTTTTTTTTTTTTGGCTTGAACTGTTTTTCTGGCATAAAAGCGATAACGAATCTCGTCTTGGTTTACTAAAGCCTGCACCATTGGCTTGTTTCTGGTCTATGGTTTTATGTGAAATCAGACCTTTGTTTTCATAGCGTGAATCACGAGCATAGGATGTAAAAGATCAACTGCGTTGATTTTGCGTTTAAACAATTCAGTAACTAGTGGACCACGCCATATGCAAACGATCGTTTTAAATGTGGATCCTTATATTCGAAAGGGTCAACGTGGTGGTGAAAGAAGTATTTACTAAGGCTCCTAAAGTGAGAAATAAAGTACATTAGAGACTCTGGCATAGAAAATTAAATTGATACGTGAAACAAATCGAAATCCAAGAGCAACTCGGTTGGACGTGAAAAAGTTCGGGCAACAATTGAATTTTTCAGGGGAGCTTTGTGATCTGTCTAGAGATACATTAACTATTTAAAAAATTTCGTGTCTTAATGCGTTTTGTCAAATTTCTTTTTCAAAATAGAAAGTTGCATCAAACCAATGCCCAAAGGTTTGCAATGGATGGTTGATCGAGATCTAATCTTTCCCCTCATCAGTATCCGATGATAAGCAGGAATAGCCAGCTAAAGACATTAATCAATCAGCTGAAGACACGCCGCAGTCGGAAAACGTCGCTGGGGGGTTGATGACATTTTCGTTCGTGTGCCGTTTTGCCTGATCCGCAGGCGATTATGTTCTTGTGCCGCGCGGAAGAAGCGACAAATCATGTGAAAGAAAAGAGAAAAGGAGAGAACTCGATTGGATCCACGTCGGTTCCCTTCCTCCCCACAAAAATATCAGAACACGCGAGCTCCATCGGTGAGCTGCAGAGCGAGCGACCATGGCGGCCTCCTCGCATATCTCCGTTCTCCCGCCGCGATTCTCCTTCGCCCCCGCTCTTTCTCACAGTCACCGTAAGCTCTCTCTCTCTCTCTCTCACTCATAAGTTCCAAGTTACGTGAGACGAGATAAATGGGTCTTTGGCGGTTTGCATTAGCGAGTTCGAGTTGACCCAAATCTTCAAAAGCTGTCGTCATGCAATTCCACTATCGAGTCCCTTACTACTTTTCCGAGTCGTGCGAAAGACTGTGTTTTTTTTTTTTTTTTTTTTTTTTAACGTAAACCGGGCTTTCCATGTTATTGTTTTTTTTTATCAATTCGTTCGGGACGCGAATCCGGCAGGTAATTCGAAGTCGGTTGAGTTTCGTGTGAGGTCCAGCTTGGGAGAAGATGGTAGCCACGGTCCCGGCGTTTCAGGCTCGCCCCCTCCAGAAACGGCGAATTCCAAGGTCCTTTGCCGCACTTCACCATTTCCTTTTTTTTTTTTTTTATAAAGAAATTGTCCGAAATGCCTTGCTGCTTGACGCCTGCTTCGATGTTGCCTGGTGAGGGTCCTCGTGCGATGAATTGAAATGGGCAATTTGTGTTTGCTTGCCTGTTGGGACTCTCCGCAATCTCCCTATGGTCATCAACGCTCCATTGTTACGAGCAATGCGATTGTCGATAGCTTTGCTCTGCACGTGTGTGAAATTTCTGTAGCTGGTTTCATTGACCGAAAATGAGGAAAGTTGAGCCAGTGCATAGGGAATGACAGTAAATCTCCTCTCTCCATTTCTATCCAAGGAGAGCACTCGAATGAGTTCTTGTCGAAAGAAAGACACCTTTTTGTGGGGCTTGGGATTTGTTTTTTGATGGTTGTAGCAGATAAATTGTAATAGTGTGTTTGTCATGAATTCTCCATTATAATATGCTGTTTGCAGTACGGAGATGGCCATCCTACTCCGCTTTGTCATATTTCTTGCCTTTAATTAGTAGTTGATGCAACTGCTCCCCAATAAAACCATGATTTCTCTCCCTTCCTGAACTTAATATTAAATGGAAGACATGAGGTTCATTTTTTTATTCATTGTTTTAATCAAGGTTTCCCATGTGCTCATGTAATTTCTTTTATGGTTGAGTTTCATATGTAGCATTGCCCATTTCCAATTACAGGAGTCTCAATTGTCGACCTCGAGGCGCTGGTGTCTTACCTGTTTATGTTCGTCTGTGACATTGATCAGCAAGTCCGGCTCATCCATAGCTCTGCCAAAGGCAACTGCCCCAAATGCAAAGGAAAGAGCTGTTTGTCGAAACTGTGGGGGCGGTGGTGCTATAATCTGTAAGACTTAACTCTTTTCCCTTGTAAAATTCAGTGTTATCGATGTGATCTTCTTGAATACATGCAAATCCTATATATGTAAAGGGAGTGCAATGCTGCAATGTAATGTGGTACAATTGCTTGTAATTTGTGATCATGAGAATTGTGTAAGTAGGACAGTGTCAGTGACTGCAGTGTGAGAGTACCCTGTTTAATATTGGAGTAGCTCACATATCAAATACCTAACTTTTATCAGTTGAGAACACAAAATCTGCTTGTAGACTGTCCAATGATTTCTCCTTCCCAATGTCATGAACTTCTCTTGTTTTTTTCTTTTGGTCAGATCAACTTCTCTTGTTAATTCCTCCTGTTTTGAGGGATCATTGTCGAACTACAGGAACTTTTCATTTTAGCTGTATTGGGATGCATGTCCCTGGTAACATGACTCATCACTTAGCTACAATCACATTGATGAGTACAAAATTTCTTCATCTTGCTTCTGTAAAAAAATGTTATATGAGGTTGAAAGAATCAACAGATAGTTTTTTCTCCTCTTAGTGATTTGCAGTTTATAGCTGTCTCTGCTGCCACCTAGAATTCACTAGTTGTGCTGTTTCATATAGGTGACATGTGTGGTGGCACAGGAAAATGGAAAGCTCTCAACAGAAAACGGGCAAAGGATGTTTATGAGTTTACTGAATGTCCAAATTGTTATGGTTTGCACCAAAACTTAGCCTTTTTACTCTTATTTCCCTTATTGGTCTGTGCTGTCGCCACTGCTAATGTTTTACAGAAAATTTGTGCTTCTCTCAGAGAGTTATTATCTAGGGGAGCATGAAAGACAACATCGAACTTTGGATATAGCGACTTATTAAGATTTTGCATCATTCTCTTGTTTAAGAGTCCGTCATCTGTTGCATATGCTTAATCCAGTGTTTTTACTTGTTAGCCCCGCATAGACATGGAAGGAGAATATTTCAGTAGTCTCTGAAGAACTCTCTCTGTACCTAGTTTTGGAAAAAACCTCTACCTGCATGACATGGGAAACCAAATAACTTTTTACCAGTCAAAAGCATTGGTACATATGAGGGAATGCGAAATGAAAGTATGTTGAACCTATCTCACTGTTATGTTTATTGTTTTCAGGCCGAGGAAAACTTGTGTGTCCCGTTTGTTTGGGGACTGGATTACCTAACAATAAGGGTCTTCTTAGGAGGCCGGATGCTCGTCAGTTACTTGATAAGATGTACAATGGCCGTCTGCTCCCGGGTTCTTAGGTGAGCTCTCTCGCCGCCTCCACCTGTTGTAACTGAGATTTGCCAGCGTGTTTGTACTTCTGTTCTGACATTTGGAAAGGTTCAGAATAACTTCCATGAATTTCGCGTGCGCTTCTCATTTTGAAGCTATATATATTTTCTTTTTTTCCCAGGGAAAGTAGATATCGATTGTCAAAAAGACTATCTCTTCTCCTTGCAATTGTAATTTAGGTGTGGAAAATTTTTCCTCTCTTGCTGACGATTTTTCTTCACTGGTGACCGTGACAGTTTCTGATTCGAAGTTCCAAAGGATGGACATATAAAAGGCTGTCCGTCCAACAGGGCTTTGAATATCCACCATTCATCAGCCACAGCCGGGAAATAGCTCTTTTATCCTTCCCCACTTCTGTGATCCTAAGAGTGCTCAAAAGCTTGCATTGGTCCGGTATAGCTCCTTTTCGTCTTGCAGCAGGTACTAAAGTCTTCCTCGCCAAGCAAACCGACTGTATGCGGTCGGAGCCACTCTTTTGAGATGCTTTCAGAATCTCTTTGGTTGGGCTGCAATTTGAGAAACACTCTAGTTGCGATGGACAATTGTATGCTCCTTTATACTTATAGAGCAGGTAGAGAATTCTGCAACATCACTAATTTTGGGGTACTTAATTGAACAAACTACAAAGCTTGGGGGCATCCTTTTCTGCAATTAAAAAGAAGGTTAGGCCCTCCGGGCGCCATTGCCTCTGCAGCTATAATTCCAAAAGTACGATTGATTTCTTTTTCAATAGACGGATAAATGATTAGAATAACAAAATCCCAATTATGCATAATAGCCTAATTCTATTTTTCCGTGCCCAAAAGTATGGATTTTTATTTTATACGTGCTGCTAAGTTTCTTTAAGGATTAGTGGGTGTCACGATACTGTTCATTAATAAAGATTGATAGATTATTGGTAGTTTGTTAACACTTTCACGAAAATATTAGTTTATTTTATTTTATTTATAATAATAAATCGATTTTACTATTCCTATACGTAATTCGTCACCCTTAATTTGAGTGACTTACGAAATTTTGTTAGATTAAACCATCAATTAGCTTTTGAGTTGCTAGCTCTTATTTTTCATTTTGGCCAAATGTAGCACTTTTTTGATTTACCAACAATTGATTTTCTTTCTTATTTTACTATATTTATTGCGTTGCCAAAACACTGGTAATTGACTAAAAAAAAGACATTGGAAACGCGAAATTAATTGATGACCCAAAGCATTGGGATGATGACGTATACAAAAACGTTGTTTTGTCATAAATCCAAAATGTCGTTCAGGTTTGTAGCTTCAAAACTAGACGGATGGATTTTTTTTTTTTTTTCATAAAAATACGTGGCTTGAGTATTTCTGTCCTCAATTTTTTTCTTTTTTGGCATTTGACCTTCTTCTCAATAACTGCTTTTAACATTAATCAAACCTTGCAGAAATCCATTAATAATAGGAGAAAAAAAAAAAGCGACGTCTCAAAAAATGAAACGGTAAAATTGTCCGGCAACGTTGTGATACCGGGGAAAAGACTCGGTTGCAGGATTCAACATATCCCGCCTTCTGTTTAAACAAAATTTCCATTACCCCCAAGCAAACGAATTGTCTGACGAGTACTTCCTTCTTGGGGAAGAAAATCTCCTGTTCCATTTGCAATGGCGATGTTCTCACCGCCCGGATTCGGGAGCATATAATGAGTATCGGGACCTAGTTGTTCGGAAGCCGGCTCACAACATTGTGCTCTGGCTTATGTTCACATTCATAGTCGAGATGGACGAACGCCCGCTCGACTTCCGGGAGCCTCTCGAGCTTTATCTGGAGGGTCTCCCCTATCTCGTGGGCTTCCTTCAAAGGCAGCTCCTCCGGAAGTTCGATATCGACCTGATCACAATCATACAAAATCCAGTTTATTCCCCAGGAAGTTGAAAGCAGGACGAGTCAATGTTTCGCTATACAAGCAATCCATTCAGGGATCAACTCAGTTGAGACAACGCTAGACTTAAACATAGTAAGTCAGAAGTGATGAATTCAGTCGACAAACCAGCACTCATCAGTTTCACCACCATCAAACAAAACTCGGCATCGTGGTGGAATCCAAAGGCACGAGTGGAACCTATCCATGGCTCTTAAAAGGAAGTGACTGTATTTAAGGACTCACCTCCACAAAATAAAGCACGCCAAAGGTGTAAGCACGGACAGTGTCAATCCGCTTGACCTGAGGATGTCTTATCACCAAATAAGTTAGTTTCTGCAAGACTTCTGGAGGCGCCGATTGTCCTACGAGCGAAACTGCATTGAAAAGCATACGTGGTAAATGTACTTGGTGTGAAACAGAGCCTGAAATCAGCATCACATCGTCCTGAGTTTTCTAAGACAACATTCTACTCAGCAAGATCATATGCAATGATTGACCCCTCCATGAGATTTTCTTTTTCCTATTTAAAGTTCTTCCGGTCAACCTTTTCAACTGTCAAGGTTAATTGATTACCTGCTAGGCACAGTTTGAAGAGGACAGAGATGACATGAAAAGAGGTACCTGCATTTTCCATGACTGTTCCAGACCAATTGGTAATGGTGTAAAGTGCAAGCAAAATAGCACCAGCAGGGTCAATCCACCAGTAGAATTCATCACCAAGAACTGCTGCGGCGAGACCTACTACATTTGTTACCACATCGAAGTAGTGATCCTGACAATAGGCAGCGATGGAAATTCAGGTATTCAAGTCATGCATCTGAACAGATGTGTATCTACTCACTGATATATGTACCAGGAATTGTCATCTTATGATGTAAATAGCAGTCAAGGCAGAGATAGGTTAAGACTAGTAATTAAAGTCACACCTTCGCATAGGCACGGACAATGTCATTTGGTGAGCTTCTGCAGTAAAGCCAGAGAGCAAGTTTTACAACAGTAGCAGTTAACATGATTGAGTATAGCCATATCAATTGGCTTGTACTCATCTTTGCGGTAGCTTCATCTTCGACTAACTCTTCTACAGCTTGGACCAGTATCTGAAAGCCTGAGGGAAAATTCAATCCATAGCATCAATTATTTTTCCCATTCCAAATCCAAACACTCAGTAGCGATTATGAATTTTCCTTGAATCAAGAAGTAGAAATGTTTAGTTCAACTCCCTCGCTGGATTTAGAGGAACTTCCTCAGAAAACTTTGTTGAAATATTCATGTCAAATCAAAGCATTCGTCAATCAATACAATCATCAAATGAGGTCATTGTCGATTCTTAATATGGTCTGCCCATTAATTGAAAAACATTCCTAACTGTCGAACATCAGTAAAGTTAATAAACTTCATTTGGGGAGGACAAAAATGATCGAAAAAATTCTCCTACACCCTTGCAATTATAAAGGATGAGAACTTGGCTTAAAAAACACCCTACGTCTGGCACATAGACATCTCTCTCTAAGCTTCTTGTATACAGTCATCCCTTTATCAACCCAAGTTAATCCCTCAAATGAGCTTGTTACCCCCACCCAGTGAGCTGAAGCAACCACATTCTACTAAAGTCATGAGTCAAAGGCATTTTCCTTCGCACTTGAACGGAAAATCAACTAGGATGTTTTCTTCTTTTTGCTAGGACCCTAGGATTCGTTTGCTGAAAAAAAAATTTAAAAAAATGAGACATCCTGTATCAGATAGCATCCATCCATGTCATTGGAGGTAACAGAGTGGGAGAGGAGCCATCTGCTGCTTATTTCCATTAGTGCACAATACTGAGATAATTGCAGTGTCAAAATCAGAAAAAGGAACAAAGCAAACATCTTCCCCATTTTGGCACTACCCACTTCAAATCATGCTGAACTTCTTGATGAATGCTATCGACTGCATAATTTACTTAAATATGCATACTTCTGTCCCTTCGCATTGATTTGACAACATAGGCAACCGACTTTTTTCTGCAGAAAAGAATTCGCTAAGCATACACTTCGATGTAAGTCTAGCAGCCACAAACATCTAAAATGCTTCAAACTTTTTAAGCCAGCTTTAAAAGGCTAGCCATGAGTTTCAAAATCTCAGATAACTGGTTTCTCAACATGATTAAAGTCTTTGAACTTTCTTAAGTTAGACCAAATCTGAAAGCTGTTAAGAGGTTTTAGCAATAAGGGCCACAATGTCCTCGTCTAATTATACTCCCCACGAGAATCATTAGGGAAGTGATGAATGAGAAAGTACCTAGAGTAGCCATGACAGCTGCAAAGACGATTATTCCTACTGGTTGCACCCTCAATTTTCCAATGGGATATTTGTAGATGTTTATCTTCTTCATTGACAGGTGTGTGAACCAAAGTATGCCACCAGCCATGAGATCAAGTAGAGAATCCAATGTAGATGCTGCAATAGCTATTGATCCAGTCATAACCGTTGCATATACCTGTATTATAACACGTATTCCATCATGAATCGTTCCAGCATTTGCAATGTGAGTACAATTAATTTGACAACAACGAGCTCTAGACAACTCTAGATAATTCTGAAGTTATATGTAAATTGCCAAATAGAAACACTATTCGAGAACAACTCAAACAAGCTTAAAATAAATAAAAGAAACGGTTATTGACTATAACAAATATGCCTTCCATGTAAAGAGAAAAGGCTCTTTTGATGCAACAAGCACCTCAACCGCATTGTGCATCTTCAGCTAAATTAACAGACAAAACACTAGTGCCGGGAATTGAACAAACTGGCGGATGTGCTACCTTAAACGCCAGCAGCACAATATTTGCATAGTTCGATATCTTCATCGCTCTTTCGTGCTGCGCTTGTTCCTCCAGATCCTCCTCATCTACTTCACCAGAGCTCATCAAAGTGTCCACCGCTTCGAAGGACTTCAAGGTCTCGAGTTGCTTTTCATAGTACTCCTTCTCCGCTGTAAATTCCAGGAAATCCGTCTCATTGTTCAAACTAGACAAGGGCCCCAAATGAAATTCTCTTTACAAGGGAAGGCAAGGGAAAGGAGACCCTTAAACAGGAGCACGGCAATTGTTTGCGCAGTCATATTACTGGGAGAGAAAGGACGCATTTTTACCGGGACCATGCATCACAAGCAAAGCATTCGATTAAAATAAACCGGAATTCCGCTGAAGAACATTACTATATCTTTGTTTGAAAAGAGAAATTTATAAAAAATTAGGAAAAATTGTCGTTCAAGCGTCATAACAGAGGATGGCAAGTAAGTCATAGATTAAAGTCAACGAGGCATTCTCTCTCTCTCTCTCTCTCTCTCTCTCTCCAGTGGACGCTTCGCAACGTGGACGCAGATATGAATCCCCAAAGGAGCAAAAAGGACAGAAAACCACAGTACAGCAATCGCAGATGATGCTCCGATGAGGACAAAGGGAAACTAAAAAGAATGATCCGTGCGCTTTTTTCCATTCCGTTCCTCAAGCCCGCCGCGAACGCGAAGAGGATGAGCGCGAACCGTCCCGACCATCCAGCCATCCTCCTCCTCCTCATTCCGTAAATGCCGAAAGGCAATAACAAAGGAAACCGGAGCTCAAGCAATCCGACCAAAACCACAGAGAAAGAGATAGAGAGAGAGAGAGACCTTTGCTCAGGCCTTCGGTCTTGGAGAGATCGATGTCGTGCGGGTCGGTCTCGACGTCGAGGCCGGAGCGTATCTTGTGCGGCAGCTTCGCCACGAACTCCGTCCTGAGAGTGTTGACGGAGTTCCTGCGGCGGAGCGATCTCCCGCTCCTCCGCCCCCCGTCCGCCGACAGCAGCGGCGATTTCGCGCCCCCATCCTCCATGACCTCCCCGCCCCCGCCTCGAAGAGAGAGAGAGAGAGAGCGCGAAACGGAAGAGAAACGACCAAAAAAGCCGAAGCTCGGGGACCGACCGAACGCCCGATGGAGGAGGAGACGGCGACTTTTTATCTACACCGAGTGGAGGAGGAGGAGGAGGAGGAGGAGGCCATTGCCGTCCTTTGTCGTTGTCCTTGTCCGCCGTTAACTTGCCTTTTTCGGGATCCCGTATTATTTGCTGCGGCCAGCTCTTTTTGTTGCCTTGCAATTAAATGGGGTCGCCACGAAGTAGTGGGGCTTCGGCTTGCCTGCCCATTTAATTAATGGCGGTTTAAATAATCGCGTCGAGATTCCTCTCCTCGCCTCTAGACTTCCCCAAAGGAGAAGGAGGAGGTAGCTGATGAACGTCGGTTCAAGTCAACGGAAGCGAGAATTCGCCCGGACTCAGCTCAGATCCATCGCGACACCACGTGAGCGCTCGCCCTTCGCTCCGTTGATTTCGCACCGGCACGCGCGCGTCCCCCGCACGGGAAGGGAAAGGAAGGGAGGGAATGGACACGGTCAGTGAATGTGGGAGCTCATATCGGTTCAAGCCCCGCTCGTTTCGCTGCAAATTAATAATTTAGAAAATATAGTGACTGCTTATACATAATGAAAAAACACAGAAAAATATTTTTCATCATCCATGAAGTTGTTTAGACGTAAATTATTATCGATAATAGGAATTCTTTTTATTGGCTAATTATTTCGATAACACGAGCGTTTATTTTTAAGAAAATGCTCCCATAATCATTCTTTTTTCACAAAAATAATCGGATTCTTGAATCTTTAAATTGGAATGTACAATCGTTTCTCATCGTAACATTATATGTCTTGAGCCTGAGTAATGCACAAATTAGCAAGGTCTAAATTTACATATTCTATAGTAATATCATCATTCATCTTGCCGATATTTTTAGTTGGAAATCGTTTTTTTTCCAACCACAAACTCTGTCAGAGATTGACAGATATGGAAATGATTCACATGCATAATTCACCAAAAATAGACGTGGGTAATTTGCATTGTAAATTAAGCCATTAACAGCCCGTCAACTAAAATATTGAATGGACGAAATTCTCTCCTATTAAGAAAAATATTGCCGTTCCAAAATGCTGCGTGCTCATTTTTGGACTCGGATGAATAATAAGTTTTTACGACCGTGAATAAGTTTAAATACAAGTTTATATATAATATAAAAAATGAGCAAGTCTGAGCTAATATGCAAAAGTATGGTACTGCTAAATTTTAGGCGAGATGCTATTTGTTCCCAAATTGAGATGCGCTTGATGATGCACGCAAGTAATTCTCGAATCCTTAGTCGAAGAACTCTTCAAAAAATGCTCGACAAAAACGTACTTCCGGAACAGACGAGGACAAAAGCCAATTTGGACCGGAACATAAGCCGGGTTGTCTAGATACAAAGACCAAAAAAGCGACCGACTACCTCGGAAGCGATTTCAAGAACGTGCTAAAGGTGCCACAATCCCATGACCAGCGCGCGCAGTTCGCGGGCGAATCAAAACGTACTTTCGGATCGGAAAAATCGTCCAAAAAAGGCTAGTAATCGCCTAATCGATCCGATCTAATTTGGGAGTTGATACCGTCCAATTTAAATGGAAGAAAATGATTATACGATATCTTTAACGGTTCGTACGCTCTTCGAGAGCACGTGGAATTGATGGCACCATGTAAAAAGTTGCGAAAAATAACGAGCTGGGACGTGGCAATGAGATCACATCCACGCAAGCAAAATTCGAATGAAAGAGAAGTCAGCCGGGTAGACAAGTCACGTGCCGTGCGTTGGTTTTTCGTTTTGCCATCGCAACACTGACCAGTCCATCTGAGTGACGTCGTAGAGTTCTCTGTTCATTAAAGAATGTTTGGTTTGAATTGTACCTTATTCGCATTGTACCTTGTTTGTTCCACCAACAACCTGAGGTCCAAAATTAGCAAGCCCGTTACTACCGACCCATCAAGATACTTACGTCTATCTTATCGCACATAATACATCACGATTAAATAATGAGTACAAACAATTCAAAAGTTCGCTCATGACGTGAATCGAGCTCGTGACTGTATAATAAAAATGGTAATCCCATCATCACCAAGGTGATATCATTTTAGCATCGTCGCCACCATGCCTTCACCATTTCCCTTTTTTTTTTAAATTTTTAACATTTTGCTCCACTCAACCCCAAAAAAGGAAAAAAAAACTAATAAAATGTTATCACTCTTTTATCTAGTGAGCATTGACGTGACATTGTGATACATTGACGTGACATCATGGTATCACGTTCATGTTAATATTCCCTCGCATTATTTTCTCTTCCTTGCACAAGGACAAACTGATTTTACCTGTTGTTCAGCAAAATTTCAACCTCTTGCTACTTTTCCCAGCATTCCATAATCACGTGAATCATTCCCATGCGGACAACCAGTCCCATTGCTAGTAGTTGGAGACAGAATGTAAAAATCTATAGGTGACCATAACATTCGGAACTCGTACGATCAATTGTACCTTATTCACATTGTACCTTGTTCGCTCCACCAACAAATTAGCAAGCCCGTTATTACCGACCCATCAAGATACTTGCAACTATCTTATCGTACAAAACAGTTCAAAAGTTCACTCATGAAGTGAATCGAGCTCGTGACTGTATAATAAAATGGTAATCACATCATCACCAAGGCGATATCATTTTAGCATTGTCGTCATCGTTGGGGGTGTGCAAAAGAACCGGCACCTACCCGAACCGCCCGGAACCAGTGGTTCTTGAGGGAACCGGTCCGGTTCACGGTTCCAATTTATGGGAACTGGTGGGTACCGGTCCAGTTCCGGCCCAGGCAGATTAATTCGTCACCCTGGACCGGATCGATTATATTATAATAATATATTAATTTTTAATATTATAATAAATTTCTAAATTACTAATTAGCAAACCTAAATTTTAGGGCTTTATCTCCTCTCATGGTTTCCATGTTTTTATAAAAATTTAGTATAGTGTGTAAGTTGCTTTTCAGCAACTCAACAAATGATTTCTTCAAATGATACTTTCGGGACTCACATAGGACATTGTGTTCAAGAAAATGTGAAGTTTCGGTGGAATTGTTTCTACAAAAAGAATTTAGTAAAGCAAATGTTATAAGAGATTGAGCATTGTTAGGGGATAAAGGAAAAGACGATCTATGTATGACAATCGTCTAAAACCTTAAACTTAAAGAATATTTTAGATTTTAGCTGAAATGATTCAAAAACAGGAAAAAAAAAAAACCTATTTCTCTTCTTTGGTAGTGTTTTCCAATAAAATAAAGAAAAATGGTACCCTTAATTAAGCCGGTTCGATTTAAAGAAAAATATTATTTGATATGAAAAGTACTCACGGTAGGATTTGGAAAAAGATATTATTATTGGTAAGACCTGTTCCATAGATCCACCCGGGAACCGGACCGACAATTCGGTTCCCGGGTGGATCCATACAACTAACGGGTAGTTCTCGGTTCCAAAAATTTGGAACTGGTCCTTAGCGGGCGATTTCCGGTTCTAGGCCGAGAACCGCCCACCAAGATCATGCATACCCCTAGCCATCGTGCCTTCACCACTTCCCTTTTTTCTTAAATTTTTAACATTTTATTTATTTATTTATTTATTATTATTTTGTTGGTAACCCAGGGAACCTGTAAGCCAATAGCCGGCAAGCAAACCCTGGGAGAGCGGCTGTAAGACCCACTACCACAGTACTCCAGGTAAGAATCTCCCTAACGACGCCTCTAAGATTCGAACTTCTCCCCTTCGTGAGGGGGAGAGAGCCCGAGTCAGGTGCGCAACTGCGGACGGTGGTTTTTTTAACATTTTATTCAACCCCAAAAAAGAAAAAAAAAAAAAACAACGCCTGCGGTGGCCCAATTGAATAAGAGCTCCCATAATCCTTTGTGAGAGGAGAGGAGTTCAAATCCCGCTGGCCGCATGAGATCTTAAGTGCGACGTCGGGGTGGTGGATCCTCCGCTAGCGTCGCCCCAGGGTTTACCCCCCGTTACCCCGAGCCTGTCGGGTTGTCCGTGTTGGTACGGTGCGCAGGGTTCCCTGGGCAATCAACAAGAAAAAAGAAAAAAAGTAATCAAATGTTATCACTATTTCATCTAGTGAGCATTGATGTGACATTGTGGTACATTGGCGTGAAATCATGGTATCACATTCATGTTAATATTCCCTGGCATTATTTTCTCTTCCTTGCATAAGGACAAACTGATTTTGCCTGTTGTTCAGCAAAATTTCAACCTCTTGCTACTTTTCCCAGCATTCGATAATCACGTGAAGCATTCCCATGCGGACAACCAGTCCAATTGCTAGTAGTTGGAGACAGAATGTGAAAATCTATAGGTGACCATAACATTCGGAACTCGTATGATCAATTATAATCGAGACGGTGTTCGATTATTTCTTTCTTCACGTCATTTGTTCTACTTTAAATTATTGGTGATTGACATACTTATAGAGACTTGTAACATATGGAGAACTCAAGAAAATCACAACAGTCATGCCTTAGCAAAAATCAATTTCACCAGAAATTTGTCACATCTCGTACATGGAACCACATCACACAAGTCGGCATCACAACTTTCTACTGAGAAAGACGCTCGCATAGGTTTTGGTCTCCTGTTAGTTGACTTTGACTTTCGGTTGAACCTTGAGCAATTATTCAGTTAGTTAGGTAGCCGCTAGTGAAAATCACCGGGGGAAAATATCGGGTGGGCCCACCCCTCCTCGTTAACCTAGGTCCAAAGCCACTCAAGAAGCGAGGCGTGGACTGTGGAGCCATGTCAACATGTGGAGCCAGCTTGTATGGTGAAAATTTCGGCACAAAATATATTTTTCTTTCCCTATCACTAGAGATGCATACATTTATTTCACCCTCTCTTGCATTCTTTGCTTGTTCATTCCTTGAAGAAACACGAACGCTTTCTCTTTCTCCCTCTAGATTATTCAAATTTGGGATCTCTGTCATCGCTCTAACATTTTATAGATTTTGTTACTCCACGATTGTTGTTGCTCCAGCACTCAGTGCTCGACCGCACTCATGTGGAAATTACTTTAATATAAGTTCTCATCGATGTTGGAGAAACCAATGACCGCCATTTTATAGCACATTTTGTTTCTCTCCGTTACCTTTCAAAAGAGTCTCACCCGTAAAAATTTAGAGTACAGGACAAAACATGAAACAAAGAAGCCAAAAATATAGATGCAAAAACGAAATCTTATTCAAGTTGTACAAGGCAAAGATTAAGGAAAAAATGAGGAAAACTAGTGGCTAATCCCATTACTTCAAATCAAAAAGAGAATAAACGCAAAATTCAACAAAACTCGACAACTCAACAAAAGTTACGCCTGCTACAAGGCTCCATTTCACATGCCCAAAGTCCTCATACTTATTCTATTAGGATGCACGTGTGAGTGAGTTATGTTAGAGCAATTCTACATCGAAGAAGTGATGTGTTATAAAGCATTTATTATATTCTAGTTGATCCATAATTCATTGATTTGAGTTTTTGAGTGAATGTGAGTTTAACTGGATATGTTTGACAAGTATGGGCTTTCTATTGATGATTTCCCTCGAAGCAAGCATTGGGCTTCTGCTGCGCACTTCCAACAAATGGTATCAAAGCCAATAGTTGTGGTTTTGGGGTAAATGAGCATGAGCTCATATGTGAGCGAGAGATTGTTAGAATACACGTGTAAGTGAGTTATATTAGAAAAATCCCACATCAAAGAAGTGTAATATATCTATCCTAGTTGGTCAATAATTATAGCAGTTAATATGTCTATCCTAATTGGTTTATAACTCATTGGCTTAAACTTTTGAATGAAGATAAGTCCAATTGGATATGTCGATGGGCTCATACTTGAATTCCCTCTTAATGATTCCCTTGGAAGAAGGCATCGAGTTTCCGCTCTGCACTCTCAACATATTTGCCAACGGTATCAACGGCCACGACCTAACATTCATGATGTTACCATCCCCGACTTCTCGACTTCTCCATAGCCTCTTCAACACTGAAACAACGGAGATTCGTTGAACCACGAGCCCGTCGTCGAGCAAAGCGCAGAAGCAGCAACAAGCACCGAAACAGCAAAATCCAAGGGCAAGGCAGAGATCCAAAATTTGAATTAATGAGAAGGGGAGAGAAAAGTGTTCGCTTTTCTTCTTCAAAGAAGGAATGAACGACGAGAGAATATAAGAGAGAGAGAGTGAAATAAACGTGTAGGCAAGTGTACAATAAACGTGTAGGCAAGTGTGTCCAGGTCAAATGTGAAGAAAAGAAAATTAATTTTTGTGCGGAAATTTTTTCCAGACGAGTCGATCGCGATCGCACACACTGACGTGGCCGAGCGGTTCAAGACCGAGCTGACGTGTAGGAGCCAGCCCACCCAATATTTTATGATCACGAGGAAGGAAGGTTAGTGGATTTTTATGTCGTGTGCACTTATTTCACGTGCAAAAATTAGCAATTCATTGCGCGGGTTTCGAGTCAGATTTGGATATCGATGCCGAACCGCGTGCAGTCAAACACGACTCTGCCGCCCACGAAAATTCAACGCCTCGTGTCGGTCTCCCTCTCGTATAAAGCCGCGGTCCCGCTCGGCAGATGCTGGAAAGGCAACCCATTCGATTCGACTCAGATTCGATCCCGTTCGATCCCGTTCGATCATTCAGATTCCGACACTCAAGACCCACCAATCCGATCGGCCATGGAATTGTTCTCGTCCTCTCTGGCGGACGTGCTGACGAAGATCGCCATGTTCCTGGTCGTCCAAGCCCTGGTCTACCTCATCCTCTCCAAGTCCTCCGACGTCTTCTCCAAGGACAAAAAGCCGCGGTCCCTCAGCTTCAAGCCGGCCCGCTCCGCCAGCATCCGCCGCATCCTGGCGGCCATCTCCGACGTGCCGACCGGCAGCGAGCTCTCTCCGAGGCCCGAACGCCCCCGGACCGATGGCGGCGACTCCTCTGTGAATTGATTGGCCTGCGAGGCGACCCCTGTATCATTCTTGACAGCGCTCGTATCATTCCGATGTAAATACGGTTTTGTGCGGTGATTCATTTTCAAGTCATCTGTAAATCAGTCAGGAGCGGAAGTGGCTCCACTTTCGATTTGTGAGGAACGTGCTTACGAAGATTTGTTTGAATTAATAAAACAGTTGGTTTGAGTACAAAATCTCGGAGGGGATGTAGCTCAGATGGTAGAGCGCTCGCTTAGCATGCGAGAGGTACGGGGATCGATACCCCGCATCTCCATCCCTTTTTATTACCCTAAGGCCTTTTCATTTTCATGCTGGTGTTTTGTTTTCTGTTCCTGGTTGTTGTTTGCTATTCGGGGTTCGATTTCAGCTTTATTCAAGCCCGAATAGCTCCCGAGTTAGTTGGACTCTGTGTTGTATTCGTGGAGCGAATTTCTGGTTCTCAAAGAGGGGAGGAAGAAGATTCGGGCCATGGCCCACGAGCTTCACAAGAATTATTTGCTGGAGCCCGCTATCTTGGGCCTAGAAGAAGATTCGGGCCACGGCCCACGAACTTCACAAATATTTATTTGCAGGAGCCCGCTATCTTAGGCCATGGACTTTCGAGGGTAGACCTGCTCCCGGTCAGCCCGAATGGAAACCCATAGAAAGCCCGTCCAGATCCAATCAACTTTATGGGTCAACATGCATCTAGGATCTACCTAGTAACCGGCCATACCCGACTGATTTTGGTTTAGTTTTATGGTGCTGGGGGTAGGGGTGTCAAGGGGTTGGGTTGGGCTGGGTTTTCATGATTCCCGACCTGACTTGAACCCTACATGGTCCCGATTGACCCAACGCAACCCGTTTGAGATTTGAATATCATATAATATAAAAGAATGGGTCAGGTTGGGAGGAACCCAAATATCATAAAATGGTTCCACTAGAGGGCTAAAATCGGAAATTTATTCAAAGCTACATTATATAAAGGGGTATAAAAAAAGCTCATGTCGATTGGACTTGACCCAACTTGACCGCAACCCTACCGATATCAATATCTAAAAATCCCTACTCGAAGATGACTAAGGTCTAGCCCCAAAATACTCTAAATTTTTGGGCCAGGTCAGGTCGAACCAAGTTAGGTCGATGTGGATTTTTTTGACACCCCTAGTGGCTAGGCTCCCAATTATATGTTAGAACCCATTTTAGAAACCCAAGCCCTACCCTCTCTTCTCTCGTTTCTCACTCTCGCTCTCTACTCTCTAGTCTTGAATAGAGAATATAGTATAACATTTTTTTTTTTTAAGTATGAAGTAACATTTAATCATCACTCTTTTGAAATACTCCATTCGCAGAGTCTACTCAAGTAAACTCTGGAACCAGACTGGATCAGAACAACATGGGTAGATTCTAGGATTAGTTCTAAGGTCTATAGATAAATTCCGAATTCATAAAGTTGGGAACTGTTATAAAAGGATCATTTCTAAGGTTCTAGATTTGAAACCTATTTATCTTGAAACCGATCATTCATCGTCAATTTTGTGCAAAAACTTTATTTAATTTGTCGAGCCAATGCATCAAAAGTAGACCCATTAAACGGGTGGATCTGGTCGGGTTTGGATCGGGTCATAAATTGTCCGACCCAAATCGACCCATTTAATCCGTTTATGACTCATTTATTGCAATGCAAAATTTTTGACCCATACTCGATCTATTTAAGTAAACTTAAAAAATATATTTAAAAAATGGTATTGCTAAAATAGTTTTATACAACACAAATTTAATGGACAATTTTTATAATTTTTAAAATAGTTATTTTAAAAAATTAAATTTTAATTATTTTTATTTTTTAAATATAATTTTTAATTTTCTTTTTTCTTTTTTTGTTCTTCTTCTTCTTTGGCGCAGCCCGGCCACGACGACAGCCCGTGGCCGGCCACAGCGAGTCTCGAGCTCGCCGAGCCCCATTGTGATGTCGGCGAGCTCGAGGCTCGCTAGATCTAGCAAGCTTGAGCTCGCCCTTCTGCCGGATCGGCGAGGTTCGAGCCTCACCCGACGCCGGCAAGTTCAAGTCTTGCCGGATCGGCGAGGCTCGAGCCTCACCGGATTTGGCGAGGGGCGAGCTCGAGGCTCACGCAGTCGATTCTGCCGGCGGAGGAGGAAGAAGAAAGAAAAAAAAAAGAAAGAAAAAAAAAAAAGTAAAGAAAATTAAAATAAAAAAGTAATTATAATTTCGGTTTTTATAAAAAAATATTTTTGTAAAGTTAAAGAGAGAAGAGAGAGATTGTGAGGTTCTGGGTAAAAATGGATTCTAAATCCAACCTATTTAAGACCCACTTAAGACCCACCTATCAAAGTCTTTAATTGTTAAACCCATTTAACTGTTTTTTGTCAAAAAACAAGTGATCCATATATGACCCATTTATGGGTCTAAGACCCATTTTGCCACCTTTAATCGAAAGCCATCCAAGGAGTCCAGAGCGAATAAAGAATTTCGCGAGGCCCCGGTTTTTCTTCCTTCAACGGGACAAGATCCGGGAGAAGAGAAGACCGCATTGGTCCTAGACAAAAATGCTCCAATCTGAACGGTGCCGATAAAACAAAGCCCTTAAGTCGCACGGTTAAGGAGGTCGTAATTCGTGTCCCCGCGCGGACGCAAATCGCGGCCGATTGAAGGGGTCCGCCTTCGCACGATCACCACAAATCTTCATCACCCGGCAGGCTGGCACACCAACGTCCCTTTCCTCTTCAGTCGACCCCTCTGACATACATATGTACTATCTATATATACTCCAGTTTATTTCAATGCCCCTAATTGGAAATACGGCACATTAATTAATTAATCACTTGATTTTAAGCGAACGAAAAATTAACTAAATGCGCATACTCCTTTTTCTCAAGTTAATATTAAATTGACGGGAGAGTTGTAATGATTAGTCCGCTTCGCCGTATGGAATGGTTTATTTAACGCACAACATGCTCTTGATAACGTCATGATCACGTCGCTCCGACAGACAGAGCGCGAAGCTCCTTCGTCCTCCCGGGATCTCTCCGCCCTGCATGGCGGTCGCCGACGACGCGTCCTCCCCGACGCACAAGATCTCCCGCAACCTGATCTCCCCCACCAAGTCCGACGCCATGGCGTGGCCGCCGCTCTCCTTCGCCGGCGCCAGGGCGGCCAGGCCCGTCGCCTGCGGCTTCCTCCTCACCTTCGTCGCCTGCACCTTCCTCTTCGTCCTCAGCTCCTCCTCCCCCTGGCTCGCCAACCTCTCCGCCCCCTCCTCCTACAGATCTCACTTCTCCTCCTTCCTCTCCCGCTTCCGCCGCAACCCCTCCGAATCCCCGCCCCCGTCCCCTCCTCGCCTCCTTCCCGGAGGCCTCGCCGCCGGCGAGGGATCGGCGGCTGCCGCGCCCTTGGGCCCGGGGGCAGATCGGAACGGGAGCGGGAGCGGCGCGGCGGAGGAACCGAGCGGAGCGGCATTGGCGTCGAGAGAGGACGGCGAGAGCCCGTGGAGGAAGAAGAAGAAGGAGGAGGGGACGGAGGAGTGGGTGCAGTCGGTGAAGAAGTGCGATGTGTACGCGGGGAGATGGGTGAGGGACGAATCTTATCCGCTCTACTTGCCCGGTTCCTGTCCTCACATCGACGAGCCTTTCAATTGTTTCCTGAACGGGAGGCGCGATTCCGGATACCTCAAGTACAGATGGCAACCGAACGATTGCGACATCCCCAGGTGATTCGCTGCTTCTTTCCCGATGCATGCATTCGATCGGCGTCCACAGTGTTCATGAGTTTTTATCTTCATTTGCGGTACTCGTTCACGTGGATGCGTTCCGCAATGCTGGGATTGGTTGGTGAGGCTTTTTAGATGAATGTGGATTGCAGGTTGAGCGGTCGGAAAATGTTGAGGTTGTTAAGGGGAAAGCGTCTCGTGTTCGTCGGCGATTCGCTCAATAGGAATATGTGGGAATCGCTTGTGTGTATTCTAAGAAACTCGGTCGAGGACAAGAGCAGAGTCTTTGAAGCTTCTGGAAGGCAAGAATTCCGAGCCGAGGGCTCCTACTCATTCATATTTCAGGTCTGTCATCGAACTTCGGAGATGAACACCCTCAAAGGATTAGGCTTTTCGCTTACGATCTCCGTCTTTTGTCGGAGTAATTCACTCGATTCTTTCCGTGCTCTTGTTTTAACATGTGAATCGTCGCGAGTCAATGTTGCTCGAGACTCTATAATGTCTAGTTGAAGGTGCTAAAGTTGAGGCGCGTTCATTTTTTCTTGCCTTTCTTATCTTTTGTTTGTGTGTTCTATAAAGTTCAGTGCATTTTTCCCAGAAGAATCAGCGACTTTAAATCGCTCTCTCTTGTAAGCAATTTTCGACAATGGCTTGTGGTAGGATTACAATTGCTCTGTGGAATTCTTTCAATCACCATTCTTGGTGCAAGAATGGGAAACGCCTATGGCGAATGGATCAAAGAGGGAGACACTTCGGCTAGATCTCTTTGAGGGATCATCTGATAAGTACAAGGATGCAGACATCCTTGTTTTCAACACAGGGCATTGGTGGACTCACGAGAAAACTTCCAAGGGGTAATGCTTAATTCCTTCCTTCTCTGCTAATTTTAATGGATCAGAGACAGAACTCAAGGCTTGAAATAATTGCAGAAAGGATTATTATCAGGAAGGCAACCATATCTACAGCCAATTGCACGTGAAAGTGGCCTTTCAGAAAGCATTGACAACTTGGGGAAGATGGATAGACGCCAACGTAGACCCCTCTAAAACAGTCGTTTTCTTCAGGGGCTATTCCTTTGGCCACTTTAGGTAAGTAGGATTTGTCCCTTAAAAGTATGATTTATCTATGCACAGATAATTCTCTTTGATTTCTTAGTACATTGTCCTTTATGAGCAGAGGAGGACGCTGGAATTCCGGTGGGCGATGTGACCGTGAGACCGATCCATTCAAGGAAGGGACATACTTATTCAAATATCCTCGAAAGATGAGAATCCTTGAATATGTGATGAAGGGTATGAAGACACCAGTCTTCTATCTCAATATAACAAGGATTACTGGCTTGCGAAAGGATGCACACCCGTCAATATACAGGAAGCAGAATCTAACAGAAGAGGAAAGGAGATCACCAGTGCAGGATTGTAGCCATTGGTGCCTGCCTGGCGTTCCTGATACATGGAATGAGCTCCTATACAGTCAGATTCTTATTTGGGAAACAGAAAAGCGGTGGCAAGATAACAGCTGAGGAAAATAGTATAGATAAAGGAAAACAGTGGTCTCGCCACCTTCTTGGTTACACCAAATAATTGACTTACCATTCATAGCTTGCTTCCACGAACCGGATGACAGGACCATTCACGGTTCGGCCTGAGCTCTTCTGGTGGATAAAGAAGATCTGTTTTTGAATGGAAGGGACAGAAAAGGCACATGGTCCTCGAACATTTGCGTGGTTTACTATACCGAGTCACCCTGTTTTCACACTGGTAAAAGGGTGATGAAGATGAGATAAGATTTCAGATCTCCTAGTTGTGATCTTTGTAGAGGCGAGGCAAAATTTCTTGCTAACTGTATTCATTCTGTATAACGCCCCTTAGTTTGCTTCCTTCAATGTGGAATTTGATCAGAATCTAGTAGGTTGGTTGTGTTCGTCTCATTCATCTCTAATCTTTCACTTCATGCTGTCATTCTGCCAGTTTTGTCCGTCTCGGATTATCATGCAATTGGACGTAGAAGCACATAGGAGGAACTCCCTGCGATCCTTTATGATGGTTGATTATTCATCTGTCGTAACTCAATTGTAACTCAATTCTCGTTCTCGCTAGTGTCCTTTTCAATGAAATTACGTGGGATTGTCAACTCTTGTCATTGCTGCAGTTGGCCTTGATCGGAACCAAGCTTTTCAACTTTCTTTATTCCCAAGTTTAGTGTTTTTTGCAAGATATAAAGGCTGAGTTTGTCATTCGGCCAGAAATGAAAGATTTTGTCGCTAAACCACGATGACCAATGCGATTCGATTGCATAATCCATTAGAGGAAGCTTGCAGTTTGCAGTTTGCAGTTTGCCAATGGTAAGATACATGTCGGCAGGAATTGCACAGTCGAAAAGATTTATAAACTCGTTCATACGATGATATACAACATACACGGTTCCCCCAACATGCTAGATACACTGCATAGATTGGAGAGCCTGGTCATCCCTTCCCTTCGAAGGAGGCGAACTTCCGGCTAGCGGAGCATGGTTCATTCCAATAAACCGAAGTTGAATGTAGAAGAGGACTATATGCTTGGATTCCTATGCTGTTGTATTATGAGAACCGAACCATTAATACTGAACTCAGACGAAGCTAGTATGTCACCCACTATTCCGAGCTCGGGACATTCTTCCCAGTCGCTCATCCCGGTGGTCATCGGCGACTGCCCTCGCCTCCCCCTCCCTACAATGAATAGCGTGTACATGTCCCCGATCTCTGTTAGGGCAGCCACCGTCTGTGTGCCGTTGTTCACACACTTCTCCACGTACCTAACTTGTCCCGATCTGACATGCCTACATTTTGACAAAAAATTACACAGAACGAAAGTAAATCAAGGATGTCGAGACTTTCTCAATCTATGCAACTGTAACATGACATTTCAAATTAAGAATAAGAAAATATGAATAGCCCATAAACCGCAGTTTTGCATGCTTATGCAAAACTGTGCTCTTAGCAGTCTGAATTCTCCTATGCTCACTTGTAGAAAATGTAATCCGAAGAACAAAGGAACAAAGGTAATACCTATTGTAGAAGTCTGCCAAGAAGACATCGTCATCTGGATGGGCCGCGTTCTCAGTCGAGGACGACGGCGATGGCGACGGCAACGGCACAAACCTAATAACCGTCAAATTAACACAAGGATGAGTAGCGATTCGTTTGCTGCAGGCCAAAGCCTCTTGGTCATCAGGGCCACCAAAAAACAGCGTGGCGACTTGCTGTGTGGTCTCGGAGCTTAGTATTTGCGTAAACCCCGGGGCGCCTCCAGGGCCTCGGTTGACAATAATTCCCACCGAGCACGGTGCGTGCCGGAGAACTCTTTGGTTGGTGGTCCTGATCCCTTCCTTGCCGCTCTCCATTTTGCCATCGATCCTTTGGTGCTTGTGGAAAGGTACTAGTATAATGGAAACTCTTAAATCCTCAGCATAATCGCAAATGTCCTCATACATGCTGGAAAACGTTGACACGGCTTTGACCTGCTGGATCAAGACTTTAGTATCTGCCGTGAAGGCATCCACTGCATCGTTGATCTCCAGCACATCATTCCCGCCGTAATCATCCTCGTTGACCTCGATCTCGTCGTCTTCGAGCTCATGATACAGCGCAGACTTGTCCTTGTGCTTCTCTGGGAGCTCGACCAAGTGCATCAGGTACGGGGTGATTGGCGCGGTCTGGGGGCCTCTCAGTGCCGAGATAATCCCGACCGTCGCTGCTACATGCCGCGGGCCATACACGCATGCTAGGAGCCGCAGTTCATTTTCCGGGTCTTGCAGCTCGAGCGATCGGTGAGCCTGAGCTAGCCTTTTCTCCTCTTTCCTCATTATGATAGATATCACCACTCCTGAGATGACCGTGTTAATGACTATAATTATCAGCAGCAAGTCATGGGATTTTAGGGTCCAACTCTGCCAAAAAAGAGAAGACAAAGGTTTAACATTCAGTCTCTATAAATGGCATCAAAACTCATAATAAGGATCTAAATGAAAAGAGGCCATCTCATATGTTTCGTCTCCAATTCGAGTTAACAAGCCGTGGTGAACTCACCAGAATGTTTGAAACGCCACTCAGGAGCACCAGATCAGCATGGCCCTTCATGTTCAGTAAGAAACCGATCAAAACGCCCTCATTCAGGGGAATTCTCATGTACTTGCAAGCTGCTAGGGTACCGCCGACTTTGCCACCGATGCTAAGCACAACAAATAAGATGACAATAATGATGTTCTCCAACTTTTGGAGATAGCTCCCGTTAAACTGGAACCCGATATAGCCAAAATAGATGGGAAGTATGAAGTTGTTGATGGAATAGGTGAGCTTGAACAACAATGTACGAGCCGATTTGCCTTCCCTAGGGAACATCAGACCCAGGAGGAAACAATTGATTGAGCTATTGTAAGACATCAGCTCTATGATCATGGACGTAGTTATAACGAGGGACAATATAATGAAGACCTCGGTGTTTTTCAAGTATTTCTGGTTTCTGTTTCGTCCATTGAACCAAAGAGCCAAATACTTGTTCAGAAAGATCAGCCCCACGGTGACCATAAGGCAGAGGATTCCGCGGCCAAAGCCCTTCCCGGAGTGAGTTGCGATGATTAAAGCATACAGAAATAAGCACGACATGTCATTGACCAATGAAGAGCACACGGCTAATCGGCCAAGGTCAGAAGTCGCGATCTTTAATTCAGCTGTCAGGCGGATCACGGCAGGAGGGGCTGTATTTGCTAGAACTATTATGAGGAAGAGACCGTAGACTATGGATGCATTACCTATAAAATCTATGTACTGGTAGGAGAAGAAAGAAACAGTTCCCCCAAGGATGACACTTGATAGGATCCCGCCATATGCAATCGTGCTAGCAGGTCGTAAAGTTCGAATCGCATAAGAAATGTCCATTTCTAGACCGATCTGGAACATGAAGATTATACTGAAGAAGAATTCCATGACTGGGTAATAATCTTTGGTCGATTGTTCGTACAAAAAATTCCTCACTTTGTCGATCCGCGACAACCCCGTTGGACCAAGTGCAAATCCTGCCTGAACGACAAACACAATAAACGTTACAAACGCATCTGGAAAATTTTATCGAGCCTTAGCCCACAAATGCGAAAACATGAAGACGTTGCAAAGCAATAGATGCAGGAAATGACAGACCAATATTTGCGCCACAGGCCCGGAATTTCCCACGGCTTTCATAGCGAGGTGAAAGAGATGGGAGAGGACGAGGATGCCGGACATCTGCAGCCCCATGGTGGTCAGGGGGTTGATCAAATCTGGTTGACATATGAACGTTTGTGTTGCATTCATTGATAGCAAAGCATACACAGATTAGTCAAGAACATAGGAGAGAGAGAGAGAGAGAGAGAGAGAGAGAGAGAGTTAGAGACGCCTTCCTTCTTCACCAAGATCATACCCTCAATGGAGTCACTCGGAACGAGTCAGATGTAATACGGAAGCGTGGTTTTAGGGAACTTGAGCGTACCGAGTCACAAGTTTTTGCACGGCCAGGTGATGTCCATCCTCATTTCCAGAGAGAGATTGGACCGTTTAGGAATCCCAGGAAACGTTGCTACCGGTTCAAATAACGATGTTTATCGAATAAGTTGCTCCTTATATCATATGCTAATCCCATTGAAAATATGCTATCGAAACAACACGACAGGTATTTACGGGATAAGGTGGAAAGGTCTAAATACCTTTTTGACTTGCGCTTTGCGTGAATTGTTCTTTTATGGTATGAGCTATAGTTACACCTTCCTCGTTCTAAAATGTATGAAATTATTAAATTGATGAGATGACAGGGAATTATTAAACAAAATGGGATTAAAATTTTTAAGAAACTCAACATGCCATCAAAAGCTCCATAGTGCTCATTAATCAACCCGCTAGTCGCTACACAGGAGTTTTAACATTAATTTCCACAAGTTAACCTTTGCCTATCCATATGTGGCGATGCAATACTAGAATCGTATTGTTGAAAACATTTTGTTGTCATTTTCATTAGTGCTTCACAATAGATAGTTGTTTGATGATATTCATGTTTACTAATATTTGAGACAGATCATTAATGCCTCGTGGGATCACCAAAAATTATTTTCTCTCTCTAAAGACTATTAGGTTTATTTAAGGATAAATACAATAAATGTTTGAAATCTTACTGCAAAAGTTAAATTGAATTCTAATATATATATATGTGTGTGTGTATGTATTTGTTAACTTCGTTAATTTTATTTAAAAAATAGTGATGTGACATTTTTTATTAAATTCTCCCTCCTATCTGGCATATATATATTTACCCTGAAATCTCACTTATATTAGATTAAAAAAAAAGATTATATATATTTCAAAAAAACTCAACCTGAAACAAAAGAGCCACGGGCCATCATTAGTAGGCCACTATCACCGCCCATCGCTGGAAATGGCTGGTGGAGATCGCCAAGGCCTTGCCAATGACTAGCGAGGGTCACAGTTGCAAATAAGGGCCACCAAGCCGTTGCTTAGATCTAGGGGAGGGTTAACGGCTTTCACTTGGGTTGGGTAGGCATTGCTGGCCCAGGCAAGACCTCGCCGACCCTTTCCCACCCATTCCGATCGATCTTGGCATGATTATCATGAATGTTTGGTAACGTGCCGAATTCTTTCTCGAACACATAATTGATGGCGCGGCCATAGTTAGTTTCGTTGAGCATGCCGAGGGGCATTGGCTTAGCAAGGACCGAAGGAGGCCTCTCTAGGGCGCGACCACGAAGACGATTGCGTGGCTACCCAAAGTCTCATATTGAGGTTGAATCGTGAAGACGGTAGAGAAGATGAAGACCGACCTTCACTCCATATATGGGTGGCCCTAGATTTGGGGTGAGGGTCGCCTCCTCCTTCAAAACTAGGCAAGGGTCCCCAACCATTGACAAGGCCGTAGGCCACCTCCGCTAGCCATTTCTAGCGATGGGTAGCAATAAGAGCCCATTGACGAGGACTTGTGGCTCTTTTTTTAGCTTTGTCTTTTTAATTTAAAATTATTATTATTATTATTATTTATTCTAATTTGAGTAAAGTTTGAGGAATATATAATAATAAAAATGCACTATAAGAAAATAAAAATATAATGTTAGTGTTTTCCATTAACAACGAAATCAATGAAAAAAGGGAAAATTATAAAATAAAAAAAAAAAAAGGCCCCGAAATGGCCTTATTTTCTCAAATAATGACCTAAAATGGAATTGATTGTTTCAAATAAGGGCTTGAAGTAATTGTGCTTGTTTCAAATAAAGGCTTGACCAGGCTGGTCGTCGGTCGACTAAATTTTCTGACCAGTCAAAAGCATTTTCATCCAAATTTTTTTTTTTTTTTTTTTCTTTTCCGGCGTCGGCTAGCGGTCACTAGCAAAGGCCGAAGAGGGCTCCACGACTCTCCCTAGCTACTAGGAAGGGCCAGGAAGGGCTTGCCAACCTTGCTGGCCATGGGCGAGGGCTCGGCGACTCTCCCCGACTTCTAAAAAGGGCCAGCAAGGACTTGGCGACCTTGTCAGCCACGGGCGAGGCCACCCTCACCAAATCTGGCGAGGGTCGGCGTCACTTGGGGCTAGTGAGGGTTGTCGAGCCCTCGCTCGGGGCAAGCGAGGTCGACCCTTGCCAGATTCTGTGAGGGTGGCCTCGCCCACGGTCGACAAGGGCTTGCAAGTCCTTAATGGCCCTTACCAGTAGCCGTGAGGGCTAACCTCATGGATGGCCGTGCGTAGCGACCTCCCCCGGCGTGAGGGTCACCTTGTCTAGGAGAGGCTGTCCCTCACCTATGGCCGGCGGGTTTGGCCCTTGCCAAATCGGGTGAGGGTGACCCTCACCTAGCCTTCTGTAGGCATTGTTGGTGGCCTATTGGCCACCGACGAAGAGGAGGAAGAAGAACCAGGAAAAAAAAAAAAAAAGGAGAAAGTGATAAATGACGAAAATAACCTTAACCGTCGGAGAGTGAGATCCTTATTTGAAATAGACATAGTCATTTTAGATCCTATTTGAAATAGATATAATCACTTTAGACTTTTATTTACAACAAAATTCACTTCAGAATCTTATTTAAGAAATTTATGGCACTTCATATTTTTATTTGAAACAAAATCCACCTTAGACTCTTATTTAATAAAATGATAGCACTTGAACCTTTTTTTTGAAATTTTCCCACGAAAAAATTTAATTTCATTAATTTACTAAGTTATAGAATTTAATTACACTTTCTGATTTTTTTTTTAATTTTTTTAGGACTTTCGCAACTCTAATGCACAAATCCGGCAACGTCAACGACATTGATCGCTCCTTTACTTGACAAAACATTATTTCATTATTAGGCTATCTTTTGCTTTCAGTCAAATCAAATTTATATAGCCGCTGTCCCTATTAGCAATATCTTTTAAAGGAGAACTACAAACTTGTATGATTAATAGGGTGCCAAGGAGTCTCTTTGGTCCTTTAGCATCACAGTTCCAAATGCGAAAATTTAAACAACGAAAATGAAACTTAAGGATGCAAAAGGGCCCTCCCCAGAAACAGAACCGCAGCACGAAGCAGGAAACAGCTACTCAGTCGGTTGGGAAGTTTGATAGGTTCCTCCATTGTTTATTAATTTGTTAGAACTACTCACTTTTTGGCCTTCTAATTCTTTTTCTAGTTAAGCAAAATAGAATGTATGGTGAGAACAAATTGTAGTTTTCATGAAATTACTCCAGAAATATTTGCACTTTTTATTCTGCCTCAAAAGAGAATGCTTTTAAATGGCTTTTACAATCGAAGCATGTGCATTCCCAAAAGAACCTTGGTGACAATCTCTCTTTCCTCCATTAAACGCGTGGCCAATTTAGACTTTGCTTTTCCATCCAACCAGACCTTGGACGGAGTTTTCTAGATTGATCCAACAAGCCGGTACCACGGGTGGACAGAGTATCAAACTAGAAATGCAAAATTGATCATCGATCAACATTTCTTTATAGCCTCGTCAGCCAAGAAGAAAACATCGATTATACCCTCCTAACCTTCAATGCAATCCTTCTCAAGCGTAGTAGACAAGGCATTCCCCGAGCACAGAGCCTGTCGCTTTTGGATTTCTACTATTATCTCATCTATTCTGATAAGCAAAGAATCTGCTGCCAAAGTCACATGAAACAGATTGAGCCACTCAGTCGACATAACCAAGGCAAAGCTTCTGATGGATCCGGTATGTTGAGTTTTTTACCACCTACAACGAAGGTTAAAGATTATTCCTTCCTTACATGTTATTATATAGAATGGCAAAGGGATTGCATCTGTCTCACGATTTCCATTTGCAGAATTAACAAAAACATGAGGACCTGCCCGAAGGAGAAACTTCACATCACAGAGATCAGATCAAGACAGTCACCATTAATGCAATTACCGTGAACAAAGCAAGGGGGAGCTGGTACCGTCCTTCCACATTGGCAGCAGCACACAACGCTTGAGCTCAAAACATGACAAAATATTGTCAACATCACCATCCGTCAGTTCCAGTATGCCAAACTTGGTTGTAGATATGCCAAAATGACGCAAATCAAAGATGTAGCTTTGTAAAACTAGATGTGCTCAAACCAAGAGCAGTCAGCATAGCAGATCAGCATAGCAGCACAGGGCCAACCTAGACTTTTCACTTCAGCTAGCCAGAAAGGACATGCCCATCATGCTGATTGCAACCGTCGAAGAAACAAGTTATCACAGTTCCCAGGTCTGATCACAAGGACGTAATCTTCCCATGCCCTCCTCATCTAAATGTTGATTACTTGGATGATACTGTTAAAATGGAGAAATATGAAGTGGCCAGGAAGAGGTCAGTTGGACTGCAGCTCCAGGCCAATGGATAACAAATAACCGCTACACTAAATAGCGATTGAAGCATTCTTATAGACAGGACATCAAATAAATTAACCCTCCCAGCAAGGCATTTGACAAACGCTCCTAAGGTAAGATCAGAGATGACCATATGACACCCCGCAAACAAACGTCCCCATATTTGAAACCCGCAACTAAGGGAGCATTTGGTAACACTTCTGTTCCCGAGAACAATTTTTAAGCATTTCAAGCCGTTTGTTAACTGTCTAAAATTTCAATTCCTGGAAAAGAATTGTGTTAGGCATTGTCCTCAAAATTTCTACTCTAAATCATTTTCTTTTAATGTTTAAATAATTTTATTTACTTTTTTTTTTTCCCTCTTCTTCTTCTTCAAGTTGCTGGTCGTCGGCCTTAGGATGACTAGCGACTGGCCAGACGAGGTCCGGCGACCTCACCGACTTCACCGGAGCATCGCCAGCCCTCGGGGAGGTCGTGCCTCGTCGGCCGAGCCTCGCTAGCAGCTGCGCGAGTGGCCTCACCCAGATCTGGCGAGCCCGAGCTCGCCCAGCCATGGCTCAGGTGAGCCTCGCCTATAGCCAGGGCGAGGCCCGCTTGGCCACCGGCGAGCTCATCAGACCGGTCGCCAGCAACCAGCGGCTGTGGGCAGCGGCGGCGGTGGCGGTGGAGGGCGGTAGCAGCAGCGGCAGTTGAAGAAGAAGAAAGAGGGAAAAAGAACAAGAAGAAAAAGAGAACAGATGGCTTGATTCTGAAATTGTTTCCGAAAACAAAGAATCAACTTCTTTTTTTTTTATTTCTCGATTCTATTCCAAATCTATTTCCGGGAACAAAAAATTTACCAAACGGATTTATGTTCCAAATCTACTCCCGGAACAAAGAACATAAATTTTCATTGTTTGGCAAGTTTGGCAAGTTGTCAACCAGACCCTAAGCTTCATTCCAGAATTTATAAAGAAAATCTCAAATGTAAGGGAGGGAGATGGCATCAAGTACAGCAACATTCACACTTCTAGGTGGCATCAGTCAAGATTTAAACTCAAATGTGATGGGCCCCATTTGGTTCAACATTTCAAATGGACTTGGGAACTCTAAAGTCCCTTGGCCAAATGCAAATAGCACTTGGTTCGTTTTTTGCTCAACTTTGGGGAAATACAATTTCCAAAGGTTTCTAAGAGCCTTTAGCCCAAAGTAGGTCCGGAGGTCCTCTGGGAAGTTGCATTCTCGAAATGCAAGTATTAGCCCCTTGTTTACTGCTCATCTTTTCCAAAGACCGCTGCATGGAAAAGCCGATCGAAGGCCGATAACCGCTGCAGCGGTCCCCGACCTCGATGACCGACACCTGACCTCAGGCAACACCTAGGTCACGGTCCCCTGGGTTGTGGCGCGTCGCAACACCTGAGGTCACGTGACCTAGGCGCCACCGCCTGAGGTCGCGCCACCTCAGGCAACCTCGCCTAAGGAGAGCAACCTCAGGCAAGGCCATCCGACGGCCAAATTTAACTGCCAATGGCTAAACTCAAATAAATAAATAAATGTAAAAACCATTTTAAAAAAAATTAATAAAAGTCATTTACAAATATAATTTTACCAAACGGCATTTAAGCCAAAGTTGTTTCCTGATGCACTTTAAAATTACAATTCACTAAACGCTATAACGCTATTTGCATTTCGAAAAACTCTTTTAACCCAAATGTATTTGTATTTTTTCAAAGGCAGTTCCCCGAAGCCAAACCAAACAAGGCCATAATGATGATGAATAGTCAGATGAGAATAACATTTTCTTAGATCATACTCACATAGCAAACAATGAAATGGGGGTACACGTCGACCAGTTTAAGATACTGAACAGCTATACTTACAGTTTCTTCACATCAACCAATGTAAGCTAACCGATGTGAGCTACTGAACACCTATGAAGTCGATGACACACCAATATTTTGCCCCTCATAGTTTAGTTTTGACTCTTGAAGCATGTCTTAAACAATAAGCTATCAGATTAGTAATTTCTCAACTTACAATCCCAACAGTACTTTACATAGAGAAGGGGAATCCAAACAAACAACTTTACACAAAACAAACTAACTCCAAAGCATAGAAATAATATGAACTTGAAAACAACTTACATTGGCTAAATCACCGACAGACCTTCCAAAAGAATAATCCCTGAAGGACCTGTTTTGACAAGCATGAAAGACTTGACATAAAGCAACAAAAAGCAGCTCAGGCTGCTAAATTCTGTGATCAAATATAGAAGCTACAGTGTAATTAGGACATGCTAATTTCATTACTAGGTATTGATTTCTTTACTAGGTATCTTTAATCTGCAGAATTTACTTCATAAGGCTAAGATTACAAATATGATTTTGGTCACTAAAAGAGTAAACTTCAATATATATACAACTATTAAACACCAGAAAAAAACTTCATTTTCGTGCATCAACATGATGCCACATGAAGTCTGCTCATCTTCTCTGGCACTCAAGTACCTTTTTCATGCTGAAGACATCCGGGTCTTTTAAGATGAATTAAAAAATCTTTAGAGAGGTGACATCTATCCTTTCCATTTTGGAAGATCAGTATTAACATTTTATTTCCACTTATATAGTGAAAATTACCCTGTTGGGCCATTCCAAGTGCATTGGAAAGGTGTCAGAGAGAGGGAGACAGAGAGAGATTTATAATGCCTGTGAAGAAGCATCTCTTGACTGCCCTTCACATCTTTATCTCCAGGGTCTTACCGGTCACTTCAGTACTGAAATGGGTCTCCAACAAAGAAAGAGAACATAAGAAAATCTTCAATGATGATGTCAAGAACAAATACGCACAGAAAAGTTTCCCTGTAAGTCGACTAGAATTTTATAAATCAGATAGAATAGACAGATCTCTTGAAAGGTGGCCTAACCCACTGCGAACTTCTCATCCTTCATGAAGCCCTAAATTGGTCGTAAGTTTCAGTTTCCCAAAGGACAGGAGTTCCATAACCCCGTATAAATAAGAGGAAGCTAGTCAATTCACAGAGAAATTATGTATAATAGAACCATATAAATCTTCAGTTGGCAAATGCTTCATCGACACGATTATCAAATATATATATGAAACATGTCACAAACAAAATTAAAAGTACTACCAAATTTTCCATTCATCATATTCACAAGGATGTATCCACTTAAAAGGGAAGCACATATGCCAACTACAGTTATATGTAGAGGAGACAAACCCACTCTGAATTAAAGGAAACCCTAACAACTAAACTTCACAGATGCCATACTACAGAGAACAAGAGGACAAAAAAAAGAAGCTTTATTTCTTATTTTGCCCTAAAAAAAGAAAAAGAAGAAAAACATAGAAGAAGATTATTCCTAAACGAAACTACCTTCAGACAATATAACCGAAAGACAAGCAACTGCGTCAGTTTTCAACCAGATGATTAGCCTTCCAAAAACCGAGAACTGTTCATGCAAGAGACTTACATTAACGAGGGACGAGATCAGTCACCATCGCCAATGCTTTTCTCGGAATGGACGGTTCCAACATCCTCATCTTTGATGTCATGCTTCTTCACATCGACTTCAGCCATGCCCAAATCCCGCACTTGCCCAATGTTCTCCACCTCATCCTGTTCGGTACTCACTTCAACAGGCATATTCTCATCCTGCATCTCCCCACCCTTTAAATGGCCTTCTTCTGGCTCCGCTTGTTTTGGAGCGTACTCGTCCGTGGAGATATCCCTCCCACCCTCACTAATAGCTAAATCGTTATTTTCCCTCCGAGAGTCCTTGCCAGCATCAATGTTTGTACCTCCTACGTTGCCATCCCCAGATTCCATCACCTCTTCCCTGCTTTCACATTCCATTCCATGGATATCAGATCCTCCTCCACTGTCATTTTCAGATACATTCTCAACTACCCCCTCAATGACATAATCCGTCCCTTGATTCTTCCTTTCCAAGAGCTGCAACCTCTTCCTTAAATCTCCCAATTCGCTCTCCATCAAGAAAAGCCTCTCCTTCAGTGTCAAATTCTCTTCCTCCAGTTGAGCAATGTGAGCATCCTGATCATCTACCCTGTTCTCCAAGATATTGTTGTAATCACCTCCATAATTGGGGTACACCATCTCGAACCGGCTCATCTCATGATCCAACCTACTAAGGACGCTATTCTTCTCCTCCTCTACATCACTGTCGCTAGACCCATCGTTATCATCTTCCTCGTGATCCTCCCCCTCCTCCTCCTCCTCGTGTTCCCTAAACCCTCCCTCGTTACGGAGCCTAATCAAACCCTTCATCGACCCGTACCCATCCACGCCCCACTCCTCCTTCGCGGTGTCCCCTAAAACTTCTGTAGTCGGCGAGAACGTCGGCGTCGGCAGCACAGCCGGGGTGACAGGGCTCGGGGACACCAAGGACGCAATCCCTCCGGATTTCTTCGCCCGCATGATAAACGACGAAGTGTTCCTCGGCGCGAAAGGGGCGAACCTATTATTAAACTTCTTCTTGGGGTAAAACTTCCGAGCCTTCATGTGATTCTGGTTCTGTAACTCGTTAAGGCTAGGGGGCTTATAACTTCCGGCGCCTATTGCACCAGCCATGACGGCGTGAACCGAGGGATTCGGGGCTTTCCTCAAGTCTACACGGTTGTCGTTCGGCTTCTTGCCCTTCCAATTACCTCTACCTTGCTGCTTCGGAGCCCCGAACCCGGGCTTCGAGCCACGGAACTTGGCGCTCGGATCCATCCCGAGCTGTTGTTGCGGCTGCGGCTGCCACGGCTTGTAGCCCCTGTTCAACATCGGCTGAACGAACACCTGGGACGGACGCTGACCCAACATCTGAGGCGGCGGCAGGCTCACGGCCCTAGTCTGGGGCTGGCTCATTGTCTTGGACGCGCTCAGCAGCTGCGGCGGCAGCGGCTGGCTGAACACCGGGCCCTGGCTCACCATCGGCGGGGCCGCCTGGTTGATCAGCTGCGACTGATCGTTCATCGCTCCGGCCCCGTTCGCCGGACGGGGAAGACCTACACGATCGCGCGGGAATCGAACCCTCGCCCTCCGTCTCACGTCGCGGGAGATCGAATTAGCCGTTAATTTTGAAACCGGAAACCCTAGAATCGCCCCCTCCCCCGCCTTCCCCGAACGCTAATTCTCGAACTAATTGGGAGGGAATCTACAGCGAATTTGTTCCTTTAATCTCTCTCTCTCTCTCTCTCTCTCGAAAGAAAATAGAGAATCGTATTCCAGCGCTCCTCGGGTTTACGTCAGCGACGCTTTGTGCGGTGGAAAGCTTCAGAACCTTCGCTATTTATGGGGACTGCGGGTCGAGATTTGGCGGTTCTTGCGATCGGACGGCCGAGGCCACGACGCGTGTCGTTTCGTGGTCAACTGATCCGGTTGGCGAAAGGGAGATCCGACGGCAGGCGTCCGTCGACGATTCACGCTTTTTCTTTTCGAGACCGTGTCCTCCAAGTCGGCCTACTTGTTGGGTAAGTCGTCTATAATTTCTTTTGAGCATGCCGACCCCGTGACGTTGGTATCTATAATTTCTTTTTTCTTGGCTAATTAGCTGATTACTCAAATTCATCGCCATATGAGCGGCTCCCGATAAAAGAAAAACGTAGGTCGCGTGATCCTATTATAACTAATATCGAATCACACGATAAAACTATCATAGATTATCGATCCGATAGATTTTATGAACTACTTTCCCAACCCAATTTCAGCATCCAGTATCAAGACTCTTATCACCCTAACACAGCTCCACATGAAACCGGTCTACTGAATAATTGAGGGTTGGGGGGAAATAAAGAGGCTAAACAGAGCAACAATTTTTTCTTTTAATTTTGCATTTGCGTTCCAATTGCGATACGCTAAGAATCAACTTGCTTCTACCGTAATCGGAAGGCACCCATTTTTTAATCGCAATCGTACGGAATACACTTGTTCAGAATCAATGAAGCCCAAGAATGAAACCAGTCGAAAGCAAGTATCCAAGGTTGGCCAGGCAAAAGCGTGTGGATCGCAATACGTTTTCAGAAACATGGACCGTTTCTAATTTCCACTTTCTTCCGCAGATAGCTGTCAGTTGAATGTCGAATTGATCTCTCTCTCTCTCTCTCTCTCTCTCTCTCTCTCTCCCTCTCTCCCTCTAAGCTGAACGTATACTCTTTGAATTGAACGAAAGAAGCAAGACAACTCTTCCTGCAGAGAGTACTCGCAATCTGAAAGTACCGTGATGCGGATGTCTTCCCGAACTTTTCTTTTTTCGTTTACTTGCTAATTTGACGTACCGACTATTCAACGGCCAGAATGATACAACAAACCCATGAGAAAAAAAAAAAAAAACAAAATTGATATATTACTACTGAACTCGCGCTAACGTGCAATTGGCCGTGTATTTACAGAGGGTTCCAATCAGTAGGTTATCCTGAAAATAAGCTATCGCTTGTGACAATATCAGGATCTGATACACAACAAAAAGAGGAACTTGCGAGGCATTGATCGCCTTCATATCCCGGTATTGGGGTTGTTGCCAGCAAGGATGAGAGAAATTTCAAGCCCGCGGCTGAAAGCTTGGTTGAACATAAGGCGAGTTTGGAAGGTCGACACAAATGGAAACCAGGAAAACAACGCTATGGGTATGAAAATGACCATCCCCATTCCGGCATCATATAGACGGGCTAGCGAACGGACGGACTTCCAAAGTCCCAGCTTCTTCATCAAAGGCTTCCAAGCTGCCGCTATCTGCAGAGCATTCAACAAATATCAGTGCTTGACAGGTAAATGAAACAGCAGCAAGGTGTCAGTACCATAACAAAACAATGAGAAAAATGCAAGGGTCTCTCTTCAAAATAAAAGAGCCAATGGCATAGGCCTGAACTTTCTAATATTGCTTCCACATGACAAGTCCAGAACCATCACATTCAGTTCATCAGAAAAGCAAAAACCAATGAGAGATGATGCAGTTGGCCCAAAAAAAAAAAAAAAATGATGCACAAGCCAGATGTCGATACAATATTAACCTAACACACTTCGACAATCTCCCTGAGAGAAACAGCTGACATCAATCCATCCCATAGTGGTATCAACATCACTCGAATAGCAAGTAACTTTTCTTCGGTCATCAGCTAGCATTGTTTTGCATCATTTCAACCAGAAATTTCCTTTACTGCTGGCAAATGGGCAAGTCCCGATCAGAACCTACGCTACAACAGCACAGCACACTGCCGTGCCGGGCCATGCCATCCATGGCCAGGACCCACAATTTTTTCAAGGCCACCAATAGCTCGTTTGACCCTAAAAATTAGTCGTTGGGTTACTAAGGGGTGATCAGTTTCAAGATGGGCTATTTCCAACCCCGGAACCTGGAACTTACTCTACAGGGTCTAGGTTCCAAAAAATTGAAACCAGTTAAACTAGTAACTGGCCTGAAGCAGCGTACGTTTGTAAAAATCAACAGGTAATCCTGGAACCAGTTATAACTGGCCTGAACCAGTTTAGTAACCAGCCAGTTCCAGACCGGTTCCACAGGTAATCCTGGAACCAGGGCACATTTGTAAAAATCATATAGTTGATATTAAGTTATTTCTGTAGCCTATGACTAATAGATTATGGTTAGTTGAGTGGTCTTGCACACCTACTTCAAGTTGTGGGTTCCATTTTTCCCTAGTTGCATCTCAAACAAAGCACAAAAGACTGGTTCTAAGCTGGCTCTGACAAGAACCCGGACCAAACCAGTTAACGGCTAATTCCATGGTTTTGGATGGAGAACCGACTAGTTCTAATTAGTCAGGTAAGGCCTAATTAAGTCCAGAACACGGGTTTTGGCCTGGTTGCTCACCCCTATGAGCTACTGTATGTGGACCCAGGCCCTTAGCCCTGAAAAAACAAGATAGTTAAAAGGGCTCAAAGGGCCAAAGGACAAAAACAATAAAAAGGGATGGCACCAAATGGGATGGGCCCATCCCGTCAAAGCAACCATGCTGGGCTGGCATGGCCCGCCGCAGAGAACAGGTGGGACCATGCCGTGTGCTCCGCTTGTTTGCCAACATTAAACTTCCTAAAGAGTCATTCGAATGTGGCTTCTGTCTTCAAAGGGTAGTGCCCTCAACTCATTTTCAGTGGAGGTGGAGAATATTGTTTCTAAAAAGGCAAATTCTGCCACCCACAATTATGGAATAAGCTGCTATCAGCGAGTCAAAAATCAAGATCTTAATTTCACCTAATGAAAACCTTCAACAGCATTAAGTGGGGCTCAAGGTTAAGCCAAATGATGACCTCCAAGTACTGATGGGCCCAAATCCTCGTATTTCTATGAAATGCATGGGAAAATAGAAGACTGGACCGAATGAAAACCAAGAAGAGAAACTCACAGAGATAATTCCCCATCCTGTGGGCACAAAGGCCAATATGCAAGCAAATATATCAGGAACTGATAGGTTTGTCAATACAACAGCAACTGCCAAACCAGCCAGTGCCATCAAGAAAGAGACTCCCTGGATGAAGCGCAACAAAAGCTGAAAATTGACCGATACTTTCTGGCTGAAAGTGAAAACCTGAGGCAATGGAGATGTGAAGTATAATTAGGAAAACTAAAATGCAACAAGCACATGAAACAATTACCTTGCATTAGGAGGTTTACACCACTATCATACCTTGAACAGAAGTATAAGCACAGCCAACACTACCCATGACAGGCCATACACCTGAACAAATATCCACAGAAAGATGTAAGCTCCTTTTTAGAGCTGAATAAACATCAGGGAAGTTGATATCACAATAAAAGTCAAAGCATAATGACAGAACTAGGCAACAACAGAGATATGACAGCGTAGCATAAAAGAAAAAAAAAAATGGCAGAATTAAGAATTTGACTACTGCATTTTAAAATTTGTAAAGCAGGGGCTCTTTCACAGTTAGTTTACCCACTTTTTACAAAACTGTGCATTATGGAAATGATTCTGCCTAATAAGTTGGCAAACCAGTCGGTGATGGATCCAAAAGGAAAAAAAGGTCGCATTTTAACCATGACACATTTACTTGAAACTGAAACAAATCAAGAAACCTAATATTGGAGAGGATGTGTTTTTTAGGGACAATGTAAATGGAAAAGAAAGGAAACAAATCATCTTGGTCATGATGAGCATGATTGTAACCATTATAGCAAAAATTTATGGTTGAAAGTTCAATTGATTGTAATTCTACCTATTTTAAGAACTAGGGGAAATTACACAAGATGCCCCCAATCTTTGGGGGTAATACACATTTTGCCCCGAAACTTTCAATTGTTACATATTCCCCCTGAACTTTCATTTTAACTCTCCGTTGTACTTTTTGTTAGCTCGCGCAATTCACATGACTTTTAAGGGGAGAAGTGTATTTTCATCTCATTTTTTGAAGGAAATCTCTCTTTTACCATTGATTTCTGCCCCAAAACTTTCAATTGTTACGTATTACACTTGAACTTTCATTAAAATTGTCAGAAAGTGCAATGGAAAAAGGTCACTTATAATAAAAATGTCAAGTTACAAAAATTGGTACTTAAAATATATTTTTAAATGCTTAATATATGCAAAAGGAAAATTGACTAATAAAAATATCTAAAAATATCACCATGGGCTTCGGTTAATAATATTTTTATGAGTTGAGGGCATCCTTTCTAATACTATTTTATATATTTTAGTAATCAATCATTTTTTACAATAATAAACCCTATAGATATACATAAGGAGTAGCCACTTTTTGTTATTTGACAATTTCGTTACTGAGGCCTTTCAACTCTTCATAAAATATATTATTTAGTTCTAATAAAGTGGGTTGTAGTTATCATATTCTTCAGGACGTATATGTTCACACCGCATTTAGCTTGCATTAAGTGCATCACGTTATCACTAAAATGCCACTAAATAAACTCTGCAATTTTTCCGATATCGATAGATAAAACCAAATATAAGGAACTTACTGTCAATGATGTATTATTTCCTTGGATGTTTAACTTGTAAACAATGCCATACTGGAAAATGAAAAATCGCAGACTCAACAGCGTCTCCATTATCCTTCCACTAAAGGTCCGGATATGTGCCTGTATGCAATAAAGATCCAAAATCCATGAGTTGGGACAAATACCACCATTAGGATAACCAATGAGAGTTCAAGACCTAGAAATTGGTGAACTGAATAATAACATCTTAAGAGTATACACAGATAAGATCAGAGAAGATGCTATACCATACAATATTATGCACCCAAAAAAGCTTGGGCATTAAATCCTTAAGAAGCAATAAGGACATAGGCGTTTTAGGAAAGAGGGACCATTAGATCAGAGAAAAAGATCCAGGTGAAAAACAACGAATGGAATTGGAGATGGAACTTAACAATCTTAAGCTTTCTTTTCTCTTAAATAAAATAGTCATGAGATTCGATACCAATTCCTCTTCCCACCAAGCCTCCCAACTCTCTCCTCCCTTCACTCCGATTCCGCCTCTATAAAGAAGCCAATTTGTCCATTCACGAAAGTCTTCCACTGTCCTGAAAGAGGAAATCATTAAAGTTAAGATTGAAGTAAATCACAGAACCCTAATTGTATAGGTAGAACAAAGTGCTTACTTCTGCCACTCAAATCCAGATGGATTAAAAAGATATGGAGCAAAGAGCCAAGAGAGAGCCATAAACCAACTGCTGACTGTGAGAAGAATGTAGGAAAGTGCGCCACCATCGTTATAACCATATGCTAGATAAACCACTAACAACAGCACAACTTCCAATCTGGAGACAGTTATTGTAAGCATTAGTTTAGTTCAATGCAAATGCAACAGCCACAGACACAGAGAGAGAGAGAGAGAGAGAGAGAGAGAGAGAGATGTACGCTTTAACAAAGTGACTGCGAGAGTAAAGTCGATAATTCTCAGAAAATTTGATATGCCGGACCACAAATCCTCTACCAGTGGCTTGATACTGTTGAAAAAGAACAAACTTCAGCTATTTTAAAATCCATACTTTTTAGAAAAATAGGTAGTGAAGTAGGATAACAAACCCTTGCACCCCCATGAAGAATGGTCCTGCCAAAATAATGTGTTCTTGTACCCAATGAGAATGTGAAGAAGACAGAACAAAGCTGAAACTGCATAGTTATAAAACTGACAAGGGCCTGCAATAGTAGATGGAGAGAAGGCAGAAAAAAAAGGATGAGGATGTAGGTGCTTTGCAAAAACTTAAGAATTGGACCACAACTTGCATGCAAAGAGAGGCAAAACAATGCTTTCAAAGTTAAAGCATCAGGAGGAAAATAAGAACTAGGACTTACTCTGACTAGGAAAACTAATGACATCACTAAAGACCTGCTCCAAAGCATACTTCAGGATGGTTTCTCAGCAAAGAACAACCTTACTATCGATAATGCCAAAATATATGGTCAATGACGAACCTTTCCATGGACTAAGGCATTAATTTGCACCGCGAAGATGTCAATCTTAACCTATATCAAAGATATGATATTCTGGCAATAACATAACTGGCCCTGTCTGACATCCATGTGCTTTTGACCTTGCCTCAATTGAGTAGGCAGAAAATTTATGGCAAAGTAGCTAGTGATGAATGTTTATTTCAATTCCCAAGTTTTCTGCTCGTTTCACTTTTATGGGGCAAAAAGCAAACAATCAACCGCAACATTGACAAACGTTCCCAGCTCAATTACTTTGACAAAAGATAACCCAGTCATAAAGGCTCGCTTGTCTAGACTTCACTAATCCTGCAGTGACATTTCACGCATCCCATACCCACAGCAACAATACAGAGGTTGAGGGCAATTGACAGTCCCTCATAAAGCTTAGTAAAATGAGCTAGTCATTATCCTAGATTAAGCATTAAAAGGCAGTAGCCATCTGAGCTCAGCACTCAACAGGCACAGCCATATTAAGCAGCCATTAGACATCTAGCAAGATCACATAAAACAATGAAAAGCAACTAAATAAAAGAATAACAAACTGCCCAACCAGAGAAATAAAAAACAGAAGCTTAATATGTATTACCCTCAGAAAACCCTGCTCCAAAATGAAATTCAGAATCATGGGTATAGCAGTAAAGACACCAATTTGGAGGAGAAACTGTGTATTTAGAGCAGCACTCAGAGCAGTGTTATCCGTTATTTGTGCTCTCACTTGGATTTGCTCACCAACTCCAGAAAGTGCCTGCAAAGAGGTTATGTTTTTGTTTATTATACTCGTTTACAAGAATAAAATAAACAGAAAAATGCAAAAGATGATGATCATATCAGATTAAATGCAAAATTAGATTTGTATGAAAAATGCTTAATTCCTCATCAACGCGCACAGTATGCTTCAGCTATCCACACTCTGGGAATATAGAAAGTAGAAATAGTTTGAGCCCGTCATTCTTCATCAACTTAAAAAATTGAGCCTCACTAATATTATCCAACATGTAACTCCGATATAAGTCTTTCTACATGTAAGTTATGAGTGCCCCTTCTAGGGTCTCGAAGTTTCTACAATGTTGAATTCACATTTTTTCAGAAGACATCCATCCGGCAGTCAAATATGGTAACAAATGATGCTAGAATAGCACGAAACTTGCAAGTTGAAGAAAATTTAAGTCAACATAGACAGCCTTAATATTCCATGACTAAATGCTTTCCTATAATACTGAAAATCTCTTGGACCTGGGCATGTCCTTAAAAGGCTTAACTGGGAGCACAGGTAAAACCTTTAAGTCTCCCATGTATTCCCAACTCTCTCAGGAAGAAAAGTTTACGGAGGGGAATTCGGGGGGACTGGGGTGGGTCAGAGCCCAACGGTAAATAAGGAGTTCCTTCATGAAGCCCGCCCTCGCTGGAGGGACAGGCTGTGGTAAACCCAGATCAGGACTAGGTTCCCACAGAACCTACAGAGGCCACAATGGTACCAACCAAGGCCAATGAAGCAGTAAAGTCCCCCTAGGGTCTTGAAGTTTCGACAATGCTGGATTCACATTTTTTTCAGAAGACAACCATCCAGCAGTCAAATATGGTAACAAATGATGCTAGAATAGCATGAAATTTGCAAGTTGAAAAAAATTCAAGTCAACATAGACAGCCTTAATATTCCACGACTAATGCTTGCCTACAATACTTAAAATCTCTTGGACCTGGGCATGTCCTTAAAAGGCTTAACTGGGAGCTCGAGTAAAACCTGTAAGTCTCCTGGGTATTCCCACCTCTCCCAGGAAGAAAAGTTTAAAGAGGGGACTTTGGGGGGACAGAGGTTGGTCGGAGCCCGAAGGAAATTGAGGAGTTCCTCCATGGAGCCCGCCCTCGCTGGAGGGATAGGCTGCAGTAAACCCAGATCAGGACTAGGTTCCCACTGAACCAACAGAGGCCACAATGGTACCAACCAAGGCCAATGAATCGGTAAAGTCTTCCTAGGGTCTCTAAGTTTCTACAATGCTAGAGTCACATTTTTTTCAGAAGACAACCATCCAGCAGTCAAATATGGCAACAAATGATGCTAGAATAGCATGAAACTCGCAAGTTAGAGAAAATTCAAAGTCAACCTGGACAGCCTTAAATATTCCATGACTAATGCTTTCCTACAATTCTGAAAATCTCAAACTTAAATTGCAGGACAACAAATGAACTGCCTCGGAGATGTTTATTTCCATTAGCTGTTCAACATGACTTAATATAAGAGCACTCTACCTCAGATAGAATGAGATACATGATGGCCTTAAATAACAGAGAATTGGAGACATGCTATAAACAAAATAAAGTTCACAGATAACTTAGATCCCAACTATAAATTAACTGACTGGGGGTGACCAGAAAAACCAAGGCATGGATCAGCCCCTTGAGCTCAGTGAGAGCTATCCTAAGGCTCTCTGGCATCAAGAATTTAAAGAACAGTAACTTCTACGTCCACCTCAGATAGCTCAACTGACCTTCACAGGAGCCCTCAACTATCAGTCACTCTACCAAAAGACATTGCAGTTGAAGTTTCTAACAAATTTGATTGAATAATCAAGGAGCTCGTACATGCTTCAACAGCAAATTTAATGGCAAAACAAGCCTCAAGAAAATCAACATCAAGCGGCACATACAGAAAGAATGACCTCCATCGCACATACAATGGGCTGAATAACATCCTATTAAGATATTTTACTCATTTTTTTCCTAATTTCATCCTCACCTGCAAACTTTTTCTCAAAAAAATTCATCAAGGTAGCCAATTTCTGTGCACTAGTTAATAAACCCTTGTGTCAGGCTCCACAGTAATTGTATATATGCACACGCATATGCAGTACTAACAGTTGCATCACCTAAACATCAATAACACTTGGTCCTCTTAAATAACCCCCCCCCCCCCCCCCCCCCCCCCCAAAAAAAAAAAAAAAAAAAAACAGAAAAAAGAAAGATAATGTTGAGAATCCATGGTGTTTGATGTATCGTAGTGGACAGGAATAGCAATCTGCCCAAAACTGAATCTTTCCCAACTCTAGAACTACTTTGTCTACCTTGAAATTTCTTCTGTGCAAGGGTCTTAGACAATTTCCATAGTAAGTAATCATCTAAAGTAAGTTTAAGGTTATTCAGAGAATAAGTGTTATGTGTCATTACTATGTCCCACGAGACCCGTAAAGGAAATCTACAATCCCCTGGCTGAGAGAATGAATGTTATGTTTTATAAGCATACTTAGCATATCAAGGTTGACCGTAATTTTGTGAGAGTAAAGCTTCAATATGGACTATTTAACGTCAGTTATGTTAAAGTGGCCAACAGGCTAACTGATCACCAAATCCTTACCTGGCACGAGATGGAAGTGTTTGCAACAAGCTGAGCATCCATAACAACCATACTCAAGCTTGAAGGTGTGTTTTTGAAGAATAGGTGGTGTATGTCATTATTATGTCCCACATACCAAGATTACTGATCTCATGTTCTTTTCTTTAAATAAGGAAAGAGAAATTCACTGTGGGTTGCCAAGGCAATGCCAACCCATTAGCCAAAAGAGTTCATTTGGAAGACTAGGAATCCACACTACAATCAAAGCATTTTGATCCAAGAATGGAACCCCACCACACAGAAGTGCAAAATTTACAGTAATATGCAGATGGCTAGGAACCCACATCAACTACATTAAATAACTCACATCTAGCAAAATCTCTAGCATGCTTCAAAAACCAAACAGTGAAAACGCAACACTTTGCAGACGCCAATTATATTGAAATTATCTTTCCAAAGGAAATAAAAATTAGTTTCGACTTATCAAAAGAAGAAAAAAATCTTACCAGGTAAGCCTTCCCGTAAAGAAAAAAGTAGACTGTCAACACTGTTAGCTGCATGGAAAAGGTGGGAAAACATTCAGCATGATAAAGATCAATAACATGCCCCTATCTAATATGCAACTACATATAGGTAAACTCATGTCAGGTATCTTTGCAAATTTTGCAAGAAACATCAGAGACACTCATCATTTTCCTTTTCCTTCAAATTCAGAGCAATTTGCACAACAAATTTGTCCATATCAAAGTAGTAACAATAGAATAAATAGTCCAATGACCAGGTCAGCGTCTAAATATCAGCAGAAGTCAAAAGATAATTTCATGTGCCACATATAAATAAATTAATATGACATATAATCTCCTTATAGAGATGCTGACCAAAGTCTAGTTGCTGATGAACTCTTTACAATGCTAGCATATATTAACCAACAAAACACATTCTGCTTGTCTTTTAAACAAGAATTTCAAGCAATCTCTTTACCAGTCCACAAGCAAAGATAACAATTTGTTTGATGTATATCTAGCTTAAAAAGAATAAAATATGACACTCATAATAAAAAAGTTGACAAAATCCATGGAGAACAAAAGACAAGCATAAAAGGTTGTAGCTCCCTAGCATCAGCGCATTCACCAGGGAATTAACTCCAAGATTGTTGACCAAAAAATTCCAAATCATTGCCAAAGCAATTTACTCGTGAATCAAAAGAAAGAGAACAGAATAATCTTTATGAAAAAGAATCATTTAGCACATCTCACAAAAGAAAATAATGAGAAAATACTTTCTTTAGAGCTTTTTTGACCGTAATAACCTAGTATCTTTCCTGTTTTGCTTCAGATTAGATTGAGAATAAGCAGGCATCCACCATACACTCAACAGAAACACAACGAAAGCATAGTACACATGTCAATGTCAAAGAAAGGAGCATACCATAGTGCAGAAGTAAAATCCAACCGTTGTAAAGTAGAAAGACATCATTCTAAAGAAGTCAAAGAGCTGTCCGAGTCTGTATACATCACGACTTAAAACTTGTTCTCCATTGCCCCCAGCAACCTTCCCTTCAAATAAAGCAATCTGATTGAGCCCAACATCTCGACCTTTTCCAACCTGCAATATTCACAGCTTAATTGTGTTTTAAGTAAAATGAACTGGATATAGAATTCGAGAATTCTAATATAAAATGGGAGATCTTACTTGAATATACTCATGATGAGTAATATTTCCTTGGCGAAGCGTTGAGTTGAACCCTGGTGTTTATCCCCGGATTGTTAGAAACTTCCACGGATCACTCATGGAGAATATTAGGAATGGAAAAAACTATCACATATGAAAAAATTGTAATCCGCACCCTTTTCTAAGAACTTAAACTTCAAGAGAAAAAATGGTGCACTCAATTTTAGCACAGGGTTAAAGCCTAATTGCAATTTCTTAGTGCCCCATTTGCTATTAATTCTGTGCGTGGCTCTTCTTATTTTGGCCCTTAAATTCTGTGTGTGGCTCGTGTAATTGGTGCACTCAATTTTAGCACCAGTTTCTTTGGCCCTTATAAATGTTCCCTCTAGTCCAAAAACAAAAACTGCGATGATCCCCTGGGTATTCAGTCCTACGAGAATAAAGATGATCACATTTAAAAGCCACATGCCAACAATCGAAGATGAGATGAAGAAACCCCATTGCAGGCTGCAATGCATCAACGAAAGTCAAGATGTTCAAATAAGCAATGAGTTTCTATAACACCATTTCTGTCCAAGGAAACATGAGTAGAGCTATAAAATTCTTAGCTAATACATATCAGTAGCGGAACTATTCATGACACAGACCAAACTTAATGGAAGAAAACACTGTTCTTCTCCAACTTTTCATTTTCTTTTTGTGTAGAAAAAGTCAAAACTTTATAATGCCCCAAGTATAGCCATGTGATAACTCAGTGATTCCACAAGATCATGCAGAGTCAATAAATAATATTGTCCTACTGACTGTCCAAATCATTGAAAAAGAGAACATAGAGATGCTAATAAAAATCAAAATGCTGCATCTCTTTAGTTCGAACATTATCAAAAGTAATTTTCATCCCCAAAACCAGCACTGTAGGCTACTTCCAGTAGGCATTGAAACATAAAATGATTCTGTAGAGAGCTTAAAACTGAGAGAAAGGTTCAGCTAGTTAAATGACATTAATATAACAAGTATACTTTAGTTCTTCAAACAAGATTCTTTTGTAAACAAAAATATACATCATGTCAATACCTGAATAGATATCTTCACTGATGTTGATGACACGAGAAGCCTTGCTTATTCCACCCCGAGTTATATGAAAAACTCTATCAAATACATCAGGATGACCATAATGCATACGAACCCTGAAAAAATAGAAAGTTATTTCCCGGCACTCATACCAAAATGTCAGTCGAAAAACAGGAACCACGTAGTTTACTTACTTCAGAGGATTTGCAAGAACGCGTTGTCCAAGTGTTACAAAGCTGGTTTCTTGATTAGACATGAATGAGGCTAAAGAAGACACACTGCAGGTCATCACACATACAAACACAAGAAAAAGAAGGGAATGACTACATAATCAGATTTGCTTGATGTTTCCTTAGAACTGCATAGCATCGAAGGAAAGTACCTTCCCGTAAAAACATGTTCTCTAACACCCAAAATTGTAGGAGGACGGATACCATGATCGCGACGGAATTCTTCAAGAAGATTTCTCATTTTCAGTGCCTCTTCAAAATAATTATCCTGAATTAAAATGACCTGCATTAGAATAACCCATAGCTTCGAGAAAACAACAGTTCCTGTCTGTGCATGCAGACGAGTATGGATCATACAAGAACCTTCACAAATTGTAAACTAGACAGTAGAGAGACAATGCAAGGGACAAGACAAGAATATGAAGACACCACACTGGCAGTTTAAGCAACGTTAAGGGAGAACAACTAAAGAAACCACTGCTGTCGCATAACATGGCGACATGTTTTTAGTCAAGAAATGCATCATGAAATATAGGGAAACTTGCAGTTCTTTACTTAAATGATGCTATGTTTTTAGTCAAGAAATGCATCATGAAATATAGGGAAACTCGCAGTTCTATACTTAAATGAATACTGCTCAGCCTTTTAAACCAAAAAGGAAAGAAAAAGATGCTGAACTTGTGTTAAAAAAGAGGAAGGAACAGTAATTATATGTGATACAATTATGGAACTAATTTCACAACACAGCAGAATGATCACCAAACAGAATCCAATATTAGCTGTCTCCTTAAGAATTAGTATCAGATAGAAATAGGAGGAACCAGTAAAGCTTGAAGAGAAGCTCTAGGATTCAAGTACCTGATTCATGTCAATGGTCTGAACTGCATTTCCACGAGTAAATATAACAGCATGGTTCTGGTTCTCAGGTTTTCCCTCACCAAGTTTTGGATTTCCAGGTAATTTAATGGAGTAGATTTCCTGAAAGAAAGTTAATAGGCAAAGCAACAGAAAGCTCTTTATATGCACAAAATGCATACATGTAGATTTTAAAAAAGCAAAAGACGGAAGTGAAACTGCACCATCTCAAGTACTTAAAAAGGAAATAACGGGTCATTTCTTACAAAAAAATAAGTGACGACGATGACACTTTGGACATTGCAAGCGAAAATCAGAAAAACAACTAAGAGAATTTAGAAAATTAAAAGATAGCTACTTCAGAACACAACAAAGAAGAAACTAACCATATCTTTTCCATTTACATCAGCCTTTACAAGCTTCGAGTAGAATTCTTTGTGGACTTTTCCATCCTTCAAAGTCTCAACCTCATCAATAAAAGCAACGCGTAGTGCTTCATTTCTATGACAAAAAAAAAAAAAAAAAAAAACATAAATCCACACATCGCATCGAATATGTAGTTAAAAATCTAAAGGAGTTTCCATATGAGCAGAGATATGGCACCTAATGAAATACAGGAAAGCAGGCAACAAGAACTAAAGCCAAATGTTACCTTTGCATTAACAATGCAATGTCAGTAGCCTCAGGCTTCTGCTCCTCCTTCTGCTTTCCATAAATCTGACATGTCACTACATATGTGAACTTCAGATCTGCATGTGCCCTCGCATCAGGTGAAAATTCAAACCCTCGAGTATCAGTTACATCACCGCTTGAAATTGCAGCTTCAACATCTGAAATATCCAAATCAAGCATCAGTAAGACAGTGAAAGCCGTCCTATAACATGTATATGAAAGGCCTCGAAGCCAACCTGCCAAACCAAGTCTTTCTAGGTAGCTCTGAAGCATAAGTGCTTTTCTGTAATACATCATCCCACGAACTGCAAATCTCAGCCAAATCATATGTTAGAGAAAGTGGAATTATCAGATAGTCAACTTGATTGATCTTATCTTTTCCAAGTAAAAAAGGCATTAGCAGCATATGTAATACAGGCACCGAAAATTACCAATCAATTGAAGAAAGCAAAGTATTAAAAAAAAAAAAAAAATTACAACATCGGTGTGTGCAGAATGCTCATTTTAATTGGCAAAACTGTTTTAGGTTGGTTGCTTCCAATTCTTCAAAACACATATGCCAGCAGCCCAATGACATTTCAGATCAGTCAATATTCACAGATAAATGCAACATACTCTGTGATGAAAGTGAACAAATCCATGAACAATGAGCAATATCAACAGTTTTTGTCGCATAAAGTATTATAGGGCATGTTTGTTTACACTGAAGCATAAGCAAAATGTACATTCTCATTTTTCCACCAAAATTAAATGGAAAAACTATATGTAAATCTACGGGCCGACATTTGTATATTATAAAAGTTCAAGGGTTTAGTGTTAAATAAAGTTAAAATGTGTCCGTTGCAAGATTCAGAATAACTAAATAGAAAATAGTAAAAGTCTATGCAGGCAGGCCCTTGTACTTCGAATCCACGAAATTATAAGTCTTTCAAAAGCCACATGAGCTGCATATGGCTTTTAGTAAGTAGTTGTGGGGTTTCCAAACAATGTCTACTTGTTAGGGCCCAATTTTACACGTGCAGTGTTCATTACAGGAAGTCAGTGTTCAACAGGCAGTCAACGATGAGTAGAGTCTCCGAAGACTATATAGGCTGCAGGGAAAAATGGAGGGAGTTACAAGACCTAATGCTTTGGCCTGGTCAACTACAACATATATTTAAAAGAAATTAATTTTGTTTTAAAATGCTAGTGCTCTTTGGCAGTTACAACTCAGTGCTGATGAAAGTTTCATGGAAAATCACAAGGTCAGTCAAAGGATGTGAAGTTGCATTGGACAAGTTCCAATTATGCCTCAATAAAATGGTTGTGAAGTGGTAGAGACCACTGGACAGTTGGCAAACATGAGGAAAAAAGAATGGTCAATGAAAATAAGAAATTTAAGAATGTGGAAACTGATATGGACAAATCATCATTTGCAAGAGCAAGCCTGTTGAGAGAGAATAAAATTAGAAGTCAGAGAAAGAAAAGGGTGCGCCAACAACACAACATAAAGCAAGCGTTTATTTTCCCATGCTTTTCAGGTCTAGTAGTGTAGTATCCGCAGATTCAGTTTCCGTCACTGATATACTTCATATTTCCAGTTTAATCCATTTTGAGACACTATGTACTTTAAACTTCCAGCAATTTTTTTTTTTTCCAGCACATAGTAGTAGATTAATATCATGAATTTAGCCACATACATCCAGACTCCATTGGATGCACTTGTGCATGAGTGTGGAACCAATAAGCAATTCCCACTGTTCCTCCGTCATTTGAATTCGAGGTCATCTTGAAGTGACAGGTCTTCTGAACAAAACACCATTGACTTAAGAGATAACACTTTACGGTTGTCTTAAATTACATCAGACAACGGCATCTTTTTATCTTGTGAGATTTTGTGGGACCACTGCCAACTGTTCTAAAAGCTTAAGCTGTTAGATGAAGGCGTGGTTTATTATTTAAATATTCTTAACACTCCCCCTCATGCTTAGTCTGGTCTTTTGCCTAGTACTAAGCGTGGAAATTTAATTGGGGAGGCAAATAGAGGCCTGGAAGATTCGAACTCAGGACCTCCTAGCTCTGATACCATGAAGAATTTAGAGAAAAGAATTGTGATAATTCTCTGTATCTTTGTATCAGGATTACAAAGCTCTTTATAGGACTTCTACAAGTACTAACTAGGAAAAAACAGATCTGAATAATACAGCTATAATCCCACAAATCAAGGGATACTAATAAATCATATCCTAACTAATTATTTACAGCTATTTCCTAATAATTAGGATCCAGAAAATCAGGATTGAATATTCCTAATAATCAGCTCCTAAGAATCAGGATAATTCAACATATCTCATCAAGCAATGCGAATGGATTGGGTTCGCCATTGTGACAAGAAAAAGAATAAGCACCAGTCACTAATTGTGACTAATGCCCTGGAGAGATAGAAGAGCCAGTGAGAAGGATGATCCTAATTTACAGGCCATTTAAGGGATGTCAGTCTATGACCATTTGAAGTTCCATTGTGCAGAAACATTTATAATACACAAAAACTGTCAACATAGAAGGAACACTAACTTTTTCCTTCGGGTAATCTATCTTCCAAGGATCTCTTACTCGAGGAACAGAAAAACAGGAACCCAAATTTTTCTTATCCTTAAATAAAACAAGAACCCAGAATCCAAGGAATAAGCACTTCAACATTATTTTTACAAGATTTCACTATTGTATCTGATTATAAGAGAAACTGTTTCCTAAAAGAAATCTTCATGAGAACTCGAATTTGAGATGAATAAGAAATGGACTGACTACAACTCAGAACCACAGCCGCCTAAAGTGATAAATAGAATAAGAAGAACAACATGAAGTTGCATGCATGAGAATCACCATATAGAAACTAGAAGTGAGCATGATTTCAGGGTAGAACCTGGAACCTGAGAACTAGACCGGTGGGAACCTATAGGTTTCAAGGTACGCATGGTAGGTTCCAGATTCCAAAAAATGAGGAACCTGTTTTGATGAGTTAATCCCAATTCTTAGTTGGAGGAACCTAGGATCTAGAATAAATTTTAATGTTTTTCTTGGTCCAGGCCTTCGTGCAATCTTGCGATATTTCATACCGTTCAATGATGAGTGTATAAGCTAGGAGCACTAATCTAAGCTTCCATTTTATAACTGAGACTTTTACTTTATTAATGTTCACATTTTTCGTGTGTCTTTATGGTGAGTGAATTGTAGCGATAAGTGATGGTCATCAAAGATTTTAATTCACTACAATCGTTCAATTAATAATATATATGGAACCGAAGTAGACTCTGGAACCGACTTTGGAACCTGTGACAGGGTAGGTTTCAAGTTATAGGGTATGCAGGATAGGTTCCAGATTCCAAAAAATGAGGAATCTATCCCAAAGGGTAGGTTTCAAGTTTCAGGTTCCAGATGGAACCTATACGGAACCCAGAACTGCTCACCCCTAATAGAAACAGCAGAAGAAAAAAGATCTCACATATAAACCACTAGTTAGTACTAGTTCAAATGACAATTGACAGTCACAAATTTCCATTCATAACAATATATGGCGCATTCTCATGCCCAAAGGCAACATCCTGAGCTTAGCATGGAAATTGGAAAGTATCTCAATTCAAGAGTGCATGATGAAGAAGCGACCCCTCTTATAGACCAACAATGATTATAAAGATTTTATGTATATAAGAAATCACCTGTTCTTGCCAATGTTTGTCCACGATAAGAGGCCCAAAAACGGAGTTCCAGGATATCATTGGGACTATCAAGCAAATCTGACTCCAGTGTATTTTCATCGCGTCCAATTCGAGCAAGGAAATTTTTCCATTCATCTGGGGAAAAAGTCATTTGATGTATCCATTGAGAAATAAATTAGAAAAACTTTCAATCATCAGAAATACACTTGAAACGCCGACATTTAGCAGAGACAAAATGAACCTTTTTCACCGTTAAGTCTATCAAAATCAGTATATTCTATAATAAACTCAATAGCTTAACTGCACTATAGCCACAAACAGATACTATTCATCACGATGGATGGTTTTTGCACCAATAAAGTTCTTCTATGATACACATTTCTATTACCAACAACACAAGTCCTTTCCTATTTGCTCTACATTTTCTCACTCTAAAAATGGAGTGCATATACTCCTCCAACTGTCAGTATTCACTGGTAAGCATTGAACATGCTCAATCAGACAAATTCTTTAGCCTGGAATAATGAGTCCAGGGGACGACAATTTGTAAAATGCAGCAAAAACTAATTGAGCAAAATTGACAAATTCAAGCGCCTTCTGGAATTTCAGCAAAACAGAAAACTTCTGGAAAGCTCTAATAAACACAGAAAATTGATGGTCCATCCTGGAAAATGTACAATCTAAACTATATAAGCAAAAGACTAAATAAATATGCCAAGAAGATTAACTGAAGTACCTGGAAATATCTTCTGGAGGTAAAATAAAATGGATATTCCATCCTCATTTTTCTTTTGGAGTTCAGACAAGCTATACAGTACAATCTCGGAGTAGTATGGAGTGAAAACACTGCATATAAGGCAATCACAATATTTTCAGCGACGTATAACTTACTAGAATATGAAGACAATGCACTAAAGTAAAGTTATTGCCTGAAGGGCATCATCTCTCGGACAGGTTTGGCTGGAGGCATGTCCATAAATAGAGAGTTGGTGAAGAACTGCAGCCTACGTCTTGCCTCGAGATTCCTTGGGACATTGGAAGCTGAATCTTTAATTGTTATCAATGAGTATAACCTCTTGATTTGTGATTTCTGCAGATCAACAAAGGTTCATCAATTCTGACATGAAAAGCACAAGGCAATAAGGAAGGAGGGAAGGACAACAATGTCAAACAGCAAAAGTTTTACCAGATCTGCATCTCTGGGCCACTTTAAATTTGAAAATAAACGGCCTTCAGTCCGTGCTTTGGCCAAAACATTCCATGTATCATAGTTTTCCCTGAAAATAAATGCAACAGAACTTAGAAATAAAGCAAATACCACCTTATCTAAAATTATGAAGATATAATGAAACATGAGCAACCTCATATCCATTGAAAGTACATCATGTCGCACAACATCATAGAGATCTTGAACAGCCTTTATCGCTCCTTTCTCCAACTCCGCCGTCCATGAACTTCTCTGTAAGAAAAACAATTGAAAGTAATATGACATATCCATGGGCTAACAGCATATAAGTGATCAAAATAATAGCCCAGATCACTATCAGCGTACTTAAATCCACACATGAACAAACACAACCCCACCCCCACCCAAAAAATAAGTAAATAAAAGAGAAAACAAAGAAGTAGAATGGTTGAATTTTTCTCCCTCAGTATCTCCATATTTTGAGAGTTTTCCTCCGGAAGCAAATCTTGGGTTGACTAGTAAAATCACGAGCCAACTCACTGAAAACATTTCAGCTGTTATAAATCAAGTAGCCTGAGTTGAAATCAACAGAACCCACAAGTTGAATTGGCAAATGTGTTTAGATCACATTTTGACTCTTAAAAACTCAGATTTTACTTTAGCTGCAGGGTCATCTTCCTACATTGGGATTTTGGGCTTAAGGAAGCCAATCCCAGTCAAGGCAGCTCAAAACCATCACTCATCAAAACATGAGTTTCACAATGTGTAATGACAAAAAAAATAAAGAAAAATTAAGGGATAAACTCTTCTTCATCTTCAGAGGAACAGACAAATCAATTCAGATTCACTTTTCACAACCAGAGTCAAGGTTCTCTCTGTCTTCTGCATATGCTCAACCAATGCCTCAACAACAAGCGTCAGTCCTCACAAGCCAAGAACCAACTCTGACCCATATATAGCTTTACATATCCTTTTTTTCAGTGATAGAAGTGAATTTATGCAGTTATTTGCTTAATTCTGAGCTAGATCAGTTAGTTATTTCATTATAATAGTGTACTCAAAGTTGAAATACTAGTAATCAATTTCAAAAGTCAAAACTTTACATTTATATTTATAATTTTCAGCAATTCCCAACATATTTGGAACTGTAAATGCATAATCTGAATTTATTTCAGGAACCAGTTAAAAAATTTTGGATGGGAAAAAACTTAGCTAGTCGAGTTCTGCAAATAAACTCTTATTCACTTAAATGGCTTAATTTAAAGCTTTAACCAATAGTGCTAGTAATTGCTTAGTTAAGTAGTTTGGAGCTTTGTAATCCTATATGTATGAAATTTGCGAAATGTTCGTAAGTTTATCGATTTATCAATTTTACATTTCCTTAAGATTCTGTCTAACAGACACCTCGCCGATCCTGGGTGAAATGGTGATTTTGGAAAGGTCAATGCCACTGCACCACCCATGGACACTGAAGAGAAGAAAATCCAAACATAAAACACCTATGAGAAAGTAGTTTGATACTTTTATTGATAGAATAGAACTATCCTTTTAGCCTCCCTACATGCTGCTCAAGAATATAATTAGATAAAAATCATCTTTGCACTTCAATTTTCCCCCAACCACTCCACTTACGGAGTATATATTCAGGGAAAAAAAATTAAGGAGGAGAAAGAATTATACTAATAAAACCCCAACAAAAGGCAAAGGTGCAATGACAGGACATGTAAAAAAATTTAGAAATAGATGACGACTGCATTCTAGTTATTGTCTTTAGAGAAACTTCTAAACTAAAACCAGCATTTGATACGTGAGTAAGGATTAATAGCTCAAAGCATGCATAGACATCATGACTGCCAATGCAATCCATCAGTCTGCAAAGCACAAGCAAATCCAGAAGTAGGGACAGTATACAAACCAACACTCCCATGAGCACCGTTACTTTCTGAATCACTAACGACAGCTTATTCATCTGAAAATCCACATGAATGTTCCTTTTCTTTATACTTGCTTCAATGTCATCATAAACTCTCTCAACCCTGGCACAAGAATAGGACAACATTAAGACAACTCAACTGTTCAGTCGCTGACTTTAACAATTGACATTTTTCTTAGGGGTAACATAATTCTACTAAAGGCCTCAAGAAACCCAAAAAGAGCTCGATTACAAGACAAAGCATCCACAATATCAACTCGCTTGACAATTGAAATTACCAAGTATGCTTACCACATCCTTCCTTCTCCATCAAGTATTTCCATCAAAATATATTTAATGGAATAAAAGCACTCCTCCACAGCATATTTCATGTAGTCATCTCTACAGATCCTTTCCCATAGCTCATCTTGCAACGACTCTCTACCATCGACAGCAATATCCTTTGCTACAAATATCTGCATTTACATTAACAGAAACATGAACTCTGCAGAGAGGGCGAGAAAAGATGTATATTACAGGATAAATGCATGAATCAATCTCCGGAGAAAAAGGTGAAGATCTTGATTGAATGTATCACATTGACAAAGGGAAAATTGAGGGAGACTTACCTTGCTTGCAAGAAGAAAGAGTGGCCATTGCACCAAGGGCAGTTTCCACGAATTCTTTGGCATTAAAAGCAACTCCATTTCTCTTGAAAGAGCAAGTAATACTATAAAATAAGTATCTTAGAGCAAATAAAAGCGGGATCTAATAGGCAGATTATGTATCATAGAAATGAGAAATTATCAAAGCCACCCTTTAAGATTAGTGACATAATCAAAGCATAAGTCTATGCTTACAGGTTAGTGATATAGTCTTCTTCTCTGAGGTTCTTAACAATTTCATTCCAGAAGGGGGCAAAGTGAGCAGCATCCACTTTATTCTTCTCCACAACCTGCGCATGAATAAAGTCAACAAGTACCTTAGTGTTCCAGCGCAAAGACGAACTTCAAAAATATATGTTTGGTAAGATGATAAGATATGTAAGTCCATGGGAATAAAATACAGCTTTTGCATAAGTACTAAAAGATCTGAAGAGCTTCCTATGCTCATCATAGATTTCTATGCTTTTCATAATTCAACTAGCAAGAAAGTCACCTGGTTGGAAAGGCGATTTGAAGTCCTGAAAAAGATGAGACCATTAAGAAATAAGATGGTATCCAAGTGCGAAATATTGCTTTCTAATAATCGAAGAAAAACTGCAAACTTTCATGAGATGTTAATAGAATAAAAAGGGATATATAGATCAGACCTGTTGGCAAGTGGAGCATGAAGGCGCTCCATAAATGCACTGGGAAATTGCTCGAAAAGTCTGTGAACAGATTCCAATGATCTGATCTGCAACATTACAGCATACATGTTTGACTTTCAGAAAATATATGGCTAGAAAATTAAAGCAAAACGAATAATGATAAAAAAATACAAAGAAACAAGCAAATGGGTACGTCCTCCATCTACTTACAAGTGAAAAGTAAAAGGGAAAGCAGGAAAGTGTTTTGGACGAGAAAAATTACCTCCCCAAGACGATCTCGTGCCCCAAGTAAAAATCCCCACACGGCAGATATGATGGTGTAAAACACATAAATATCCAAAAGATAAATCTGAAGAAACCAAATAAGAAACAAAGGAACAAAAAAAATCAACACTAACAAAATGCTTTCAGAAAAAAAGAACATAATACAATATTGAAGTGACATCATAGGATCTATATGCGATAGGTAGTCTTCTTATCAAAAGTATATGGTCTATTTGGAGGGGTCATGGCTTTTGGAGATGTTGGCTCTCAGTTGTGGCTTTCATTCAACTTCATTTCTTTCAAAGTTCTAATGTTTCGATTATTATTGTTGAGACTTCTTGGCCGCAAAAAGAATCAAAGTATGTTATAATCCTCCATTTTATATTGCAATTTTACAAATTTTTCTACTTAAAAACCAAAAGCAAAAGCTGAAAGCTGGAAAGAATTAGCTTCTTTTACTCAATTCTTCCTTTTCTTTTTATGTGAAATGGCAGGTCCTCCCCCCACCCCACCCCCCTCCCCCCAAAAAAAAAAAAAAAAAAAAAAAAAAAAAAAAAAAAAAAAAAAAAAAGAGAAGATACCAAAAGCTGCTAAACCATCTCAAATTCAGCATAAAAGGTTGATAATGCAGTGACATGACAAAAGGAGCTGGTAAATAGATCGTGGTAGGGTCGTGGTGGTGATGATGTAGTGCTGGAGATGCTAAAAGGAATAGGTGGTTAAAGTTGTGAAGGAAGGAGTGGTATAGGGAGTTAATGGTGATGAAGCTGCTGCCAGTTGCATGGGGGTCAGAGGGAATATGTCATCACTTTATTTGGAATTACAACTTCATTTTCTCAAATTACCAGCCTTAGCCTTGCTATCACTCTACTATAGCATAAAACATCCATCAGATTCTGATAAACCCAATAACTAGTTGATTTACATCTTTATGACCAGATAAAACTTAGAAGGTACAGGGTCGGGAGTGATCTGGAGAACCTATCTTGCATCCTACCACTAACACAATAATCTGTATAATTCGGGGCCAGTAGGGGTTCAAAGGAGAAAACTGAATTAGGCATCCCAACTTACAGCAACCACAGGAGCCCATAAGGTGGCAACTGCCAAAGCATTGTGGTTATCTGCAATAAAATGAACATTATAGACAACAAAATGGCATCAACAGGAGAAACAAATGGAGATTACAAGAAAGGCAAATTATCAGGCAAAACAAAAGATGCTAAAGATCACCATTTGGTTACCCTCTTTTTAACTAAAATAGGAAAATGGGGCAACCCATATACACAAAGCTCCCCGCTACACTAGAGTCGGGAAAGGCCATCCACCATATGCAGCTTTCCCCTCGCAATATTTTTTTGCAAAGTTATTTTCACAACTTGAAGCAATAGACTTCAATCAAAAGGCCCTTGAATACAAGATTGAACCTTCAAGCGAAGCAAGAACTCTAAAGGGAGAAGCATTTTAGATGTTTAGAGCACTATAATAGATAGCCTGTCTTGTATTTTGTTAACTCAATTTATTCCTTGCATGCGACGATCCCTCTTACACAGCTAAACTCTTGCATATTACAAGGCAATTTAACATATTTGTAGATGAATCAAAGCCAGGCATTGGAAGTTTTTTCAGAAAATGTTAGGTAGATTTTTATGTCAAATTAAAATTATATGCGATACAAAAGAATGTATATTAACATAGGATTTGGTTTGAAGGCAAGAGAGCATTGCCAAACAGAACTGCCTTACTTTTTGATACAAAATCATGCCACGAATATTGCAGATTATTTTCTTCAACAATAGCTCTTGTTGGCTTCACTAAAGGCTTGATCTGCAAAAATCAGGGTTCAAAACAATTTAAAGACATACAAACGCCAAATCTCATGACAATAATTATCAGTAGAAGAGATGTCACAAACCTGAAGAAAATATGCAAAAGAAAACTTTGCACTCAATATGACCAGCCAAAAGATCATGTACCTGCAATTTCAAGATCATCCATATCAGAAAATTAACTTAACTCGAAATTGACGTTCTACCAACAAGATTTAGACTACCGTAATAGACACACAGAAATATAGACACTAGTAACGCACATATGAGCAAATGAAATTAAAGCTAAAAAAAATGGATTGCCCAATTAGATGTCTGTATATTACTTGAAAAAATCACTAGTCCTCTCATACATGCCACGTCCCACATAATACCTTTCCTGTAAAAACGGAAAAGGCAAACCAGGCAGAAAGAGTAAACTGTCAACTACACAAAGACAAGTTGACAAGAGAAACACACAGAAATTAAAAATAAGAGAACCTGACGCATCCATTTCAGGAAGCGAATCACAGGCCAGCGATCACATTGATTTGTCAAATGACGGCAGGCTGGTATCCGCATTAACATACTGAGGAAAAACTGGAATCCAGCATAGATGACAATGACGATCACATACAACCTATATACAAACGAATCTGCTTGATTTTGCTCCTGGAGAGCCTTCCTGCAGTGTATTCACAACCACAAAAAGAGGAAGTTAACTATGCTAATAAACTGAATACCAGTCAAAGGGAAATGAAAATTAGGATGAATGCAAGAATACATACACATAAAGGAAAGATATAAAAACTGAAGCAGCAGTAAACCAAAGGAAGCGGACTAAAATTCTAGAGACTGCAACGCGCCTCGTTTTTGAATATGCACCATACATCATCACTATATCCAGGACACCTTCATCACGGAAATACAACTTGATCAGACAAAATAACAAAGAATTAATAGTAATAGCATCTCTCGAAAGGTAAGATCTATGAAAAGAGATTTCTATGAAAGAAAACCATCTCAGAATGACAAATTTAGTCCGTGTTCGTAGAGAAAACACACTTTCAATAAATTTCATCACCACGAACGTCGGGCCTAGACTCAGAAGCTCCCGAAGAGTATCAGAGTTAAAACGCCCATCATTGAAGGCAATTATTGTGAGTCCCTAAAGCAAGAGTAAAAAATATCACGTCATGAAAAAGAACGAAGTCTTCACCATAACTCTGTAAAAGAAGTAAATATAAAATTATGGCACCACACAAGAAAACATCTGTAGACTAGCATTTCACCAAAAAAAGGTCAAGAAAATCCATTATGTAGATTCCTTAGAAGCCTTGAATAATCAAAATCCCAACAAAAGGAGGCCATAAATATGTGATAAAATAGTTCTAGCAGAGAGATAGGGTCTTACATTCAACCCTGACAAGCCTCAGAAGCTGAGTCAAAACATAAGAAAAAAATAATATGCAATAGGCGCTGTTGTGTGTGTGTGTGTGTGAGAGAGAGAGAGAGAGATTGAAGAGAACTACACAGTTCAACAAACATAAAGCATGATAAAGCATGCAATCAAGCACAAGCAGTACGCATTTTAGACCCAAGAACAGAAATGGAGTAGCATTATGCTTCAACGTCAATATGGCAGATCGAAAGGCATATAAGCAATCAAAAAGATAATGCAAAATAGATTTAGCATTTTGTTTTCACGATATGAGCTTTGGAGACTAAGACGTAAAAACTGAGTGAGTCAAGAGAGTGCATCAAGTTGACAAGGAAAAACAATAGTTATTCAAATTAAACTCATGCAAACCTGAAACATCATAACAAGAAAGATCCAGAGTCGATGGAAGCTATGGTAAAGATGAAGGAAAGTGCGGTGCTCCACAAATGATGTTTTCCCCTGGCGCTTATTTCCACTAGTTCGAAGAAGAATCTGTAATAAGCGAAAAGAAAATTAAGAAATACTGGTCAACATGCAAAAGCAGTAGAATAGGAGGATAAAAAGGCAGGTGATAGATGCACAAGCTGAAAAACAAATACAAAGGCTGGATTTATACCTTCGTCTTTGGTTTTGGCTTTTGAAAGAAGGAGGAATCTTTTCGCCACGGCCAGCTCAGGTCAATGCAATGAAGCGACCTGCCAACAGTGCCATAACATTGAGCCAACCCTCAAAGAGAAAGCCGCTAATGATAGACACAAAGATGGATACTAAACATTACCAGAAGTATTCATTAAAATCATCATAGTTTCTCCAGGAAGAATGCGGAGCCCTGCCATTGTCGTTGTTTCCAGCCTCCTGTATGTTACACATTACAAAGATAAAACGGAAAGGAATAATGACTAACACTCAGATGATGCGAGTGAAAATGCCATTCAAGTTTTTTCGACAAGAGATGGAGCATCTCATCACAATCTACAGCCAAGATGGCATTCATCGGCTGCCAATCCTCTTTACACAAAATTAACATTGTAGACACCACTCATGATTGGCAAATTGGTATGTTCAATTCAATTCCCTACTAATCGCACGCCCACAGGACCTAAACATCAATTAAACAAAACATTCACCAGGCTCATTTACCATCAGAACACTGAAAAGAGTAAAGACGTTGCCAGACATTGGGACTGATATTTCACACAGCCAAGCAGGGCCTTTGAGGACACACTACTAAATAAGGACATACATTTTTAAGCAATAAACAGTCTAAAGAAGAAACCTTCCTCTTTTCTACATAGAAAAAGTAGAGTTCCACGTGTCACTTCTTCCTTCACTGTACAATAATGGACAAATTTACCAACTTTATGTCCAGATATCTACATTTCCATGGCACAGTTTCAAAGAAGCAAATGCATGGCAAATAAACTCCTGGTTTTATTGGTTGTTAATTGTTAAACTGCGAAATGGCAATCTTAACCATTCCCATGCCACGCAACTAGAGTCTTATGCTCATGCCCATTTGCTTACTAAATACTAACCAAAGCTACAAGACTATACAGAAGGTAGTTTCAGATCAGCCCAAAGATGGCAATATGATCAAACTCAAGATCCAGCATGCACCCGTTGCAAATTACAAAGAAATAAGACCAGCACAATCACTCACAAAACAAGAAGCATGAAGTCCATATACAGTCTCTATCTTCTTTTGCAACACAATAAAAGAAATAATCACATTGCACAAAGATGCAAAAAAAGAAAACCAACTGTCAAGTATGTGCCGTACTAAAAAAATACAGTGGTACTGAAGAAAACACAGAACACAAAAGTAATTTAAAGACAAAGAAAACGGCATTTTAAGTAAGGGTAATAGCTAGATCATAGTAAATGTGTTTCTATTATATTAAACTGCTCAACCAATGAATGTGCCTACTTAAGTCTGGACTCACAGTGACTTTGGAAAGTTAAAACAGCAAAACCACTGATATTCCCACTGAGCATTGACACTATCACAGAATGACACGATGTGATCAACATTTGTGCTCTCATCCATCAAAATGAATGTCAAAAAAGCTCCTTGAGGTGACGAGCGAAACAGCCTATCCATTCTAAAGAACATTTACCCACAAATAAGATCTCATAGAGGCAAAAAACTAGTTACTGCCTAATGGGCACATACGTGTGTCTGTGCCTGTGTGTGTGTGAGAGAGAGAGAGAGTTTCCTACTTTAGCAACAGATGCATTTGCAATTGATTAATATAAAGCAAAGAATCCCAGGCCTACCGCTGCAACCACTTCATATAATGGAGCAATCACCCGATCAAGAAACGACGAAACACCATCAGAAGAACAGCTATGAGCTCGCTGTGCAATCCTCTGCTTTAATATCTCATCCATTTCCCTTGCCATCTGCACATCGAGTCTCAGAGTTCATACGGCATCACGGAAATTAAGGAAGAAAGAAAAAGCAGAACAGAAACACAGAGAGAAAGTAAAAGGACGAAATCTTACATGATGGAATATGTAACATAGGCACTCTGGCAAGAATCGAATATTGGCAGCTTCACCCCATATCAAGAAGTACAGTGAAACAAACAGTAGCTTCTTCTCCTTGCTAACAGCATCAAAACTGCAGAGATTCACCAAGTGAATACTCAATTGCCAAAACCATGACAGGAATCCCTCAAAATGTAATTTCAAAAGAATTGAGAAGGGAACATCAAAATATACCCGCCCCATACTGGTCGAAGGATCAAGTAGTTGCACCACTTCATATAATTATCTAGCGACTTCTTATATACATTATCGACAGCAGCTTCATGTAATTTCTGAAGTGAAACAAATAAATATCCACCATTAGCCAATAATCACATTGAAAGTATCCAAATATAAATTCAAATCCCTGCATAAAGCATGTCAACTGGTCATGATGGACAACCAACGGCAATCAGTTGCTACAATTGAACTTTCCAATTAATTTCAAGGACTTTGTCTCAGAAGACAGCAAAAGTTGATAGTAAGGTTTTATTCATCATAAAAGGGGAGTTACGGATCCAAAGATGTTGGTTCCTCTAGGGTCAGGTCAATCAGCACTGTCAATCAGCACATTCGCAGTAGAAAAAGCACATTGCCAGGAAGGGGTACAGATCCTAGAGTCTTTACTCCCATTTACAGCTTTTCTGGAAATCATCTTGCTAGGAGTTAAGATAATTTCTCGGAAGAACTAATTAGAAGAGAAGATGACAATCAAGGTAGCGCTATCTGCATAAGTAAGGTTTGGATTGCATTCCAATGATCTAAAAGGGTTATCTTCTTCAACAGATGCTACTGCAAAAAGGAGGAATGGAGGGATTATAGTCTGTCACATGGGATATCGGTTCACATTTTGCATTTGAAAGTCTTTCATAATGAAAGCATCAATTCCATTATGGTTGATCGCATAGAAAAGGACTTTTGACTTGGGAGGCCCTCCCAGCCCAACCCTTGACACTCTTAAGATCCTTTTCCAAACCTGCTCCTTAAAGAACATGCACATCAACGAATTGATCCTATTCCTATTATTCACAAATGTATAATTCATTAAAAGTGCTACAGCTGTTGAGCTCTAGCTTTCAGAAGGTGTGTTCCACCTGCTAATAACAAAAATCAATGTGGTGCCATCAGTGAATTTTGACCAATTATGAGTTACAAAGAACTAAGGAATTTCTGTGCAGGCAGAAGCATTTTATACCGGTCAAATTACAATCACGGACATTATACACATAACCGAATAAGCAAATACAGTACTTGAAACATGTCAATTTAACTTGTCAAGTTAACTTACTGGTTCAGTTTCCTCAAGTATGGAAAGTTGAGACTGTTCATTTGCAAGAAGATGAACCACATGTTCCCGCTGATTGGAGACATTGTCTTTCTGAAAGCAGCATGATTAAATTCTCATAAGATGAACTCACATGTCACTTGCTGACATAAGTAATATAATAAGGAAGGCCATTCAAGTAAAATCAGGGAATCCAAGGGGTACTGCTGTAATATAATATAGCCAAAACTCAGGAGGTGTAATGAACAATAAGTTTAGAAAGGGTGTAAAGGTGGGATGCAAATTCAAGATACACAAATTCATTGAGCAAGCATAATGAAGAAAACAGCAATAGTGCTGCCTGTACCATGCAATAAATACGCATAGATATTAAACCAGAAGTTCAACCAGCCAAATTTTATTTAATTACTGGTTTATATGTAGATTGGTACGCCATAGTTCTAGCAGTCGGGTGAAACTAATTGGACCTATTGAACTGCAAACTGAATGCTTCACCTGTCCGTACAGCAATTCAGCGCAAGCCAATGACCAAGACCAATTAAGACATATGTCCCATCAATAACCCAAAATGTGACGAAGACATAACACAGGCCATGACCCAAAGCACACACTAAAGCAGATGTGATTTGGCAAACAAAACTATTAACTTGATTTTCATAGCATCTCACAAGACCTGCTACAATGTAGAATGCCTGAGGTGCTGCTTTCCATAAACATATTCCAAATTCAAATGCCTTGTAGGTACAGTACCACCAATTCATTTGCATGAACACCACCACCAAACATAATATAAACAAAATCTCCCAAAAGAGCAAAACCTTCCATGACAAATTAGAAGCCACAACAATATCCAGACCCCAGTCCCTATCTGTATGAATTTGCACCTGTATACAATGTATGCTATTAAGCACACATGTTGCATAAGCCTTATGCAGGACAGAAAAGGGCCATCACATTCCCCTCAAGTGGACTACTATGCCAAGAACCCAAATACATAGATATTGGTACATTGTTAGCAATTGTTCACATTAATCAGAGTGAACTGTACTCACAACCTTAATTAATGCAATTAAGTTTATCAAATTAATCCTACATTCGTTTCCATAATGTCGACTGTTCTAAAAGCTTAAGCTATCAGATGAGGCGTGGTTTAATATTTGATTATTCAATCACTCACCCTCACACTTAGTCTAATCTTTTTTTGCTGAATACTAAGCGTGAACATAATTAAATGGGGAGGCAAATGGGGCCTGGAAAAATTTAAACTCAAGACCTCCGTCTTTGACAACATGTTAGATTTTAAGGGACAATTGTCAGCTATTCTAAAAGCTTAAGATATTAGATGAAAGTGTGATTTAATATTTGATTATTCTATCACATAGCATTAAAAATATTCTTCTCAAGCTAACACCTCTTAAAATACTTTTCATTCCCTATTAACTACCTAGAACTAACTTGATATATCCATATTGGGTCAATCAAATGCATGCCTTAAGAACAGAAAGTATTGGCATATTTTTCTTTGGTATATTCTATATAACCGATAAAAGAGGAAATGGTGAGAGAGGAGCAAAAGTTATCATGCGGGATAGTCATCTATTTACACACAAACAATTGTACTAAACCATCCAGAATATCAAAAGGAGATTCAGGATGCAAGCCATCACCCAAATACAAACCTGAAACCCAAAAACATAATGAAGAACAGAAAGTATTGGCATATTTTTCTTTGGCATAATGAAATCAAATGCATGCCTTAAGAACAGAAAGTATTGGCATATTTTTCTTTGGTATATTCTATATAACCGATAAAAGAGGAAATGGTGAGAGAGGAGCAAAAGTTATCATGCAGGATAGTCATCTATTTACACACAAACAATTGTACTAAACCATCCAGAATTTCAAAAGGAGATTCAGGATGCAAGCCATCACCCAAATACAAACCTGAAACCCAAAAACATAATGAAGAAAGTCAAATATATCCGTGTGTCTTGTAGCAGGAAGAGGATAATCTGCAGGCAATTCTGGCAGGTCTCTAGAGTAACTTAAAGCTGAAATTGCTGCCCGAACCTAACAAAAAGTAACTGAGTAAGACCCTTCCAAGTCAGGAATATGACAAAAACATGGCAGATCTGGTCTGGCAATAAAAATGAATAACCTCGGGGAGAGTCGCTATAACATTTGTTGTGCTTGGAGCGTCCAAAGGTATAATATTATAAGCAACAAGATCCTCCGTCATGGCAACATCAGATTCCATCATTCGTTTCAGCTGCCAAAATGAATGTCATAAGACTAATTATTAGAGAGCCGAGCTGAGATTTATTTTTCCCAATCAGATGCATCATTCATTCATTAAGATAACAAAAAATGAACACATACACAAACATATTATAAAAAAAAAAGAACAGTGAAGAAAGCTATAATTCAGTTTAGGACATTATTCCAGCCATAAGCTCAGAACGTTTCATTCACTCAATTCTCCAAGGACTTGGGCGGATAAATTGTTTCCCTTTGGTGATAGATGATAGTACATCAATTTTATATGCTTTCCTTCAAAACAATGGTGGTTAATCAAACCTCTTCTGGAATTTCTGCACTCAGCTGCTCCAGCACTGACCGTAAAACCTTCAGCGTTGCAAAAACTCTTTTCCTCTTCAGTGTCTTTCTCTCCAGCCTGTAATTACCATTACAATTAGTAATTGTTCCAAAATGCAGAAGAGGAAAAGGTTGTCATGATAGGGAACTATGGCAAATTATAAAGGTAAGACATGAAACAAGATCAGGATAGAATGGCCTTGGATAATGGAGGATGTGGTACAAGATGGAGCTCAAGAGCGTATAAAGGTCCACGCAGTCAAAATCACATGGTAAAAAAAGGTTTGCCTGTACTTTCTGCTATTGTCTAAGAGCAGGACACTCAATGTCTATATTTATCAGCAAAGAAGCAACTAGATGTCATTAATATAATCCTTTTTACTAACAAGTTACGCATCCATTGTAGAATAATACAAATTCGCACAAACTGTACTCTGTTTATGAGGGAGATACCAAAAAACCACCTTTATCTACAGGATAAGGGAAATATGTGAAATACAGGGATGAATCTATATTTTGGCCTCTGCATCAGTGAAATTCTGCATCAAGCCCAGCAACTATGAATTTCAGCCATTCTAGTGCCATTATATGAGTTTGCTATACGGAGCTACTATCGAGTTGGAAACACGTGTAAGTCCTTCTCACATGCAACCAATATATCGAAACATTGCGGTAAAAAGATTACTGTAGCAAAGGTGAAATTTTGCAACTGTCTACCATGCTATACTGCATTAAATGTCATTTTAAGGGAAGTAGCCATACAAGTGAAAGTACTTTACCCTAACCTGCACAACTAGAAGGACGAAAGGTCCTATTCAAGAAAGCATAACATTGATCTTGATCTAAAGATGAATCTCAATAACGTTTTTTAAGGCCTACAATACTACAAATAACTTCAAGTGACAAGGTCTGACAAATTCTTCATCGCAATCAACTTCCACATAATCACAGAAACTAGGTGCAAAAACATGATAACAAATTCATGTCTCTTCCTGAAACAAGAAAAATTAAGATGAGAAAAAGATCTTATCCTAAATCGCCTATGCAAAGTGAGATAAAAATGCATGTCCTTTCCTCTAGATAGGAGAAATGAAGATTTGACAACAACCTTCTTTAGATAGATAGGAAGAAGTTCACTAAAAGACCCAAAAAAATGCTAAAAAAGAAGGAGCAAGACAAAACATACTCGCCAAGATTTCCAGTGTAATCAGCAGATTCCCTCAATTTCATCTCTTCTTCTCGCAGTTTGACTACGTTATTTTTCTCTCTGTACAGTTTATAGAAGTCTTGCAAACGAGCAATGTCTTGGCTTCTATCAATGGTCCCACCTTCCCTCTTTGCAAGCTTTTGCTGAAAATTAATTAAGAAGGAAAATGAAGCAGACACCTTGTGGAGAAAAAATCATGATACCACCCTTTAATACATATTACCATCTCATAGGTTTAGCAGCTATTGTTGTTATAAATTGCAAATGATGGACAAAGATATTGAATAGACCTATGAATAAAGATGCTTGAGATTAACTTTTTAATTCTTTGAATGCTATACACTCTGCATTGGTGTTCTGATAGGCTTGAAGGGGCAAAGAAAGCGCAGTGAATAATATATGCACCAAGGATAGGGAAAAAAAAAAAAAAAAAAAAAACCCAACAAGAGATGACTCAGAACAAAAATTTCTAGCTTTGATGATGATGTGAAATCACTTATAAGTTGCCAAAGAACATGAATGAAAATGGTGGAAGGAAACATCTAGATTTTGGAATTCAATAAAGACGAGCCTCGTCATTGTGCATAAAAAATTGAAATGGTCCATTATACCAAAATCCTGAGAAACATCATTGTAACCATGCAAATAAGAGAATCTAAGAAGAATATTACCCTATATCAGAGCTTATCAACAATTGGAACTTGGAGCCAACCTGCAATCCCCTTGCAGCCCCCTAAAATCTAAAACTTTCCATCCCAAATGTCCCAAGAAAACTTGAAACATTTTCCCCAATTATATATTCAATCTCACCAAATTTTCGACCATACATCTACCTCTAGAGAAAGCAGCTTGAAATTCAATCATTAAATGGGAACACTGTCCAATAATAGAAAAGTGAGAAAAATGATAATCAAAGTATAAATAGATTAACAGGTGGAGCCATAAAAATTAGGAAGATGCAGGAGAGTTGGTAGTGAAATTGTGTGCTCAAAAAGCTGGGAACTTGGGGATAAATGGAAACAAAGAATTAGGGCTGGGGTTTTCGAAGGCAGAAAGGAAATGTCCGCCCTGGTATAACAGCGGATAAATTTCTACTATTCATGCAAAAAGTCAGCTCCTGAATCCACCTTAGGTAGTAGATCTATTGAAGCAACTCGCCATGTTATATAGGCAAAAGTTAGTCAATTCATCAGTCTAAGAGTACCCAGATGTGTTTCTCTGTGTCTATGGGTGGGTGGGTGTGTGCATGTGTGCACGTGGTACAGAGAGAGAGTACATTGCATCAATGGAAAGCACAACCGTAGAACAATGTCCAGTGCACATAGGTACTAGCATGTAAATCTAAAATCGCCAATCAATAAAAAAATATACAGACAGTCTGCAGCACAGAACGGTGTCCATGGAATACAAACCTTAATTACCGACATTAAACCAGTCTTGAATTGTAAAACACCTCTTCCTTCGCTGTTGGGATCGAGATTCTGGGCAATCGAATACGCATGCTCACACACTGCAAGTTGGTGAAGAGAATCAACAAGTATTAGAAAAGGCAAAATAGGATATCTAATGGGTCCCGCATACAATATATCCAAAAATGAGTTTTTCCAGTCAGCTTGGATTCTTGGACATGCAAGGGTAACACAACAAAGGTAGCACTTTCAGCAACCAACTTCCTCCGTAAATCAATAAATCCAACAAAACAGGTAAACAGTCATATACTTCTGTTGGAAAAAATATTCTTTAATAAAGAATATGAGAAAAGCATAATCAATGAGTTCAGGACGTATAAAAGGGCTGGTACCCCCAAAAAGGGATTAAGAAAAACAAAGGGAAGAGTATAGTATGCAAGAAAGAAAATAAAAATGACTAAAACAATATGCAAGATTTGGAAGCCATCCATTCTGCTAGAGATTTGTATATGAATGCCTTCAAAAGATTTTCTTCATCTAGTGTCCTTCCAAAATTCTTCTATTTCTCTCTAACCATATATGGGGGCAGAGGACTCGAAAAGTTCCTATCAAAAATCCACGCCTTGCACTGCCTGCATGAAAGTAGGCATCCTATGACCGTTTGAGGGATAGTCCAAACAACGCCGGCTTTCAGCAAGAGTCGTAATAAGTTTCTAAAGCCAACTATCGATATTTGAAAGCGGGAGGACGAACTGCACACTCCCCAACAAAAACAATCGTAAGGTTTCTTCGCCGAAGATTCTCATTGTTTAAAAGTTCCCTAATATGCTGTCCAAACCGACTATTGATGACAGAAAGCCCACCCAAATATATGGTAAGACATTGCTCCTGGAAGTTTTCTAAGTGCTCTTGCAACTTCCCCTCGACCATTCTGTTTGTATTCAATTTAATTGTGATTTGTTAATTCCTCATCATACTTTCCTATAGGTCATGAATTTTCTATTGTGTTGTTTTACTTCATTTGGGTACACATTGTGCATTTTACACACATTTCGCTTCCTCATACAAAATCTATTTCTTCTTGATTTGAAAAGCTTCCACAGCTTACTTTTATAACTTGATGTTTATTCCACAATAGTACGAGGTTTGCAATTTTTGATTAGATTGATTGTGCATCACTAGCACCATTATAAGAAATCTGGGTGATTGTAAGAAAAGGATGCCCTCGAAGCATCAGAGGAAGTATTCTGACTAGCCTTAAACAATTACATATGATGGTTGCTTTCTCTTGGCATGCTAAGGTCTTCGATGGAAGTTATTGATATATCTCTATGATCCTTTTCATCAAAATGACCTTTTATCTGACACCACTTCAAATATGGTTGGACTTGGCACTAAATACGTAGACGTTGAAAACCATATCCAGAATTCTGTAGTAGTATTATTGGAAATTTGTGCAAGGTAAATGTTAATCGATTTGAGAAAAGAATTACAGTAAAGCAGTAAGGGTACTAAACATGAGTGCGCTACTGGAGCTATGGGATATGCAGATGTTTCTTGTAACCAATGATATCCAGGTACAAGCAAATTCTTCCAGGTTCTTCTATCATGCTTCCTAAAAAGAATATCTTTTACCCAATAGTTCTCGACACCACATACTAAATAACACTCGCAAGTACTTTTTACAGTTCTTGAATACATGACATGTGCATTGTGATGTAAAACTAGTAAAAGACATGCCCGCACATCCTATACATTCCAGTCGGGTATACGCTTATAATGCACTTTAAGCGTATACAAAGTTTAGCGAGACCCCCCCCCAGTATAAATGGATGGACTAATCCATTAAATGAATGCCAGGCAGCTAGAGAATGCATGTGTTTACCAAATACCATGTGCAAAAACAACAATCTCACGGTCTCATCTTTGCAATAACCACTAACCATATGAACGAGGAGACCAATGCAGAATGAAGATTAAGCATTGCGAGAAATTCATGCACTGGGATTTCTCATCGCAAAATTTACAGTTTCGCATTGTAAGCAAATAATGCATCATGGGACATCAGCTATGTCACTTGTCAGATGATAAAAACAATTCTATAGGTTCAGAAGTACTTCAACAGTGATAGTGACAGCATTGACCAAATATGACTAAAAGCAACTTAATATTCACACCGGCAATCATGAAAAGAAATATAAGATCATTGGAGTGGGCTTGACTTACTTCAGTGCACCAATGAAACGTTAAAAGTGCATTCAAAATCAGGACAAGTAGGGGAGAAGACATGGCCAAAAGAGAGGAAAAAAATAAAAAGTTACGAATACATACAAATTCTAGAGACACTGGGGTCTTCATCTTGAATCTCATCTGCAGCTCTCAGGATTTCATCTATGACCCTGTTATTTGCGAGCGAAGACGGCACGAACCCGGCAATTCCAGTGACGGGACGTCCAAAAGCATCGGTCCCCGTCCTTTCCCTCCTCAGCGCAGCCCTCACGAGCCTCTCCCAAAGATGCTCGACTCGAGACATCTTCTACCCCTGCACGCAAAAGCAACGCGAGTTCGGAGCAACCGAGGTCAAAACCAATCCGACAGACGACCCCGTTCCACCACCTACAAGCAACCTAACTAGACAGAGTATCCGAGCGCGAATGCTCCGAAAGCATTAGCATTTCCATATCGGAAACAAGAAACCGCTAGCAATTCCCCTAAAACTCCAAAAAAAAAGAAATATCCGACAACTGCACCGGGGCTACGATAACCGAAAGAATCGAGCCGCGCCAACGGCAATCCCGAACTAAAACGAAGCGAAACTCGCCGGCCGGCTCGCGCCGATTCAGAGGATGAAAGAGCGACCGCGGCCGGCGAGAAAAACCGGAAGATCCAGGATCCGCGGACAGTTCCCGGTCACTCCGGCTTCCATAAACGGGATGAGGACGGAAATGGAAGGCGGCGCGAGCTCACCAGATGCGGCCCCGAACCGAGCCCAAACCGAGCTGAGCCGATCCCTTCCTTTCCTTCCTTCCTCCTTCTTCTTCTTCTTCTCCTTCAGCAAGCTTCGAAGTCGAAGGAGGAGAGATGGTGGTTCGCCTGTTTTGGGGGAGCGGGTTTTGAAAAAATGGGGAACGGAACGCGACAGCGGGGTCCGATTCGAGCCAATTAACCGGCTATAGCCGGTCGGGCACGGCGCGTGGACTCGGTGAACGGCCTCTCTCGATTTCTAGATGATGTTTCGATTGACGACGCGGAGAAGCAACCAGCCTTCTTCGGGAACGGACCACCGGGTGCGATCCGGTGACTTTTTTCGATTGGGGTGGGAACGGAAAAGAGGAGGACAAAACCCTTTCCTTTCGACGAATGGCCAGCCGCCGCGTGGCCACGTGGGGGTCCTTCCTTTTCTAAAGCCCTCCGAAGAAGAAACGCCGCTTTTGTATTTTGAAACTTAGGACGGAAGGAAATTTTTATATTGATGGCGAGATCCCCACGACACTTGCTGCATGTGAAAAACCGGGTTGTTTATAAACTGATAGACCTTATTGCTTGAAATAATTTGTCAATTAAAAAAACTTAATTTTCATTATTAACAACAATTTATCTATTAAATATTTTCTTCAATTAAACAAATATTTGTCATTTATCTATTTTTTGAAGCGAAACAAATTATATCTTTTAATTATTCGTTTTTCACAAAACAAAAGATCTTAAATTTTTCAAAACACTAATTATCGACATTACGAGAACGGAGATTACATTAAAGCCTGTGATTTTTTCTTAGCTACTTAGTGCAATTCCTTTGAGTGCAGCAAGGTAACAAATTTCAAACCAAAATATCAAGAATAATACCCTACTGATATATAAATTTGATATGTTGTCTAATGCAAGATACACAAAAAAGGATTATATGTACCGGTTACATACTATAGATAACATAACCAACCATAAAAAAGTGTGTCCTATTGAGATTGATGCCACATTTAATGTCCACAGTGAAACTATTATTCGGAATGATACTTTCTAACGACAATTAAGGCGCATTTGATAACGTTTCTACTCATAAAAATAGTTTATTTTTGGAAGCATTTTTTTCTATTTCTATTTTCGATAACAATTTATAAGTATTTTAAGGCGTTTACTGATTACATAAAATTTCTATTTCCGGAACAGAAATACGTTTGGTATTACCCTAAATATTTTTGTGACTTATAATTTCTTTTAATTTATTGATAATTTTATTACATTTTTTCTTTTCTTTTTCTTCTCCTTCCTCTAACCTGTCATCGGTCTTGCCCATGGCCAGTCGGTGACTAGCTAGACAAGGACCGGCAAGGTCGCTGGCCTTGGGGAAGCCTCGACGGCCATCGACAAAGTCCCCCTAAGCCTCGCCTAACTAGTGTGAGGTCGACCTCGCCCACCCAGGCGATGCCGATCTCGAGGTGGTCAAGTGAGGTCAAGCCTCACCATGACTAAGTGAAGCTCGGCCTCACCCAGATCTGGCGAGGCCCAGCCTCGCTTGGCCACCGTGAGGCTAGGTGATGCCACCGCAGGCAATGCTAACCTTACGGTGGCCAGGCAAGGCTCGACCTCACCATATCTAGGCTAGGTTGAGCCTCGCCCAACCACGATGAGGCTCAAGGGGGCCTCATCGGTGGCCGACGAGCTTGGGATGACCTCACCGGGGATGGGTCTCATCTAGTCGGTCGACGGCCATCGCCGAGGCTGATAACCAATTGGGGAAAGAAGAAAGGAAGGAAAAATAAAAACTTATTTCTTAAGTTGTTTCCAGTAACAAGAAACAATTTTGTTCTTGTTTCTTGATTTTGTTCCTAAACGCATTTCTATTATGTTTCTATTACAATGGAATAAAAGAACATAAACAAGTGTTCTTTGGAGCATCATCAAACAATACCTAAAGGTTTGCATGATACATTTTTATTTCTCTTGATCTTCTGTTTTTTTGTTCCTCGGAAGAAAAAAAGAATAGAAATCCATTTGATAACGTCAACTAATTTTTCTATACCCTGAAATAAAAAAATTGCCAGGGAATAGATTTGGAACATAAACAAGAAATAAAAAAAAAAAGTAATTTCTTGTTCCCAATAATAATTTATAGAAATAAGTCATTTTTTTTCTTTTTTCTAATTTTATTCTTTTCTTCTTCCTTGCCGCGGTCGTCACCCTTGGATTCGTCGCCGCCTGTGGGCACCATCGATCGCTTGCCGCCGGCCCCCACCCATCGCTAGCTACTTCTAATTGCCCGACCGTTGCCGGCTGCCGCTAACCGATTGCCGGCCACCTCCCGTCGCTCAACCGGCACCGGCCAACTACTCGCCCTCCGCCAACATCGCCAACCGCCCGCCCTCCGTCGTCGGTCAATCGCTACCTACCTCCAACCAACTGTCGCAAGCCGCTACCGGCCACCTCCCGCAGTCAGCTGATCATCGCCCTCCGCCACTGCCGGCCAACAGGCCGACCACCGACAATCACAGTGTAACTGCCAACTGTTGCAAGCAGCCCACGTTGGTCGACAAGCAAGAAGCAAAAACGAAAAAATACAAAAATTTATAGATCGTACCAAACGCATTCATATTCTTTTTATATCTCGAGAATATAAATTTTTTATAGTTACCAAACACGTTATTTTACTCATAAATTATTCTATAAAATAGAAATAGAAAAGAACTATTTCTTAAAAAAAATTGTTCCTCGAAACAAAAATATTACCATTCGCACTCTAATTTGCCGATGTTCTTCAAATTCTTCACTACGTCAAGAGCGTGTTGTTTCATGACCTTCACTTTTTTGTTTAATCTGCATTGGTGTTTCGAAGTTGCCTAACAACTTAGCTTGTCGCTCCACTATAGGCTATCATTCATTTTTGAGAATTTCACTTATTTCATGGTGCAGCAAGAAACAAATCATCATTGCTTGCTCTAAAACAGATATAGAATATCGAGCAAGCTAATCCTAACGCGATATCAAAGTTATTATGATTGCGATGGCTACTTAAAGAAACGAGATTGCGTCATCATAGCAGGATAGTCCTTAACGGTCATTCGAGTGTCATCCAAATTCAAAATAATTACATTTTCCATAAACACACAAAATATAATGAGATAAATTATCATTTCATTCAATATAACTTTTTGTTGTGGCACCATTCAACTCATCTCCAGTTTATTCGTCAACCAGACTGCTGATCTCTTCCCCAATAAACATCTAGCTAAGGGCATTTGGATGTTTTTTCCAAAATTCTAGCTGACTTCATTCTAGTCACTTTGAGTTTAAGGAGATTGATAGGTTTAGCGTAATTTACATCACATGTAATTAAATCCAATTGCCTTCTCACCCTGCACATAAGCACAGACTTGTAGTCTCCATTGATGATGGAATCCATTACACTTTTCTCTATTTACCACAAACCACAAATCTCAACTACCTTCAAATTCTGAAATCTTTTACTCATATTCGGCATTTTTTTTCTCCACGTCATCACCACGTTGCGCGGTTCCCACTACATTCCTTTTGTGCTTCCATTGAGCTCGTGATCTGCGCTACCACGTTGCGTGGTTTTGTACGCTCTCGGTGCATGTGAAGTCAATTTAGCATTTCACGACCCAACCTCCTTCATGGGAGTACGTGAGGTCGGCTCCATTGAAAGCAACCCAGAAAGAAACACCATCTAATTGGCTGATTAAGTGCAATTGTTGACTTGACGAAGTATGCGTTTTGTTGTGTATTATACGACAATTAATCAAATATCAGGCCAAAAGTTTGTATTTATAATAAGATTAATATCACGAAAAATCCTATATATTCATGATAAATTTACTTCAAAAACACATTTTGAATAAGTTTACACTCAATCAGTTTTCGTTAAATTTTACTTTGAAATTATTTAATTCGATAACACGTGGTAGTTAATGAGTACACTAATTTGGAGTTTATACCATTTTCTTATCATAGATTTATCGATTTGTGATTTTTTGGGATATCAATAAAATTTAATAAAAACTAACGAAAAGTAATCATAAGCTCATTAGTTTAGAAATTTTGGTGGTTGAGGTAAATTTTTGGTCGAGATTTATGGCGGTATTAATCTTTTATGATATTCAATAAAAAAGAGGAAAAATTTCACCCGTGGGCGCTCATGCTGAGGCGCGCGCGCGCTCCCTCTCCCCTTTTCCATCAGTCCTTTCCCTTCGGTGCTCCGATTCTTCAAAAGATCAAAACCCCAAACCGTCTCTCTTCCCGCGCCGGAAGCCTCGCGAGCGGCGGCCAGAAGCCTCCCGAGCGGCGGACGATCGCCGGAAGATCGAGTCGCGCCGGACCATGGACGACGAACTCGGTGGCCGAAGCCGCGCAGGTTTCCCTCTCTCTCTCTCTCCACCCGGCGTCCGCTAAAAGTTAACCGCCGCCTCGAGCCGTTTCTCGTTTTTTCCCGCGTTTCCGACTTCGAGGATCCCGGCTCTTGATTTGCAGGCGGGCGAGGAAGGATTAGGAGCAGGACCGTTCTTGGCTCCTCGGTCCGGGCCCTCGGCGGAAGCCTAGCTCGGTTTGCGCCGGAAATCACTTGACCTGCCGTGGCGTGCCGAGCAAATGCCAGATGTCTCTTCCAGGTAAGGCCTGGCGAACGAATGCTACTCTTTCGATGGGAAGTCTTGCTAATTGATAGACAACATGTTAGAAACCTGTTTAGGATATCATTTTATGATGTCTTTGCTGTAGTGATGACTTTGGTTGATTGGTGTGACGAGGCCGATGTTGCCAATACCCGTGTGATTGTAAGAATGTGAAGGATGGCATGCTATAATTTCACGCTTTATATTCTAAGAGATGGCATTGACATTTCTTATCCTGGCTTTTCTAGTTACAGCCATCATCAAAATGGCATTGTTACTTATTTTTTTTCGGTTTGATAATAAGTAGTGTACTCGACTTATGAAGGACCTGAAGGTGCCCATGTAGGATCGTTTACAAGAGAGAATCCACAAGTTATTGGACATCGATCGCATTTGGTTTGGATTCAGCCTGATAATTAATCCTAGAAACCAAGATAGTGATACTTGACAAGGAAGATGTTGACAAGTGATGTCAGGGCACTCCTTAAGCTGAAACTGATGTATCTAGAAATTTTAAAATGGTGATTATTGTACCTTACTAGATGTAAAACTACAACTCTTCACTCATTTTGTGATGTATCGACAACACAAGATTCATATTCCAGGAATGATCGGTTAAAAGTGTAGTAAGGCCATTGGCACCCAATTATGAGATCCTATCATCCTATCAAAAATATTCCTCTCCTCTCCATAAATGAACTTTTCTGTTTCTCTCCCTTCACACTAGCTACAGAGTTGCAAGAGGAATGAATTGTAGGCTTTGTAGATCCGAAGGATGGTATTTTCCCTTTTATTTTACAAGAAACTTCTTTGGCAATTTTCATTGAAGCCTCAAAGAAGAAAAAGACCATATGGCAGTATCACAAACAGTGGAATAAGAAGTGGTTTATGTACTTTTTCCTTTCTTTGCAAAGGTGACATCTGTTTTCCAAGAATTTCTTCCTCGAGGTACATGTTCAAAAGCCTTCAAAACAGGGAAAAGATTTTGCTTGAGACCATGACTTCCAGATCATCTTCCTAGGATTATTTGCCCTTCCTCTTCCCAAGGTGTAACCAACACCTTAAAGGGTCTTACAAGCAATAGCCCATTCGTAGTTTCTTCTTCTTGGAATGGCTGCATTCTCTAGTTACGCAAATGGCCAGTAATCATTCTGGCACCCAGTCTCTGAAGTTCCTTAGAAAATCTGTCATTCATACTCTTCTGTTGTCAATTTTCAAAATGTTGAAGCTTGCTGTTGTTTAATTATCTCCAGCAGTGGAGAACAAGTCTAGATATTGGCTTTGCAAGGATGATGAGCTACACCGGCAATTTTTCAAGAAGAAATCGACTTACAGAGCCAATGACAAAATTGGTTGATAAAAGAAATGTTGTCACTGTTGACTAATATATTTCGACTAGTTCCCCAAACCATGGCCCAACTTTTGAAGTCGAACTAGATTTTCAGTAGAAAAATTTCGGTACAACACAACTTTCTGAACTTAATTATTTTCGACCATAGGCCTACACAGTCACTTCCCACAAAAGGCTATATCAAATTATGCCCAAACCTCTTGCTGATTGTTAATTTGATCTTTTTCCATCCCAGACTTGCCAGACTATACTTGAAACCTTGCAAATGGCTCTTGATAGAAATCCATGTGATCCTCTCACCTTTTGTTATTAGTAAGGTAGAAAGAAAAGGTGATATAAAAGAGGAGGTAAGCTTGACAGTGTGCTTGGGACAAGAGCAGTCCTCCCTCCTTTTGATAGGCAAGATTTGTACACCTCCATTAATATTTCTCTGATAGGATCCCATACTCGCCAAAACTGCCTGTAAATGAAGGAGAATACAGTGGGATTGATAAGGAGATGTGCGGTACTTCTCATCCTGAATTATTCAGGATCCAAACCATTGATAATCAACATCTTCTTGACGATTTATATCTTGAATAAAATGGCATAACAAGCGATAACATAGGCAGAAATCCCTGGATCAAGGAAATAAGCAATTGGAGATTCTGCTAGTGATAACCAAAGAAATTGGCTAAACATTCATAAATCCTGTGCCTTATGAAAGAACCAATTCTCATGATCTTGGACTTTTTGTCTAAAACAAACATACATCCGAAACTAAGAAGTCTCAGAGAAAGGAGGAGGGAAAGTTCACTCAGGCACCCTTTTCTTGCGATTTCTTGGCTTTAGGTGAATTTTTTCCTCATGTGCGAACTCCTTGTTTTGAAGATCCTATCCCATGGCCGTATTAACCCAAAGAAGAAGCAAGAAGTAGAGTCTTATCTCCCTAAGTGGAGTTGAATATGTCAAGTCATGCCACTGCTTCCTGCTGTTGTCCTTTTACAAAGCCTTTTGTTAGATTTAAGTACTATTTATGTTTCTTCATCATCTCCTTCCATGTCATTCCGTACTCTTTTCATCCCAGACAAAGGAAAGAAACACTTTCACTGAGCAAGAGGAGTAAAAAATATTTGAACATCAATAGTTTTCTGTTAAATATACTAGTTCGCTAGACCAAAGCACTTAGTCATATCTCATAAAGATGATTTTTATGAAAATACAAATTTGGAATTTGAAGAAGGGGAAGGAGGAGTGTTGACCCACTACAGAGAAAGGGAGACTTATTCAATCATTGTTTCCCCATTTTCCGAATAGATGATAAAGCACACTTATCTTAAAAAATGAGCATTTTCAGTAAGATCTATACTAGGAATACGTTATGCTTAGCAAGACATATAAGGTGCCATACTAGGATTCTATTTTCTAGTACCATGACCGCAATGAACTCCCGCTTGTTTCTGCTGTATTTACCCCTGGGCAGCTGAGTCTCCCCTAAGGCCGATGCTCCCCTTCCAATGCAATTTTGCATCTCATAGCTTCGAAAGATCACTTAACCCCTTTCGTCTTCGAGGCTTCTCATTGGAGCATCCAAAGGATATCTTCTTACGTGGCCAAACCGCTTCAAATAAGTTTTATCCTGCCTATCCTCATCTGGGGCCAAACCCACTTTCTCTGTAATAGATTCATTCCTATTCTCATCTTCTCAGAGGGGCCAAGGCATTCTCCTAAGCATTTTTCTCTCTAGTACTCCTATTTTGAGATTTCTTGGGGTTTTTGAGAGGTAAGTATATTGAAGAGCACTGGGGAGTGCGTCTAATATGTAACCTAGAAGTTAGAGAAGATTGGCAACAAAGAGTTCAAAGAAGACCAAGTGTCTAAGGAGTTACTGCCAGAATGCAGAAAGAAAGTTGGTACCCAGCTAGCTTCATATGACTATTATCATTTTTTATAGCTCTCCATTTCTTTCGTTTCAAATAATAATTAAAAAAATTGGCAGTGAGGACAAAAAAGACAAGCTTCTCTATCTTGACAATGGTTTCAACCTAGCCAAGGCGAGAGTTCCTCTGAAAACTCTGCTATAGCCCAACAAATGTGCAAGTCACAAACAAGAAAGGCATCAAAAGTAGTTAGACATTATAAGACGCTCCTCCTAGACGATTAAAATTGGAAGATTAACATGGGCTTGTGGGGTCACAAGTTGTTGAATTAACCATGAATTGAAAAGAATAAGCATCCATTACGGGGCAAAAGATGCTCAAATACACATAAGAGAAGGTGCATAAAACTGTGCCACATGTCCTACCATGCATACTTTAGTGCGACAGCATTTTGCTAGCCTTATTGTCTCTTGTAGAGTTTTTTCTAAGACTTGTGTTTTGTTTGGGAGTTAGGAGAAGAGAGGAAACATGGGGTGGGAGAAGAAAAAGGAATTTCCCTTCAATTCACTCTCACATAAAATTCAACACTTTCAAAATTTTCCACACCCAACTCTCATTTTAATCCCCTCCACTCTCTCCCCGAAAAAAGAAGCCTTAAATGATGGTGGCTACTCAAGCACCACATGCGCTTCTCTACTTCATCTTTCCCATTTGTAAACTATGGATGATGTTTTTGTCGATTTTTCTATCCATCTCTGAAATAGATCCAAGATATCGGATATGTTCACTCTTTTGGAATAGTTGATCTTTGATTCTCACCATTGTGTTATATGAACATCTAATTCGTGGTCTCCCTGTTACATTTACTCTATGGCAGTCCGACTTAAATGGAAACCGTTCGATAGAGAAGAATATCACACAAAAGGAGAGAAAAGAATCAATTGGCCAATGACTGTGCTTGTTTGCTATATTTTCTCATTGACGTATGTGTATGCACTAAAGTGCTAGAGTTTTATGCACCTTCTTTATTTGTTCCTTCACGCATGTTTGACCGGGGCCCGATGTTTGCCATATGTTCTCTTTGATGTATGTGCATGCACTACAATGCTAGAATTTTATGCACCTTCTTTAAATGTTCGTTTGTTCTTGTTTGCCAGTAATAGATATTTTGTCTTTCCAATTAATGGGTGTAATATAACCTCCTCCATCCATTCAATACCCTGGTTTCACGCAAGCTTATGTTAATCTTTTAGTGTCAATTGTTAGAACGGGAGTGTCGTGTGATGTTTAAATACTGGGAACACTATTCTCATGCATGGGATGGCATTTTTATGTCCCCATCATGGAATTGTTTAAGAATATTGACATGCCTGCGATTAAAACATAAGTTCTGTTGGTCGTGTTTGATATCATATCGATTTCTGTGTTTTCTTTGCCAACTTTCCAAAGGCCTTAAAGGGATAAATGGAGTCTGTTTTACCAATAAGCGTTTTGAGTTCCTTATAATATACTTTATTTGTTTATTTATTTAAGCGGTGGGAAGATTGTACTTGAATTTGCTAGGATATCCTCCTCTTTCTAACAATTGCATGTCATTGAATTCGTTTGTCGACTAGTGTTGTAAATGTAATGCCACGGATGCAGAAATATAATGAATGCACTAACGTTCGGTTGACCTTTGCCAGCTGAAATCACTCTTGGTTATGGTAATGCTTATGTTAAACTCGGCAAAGAATTAATTACTAGCACAATCTCCTACAATGTTTCTATGGGTCTGCATTGATTTCTCCACACCCGTGATATGGCTATTTAAGACTCTGTCTTTCAGTAGTTCTATACAATGTGTCTTACTGGTTTAGAGAGGTATCTCACAATTTCTCCTCATCTTCTTGAGATTCACGGGAGTGTTCTTCCAACAATGGAGGCACAAGCTAATTGTCCTAGGGGACTAAGGGTTGGGAATCTGCTTCCCATTATGCCTGACCCAACTCAGAGAGCCTTTGAGTTCTCAAATCACATCCACACCACATACAGCCCAAACCGCTTCATTTTGCCGCAGTACTCCTTTTATAATCCTGTTGCTTTTGGATCTTCCTTATCACCAGATGTTGAATCAAATACTCTTATTCTGGTAAACAATCAGGTTCATGCATCTTACTTGATCTCTGATTCTTCTAGAGTTTTTGAGCCGTCTTTCTCCATGGTTGACATATCTGGTCTTATTAGCCTATTAGGAGACATGACTAACCTGCAATATTGTTTTGAGCCATTTAATGGTTCCATTTATCAGATCAACCGTCACCCCTATGGTGACAGAAATGGTCTAACTTCATTTTTGGACAATGCTGGTCCTCACTGTGCTTTGGTAATTGAGCGATTCCGTGTTGGGATCTTGCCATCTTCACTCTATGCTCCTGAATTCATCCCCATGAGGTCTCAGCAGGTTCCACTGGATACCGAGGTTGCCACTCCGGTTCTCGGATTCCGTGGTACTGCTGGATTTATGTCAAACAATTCCTGGCTGAGGAACTCACAAGAGGATATGCTAAGGATGAGAGGCAGCACACCCCAATCTAATTTCCCACGCAATTATGTGTGTACTCTGTGTAACATGTCTTTTCCTACTGGTTATGCATTGGGAGGCCATATGAGCGGCCATGCAAGGAAAAGAAAATTTGAGGCACTCCTCAATGCCACCGAGAACCTTCAGCCAGGCGCTGGTGGGTCATCTCCTGAAGCTGCTACAAGCCAGGGGTTTGAAAATGCTTCTGTTGTCAAAGTGGAATTCCCTTAATGACTCTGAGGATGGAAAATGAACCAAGTAGTAATGTGTGGAAATGGCAAAGAAAACTGTCTTGTCGGTTTTAGGGTCAATTTTGCTTTGCTTTAGTAGTTTTAATCATTGTTGTAATCTTTGGTCTTTTTAGTCAATGTTTGAGAATTTTATCTACTCCGTGGTCTTTAATGAGTCCTAGTTTGAGCATCATGACTCTACAGTTGTCATTCGATGTAATAGTTAGGTTATGTTTAGTCTGTCATGAGTCCTAGTATGTCTGTCATGACTCTGGTCTGTACTGAGCATTTGCTGAGAGTCATGTTTCACAAAGAAGTTTTATTTCTGATATGGGTAAATTTGCATCTTGAGTGGACTGCAGTTTTCTGTCTTATTACAGTTTCATTTGTGTACTTCTTATGTTGTTTATGACAAACCCTGAGGCTCGTTTCTCCTTTGGGAATTCTATAAATCATCATTATCATCTTACTTCTGTCTTTCTAACTACGAATGTGAATGGATAGAGTCATGCTGTCCTAAGACTGTTGATTGTAAAGAAGAGCTCGCTCTATTTGGGCTCGACAACTTATGTAACCACCACGTTGAGTAATTTTGTTAGTTATTTGAAAATCGAAAGAGTATGCACTTCATGTATGTATTAATTGGCAGGAACTTGGAGAACATGTTATCTCGACGTATTTGTTAGACAGACTTATTTCATAGTTGAAATGCAGAACCCAGCAAATTAAAGTGAGGAAATCAAGTGACTACTCCGTCAGCACCAGTAGTGCTATGGCTAGGGCGTCCATTGTTGGTATCAGAGAGTAAAACATATATTCTTTGTGGTGTCAACGGCATTCCTAGCCTTGAGCGAAAAGTTGGGCAGAAGAGAGAGAGGGATGACAAAATCAGCCTGCAAAAGTTGTTACATATCTTTTTGAATCGGCAAATTAACTTAGGGCCTGCATGGTAATGTTTTTGTTTCTCCCGATTTTTGTTCTTTTGTTCCTCGGAAGAAAAAAAGAACGGAAATATGTTTGATAACATCAATTTATTTTCCTATTCCCCGGATTAGAAAAGTAGTTTCTTGTTCTCGGGAATAATTTTGAGAAATAAGTCATTTTTTTGTTTTTTATTTTTCTTTTATTCTTCTTCCTTGCCATGGCACCGCTGGTTGCTTGCCAACTGCCGGCCGACCACCAATCGTCAATCGTTGTCGCCATCGTTGCCTGACCGCCGACCGACCACCAATAGTTAATCGTTGTCGCCGTCGTTGCTTGACCACCGACGACGACAGTTGCCGCCGCTTGTTGCCACATGATTGCTGCCCACAACCCACCGGCCATTGTCGCCGACTAACGACCGCTGTCGCCACCGACTGCCGCCTCACGACGGCTGCCCATAGCCCACCGACCGCGAGAGGGGGTGGCGGCTGGTGGGCTGTGGGTGACAATCGTGAGGCGATTGGCGGTGACATTCGATGGTCAGAGGTAGGCGTCAGTGGCTGTGCGGCGGTGAGCAACGGTCGGTGTTGAGCAAGAAGAAAAAACAAATAAATACAAAAATTTATGAATCGTACCAAATGCAGTTTTATTCTTTTTTTATTCCAAAAATAGAAATTTTGTATAATTACCAGATATTTATTTTATTCAGAAATTGTTTAGGTGAGTAAAAATAGAAAATAACTATTTCGAAAAGAAATTGTTCGTCGAAGTAAAAACGTTATCATGCGCGCCCTTAGTCGCGTGAAATGCTGCATTTGGTGTTCTTTCGACATTACTTTCAGGCAAGTCCCTAGAAGTTCCTGAATCGGCCACAGTGGCTAATGAATGAATTTGAGAGCTAATCTCTAACATTATTGGGGGTGCAGTGCGGCGTGATGTATGAACAGATTGAAAGGTAGACACATAACATGGTCATCTATGACTATCAGTGTACGGTGGATTTGACTGCATGGTTCTGCTTGTTCCTGAGGGGGAACTTTAAGCAAACATTTCTTAATCAACTCGGGCCTGCCTTCATCTTCATCTTCTGAGTGGAAACGTCACGACTACTTTGCAGTAATTGCTGACAAACAGTCGTGATTACTCAGCGTGCCAGGAATAGGACCTAGAATTTGCTAATCCGCGTCCTTTCTAATTTTTGCTCGAACAGATCTATGTCCTTCGGTGATCCATTATAAGTGCCCCCTACAACATGCATTTGTCTAGCGAATTGCCCTTCCCCATGGATTATGTCAAGTCCAGGCGCGTCACAATAGTGCAAACCGGCCGAAGGTCCAATGGACTCGCTAGACGTAATCGCACTTGTAAAGTAAGAAATATCCAGAAAAAGAAAGATGGGGACGAGCTTACGGAGTGAATCTTCCAACTAGAGCCAACCAGCCACACATTTTTAACACACTAAGCTTTCCATTACAAAGCCCACCATCAGATCCAATTCAACCCCAAGACTAAAACATGCCTATCATCATCGGGGATTAGTGAAGCTTTGTTTTAACATTACAAACTGAAGCTGCTACATATTGCTTTTCCTTATAACAACCCATGTCCCGAAACAACAGAGCAACCCGTCTCAGAACTTGTTCTTGTACCAGAAGACGCCCTTGCTCTCGCTGCCTTCGTCGGGCTCCACGTAGAGACACTCCCTCGCCTCCCTCCATATCGCCTTGTGCACCGGCGTGCCGTCGAAATGGTAATACTCCCCCAGGATCGGCTTGATCGCCTTGGTGGCCTCCATCGCGTGGTAGTGCGGCATCGTGGAGAACAGATGGTGCGCGACGTGCGTGTCGGTGATGTTGTGGAAGACCTTGTTGAGCACCCCGTAGTCCCGGTCCACCGTCGCGAGGGCCCCCCTCAGCCAGTCCCACTCCGACGAGTCGTAGTGCGGCAGCGCCGCGTGGGTGTGCTGCAGGAACGTGATCGTCACCAGGAACGCGTTCACGACGAGCAGCGGGACGCCGTACATGCAGACGAGCCAGGCCAGGCCCTTGGCGGCGGCGACGCGGTAGAGCCCGTACGTCGCGGCCATGATCCCCGCGTCAGAGACGAATATCTGGAGCCTCTCCCGGTCCGAGTAGATGGGGCCGTACGGGTCGTAGTGGCACGCGAACCGATCGTAGGGGCGGCCCGACACGTTGAAGGCGAGGTACAAGGGCCAGCCGAGGGTGAGCGTGACCGCAAGGGAGAGGGACCGGCCGAGCGGGTTGTTCAGGTACTTGGAGAACCACGGCATCCTGGACTTGGGCTTGGGGACGAACACCTCGTCGCGCTCGAGCGAGCCCGTGTTGGAATGGTGGCGGCGGTGGCTGTACTTCCACGAGAAGTAGGGGACCAGCAGCGCCGAGTGGAGGACGAGGCCGACGGCGTCGTCGATCCACTGGTAGTCGCTGAAGGCGTGGTGGCCGCACTCGTGGGCGATGACCCAGACGCCGGTGAGGACGCAGCCCTGGCAGGCCCAGTAGACCGGCCAGGCGAGGGAGGCGAGCGGGGCCGGGAGGAGCGGGAAGCAGGAGGCGGCGACGACGGCGAAGGCGAGGGCCAGGGCGAGGTCGGAGGCGACGTAGGAGAAGGAGCGGGCGAGGGAGCGCTGGAAGCAGTGGGGTGGGATGGCCTTCTTGATCTCCCCGAGGGTGAACGGGGGCTTCGCGTGGGGCACTCTCCGGAGGCCACCTTCGTCGGTCTTGCTCGGCACGGACATCCTGCCTCCAGCCCCCATTGCTGCAGCCACAACCTCCTCAAAGTTCGAGATCTCCCTCCGCGCCCTGAAAGGAAACCACCACAGCTCAGACAACCCAAAAGATCTTACATCCTCTCATTTATGAACGAGAGAGGTGGAGGGGGGGGAGAGATCTTCACGGGCTACTGTCGTTCGCCAGCGCTTGTGTGGTTTGGGGTGGCGTATGGTCCGGGGAGAGCTAGAAGACAAAGGGATCGATATGGTCAGTGAATGAAAGGTCGAGTTACGGATGGCTCCTTCCCGCCTCGCTTTAAAGGGGAAATCTTTCCTGTTTACATCTCCCGCCAAACGACGCGAGCTAGTCACAGCACGACACTGGCGCGCGCATCATAAATGCTAGAGAATCCTCTTACCGGATACGGTTGCCCCGGGAGGAAATAGCGACAACCAACCCCTTCCCTATAAATCACAGATCAAAATCCAAGCCGAAGTCACGTCGCTAACACCTCAACGGCAGGTCTCACATGCGTACAGTGTCCCTGTTCTGCTCGCTCATCCGTCACAATTCACCCGGAAAATCGAAAGCGAGGGTTAAGGTTTTCTTGGGGTCCAGCGGACGGTAGCCGCGGTCCTTAAGATCTGCGACGCGAGAGGGCCCGACGTTCCCCTCGGTCGATGGCTAACTTCTTCTGTCTCACCTGCTGGACGGATGCCTAGCACATGCGAACGGCCCGTCGATGTGACTAGGTGCTGATGCGGGTCGATCGACTTTCCAGATGTCGGGCCTATTCGAGTAAAAATGAACTTAAATTCGCCGGAAGATTGCAAGGACTTTAAAGTCACCAAAGTAGGACGAGAACTTGACCAAAAAAAAGTAGGAGAAAAAGAAAGGTTTAGATCCTAGTTTAAAGGCCAATGATTCGAGGAATCGGGGGCTCAAGTGCTGGAGTTTTGAGTTTACGATTTTACCCCCCCAAGGCAGACCCAAAATTCATATTTAGAAGAAAAAGAAAGGAGATGGATAGATCTGGTATTGTATTTGTGGCGTCGTACACGTGCATTTGATAATACACCGTATTGCCATGCGTCGTAAACGTGCCAATATTGAGCATGCGTGAGATACTTGCTAGATTCTTGAAAAAAAAAGGGACAACGTTCCAATTGTTTCGTCAATAATAGATAATACGGCAACTATTCTCCTTAGAAAATGTTTGCTTAACAACTCATGCATAGAGATTCTACTGGACTACCTAAATATCTTTTCTGTTCGATTCTTAAAAAAATATTTACCAAATCATTTCTTATTCCTCACAAAGAGAAACGCATCTCTTGCTTACGCCATGCGTTTTGACATACAGAGTCACGCCGGCCTCCGGCGACGAGATCGATGAATAACTCGAAAAGTCAAAGGAAAGAACACACGAGATTTCATCATCAGCACGGTCGACCCAATGTCCCCATCGTCACTGTCCCTCAGTCGGTACTAAACTCCACCCCCTGGCGAGTCGCGGTCGTGACATGGACGAAGCGAGGTTCCGTGACTCGTCCGGACTTTCGAGCCAAACACATCAGGACAAAAATCACAAGATAATCAAGGATTGCGACTCCAAACTGTTCCGGAGTTAAAGTTTCCGGTCGAAGTCGATTTCAGAAAACATCAGAAATCGCTCCGGCGGTTTAAATAACAAAGAGAGAAGATGGCATATTTGGTAATTATCCCCTTTTTTTCTTCTTCTTTCTTTCGAAATAGAAAAAGAATAAGAATTTGCTTCGCAACGGTAGCTGATCTTTTTATTTTCTGAAATTAAAAAGGCGATGTTTGACCGGAACATCATTCGCGCCTTCTTCGAAAACCAGCAGACCGCCGTTGAAGCGAGTCGAATGGGAGACGGAAAAGGAGCAGCAGAAAAACGGAAGCCGGCGACGTTGTGGAGCGCATGCAACTCGGTAAAACACGTAAGCGGGAAAACGAAAGACTGAATAAGCTTCGGCCGAAGCTTCGCTTCCCGTTCGGCGATTCGAGACAGGAGAAGAGAAGAAAATTCCAACCCGACGACCCATGGGAGAATCACTAGCTTCGACGCGAGAGAGGTTCGCATGCAATTCGAGCGGGGACGAGAGATTCGTGGAATAGGATTCGAGAAGGAGATCGATCGGTGAGACCGTCGATATCTGGACATGCATTGATACATGATTAAACAAGGAAAGAGGGGAACGAACCTCGGTCTCCGCTACCTTCTACGAAGAAGCGCTCTCTCTCTCTCTCTCTCCTCTGTCTCCAGAAAAGCGCTTCTTCGCTGCGCCGATCTCCGTCGCGGAGCTTCCTTCTCAAGCGTTAATGGCGTCTGGAGCTCGTCTCCCCTCCGCAGAGCCCCCCCGGGTATTTATGGGGCGTCGCTTCGTCCTCAGACTCTTTTAAAAAAGAAATGATAATGATAATAATAACAACAATAACAACAACAATAAAAGAGAAGGAAAACACAGAGATTTCGTCGCGGCCAGCTGCTCTCGGACCGTGAAGTGTCTCCTCCTCCCTTCCCCCGACACGTGGCCACGAGTCACTGGCTCCCCGGACATGCGGGCCCCGCCGTGGGTCCCTTGCCGGCGGCCGGTGGAGTTGCCGTCCGATCCTCCTCCCAAGGACTCCCTTCTGACTCTTTTGTTAAGCGACGAGCCATGCATTCGGTCGCTTTGATTTGGAATTTGAATCTGAATTAGCCCCAGTTCTTATGATTTTCAATGTCAAAATGCATGCAGACAGACTTTCCGCGCTCGGTAAAATTAAATCGTATAACTTTTTTTTCCCCGAAAATACGCTTTCCGTTATGTGAAAGAACGAGTTGTATAATACGTATTTGAGATTCGCATGCTGAATGAATTAAGTAAATGAGTCGTTTTGCCCTTTGGTTATTTTATTTGCATGAATGCAAAGTCAAGCGTGCCTTCTGTTGTGTTCACGGGCGTGTTCCGTTGGGGGTGGTGGCCTCTATAATGCCCGTGACATGGCCATATGTATTATATATTTCATTTTCCCTATTTCCTTTTTTTTTTTAAGGATGAAAACAAAATATTTATGGGAGGGAACCCAATCACATTAGACTATATAAGGGCTTTGCTAGCATAACAATTAATAATTAACTTTGAGAATACCGGTTTATTAGAGCCACAAGTTCTTGAAAAAGTAGGTCCTACAATAATTAATAATTATTTGTGATCTGATTTTTTATAGTTCAGAATAAACTGTTATCCTCATAGTACATTAAAAATTGCAATGCAATCACTTCTCGATTATATAATTACGCAAGTTAATATCACGAAATTACTTTTTTATCGATTAAAAAACTCAAATTGATACTTTATCGTTCATTAGTTTCTATTAAGTTTTACAGGAAATTACTAGTTGGATAAGACATAGCAATTGAAAGGTGTACCAATTTGAAATTTTACATTCCGTTTATCATAAGTGTATCAATTTGCGATTTTTTGTGATTTTAATTCATATAACGGAAACTAACAAAGGGAAAAGGTTTTTCATGATAAAAAAATTGGTTTTCCTTATATTTGTCATACCAGTTTTGAATTTTTAGTGATTAAAAAGATGAGTTAAGGTAAGTTTGTTGCCTGTGCGTTAATTTGGGGTTTGAATTAAGCAAAAATTCGAATAATGAGGAGAGGTCTTCTTTTTCGTAGGTACGCAACTTTGACGTGATCTCTATGGGCCAAAGCCTATTATAGACTCATTGACTTGCATTGTTAGATATCTTATTTTCTCATCGATTTTGTTAACGTGGAAAGTTTCAAATTTTAGCAGGTGATTTTCATGGAAATGGAAAGGTGCCTATCCAACTACCGACAGATTGCTATTTTAGATATCCCGTTTTTGTGTTGGATGATTTGGTTCCCTTTTTAGGGAGGGGGGGGATTAGCTTTGTGTTGTTGGCTAACTTACCACGAAAGCCAACTCTTAATGACGCCACGCGTCGTCTACGTTCGAGATCGGGAAACTTCACTTCTTACGTGAAATTCTTTCCATCGCATCCCGGCTTCTTAAGAGATCATATATCTCTGAAATTAAAATTTGAGGGTTCCTTGCTTATCATAGTGAAAATGATCAATAGTATGTGTCATCATCTTAGTTGTTGATCGACAAAACACTAGTAACGAGGAAAATAGCATCAAGGCATAATTACTGGTGTATGCCGTCGAAGGGAATAAGCCGAGCTTTGAGTGTGCATATCCAGCACGGATATTCTCGCAAGAACTGTCATTAAAATTAAACCTTATCGTCACCGTCAACTTGGTAAATACAAGCCTATTACGACCTAGGTACGTACAAACAAATACGTGCATTTCGATTTCGAACGCATCGAATTCAAATCATTAGGAAAGTTGGTAAACAAATTATAATGGATATATCTCAAGTTCGCCTGCCTTGAGATGCCATGTGCCTATTCGAGTTGCATGCATGGTCCAATTTCTCCGGCGCGAAGAAAACGACACCAAAAAATTGCATTTTTGATGGAAGCATTGGCAAATATTATCAGATTAAAAGAGCATGGTTCTTTTTTGTTATTTCGCGAAAATAACACAATCGAAACGCATTCTCAAAATTAAAGAATCATATGTAAATTCCAAGGAAAATAGTCGTGATTTTTTGGCGACAACGAGGGAAGTAGCCAACCACCCGGCAGAGATTCGCGGCGTACGTGGGGAGAGGACGAGCCGGGGAGGGCAACACGTGAGCCTCACGTGGCGCTCCACCTCGAATTTCGCGACGGGCGATCTTGGAATATTCGAAATCCTCTGTCTCTAAAACGGTGGTCGCTCGTTGTCCGTTTTCTGCTTTTCTTTCGTCGTGTTCCTGGTTCCGACTTTGCATCTCCAGGGAGATATTCCTTTTTTTAATTATCCTTTTGGGTCGGCTCGCGAGCGGGGCAGCGAAATTAACAGGCTGTCCTAGGATTCCTCGCCGCGCGAATAAGATAATATTCGTAATCATGCCACTGTTTTTATGACCAAGTGACCGACCATGGTCGGTCCAGTGATTCCTTAATTGTCTTTACTGGCGTTGAAATATTGCGCTACATCACTTGACGACGAATGTTATAGATTTTGCATATATATAATCACTCATACTCAACCCAACTTATTCCTAACACGTATCCGATCTAGCCATATTGCCGAGCCCAATGTACCCGAGCACGAGTGTCGATGACCTGAGCTCGACTTCGATATTACTAGGCCTAAGGGGCAAGGACTCTAGGGTCTCAAGTGCAGCTAGGTGGACTTGTGCTTGGGCTCTAGGGAGCCGACCCCATTGCTAAGTGTCTAAGAACAAGCATTGGGGTTCTTGTACTCAAGCGTAGAGTTTTCCAAATGCTAATACTTACTCATATTTTTAAAAATATTTTTTTGATTTTTTAAAGGATAAATTATTTTCCTAAAATTTAAGTTTTGAATAGAAAAGCCTGAAAACTTTTTATGTCAACTCGTTTTTCTAAGCAATCCAATAGTTGAAAAATATTCTTCCACGAAACAAACGAAGCCCAAGCAAAGTCGTGGATCTATTTATATTAATATTATTTTGGGCTTCACCATTTTAAACTCATTTAATGAATATAACTAACACATATAACAACTCAGCTCGTCAAATATGGGTTAAGAAATCGGCTATAATTTATTTTGATAGGTTTAGTGTCCACTTAAGTTTTTGGGTTGGACTTTAAAATTATATATTAAAGCCATTTTTATCCCTTTGGTGTATGTTTGTCTGTCATATTCAAATTTTAAGTTGGCTCTTAATTCAACTTGTACCTGAGAGGGAAGTCAAAATATTATTCAACATTACTTGATAACACGTTTTATATTTTCTTTATATATATATCTAATAGTCCTCCTTCTATTGATTCAAATTTTTGGATTGTACTTATAACAATTTTTATGAAGATTAATATCCCACTAGAATACCCATCCATGGGTAGTTGCGTTGGTTGAGAGTCCCTTCCTCATCGCTGAGATCGAGAATTCGAAACTCGCAGTTGCTAGCGATTTAAGTGGGGGTCCTGGCGATGAGTTGCTGGGCTAGTCTCCTTCGAGATATAGGAGCCTGGCTCTCAAGAGCCGTTCGGGTCCGTGGTGGAGTCATCAGTTATCAAAAAAAAAAAAAAAATCCCGTTAGAACGATACTTTTGGTATCGAAAAATAACTTCGAGTGCAAAGTCACATATCTCCGTCGCTTGACACGAGTAGATAAAATGAAAACTCGGTATTCTTTTTAGAGGAGTGAACCATGATGCATGTTTTGGCCAGCAGGGATGGCGTTGCAATTTGTGCTGGCTAACGGCTGTATTTTCTATCGACGGAGGTGGTGAAAGCCGAAGCGTACTCACAAAATGACTTTGCGGGATTTTCAAATTAAATTAGCTATTGCGACAACCAACACGTCACAGCTAACGTACTTATCTAATTTTTTCCTTTTTTTTTAGAATATGTAGAAGCGTGTCTAGTCAAAGCACACTCATGACATATAAAATGAAATTATAAATTAAGCAATCTCATTTCCTTTCTTATTTATGTACATTAGCTGATAAGGTCGGGTACATTGAGGGACAACAAAACATCACTATTCCAACCATGTCAAATTCCGTCAACTACGTCATCCCGACCTAGGTACCACATATGTACAACGTCACCTATTTTCCACTTACAATATGTCCAAAATCTTGGCTTGGTTTTCCCAAAATGCCATTGATATGAGAATTAATGATCAATCACTAGTAAGCACAAAGCTTAGCAAGCAAGCTACCAACCGATTTATACCACATAAGTCAATAATAGCACACACAAGGCAATTAGACATAAAAGATAGAAGTTCATCATGACATCAACTTGCCTAACAACCTTTTTCAAAATCAGGATAACAAGTGAAAAACATTTCCTTCGAAAATAGTAACCTAATAAAACTTTAATGTAATTTGAAAATGCCAATGATCATATTTACGACAAATTAGCTGCCATTATTTTCTAGAGAACCCTATTACTCCTAGGCATCTCACACCTATACGGTATCGCGAGGCCATTTGGAGGAATCGCGTTACACCCTCCAAGCATTCGGAGGAACTAGTTATCCCTCCAAGCATCTCTACTATCACCCAAGGCATTGTCGTCCTAAGGACTAACGGCATTCCCAAAATCACATACTTATTCCATGGTACAACATTTCCATAATTCAATTTAACAGGCCATCAACTAAGTTAATGTATAGGAACAGTTTAGTGTCTAGCAACAATTGTCCTTTATAAGCCATAGAAATTATACAAACATTTAGTCGGCAGTACCTATCAAAAGGATGGTTTACAAAAGGAAGTTAAGCCAAAATTGGTAGAAAAAGGGCAGCGCGTCCGCTTGTTGAAATCAAGGGCATTCGCAAAGTAAATCAGTTCGAAAAATCACGAAAATTTAACACAACATGGGCAAGATTTGAATGTTTTTTATGGAAAACTAGAAGTCCGATTTAGCTCGTACAAGTCACAATAATTTTCTATAATTCAAAACAAATCAGGGCACAAAGCCAATTACAACAGGTTCAGGAAATGGCATTTTGGATGCCTAATTGAACTCCAAAAATCGTGGAAAAATTCAACTTTATAGTTTAAGATGTGATCTAAAACATTTATTACGGACACTAGTCCAAATTATTTATCAAAAATCTCGTAGAAAACGGAAACCAAGCAAAGGTTCAAAATGGCTTATAAAAATAATTTGGGACTTGCATAATTTTTTAAATATATTTTGCACGCACAAATTCCGAAAAATCTGAAATTAAAGTTTGTCATAGAACAAGGCATAATGCATAACTTTCATGAATAAATTCCCATCAAATTTGTACCACAAAAACTTGCACAAAATTAACAAAATTCGACCTACCGTAAATTGACCCGAAAATCATCGTAACTTCGGATTTGTCCACGACTCGTGTCAATTAAGCTCAAACCAATGTATACTTCAATATCTAGCATTCTAACAACATATTAATATACGCAACATAAGAAAATATTAACGCTATTTATAACACGTATTTCGAAACCATCGATGAACACGATTAAGCACGAAAACAACCGAGGCGACCAAAATTTGAGGAAATTGACCTCGACGTACGGAATTCGACCCACATGGCATGAACGGAAAGTAGTTCACTTGCCTCTAGTCCAAAGTAAGTGTTGACTCGGTTCTAACGAGGTCTTGAAAGTCTGGTTGTGGCTGGTTGTTTGTCGATTCGCAATGAGTTGATGGGGCAGCTTGAGGACGATGGGGGCAGCGTGAGCGAATGGTTCGGTGAGACGCATCAACGGCAATCAAACGGCGTATTTCTAACACGTACCCGATCCAACCATATTGCTAAGACACTTACATATTTAATCGAATTTAGAAAAACTCATACTCAAACTAAAATAATAGGGCAAAGTGAGCAAATGCAAAATCGAGTGAGGGGCAAGAGAGTGAAAAGAGAGTCATAAAAATGAACTGGGTCTAAAGCTCCATTTATTTCACAAAAAATGTGACATTTCTAAACAATATTTGATAGAAAATGACAATATTTTTCAATATTTGGTTGAAACTTTAAAATGAACTGGAAAATATCTCTAGTCATTTGGTAATAAAAACCTATTTAGAATTTGCTGATGTAGACGACAGTGGTCTTACAAGACACGGCTATGCTAATGCGAACAATTTTTGTACTTAAAAAAAATAAAGTTTAAATAATATTTTCTTTTCTTTTTTCTTCTTCCTTCATTGGTCAAGGGGTGTCAAGCCTTGGCGACAAGACATAGGAGAGGATTAACCTTGGGCAAGGTCAAGCCTCGCCAACCTTTGGAAGGCTTAAGCTCAACTACACCTGTGGTTGGTTGCCAAGGCTCGGCAATCAATAAAGGAAAAAGGAAAAAAAAAAAGAAAATTAAATTAAAACAATATCTTGAAAATTCGATTTATTTAGAAAATTTTTGGCCTTGACGGACTTGAGCACGAGCGTCGAGGTCTTGAGCTTGCTATCAATATTTTCGCACGTAGCAAGCACAAGCACAAGAGTCTCGGGCGTGGCCAAGATGGACTCAGGCTTGGGCTATAGGGACCCGGTCCCACTGTTAAGGTTCTAAGAACAAGCGTTCGGGTTCCCAAGCCTAAGTACAGAGTATTCCAAGTGCCAACACCTACTCGTATTTTAAAAAAAAATGATTTTTATATAAAAAGAATCATTTTGCTAAATTTAAGTTTTAGCAGAATAACATTTTCCATTGACTAGGAAAACTTTTTATGTTGACTCATTTTTCCAAGTGATCCAAATGTCGAAAAATATTTTTTCACAAAACAAACGAAGCCAAAGGAATATAATTATTTTGCATATTTTTGGGCTCTATCATTTTAGCCCAATTTAGTGAATATAATTAACACATATAACAACTCAGCTTCTCAAATATGGGTTAAGAAATTAGCTACGATTTATTTTGGCAAGTTTAGCATCCAGTTTAAGTTTTAAGGTTGGACTTTCAAATATGATATCAAAGCCAATTTTATCCATTTGGCGTATGTTTGTTTGTCGTATTCGAATTTTATGTGCGGCTTTTAAGGGCCTGTTTGGTAATTTGCCAAATAATTCTTCTTTTTTTTTTTATTCTCGAAACAAAAAAAGAATAGAAATTTGTTTGATAACTTTTTTGTTCCGGGAATAAATTTGGAACAAAATCAAAAATTAAAAAAAAAAAGTTGATTCTTTTTTAAACATAACAATTGTAGAATCAAGTCATTTCTATTTTTTCTTTTCTTCTTTACCTTTTCTTTCATTTTCTCTTCTTCTTCTTCCAGCAAATGGCCGGCCATTGGCCGGGCGAGGCTTCGACGACCTTGCCCAGCCATCGACGAGGCTTGACCTAGCTTAGATCTATCGAGACAGAGTTTGCTTTGGCTTGGTGAGGCTCCGGCAAGGTCGCTAGGACCTCAACCAACCGGACGTCGACTGGCAACCGTTTAGAGGAGGAAGAAGAAAATGAGAAGGAAAAAGAAAAAGAATAAGAAGAAAGAAGTATAAAGAAATAAGAGAAAATATAATAAAAATATTTAAAAAATTAAAATAAATCCTAAATCACAAAAAAAATTAAGGCTCGTACCAAACCCATTTTTATCTTGGGAATATAAATTTTAGATAGTTATCAAACATCTTTAAATGTTCAGAAACTCGTATGGGAAACATAATAAAAAAGAATTATTTATGAGCATAATTCATTTCCGGAAACAAAATTGTTGTTAAACATACTCTAATCCTGCTTGTACTTGAGAGGGAAGGTAAAATATTATTTCACATTACTTGATAATGGGTCTTATATTTTCTTCATAAATATGCAATCTCCTTTTCACTTATTTTGCGCATTTTGATCGGGATAAAATTCGGGATAGGATATGATTTATCACATCCCATGTTTGGTGCTCGCTTAAGATAGGATAAAGTCGAATATAAGGGGGATATAGACAAGATAAAATTATCCCATGGGGGAGGTGTGATAAAGGTGGATAGGATTTATAATATCATTAATAGGAAAGTTATTTTTTCTTTACAAAAAAAACGTTATTTTTCTCAAATAACAAACTTATTAAATTAATAAAATTGAAATTACATTTCAATATAAATAATATTTGAATTCTAATTTAAGAAATAAAAATAAAAACTAAAAAAATATTTTTAATTAATCTTATTTTAATTTATATATTCAACTTTAATTCTATCTTATAATAAAAATTCAATCTATAAATTACATATTTATATTTATTATATATTTTAGGTATTTTTGTATTTTAGGTATGTTAATACAGTTTACTATTTGATAAAATTTTATTAAAGAATGATGAAAGGGGAAAAAAATAATAAAGTAAATAATATAAAAAAGAGGAAACATAAAATAAGAATAAAATAAAAATAAATCAAGGAATAGTGTTACGAGAGATTTTCACCATCTTCGTTTATGAATATTTAGGTTCATTTATAATGATATGCCATTTATATAAAAAAAAATGTATATGATATGATGTGAACATATCCGACTTTAATACTGCAATTTACCAAACAACGGACATGATATAAAAGAATCCTAGGATTTCATATCCTATCTTATCCAGTCCTATCCCGATTAGAAATCCGGACGACCAAACATAGCCTTATTGGTTCAAATTTTTGTACTGTACTTTATAACAATTTATACAAAATTAATATTCCACTAGTGCAAAATCACATCTCTGTCACTTGACAGAGTAGATAAAATATCAAGTGAAAAAAAAATCATTGTTCTTTTAAGAGGAGTGAACCATGATGCATGCGTGGCCGTCAGGGATGGCGTTGCAATTTGTGCTGCCTATGCAGGTACAATGGACAGCGGCAGTATTTTGATCGATGGAGGGGGTGTAAGCCAAAGCGTATTCGGAAGATGACTTTTTTGGGATTTTCAAATATAAATAGCTATCGGCGTTCGTGGATGATAAAAAGTACTTTTTGCCAGCACAACGGCCGTTCGTGGAAAATCAAAATGCACGTAGAAAGGAAGTGGCAATACCTGATTAGTAATCATTTTATTTTCGAGAATAATTTATACTCATAAATACATTTTTTTCCTGATTCTATTCCCTAGACGAATTTTTGAGTATTAGAAGGCGTTTGATAATTGTTTTATTTTCGGAATAGAAAAAAAAAACAAAAAATGCATTCGGTATGGTTCTCGAAATTTTTTGTGCCAACAACCGGTTAGATGAGGAAGAAGAAGAAAATAAAAGAAAAAAAAAAGAAATTAGCTTGATTCTAGAATTGTTTTTGAGAATAAAGAAGTAATTTTTTTATTTTTATATTCTGTTTTAAATCTATTCATTTGTTATTGGGAGTTAAAAAAATTAGATGACGTTACCGAATTAATTTCTGTTCTTTTTTTATTACAGGAAATAAAAGAACGGAAATAGCCCATAATTGGCCGATTACCAAACAAACCCTAGAACTTATCATAAAATAATGTTTTTGCTAAATTTGTGGTGCTTAGCATAAAATTAGATTGTTTTTGCTAAACTTCTCATAACACAACGGGCCTTTCCATGAGATGCGGGGTGTTGTGGGCTCTCTCTTCATCTTTCGTTGTTCTAAATTTCTCATCAATATGTCTTTATCTATCGATTTTTAAAGTCAACATCCTTCAAGAACTATGATTCTATTCAATGCGTAATTTTCACGACACATTTATCATTTGTGGTGTGTAATAGCAACACGTCCGAAATCATAAGGTTTCCCAAAAATAAAAACTTTCGAGACGTGCTGCGATTTGCTCTCTTCCTTCCTAGTTTTGGTTGATCTTGATGTGTTGCCTTTCAAGTTCCAATCGAAGAAGATCGCGCTTGGCTACAGATTGTCATCCGACTAACTCGTGGAAGAAAAAGGAGAAAGCGACTCTTCTCAAGGCCGAGCCGCGAGTCCAAATCCACGTCCAATCAAAGCCCAACCACATTACCCGATGTCAGAAAACTCCGTGCTGCAGTCGCGTCTGCAGGATTCAGCCCAGTTTAATGAGCTGCTTCTGCCTCGCTGACGTCCCTTCGGAAGAGCAGCCTTTAATGTTTTTTCCAGCAGTTTGGCCAACTTTCACCAACCTTCATCAACCTCCGACGAGACGGGAAATCGGAGGGGGGCTCGTCTGTCGAAATAATCCAACAAGTCTTTCGTAAGCCATCAATTGTGTGGCCCGGAGACATCGGATGTAAGGACGATCTCCTATGAATAGCTGCTAGAATGAGGTGAAGATCCGCGCGGCAAAGTCCACACTCGTCTTCGATCCGGTCGCGGTTGGGACTTTAATGCATCTTGACAGTGCACCGAGGAAGCAGAAATTCGAGAAAGAGATTTATTTGCCGCCTTTATATTAATTTGAATTAATGGGCCGCCATATCGTACCAGTTCTTTAATATGGGATTTCTTTGACATATTTAATTCACATGTCCTCGTGCATCGAAATATCTCAAATTAAATTGATGAAGTTGATTTGGGACCTTTTAATCTACCATCATACCATTTATAGAAAGCGCACAGTGAAGGGAAATCGTTAAGAGGGAGCCCAAGTATGAGTCTGTCGATAAATCTAATTTGACCCATATTCTTCACTAAAAAATTTAAATTAATAAGTTATTGGTCAATTATGATATTATTTGCTCTATACCATATCGATTCTTCGATGTGAAATTTTTTTAATACAACTCAACACGTGTATCTTAAAAAAAATATCATCTTATACACTGCTACTAACATTTTGTTCATGCTCGATATATATATATATATATATATATATATATATATATATATATATATATATATATATATACTATTAAGCAATTAATCATCCTCGTGGAAGCTATCGGAGTCGTGTTTGATTTGACCTCCTCAAGTGTATTTATGTGTTGTGTTATGAAAAGGGCCACCGCCAAGAGCCCTCGTGTTTCTCATTTAATGCCTAATCTAGGATCCTTGGAAGATAATCCGTCGGTGTAAATTGAGAGATATGCAAATAGGACATTAAGATGTGCCACGTGTCCCGTGGAATAACATAATTCAAAGTTCCATCTACATCTTGTGCAACTTTTTCACATGAAATCCATCGCACCTTAAGCAAAACTATCGGGCATGAATGTCAAATGTAATGCCGTGACGCAAATGCTCGATATATATATATGATGTACTATTAAGCAATTAATCATCCTCATGGATTTTCAAGTGTTTAGCGTAGAAGCTATTAGAGTCGTGTTTGATTTGACCTCCTCAGTGTATGTATGTGTTGTGATATGAAAAGGGCCACTGCCAATGGCCCTCGTGTTTCTCATTTACCACCTAATATAGGATCCTTTTAAGATAATCCGTCAGTGTAAATTGAGGGTTACGCAAATAGGACATTAAGATGTGCCACGTGTCCCATGGAATAACATGATTCACAATTCTGTCTACATCTTGTGCAACTTTTTCATGTGAAATCCGTCCTACCTTAGGCAAAACTATCAAGCATGAATGTCAAATGTAATGCCGTGACGCAAATGCGTGCACCTGTACTTTGATATGTATTTCTTGCTTCTGATGGGGTTCTAAACCAATTCGTATAGATTCAATTCATAGTTTCAGTATGCAAAAGGAAAAGAATACGAGTGGAAGCAAAATTTACAATAATGACTCTTCCATCGATTCATATCGTAGAAATGGGAAAGCCCCAGCTTAAATATCTTTTATAAATAGTAAATGTTAAATCAGTGTCCTTTTTGAACACTGTTTTTAGTCTTAATGAATAAACCAAAAGTCAAAAAGGAAAAAAATAAGAAGAAAGAAACACGACTTTTTCACCGTATGATAAATTCAACATGACTCTTTAATAGCAGGAAAAACATCACTTTTCACTGTCGCAACAAAATATGCCTTCTCAAATTTACTAAAAAATGTACAAAACTTCACCTGCGTGACAAAAAATGATACATGTTAGTATGAAGCCTTTAATCGAAACCTTTATCCGAATTGTCCTATTCTGTAAAAACTTTCTAGGTACTTGTTTTAGAGAGAGAGAGAATTTCGACACTTGTTTAGATCAAATAGTCTGATTTGAGAGTTTAGGTCTATATTTGGAGGGTTGATAATATATTGATACAACCATTATCGGTCGTTAATGTAATAAGAGTTGCGTAGGTTGACATGTGATAAATGATGAAAATGGATGGAATATTAGATGATGCTATTATTGATAGGAGTAAAAGGAGGCTCAGATTTTTTGATTGTTTACGTTCGAAAGGTCATGTCAAATTTGCTGCAATGGGAAAATAACGTGTTTTCTTTGCGGTATCTAGTCTTACTAAATCTATTTTGGAAAATATAAGATTTTCTATTTTGAATAAATTATTTTATTAGAATGTGCAATTATCTTTGTCTTCGAGGTGCCTTGAGATGAAGAGGGCTATTTCTCCTTTTAGTCGAGCGGTGCCGACGAGAGGCTTCATAAGATCGTGCAAAAGCCCAACTTCGACACGGGGCCGTACTCTGAGAAGAAAAAAGGAACATTGTCAGATGACCATATGGAGAATTTACTGCTAAGGAACGCATGTTACTTCACATCAAACAGCTGTGGCCACGGCGGGGGGGGGGGGGGGGGGGGGGTGGTGTGGAACGGTGAACGGGTACCTCCGTCGCAGCGGGGCTTTGATTGTCGAGAAATGTCGGCAGCTGGACCCTCACGGCTGACTTTAGAGAAGGGATGAGGAGGCACCGGCACCGGCACCTCCCTTGCCGAACCCAGCTGGATACGACATGGCCGTCATCATCGTGGAGTCTTAAGAAAAAATATGCAGACAAACACAGGGAGATAGAGGGAGGGGAAGGTGGTACGGGCATTTTTTCCTTGGCCTTGATGTGTCCACTAATTTGAGTATAAGGAAGGAATTAGTATTTCACTCCAGGGTTATCTCGTGCAAGAATGACGTGGTGTAACAAAACTAACAAAAAATGAGAGAGATTTAAATTTAAGGGTCAAGTAGAAAGATAAGCACATCACGCAATGATTTAATTTATCTGCCATACCATGTTGGTCATGTGACCCACATATAAAATGCTTTTCCCATCGACATATGCATCCCGAAAGGGTTGGCATATCCTCATTGAGGTGGTGGTGAGAATCCCGAAATCGCTCGATCGTGACCAACGACTATCTAGCTATCCGGGTAGTTTTCAGAGACAACAAAAGAAAAAGAAAAGAAAGAAGCAAATCTCACTCGTCAGTCAATCGTAATGCTTTTAACATTTTGTGCATATGTAAGGAGTTACGGCTCCAGAATTCGTCCCTCGGTGGACCATAGAAGTGCCCTGCCATCGAGCAAGCTGATCACTGGCACTGATCGATCTCGTAGGTTCAAAGTACCGCGTTATAGAATGCTTGCAGGAGAGTTTTATGCCCAAAAGCCTAAACGATCGGAAATGTGCTTCGGCCCATAGAGATTGGTGGGCCTCGTGGGAGACTTACGGGAGACGGCCTCTGGTAAGAAGAAAAGGAGCGGGAAGAAAACCAGAAAACCCCAGCCCCTGCCTTTTCGGGCTTTGATTGTCTCAGGCCGGGTCGCCGGACCTGAAGGCGTTTTCCGGTTCTGGCCGGTCCGACTTTTTGTGCTTCAAGAGACCGAAGCCCGAATGGCCTGGGCCGGGCCGATTGATGTTAAAAATTAAGTATATCTCTCCACAATTAACAAAATGGGGATGCCCTGCTTTCCTTCCTCCCATTGGCAAAATTGTAACGTGAGCAACAAAAGTGGGCATTCTGATGGAGGATCTATTTACATGTGTTCACCGCTTCAAATTGCACCCCTCGTCATCCTTGTCCGGTTTGGGACCCCGCGCCTCAGGTTTGAATTTTTCCTTTTTTATTCCTCAACGAATTTTAACTTTTTGCTTCAACTATAGTATTTATCCCCATTTTGATTTATTACCGTCTTTAGCTCAACAGACCAAAAAAAAAAAAAATACGTATTTTAAAAATTATTTCATGTACCATAAACATTTGAGGTGTTGAACAAAAGCACTAGATCTAGCAAGATTATAGAGTTATTTTACGATAATAAATACAAAATATCTCAATACTCCTGATTACCTCTTTCTATCATCCTACCGATATATTGTGACCATTTTACTTATACCTTATTATTAATTTTTGTTTAAATCTTCTAACTTGCACAATGATTTCTATGCTATTCAAAACACCTCAAATCTTTTGAAAAAAATCATGATAATTGGCATATATAATTTATTTTGTAGAGTTTGAATAATATTTTAAATTAAACAAGAAGCTAGATAGTTTTCTAATTCAAATAAGTATAAACTAATGAGCCTGAATTACTAATCGGTGGATTTTGGAAAGACATTTTCCTTATAGAATCCAGTTATTTCACTTCATAAACTTTTCTGTACCATTCATGTCTTAACTGCACGAAACGCGTTGGTTACATGTATCACGCGACATCAATAATCAAAGAAACAAGCCAATCGTATGCATGAGTTTCCAAAAAAATTAAAATGCAAAAGTCGATTGGGATCCAAATTAAAGCAAACCATGTGATTTTACTCTAATCCACCTCAAATATGCCAAGTCTCCCCCAACCTTACATTCGGAAGACCTAAGGGTGTGTTTGATTCAGTTTTTCTAATGAATTTTTGGCCTCGAAGGCTCAATGGGAAAATATAGTAACCCATCTCAAGGGTCTTTTGGCGATGCTGGTATTGGGAAAACTAAAAACTCAATGCTAGTAGATTTTTGGCTTATAAAATTTGGCTTAATGTTGAAACTCGATTTTTTTTTTTCTTCAAAAACTATCCTCACCAATTCGTTAATTTTCCAGTTATGTTCATTTGTGTAACCGTTCATTTTCTACATGTGACGGTGGCTAGTGAAACTAGATCTAGCTGACAAAGGGCCGGCGAACTCAACCCAAGCGACCTCCACCAGAGGTCGCACGACCTCAGGCGACCACCTCCTAGGTCTTGTGACCTCCAACGACCTCAGGCGGCCTTCGCTTGGGGTTGCGTGACCTAAGCAACACCCAAGTGAGGGTGGCTTGAGATTGTGAGACCTAGTCAACGGTCGCTTGATTTAGATGTTGCCTAGGTTGCGCGACCCTTGTCGAAGGTTGTTTGAGATCGAAAGACCTTAGTTAATGGCTGTTAACACAAGATTTGAGCATCGTGATGGTTCGGAGAAGTGTTTATTTTTTTAATAAAAAATATAAAAATTATAGTTAAAGTCCATCGCAAAAGGTTTTTTACCAAACACTTGTTGAATTTAAAGTTCATTGGTAAATAGGTTTTATTAAATATAATTTGTATTCTCTCGAAGAGTTTTAGCTTTTAGTATTTGTATTACAATGAAAAGCTGAACCAAATACAACCATAAAGTAGGAAAGAATACGGAAATGAAGATTGAAGAGTTGAGTACGAAGATGGCTTATCACCAAAGATTCCATTCGATACAAACCTTTGATTAATTTCACTAATTACCAAGCTTAGTACTTCTTCACTCTTTAAGTCTAAAACCCTAAAAAGCAAGCAGCGCTCGGTTTGCACGCGCGCGGCTCGACTCCCTCTCGTGCGTCTCCCGCCCCTCCCGCAGACCGACCCTCGACCCTTCCTCCTCCACCGATTCGACCGCCCGCAATCGAGCCGCCGCCGCCGCCACCGCCGCGCTTCCATCGAGCCACCGCCCCGTCGCCGTCGAGCCTTACCGCACTTCGTAAGCTCGCTCGCTCGCGTCTTCGTCTCTCCGTCTCTCGTGTCTCGCTTACTCCTGTAGGAGCTGCGATGCAGGAGACGGACTCATTCCTTCTTGTGTCTCGCTCGCGCTCGGTCGCTCTGGCGAAACGAGTTTTTGTTATGCCCTGTTTTTACGTCTTCGAGGTATTTGTGGTTTCGAATGTTGATGATAGGGTTTATAGATGGAAAGGCGGGAAGAAGATGTCATAAAAAAAAAAAAATTAAAAAAAACACGTTCTTTGATCGCAGTCGAGATTGCATTTGCTCAATGGATGTCCTCGTCTTATCGGAATACTCTTATCACGACGCTTTTGCGCGGTGAATTCGGAAATTTATCATCTCGCATCTGTCTTATTTCTTGCAAGTTAGTGACGGTTCTGGCGTAGTCACCGGTCAATTGCTAGCTCTTCCGTGTTTCTTGCTCGTTAGTTCTTCCACTTTGCTTGACAAATTCCGCGGGAACTCTGCGTAAATCTGAAGGAAAATGTATCCGAAACTTCGATTCAGGTTCATGCGCCGGTGAAGTCTGGTGCGTTCGGTTCAAGCGTTAATTGTTAATCTGCCGGAGGCAAAGCCAGAAAGCGTGTCGACATTCGGCATGGATGCGGATGATACAGGTCTTCCTCTTATAAATCCATTCGATTAATTTATCTTTGCTTAGACGTTAATCTGGCTTAATATGTTCTGTTTGACTTGTATTTGCGGTTAAAAGGTCGATTGTTCTTACGTACTTTGCCTATGATCTTTATAATGTTCTTCCAGTGGAGAGCTTAGATTATGAATTAAGTGACGAGGACGAGGAAGGGAGCACTGGAAGCAGAAGAATGTCGAAATCTAAGAATAAAGCTAAGGAGCACAAGGAGCAACTACAGAGACTTCAGGAAAAGGTGGGGCGTTTTAAGTTATTATGTGATGATCATTGTCTCGTCAGATGCAAGTGTCTTTGCTAGCATTTTTCACCATCTACGTTTATTAACCTGTTGAAGTCAATTCGACCGTTGCCCTTTCCTCTTATTACTTTACACAATGATGGTTGAAGAGGGAGACTGTACGGAAAGGTTTGAATGACAATCTTCAAAGTTCTATATTGGTTCAGCTTGTGGGAACTCCCTTTATCTGCATCCTGGGCCGTTTCTCTTTTGTTTTTCTGCTTTTGGGGTGAACAGCCCCTATGTCCATTACGACTTTTTACTTGCCTTTTGCAGATTCTTTTGCATCACTACTCTATAAATATTTTCTTGCAGGATCCAGATTTCTTTCAATTTTTGAAGGAGCATGATCAAGAGCTTCTAGAATTTGATGATGAGGACATTGAGGTAAGTGATGCCTTGAATGAACTGTCTATGAAGTATGTCCAAGGGGATTGTTGCCATAGTACCTGCTTAACTGTGTAGGAAAGTGCTGATTCAGACATTGAAGGTGGAGAAACAGTGGTGGACGATGAAAGTATTCATGGAGATCTAGATTTTGAGGAGAAACCTTCTAAAAACATTGTCACTGCCGAAATGGTTGATTCCTGGTGTAAATCAATCAAAGAAAGTGGGAAAGTGGGAGCTATTCGTTCTTTAATGAGAGCTTTCAGGTGGGCAAGCCACTATGGTGATGATGAGGGGGGTGATTCTTCTGCAAGGCTCGGAACCATGTCTAGCAGTGTATTTAACAAAATCATGATCTTTGTGCTGACTGAAATGGATGGAATACTTCGGAAATTGTTGAAACTTCCAGCTTCTGGTGGTAAGAAAGAGACAATAACAGACCTGATGAGCACAAGACAGTGGAAGAATTACAATCACATGGTTAAGTCTTACCTTGGCAATGCGCTGCACATTCTGAACCAGATGACGGACATGGAAATGATATCATTTACTCTAAGGCGTCTCAAATGTTCCACCTTACTGCTGGCCGCTCTTCCAAGCCTCTTAAGGAGGTACATTAAGGTATGCACTAATGTATACACTCTCTTTTGTCTTCTCTACCTCTTCGAAATCTCAGTGTGAGTATTCCCATTTCTACTTGGCTTCCGGTCATAATTTTACATTTTCTCCAAGTTCTCAACACTCTGATGACAGCACAGATATAAACTAGTAGTTGCTACGCTTATGACGTGACTCTCTACCATATGTAACGTGAAATTCATGGGCTGATTGTGCCTACTTTTGTCATAGCACTAGCAGGAGCATTGCGTGCCTTTAGTCGGATAAGTTGTTATGATAGTTGCTAATTTCTCGAGCACTCAAGAAATAAGATATATTCATTTGCTCATTTCAGGTTGCTCTTCACTTCTGGGGAACAGGGGGAGGTGCATTACCTGTTGTCTCCTTCCTTTTCTTAAGAGACCTATGTGTTCGGATTGGTTCTGATTGTTTGGACGAATGCTATAAAGGGGTATACAAAGCCTATGTTCTAAATTGCCAGTTTGTGAATGCTTCTAAACTTCAGCATATACAGTTTCTTGGAAACTGTGTAATCGAACTTCTCGGGGTAGATCTTGCAACTGCATATCAACATGCCTTCGTTTTTATTAGGCAACTGGGAATGATTTTGCGAGAGGCGCTTACCATGAAGACTAAGGTATGGTTTATCATTTTCTTTTCTCATATAATAATGACTCCTGCCTGATATAGTTTTTGAGGCAGCTTGTCACAGCAAATCAAAATACACACTTTTATGTGCCCTTTACTCCATTGCCTTTCCAACTGTATAAATTCCCTATTCTTGCCTTATACGTGGCATATGAGCTTCCAAGGGTTGGAATTAATATCCATGTACTACATAATGTGGAAGACTTTTATCTGCTTCATGTGAATTAAGTGTTTATCTATGTACACGTCTGGTAGTTTCTTCTTGTTTCTGAATTCTCTGCTTATCCTGATATTGTTGTGCTCCTCTTATGTAGGAAGCATTTCGGAAGGTTTATGAATGGAAATTTATAAACTGCCTTGAGCTATGGACTGGAGCTGTCTGTGCTTACAGTTCACAAGCTGATTTTCGGCCTCTTGCCTATCCGCTGACCCAAATAATATTGGGAGTTGCTCGTCTAGTTCCAACTGCTCGCTATTTTCCTCTTAGATTAAGATGTGTCAGAATGCTCAACCGAATTGCGGCTGCAACTTCTACTTTCATACCCGTTTCAATGCTTCTTTTGGACATGCTGGAAATGAAAGAGCTGAATAGGTCTGCCACAGGAGGTGTTGGCAAAGCTGTCGATTTGCGTGCCATTTTAAAGGTGGTTGTTCTTGGGGAAAAACCATCTTTAACTTCTTATTAAATTGCGCGTCAAAGCTTAATTCCCTGCCATTTTCCCTGTCTCCCTTTTCAGGTAAGCAAACCCACCTTAAAAACTAGAGCATTCCAGGAAGCTTGTGTCTATGCTGTGGTTGAAGAACTTGCTGAACACTTGGCACAATGGAGTTATTCTATTGCATTTTTTGAGCTGTCTTTTATCCCATCAGTGAGATTGCGAGGCTTTTGCAAGTCTACCAAAGTTGAAAGGTTCCGGAAAGAAATGAGGCAGCTTATTCGCCAGGTATAAGGTAGACCATACAATAATTGTTACATATGAAACCAAAAAAGGGTTGTGCATACAAGCTCTGGGTTTTCCATTAAGAGTTAGGTGGACCACATGTTTATCAATTGTTTTCTGCTGACAAAACTCGGGCTATTTTTTCTGATGTTCTGTTTTTTTACATCGTAGATTGATGCCACTTCAGAATTTACAAATAGGAGGCGCACTTCGATCTCTTTTCTTCCCAATGATCCTGTGGCATCGTCATTATTTGAGGTTGGTAGAGTTCTCTTTGCCTTTCATGTTCTAGGTGCCGCATAGAAATTCACGCAGTACGATTGATAGGCATTTGTTTTCCTGAACTTCTAAAAGCAGTTCCTATACTTGTGCACAACCTCCCTCCCTTTAGCAATATAAGGGCGATGTTTTTCCAGTGTACAGGTCATACGGTTGGATGAGTTTTGGTCCTGAAGGTGGTTCCTGCTGTTTATTTTGCAAAAATAAAAGTGTCAGCTCAGTTTATATTCTCTGAAAAAGTTTGTTGAGAAGTTGTGTGGAGGTAGTTGTATATCAGTCTCTATGGTTGAATAATTTAGATAAACCAGTGTTTTCTTGGCCAAAACTGCAAAACCCTAAACCAGTCGACTAGCACATATTTCATCTTGTTTGTTCTTTCATTGCTACTCACTAATTCTTCAACTTGTTGAGGTTGGGATGGTCTTTCAGACATAAAAAGTTGTTTAATTGATCGTAGGCCGAGAAAAAATCGGGGGCTAGTCCTTTGTCCCAGTATGTTGTAACACTACGCCAACGGGCCCAGCAACGTAGCGACGCCTTGATGCGATCCAGGTCTTGATCATGTCATTACTTATGGCTATATTGGTGCATTTGTCACCATAATTTTTTTTGGTTTTTCTGTTTCCTGACTTGTCTGCAATGTCCAGCGTTCTTGTTGGAGAGAAGTCCTCTGTCTTTGGGGAACAAATGTCCGACAGTGATGAGGAGGACTATGCCATAAACGAGCAAGGTGCTGCGGTCTTTAGTTCCTCTTGGCTTCCTGGGAGTGATTCCAAGTATGTTTCTGATCCCTCACCTTGTTCTCTGCACACTGCCGTGTGGTTGTGATGGGTGCTGTTGTCAGTTTTCTGATGCAATATATTGGAAATCGCAGTGTCAAGCCTCCTAAGGTGGAGCAAGATGGTAAGAAAAAGAACAAGAAGAAAAAGAAGAGAAACGCCGAGCAACTTGAAGGAGGACTAGCTTCAGACGAAGACATTGTGGAGGACTTGGTTCTTAGTTCCGATGAAGATGAAGAGATGGACTCTCCTTTTAGTGAGAAGAATGGCGATGGTGACAAAGAATTGCCTGCAAAGCAGAAAACCAAGAAGCGGAAAGCGGTGAATAAAAGGTCGAAGAAGAATGCTGAATCTCAAGGAAAGAACTCAAAGAAGCGGAAGAAGGCAACCTGACAAGAAAAACGAGATGCATCATTTGTGGTCCTCGGTGTGCGCGATATATCTTAATTTTTACGTCTCTCATGAGAAAATTTTGCGATGAGATACTCCGGTCTTATTTAATCAGTGTCGGCTTCGACGTTGCCCTTACCTACACTTGTTCCTGTGATAGCAGAGCACCTGCGTGGGAGGTCGACATTGTGAGATCGATGCCTAGCGATAATCTAGCACATTGCTTTGGTCGATATCTCGGATCAAGGTCTGACATTCCAATTAGAAAGTTTCGGTACCAAATCTGGGAGGAGAACTCGATAGTCTGAGAAGAAACGAGCTCATCATTCTTCAAGTAAATGTATAGTTCCACCCTCAGCTGATCACAGAACAGTATCGGAAATGAGAGTTTGGTTTTCGTGAAATCTTATAATGTTCTATCCCGATTTATAATTGGAAAGCTAATATGACACGACGTTGTACGTTTTCGTATTATTCTATTTACAAGGGCGATGTACATTTTCTTATTGGTCAACCTTTTACTTACCCCATAAAGCGAAGTTAACAGAATTACATAAAAGACAAATTGACACTTTTCTGCTAGATAATCTGATGGTTCGTGCGATAAGTACGATCACTTCATCCTCCACGAAATGGGAGTACACAGATTATTATATGAAGTATTGCTTAAATAATCAACGAGAATTTGATACTAATTTATTTAATAATTGTTGCATCTTGTTATATTTATTAAAGTACCTTGTATAGGTCATGTGTTTCCAGTATTTAATCAACAAGACTCTGATTTAGTACTGATAGTGAAAAGAAAAGATTATCTAGCGCGGTGCCGTGATCTTTTTATTTTTGATTTTGAAAGGGTTTTTCCTGTAAAAATTAATGTCTTCTTTTCTCTTTAAGATTCTCCTAACATATAAGGGCCATGTGTTTCCAGTGTACGGGTCATACAGCTGAGTGAGTTTTGATCCTGAACGTGGCTCCTGCCGATTTCATAGTTAGCGAAATAACAATGGCAGCTCAATTTGGATACTCTGGGAAAGTTTGTTGAGAAGTTGCGTGGAGGGAGTTGTACATTAATTTCTACTGCTGGGATAGCAATTTATGGCATCATAAGGCCCTAGCCTTCATGATTGGATAATTCAGACAAACTAGTATTTTCTTAGCCAAAACTTCAAAACCCTAAACCAGTTCTTTTTTTTGGGTCGGGAAAACCCGTTGACCAGCACATAATTCATCTCATTCGTTCTTTCGTTGCTACTCAATTAATCCTTAACTTCTAGAAGTTGAGATCGTCTTAATAAACGACGTTTATTTGATCGTAGGATGAGAAAAAAGGGCTAGTCCTTTGTCCCGGTATGTTGTAACACTGCGACAATGGGCCAGCAACGTGGTGATGCCTTGAGGCAATTTAGGTCTTGATCATGTCATTGATTATGGCTATGTTGGTGCATTTGGCACCATAATTCATTACCGTTTTTCTGTTTCCTGATTATTTCTGCAATGTTTCTTGTTGGAGAGAAGTCCCGTGTCCTTGGAGAAACAAATGTCTGAGATTGATGGGGAGGACGATGCCATTAAGGAGCAAGGTGCTGCAGTCTTTGGTTCTTCTTGGCTTCCTTGGAGTGACTCTAAGCATGGTTCCGATCCCTCACCTCGTTCTCTTCGCACGGCCATGTGCTTGTGATGGGCGCTGTTGTCAATTTTCTGATGCAATACATTTGAAATCGCAGGGTCAAGCCTGCCAAGGTGGAAGAGGAGGGTAAGAAAAAGAAGCTTGAAGGACCAGCTTCAGACGAAAACATTAAGGACGACTTGGTTCTTAGTTCGATGAAGATGAAGTGATGAGGGACTCTCCTTCGAGTGAGAAGAATGACGATGGCGACAAAGAATTGCATGCAAAGCTGCGAACCAAGAAGCGGAAACCGTCTATAAACAGGTTGAAGAAGAAAGCTGAATCTCAAGGAAAGAACTCAAAGAAGCGAAAGAAGGCAACCTGAAGAAATACGAGAGGCACGAATTGCGGTCTCTGGCAATGCGCTGTCATATCCATATGCTAATTTTTAATTCCTCTATCTTATAAGAATATTTTGTGAGATACTTCGTCCTGAGATTTATGCAGTGTTGGCTTCGGCATATTTCTTACCTCTGCTAGTTTCTATGATGGCAGCGCGCCTCTGTGGAGGGTCGACATTGTGAGATTGATGTAGTTGAGTCCAGCGAGAATCTAATTCACATTGCTGTGATCGTTTTTTTTCTTATGGTGTCCTAATCCAAATATCCTCATCAAGGCATCTCAAATCAAGGTTGGACATCCCAGTTAGAAAGTCTAGGAAAATGATATTGTCCGAGAAGAAATGCGCTCATCATTTATCCTGGAAATTTCTAGTATCATCCTGCAAAATGATCATAGAACACTATTAAATGAGATCACATGTGATGAGATTAAACTAGTGAACCAAGCTCTTTGATACGAATGGAAGAGTTGACTCATCATTTACACATTACATAATCTTAATATGATTAAGTTAATGCGTAACATTCATTTGAAGAAGCCACTTTAAGTCATGGAATCTGTAATTAAATGGAGTGCAAAAAGAGAAAGAAATCGCAAGTACCCTTGAGAACATGGTTTAAGAACAAGTGTGTTCATTAGTCATCTCGATCGAGTAAGTTTAGACCAATTAATCTTCTCATGACGCCACCGACCCAAAAAAAATGAAAAACAAACTTCCCAATAATTCCCGTGTCAATTAAGTTACATTCTGACCCTGGAACTAATATTCATTTACGTTTTCCTGATCCTCTTTTTTAGTGATATACGTTTTTTAACTGTTTAACCTTTTTATTACCCATAAAGCACAGCCAACATAACTACACTAATGCCATTTTTGTTTCATGAAAAAGACACTTTTCCAATAGACAATTAGACGGTAGATGCGGTTAGGATGACCTTCCTCCACCAAGAAACGGTAGTTAGTAGTAGAGAAACAGGCATACTCAACTTTTCGACCGTTAGGAAAGGAAAATAATCAGATGTACTCGCCATACACAAAACCTAATTGAGAAAATATACGGTAAAAGAACACCCCAAGTGCCAAAACTTGGTACAATGGGACATTTAAATGCCGAAAGTTAAGAAAGTGACTTAAGTGCCACTTTTTTTTTTGAAAAAGGGACACTTTTTTGTTAATTTTGCTTGCTTACGTAGCTCATTGGAGAGCTGACTCAACAAAGAAATGCAAAAAAAACGTTGTTTTGGCGCGAATTTGAATTTAAAAATTAATTAAATTAAATTTAAACCCAAATTTATTAAAAAAGAAAAAGAAAAAAGAGGAAGAAGATGAACAGCGGTTGAGGGCTCAGCCTTCGCCGCTGTCGCCATCGCTGCCGGGAAGGACTGGTGACAATGGGAGGAGGGTTAGCCGGGGTTGCCGGACCTTGGGGCGAGGGTTGCGACCCTCCCCTAGATCCAATGAGGGTTGTTGGCCCTTGCTCGGTTGGGCCAGGGGCCGCCGCTTGCTCGGGACGAGGGTCGGCGACCCTCGCCGATCTTGGGGAGGGTTGCAACCCTTGCCCTAGATCCGGGCAAGGGCTTGCAAGCCCTTGCCGTCGGTTGGCTAGGGTCGCCGGACCCCGGCCGGGCTCGGTGATCCTAGCCGACTCTCCTCCAATTGTCACTAGCCCTTCCTGGCGAGGGTGGCGAGGGCTGAGCTCTTAGCCGCTATTTATCATCATCATCATCATCATCATCATCTTCTTCTTCTTTTTCTTCTTTTTCTTCTTCTTTTAATAAATATAAATATAAAATATTATTATTTAAATTTATTTTCTCATTTAATTTAATTAATTTTATATTACTTATTAAGCCACGTCGTAACAAAATAACGTTGTTTTTGTACTTATTTAGCCACATTAGCATGCAAAATGACGTCGTTTTGCACTTGCCTCGTTATAAAATTGCTACGTTAGCATTTTGACTGGATTTTCTCGCTGTTGGCACTTAACTGATTCATTTTGCTTTGATTTTGGCACTTAAGTGTCATTTTTTTAACTTTTAACACTTAAGTATCTTCCGTGCCAAGTTTTGGCACTCAAGGTGTTCTGATGTTGAAAATGTACGTTTATAGGGATATTATTGGCCGGCAATGTCACTTTGCGAAATGCTTCCATTGTCATCCAAGGACCTTTAATTATAACTAGAAAAAACCCTAATTAGGAAGTTGCCAAAGAGGAGGGGAACTCATTAGACCGCTTGGTTGTATACTATAATCTATGAGTTACCTACTTAGAGCAATGTTAGCACCTCTCCATTGGTCTTGTGCCTATGTCGGAAATATTCGCATCACGTACCTACGTTGATTGTTTTGCTTAGTTTCATGATCTTGATTACCCCATCCCGTCGATGTAAGGTAGCTATTTTTTGGCTTTTGAATGAGCTTGAGATAGATCCAAGTTCTGTTTTGCGTTAACGAGTTATGCTAATTTTCCTAACATATGGTCTTGTTTGTCGAATAGAAGCTAATTAAGTAAATGAAGTCGCCCAAAATATGAAGAACTATTGAGATCAATAATTGCAAATGTACACTATGATGTCGTTACGGAGTATTGTTAATAATGGACTTATCCAAACTTTAAACATAGAATCACGGAAGGAATGTTATGGATTTACGGGGGCGGGGCCGATCATATAACGTATAATTTTGTTTGTCGAATATAAGCTAATTAAGTAGATGAAGTCGCCCAAAATATGAGAAACTATTGAGATCATCAATTGCAGATATACAGTATAATGCTGTCATGAAATATTGGTAATACTGGACTCATCCAAATTTTAAATATAAAATCGCTGAAGAGACATTGCGGATTTGTGAGGGCAAGGCCAATCACATCCATCCCTATCCCACTTGGGTGTGGCAAGAAAGTTTGCCGTATTCCCACTCAAAAATCCATTGTTATAGGTTTTATCCGGTCCATTTGGGTTGGGAGTTGGGGGTATCAATAAGAGTGGGTAAAATTGTCATTTCCATTGTATTATAGTCCTTAGATAGTCCAATACCAACAGGAGATAGAGAAGAAGGAACCAGCTTTTTCCCCACTTTCTCTACACTATAGATTGAAATTGGTACTTCACAACACTATATACGAACTTTATGGTTTTGAAACTCTTTTTGGAGCAATCATTGGAGTTTGCCCCAGTGGCCATCCTTTTAACATGGAAGGCGGAGGTAGGGGGTTCGAATCCCCACATTCTCAGGGGTTGGGGTGGGGACGATTTGGTTTCAAATGTGGGTTTCGACTCTCACCTCTTACAAGGAGGTAGGGCAAACGTTTGAAAGTTAGAGTTAGAGTAGGAGTAGAGTAAGACCGATAAAATAAAAAAAAAACTCTTTTTGAGCAATTATGGAATTAAAGAGAGTACACCCATGAACTTACTTAGCTTTTAAAAGTGCAAAATAATTAGATGTACTTGCCATATACCGAAACTAATAAAGAGATGTACTCGCAACACACAATGTCACTTTGTGAAATACTTCCATAATCATCCGAGGACATTTAACTATAGCCAGGGCAAAAAACCCCTATTAAAAAGTTGCCAACAAGGAAAGGAACTCATTGGACCCTTGGTTGTTTTCTCTAATTATCATAATTATCTACGAGTTACTTATTTAGTGGAATATTAGTACATGGCCATACATCATATGCCCATCTCAATGATATTTGTGTATGTACCTTACCATGACAACTTCGTTTAATTTGATGGTTTCAATCTCATCGACGTAAGGTGGTTATCTTTGGCTTTTTAAATTAGCATGTGAAGGATCCAAGATCGGTTTTGCCTTAACAGATCAAGGCACATTCTTGTCTATTGAATAGAAGCTAATTAAGCAAATGAAGCTGCTTAAAATATAATAAACCAGTTAGATCATCAATAGCAACTATACACTGATATCATCGTCTCAAAAAATCGTCTTCTATATAGATTGATATATTTATGCGAATATTGGTGTTTGCTTTATCACATGATCTTTATCATTTCTTTGATCAATGGGTATTTGAGAATGTGGTCATCCATAGGGGTAAGTATGGTTCGGATTGGGCCGGTTCACTCCCTAACCTTAGGACCAACCCACACAGTGTTGGTCCTTAATTTTTGGGACCGATGACCGACCCTATTGAGCTTGGGACTGAGGACCGGACCGACCTAGTGGGTTCGGTCCGATTCTAGGATCAACCCGGGACCAACCGATAATTTTTTATTTCATTTTTCGTACTCCTTAAAAAAGCAATTGAGGATCGGACCGACCCCATGGGTTCGATCTGGTTTAAGGGTCAACTCGAGATCAACCAATAATTTTTTATTTCATTTTTTGTACTCTTTGAAAAGGCAACCGAGGACCAGACTAACCCAATGGGTTCGATGATGAGCGAGGTTAGCTTAGAAAGGCAAGCGGTGAGGGTCAAGTGGGGTGAGCGCCGAATAGAGTGAGCATTGAGTGCCGAGCGGGGAGCAAGTCAAGTGAGCATTGAGTAGCGAGCGGCATGAGTGACCCAAAGCAAGCGAGGCGAGTGTTGAATGGCGAGCGGAGAAGTTGTTTCTTTTGATTTTGGCAAATTGAAGACTAAGATGACAAATGAGATAGAAGAGAATGAGTACACTAGAAGAGTACGCCGTAAGGAGCTATTTATGCCCTTTTGGATACCATGAGTACTCCTTACAAAAATATTTTTCTCTTTCGTAAATTATGACCGTTGATGTCATAAAAGACATTAAAAATCTAAGTTATTAAAGAACAATGTAAAATTACTTGAACTCATCACTAAAGAGTTATTTAATGTTGTTGATGCCGATTTTTTTTTATAAAGATTTTCTCTATATTAATGTATTAGATATTAGATATATATATATATAGAGTCGGGTTGGTCCGAGCAGGACTGACCCTAAACTCTCAAGATCGCATAGTACTGGTTTAGGAATTCTAAGACCAAAGACAGACCTAGTCTCCCTAAAAATCGGACTAGGACTGATAGGGTTGGGCCGATCCAAAATCGGTCCAAGATTGACTCTAAACTGATGCTCACCCCTATTCATCCAAGAGATAGCCATGGGATGGCCAGATATATTTCCAAATTAGGTTTATAATTTCAATCCTATCTTTTATGTACTTCATTTTTGGCCAATGTTTGATTGTTTTGATAAGTATAATCTTAAGAAGCTAACTTTACACGTGTCAAAACCCAATTGCTTCTTAATTTTGGGTAATCACACATTTGTTCTTCTTGAAATGGTATTTCAGAAAACTTTCATTGCGAGCACACTCACTTTCTCTATCAGTTTCTTTAAATTTTATGCTTCCCTACACTCCCCACAAGAATCAAGATCAGGTTGAGAGACCCTTGCCCATTTACAAGGTTGCTTCTTTGCGTTGACTACTGTAAGTCTCTCTCTCTCTCTCTCTCTCTCCCCTCCCTCCTCTGTGAGAGAGAGATTTTCTGGCTCTTTTTTTTTTCCTCTTAATTAGATTTTCTTTTTTACCATGAGCTTGATCTTACAAAAAGAAAAAAAATAATAGGCCAATGACCTGAAAATGGCTTCTCAAAATGCAAATCTAGCTACCGGAGAAAGCTTACGCACTAAAACATGCTATAGCAACACAAAAAAAAAAAAAAAAAAAAAAAATTATGATTTTCGATCAATTCATTGGATCTGTTTGTAATGGTTTTTCCTAAAGATTTGATAAATTCTGTCATTCAATGTTCACTCCATTTTTCCCCCAAAATTTAGTTGAATTAATGATGCAGTGAGCTTTAACTCATTGGCTTGGGTTGAACACCGCCAGATTTGTAAAAAGTCACTAAGTCCATTGATTATCTGTGATTGACTTGATCCATACGAATGAGGTCAGAACACGCTCCATCCGTTTTCAAGTTCTCCTTCTTTTTGGGTCCTTCCAGACATCGAAGCTTAGGTCAGTGCTCAAACCATGACGCATTTGATCTAGGGTTCGGATCATCGATCTTTTCTGCTAGCCTCATTAATGGCTGATGGACTCTTTTGACCCGAGTTTAGCATAACCGATCTTTTGGGCGATCAGAACGAAACAAAAGTGTGCCTACGTTACGAAGGCTTCTGTGCAAGAGATGTGAGCATCCTCGTGAGGTCTTAGTAATGATGATTATCGTCTTTTTGCTCTTTAATTTATAGCCATTCCATCGATTTCCGTGTCAGGAGCCAGTTCAGTTTGTTTACTCATCAAGGGTTTTTTTTTTTGGCAACTTCTTTCGTGCATGGCCGGGTCTATCTCTCTCTCTCTCGCTACAAAACACTTTGTGACGCTAGGGTCTCTCTTTTCCTAAGTTCATCATGTATTGTTACACATCATTATTTTTTTTCGAACTATTTATGCATGTACACAAATTACCTAGCTTTGCTACGTAAATAAAGAAAAGAAAACAAGCAGCTTCCAATTTTCAGATACGCACCGACTATGGATTCTGAGGGGGTTCAACGGGCAGCTGCAATGAACGGCTCTAATGATGAGAAGAACAAGCTGGACCTGGAACTGCGACTGGGATTACCTGACACCGACGAGAATCCACCCAAAAATCAGGGTCAAAATTTGGACACCACTCTTCTGGCTGCTAATAACCATGTCGACCTGAGTCAAGTTGCTCTTCACCCTCGGGTATGGTTACTTCAGTTTCTTGTTTTCAGGTCTCTATTTCCTTTTAAGTCATTTTAGATTGTGCAAACAATACTTGAGTTTCCTTCGGATGTTTGAAGCTGCTGCTTGTTAGATCTTCTCGATAGTTAGTAATTGGATGATAATTGTGACTCTGTTAGGACGAATCTTGCAGGGCTTTACAAGCATAACAATGTTTGGGCTACAATGAGAATAACTATTTATTGTGAGTCATAAATTCTTGAAAGATTTGATTTTTTGTGGTCTAAAACAGATTATTATTCTCATAGTAGATTAAATAACATTACTCAATTATTTCTCAATCTCGTACTATCGCTAGAGATGTTGAAAAAAGAAAATTCCATGTTATGTGTTTTGACTCCGGTGCCTTTTCAGCAGGTTATATGATAAAAAAAGTAGTAATACATTATGATCATTCTTAGTCTAGTCTAGCTCTAATGATTTGATCCTCCCGTTAGCAAAAGACAATGGTCTTTCAAACTAAGTCTAGAATATGGAATTTTCATCAGATGGTTCACTTACTAGACTCAAATATTGATCAAACTTGTACATCTTTGTAGGTCATTTGCACGCTTCATTTTTTGTAAACGAATAGAGTCCAGTTCACTTTCCATTTTCGATCATTATGACCAATCATTGAATAAAGTGCTAAATTTTATTGAACTTATGTATGTAGATGCTGAATTTCACCCGTTCGTTTAAAGATCATATTTAAGGACTAGTACATATTAAAGGATGCAACGATTTTCACATTATTCCCTTTTTGTTAAAAATAATTCCAGCAGTTTTAAATTAAGGGCTTGACTAGCTTATGTAATGTTTAAACTTCTCCATTTCTAACTTCTAGTTACAAAATAAGATACACAATTGATAACTTAAATACCAAGTAAGTTTACTGTAGTGATATCATTCATCTCTCTCTTACTATGTTCATATATTAATTGATAATTTATCTTCGATGATGTAACTAATTGCTTGAATAACTAGGGTCAAAAGGACGATCATGTGCCTCATGGAGGAGTTCATATCAATGCCGGTGCATGGCCTCCCCAATTTGGAATTCATGATTACTGTGCAAACCTTAGAAAGCACCGTGCTTCATCAGCAGGAATTAATCTTCCTCCTAATAACCCCCTTATTTTTCCTGGTTTGCCACTGACGACTGTAAACACCAATCAATCTGTCGACATGGCCCAAATAAATAATATGGAGTTAGGGATGATCTATTCATCCGGTAGGCCTCAGAAGTTACCAGTTAGACGTCGTCAACAGAGTAACGATGATACCGACAATCCTATTAAGAGGTGTGCCAACCCTCAGTGCAACGCCACCACTTCCCCCATGTGGCGTCGCGGCCCTCTTGGCCCAAAGGTACAAAACCTACGGACTTTCCAACATTATTTAGCCTCTATATGCAAATGGGATCGACTATTTGATATAGCTGAATTCTGTTGAGTTGGAGTAGGTAGGATAAAATATGAGGTATACGTAACATTTTTGTTTGTTTATTGAACTACACCGTGAATTGATTATAATTTACTTAGCTCATTGCTTGGCGTTTATTTGTCAGACACTGTGCAACGCCTGTGGAATCAAGTATAGAAAGGACGAGGAGAAGAGGAGGACTCAAGTGATTATGCAGCAGCTGCACGAGCTTGCTGCCGCCCGTCATAAACCAGCTGCATGAGAAAGAAAGAGCTATCGTCCCATCGATTTCCATCATTCCAGTTTTTTCCAAATAATGTATCTCAAATCTGAGAAAGACTCTTGTCTCCTAAATTTCTCTGCTTGCGATTTCCTTGTAGTTCTTGACTACATAAGAAATTTTTGTTTGTTTTGATCTCATGGCTTATCGGTATGACCTTTTATTGGCTTGCTGATTTAAAAATATTTTTGATACAACATTTTATTGCCTCATCTCTCCTTAGTAGGTTGAGAAGAAACATCAAAATGCAACCAGACTTTGATTGAGTCAAGAACTTCTTATAGAATCGAAGACACCTAATCACTATATTTTAGGGTTTCTCGCCAGAAACTATCAATCTCTCTAAGATCCTAACCAGACACTCATTTGGCTTATTGAAACGAATTGGGGTCTTTTCGGTAATGGGCACATAATAGAATGGGTTGATGGCGAAGTTTATGATCTATATTTCACATTGACATAGCCACAAGATTGCATTTTACAACAAGCTTTAATTATATAGTCCGAGTAACCAATTATTTATACGACCCGCATTCTACATCATTAATTCGAATAGTTAAGTCAATTTTTAACTATTACAACTCATGTCAATGCTGGTTAGAGATGTGTACCATTTAAATATCCAATGATTTTGGTATATATATGACGTTCTAACTCTTCAAAATGAGTTGCAGTTTATTGAAGTATGGGACTGTAAGCAAGGGTGATAGCAGAAATATTAATCTCTAGAAGTTTTGTAAAATGAGCACCGAAAAAGAAGCGATATTATATTTTTTTGATAAATTTTAACTATATAATATGAGTAATTAATTGTTTATACAACCCACATTCATCATCTTTAATTGGAATAGTTAGTCGATTTATTAAGGGCTGCGCTATTTCCACCCTTTATATGACTAAATCCACCCAATTTTCACCAAAAAAGACAAAATCACCCTCAATCAGTCGACTGTAATATAAAGTAGTAATCCTAAATTTATTTACTTTCCTTTTTTTTTAGTCTTTCTATTTCTATGTAGGATCTCATTGTCATATTTAGAATTTTATATTTTTTGGTTTTGTTTATTGTGGAGACTATGTTTTCTTTTTAATGTTTAGAGTTTACTCCCATAGGAATTATTTTTGTTGAAAAGAAGAATTTTCAAAGAATCTAATTTTTTTCCTACATTGTCAAGCAAATTGATGGATCAACTATAATGTAGAATTTAGAAAAATTTTGACATATCTTTTTTATAACACAATTATTTGTTTATAAACTTTCACTCATTGTGCATATCGCCATCTTTTCTTGTCGATTGTCTTTTATACGCATATACATATAATGAAATGAAAGGATGGAAAAAAAAAAAAACTCTTCGTTACATTCTCTGATGTAAAACTTCAAGAGACAAAATTTAATTAAATCAAAACATTGCTTATAATAAGATTTTTTTTAAATCTAATGAAATCTCATCATTTTAGATTGACAAAAATTATTATATTCCATAAAATTTTTAGAAAAAGATAGCAAAATGCTTCATTATGCATTACTTTTTAACGTCGATTTTTTTTAGTATATCCATGAATACTCCTATAACGTAGTACATGCTCTATGTAAAAAATTTTCGGCAATAGTAACGAAAAAAGACAGATTCTTTGATGTTATAAATTAAGAGAGTTGATATATATTTCTTGGAAATTTCTCTTTTCGACAAAAATTATTTCTATGGAGATAAAATCTAAAAATAAAAAAGAAAACATAATGCCTTTTTTTTGGTATGAGAAACATAGTGCCTTTAATATACATGGGATACCTACAATATGCAAAAGTAAAACATGTGAAATACTTAATTATAGCAACTAAATCTTAAATAAAAATAAAAATAAAAATAAACCAATATAAGAAGGAATGGGGCCAACACCACAAGTTGCAATAAAATGATTGAGGGAAATTTGATCTTTTTAGTGAAAATGGGTGAATTTAGTCGTGTAGAGGGTAGAAATAGCACTGCCCTTTATTAAATTACCACTACTCATGTCAAAGATGGTTATGCATGTGCACTGTATAAGATTTTTTTTTTTTTGGGGGTACATACTTGATGTTCTAGTTCTTCAAAATGAGTTGCGGTTAATTGAAGTATGAAACCGCAAGCAAGGTCATAGCATAAATAATATCTCTGGAAGTCTTGTAAAATGAGAACTAAACAAAAAGCAATTAAAATGTTACATACACATGTTTTGTGAACAGCCACTTAATTAAAATATTAATACCGATGTCAATGATGGTTATGGATGTTTACCATATAAATATCCTTTTTTTCTTTTTTATACATACGACAATTCCAGCTCTTTAAAATGATTTGGAGTTTAGTGAAACATGAAACCGTGAGCTAGGTGAAAAGTACGAAATAGCGGAAATGTCAATCTCTATAAGCCTCGCAAAATGAAAACCCAAAAAGAATCGATTAAAAGGTTATACGCACACGAAATGTGAACAATCATTTATTGAGCTTCACCACTCTTTCTGATTACATCGCGTCTGATCTCTCCTTATAGTTACCAAATCGGTTAAGCTTTCAGTTCCGCATAATACGACCTATTCATCATTTTCATATATTCGCCGCATTCATCGACTTAGCCTCTTTCATAATTGATGAATAAGTGGCTTTTGCAATTACTCCCATCACCATCTGAATTCTCACGCAGTGGATCGTGGGAGGCACACGGCTAACTAAAGAGTTACCATCAGGTTGATGTGAAATTAGCCCAAACAAAAGAGAGAGAGAGAGAGAGAGAGAGAGAGAGAGAGAGAGAGAAAATTCAAACGACTTTCTGAGAAAGCTGAGGAAGTGCTCCCCTTTAATCTCTCCATGCGCAAGTATACTTTAAATCGTAGCCACATTTCTTCTTTAAATTCCACGAACAATTCCTGTCAACGGGAGTATTATCATGCTTCGAAATCGAGTGAAATCGCCATCCAAGTTGTATAGTGGGGGATGGTGGAAAACTGGGTTTTCGATTTGAGGCCGTGAAACCAACACGTGAAAACAAGTCTGTGGTATATATTTGGTCTACGTTACATTGGACACGCGACTGGATGATGGTAGGCACACGTTGTGGCGTATCCAGAATTTTTCATTGTGCTTTTCGTCATATTCAATTTGACCGTCTGCGCGTACTTCTCGTGAGGTATTAGCAACTCTCTTATCTTAAATTAGCTTACGTCAAATGTAGCATACTTGGATTTTATTCATACGGATAAACACCATCTTTTTGCAGTAGGTGAATGTCGTGTTTATTAGCGTTTGGATGACTCTTTTCTTCTTCTTGTTATGTTTATGGGATTTTTTCTTGTCAGCAAGTAAAAAAAAAGGGTTTGGGCGGGGTTGGAACCTACCTCTCCCGCTGCAACTGCAAGAACGTTCAGCCGACGAAGTACGAACCGTGCATTATGCAAGCCCGTCAGTACTGCTCCACTAGTATGACAAAAAAAAAAAAAAAGAATATTTGCAACACAAGTCCTAAAAGTTACAAGGAAAGTGCAATTGAGTCCTAAAACTTATAAAAAGTGCAATCAAGTCCTAAAACTTGTCAACTTTGTTCAATTGAGTCCTAAAGTTAACACCGTCAAATTTACTAACGGAAAATGCGATGTGGCGTTGACGTCATATTCTAAATGATTTTTTATTATACACATGGCTTTTTTAAATTATTTTTTATTCAAAATTTTTGAAAATTAGATTTAAAATCTTAAAATGAAAAACTAAAATTTATTTAAAAAACAAAATTGTTAAAAAAAAAAAGGCATCGGCGGGCATTTCCGCCGCAGCCACCGTCCATCGTCGGAGTGGCCGGTGACGGTTGTCGGCCCTGGGCGGGGTGGCCGGCCCTCGCCCGAGCAAGGCCTCGCCGGCCCCGGCGAGGCTCGACAACCCCCCGCCCGGGTCGGGCGAGGACGCCTAGATCTGGGCACGCCGGCCCTCACGGGGGGCCGGCAACCCTCGCCCTCCCTGCGGGAGGCCTCGCCGGCCCTCACCTGGGGTTGGCGATGCTCGCCCAGATTTGGGCGTTTCGATTTAGCTCCGTCGCACTCTCGATGCCGTGCCCCGACGTTGTCTAGATCTGAGTGAGTGGGTTCTGGAGGGCAGGGGTTCCGTCGTCGTTGCTGCACCGGATTGCTGCCGAGCCGTGCCGCCATAGCCTCGACGCCGTCCCCAGCAAACCAGCCATGACCCTTTGCGGTGCTGGGCTGCTATCGTTCCCCGACGTCCTACCGCTGACCCCCCTGACGACCGAACTATCGTCGTCTCCCAGCTGCCACCAACGACTCCACCCGATCCCGCGTCGGGGACGCCCAAATCTGGGTGAGCATCGCCGACCCCAGGCGAGGGCCGGCGAGGCCTTGCCCAGGGCGGGCGATGGTCGCCGGCCCCCCGTGAGGGCCGACGTGCCTAGATCTGGGCTTCCTCGCCCGACCTGGCGGGGGTGGCCGACCCTTGCCTGGGGCCGGCGAGACCTCGCCCGGGTGAGGGCCGGCGACCATCGCCGGCCACTCCGGCGATGGGCGGCGGCGGAAGCACCACCGGGGTTTTTTTTTTTTTTTTTGCACAGTTTTGTTTTTTTAAATAAATTTAGCTTTTCCTTTTCTGTTTTTAAATCTAATTTAAACAAGAATAAAAATAATGTTAAAAGCCACATGTATAATATAAAATCATTTAAAATGCCACGTCAGCGCCACGTCAGCGTTTTCCGTTAATAAGTTTGACGGTGTTAACTTTAGGACTCAATTGAACCAATTTGACAAGTTTTAGGACTTGATTGCACTTTTTGAAAGTTTTAGGACTTAATTGCACTTTTCTTGTAAGTTTTAGGACTTGTGTTGCACATATCCCAGAAAAAAAAAAAAAATGCAGCTCCACTAGGTGTGATAGGGGAAGCCCAATATCGTAATGCACTTAAGCCCAAGCCCATTCTTAGCAGACTAATCAAGGTTTTCTGACGCCAAATAACATAAAAGAACCGAACTTGTGACTTTCGGCTTGCAAACCTAGTCTTGCACCACTCAACTAACCACCGAGTTGTTTTGAATTGCCTATATTTGAAAATGGGAGAAAGCAAATCTGTGCTGTGTATCTAATCCAGCCTGTCTTAATTAACCAAGTCAACCCAACAACCTCGGAGACTCGTTAGACACTTGAACTTTGATATAAATTTTAATCCCTTCAACTTGCTAATATGAGCTACTTGAGAAATGATGCATTAAAACTGTGCATCGACTGTCATTGAGAACAAGCACAGTAATACAGAAGCTAAAGCTCTTGAACAGAAACCACCTGTAATGATGTTTATCCATTTCACATACTATTAGTAGTCTATACAAAGCCTTTCTCAGATTAGCTAGGGAAATTACATATAGAGGTTCACCTTTCCATTCCTTCACCTATTCTTACTAATACCAATTGGGACAAGACCCCGACCAAGAAATGGTCTATAGCAGTCAGTCGAGTCCTGTTACACTCGATCAACCACTTGCTCTTCTGGTCCGATCTTTACAGCGGTCTTATTATCGGCCTCGAGATTAATGCACTTGTACCACTTCGCACAAAACAGATAGATCACGAAATCAAAAGCTGTAAGGACCGCTAGAAGGAAATAGAACCGGTCTATATGGCCCTTGTTTAAGTCCTGCGGGATCCATCCTTGTTCATTACCTCTAGTGGTAATTGCTGTGACCATGACAACCAGCAAGCTGCTGACGAAATTCCCTAGTGAGATTGAAGCCATGCAAAGTGAACTCCCAAAGCTTTTTATGCCATCCGGGGCTTGTCCATTGAAGAACTCCAACTGACCCACATACATTAAAACCTCGGACACGCCAACCAGAACGTACTGTGGCGTCTGCCAAAATATGCTGAGAGAGCTGCTCTTCTTTCCTGGTTCGACGTATTTAAGCCTCCGGATCTCAGTGGCACCAGCGGCGACCATGGCTAACATCCCGAATATCAGCCCAACACCCATCCTCTGGAGCTCGGTTAGGCCTCGGGGGTTACTGCTTAGCCTTCCAGCTAATGGCACCATGATTCGGCGATAGATTCCAGTGCAGATAAGGACGCTGCAAATGTCAAAGGCGGACATGCTGGCTGCAGGAACATGAAATTTCCCGAAATTGGAGCGCATGACATCTCCTTGCTCAACAAAGAGGGAAGCCATTTGCGTGAACACGACAGAGTACATTATAGTGCATAACCAAACAGGCAGCATCTTCAGAACACATTTGGCTTCTTCAACCTGAGTTACAGTACAGAGTCTCCACGGATTCCTCGAATGGCACAAGTCATCCTCGGTTATCGTCGCTGCCTTATCCAGGAACCTGTACAGTTGAGAACAATCACGAAAGTGACAAACTGAATGGAAAAGAACTATAACATAACATGCTTTAAAAGTATAGTAAAGAAAGAAAAAGATCCAACAATTTTTTTGTCCCGTTCGAATAGAATGACAGCGCCGGAACGTTTTATCCCGGATAGCGGGAAGCGTTTGCGCCACATCGACTGCACTTTATGTCATTTAGGAAAGTTGAATAACTTACGCAAATTCACAGCTGTGACGAATCTTTCGACTGCCTTTAATTGCAGATTCTGATCCTTCTAACTCATAAAGGTCCCCCTCTTTGGTTGGAAGAACATTCATTTTTCTAGTTGCAGCAAGAAAGACCTGAGCGACGCGTGGTAAAGGATTTCCACATGGTTTGACATGCCGATATCCACGAGTGCCGATAAAAAAAAGTACTAGAGCTATAACAGCAGAGGCGGTAGAGACGAAGAATCCAAGTGTCCATTGGCCAGAATCCTCGTAGCAGACTAAAATGGTATTGGATAGCAGAGATCCTGCATTTAAGGCAAAGTAAAAATAGGAGAAAAAGGCCAGTTTGGATTTGATCTCTTTTGGGTTTTTCTCGTCGAATTGGTCGGCTCCAAAGGTGGCAATAGTGGGTTGGTAGCCACCATATCCGAAGGCTATCAGGTATATCGACAAGTAGAATAAGGCCACACCAGCTGAAGAAGGGGCCATGCACATCATATCTTCATTGCCACAACCCTCAGGTTTGATCAAGTAGACACTAGATGTCATGGACAAAAGCGTCAATCCCTAATATTTGTAGCAATTAATCAAATAGTTATGATCATGCTAACATGTAACCTCAAGAAATCCAAAAAATTCACAGATCATAGTTTATGATTACCAGCACAAATATTAGCTGAAAGACTCCGCACGTTAAGTAGCGGCCCCAGTAGGAATCACTGAGGAAGGCGCCGATCAGCGAGCACAAGTAGACAGTTCCGGTCCACTTACTCACACTATTGGCAGCGGTGGCATTGTTGTGACCAAGAACTCTGGTTAAAAATAAAACCAAGTTCACACCAACACCAAAGAAAGCTAGAGTTGCTAGGCCCTGATTCACTGCACCATATTGATGAAGAAGAGGAGGTAAAAAACTCATGAACAATCCCGCAATCTGTATTCAACAATTTATTTGAAGTAAACCGAAAAAAATGTTATCCAGTAATCATCTCAGTGGTTGATTCCTCGTCGACAGACAGATGGATAGAATTACCTCCGGGACAGAGAAGTATGGATAAAGAAAAATGTTTGTTGGACTTGAGTTCTGCAAATGCAGAACATCACTTGACTACTCATTACCTAGCAGAAAGCTTGCCCATTTCCATCCTCCTGTACTCTTAGGAGCTTTTGCTTGTTCAGTGCTTGCATTTTCATCTCTTCCCTGATCATCAGAAAGTAAAGTGGCGACTTAGGATAAAATCTTCTGTGGAATCACTACGATTACTATTCAATGGCCTGATCAAGCCAAGTTACTTTAATTGGTGTAATTCCACATTATCACCATCACCAAATACTTCATTTGCTCGTCTTTCCTTATAAAGAAAGAGAAATGATTCTTGTGGAAAATTATTGCAAATCTTACACCATTAAATTAACCACCTAGTTAACTTCTGGGGTCAAACTTGAATTTGAAAGTGAGGCAGAGACTATCCATTTCATGCTTCCACGTTTTGAACTGCGTTCCTCATAATCTAGTAGTGTAGGTCGGTAACAACACGACATCATCACCATTAGGCAAATTCAAGAAGAGGGTGGTCAAAGATAGGCAAACGCACTTCAAGAAACCCAAGAAGTTTCCATCTTTTTTCAGCTATGGAGCCGAATCACCATCAATCTTGCACCTAAACATTCTAACTCACCCGCATTCCTTAATAACAAACCACTACGACTATTTTCTTTGTTTTAAAGTTTTGCCTGACCTTCACAGCCCCGTTGCGGAAGTCGAACAAGTCCATGGCGGCAGCAGCGACAGAAGAAGCTTTTCCTCCTGCAAGAAAGAAAGAGCGAAACAAAGACAACAGAGTCTCAGTAAATTACTGAAATGCTCACGAAGTCAAGCGCGTAAAGAAATGTGTAGTGGGCCAACGTGACGAAGAGGACAAAGCAAAAAAGAAGGGAAAAGGGAAGAGTTTCATGCATGATTTCCACCTTCTGGGGTGGTGGGGGAAAGCCCCAAAACAGGCATCGCGCTACGTGGCCATCGATTCATAGTTTCCGCGGACAAGTGCTTCTTTGGGTACGTCAGCCACGAAACTAATCCAGAAGAAAAAAGGGGAAACGCATCGACATGACGGACAGGGTTTCGGTTCTAGCCCCGCAATATCCGAACGGCGACGGTGTTCTTGAGCGCTGCGTGACTACCGTCTCCATGTTTCTTTCAGCTGACGCGAAGTCCTGACCGGCTCTTGGATCACGTGACTCATCTGTTACTTGTCTTGAACGGGTTATGTGCGGCCCCGTCTCGGCTCGCGATTCTCTTACATCTTAGATTCCTAATTTCTTTACATCGCATCTTCTTCTTTTCGCGATGAAGGAATGAGTATTCGAACACTCATCATCATTTCTCAATAGGAAATTCCACCGAACGCGACTGCGAAAGCGTTTCCAGTGCATGCGAGAGCGTCGATGTACACGTATTACCGGCTCGAACTGTTTTAGACTAGCGCTTTTGCCTCATTTGGTTTGCACTGTAAGTCTACTCTTTGAAATTTCTAAACTTGAATAGTAGCGTGGAGACAGAGATGAGACCACTCCAGCTATGGCGTGACGGAGATGGAGATGAAACCCAACACATCTGCCCTACCTGGCCCCGTCGCGTTGCCATCTCTACGTGGGGCTTTGAATTATCTCTTCTTGATTTGATCAATGATCGTGCATGTTTGGGAGGTCATTAGTAGCCAGACATATATAATATATATAGACTTACCCATCTATGCGGAAATTCCATTTTCATATACTCATCCAATGAAGGTGAGGTAAGTGAGGGGGAATCCTTGTGTCACTCTATCGAATTGATTAGAAGCAATCACAAACGTTTAGATAGCAAATATAGTATACTCCAAGGAGGACATAACATACGTGGAATTCGACAAAACAAGATGCTTGAAGAAATGTGAACTCCTGGCGATTGCTATAAATATGAAATCTTGCACCATGGATGTCAACTTTTGGCATAAAACATAGACGCTGACCTTTGATCAGCTTCATTCTTCCGAGTTATATCCCCATACTATTGTAAACATTCTTGACGTCTTATCTATATTCCTGATGTTATATTCCAAAACATTTTGCGGTTTTCAATTATTTGTGACTAAAACCACTCTTGTAAAGGGCCCATTTTCGGTCTCATTCAAGAGTTCTTTACGTGCTTCCCTGTGCATCTTTGAGACCCTAGAAAATGGACAAGTTCTTTTTCTTTTTCAAGAAAAATGCATAATATTGGTCGCTAAACAACAATGATAATCCCTAGACTACCCAGATGATTTCCAGATCTGGGACTTGCTTAATAAAGCAGTAGATGTCATAGACACTCTTACACGGTTCCAGGGATTAGTTGGGGGTTGATGGATGTCTTAAGAAGGAAAGAAGTAACTTGTCTGACCCTAGAATACGGAGATGTTGCGAACATCGCCAGCTTCATCGGCGCAGAACCAGAGCCAGTGTTCTAAATTGACCATTTTTCACATTCAAAAGAGCTTGAGAATGGTTTTCCGGAGTTCCAAAACTCATGCATATGTCCATGAAAATGTGGTAAAATTGCTTATAAAGAAGAATCAATTGCCACGCAACAATGGAGAGGAATGAGTGTACTCACAGACTTGGCCTTGCCGAGGTGAAGTCGCGATGGAGATCAAGACGAGAAGCCACAACTGAGATGGTAAGCGAGGCTTGTATATATAGCCAAACCAGCGTTTTCGCAGTTGGTGGGAGCGTCGCTTTCCAATGCCAACTTGTGCATGCATAGTGCAATGGACCGAGAGCAATGGACCGAGACCTTCCTATGTCGATGACATTGGGTGCGGGATGGTTTTAGTGGGATAGGAGGAGAGGTTGTGTTAGGGTTTTTCTGCGCCACAAATTTCTTCACCATAGGTTTCCTCCATGTTTTAGGTCTTTTTCAGTGGCATAGTGCGATGGCCTCGGACCTTAGGAAAACGATAAAAAAATGTGCCATCTGTTTCAGGTTATTTGGCTGCCAGTTGAGGACCGATCCACTGTCACTCCAACATGCGTAGGTTAATACACGTTCACAAGTTAAATTCCAAGAAAGTTTCGTCACAAAGCACAAGGAGCAGGAACCGCGGAAGGCGCATTTCTAGAAAACTTATAAGCGTCACTCGCTCTCGAAGCGTTACATAGATATGGAGCATTCAATCAAGTGAGGATCAACACTTGCACGACTGGTATTTGTCCATGAGGCACTAAATAGGGAACGTTACATGAAGGTTGGTTGTAGGTGCAGAAGTAAAAAGATTTGAGGGAATTAGTAGACTGATTGAGATGTCGTTACCTAGATTAAGTCCACACATTGTTTCTTAAAAGATATAATATATCTAACACAAACTAAGTTGGATACTTTGATTGGCCAATGGAGCCCTCGTCGGCCATTGGGCAAGAGTAGCAAGCCCTCGCCAACCAGTGGGCAAGGGCCTGTAGGCCCTCCTCGCTTGGGACTGACAAGGACTTGTAGGCTCTCTCCTAGTGGTTGGCGGGGGTCGTCGGACCTTGGTTGGTGCCTATCAGCTCTTGGCATTCCTTAAAAATTTTAAAAAAGGAAAAAGTAAAAGAAACTAAAGAAGGAAAAATAAAGAAAAAAAATAATTCGAAAAAAAGATATTAGGATATTATTTAGAATTTTTCACGTCAACGCTGATTGTGCCATGTAGGACGGTTAGTGTCCATATCCGTGATTTCTGACTGAAATTAGTCCGATGGACTTAATTACAAAATGTGAAAATGTTTAAGAGTCAATTGATATAAATTAAAATAATTAGGATTGAATTGGGAAAAGTATAATAGGTAATTTAGGATATTTTGGATAATTTTGCTCAATTTTAAACAAATCTAAGATCTAGAATATTAGTACCGTTGACAAGTGTCCTTTTAACGAGCTAGTGTACGGCAATAAAAAATAAATTCTCTTTTACATCTGCCCAAAACATGTCTTCAGTGCCCTATCTACATGGTTAAGATAGTCAATAAATTTAGGCAAGACTTGGAAAACAATACCAGATGCTGGTGTTTCTCAAAACTCAAAGTACGCTCCAGACGTTGCCCAAAATTAGGAGACGATCGGTTGACACATCTTCTGTACTCTAACAAGAAAAGCCTAACGAAGCACCCGTACATTGGTTGAACTGCCTTCAGTTTGCAATATCATTACTTCTTGAAGGAGCCATGAATAACCTGGTTTTCCCATCGCAACCGAAAGTTGAAATGTCTGAAACCACCTGAATCTAAGAAATGAAATATCCAACACGATTAGAAAATTCCTATATAACCGATGTGAAAGAGATGGAGCCTTCTAACTAGACCACTGTTTTAGTGGTTATTTGACTTCTAGAACTTCGAGGAGTCGTAGGAACAATTGCTATATTAAGGAAAGAGGCCTATTCCGTACGATTTCGAACGCCAGTTTCCGGCCTTCCGTTCAGCAAGTTGGTTCCAACCGACTCGTTAGGATTTAGTTTGAGATTTAAGTTTGACGATCCTCCCTCTCGAAATAAAACCTAACCCTCGTCGTAGCATCAGATAATCATGATGATTTCCTGATTGATACGCAGGGCGGCCTCTTCCCACGTAAGGTTTTTTGTCCTTTGGCTTTAATGGCGTTTTTAGCTGACGGGACTCTCTCTCCCTGTTCCAAATCTCCTGTCGGAAGTGACGAGTCCTAGTTACAAGTTGTATGAGTTCTGTTACTGAAGAAAGTGACGTCCATGTTACAGGGAATTCCATCTAGGTTTACTCGCTGATTTAGTCCATTCTTGAAATGTATTTGTTGTAAGCACGTCGGACATTTCACGGAGTCTAGGATGATGGTGATGACAGCAGCCACCCTCGTCTTGCATGATGATCGCGAAGCGTCGGACGTGCGGAAGAGGCCAAGGTCCTCTGAGAGGAGCGGTGGCGACGATGCCACCGCCGCTCCATCCGCAAAGCTCGTAGGGGTGGTGCCGCTGCCAAATGGGAATTGGGGCGCGCAGATATATGCCGACCAACAGAGGATATGGCTCGGTACATTCCAGACCGAGAGGGAAGCAGCCATGGCTTACGACAGCGCTTCGATCAAGCTCAGAAGAGGGGACTCGCAGAGGAATCTCCTGTGGACCGACCTTTCGAAGCTCGAACACAAGTTCCAAGATAGCCTCTCCACGGAAGTAGTGCTGGACATGATTAGGGCCGGGACGTACCGGTCGAGATTGATGGAATTTCTCAGAAACCAGTCGGGAGATGAGGAAACGGCGGAAGTAGGCATCAACCCGAAGTTAAGATCGATGCCTACTGGCAGACAATACTTGTGTAGGCTACTTTTTCAGAAGGAGCTAACGCCGAGCGACGTAGGGAAGCTCAATAGGCTCGTCATCCCCAAGAAGTACGCCATTAAATATTTCCCTTGCATCAACGGAAACGCCGAGGGAAATGCACAGCTTCATGGAGGGACCAACGATGTTCAGCTAGTTTTCTACGACAAGCTCATGAAGTCGTGGAAATTCCGGTATTGCTATTGGAAGAGTAGCCAAAGTTTCGTATTTACGAGGGGTTGGAACTGGTTCGTGAAGGAAAAAGAGCTGAAGGCGAAGGACATCGTCATGTTTTATTCGTATGACTGCGATGAAACGCATGAAAACGGCGATACTTTTGGTCTAATTGATGTACAGTATCATGGTCGTCATGGTCGTCACAATAACACGGGGATCCACGATCTGAATGAAGTTGGTCGGGAGGTAGAATTGCCATCGAACTCGGGAATAAGTTGCGGATTCACGAAAGCGGAGCATGAGGAAGAACTCGAGAGGGAGACAGCAAAGAAGTTGAAGGGTAGTAGTTTTAAGTTATTCGGTGTACAAATGAATTGATTCACGGCGTGGAAAACCAACAATAACCAAGCAAATTGTACTTAAGGACTGACATCCAAAAGTCGGATTTGGAGGATTCAATAGTCGACAATTCTTTATCTATGTTTCGATGTGTATAAGAACGATAAAAATTCGATATCGGAAAGTTCAACAGATCGCTCCTCCTATTCACAAACTGAATTCCCGAATCTTTATCTGCCATTTGCTGTATTCACTAATCTTCTGGACATGCCGTCAAATCATGAGAGATCATATTGAGTGGAGCTACAGGAGGAGAGCGACCGTGATAGGCACTTGGCAGTACGTTGCGCCCTACGACTGACTCATCCGACTTATCAAACTGAAAAAAAGGAAAGAAAGATGATCGACAAATGGCCTTATTCAAAAGATATCTTATCGGGGGTTGATGAACCTCTCTATGGCAAAACCGCGTCCACATCCGATATTCCGAAGCCTTTTCCAATTTCCTGTGACCTCGGACTGTTGGACAGCTTATCGGCCTGGTCCGACGACGGGGATAATCCGATGCGCAAGCAAACAGAAATTCCACTTCTAATGATGCTGCGGGCAACAGAGAAAGGGAAAAGGGATCGTGAGCGATGTTCATTTGATGGTGAATATGTACGTGAATACAGGGATCGATCTTGTTTGATTAGACCAGTGAATAGGGCGATGACCATGGTCGATGAACGAGTGGCTCAAGCTCTTTCAGATGGAGAAATGGATGAGCCTCCTCTCGATAGTGAATGTCCACCAACTCTGATAAAGTCTCCTCCTGCATAACCGGCTTCATGCTTCTTTTTGTCTGTGCTCGTACAAAACAAAGGGATTGACGGATAATAACAATAAAATTGATATATTTATAATAAATTTATCGTTAAATTAATTTTTTGATCATAAAAAATTCAAAACTACATTTCTTTCTTTTATTGCTTTTCGCTCAAAGAGTCGAAGAGAAATAATGCATCAAGTTGTTCATAAGAGCCAACTTGGTCTTCTTCCCCGTAGAGCTGTTGGCTTCAAGTATCATCCATATATAATCCACACTAGATCTGACGGACTGTCCATCCTATCTCTTCTATGATCTTGACAGCCCATCTTTATCTCAATAGAGTCTTTCAGTGGCATGTTTCGATCCTCTTTCTCATTTCTTAGAAAAAGTGAGCCATTGGTTTAAGTACAAGATGCTATCATTATTGCCTAGACAATTAGGCATAACAAATTTACCCCAAATTGATATGGATTTTCTTGTAGACTTGCTATGTCAATTGTGTTAATATGGTTCAGAAATTTTATGATAAAATTTGACAGAAGTTAATAGAGAGTAAACATGTCATGAGTGTATTGATTAGGAATTTTTGTCAACCAAAAATTAGGTTGGGGTAGATTTGTTACATATGTATCTGTTTTAGACTTTTCATTGTATTAATCATAGAAAAAAGAAAATATTGAATAAATTAAAGAAGGATTGGACAAATGGAGCGAAGAAAACATATCCATTATCAATAGCGATGAATTTGGGATGGATGATTTTATGCCTTCTTTCTCCAAATTTCGTAACATCATTACTCGCTTCGAGACTAACCACTTAAATATTGCGATTTCCCATTGGCAAGAGTAGTCTAAGAATTTTGACGCGTTACAAAGAATGTGCGTATGAAATGAGAAACGCGTCATTTCAGGTCAATCTTGTCCATTTAAGTGAAAAATGAGCTATCATGTTCACCTCATATATACTAACATTAGAACATCACAAATTTATTACTATCTTCATCTTCATCTTCCTTTTTCGGCTTCCCTAACGAAAAAGGCAATTGATTGCTAAACTCATTTGCGTAAGGAAGCATGTCCGAGGGGGTCCGATGTTTATGGATCTAAAGTCATGGGCCTCATGGCCCATGGGCTTTTCAGATAACATGTCCAAGCGGTCCAAGAGAAAGTTGTACCTTACGAGTCCTCCCGATTCTAACGGCCCATCAAATGCACCAATTAATTATAAGTATTATAGGTTTTATCATGGGGATATCGTTTAAGAAAACTTTGTCATGGGAAGCGTAGACAGTATAACGTCAAATGATATAAGCGCGTCTTGGATATAAATGTCGGGTCGAATCGAGGGATCCAATCGTTTTTTGATGGATGAGGTTAAAAACTATCCGACCTTTTATTTTTCTTTACCAAAGAAAAAACTATCCGACCTTTTTTTGATCCGATTGATCTTCATGTTGTTACCCATTTGCACGTGATGCTAACTTATGGTAAATCAGGCATTGGCTTCCAAAGTTCCGTCATCTAAGCACTTTTTTTTATGGACTATCGCCGCTTAATCATCGTAACAAATATTATCAGAGCATTATGTAAAGCGATGAATGCGTCAATTGAGTAAGCAGGCACACAAAATGCTCCTCCACAGAAATCTTTCTCGAATTCGCTTGAGACGAGATTTTTGTGTGCTGTAATTTTCGATTTTGAGTTGGATCCATTCTAAAAATTGTAATCCTTTTGTACACTTAATCATGTGAAATTCGAGACCTCGCCATGATAATTGACTGAAGCAAAGTTAGCTTAAATGGACAACTAAGAAAGTCTCGGTGTTCTTTTGGTGATTAAAGTGGTTTAGCTTTTATTTTTAGGATTAATCCTTAACGGGGCTAAACAAAGAATAGTCGAGAAATAAAATTTTTGGAAGTATTTTTTCAAGGTGTGTTTATTTCGTTAAAAATCAATGACTTAAAAAATATACTTCTTTCAAATGATTGTTCATAGCATTTATAAATTTAGCCGATGGAAGGAATTTAAATTATCAATACTAATCCACACGTAAACAATTCTGATGTTGATAAAAATAATTTTTATTAATTCATTTTTAATGATGAGTTTGATATATATATATATATTTATCCATTTATGATATGGAAATGACTTGCGATAAGTGGTATTGCATGCTAACTTAAGTGCGATTTTGATGTACAGCGTAACTATTGTCAAATTGCATCATGCATTGATCGATCCATAGAAGTGGTGACTGTCACTTATTGAACCATGGTTTTTTACCCTCCCTTTACATTACTATTTGCGTTTCAAGAATGGAGGAGGGCGACAAATTTATGAAGAGTTTGTGATGATGGGGGTGGTTTCTTTATTTTGGCCTTTGAATAAAGCTTACCTGAGTTTAATGAATTTCTAGTTTGGTGCATTTATGGTATTTTGGACCTTAGGTTATTTCCATTTATGTAAGGTCTTATCCAGTCCATACCTTCTCATGTCAACAGGTTGGATTATGTTATATAGATATTGGATTAGTGTTTCATGGTTGACCAAACGTATTGGGATATGAGTATATGTTCACAAGTTCACAAGTCACAACCGATGTTATTTCTAGGATTTAATTGCAGCCTATGCGATTTTTAAGGCTTAACTACAGTTGTTGTAGTTTCCAGGCCTTGTCACTTGGTGAAGCACATCATTCATGCTCATTCCATAGAAATGGTGATTCTCACTTAGAGAGCCGTAATTTTGCTTGCTCAACTTTATATTTCAAGAGTGGAGGAGAGTAATGATTTCATGAAGAGCGCGTGATGGGGGTGGTCTCTTGATTTTGCTATTTGAATAAAGCTTATCAGATTGAGTTCAAAGAATTTACAATTTAGTACATTTATGGTATTTTGGACTTCATAGTTATCTCCATTAATGCAAAGTTTTGTCCATTTAATACCTTTTTGTACAGTGATTTATTTTGTTTAGATTGATACGCTTGATGACTGTGGACTGCGCGGCTTTGGAGGATTTTTCATTGGCCTGATCGGTCAAAGTCGTCGCTTATCATTTTTACTCTCCGTGCCGAGAAAATACAGCACAGGCGCATTGCACTTTCCTGTCTCCGGCGCTTCGCTAATTCCTCACTAGGAATCCCAAGATCAGATCCGGCAAGAAGGACTTCATATCTCCCTTCGATCAAATACGATGATGATTTTGAGCCCCTGAAGGAGGATGAAGAGAAAGTGGGACTCATCTGACACAGCGACGACGTTGGCTTGTGTTGAAGAGGACCGTTTGTCGTCTGGGGATGAATTCGACGTGTTCTTGAATTTCAGAGGCTGTGACACTCGCCTCAACTTCACCAATTGTCTCTATCACTTCCTGACTGGAGCTGGGATTCGTGTTTTTAGAGACAAAGAAGAGATCTCAAAGGGCGAAAAGATCAGAGGCGAGCTTCTCCATGCCATCAATCCTCCAAAGTATACTTGCCGATCTTTTCTAGGAACTACGTATCAAGCACGTGGTGTCTTCGCGAGCTCACCCACATAGTGCAGTGCTCAAGCAAAGCGAATGACAAAGTGATCTACCTGTTTTCTTTGACGTGAATTCTGATGATGACGTGAAGCTAAAAACTCGATTGTACCTCGACGATATAGAGAAGCACGAGGAGACGTTTGGCCGGGCTGAAGGTCGGCAATGGATGGAGGCTTTGACCAAGGTCGCGAGAATCAAGGGATGGAGCTTGAAGGACAAAGGGTAAGAGTATAGGTTCGGAATCTGCTTTCTCTGTTCTTTTTGTTTTTCGGGCAATTATAAGTGAGTTGGATATAAGGTTTAGAATTTTCTGCCAGATTTTCTCTTTTAAGCGCACTACCTTAGTTAATCCGCGATTCTTTTTCCCTGGTAATTTATTGTCTTCCTTTCCCGAACTACTCATCCAACGTAGTGTTGATCCAATTCTTTCATAAGTTGAGATTTCCTTTTACTTAAGAAAGTGATATTCCATTCGAAAAAATCTCATTCATTTAGAAATCCGACTAGATTCGTGTCTACGATATTTATGAACTCTGAAAATTTATCTGCTATCCGTTTCATGCTAAGAGCTTGTGTCATCATGCCAGCCATGTGTGAAATCATCACCATTATTGTTGAAGAGGTTTTGACCTAGCTGAAGAAAAGAAGGAGAAATCTGCCTAATCATTTAGTCCGGATTGCTAATCATATGGAGGGCATCATGAACTTTTTAAATGAAGGACTTAGTGACATCCGTTGCTTGGTCATCGAAGGATTGGGCAGTATGGGTAAGATCACTCTTGCAAGTGTTGCCTTTAATTAAATCTCCAATCAATTTGGAGGCTGTAACTTTCTCTTGGACATTTGTGAATCTGTGAAGCATTGTAGAACTATTGACCTACAAAAATAGTTGTCATCATAACTTCGCCAATGCAAGTCTCAAGAGATCTATGTTTCAGATGATGCAGGGATTAGCATGGTACAAAAAAGTTCGCGTGATGCTAAGTGGATTTTGACAAGATATTACTATTAATAGGTAGATGGAATAGGTGTAAAAAAACCACAGGCAACGTGTTTATATGTGTGTTTTTATCAAATGGTGACTGGAAGATCACACTAGAAAATAAGGTTGGTTGGTTAAACTTATATGTCAAAAATTGAGATATACACTGTTCAATTTGTGAAGGGAAAGGGCCCTTTGTCAATTGAAGCACTTAAAATAACAAAGGCCAGTGACAAGAAAAATTAAAAAGATGTGCGGGATAAGGAAAACAAAAAAGAAATAAGAGCACTTTCCCTGACATCAGAATAGTAAAGTATCATAATTATCCATTCCAAAATTTCTATAAGATCATAGATCTGTGCTCATGTCGGTCTATGTTTACTAATCCCATTGATGTTCCGGTTCTTTCTTTAGGATATAATGGTGTACCTGCTTTGGGATTGCCAGTACAGCTGCAAAATACCAACTTTGGAGATGCCATGGATGTCGATCTCGCTGCACATCAGCCCAAATCTGCAGACCCCTCGAATGTTCTCAATTCTTCGGGAGATAATGGTATTGCTACTATCAGATTGCCAAAACCGTCCCATTATATCAATCTACAAAAAGCTATGCCTAGCCAACCGATCGATTTTTTGAGCCAAATGGTTAACATAATATTCGGTGGAAATTGGATTGCTCTTCCTCAAAAGGTTGGTAACAATTATAGTATTTCAATTAAGAACGAGACGGAATTAGCAAGTATTAACCGAATTCTCATGCCAATCAAACAGATATCTCCTTGATATTGTCTCACTGAACATACTTATTTCTTTCAAGTAGTATTAGAACTAGATGAAGACAAAAACAGTTTAGTCCTAGCTTTCTATGCACAGAACTTTCTTACTAGTTTGCTTCTCTCTTCATCGCGTGTGTTTTCTTTGACCTTCTGATCGAGTTTTCTACTTGTGGATCAGATCTCGAGAGATGTGGAAAGAGCTATGGGCTTAGATGGCCTAATCAATTCAAGCCCGACGTTAAGCTTGGTGAATTTTCCCATGAGGAAGACACAATTATTTGCAGCCTCTATGTTACCATTGGGAGCGGGTATTATGAGTCTTCCGTTCTCGTCTTTTTCACTGATCCAGGACAAAATCCCCACACTGGGAAAAATCAGCTACTTACTAGTCTGATGCTCGTATGATGAAATTGTGAACCTCGGTTCCTGTCACTTGGTAAAAAGATTACGGAATTGTTAGCACTTAAAATTTCGAAACGATCCAAGAGAAGAACAACATAGGTTAAACAAAAAAAGGGTGATGAGTGTATTAATGTTGGCATCTTTCCTTTCCAGAATTTGCATGTATCAGGAATGAATCTGCAACTGTGGACTCCATATCTGATCATCTCTTTTAGCATACATCTCTTAATGGAGAAAATATAAATGACAGTAGCCTCACAGTTTTGGCGCACCAAATTTTAGGTGGGCTATAATTAACTGCTCAGCTACCGGGTAGAACCAACAAGGAAGTCAGGAAGTACTGAAACACCAAGCTCAAAAAGAAGCTTCTCGGTACGACTCCTCAATTCAACCAGAGAAAAGTCCCACCGCCATTCCCAGATTCGTACTCGAACTCCCCACTATCTTTATCTTGTCAGATGCTTCCACCATTGTCCCGGGACAGCAGCTCGCAGTACTCCACTTGCAGTCTAAACAAGCAATTCACAAGTCATGAATTGGCCTTATTGCCACAGTACCTCTCGACAGATGACAACAATTCCTCGGGAAACCCAAACAATTGCACCTCTTTTCAAGCCCAGGAAGGTTGTTATAAGTCCACTGAAAGAGAACAACTTCACGTCTGGGGCGAAGGAAGTTGCCAAAACCATCCCATAATTATTGATGGTTTCAGTCAGAGCCTACCGCATGATGACACCCTCCTATCAACTCTTTTAGAAGATTTTTGGGGGGGCTGATAGGTTCAGTCAGAGCCTACCACATGATGACACCCTGGAGGCTGATTGGTTCACTCAACTTTTTTAGTGGATCTTTGGGATTTATAGGGGCCGAAAGTCAGAGCCCACCACATGATGGCACGTTCTTTCACTGACCCCGCCATAAGATGACGGTTTCGTTAGAAGTACCAGCAAAGGGGTTAATGGCTGGCTCAAGATGAAGGCAGTGGTACTGATGGGGTTTCTTCACCAGGAAGAGAGGCTTCAGAAATCAGAATTGAGTCATCCATCGATTGAAGTCCTGATCCGATTTGATAGTTCTTAATGTTGCATTGCGTATGACAATTCTCCGTTTTCCATTTGATAGAAGTGATGGTACTCTTTCCTTAGAGAGGTTGTACTAGTTACTTACCTATATTCCGCCATGGGATGATTGTAGTCATATGGGTACAGAACAGCTTTGTTGAAGGCCTTCGTAAAAGTGACTAATTTTTCATTTGAAAGTGTCTCTCTACTTCAGTTCTTTCAACATCTTTTTTCGAAAATTCTTAAGCTTTTACCTAAGTATGTCATATAAAGAGTGTACTGTGATTATGTGCTTATTACGCATCAGAATTGCAACCTTGTCCATCGAGTCCTAAGCATCATGTCTTCCCTATTGCTGCTATCCATAGGCAATAGAGTTAGCGTCTGGAACACATGCAGCGTTAAATCGTGACGTCATTTAGATTATTATAACGCATTTATTTTGTAAAAAATGAATAATTGAAATATATATTTTTTAAAATGATTATTTGAATTATTTACAAAAGTAAATGAACGAAAAATATTGTTGTCCATGAAATAATTTGGACATGAAACGTTTTCGATAATCTGGATTGATCTGCAGGGCCTCTTTCCACATAAGGATTTTTTGTCCTTTGGCTTTAATGGTGTTATTGGCTGATGGTACTCTCTCTCCCTGTTCCAAATCTCCTGTCAGAGGTCTCTTTTTTTTTTTGGTCGAACCTGTCGGAGGTGACGAGTCCTAGTTACAAGGTGTTTTGAGTTCTCTTTCAGGAGAGTTACAGGGAATTCCATCTAGTTTTACTCGCTGCTTTAGTCCAGTCTTGAAATCTGTTTGTTGCAGGCATGTCGGACATTTCGCGGAGTCTGGGATGACGGCGACGACAGAAACCGCCCTCGTCTTGCATGATGATCGCGAAGCGTCTGACGCGTGGAAGTGGCCAAGATCCTCCGAAAGGAGCGACGGCGACGACGACGACGCTGCTGCTCCGTCTGCAAAGCTCGTAGGGGTGGTGCCGCTGCCGAATGGGAATTGGGCGCGCAGATTTATGCCGACCAACAAAGGATATGGCTCGGGACGTTCCAGACTGAGAGGGAGCGGCCATGGCTTACGACAAGGAACCGGTCAGGAGATGAGGAAGCGGCGGAAGTAGGCATCAACCCGAAGTTAAGATCGTGGAAAATAACTTTCGAGAAAATGTTTATTGGATTTTCCAACTTTCGTTCAACAGAAAATGAACTAATTTTTCATCATTAAAAAAAACAACATTTAAAAGTGAGGAAAATGTTTTTCACTTCTTCTGAGAAGTGGAAAACATTTTTCATGACTTCTTCCATCTTACTTCTTTTTACCAATATATTTTCGTTTTATTTTTATGCTTTCTTTTTTTTTTTTTTAATCGAGTTTTTAATTTTTTTTTTCCTTTTCTTTTCTTTCTTTCCTCTTCATCTTCTTATTTGGCGGCGGCTGACGACCGGCCGCAAGCCAGCTCGAGCCTCGCCCTAGGCCGGCGAGGCTTCGCCTAGCCCGATCTGGCAAAGCCGAGCTCGGGCCTCGCCAGATCGGGCGAGGCGGAGCTCTTGCCGGCCTGGGGTGGAGCTTGTGGCTTGCCAGATTCGGCGAGCTGGGCGGGGCTCGGGCCTCGCCCAAGCTCGCGCGAGGTTCGCCGGCTCGGGCGAGCCGTGAGCTCACCGGATTTGGCGGCGGAGCTTGGGCTCTTGATCTAGGCGAGCCTGAGCTTCGCCGCCAGATCCGGCAAGCTTGCGGCTCGCTAGAGCTCGGCGAAACTCTAGCGAGCTTGGGCGAGATCGGCCGAGCCTCAAGCTTGCTGGATCTGGTGACCGGGTCTTGGTTGGCGGGCGGCCCCGGCGTCAGGCATGCGGCGGCGGAGGAAGGAGGAGGAAGAAGGAGGAAAAAGGAGGTGGCGGCGGAGGAAGGAGGAGGAGGAAGGAGGCGGCGGCGGAGGAAAGAAAGGAAGAAGGAGGAGGAAGGAGGAAGGAAAAGAAAAAGGAAAAAAGAAAAAGAAAAAGAAAGAAAAAAGAAAAAATAATAAAAATTTCGATTTTTAAAAATATAAATAATTAAAAATTCATTTTTAAAATATAAAAAAGTAAAATAATTTTTTAGTCAATTAAAAATATTAAAATTCAAATTTTGATATATTTTCCCAAACAATTAAATTAGCTAACAAACGGTGGAAAATATTTTCCACTCAAAGTTTAGGTTTCAAACCAACAGGAAAATAGAGTTATTTTTAGAAAATGACTTCCAGAAAATGTTTTAAAAAACACGATATTTTCCGCGAAATGAATGGGTCAAGGTGTAGGCGACTTTTTCAGAAGGAACTAATGCCAAGCGACGTAGGGAAGCTCAATAGGCTCGTCATCCTGAAGAAGTACGCCATTAAATATTTCCCCTGCATCAACGAAAACACCGAAGGAAATGCACTGCTTCATGGAGGGACCAACGATGTTCAGCTAGTTTTCTACGACAAGCTCATGAAGTGGTGGAAATTCCGGTATTGCTATAGGAAGAGTAGCCAAAGTTTCGTGTTTACGAGGGGTTGGAACTGGTTTGTGAAGGAAAAAGAGCTGAAGGCGAGGGACATCGTCGTGTTTTATTCGTATGACTCTGATGAAACGCATGAAAACAGCGATACTTTTGGTCTAATTGATGTACAATATCATCGTCGTCATGGTCGCTGCAATAACACGGGGATCCACGGTCTGAATGAAGTTGGTCTGGAGGTAGAATTGCCATTGAACTTGGGAAGAAGTTGCGGATTCACAAAAGCCGAGCATGAGGAAGAACTTGAGAAGGAGACAGCAAAGAAGTTGGAGGGAAATAGTAGTTTTAAGTTATTCGGTGTACAAATGAACTGATTCGGGGCGTGGAAAACCAACGGTAACCAAGCAAATTGTACTTAAAGACTAACATCCAAAAGTCCAATCTGGGGGATTCAATACCGATGACTCTTTATCTATGTTTCGATGTCTATAAGAACGATAATAATTAGATATCGGAAAGTTCTACAAATCGCTCGTCTCCTATTTGTGAACTTAATTTCCGAATCTTCATCTGCCATTTGCTGTATCCACTAATCTTCTGGACATGTTGTCAAATTATGGAGTTGTAAAAATACCCTTCAAAACCCTATTGAAACTGGTTTTGATGTTTATAGCTAGCATGAACGATCATATTGAAAGGAGCAATAAGACGAGAGCGATGGTGATAAGGACTTGGCAATACATTGCACCCTGCGACTCATCTGACTTATCAAATCGAAAAAGGGAATGAAAGAAAATCACGAATGGCCATATACAAAAGATATCTATCTATGGCAAAACCGCGTCCTTGTCCGGTATTCGGAAGCCTTTCCAGTTTCCTGCAGCCTCGAATGGTTGGACGGCTTATCGGTCTGGTCTGATGCCTATCCAATGCGCAAGCAAACAGAATTTCCACTTCTAATGATGCTGCGGCCAGCAGAGGAAACGAAAAAGGGATCACGATGTTCCTTTGATGGTGAATATACACGTGAATACAGGGATCGATCTTGTTGGATTAGACCACTGGATAGTGCGTTGGCCATGGTCGATGAACGTGTGGCTCAAGCTCTTTCAGATGGAGAAATGGATGAGCCTCCTCTCAATAGTGAATGTCCGCCAACTCTGATAAAGTCTCCTCCCGCAGAACCGGCTTCTTGCTTCTTTTTGTCTGTGCTCGTTCAAAACAAAAGAATTGACCGATAACGACAACCAAAATTGATACACGCATAATTAATTTGCCACCAAATTAATTTTTTGATTATAAAAAATTCCAAACTAATTCATTTCTTTCTTTTACTGCATTTTGCTCAAAGGGTTGAAGGGAAATAGTGCATCAAGTTGTTCTTAAGGATTAACATGATCCTCTTTCCTAAAGAGCGCTGGTTTCAACTACTGTCTATATACGATATATACTAAATCTGACCAATTGTCCTATCTTTTCTACGTTCTTGATAGCCCATCCTTGTCTGAGTAGAGTCTTTTAGTAGCATGTTTTGGTCCTCTTTCTCATTTCTTAGAAAAAGTGAGCCATCGGTATAAGTACAAGATGCTATCATTATTGCCTGAACAATTAGACGTCATAAATTTACCTCAAATTGATATGGATTTTCAGGTAGACTTGTTATGTTAATTGAGTTATTGCCACTCAACAATTTCACAATAAAATTTGACGGAAGCTAACAAAGAGTATATATATCACGAGTGTACTGATTTTGGATTTTTGTTGACCCAAAAATAATTACCCGGTAGGCAAGGGTGGTGGTGACTCTACCTGTCCCCAGGGTTTACTCCGCCGCAAAGCGGCGAACAGGTTCCCTGGGTTACCAAAAAATAAAATAAAATTGGGTTAATACCATGAAAAACTCCAAATTAATACACTTGTGACAAATTTACTCCAAACTATTTTTTTGACCTTAAAAAACACCAAACTGGTACACTTGTAACAAATTTACCCCGACTGAGCATAAAAAACCCTAAAGTTGTATATTTATGATAAATTTATCCTAAACTAATTTATTTGATCACAAAAAACCCCAAACTGGTAAATTTGTGACAATTATACCCTCCACTAAATTGGATTAATACCACAAAAATAATCACAAAAATTGTAAACTGTGACAAACAGAGTGTAAAATTCCAAATTGGTATACCAGTCAACTGTCATATGTCATTTAACTTAATTAAAATTTAACGAAAACTAACAGAGGGTAAATTTGTCACAAGTATACCAGTTTGGGGTAAATTTGTTAAAGGTTTACTAGTTTGGGGTTTTTTGTGGTTAAAAAAATAGTTTGGGGTAAATTTGTTACAGATGTACCAGTTTGAGGTTTTTCAGGGTATTAACCCAAATTAATTTGGGATAAATTTATTACAGATGAACCTGTTTTAGATTTTTGTGGTATTAACCCTAAAAAGAATGATAATATTGAATAAATTAAATAGGGATTGGATGAATGGAGCAAAGAAAACATATCAATTATCAATAGTGATGAATTCGGGAAGGATGATTTCATGCTTTCTTTCTCTAAATTTTGTAACATTGTCACTTGCTTCGAGATTAATTGCTTAAATATTGCAATTTACCATGGCAAAAGCGTTTTAAGAATTTTGACACGTCACGAAGAATGTACATATGAAATGAGAAACGCGTTGCTTCATGTCAATCTTGTCCATTTGAGTGAAAAATGAGTTATCAAATTCATCTCATACATACTAACATTATTACATCACATTTTTTTAATTACCATCTTCATTTTCTTTTTCCTTTTTAGGGTTGCCTAACGAAAAGGCAGTTGATTGCTAAACTCATTTGCGTGAGGGAGCACGTCCGAAGGGGATGTTGATGGATCTGAAGTCATGGTCCATGGGCTTTTCAGATTAGGCGTCCAAGCGGCCCAAGAGAAAGTTGCACCTTGCATCGATGTGATCGAGCTACGAGTCCACCCGACTCTAACGACCAATCAATGCAACAATTGATTATAATTGTTTTAGGTTTTATCATGGGATATGGTCTAAGAAAACCGTGTCATGGGAAGATAAATGTCAGGTTGAATCGAGGGATCTAATCCTTTCTTGATGGACGAGGTTAAAAGCTATCTAACCTTTATCAATTTGATTGATCTTCATGTTGTTATGCAATTGCACGTGATACTAACTTATGGTAAATCAGGCATCGACTTCCCAAAGTTCTGTCGTCTAAGCACCTCTTTTTTACGGACTATTACCACTTAATCATTGTTACAAATATTATCAGAGTATTATGTAAAGCAACTAATGCGTCAATTTAGTAACCAGGCAACGCAAAATGCTCCGCCGCGGAAATCTTTTCTCGAATTCGCTTGAGACGGGATCTCGTGTGCTGTAATTTTCGATTTTAAGATGTATCCATTTTAAAAAATGTAGTCCTTTTGTACACTTAATCTAAATCACTTTAAATTGGACTGTGGTCACCCCACTATAAGAAAAGTTTGCTTAAGTGAACATTAGAGAAAGTCTCGGTGTCCTTTTGGTGACTAAAGTAATTTAGCTTTTATTTGTACAATTAATCCTTAACGGGGCTAAACAAAGAAAAATCAAGAAAAATGAATTTTCGGAAGTAATTTTTAAAGATGTGTTTGATTCATGAAAAATCAATGACTTGGAAAATATGTTTCTTTCAAATGATTGTTTATACCATTTATAAAAATTAATCGATGAAAGAATTTAAATCATCGATACTAATCCATGACTAAACATTTCCGATGTTGTTAAAAATATTTTTTATTAATTTATTTTTAAAAATAAGTTTGATATCTATATCCATTTATGATACGGAAATGACTTGTGATAAGTGGTATTGCATGCTAACTGAAGTGCGATCTTGATGTACGGCATAACTGTTGTCAAATTGCATCTTGCATTTGATCGATCCCATAGAAGCGGTGATTGTCACTAATTGAGCCATGGCTTTACTCACTTCCTTTATGGTGACGAATTTATGAAGAGGTTGTGATGGGGGTGGTTTCTTTATTTTGTTCCTTGAATAAAGCTTATCTGAGTTTAATGAATTTCTGGTTCGGTAGATTTATGGTATTTTGGACCTTAGGTTATTTCCATTCATGCAAGGTCTTATCCGATTAATACCTTTTCCTATCAACATGTTAGATTATGTTATATGGATATTGGATTAATGCTTATGGCTGACCAAACGTTTTGGGATATGAGTATATGTTCACAAGTCACAACCGATGTTATTTCTAGGATTCAATAGCAGCCTATGTGATTCTTAAGACTTAACTACAGCCGTTGTAGTTTCCGGGTCTTGTCACTTGATGAAGCGTAACTATTGTATTTTGATATGAGCAGTGAGTTTGATATTTATAGCAAGAAATGACTTGTGATAAATGGTATTACGTATTAGCTCAAGTGTGATTATGATAGACTACATAATTATTGTAAAATCACATCATTCATGCTTAATCCACAGAAATGGTGATTGTCACTTATAGAGCCATAGTTTTGCTCGCCCCCTTGTGTCACCATTAAGTTTTCAAGATGGAGGAGAGTAATGAATTCATGAAGGGGACGTGATGGGGGTGGTTTAATTTTGCTATTTGAATAAAGCTTATCAAACTGAATTAAGAGAATTTTACAGTTTGGTACGTTTATGGTATTTTGGACTTCATAGTTATCTCCATTAATGCAAAGTTTTGTCCATTTATTTTGGGTTAAAGGCTTCATCCTTTATTTTAGGGAAATTTTTAAATAAAGACGAAAAATGCCATCATTTTCTCAAATAAAAGACTAAAGTACACATTGTTTCAAATAAGAATATGAAGTGTCCTCATTTTCACAAAGAAATATCTAGGGTTGACTTTATTCCAAATAAGGGCTCAAAGTGACCATATCGAGTTTAAAGAAGGGTATGACCTCACAAGCTCGCTAAGGTCATTTTTGTCATTTAATTTTTTCTTTTTTCTGTTTTTTTTTTCTAAAAACACAAATTGAAGAAAGGAAAAAAAACTAATTTTTTATTTTTTATTTTTTATTTTTTTATTTTTGAAATTTGAGCGAAGGGATGGCATCCCTTCTCGCCTGTGGCCACTGCCTTGTCGCTGGTTGTAGGGGTGAGCGTGGTTCCCGGGTAGAACCGGGAACCGGAGAACCGAACCGGAGGTTCCGGTTCGGTTCCCGGTTCTAAGGTGACCGGTTCCGGTTCCCGGTTCTCTTTTTCTGGGAACCGGCGGTTCCCGGTTCCCATAGGAACCGGAACCGGAGGAACCGGAACCGGCCAAGTTAAAAAAAAAAACCCTACCCTCCACGTGATTTCCCCCCTTCTGTTCAATTTTCCCCCTTTCCCTTTCTTTTTCTCTCTCCCTCTCTTTTCTTTCCTTTTTCCTCCACACGTCACTTCCTGCCCCCAACTTTTTTCTTTTCCCCTCTCTCTCTCTCTCTCTCTCTCTTCTCTTTCCCCCTCTCTCGGCCGAAACCCCCCCTTCTTCTTCTTCTTCTTCTTCTTCTTCCTTCCTCTCGCCGGTTGCTGCTTCACCCACCACCACACCGCCGCCCCACGCCCTGCTCACCACCACCTCTTGGTCACCGAACCCCCACCACCCACTGCTCGTCCGACGAGCCATCTCGCCGTTGAGCCCGACGAGCTATCTCGCCGTCCGCGCCGCCGTGAGCCACCGCCGCCGTCCCCAAGCCACCATCACCACCTCTTGCCGCCGCTCGCTCGGCCGTCCGGGCCGTCGTTGCTCTGAACCGTCACCACCTCCGCCCGAACCGAGCTCTTCCCCACTTGGCCGTGGGTTGAGCCGCGACCGCCGCCAACTTCGTTGCACCGTTCATGCCGCCGTTGGTGCCGTGAGACTCGTGCCTTCGTCGCCGCGTGCTCGCCGTCGCCGGATCAAGAAGAAGCTGGCGAAGAAGATGAGGCAGAACAGGCCCATCCCTCACTGGATTCGCATGCGGACCGACAACACCATCAGGTTCATATCCAATTCTTTCACGTTTTGTCCCAAAAAAGCTGTCTTTTTTTATTTTATTTTATTTTTTTGTGGCCTAATTTTTGGTGCCGAAATCGTTCAGGTACAATGCGAAGCGCAGGCACTGGCGCCGCACCAAGCTTGGGTTCTGAGGTGTTTTCATGGGAGGAGTGTGCTTTTGCTTTGGGTTAGAGCTTTTTAGTTGTTGCGAACTCGATGCTTTTCTGATTATTGCTTTTAAGCGAATTGAAGACTTGTAAGGAAGCAAATAGCTGCTTAGATACAGTGCTGCTTTGTTACTCTCAAGCACAAGCATTATTTATATCTGATGATCTGCGAATTGTGGTAGTTTCTGTTGCTTTATGTGGTTTTGATAGTATCAGGGATGGGATTTTAGTGAATTTTAATGTTGCTTTGTGGTAGTTTCTGTTGCTTCATGTGGTTTTGATAGTAGTAGGGATGGGATTTTAGTGAATTTTAATGTTGCTTCAACTTTATGTCTTGTTAAGCTTGTCGCCGTTACAACACATTGTGTTCAACGTTCAGCGCCTTTGATAGGTTCTGCTAATGATTGGCCTTATCTTCTTATTTAGATGAGACTTATAGGCTTGTGTTGGACCTGCTTTTCCTGTTTAGTGCTTGTTGAGGTCACGGTGCTTGTTCTCATAGTGTGGTAGTGATTATTAGTGGTCGTCCTTCCAGACATTGGGGAGCTTTTAGTTGTGTCAATTCTGAGGAATTTCAACTTATGTGGTATGTATGCAGTAGTGATGTAAGTGCTCAATTTCGCCTACCAGATGGTTTGCCATCTGCAATGTCTAAATGAGAGTAATCATCGGTTTATGGGCATCTTCGTAGCTTCAAGTCGGTTTAGCATGTGAAGTGTGTTCTAGCATCGGGTTGCAGGATTCATGGCTGTCGTTATTATTGCTGCATTCATTTCCATTTTTTTTAACTAAAAATGAAAAAAAAAAAAAAAAAAACAAAGAACCTGTTGGAACCTGTTGGAACCTGGAACCGACTCCGGAACCTATGACAGGGTAGGTTCCAGGTTATTGGTTCCGACGGGTAGGTTCCAGGGTTCCAAAAATGAGGAACCCGTACCGAGGTAGGTTCCGGGTTCCAAGCGGACCCCGTAAGGAACCGGAACCGCTCACCCCTTTCTGGCCTGGTTGGGCGATGGCCACAGGTGAGAGGTTTAAGGCCAACCCTCCCACCTTTTTTTATTTTTTATTTGTGTTTTTTTAAGTTTTATTTTTTTTTTAAATTTTTTGAATTCGTTTTTTATGGAAGAAATAGAAAAAAATAAAGAAAATAAATAAAATAAAAATAAATGATGGAAATGTCCTTGATTATCTAGTGAAGTAAGATTATTTTTTTGAGATTGACATGGCACTTCATGCTTTTATTTGAAACAAGATTTACTTCACGTTTTTATTAAGAAAATAAGAATACTTCGAAATTTTATTTGAAATAATATTTACTTTAATCCTTATTTGGAAAAATGGTTAATACCTTGAAAAATTCCAAACTGGTACATTTGTGACAAATTTACCCAAAACTATTTTTTTGACCATGAAAAACCCCAAACTGGTATACCTGTGACAAATTTACCCCGACTAACTATAAAAAACCATAAACTGATACATTTATGACAAATTTACCCCAAACTAATTTATTCGACCACAAAAAACCTCAAATTGGTAAATTCGTGACTAATATACTCTCCGCTAAATTATATTAATACCACAAAAAAATCAAAAAAATTGTAAACTGTGACAAACAGAGTGTAAAATCTCAAATTGGTATATCGGTTAATTGTCACGTGTCATTTAACTTAATAATTTGACAAGAAAATTTAACGAAAACTAACAGAGGGTAAATTAATTTAGGGTAAATTTGTCAAAAGTATACCGGTTTGAGGTTTTTGGTGGTCAAAAAAATAGTTTGAGGTAGATTTGTCGGGTGTGTTGGTTTGGGGTTTTTCAGGGTATTAACCATTGGAAAAACGATAACATTTCGAGTTTTTATTTGAAATTTTTTAAGGGTGGCTAGTAAGAACGTACACTACGCTAAAACGTATGTACACTTGACGCGCATGATGACGGTGGACCCCGCCACTTTGGAGGAATTTCATCGGCTTGACTTGTTGAAGTCGTCGGTTAGAATTTTTGCTCTCCCCGCCGAGAAAATACAGCGAATGGCGAGTTGCACTTCTGCTGGCTCCGGCGCTTCGCTAATTCCTCATGAGGAATCCTAAGATCAGATCCAGCAAGAAGGACTCCACATGTCCCTTCGATCATATTCGATGGGGATTCAGAGATCCTGAAGGAGGATGAAGAGAGACTGGAACTCACCAGACGCAGCGACCACGTCCGCTTGCGTCTATGAGGGCCGTTCATCGTTAGGGTCGGTTTTGAGGTGTTTTTGAATTTCAGAGGCTTTGATATCCGCCTCAACTTCACAGATTATCTATATCACTTCCTGATCGGAGCTGGGATTCGCGTTTTCAGAGACGAGGAGTTCTCAAACGGTGAAAATATTGGAGGCGAGCTTCTCCTTGCCATTAGATCCTCTAGAATATACTTGTCGATCTTTTCTAGGAACTAGGCATCCAGCGTGTGGTGTCTTCGCGAGCTCACCTACATAGTGAAATGCTCAAACAAAGCGAAAGATAAATTGATCCTACCTGTTTTTTATGACGTGAATCCTGATGATGTGAAGTTAAAAACTCGATTGTACCTTGATGCTCTAGAAAAGCATGAGGGGAAGGTCGGCCAGGATGAAGTTTGGCAATGGAAGAAGGCTCTGATCGAGGTCGCAACAATTAAGGGGTGGTCCTTAAAGGACAAAGGGTAAGAGTGGGGTTCGGAATCTGCTTTCTCTCTCCTTTTTGTCTTTTGGGCAATTATTGGGGAGATGGTTATAAATTATAAGAAATAGAATTTTGTTAATTTATGGTTCATTATGTTTTCATTGTAATTTCCCTTGTAAATTAATATCCTCTTTTCCCGAACCACTCATCCTAACATAGGGTTGATTTAATTCTTAGGACTAATCGGTTCTCGGTCCGGTCCGGTTCCGAGGTGGAATTGAGAACCGGACCGGGAGGACCAAATTCCGGGACCGGGAATCGATCGACTGTCCTAGAACTAAAATCGGACCGATCGACCGGTCCGATGGAATCGGTAAATTTGCTGTTTTGGGCAAAAAATTAAATGAAAAATGAGAGAAATTGAGAGGAATTATGGTTTGTTTACTAAGAAATTTAAAAATATTATTTATATATATATATATATATATATAATTAATTGGTCCGGTCCGGTTGGTCTAGATCCTACCTTGGAACCGGGAACTGGACCGACTGGCCACCGATTCCAAAAGCAGGAATTGGGAATCGGACTGCCATATTTGGGAACTGCCCAAAACCAGCTGGTCCAGTCCGGTCTGAGCGGTTCCCGGTTCAGGTGGTTCTTGGTGCACACCCTGACTAATTCTTTCACAAGTCGATATTTCCTTTTACTTAAGATAGTGATTTTTCATTTGGTAAAACCTTACCCATTCAAAAATCCAACTAGTTTCATGTCTAAAATATTCTTGAACTCAAGAATTTATATACCATATGTTTCACGCTAAGATACTTGTTTCATTATGCCAAACAAGGTGAAATCATCAACGCTATTGTAGATGAGATTTTGACCAAGCTGAAGAAAAGAAGGGGAAGTCTGCCTAATCATTTAGTCGAGATTGCTGGTCATATAGAAGCCATCATGAAGTTTTTAAACGAAGGATCTAGCAACATTAGTTACTTGGTCATCCATGGATTGGGCAGTATCGGTAAGATTACTCTTACACGTATTGCCTTTAATTGAATCTCCAACCAATTTGATGGTTGTAGCTTTCTCTTGGACAAAGGTGAATCTGCGAAGCATGGTAGAACTATTGGCTTGCAATAACATTTGTTGTCCGAACTTCGTCAATGCAAATTTATAGAGATCTATGTTTCTATTGATATAGGGATTAACATAATTGAAAAAAAAAAGAAGGTTTCGTGATGTTAAGGGGATCTTGACGAGATGTTGTGCTATCAACAGGTAGATAGAATAGATGTCATAAGCACATGGGCAACGGGTTTATGTGTGCATTTTTAACAAATAGTGACTGGAAATATCATGCTAGATAAGAAGGTTGGTTGATTAAACTTATATGTTGGAAATTGAGATTTAAAAATGTCCAATTTTTAAAGTGAAAGGGCCCCTTCAATTGAACCAATTAAAAGATGACAAAGACCGGTGACAAGAAAAATTAAAGAGATGTCCAGGATAAGGAAAAAAGAAATTATTAGCACTTTCCCTGACATCAGAGTAGCAAAAGGCTCATAACTACTCATTCCAAATTTTTTATAAGCTTGTAGATATGCGCTCCCGTCAGCCTATGTTACTAATCACATTGATGTTCCAGTTCTTGCTCCAGGAGATAATGGTGCACCTGATTTGGCATTGCCAGTACAGTTGCAAAATACCAATTTCCGAAATGCCATGGACGTCGGCCTCGTCGCACATCAGCCCATATCTGCAGGCCCCTTGAATGTTCCTATTTCTTCAGGAGATGGTGGTGTGGTATTACTACCGTCGGATTGCCAATACCGTCCTGCGACATCGATCTTCAAAATGCTATGAGTGGCCAAACGATGGATTCATTGAGCCACTTGGACTGTACAGTACATGAGAATGTTCTCCTCTCAGAACCACCCCGTGGCTCAATACCAAGCATCCTATCTGGTGCTACTCTTCCTCTTCCCGAAGGCAATCGCGTGATGGAAGATCTCCAATCCACCGTTTTAGATGATTTGTTGGACGACTAGATGAATAATCTGTCCATTGAGACCCCCGCCAACTGGTAACAGCAAAGGCGTTAGCGGCTGGCTCAAGATAAAGGCGGTGATGAGGTGGGTTTTATTCACCAGGAAGAGAAGTGCCGGAACCGTGCAGTTAGATGAGCCGCTGGTTGAAGTCATGGTTTGATTCGATTACTTCTTAATGTTACATTGCGTAGGATGATTCTCCATTCACCATTTGGTAGGAATGATGGTGTCTTAGACGAGGTCATATCAGTTACCCGTATTCGACCGTGGTCATCATGGATGGTGCTATTCTTTCTGGTATATAGAATAGCTTCTCCGAAAGCCCGCTCAAGCGACGAATTTCTTACCCGAAAGTGTCTCATCTCTCTACTTCAGTTCTATTTAACATCTTTCTTTGAAAGTTATCTCGAGTCTTTAAATGCGAGGAACGCAAGATATATCGTTCAAAGAGCGTACAAGGATCACGTGCTTATTATGCATCAAAATTGCGACCTCGTCCATCGAGTCCTATGCATTGAGTCTTCCCCAGACAATAGAGCTATCATTCGGAACGTATACACCGTTAAATCATGATGTCATTCAAACTGTTAGCCGAATAATGATGTGGGTTACAAATGATAGCTAGTGGATTTTACAAGACTCCACAATGGCCATAAATAGAGGGTTTAGCCGAAGGTGTTTTGTCTGACGGCCACGTATCAACTTCTACTATTTCCCGGGCCTCCTCTCCTTGTTTTCTCAATCTTGAAATTTTTTTACTGTAATTTGTCGGAAACGAGCTTTGCGGATAGTTTTATTTTTTATTTTGGGTAAAAGTAGCAATGCCCCTTTTATAAGTCGACGCCAATCCACTTATTTTTGGGCCTTTTCTTTCTCTTTTTGGGGCCTTATATAACTCTCATAAAAATTCTAAATAAGTGCTCGATGTGCTCTCATTTTCTTCGATAAGGCTTTGAAGTGAATTTTATTTTAAATAAGGATTTGGATTGACCATATTAGTTTAAAGAAGGGTCTAAAGTGATTATAGTTATTTCAAATAAGAGTCAAGCCTCCGGCATATTATTTTGACCAATTAAGGATATTTTCATCCAAATACAAATTAAATTTAAATCTAAATTAAATTATTTTTTAAAAAATAAAACTTAAAAAAAGAAGAAGCAAAAACACATGTGGCTATTGCCCCATTGCTGGTGGGGCGATAAAGGCCGGCGGGGTTGTCAACGCTTGGGTGAGGGCCTGCGAATCTCGCCAACCAGAGGTGGGCCACGTGGGAGAGGGCGGCGACGGTCACCCATGATTCTGTATGCTTTTTGTTGACGTTAATATACTATGGATAAGGGATAAATGTTGAGTTGAATTGAGGAATCGTATTGGCTCCAAATAGATGACTACAAAACAATCCAAACACTTTCAATCAATTGACGTTCAAGATCTTATGCATTTACACGTGACACTAACATATGGTAATTTGGGCATCGACTTCTAAAGCTCTATCCCCTAGACCATCATCAGAGAATTTTATGTAAGCAATGAATGCATCGATTAAGCATCGGATGACAACGCAAATGCTACGCCATAGAAATCGCATGCTATAATTTTCGATCATAATATGGATCGATCCATTCTTGAAAGTTTTGCTTGTTTTGTACACTTAACCTTAGATCACGTGAAATTCAAATGAGGTCACCTCACTACACGATAATTGACCGAAGCAGAATTTAGCTTAAACAAACATTAAAGAAAGTCTCAATGTTCTTTTGGTGGCGGTTTAGCTTTTGATTTTGCAATTAATCCTTGGCGGGGCTAAATCAAGGAAAATCAAGAAAGACAAATTTTCAAAGACTTGTTTGTTTCATGAAAACTCGATAATTTGAATTTTTTTATATTAAAATGGATGGTTATCTTTCTCAAAAAAATTAGTCAATGTAGAGAATTTAAATCCTCGACGATAATTCACGCCTAAACATCTTCGACGATTATGATAATATTTTTCTCATTATTTATTTGCAAGCACTACGGGCAATCATCAACATCAGTTATTATCGTTCCTGGATACAAAACGCATTATAAATTATACTTATGTTGAGTTTCATAGGTGGGCGCAATAATTTTCCATGCAATATATGTAGTGGGCAGATTCATTTAAAAAGAATTAATTGTACGTAGCTTTCTGGCCCAAAAAAAGAAAAGAAAAGAAAAGAAAAAAAGACAGTAACAAAATTTCATTCGGACCACCATCGTCGTCAAGCCTTTCACTTCTCTCTCCATCGTGGGTGGAAAAACTGAGTACAGAGATTGGTTTACTCCAACCATCGCCAACCCACCAACATCCTCTCTCTCTCTCTCTCTACCCTCGGAAATGTCGAATTACACGGTCGAGTCCTGCAAGGTCGAGTCCGCCGACCGGGTCGTCCTCCACACGCGGCTGTTCAAGCCGAGGGAGGACGCCGGGAGGGCCGACGACGGCGGCGGCGGCGGCGGCGGCCTGGGGGTCGTCCTGGTGCATCCCTACACGGTGCTCGGCGGGTGCCAGGCCCTGCTGAGGGGCATCGCCTCCGAGCTCGCGGGGAGGGGCCTGCCGGCGGTGACGTTCGACATGCGCGGGGCCGGGAAGTCCACCGGGCGGCCCTCGCTCACCGGGTTCGCCGAGGTCAAGGACGTGATCGCCGTCTGCAAGTGGGCCTGCGACAACCTCTCGCTCCGCAGGATCCTGCTTTTGGGTTCTTCTGCTGGTGCGGTTTCTTTGAATGATTTGTGGTTTGATTTGGGTGATGTTATGAGGTTCTTGGGAAGTGTTTGATGGTGGCGCGGCTTGGTTTTCTTGAGTTAGATTAGGGTGAGCTTGGATCTCGTCTTCCTTTTAGATGGTCTGGTTGAGTATTTCGTTTTGCAGATCTACCGAATGGGGCTTTGTGTTTCATTGCTCTGCTTGTTAGATAGATATGTGAATCGTCTTTGGCCATGCCTTTTGATGTGGAAGGTGATGAATTTTCGTCGAAATGGTAGAAATAGGGGGTTTGGACTACTGTTTTTGCAGATGTTGCCCTGCTGATTGAGTCATCTCTAGTCTGTCCACTGTGATCCTTTGCATTCTCAAGCTGTCTGCTTGTTTCCGATCCTTTGGCTATGATGCAAATCTTGGTTGACGAAGGTCTTCTATCACTCTATAATCTGAAAGTTTCTTTCTGGTGGTGTTGCCGGTAGCTGCTTTAATTGTGGCAAGTCTTGGCTGACAGGGTCTATCTGATTTTCAGCCCGAGAGTGCTCACAATTATTATTTTGAACTCAAGCTTTGGAATGATGGTTTGTGCACGGCTGTCTCAGAATCTAATAGATTGCATGTTGGTACTAGCTTATGAGTGTGAACCGGAAAGTTTACTCAATCCCTCAACTGTCCATCTTACAGCAGGTACCGCGTTGGATGACAATACCAGCGTAGTGTCCTCCCATATTAGTTTCCAGTCTTTGGACTTTGTTTTTAGTCGTTATAACGATCACATTAAGCTTCCTGCCAAACTGGCACTGCAACAGAGTTTTCTATTTCTGTGCATATACAATAGCAATGGAGGGGCAATGTTTGCACCTATGTAGATGTAAGTGTAATAATAATAACTGGCATAATATATTCTCAATGTGGTTAAAAACTCTATGAAGTTGTCATAAAAGGATCGGGATCGTTTCCATTTGTTTACTCAATTTGGGTGCCCAAACATTGTGCTACATCACCTTGAAGGAAACATTAGTGGTTGAGAATGATATGTCATTATAAGTCATATGTCATGATCTTAAAAAAGTAAATCCTTTCCCAGAGAAAGGATCCCAATGCTCTTCAAAATTAAGCATCTAATGTGCATTGCTCATTTGCTTGTGTCATGACTACTGCCGCCCCCCGCCCCCGCGCGGGGGGGGGTTGTGTGTGGTTGTTTTATGTACTGTGCAAAGGCAGCATTGAGACTCTTTAAATGTAGATATTAGGTTTGCAAACTGTGTGCATCTGTCTTCTACCTCATTAGCTAAGAGTAGGTTCTTTAAACCTGACACGAGCGGTTGCTTGTGATGAAGGAGAACGCTGTGATGGTTATTCTTATGAAAAATCATCTTAGCATGAGAGGTGGGACAGAAGAAGGCGGGAGAGTGCTCTATTTGCAACTCATATTTCCAGCATCTAAAGAATACAGACATTGGAGGTGGAAAGTAATAATTACAGACTCTAGTATGAACAAGATGGGGATAGGAGTTAAAATTGTGAAATCTAATACATCTGGAGGCTGATTGATCTGATTTGTCTGCTTGCAGTTCCTTTTTCCATATTGAATGACCAATTATGGAAGTTACTGAAACTGCCACCTTATCTAAACGGTGGAAATTTCACTAAGTTGCTTGTGATTATGCAGCACTTTGTACTCTGATTTTGCTAACATATGGAGGTTTATTTCTTTTTCTGATTCTCTTACAGGGGCACCAATTGCTGGCTCAGCTGTGGATCAGATAGAACAAGTCGTGGGATATGTTAGCATAGGCTATCCTTTTGGAATGATTTCTTCAATTCTCTTTGGGCGGCACCATAAATCTATCTTGCAATCCCCAAAACCGAAGCTCTTCATCATGGGAACTCGCGATGGCTTTACGAGTGTGAAGCAGCTAGAGAACAAGCTGAGCGGAGCAGCAGGTCGAGCAGAAAAACATCTGATTGAAGGAGCGGGGCACTTTCAAATGGAAGGCCCTGCTTTTGATGCGCAGATGGTGAGTATTATTCTCGAGTTCATTGCGTCTTTGTAATATTATTGGCTTGTTACTGTGCAACAGCTGTTTATAAGGAGTAGAGGCTTGAGTGCATGCCTTCAGTTCTGGGGCCTTGTGGCCGTATGCTTGCGTGCCTTCTTTGTGGAGGATGTTGAATCCTAGTATTGGCAATTTGGCAGTAGTACCTGTACCTAAGGTTCCATGTTCTAATCCTGTCTCATGAAAGCAATCTGCAACAGTATGCATCCCACACACACAAGTGCGCACACACAGAAATCACTTAGAACTTGGAGAATCATTGTGTGGAAATGATATACAGTTCATTTGATTATCAAAGAAGCTGTACACAGTAACTGACTTAGGAATCAGTTTGAGATTCAATTACAATCACAGGTCAGTCAATCCTAACTCTAGTAAAGGTTACAGGCTCAGATATCGTTAGAACTGGCCGGGACTTGAAATGCAATTGCACTCTCATCGAAATATGTGATGTTGAGAAAACCACCGTCTCTCCGGTTCTCTCCATCAGATCCAGAACTTGGTCTGCTCAAAGTCTCAAACTGCCCCTCCCCTCGATTGCCTTTTTGGAAGGCTACAATCCCTTTTCATCTGTTGTAAAGATAAAAGGAAAGCACAAAGAATTGAAAATTGCACTTTGGACAATCGTGAACCGACGCATTATACCCATATAAGTTTGCTCCCCATGGGCATCATTGAACTATGACATTTTTATTGGTCATTCAATCCAATCTCACAAAATATTGGGAAAAAGAAGAGCCACTCTATGGATTGATGAATGAAATACAATGTACAAGGAGGGAACAAAGTGAAAAATTCAAAAAAAGAAGGAAAAAGAGAGAAATGAAGAACTTAAGGACCTCCGAACCTGACTGTGTATACTTTGATTCTGACAAGTTTTACAGAGCTAGCGATGTCTACAATGGCAACGCGCGATCTGTGTCTGAGTCGTCTCGGTCTAACTTCATATGCTAGGTTATTGGGTAAAAGTAATCAGTGATAATTACCACTTTCACCATCGGATGCATCTTGAAGCATGGAGATTGCACCAAGCAGGGCCTGCTCCTGCTCCTGCATTTGGACGCGCATATTAGGTAAAGGCCATGCGAGATGTAATATGATTCGACCGGAGGCGGAATATGTTTCGTATCACTACCTTAAGAACCCTCTTCGCTTCTGCAATCTCTGCCACGTCGGGCGGGCTTGCACTTAACACTCTCTCCACCTGTATCGAAGTCAACCTTGGATTAGTCAGATTAAATGACATGACTCTTAACCAGTTAGTCTACACGAAGACAACAGCCCACCTCCTTGACTAGAGAATCTGTGTTGAGCAATTCAATGTCGCCCAAATCCTTCCGGCCTACGCCACTCTGCATTGAAGGGAGATTCTTTCGAGTCTGTCCCTTCGTCGTCCCTTTTCCTCTTCCAGGTCCATTAATAGCACCGCCTTTTGGAGTGGACTTCTTGACTCCCCGGCTGACACCAGGATGGCCCCCTCTATTAGAAATTCCATGGTCATGGCCTTCCCACCGGATGTCTGAGGGAGGTATCTACCATTAAGACAAAAAGGAAATTGTGAGAATTTCTTTGAGACAAAAAGGGAAGAGTATTAATTTTTGTAATGCAGTATGTCACTATCATGATAATCTGTCACTATCATGATAATCTTACGGCTGGAATATGCTATGGTCTCATGACTGGTAATAACTAGGACCACGAGACTCCTCTACCAGTCTATTCCCCAACATGAGTCTCAGTATTTGAGCAGCCTATCCGTGTGCTTGCATTTTAAAGACATTATTGAGGGTCCAAAAATGTTAAGAGGACTCGCCCCATTGACCAGGTTACAGCAGGATGAGGATGAGATTTCCCACGTTAAATTCGAAAGTCACGCTGCCTTTTCTGACCATTCTGACTACTAAGTATATGAAACATGTAAGTCTTGACTAAAATCAACCATTCACCTTTGCTGGCTACTTTCATGAAGCTAATAAGTTAGCAAGCTTTGACTATGTCTGGCTAAAAGGTTGAGACAACTTAAAGTGGCTTACCCTTCTCTAACCAATTGCTAAAACCAGCCAGTCTGGGCCCAATTTGAGTACAAGTGGCTTCGGTTAAGTCATGGTAGTCATGATTCATTGCGACACTTGTCAAGATTTTCTCTACTAAAGTTCAATTATGTAATGAGGTTGAGTAGACATTCTTACCTCTCTGAGGTCAACCCATTCCCATGTTTCATTTGCTGTCTCAATATCGTAGACCAATGCATGGCGCCCCTATTAAAACACAAAAAGGAAGCTCAATGGAGGTGCATTTGCAGTGTGATCTCATTAGCAATAAGTTACTTACCTCAACTGAGTTATAATCTGTTATGACAGCCTCATAGAAGTTGTTATCATCAGGCCATCTAGTCCAAACTTTCTTGCCTATCAGTGAATCAGATTTTGCTCCAATGGCCCCAGACAAACCACGAATGGCACCTTGAGGCCTTCCACCAGCACCTGCGGTAGAGTTCTGCATGGAATTTATAGGTGATCCAGCTAGCAGAACATAATAAATCAAGCAAAGAGGAAAGATCCATCTGAATTCGCCATTACTTCTATATCAAATATAGAACTCACTGATTTTGGCTTCTTACTCCTGCCTCCAGGATGAGGCCCTTGTCTAAATGTTGATGGAGATGGTTGTAATGACGGTATTGCTGGAGATGGTGCAAATGCAGACAAAGAAGCAACGGATTGTGTGGTCTTCATTTTCTTGTGAGATGCCCAAAGATTGCGACTAGGTGCAGGGTCTTGGATGTGCCTAGAAGTTCCAGGCCTGCCTTGTTGAAGACCATTTGCCTTTCTCCACTCTCTGCTCCGTGATTGATTGCAGTAGTCAAAACACAGGGCTTACTGGCAACTATATAACATATAATCAGCAATTAGAAAATGTACATGATGTCGAGCTATCGCACCTTATCTGCCGAATAATGTCTTCCGAATTGACCTTGGAAAGAAGCTCTCTATGTTGCTCATCTGACACTCTCAGCTCTTTCCTAAGTTCAGTAATCAAACTCTCCTTATCCTGCAAAAACACCATATATGGAAGCTGCTTAAGATAAAGCACGGAAGACGGATCCACTGAAATAACAAGTCGAGGAAAGATACCCAAGTAATGGCGTCAGATTGAGCCTTAAAGGCTCGAAGTATCGAAGAATAAGCTTCTTGCTCAATATGGTAGATCTGATTTTCCATGTTGTTGTGTATCTTGAGTAACGGCGCAGTTCCTAAAACTGCAGATCTTCCATTTCCAGCAGCGTGTCCTCTCTGATATCTGCTCCGGTGCGGAGGAGGGAGGCCGTCATCTGTACCTGCAGTAGTTTAGTTGGCAAAAAATTGTCTTGAGATTTACCACATGCGACTGCGTTGGTTATAATTCTTTCATTCTTCATCAGTACCCAAAAAATTAAAATATAAAACGCTTGCAAGTGTATTTAAAGCTAGGTACTTAAGTGATCATGGTTAAGTTCCAACAAACTCCTAACCACTGCATGTTGCAGTTTTCATAAACAAAGAGAGCTACCAATCTTAACACTATAACTTAACCAACGATCTTGAGCAAATCAGCATCATTGGTCAAGCATACAAGCAGGGGCGGCAATTTCTGACATGACAAAGGAATGCACCTTGAAGACAACGTGACACAGGAAAAAATCGTAAACAAAATCCGAATATGTCATAAAATGAACACGGTAAACAATTATTTAATCCAGTTGAAAAACCAGATCATACTAGAGAAAATTTAAACTATTTAGCAATAACATGGTTTGATACAACTGATTGACAGAACCACGATGATTGGACACAATTGACAGCCCTGTGTACAACTAGATCAAACCCATAGCGAGTAAAACTCCCACAAATTCAATATGTATGACAAAGAAACACGTATGTCCTGATGAGAACTTACTCCCATAAGCTTCCCCACACATTCCAACAGCATAGTTTGAAGAGCACCAAGAGAAGTCAGAATTCTCACAACCTATCTCAATATCTAAAAGTTTTACCACCGCCTTGGCAGTTTATATACCAAGCGGTGAAACCACAAAAGGATGAAACCCGATCCTTATTAACATGGTACATCTAATCACAGTTATCACCGACATTAGAATCGGAAGCGCTGCTAAATCTTTTCAAGCCAATCCTCAGATGAAACAACAGCAGCAGCCCCAAACACTTTCTCAGCACCCTCAGTATCTTGAACTATCTCTCTCCACTCCCCTCCAAACTTTAGCAGGAAACAACCATCAAAACCACACAATGCTACAAGAGCTTTCATAACCAAACCAAAATTGTAGTTCTTAAACCCTTTCAAAGCCAAGTCCATAAACCCTTCCAAAACTTAATCATCCAGTTCCACGTACAACTCTGCACTAAAAGCACAAAAAAATTCGTACTTTCCTGCCGAGCAAGAACCATAAAACACGACAGATTGCTTTGATTTGCTACGGAAACAAACTGCTATGACTTCACTCTCATCTCAAAATTTAACTAATTGGTTAACATAATAAATTCCACTAATAAATTCCGAAAACGACATTAGACACCAACACAACCTCGAAAACAACAGAATCAGTCAAAAAAGGAAAGTGAAAAACTCACCGCTGCTGCTATCAGGCATATCATGATCCATCCCCGTTGCTTCAAACCAAGAAATTTCGCGAATGAAAAACCCAGAATTCGCTTCAGCCACACTCCTAAGCCCCACGAACCCGGAAGAACACCTCAAGGAAAGAATCGACGAGTCTCGATACCGAACCCGAACCAGTCATTTGTAAGTACTCATCGAATCCGCCTGAAAGAACTCAATTTGATGCATAAATACACGAAGAAACCGAGAGCAAGCAACAAAATCACAACAGGGCGTACCTACAGTCGTTCGCCATGGAACTTTCCCAAGAAGAGCCGATTTGCGTGCGATTATCGCAAAATTTGTGGAGAAACACCGGCAATCCGAACAATCGAACTTCGGGATCACGAATTAAGGAAAATCGAACTCAGATGCGAAGGGAATTGGAGTTGAGAAGAAGAATTTTGAGCGAGATTACAATGAAAATTAGGGTTTGAGCAGGAGCGAGGGAGAGAAGGAGAGTCGCGAGGGGAGAACTGGGAATTTTTCGGTCCCGGACCGGCGAGAGGAGAGAACCGGTCAGAACTGGAAACCGCTCCCGACTCGGCCGGTCGAACGTCCGGTCCGACCCCGGTCTAGAAAAACCAACCACATAGAGGAGAGCTTAGAACTTCAAATGAGTTCAATAGCACTTGCAAAAAAAAAGAACACTTTCACAGTCCCCTCGAGACACCGAAAGAAGGGCCGTATTAGGGGTGTTATATACACGGCACAGATTTAGTTGCCGGTTTAACTTTGCCTCTTTGCGAAAATAATCTATGCCCTGACGTATCCAATGTCAATCCACAACATTAAAACTTTCGGCCTATCTTGGTAGACTATCTAGCGATGAAGAGGCTCAGATTATTTAGCTTGTATGAAACATGCTAAATGCCAGTTAGGTTACGATTTATGTCAATGTCATCGTTGGATTTCCGTTAACGGAAATGTCTCCGGCCTCGTATAAGGTATTTTTACATTTTTTGGCATGTTAGGTTCTCGATGTAATCATCAATTACTTACTTAACAATCCGAAACATAATATTATCTTAGCTCATCTTGGCCTATCTTAGTTGGGTAGGCTATCCGATCACGGAGAGATTAAGAAGGATATATATCGTGAAAAATGAATGATTTGAAATATATTAGGGGTGTTATATACACGGTACAGATTTAGTTGCCGGTTTAACTTTACTTCTTTGCGGAAATAATCTATGCCCTGATGTATCCAATGTCAATCCACAACATTAAAACTTTCGGCCTATCTTGGTAGACTATCTAGCGATGAAGAGGCTCAGATTATTTAGCTTGTATGAAACATGCTAAATGCCAGTTAGGTTACGATATATGTCAATGTCATCGTTGGATTTCCGTTAACGGAAATGTCTCCGGCCTCGTATAAGGTATTTTTACATTTTTCGGCATGTTAGGTTCTCGATGTAATCATCAATTACTTACTTAACAATCCGAAACATAATATTATCTTAGCTCATCTTGGCCTATCTTAGTTGGGTAGGCTATCCAATGACGAAGAGATTAAGATGGATATGTATCGTGAAAAATGAATGATTTGAAATATATTTTCTAAAAAATTATTGTTCTTATCGCTTGAAATAATTAGTTAATGAAAGTATTTTTATTAATCAGTCGCAATTTATGTTTAAACATTTTCGTGGATCAGAAAAATATTTTTCCTTTATTCCTTTTTGTAAGTGATATAAGCAATCATTTTTAGCAAGATTTTTTTTAAATCATTTATTTTCCCCAAAATAAACACACCATAATATCACCTTCATTTCATAGTTTTTTTTTTTTTTCACATTTTCAAAGTAAACTTTTAATCCGATAAATAAGATAATTAGCCATGGTATTTTGTTTCCTAGTGCTGCTTCGATGCACTTTTTAAGACATGCCCCTGCGGCCCTAACCAATCGTATGATGGTCGAGAATGAGTTTGGTTAAGAGGTACTGAGGTTCATGTTGTCAAGTCTGATCTCTTTGGTCTGCTGTGCCAAGTCTCTGATTGAATCCTTTTGTTGGGCTTCATATTCATATGGACTAAATTCGATAGAATCCTTTCACTTCGGCAATACATCATGCCCCATGCATAAATGTGTCCAGAACTGAACTGACTATAGTGTAATTTCTTCAGGAGAAGAAACTTGTTATTTACTTACTTGGACCGTTTGTGGCTACATAGTGAGGAAGATGAGAAGGCCATGAGATCTTGTATCTTATTTGTTTAGAGATTGTCGAGAGTTAGGTATTTTGAATCTTGTGTTCCGAATCTGCATAGTGGTTGGTAGAGTTTTGGTCTTCCTAGTTCCAATTGATATGTATGAACGTTGTGAGGAGATTTAAGCTTTTACTCCGATCTACCCTGTCACACCCCAAAACCATCAAAAATGGAGATGACATGGATGTCCTTCCAACCGAATAACATAGCCTCAAACCAAACCCAAAGTCCACTTCCAAAAATCCACATTGACAGCACTTAGTTGCTAACCAAATAATCTGAAAAAGTTGGGAAATAAAGGGATAAACAACCGCGGTGGCTCCGCTGGTAAGTCTTCCCCATCGTGGGGGGACCCACTGACCCCTTCTCGAAGGGCGAGGGTTCGACTCACCGCGGAGACGCTTGGTGTCTTACCCGTTCCATGGGGGTGGTGGGTTATCCCGTGGGGCCCCAGGGTTTACCCTAGCCGCCCGCGGCATATGGGGCTTCCCTGGGTCATCCAAAAAAAAAAAAAAAAAAAAAAAAAACAACCACAAGCTTAGTGAGTGGTGCTATCTCTTCTATAAATTGACAAACTCATGTCTTGAAAGAGATAAAGAATTCAGTATTATACGAGTAATTAAAGCATGTTTGTTGGATAAAAGTCTGGATCATGCAATTACTACTTTTTAATATTTGAGAGTGGTTTTATGAAAGGTATCGTGAAATGATATATCGCTTTGCGAATTGGTTTATGAAATGAGTTCTAAGATGATTTGAGAAACCTTTTATGAAAGATGCTACAAAAGATTACATATATCGATTTGTGAATCTATTGGATAAACTGAGTTACAAAATGTTATATGGTTGGTTTATGAAGTGCATTGTGGATTATGAGATTGCTTATAGATTGAATTTCTGGTATTAGAGGATGGTTATTTATGCTTAATAGGATTGTGAACCTAATGAAGGGTTTTGAGGTATGCATATCGGGTTTAGGATATCTTTTTAGACCGAGCCACCAGCTTTATAGGTGAAGACCCTACCAAGGAGGAATCTTGGTCGCCTTGTCACCAGACATTGTGTCGTGACCATGATTAGGTATTGAACAAAAGATTGGTCGATGGATGGACCATCGATATGCGTTTTGATATAAGATGGATCAATGGATGGACCATTGATATGATAGAAATTAAATAATGGACTTGACCATTGATATTTGAATCATGACGGTACAAAGTTTTATTGAAATGAATGACTCATACTTGATTTGATATATATATATATATATATATATATATATGCATATATATATTTATATATAATGAATTGGATTTTGAGTTTTTAGTAGTACAAAGCTCTATACTTATGTATATGCATAGTGATTGCTTGATTTGCTTAGAAGAGATATGTACTACTCACTGAGTTTGTGACGGTTCACCCCTTTATTTCCTAACTCTTCTAGGTTCTTTGGTTAGCAGCTAATAGAACGAGAGCGTTGTCAATGTGGATTTTTGGAAGTGGGAAAAAGTGGGTTGGAAAAGTCAAAAAGTAGAGGGGAAGGGGGGGCTCGGCTAAATAGAAGCCGACCAAAAAGAAAGGAAAGAAAGAGAAAAGAAGAAGAAGAAGAAGAAGAAGAAGAAGAAGAAGAAGAAATGGGAAGAAAGGAAAGGAGATTTGGCGTGTGCACACTGCGGACGCCTCGCCAAGCCAACTCGACTCCGTAACATAATGTCCGCTAAGATATTAAGCCCCTCCTTCGTCCAATCTAAGTATTTTTTGGGTTTAGGGCTCAAATTCAGAAATTTGGGAAAATTGAGTGGCGAAATCCGATTTTTGAGTTGTTGAGCCTCATATTTTTATGGGAATGATAGTTTAGAAGCTTTAACATTCAACGGATCGTGATTTGAGCTTAAGGTTTGTTTGAAACAAAATTTCGAAGTTTACCATGCGCAATGAACAGTGCGTGTCCAGCAACTTTGGGCTAATATTTTGTCGTTGTTCAGCTTGATTTTGGGACGGCTAAGTTAGCATTCTTGTAGCATGTTTGAAAAGCTTTCCATTAACTATAAGTACGTTTGGAACGGGGTTTGGAGGAAAAAGTTATGGCATAATCAAGTTATGTGCTGAAACTCCGCGTTGTGGATGGCTTGAATGATCGTTTTGGGTATGTGATTTATTAGCGCATAGGAGTTGTTTTATTAGCGTTAAGGTGTAATTTAATTGTTTCGTAATTGAAGTAAAGTTTTATTTGATTTTAACATTTTTCCTTGGTTATTTGATAGGGCCGTGAGTTTAACGCCTTGGTTTTATATCTTCTTTGGTTTTATAAAATCACACCTTGAAGCATATGCGTATATATGTTGAATTGAGAATAACATTTTTATTGCATAAAAACCGGATCGAGCATTTGCTACTCTTTGATTGATTATAAATGCAAAGGCATGTTATACAAAGTATGTAGAGCAATATATATAACAATTGGTTTGTGACTAATTTATGGAAAGATTTATAATGATTGGAGAAATGGATAGGAAATGGCGATGGCCTTATTGTGGAAATTTATTTGTTTGGTTTATGATATTGATTTCTGGATTGGATTTATGGTATTAGAGGATGATTGTTTATGTTAAATAGGACTCTGAACCCAATGATGGGTTATGACGTATGCATACTAGGTTTAGAATATCCTTCTGGGCCGAGTCCTTGGCTTTGTAGGTGAAGACATTGTCATTGGGAGATCTTGGTCGCTTTGTCAGCAGGCGTTTTGTCATGACTATGGTATAGTATTGAGCAATAGATTAGTCAAGGATGGACCATTGATATGTGATATTTGATGGAGATTATTCAATGGACTTGATTATTGATATTTGAGTTGTGATGATGATTTAAATGAGTTTTTCATATTAGTATAAAGCTTTAATAATAAAGAATAACTTTTATATGATTCGATATGTATTTTATATATTGAGTTTGAGTTATGAAGTTTAGTATTGCTTTGGAAACATATATAGTGGTTGCTTGATTTGCTTAGAAGATATGTACTACTCATTGAGCTGCGATTACTTATTCCACTCATCCTTTAATCTTTTCAAGTTCCTCGGTTAGCGACAAATAAAGCGAGAGCGCCGTTGCTGGGAAATTTTTGGGAGTATTATTTTTAGGTATGACTTAAGGAAGTGGTGTACATAATTGTTGCTAGTTGTTGAGTTAGTTGAGTTCTAGTTGTATATGTTCTTTTTGGTGGATTATAAAAACTCTAATATTGTAACCAACCTATTGATTTATTTGATATGTATATATGATTTAAGATATATATGTCGATATCAAGTTGTTGGTTATGTTTGAAACTGCATCCTTCGTATGGAAGGACAGTTGTGTCATCACCATTTTTGTAGTTTTGGGGTGTGACATACCCATCATCGATATGGGGGAAATGTACGGGCTGCTTTGCTAGAGCCCTTGGACGTGAACTGCTATAGAGTAATTCTGCAACATCCTTGTATGTGGATTGAGTGTCTTTTAATTCTTTTCTCTACTCCTGCAATGCCATGTTGGCGAAGCTATGAGCTTCTCCTTCCCATGTACTCACCTTAACGGTCATTCAATTTGATTTTGAGTTGATTTGCCTTTTATAGAAGTCTTTGGTGCAGGCAGTTGCTCCTCCGAGAGGTTGCTCAGTTCTGCTATGCTTGATGACACATGATCCCACGTTTGAATCTAATTTTAGTGCTTAGCAACTTCCTCAATGCAATTGACCCTGCATTGCTCAAATCTTGGCTAAAGGTATTGGTTACTGTTGCTACCTGATTGAGCGAGTTGTCCATTGATAATTGCCCTAGGCTCACTTCAGTTTTGTCTTCGCTGGAGCTGCATTATGTGTTTTCAAGATTGACTGCTGATTCACCATTTTCTCCCGGGCCCGCCTTATGGCCACCAGCACTGCTAAACAAGTTATACAATTTCTTCTGAATCCATGTTATGTTTAGTTGAACTGCTTCTTCGAAGCATCGATAAAGTTGAGCTTCACATTACCGATTTGACTTAAAGAGGGCATTCTATTAAGTACTGGAGGCTTTATTCCTACTCAAGTCACTATTAGGACGACGCTACTAGGACAGGAACCTTTTGATTGTGATGTTCAAGGCTAGAGAATGTTAGATTTTGTGACATCTTGATTTTCCAATTCTGTTTTCAATTGATTGAGTCGGGCTTTTCATTGACGCACCTATAGCTTTTTTTTTTTTTTTTTTTTTTTTTTTTTTTTTTTTTTTTTTTTTTTTTTTCTGAGTTGGCCACTCACGAGATAATTAGTCCACCGGGTGAAGCCATTAAGGAATTTTAATGCTACAGACTCGAGAATTCGACCAGAAACTGACTACTTGACCATGCTAATCTGCAATGGTCAATACGGCACTGTCAAAATCAATAAGATCAAAGATAGGTCGATTCGACTGAGATATGCGATCAATGTGTGGATGATCTCACATGATTGCAAAATTCTTGTCGAACGACACTGAACTGATTATTCTGTCTTTTCTATACTTTGTGTCTGTATTTGAAATCTCGAGATTTTCACGAAAACCGAGAGCCGCCAATGTGTCGAAGATGTACATTATGGCTTGAAAATAATCAACCACAGGTCGAATGAACCGAAAATTTCTAAAAGCTACCATGTAGATTAGGATGCGCTAAAATCGCGCCAAGTTGAAATTAACCGTGAAATTGAACCCGATTTCATAAATTAGAAGTGCTGTTATGTTACAAGTCATTTTAGGAATGTCGACTCATCCTCAGAATACTTTCTGCAAATCGAGATTTTCGGCGAAAAATCAAAGTATGGTTATTTTGGATCGGGAAAATTCGTAGGCCCGCTTATGGTCGAATTTTTGGTATGCAAGTTAGTTCTATGGGAAAGAAAAAATGTGAATTTAAGTGTAGATACATTGGATAAAATTATGGGCTTCAATCAGGATTGATTGGGTGAGAAATTAAAAGAGGATTGAATGGAATTGAAGGCTTTGATGGCCAAGTGTACAAAATTCGTAGCCAAGGGTGGGGTGCAACATTTGGGGACTCAACTAAGGATTGTTAGGGAAGTTTTGTGAGGGAAAAGAGGCAGAGGATAAGGCTGAGTGGTGGGGGTAAGTGTGATGAGTGTATGTGGATAATATAGAAGACTTTGAAGGCAAATGGTGGACCCCCTTCTACAGCCACCTTCTCCTTCCTCTTCAACCTTGCTTTCTCCATTGTAGAGGCTTTGAGAGAGCTTGAGAGAACCAGTAAACCGAGCATAGCAGCCCCTCCATCATCACATGCCCGTCGGACTCCATTTTCCCTATGTTTTCTCCTCGTTCCAATTTCTGCCCCAGCTGACCTTTCGCCAAAGATCTGAGTTAAAAGTTGTCTTTCCGTGCGAATTTGCTCACGCTCCACCCACCACCGTGACCAGCGTATCCAGACTGTATAGGAGTACTTCGCCGTTCGCCGGAATGACTCGCCGACCGTCCCGTCCGCCGGCGAGAAGCCGCTGGTCGCCAGTCCGCCGGTTTGCTGCCCGCCTGCACTCTTTCCCGTTTTTCTTCATTTTCTCCCATTTTGACCCTTCTTCCACCCATTCCAACCACCAACAAGTCCCCCTTGACCCTCGGGAGCCACCGGTTGCCGACCACCCGCTCGTTGGAGCTCCGATTGGCCCGTTCTTCATTGTTTCGGGCCTAACTAGCCACCGGTTCTCCTTTCTCGATTCAACAAGCGAAAGCAGAAGCCAGCAAGGGTTTTCAAACTTCGTGGCCCATTTCCGAGCCCTTCCCAGCCTTGGTTGGTGTCGCCGCTAGGAGGATTGTCGCCCACCTTGGTGTCGCCATCGTCGTGGACTCATCGAAACGCTAAACCAGTGAGTTTACTCACTAAACATTGCTTAGGAGGTTAATTATGCTTAAGGATTGTTTAGATTAGGCTAAGCATGTTTAAGTGGTTAGATTAGCTTAGTTAAATGTTAATTGGATTAAGTGGATGTATTAGTTTAGTGGTTAATTAATTAATGCTAATTATGTGATTAAATTAGGGTAATCTTGATTAGGCCCTTAATTAATTACTTCGAAATTATAAATATTATTATATTAAATTAATATAATATGATATAATATTTATTTATTTAATTTCGGAATATATTTGATTATTTATTATTTTTCAGAAATTAGACTAGGATAGCCGGTGACCGGAATTTCGTGCTGATTGCAATGGTGTGTTCATATTATGCAGTTGATGGTTGGATTGTGCAAATTGAGTGATGATTGTAAAAATATGGAATTTATTTAGAAAATCCTGGGTGTCGGGTTTTGACACCGAAAATGAATTTTAAATAGTACTATATCAAATAGTGGGGTTTGAAAAAGAGAGGTATCACTTTTAAATGTTCGAATTGATCGTGTACCCACATGCGACAATTTTTTCAGATGTTTTTAATATGAAGAAAACAGGCCAGGATCACTATTTCAATCGAGACATTTGAGTGCAAAGCACAATGTTCTGGGCCGAGATTGAGTGGTCGTGTGTTGGTTAAAGAGAACCTATCCTAGCGTTTACGTTGGATGTTACTAAATCCCTTTTCGGGTTACCCATGCATTAGGGTATCGGGTTGTAGTAGATTCTGGATCTATACTCCTTCGGGAAAGTTGTCTATGAGATGCAGCCGTGCTCAATGGGGAAGAGACGATGACTGGCTACGCCCGTAGACAACCGAACATGGGAGTCGGCTGTGCCTTGAGTGGCTTAATTAACAATTGGAACGTATGATTGTTTGAGTTTGATACGCTTGATTATGAGACAAAATTGTGTGACATGGTATGTGATGTGTCATTACGGTTTGACCTTATAATTGGGACCCTTGTGATTTGTTGAGTTGTTGAGGCGTTTCAATTGTTATATGCATTAATTAGATGCATTTGTGATATGAACTGTACTGACGTACATGAATAAACTAAGGCGAGGTAAGTCCTCTGTTCTTATTGTGTGGTTGTGTGACTAGAGCACCCTGAGGCATATTTCCTTTCTAATAAGGGTTTATGGGGTGGACTTGCTGAGATATTGTCTCACTGGTTATTGTATAACCATTTTCAGGTCCTTAGAAGGTGGTCGTGGAGGACTGAAGCCCTGGAGTTTGTGGAGGTGGGGTTCGTAGGATCGGCGTATGTATCCGACTTGCATGTTGTAGGACAACTCCTTTTTTAGTGCTGACCTTTTTGTAGACTTTTGACCGGACTCATTTTGTATCTAAACCCGTTGTTTATAAAAGTTGGTTTTTGTGAAATGTGCCATGCTTTCCTTAGGGGTATTTGTTTCGCTTCTGTATGTGCATTTAAAATGAATGGGTCGGCGATGCGTCCTGAGAACATCGCATTTGTATCGACTGCAGAGGGATGCGCGCGCGCTCGAGGTTCGGGGCGTGACAGATTTCTCGTGGGTTGTACTGGTGTTCTTTCATACTCATATGGATGGGAAATTTTTGGCGAGAGGACATCAGATGAACCATAAAAGGTGGAGCCCGAGAAATGAACTGTTCGGTCGCTGAAGACAGGATGATCCTGAGCGAACAATGGCAAGTTCTAGTTTCTACCGCAACATGCTCTGTCAATCAGGGCGGCAGTTGCAGCACCCGATTTAAGTTTTCGACGTCTCATGAGTTCACGCTTCATAAGAACATGGTTGTTCATTCAAAAAAAGGTGGTTGAAAGTCAGACCCAACAATCTCGAATCCTAGTAGTGGTAGCGGCAGAGGCTGCATGTTGTCGACACAGAGGGAATCTTCCAATCCATATGCGCGATTGCATTAAATCATTTTCCATTTGCATGAGGAGATCTTCTTTTAATACATAAACTCAAACAAGTGAACGGCTGACGCAAACAATGTGAACGAGTAGATCTAGTCCCGCTGCTGCTTAGGATATTAATTTGTTTTATCCTTGAAGACTGATTGAAGTTTGTGAAGGAGAGAAGCCCGTTTCAAAATGTTGACCGCCGCGAGATCTATTAGGAAAACAAGAAAGTATAGAACTAAGATAAAAACTTTCCTTTATGCGAATCCCAAGGGGCTCCGTCGTGACAGATGAGCCAGCGACGTTGCACAGAACATTCTTATATACACACTTATGCATGAATAATATCTTAATAAGAGTGCCTATCTAAAGAAGATCAAATAGCAATAACATATTCAAAGAGAAGAGAATAAGAAAACAGCCGGGTAATTATGATTTGATATGATACGAAATTGGGAACAGTTTACATTAACTATTGCAAATATTAAGTCTACGCTCTGATCCGAGACTGGAATGTTTAACTAATCTTTAGAGACCTTGAATGTGTGTCTCTGCAACTGTAATGCGTGCATTCAAGAAGCTTTGAATGTGGCTGTGCCTATGCTTAAAGGCCGAATCTTAACATACCAAAACAATCACGAAGCATAGAAAAATGAAGTATTAAACAAGGAAACAGTCTCACGTATGAGGTTGAGCTGAACCAGTACTGTGCATTACAGACGACCTAATCTTTTAATAGTTAATGGGCGATTAGTACCTCAAACCCTGTAATTACATGATGGGCGAGAAACTAATGGCGCATTTCCAGGAAGCTGACGCAGCAGTATTATCAAGTAAATCAGGCAAAAAACTAAAACCCAGCTAAGTTAAGCTGTGTTTTGTCAAGCTTATTAGAGGGTACACCCTCTATTTAATTGCTTTAGAAGGACAGAAATGAGGCCACTGACATGTGATGAGTCACATGAGACATTTTGCTTAAATATCCAAAGATTTCAGAGATTTCAGAGACGTTCAGGAATTTACAATACTCAATTCATAATCACATGATCAGTTGCTTCCAAGCTCCAACCAGCTAAAAGAAACACAGAGGAAGCATTAGTAAGATGAAGCATCTTCGAAGGAAAATGTTTCAGTAATGCTCGTTTTTGGTTTTGACCTTCATAGGTGAATGCTCATTGTGAAGAAGAAATTCTGACAAGCATTCTGATTCCTGACATTATTATATGCCTCCATGACCAAACTACCATGTCCTTTTTATAGCCCAAAATGTGTTTCTTTTCACCTGCTCATCTTCTTTTGCCATTTTTTAAGCTTAAAGATGGGATTGAGCCAAAGACCATAGCAGTGGGCTACAGTGAGGACATATGACTAGCATCCAAAGTGTGCCAAAATGAAAATCAGTCTCTTTTAGCTGTCTAAATTTCTCATAAACATGGCGTATCATTTCATTTTTTTTTCCCATCTATCTCCACAGATCCTTTTTTTTTTTTCACATAAATCTGAAAAATCAAGTATCTTGGCGAGAATTTACTTACATGGTATGGAATTGGAGTTATACTTATTGTTTCGATTCCTAATCATCCAACTGACCGTACATGCTTGAGAATCGTTGATCTCAAATCTCCTACAGTCACGTTCCTTCATCAAATAGTCATCCCGGGCTTTTTCCTCCTTTTCTAGTTGGTGAAACGGAAGCGGACTAAGTTATTGTATTTTACAAATCACCCAGGACCAAAAATTGGATCCTGCAAAAGAATACGTCGGCTTCACATGATTTCAAAACAACTATCAAATTTTTTTTTTTACCATGTCAACAGTGCAATCTTATATTGTATATCATCAGTTAAGTGATAAAATGCAAATTTGTCAAGTACCATCTTAGGTTATTAAAAAGGAAAGAGAAAGAGAAACGGAACATTTGACTGCAGTTATTGTGGGTCAGATCTATATAACACCCTTTGTCAAGCTTAAGCTCAAGATCAACATAGCAACCTCAGCCTCCCATCATCATTCCGAAGAAATCCTTAACCTCCATCCTTCTTCTTCAGATCAACACCCCACCATGAGATACAGCTGCAGAGCCTTTGTTGCTGTGTTCTCATTGATTCTGTTGCATTGCATCGTGCTGTCACTGCTCACTGTCCATCAAGAGACACAAGCCCAATACTCAAGAGATAGAAGCTATCCAAGAAGAATGTTGGTTCCCTCAAACTCGTTCTCGGCTCACTTGAACAAGCTGAGTGAAGCTGCTAAAGATCTTCAGAAATCTGTCGAAGCCAGCCTGAAGAGAGCACCTCCGAGCAAGTCGAATCCGACCCAGAACAGATAGCTCTGGAAGATTCTGTTTTAGGCCATAGAGATCTCAACTCAGACGAAGAAAGAGAGAAATCAACTTTTTCTCTCTTTCTACATTTTTGCAATTTCTTTCTTTTTTCTTTTCCTTTTCTGGTTTTCTGATTAGGTAGGAGAACTGGATGTATAAGCATTTGCTTGACCGTATATGTTGAACATTATTTTCCTTGATTTGCTATGTATTTATCAAGTGATGTCTCAAAAATACATCTGTAGCATTCTTGAGGCCTCATCCTTTTTGAATATCAGTCCGTAGAATTGATAACAGATCGGAGCTGATTCCCACTTTCTTGTCTTGGCCATTCGATTCAGCGGCATGTTAGCGAGCTATGTAACGAGGAGTCATCCGAGATGATCCGTGCAGAATCAAAGGCAAGATAGCGAGATTATCATACAAATGCACATAATTTCAGATCTAACTGAAACTTCACATCTGACATCCATTATCCTATTTTGGCTAAAATTCACAAGTGCCCAAACACCATATTCCTGGTTAACAATATCACAAAAAGTAAATGAAGGGTCTTTTTCCTTCTAAGGCCCTGTTTGGTTTCCGGACATTTCTCTAATTTTCTGTTTGCTTCGACTTCATTTCAAAGACAGAGAAGCTGTATTGAGAATTCAAGTCAGAAACTTTAATTGGAATCTCGATTATCTTCGAGAAAATGAGGAGGGTTTGGAAATTTTCATTATAAAAAATACGACCCTCTTTTCTTATGATAATATATGATCATACTTCGGTATCTAGATCTCTAAACAGGTTCCTCTTGGTTCACTGACGTCCAAGGAAGACGAGCAAACTGGACCGTAAAGCGAACCTCGTTTCCAAGTCTCAGTTTTTTTCCAGGCCTCCTGTGGGCTCTTACCGGACAAAGTGGTTTTGTCAATGGTCATGGCTCTTTCTTTCTTTCCCAAAACAATATCACTCTACCGTAAAATTATCTCACGTAAGTTTATTAGAAGTCTCAAAATTTGTCACAAGCAAAAGGATAATCAAATCTTTCTATTAATTCCGTTTAATTCAACTTACGGAAAATGCTGATGTATTTTAATTTATTATTTTCTTAAGACACATGTCGATGATATAGCATCTACCAAGTGCCACGTTAGAAAAAACTTCAAAATAATTAAAAATTCAAATGAAATTAGAATAAAAAAGTAAGGGATAAGTGCATTAGAAATTCTAAAACTTATCATGAAAATGCAATTGAATCCTAAAACTTTCAAAAAGTGCAATTAAGTCCTAAAAATTGTCATGAAAGTACAATAAAGTCCTAAAACTTTTAAAAGGTTCAATAAAGTCCTAAAACTTGTCTCGAGTGCAACTAAGTCCGAAAACTTTCAAAAAGTGTAATCAATGGAAGGATTTAGATTGAACCATTTTGATAAGTTTTAAGACTTGATTGCACTTTTTGAAAATTTTAGGACTTAATTGCACTTTTTGAAAGTTTTAGGATTTAATTACATTTTCATGACAAATTTTAGAACTTCCAATGCACTTATCCCAAAAGGTAAAAAGCTAAAATTCATAAAAATAGAAAAAGAAAACAAACTCACCCACACCCACAGCTTGGTCAAGCCCCCGCTAGTGGCTGCCATCACAGCCGTCGAGAAGGGTCGGCGAAGGTTGCTTAGGTCTTCCCAAATCTTGGCAACCCTTGCTGGCCCCGGCAAGGTCTTGGCGGCCCTTGGCAAGGCCTCGCTTGGGGTGGGCGATTTTGGGTGAGGTCTCACCAGCCGTCCCCAGCGGGAGCGCAACAAATGGATCCTGTTCATCATCATCTTTTTTTTTCTTTATGGCCGAGGGCATATTCGTCCCAAGACTTTTCTTCCTTTTTAATCTTTCTTATGTTCTCTGTTCATCTTCTTCTTCCTTCCTCACTGGTCCCGAGCCACTTTCCATGTCCAATCTCATCCAATGCCATGAAGTCGTTGGCGAGCTCCGTACGTCGCCAACGGCCGCTCCTCCATCCAGTGCCGGTCAACAATGCCAATGGCTGTTCTGTTCTCTTCTCCCTCATGGCCATCGCCGCCATCTCTCCGAGCTCTTGGTGGCCGCTTGAGCTTCAAGCTCTTGATCATGGTCTTGCGCCAAAATGAGAACTGTAAACGTCCATGATCAAGAGTTTAGTTTAGTCGGTGGGAGTGGCTCCTAAAATTTCCCAAAAGACAAAGTGAATGCGACAGAAGAAGTTTCAATCTTTCGACTCCAGAAAAATACAAGACAACAACAAATGTTCGTTTGAGACTGCACAATTGTGGGAATATACTTGTTCGAATAATAATATTTTCCGCTTGCAGAAACCCAAACCTTCAATATGTGGTGAGTAGCCTTGATTCATTCATATTCAAGGACACCAGTTTGAGTAGAAGGGCAAATTCAAAGCTGCAAGCGAGACCCACCTCGCCCGCGATGCAAGAGCTAAATTCTCAGCGGTGAGAGAAAATTGATGGTTTAATTGTTGGATTAATCCTCTCAAGTACACATTTGTGGAAAACAAAAAAAAAAAAGAAATAAGCCAATTTCGATTTTCTTTTTTTTGAGCATGTAGGTTCCAGATCCAAGTGGTAGTAGTTTATACTATAGTTTATTATTTCATATTTAATCAAATTTTGATTGAGTTGGATGACACGTGACAGTTATCTTATTATTTTTTGGTGATCCCACATTTCCGGATTCATATTTTCTCTTTAAAGTGACGGTTATTCAACATATAGTTTTTTCACATTTCGTACCTCTTCGTGACAACCGCCCATTTGGTAACCTGATGGGAGACGGTTTATAAAAGGAATGTACGTTCATTTCAGGATATTTTCGACGAACGTGAATACAAACAATTGCTGGAGGTTTGTCTTTAATCAATCCTGGCTTCCGCATTATGAATTTTATATCTAACATTTGGTATCATAGCATGTTTATTGCTTCAGCCTTGTTTTTCTCGGATTTTTGGTGTATTTGAGGGCATTTTAAGGATGAATAGTATTTCGGAGTTTTGAGGCCAAGTGAGATACTCGCCGATTCCAGTCAAAATCTGGCGACCCACCCCTTGATTTCGGACCCATACGGTTGCACCGCCATGAGGAACATTAGCCATGAGTTTTTCTGGTATATCGGTGTTTGCCGGAGGCTAATCGGGCGGCGAAAGTCGCGGTAGTGGAGGATTTGTGTTTTGGAAAATTTGGTTTGATTTGGGGCCATTTTCGCCGAAACTTGAACCCATGTGGTCATGCCGGTGTGGTCTCCAAAGCTCATCATTTATTTCAGTCTTAGATGGGCTGTCGGAGAAGAAACGACAGCGAAATCGAGGCTGAAAACGGCGAAAACCGGCGGAAAAGCTTCTGTGCGCGAGAGAAGAAGGCGTGTGGGCCCCACGCGCGCGCTGCAGTTGCAGGCGCGCACTCAAACGCTGCGCGTGTGGATCCCACGCCCCACACGCTCACATGCGCGTGCTTAACCGCTGCGCGCGTGGATCCCACGCGCCACGTGCTCACATGCGCGCTCAACTGCTGCGCGCGTGGCACGCGCCCGCGGCGGATGCAGGCGCCTGCTCGGCACGCGCCTGACGTGCCCACGGCGCTGTTTTACGCTTTTGCCCATCTCTTTTTACGTTTTTGCAATCCTGCCTTGGCCAATTTATTTACTGTTCTGCCATCGGTACATTTATTCATTATTATGTTGTTTCATGCATTTTTTTTTTATGAATTTTTTATGCATGAAATTAAATGTCCAATGTTCCATATATTTAATTAATTAGAGAGTAGCCACATCATCTTTAATTAATTAAATTATATATTAAGAGCCTCCGGATCATATTTGGAAATGGACTTTGATTGTAATTAATTATATTAATATGATGAATTTTATCCCACATGAATGTTCATTATATTAATATGATTAATTAGGATGAAATATCATATTATTTTTCTTAATTTACCCACAAGGATTAAGAAAATGCATGTAATATGGTAGTTTCTTCATGAAGTAATTATAAATATATTTAAATTAAAAACTTAGCCCACATGCAGTTTTTATGTTATGTGATTCATATTTGTGACATGTTTACATTGGTAAAATATGATTTATGTATATTATGCCTCAAATTTGGTGACATAAGCATGATTATTTGATATGCAACTTTACAACCTGTGAATTTCTCTGAATTTAAGTTTGATGTTCCCGTACTGAATGATGAGAACTATAAAGTTTGGAAGGAGTCGGTTCTTCTTCAATTAGGGTGGATGGACATTGACTATGCTATAAGGAAAGACGAACCACTTGCTCATATTGATTCGAGCACTGCAGCCGAGATAGCCCTTTATAATCAATGGGAGCGGTCCAACCGCGTTTGTGCTATGTTTATAAGGGCTAAGATATCTCCAAGTATTCGTGGTTCGGTTGCTCAGCATAGCAATGCTAAGGCTTTGTTGGAGGCCATAGATGCGCAGTTTGAGAGTTCTGAGAAGGCGCATGCCATGACCCTAATCATGAAGTTTTCATCATTGAAGCTCACTAGTGTTAAAGGTGTGCGTGAGCACATAATGAAAATGAGGGATATTGCAGCTCAGCTTAAGAATCTTGAGGTTGAGATATCTGAATCATTCCTTGTGTATTATATTCTGAACACTCTCCCACAACAGTATGCACCTTTCAAGATCTCTTATAACACACATAAAAATAAATGATCAATTAATGAACTCATGACCATGTGTGTTCAAGAGGAAGAAAGACTGATTATGGAATTGGGAGAAAGTGTCCATTTGGCAACACAAGGAAAGAATAAGGGCCATGACAAGCATAAGGGAAAAGGTAAAATACCTCCCCAAGCTGACATTAAGAAAGAATCCAAATGTTTCTTCTGTAAAAGGAATTGTCATATAAAGAAGGATTGCGTCAGATTTAAGGCATGGCTTGAGAAGAAAGGTAATCAAATCTCTTGTGTTTGTTATGAATCTAATATAGCTGATGTAAGTCACAACACTTGGTGGATTGATTCTGGATCTACAATCCACATTTCGAATTCCTTGCAGGGTTTTCAAAATCACAGGAAGCCAGTGGGAAGTAAACAAAGCATCTATTCAGGAAACAAGATGCGTTCGCATGTGGAAGCTATTTGGACATGTAGACTAGTTCTCAATAGCGGCTTTGTTTTAAATTTGGAAATGGCCTTTTATGTTCCTAGTTTTTTTAGAAACTTAATTTCAGTTTCAAAACTTATACCTTTGGGTTACTCTTTTAACTTTTCAGATTTGACATTCTGTTTATCGTTTAAATCTGAAGTTGTTGGGAGTGGTACTTTGTCTGATGGTCTTTTTCGAATTAATTTACAAGACAATGCCTATTATGATGCGATGCATGTTCATGATAACGCTGGTATAAAACGATGTGTTGTAAAAGAACATTCCTCTATGTTGTGGCACCGGAGATTGTGACATATCTCCATACAAAGAATTAAGCGATTAGTAAATGATGGAGTATTTAGTACTTTAGATTTTACTAATTGTGATACTTGTGTGGACTGCATAAAGGGAAAGCAAACCAACAAGACGAAGAAAGGTGCCAAGAGGAGTACATAAATATTAGAAATCATACATACAAATATTTGTAGTCCGGATATGGACTCGTGTGGTAAGAAATACTTCATCTCTTTCATAGATGATTACTCATGTTACATGTATCTCTACTTGCTTCATAATAAGTATGAAGCGTTAGATGCCTTTAAGGTATTTAAGGCGGAAGTAGAGAAACAATGCGGTAAGCAAATTAAGATCGTGAGATCAGATAGAGGTGGAGAATTCTATGGTAGATACACTGAAGATTGACAAGCACCTGGTCCATTTGCAAAGTTTCTTCAAGAGCATGGGATAGTTGCCCAATATACTATGCCTGGTTCTCCGGACCAAAATGGTGTAGCGAAAATAAGAAACCGAACTTTATTGGACATGGTGCGGAGTATACTTAGCGGCTCCAAACTTCCTAAGTCCTTGTGGACTGAAGCACTTAAGACGGCTGTGTACATATTAAACCGAGTTCCGACCAAGGCTGTTCCAAAGACACCTTTTGAGTTATTTAAAGGTTCCGAGTTTGCAACATGTACGCGTTTGGGGGTGCCCGTCTGAAGTGAAAGTTTACAATCCACAAGAAAAGAAGTTAGACCCAAGGACCATAAGTGGGTATTTCATTGGATATGCCGAAAGGTCCAAATGATACAGATTTTATTGTCCATCTCACACCACTAGGATTGTGGAATTAAGAAATGCTAAATTTCTTGAAAATGACTTGATTAGTGGGAGCGATCAATCTAAGGACCTTGTTCCTAAGAAAGATCATTCAGATACTCAACTTTCCACCTCAAGTTTAAGGTTGGTTGTTGCTCATGATGCCCCTTCAGTTCAACTCGCTATTGAACAACTAATAGGTGATATTCCACAACCTGCTGATATTGATCCGGTAGATCCAATTGTTTAGCAATTACCAGAAACTGTTGAACAACCAGTTGAGCAACACGCTCCTCAAGAGAGTGTTGATGCAACATTAAGAAGATCTACTAGAATAAGGAAATCGGCAATTCCTAATGATTATATTGTGTATTTACAAGAGTCTGACTACAATAGTGGAGCTGAGAATGATCCCGGAACGTTTTCACAAGTCATGGATAGTGATAAATCCAATTTGTGGTACAATGCCATGAAGGAAGAGATGAGTTCTATGGCATCTAACGAAATTTGGGATTTGGTTGAGTTACCTGATGGTGCGAAGGCCATTGGTTGTAAATGTGTCTTCAAAACTAAGAAGGATTCATTGGGTAACATTGAAAGATATAAAGCTAGACTCGTTGCCAAAGGATTCACTCAAAAGGAAGGAATTGATTACATGGAGTCTTTTTCTCCTGTATCTAAGAAAGATTCTCTTCGTATTGTTTTGGCATTGGTTACCCATTTTGATATGGAATTACATCAGATGGATGTGAAAATGGCGTTCCTTAATGGAGAACTAGAAGAGGAGGTTTACATGAAATAACCTGAAGGATTCCTCTCTAGTAAAGGTGAGCATTTGGTGTGCAAGCTTAAGAAATCTATATATGGCCTGAAACAAGCATCCCGCCAATGGTACTTGAGGTTCCATGATGTCATCTCTTCATTCGGTTTTGTAGAGAATGTCATGGATCAATATACATACCAGAAGGTCAGTGGGAGCAAAATTTGTTTTCTTGTGCTATATGTGGATGATATTCTACTTGCAACCAATGATAAGGGGTTGCTACATGAGGTGAAACAATTTCTCTCTAGGAGTTTTGATATGAAGGATATGAGTGAGGCATCTTATGTCATTGGCATTAAAATCCATAGAGATAGATCTCAAGGAATTTTAGGATTATCTCAAGAAACCTATATCAATAAGGTTTTAGAGAGGTTTCGGATGAAAGATTGTTCACCAAGTATAACACCCATTGTGAAGGGTGACGGGTTCAATTTGAACCAATGCCCGAAGAACGATCTAGAAAGGGAACAAATGTACAACATTCCATATGCTTCTGCTGTCGGAAGCTTGATGTATGCTCAGGTTTGCACTCGACCTGACATCGCTTTTGCTGTGGGAATGTTGGGAAGATATCAGAGTAATCCAGGTTTAGACCATTGGAGAGCTGCAAAGAAAGTGATGAGATACCTTTAAGGTACCAAACAACCTGGAAGTAGTTGGTTGCTCGGATGCGGACTTCGCGGGCTGCGTTAATTCACGAAAATCAACATCTGGATACATCTTTATGTTAGCTGGCGGAGCCGTGTCATGGGGAAGTGCCAAATAGACTTTGACTGCTCCTTTCACTATGGAGTCTGAGTTCGTTTCATGTTTTGAGGCTATCTCACATGGTGTATGATTGAAGAGTTTCGTTGCTGGGCTTAGAATTGTTGATTCTATCTCTAGGCCATTAAGAATATATTGTGGCAATTCAGCTGCGGTTTTTACGGCTAAAAATGCCAAAAGTGGCAGTCGAAGTAAGCATATCAACATTAAGTATTTAGTCATAAGGGAACGTGTTAAGGAGAACAAAGTGGTCATTGAACACGTTAGCACTGAATTGATGATAGCTGATCCTTTAACTAAAGGCATGCCACCGATGAAGTATAATGATCATGTAACTAGTATGTGAATATGTCCCATCATGTAATTTATCGTCATATGAACGATTTTTGTTGTATGAAACTCTTATTCAGTTGTAATGTTAATTCTCAATTTTGGTGCACATTTTGTTGTTTATGAGAATAACATTTATCCTTGGTTCTGGAATAAACATAGGGTTTATTCATTAAGATATGTTGTCACATATATGCTGATATTAAAGAAATAAGATGCATTGTGATACATGGAAGATATTACTCACTCTTAGAGGACATGTCGCCATGATCCATGCGTTTTGTTTCTTTTCTTTAAGCATAAAGTTTTTTCGTGGAATTAGTTGGATAATCCGTATGATGAAAATGATGGGATCAAGTGGGAGAATATTATTATTTTTTGGTGATCCCACATTTTCGGATTCATATTTTCTTTTTAAAGTGACGGTTATTCAATATATAGTTTTTCCACATTTCGTACCTCTTCGTGACAACCGCCCATTTAGTAACCGTCTTGATAGGAGACGGTTTATAAAAGGAACGTACGTTCATTTCTGACGCGTAATCACAAGGCCTAACACAAGCCCTCTCATTTGGAATACACCATCGTGCATGGGGGAATTGGGTTAGTAGATTGTGCCCAATATTTTCTCTTGAATTTTCAGGATATTTCCGGCGAACGTGAATACAAACAATGACTAGAGGTTTGTCTTTAATCGATCCTGGCTTCTGCATTATGAATTTTATACCTAACATGTTATACCAATTTGAGATTTTATTTTCTGTTTGTCATAATTGTACCATTTTGTGGTTTTTTTGTGATATTAATTTATTTAACGAAAGGTATATTTGTCGCAAATATATTAGTTTAGGGTTTTTTACGGTTAAACAAATTAATTTGGGATAAATTTGTCACAAATATATTAATTTGGAGTTTTTGACGGTCAAACAAATTAATTTGGGGTAAATATGTTGTAAATGTACCATTTTGGAGTTTTTTGTGGTCATCTGAGATAAAATTATCATAGATGTATCAATTTGGGATTTTTCGTGATAAAAATTTTAATTTTAGATAAATTTGTTATAGATGTATTAATTTGGGGCTTTCAAAGTATTAACTTATAAATTATTTGACCAAAGGAGATACAGTGGCCATGAAAGAGGAGATGAACAGAAAATAAAAGACCGAAAGGGGAAAAGTAGGAGGACAAAAACACATCATATGTAAGATTTAACCCTTATTTAAGACTAAATTACCTACTTCATATTCTTATTGAGATAAGGTCCATTTCAACTTTTTTTTGACGGCCTCATTTTATACTCTTATAATCAGTGATTTTCCAATGCAAAATTGCAGCTGAACAGATGCAATTCTGCTTGCTTACGGAAGAGGTACCTGGAGAATTGCACGGAGTCCTTCGTTTACTTTATTTTGTGATGGCTCTAGAAGACCAACAGAATTTGAACTGGTCCTCTGTTTGAATTTTCATCGGTGGGGCATCATTTTGTCCCATCTAAAGAGAATAAAAGCACGTAAAAAAGAAACCACGGACTGGTCAACCAGTGGGGCATCATTTTGTCCCATCTAAAGAGAATAAAAGCACGTAAAAAAGAAACCACGGACTGGTCAACCAATGACTTTGCGTGCTTGGAACTCAAGATCTTGAGGGTCTATTTATTAAGTTATTCAATAATGACTAATTTTATTCTTTTATTTTTCGAAATAAAAAATAAAATAAATATCCATTTGATAATTTTTTTTTACTCCCAAAAACAAATTTGTTCTCGAGAATAGATTTAAAACGGAATCAATAAATAAAAAAAGTTATTTCTTTGTTCTCAAGAATAATTCTAGAATCAAGCTCAATCTATTTTTTTTCTTTCTTTTTTCTCTTTTCTTTTATTCTTTTCTCCTTCTTCCAAGTCGATCATCGACCACTATCGACTGCTATCGCCACCAAAGAACCGATCGGGTGAGGTTCGGCGAGCTCGCCGAAAGCTCGCTTGGCCATCGTGAGGCTCGATCTTACCCAGGTGGTGCGAGGTCAGCCCAAGGCTAAGCCTTGCCATTGTCGGACCTCACCTTGGCTTGATGAGGCTCTAGTAAACTCGTTAGACCTCGCCTAGCCGGTCGCCAACCACTACTTGTGGCCTGCGACTAGCCATAAAGAAGAAGGAAGAAGAAGAGAAAAGAAAAAAAAAAGAAACATATGATTAAAGTATTAAAAATTAAAAGAAACAAAAAAAAAAATTAAAGAGTCCTATCAAAATTTCAAAATTTCAGGTAATTACCAAACGCATTCAAATACCAAAAAATTATTATGTTAAAATATTATTTTTGAGTGGAAATTCTTTCGAAATAGAATGATTATCTTGACTTGTCCCTCAACCTGGCTTCAACGTTAAGGAAGTGAATTGAAAATGGCACAAAAGTCTTAGGCTGCGTTTGGCAACCACTTTGCCAAGTATCTTTGAGCCCCTAAAGATCTTTGGGCTAATGTAGGGGTGTTTGGCAAAAACATTTGAAGCCCCCTTTGGAGAAGGCCAGCCTTGTGAAGGCTGAAAGCCCAAGGTAGGGGAGGACCTGCCTTGGGCTTTCGGCTTTTCCGCATGCCCGCTCGGGGTATTGTTCATTTTTTTTTTTTTTTCGAAATTGTCCTTACGAACTTTTTGTTTTTCCATTTTTTGCCCTTGTGAGGAGCACTGTTCATCTTTTCCGTTGAGGGTGGCCTCAGCGGCAGCTGCTCGGGTCGCGCTACCACCGGCAAGGTCACACGACCACCGGCGATGTCGCGTGACCCAGGCGCGGCCCTCGCCGAGGTTGCGCGACCTCAGGTGAGGGTTGTGTAGCCTCGGTGACAGTCGATTGGGGTCGCGCGACTGCCGGCGAGGTCGCACGACCCAGGCGTGACCCTCGCCGAGGTCGCGTGACCTAGGCGCGGCCCTTGCCAAGGTCCCCCGACCTCATGCGAAGGTTGCGTAGCCTTGCGACGGCCGATCGGGGTCGCCGGAGGTCGAGGCGGCATCGTGCGACGCGCGCGACCTCGCTGCCCCAGATTCGAGGTCGCCGAAGGTCGCGACGGCGTTGCGCAACCTTGCCGGCCAAGATCCGGGGTCGCCGGAGGTCACGACGGTGTCGCGCGTGACCTCGCTGGCCCGGATCCGGGCTCGCCGGAGGTCGCGGGGTCGCCGCCGCCGCCGGGCCGCCTCCTGCCCTTGCCGGTTTTCATTTTTTTATTTTTCTTTTGATAATTTTTTTTTAATCACAAAAGTCTTTTGTCTCCCAAACACTTCACAAAGGACTTTTAAACTACAATTTACCAAACACAGTTTGCATTTTGAAAAATACCTTTAACTCAAAGGTCTTAAGACTTTCCCAAAAGTCTCCCCAATCGCAACCTTAAAGCCATAAGAGAACTTGAATTGACATTTTTTTGAGAAAACCCAATACCGCCAACAGTGGCATCTTGTTCAACTCCTTTGACTTTGAAGTCTTAGCATGAAGGCGTTTCAACTACGCATCCTGAGCTGAGTGGACAACGTCTGCAGAAGACAAAAGTAAGTTTGAAACGTTCAAAATAATGTACGGATGCATGAAACTCTCGGCTTCGTTTCATTTTCAAGGATGCGGAGTATTTTCCAAGCTCTTGCTGGTCGAAGAAAGTGGAAGGAAACGACGGAAAGAACGCGTTTTTGCATATTTCAGTTGGACTTTTACCAGCATTCTTTTGTCCTGGTTCACTCCCTTCCTCATGTATAAACCTGCCAATTCATCGTTTCGTTATTCAACCTGAAAGCAACAGAGCAACAATGGCTTCTCCTGCTTCTATTAGCCATCTGCTCCTGCTGTTCCTTCTTCTTCTTCTGCCATATCTTGCCATTTCACAGTCCAATATAACCCCGGGCGAGTCTCTGGTTGCGGGGGATAAGAAGTCTCTCCCGTGGCTCTCTCCTTCCGGAGATTTCGCCTTGGGGTTCAGCCAACCCGACGATGAGAGCGACAGCTTCGTAGTCTCCATATGGTATGCCCAAATTCCTGAGAAAACCATAGTCTGGTGCGCCAGTAATACTAGCAAACGACCTGTCATCGTACCCCGAGGATCAAAACTGATGGTAACTGCTGATCGTGGGCTCGTTCTGAATGATCCAGGAGGCGGAACTCCATGGAAGTCCGATCCCATAGTTAGTGCGGTCGCTTATGGATACATGAACGATACTGGAAATTTTGTTCTCAAGGGCAGAGACTCTGAGACTCTTTGGCAGAGCTTCGACTACCCCACCGACACCATCCTGCCCGAACAGATCTTACCGAATATTGGGATTCTGTTGTCTTCAAGACAATCGGCGACCAACTTCTCTCAGGGAAGGTTTCAGCTCCGTTTGCAGGATGGGAAACTCCTGCTTACGACAATAAACTTGCCTTCCAGTCACGCCAATGAACCGTACTACACGTTCCCTGCTCCTTCGCCCTCTGTTTCTGTTACCGGGATTAGTTTCAACGACTCGGGCTTCTTGAATTCCCTTCATGACAACGGCCAAATGTCGCCTCTCGGGACAGTTTCAGGGAAATCGCCCGGGGACAACTATTTGAGAGCCACTATGGAGTCAGACGGGGTCTTCATCCAGTACTCTCACCCCAAGACTGGGGGAAATTGGACGGTTGACTGGCTGGTACCGAAAAGTATATGCAAAATTGGTCAGGATATAGGGAGTGGCATTTGTGGTTTCAACAGGATATGCAGGCTCGACGTGAATGACAGGCCAGTCTGTGAGTGCCCTCCGGGATTTTCTGTGCTTGACGAGAAAGATGAGTATAGAGGTTGTGTACAAAATTATTCACAAAGTTGTGGAGAAGCGCAGAGTTCAGGACCGGATGTGTTTGTACTTGAAGAAATTACTAGTATCGATTGGCCAACTTCTGATTACAATCTCTTGCAACCTTTCACAGAGGCCGAGTGTAAAGACTCCTGCCTCCGCGACTGCATGTGTGCTGTCGCCATCTTTAGAGATAATGACATGTGTTGGAAGAAGAAGCTGCCTCTCTCCAATGGCAGGATCGACAAAAGCCTCAATGCAAAGGCCTTCATCAAGAGAAGAAAGGATGGCTTTCCTCCTCAGACCCCTAATCCTCCAGGACCAAATGATGATAAGAAGGATATTTTGATTCTTGCCGGGTCAGTTCTTTTAGGCAGCTCAGTGTTTGTCAACTTCATACTGATTGCTGCATCATGCCTCGGCTTTTTCATGATATACCAAAACAACCTAAAGAAGTTCTTCAAAGATGAAAGTGGCATGGACATAAATATACGCAGCTTCACATACAAAGAACTTGAAGATGCCACGGGTGGCTTCAAGGAGGAACTTGGAAGGGGGTCGTTTGGCATAGTTTACAAAGGGGTTATTGCAATTGGAGACTCCAAAAATGTTGTAGCAGTTAAGAAGTTGGATAGGTCTTTTCAAGAGAGTGAGAAGGAATTCAAAACTGAAGTTATAGTGATTGGACAAACCCATCACAAGAATCTGGTTAGGTTGATCGGGTACTGCAACGAAGGGCAAAATCGCTTGCTGGTTTACGAGTTCTTGAGCAATGGATCGTTAGCGAGCTTCCTGTTTGAGGATCTGAAACCCAGTTGGGAACAGAGGACCCAAATTGCCTTGGGAATCGGAAGGGGACTCCTCTACTTGCATGAAGAATGCAAAACCCAGATCATCCATTGCGACATAAAGCCTCAAAACATCCTTCTCGACGAATATTACAATGCCAGGATTTCAGATTTCGGACTAGCCAAGCTCTTGATCAGCCAAACCCACACTCACACTGCAATAAGGGGAACGAGAGGATATGTTGCGCCTGAATGGTTCCGGAACATGCCGATCACTGTGAAGGTCGACGTGTACAGTTTCGGTGTCCTGCTGCTAGAGACCATTTGCTGTAGGAGAAGCATTGACATCGAAGCCGGCAATGAAGAGAGAGTGATCTTAGCTGATTGGGCTTATGACTGCTATCGAGAAGGTACGCTAGAAGCACTTGTTGAAAAAGACGAGGCAGCCCTGAATGACATGAAGAAGCTCGAGAGATTTGTGAGGGTTGCCATCTGGTGCGTCCAGGAAGATCCAGCCTTGAGACCAACCATGAAGAAGGTTATGCTAATGCTTGAAGGGATAATTCAGGTGTCTGCACCACCATCCCCCTTCGCATTTAGTACCATAAGTACAGTGTAAACTCAGAAACGTTCTAGCATTTCAATAGAGCCATCTCAGCCCTTGTGTTTGTGGTACATAGGTTTATCATATTTAGTAGATAATTTATTGCGAACAAAGTCCTGCATCGTGAACCAATCTAGGATGATTCTAAGGAAGAAAAATATGCAGCGAAGAGAAGCCATCAAGCAAAGGTAGTAGTCTTGTTGATAGAAGGAAAGCACCTTACTCCCGTTGAAGGGAAGACCTTCATCAGCTCTGTTCTTCTGTTTTTTTTTGTACTGATCAGCTCTGTTTTACTATCCGGTCTTCTTTGTGCTCACCTTAGCCACATGATTTGCTCTTAATATCGTATTTTGTGATGTCTTCTGACTTCAATGAGAAGACATCTGATGTATTCTTTCCAAATAAATGCAGCACGGTTGCAAATTACATTTCCTAAGGAGCATCGGTTCGTATTCTAGTTTTCACCTTTTCTTCTTACTTCTTGGAAGAAGCATAAGATGATTTTTGCACAAAGCCCATTTTCTTGATAATTGGATGCCTGATCCTGATGCTGTCGGATGGATGGATAAGCAAAATGGGATGTAGAAGTGCCATGGAGAGACATAAATCAATCTGCGCCATCTAAGTAATGTTTGAACCTTGAGAAGGGTTCTCTCAGAATGATAATCTCTGCCTTGTCCAATATTAACATCTCAAACCCATAGAGTTGACTCTCAATGTGTAACCACAAAACATCGATCCAATTTTGGTCTCACTAGGCCAAGCCTTTGCAGGGTTAGCTTCATCTTAGATAGCTCATTTTCTGGTCAGAACCTTAGGTAGAAGGATAAAATTACGCGACTGGTGAGTCTTTAGAACTATTGAGGTCAATGAGTTTAGACTTCAGAACAGTGAAATAAAAGCGAACTTATCCTAATCATAAAAGATGTAACAATAACCGCATTTTCTGCTGGACAGTTCTTTTGAAGTTCAGATACTGAGAGACCCCTGCTACGAAAACAATATAAATATATCATCTTTGTCAGTGAACAAGAACAATCAGAGGACATGCTCTTCGCACGACTGCTTGTAGACCATGGTTCTATTTGCCATCTTTTCCTGTCGTGACCTGACAACTCTGTTATCTGATCATATAACCCTCTCATGGAATCAAGACTTGCATCCTGTTGTGCTCATCATGGTGGACTTTCAGAGTAGAAGAGACTACAAACAGCTGCATTGGTGATGCATTCACAAAGTGAGTACGTACTTAATAAACGATGTAGGCATGGACATCTAAAGCATCATAGACTAGCAAAGTTCATCAGTGGATTTGGTTCAACTAGCTTGGTAAGCTCTAGAAAAAGGAGCGATCACTACAACAGAGAACGTAAAGTCACCTTCCCTGAATGGCGGGAGACTGAAAATAAACTAGATGAATCAGTCTAGAACAGAGCTTATTGACATTACGATAGTGAAAAACTCTAGTCTTGCATCTTACGTTTATTTTGTACCATGGGATGGATATCTTCGTTATCAATGACGGGAAAATTTAATACTTTTCTGTTGCCATAAAATATTTGAAGTCGGCTGCCGTTAGGTTATAGTAAACTCAAGTAGAAGTTTCAAACTCGGGTGGCGAATAAACGAGTCTTTTGCAAGCCTTCTCTTTGGCGAAGCTTGCTAAACCTTTTACGAGGACTAGACAAAGTCCTTGAGAAAAATACTAATCTATATAGCGTGCAGATGGGAGCTCCATCTAAGTTGAGAGAGACTTTCCATCGAAGGCAAAAGGAAAAGGACAAAAGAATAGTCGCCTCCCCTACAATTATATGTTTTAATGACTCACCCCTGAAAATCTTGTTTCATCCTTAAGTAGCTTAACTCAAGAACCAGAAGAGAAGTTCATCTATCATGGCTTATTCCGTAGTGCTTGCAATCCTTGTACTTCTTCCATTTCCACTTTCCACCAAAGCTCAGACATACAGCAACCAAACCTTGGGTTCCTCATTAACAACAAATGATCAAAACTCCTGGTTATCACCATCAGGTGAATTCGCTTTCGGATTTCAGAAAATTGGAACCACAGATTATTTGTTAGCTGTATGGTTCGACAAAATAGACGAGAAAACTATAATCTGGTCTGCAAATGGTGACAATTTAGCAGCAGAAGGCTCCAAAGTTCAGCTGAGTGCTGATGGCCGCCTGGTGCTTACTGATCCGAAAGGAGAAGAGTTATGGGCTCCTAGCCCAACTGTTACCGGTGTTGCATACGCAGCCATGCTTGACACAGGGAACTTCATTGTAGCGAACCAGGATCACGCCAACTTGTGGGAGACATTCAGCCAACCAACTGATACAATACTGCCCACGCAAATGCTAAATCAAGGTATTATGGTTAGTGCTCGCTATTCGGCAACAAATTACTCCACTGGGAGGTTCCACTTCATATTACAAGCCGATGGAGATCTTGTGTTCTATCCCACTCCAACTCCACTGGTCTCCTCAGATGCATACTGGTCCTCCGATACCAAAGGTAGCGGCTTTCAATTGGTATTCAATCAAAGTAGCCAGGTCTGCGTCACAGCAAGGAATGGAACAGTACTTAATCTCCTCACCTCAGGCACAGTCCCAACCAGCGGATTTTACCAAAGAGCAATCCTTGAATATGACGGTGTCTTCAGGCAATATGTCCAGCCAAAGCCAGCAAATTCAAGCTCTGCCTGGCCATTGGGCTGGTCAATGGTCTCTTCCCCTGTCCCTCCAAACATATGCACAAGCATCCGGCGAGATACTGGGATTGGAGCTTGTGGCTTCAACAGCTACTGTACTCTCGGAGACGACCAGAGACCGCGGTGTCAGTGCCCACCAGGATATACTTTGTTAGATCCAACAAATGATATGAACGGATGCAAACAGGACTTTGTCCCACAGAGTTGTGAAGGAGGTAATCCTGAAACAGACCTATTCACGATACGTGACATGCTCAATACAGACTGGCCGCTGTCTGATTATGAATATAATCAGCCACAAACTGAGGATTGGTGCAGACAGGATTGCTTGGCTGATTGTTTCTGCGCAGTAGCTATTTTCAGAGACGGGAATTGCTGGAAAAAGAGGATTCCACTCTCAAATGGTCAGATGGATCTCAGTGTGGGTGGGAAAGCTCTGATCAAGGTCAGGATAGATAATTCAACTTCGATAGTCCCAGGTGACGGCCAGAAGAAGCACAAGAACTCGACTTTGATAATCATTGGATCAGCGCTGTTGAGTAGCTCTGTATGTGTGAACTTGCTTTTACTTCTCATTACCTATCTACTTTGTGGAAGATTCAGACATAGGGATGGCAAGTGGATACGATCATTCCAGATCAACCAAGTCAAAGGTATGCAAAGTTTCACTTATCAGGAGCTTAAAGAAGCAACAGATGGATTCAAAGAAGAACTGGGTAGGGGTGCTTTTGGAGCAGTATACAAAGGTGTTCTTGGATCAAACGACACAGACTTTGTCGCAGTAAAAGTGTTGGAAAAAAAGACCGGAGATGCCGAAATTGAGTTCGAACGAGAAGTGAGTGCAATTGGCCAGACTAACCACAAGAACTTAGTGCAGCTGCTTGGATTCTGCAACGAGGGTCAACACCGGCTGCTGGTGTATGAATTCATGAGCAATGGCACTTTGGCGGATTTCCTTTTCAGCGCTTCAAGGCCAAGCTGGTACAAAAGAATAGAAATTGCCTGTGGTGTTGCAAGGGGGCTCGCTTACCTGCATGATGATTGCACCAGGCAAATAATCCATTGCGACATCAAGCCGCATAACATTCTTCTGGATGACTCCCTTAGTCCGAAAATATCGGACTTTGGATTAGCTAAGCTCTTGATGGCAGACCAGACACGAACAACCACCGGAGTCAGAGGAACCAGAGGTTATTTAGCACCAGAATGGTTTAGGAATATGCCTATTTCTGGCAAGGTAGACGTTTACAGCTTTGGCATTGTATTGCTAGAGCTCATCTGCTGTAGAAAGCACTATGAGCTGGAAGTGGAAAATGAAGCTCAGAGAGTACTGGTTGACTGGGTGTACGATTGCTATGCTGAAGGGAAGGTACATCTACTTGTGGAGAGTGACGAGGAGGCAATGAGTGACGAAAAGAGGGTGGAAAGATTTGTGATGACGGCAATGTGGTGCATCCAGGAAGATCCGGCTTTCAGGCCTTCCATGAAGAAAATCACTCAGATGTTGGAAGGAGCAGTTGAAGTCTCAGTCCCTCCAAATCCAGACTCTTTTATCAGTTCAATATGATTTTGCTTAGTTAGACAACTAGTGTATGCAAAGCCTTCTGTGTGGTCTGTAAGTTCTGCTAAGCTGGAATAAACATTTTGTCATATCTTCACATGGATGCAGCTTAAATGAGTTAAGTTTTATTAAGATTTAACATTCTTTACACGTATTCAAGAGAGAGGGTCGACGATTGTTGGCAAAAAGGGTTTTGCGTTGCGAACCTACATGCTGTTGATTGATCAAGTGACTATCCCGAGACCAGAACGTTTTAGTTTATACTGATATGGTATCAGAACATGAAAATATACATTCAGAGGCAGTCTCGTTTTGAATTTTTCCAAGAACTTAGGATAATCGTTTCCCCGTAGGCCATGGAAAGACTAACGAGGTTCCACCGAAGCATTTTAATCACCAAGTTTGCTTCAGCAAAATACTCTCTGACCCCGTCACATAGTATCTTGGCCCGATCTAACCAATACACATTCTGCAACTCGTTCCTTCCGGTAAACTGAAAAGTCTGCATTGCTGCCTGACGAGACACCTGTGTTTTTTCCTAATGCTTTCTGCCTATCGGTCATTGGCTAAACTAGACAATGAGAACCATACAAAACTTTCCAGTCCTTAAGTTGTTGGATGGTGCTTGAAAATCCCAATTTCAACATTCGAATAAAATTATTCATGCAGAAGCGGACTTTCACTTACTCCAGCTGGCCAACTCCCCAATATTCCAATGAAATCACACAGTCCGCAAATCGCATTTTCCAACGCATAATGAAAGCCAACTTTCTTCGTCACAAATCACGGACAGCGACACAAGGCAGATGATATTCTAATCATATGCATACTTTTCCTGTGATGATTGAAAAGCTTGACTAAAACACTCAGCCAGCCCCGGTCAATGCCATTCGACGATAACCGGGCTCAAAACAGGACGAAACTGCATACCGAGGCGCGGCAATAGAAAGATACATGGAGCATTGACAAGCATCTCATAAGTCACACTAACCTTGGAGTCATCTTCGATAGATTAATGAACGCGCACATCCAATTAAAGCGAGCTTGTATCTCATCATTGATTTCGTCAACGTCTAGAAACCAACCGCCTCAGATGGAATGAAGACCACGTACTGCTTCAACGCATCTAAATCACAGAAACCCAAAAAGAATCATCATTTCACCATAAACAGCGGACTTCAATGTGTCAGAAGAATAGTCGAACTCCTCCAACGCATTCGCAATAGACAGGAAGTTTCGCGCCATTACAAGCAATGAAAAAGGAGATACCCTCCTTTCTAAATTTACTCCACGCAGGTGCAGACGTCACTACGGAGAGAGATGGCTGGAAAAAATTAACCCTTTTCATTTGTAACAAAGGAATCAAAGAGCATTTTCTTTATTCAGTTTCTTTCTTGTTCGATCTCTGAATGCCGGCTAAGTCTCTATCGCTCTGAGAAATCAGAATCCAACCCGGACCTTCGTGTAATTTAAGGTGGAAGACCAGTTCTTTGGACAGCTTCAACGGAGGAAGTGGACAGATGGGAAAATGCTTCGAATCTCGTTTGCGCGTTGCGTACGGTAATTGACGAGCTGCTGCCCATCACTGATGGCGAGATAATATTTGCATGACGAACTTAGAAAAGAGACGAATCACGATTTAAGAGTGCCCAAAAATTTCTTCTATTATATAGGCGAAAGCAAGAGAAATTAGCTACATGACAGAACTGATTTCTTGACTGTCTACCTGAATTCTCTTTCATCTAAGCTACATACTAAGAACAAGTACCAGAAAATCAGTTAAACTAGCTCGCATATTGAATGGAGATGATATGGTAAAGTTAAAACACGGAGTTCGTAAATTAAGTTAATGTCACACCCTCAAAACCATCAAGAATAAGGGATGACACAGCCGCCCTTTTACCCGGAGGATGCAGTCTCAAACTATCAAAATTCAACTCTCAAAAGTCTCCCCGTTAATAGCTGAGCTCACAGTGATATCAAGCGTCAAACACCAATCCACAACAACCTCTAAAATTCACAAAAATCAAAACCAAAATATATATCATAAATTGATTTCACAAATTAAACCACGTCATCTTTCTGCAACTTGACTCATTTACTAGAAATACATTTCGTAAATCATTTCTCAAATTATTTAATTGAAATATGAAAATGAACTAGAATTGATATGGAAAATTTGATTTGATTTTTCTAAATAGACATACACTATTCGGATGTTAATAATTTAAATATAATTAGCTTGGGAACTGGATATAGGCCCATTATTTCGAATTTGGCCTCGATGGACCTTGACCAGAGCATGGATTGGGGCACGAGCCCTTGGTTTTGGGACCATTGTTGATGGACAAGGGAACAAGTGTCGGGTTCGGCCTTGAAAGACTCAAGGGCAGGCACTTAGGTCCTAGGCTTGGCCTCAACCGACTTGGGCATCGACAACGAGGTTCCAATCCTCAGCTTCGATAGACCCTCGCTTGGGCACCAAGGACTCGAGCTCGAGCATCATGGACTCGGCCTTGAGTGTCGTTGATTAGAGTTCAAGCATGTCGGGTACCGAAATCCCATGCTTGGCCTTTACTTGAGCCTAAGTGCTAGGGCATCAGAGACATGCACAAGAGCTTCGAATTTGACCTTAATGGATCTTGGCATGGGCATTGGGGTCCCAAGCTCGACCTCTACGGACCCGGGCATAGGTGCCGAGGACATAGGCTTGAGTGCAAGAGACCCGGTCTTTGAGATCAGGGACTTGGAAATGAGTTTTGGGGATTCCATGCCCGAGTTTAAAGTTTTGGATTCAAATGCTAAAATCTAGTTATATTTTGAAAAAAAAAAATTGATTTTTAACTTTTTTAAGAGAAAATTATTTTAATAAATTCGAGCATGTGTTTTCAATTGATTAGAAAAAATATTTTCCATTCACTCATTGTCTCAAGCCAATCAAGTGTATTATTTTCTGGGAACAAATGGGGCCTTATTTTAGGAAAAAAGTTCAAGCCCTTTGTTAGTCACGATTTCGATAAAAATTATTTGCTTTTCTTCCACGGGCATGTGAAAGTATCTCTACCATCGGGAGCAAAATTGCTTCAGACGTTGTAAGAGAAAGGTCGCCACCGTTGCTCCCAGAATCGAATCCCATCTCCCGTTCAAATGCTCCGGAGAGGGAGCGCAACGCGTGCGCAATTCTCGACTCGTTCGCGCTGAAGCAAGCCGCTCTAGATTCGTGCTCGTCGATCATCCGGGCGCTTTCATAACGGACTTCAGGCGATGGGCTCCTCTAGACTCGCTTCGAAAACCTCTTCTTTGGACGACCTCAATCTGCTGCTGCAAAGATGCATGAAAGCCAAGTCCCTGTCGCTGTCCAGGCAAGCCCATGCCGTGTTGGTCACCACGGGGGCCGGCCGCTCTTCCCCGTCCTTGAGTTCGACCCTCGTCGGCTCGTACGGGGGCTGCGGCGACTCGAGCTCCGCGAAGCTCGTGTTCGACGCGATTCCGCACCCCAGCGTCTTCGCGCTGAATTGGATGGTCTCGATCTCGGCGTTCAATGGGGATCACGAGGGGGCATTTGGGTACTTCGCTTCGATGCAGAAACTGGGCAGGACGTGCAATAAGTTCACGTTCTCCATCCTGCTCAAAGCTTGCATTGCCGTGATGGATGTGTTTAAGGGGAGAGAAATTCACGGGGCTGTGTACAGAATGTATTTACAGGATGACGTGTCTGTAGCGAATTCTTTGATAGATATGTATGGTAAATGTGGGCGGTTGGATGTTGCGCATAAGGTGTTTGGCAAGATGCTTACAAGAGATGTAGTTTCTTGGACGTCGATGATTTGTGGGTATTGCCATGCGGGTAAGATGGAAGAAGCTGTTGAGCTGTTCGAGCAAATGAGAAGGGAAGGGCTAAAACCAAATGACTTTACATGGAACGTGATGATAGCTGGTTATGCTAGGACTGGAGATAGAAATGGGACGATGGCACTCTTGAATGGGATGAAAAATGAGGGGCTGATTCCGGATTTGGTCACTTGGAATGCATTGATTTCTGGTTTTGTTCAGGGCAACCAAGTCCACGAAGCTTTGAAACTTTTTCAGGAAATGTTGGTGTCGGGGGTTAAACCAAATCAAGTCACGGTCACGGGTCTTCTCCCAGGATGTGGATCTACGGTTACAATAAACAGAGGGAGAGAAATTCATGGTTTGATTTACAGAATGGGACTTGATATGAATGTATACGTGGCTAGTGCTCTTATTGACATGTATTCAAAATGTGGGTGTGTCCAGGATGCTTCCAATGTTTTTGACATGGTAACTGTCAAGAATGTGGCTTCCTGGAATGCAATGATCGGGTGTTATGGCAAGCATGGCATGGTTGATCGGGCTCTTCTGCTGTTCGAGGAAATGAACGACAGAAATATCCAGCCAAATGAAGTGACTCTTGTTTCTGTTCTTTCTGCTTGCAGCCATGGTGGCTTACTGGAGAAAGGTTTACAAATTTTTAGATCCATTAAAGAGGATTATGGTGTTAGTCCTCGAAAAGAACACTTCGCATGTGTGGTTGATCTTTTGTGCCGTTGTGGTAGGATGGCAGAAGCTTACAATTTGTTGAAGGAGATGCCCGTAGATGTCACCGATTCAATGCTTGGAGCCTTTATTAACGGGTGCTCAATTCATAGAAGAAATGATTTGGCTCAACTAGTCGCTGATGATATTGCCAACAAGAGGTTGAAAAGACCCGGGGGTCTTGTAACACTGTCGAATATTCTTGCAGCCGGTGGAGGATGGGAGGGGGTTGAGAATGTTCGAGATGTGATGAGGGAGAAAAGGATTCATAAGGAACCTGGCTACAGTTGGATTTAGAAGGGGGACTCTGTGCTGGAGCCGTGATAGAACACAGTATACCGGAGCAGGAACGAGACGTTACAAGATGGCGGTCTGCTCTTGTCAACTCCTACCACGAAGAACCTTGAGTATTGGACGGAATGTGCACAACTCGTCCTAAAGCATCAGAACGGCAGAAAATCGAAGATACATATCCCCTGTTCTGGATTGCGGCCGTCGCCGCTCCTTTTAATTTGTTGTTCCTCACAACTTGTTTGTCAGGTGGTGAAGTATGTGACCCATTGCAGGAACAAACTGCAAGCAAAAGAACTTGCAAAAACTCTTCTGTGATGGGTAATACTCATGGCATCTGTAGACTACAAAATTCCGGTGGAGCTGTTTGTAATTCAAGTGCCGAAGAGAAGTTTTGTCAGGTAACCATTGTCTCGATTGGGACAGCATCAGAACAAGAAATATTTTGGTCGTATATATTTCTGGATCACAATCACAATGGTCCTCTCTTAAATCGATTGCTATTCTCATCTCTTTATTACATTAATATTCAAAACTCCAAATCTTAAATATTTAAGATTAATAAAAGAATATAGTTGTCTGTTATCTCTAAACTGGTTATTTTATTTACTTTGAGTGGCTTTCTGTTATCGATGAAAAGTAGATTTTTGAAACAAGACTAGCGCAATGGTCCCCACATCACTCGTTTTTTATACACGAAAGAGTTTTAGAATCTTATTAGTCATAATGTTTGGGTAATATAATTTTGCTTTCTTTAACTTAGATGTTATTCAAATTTATCTATGTTACGGCCTAAAGGACAAGTGTCCAGATCCAACTTCAAATTGAAATTGTTATAAGGAAAGACATGAATACATGTAAAATCACTTTAAATATATTTAACTTGTTAGATCAAATTCAAATATTTCTATATTGACCCGAAACAATCAAAAGCGAAAGCAAAATTGAAATTGACCTCTATCAAACTTGTTTGATATCCAAGAGGACTCAAAATTACCGGTGACCGAACCGATCTTGATTTGCGTTTATAAAGTAAACAACTCGAAACGGACCAGATCGGGATGATCCAAGCCGGCCTCCTGAACTTAAAATTTTATAAAACGAAATGACCCCAGTTCAAATATAATCCATAATTGAATTTATCCTAATCGAAACGATCCAATTATACTCTTTTTATACAACAATTTCGTATTGTCAATCATAATTGCTATAGAACTTGTCAATCTTATCTTTTTACATCCAATCAAGAAGAGATCGGCTTACATAATTAAAAAAAAAGGGATTAGCTTATCGCATTATTTTAGTAGTAAATTTCATGAAAAGGTCTTGATACCTCTAAAATTATTCCGAACTTTGATGATGTATTGGGGAAAAAAATTCAAACGAAGCAATAAGCAAGGAAAAGGACACGAGCGAGAGCCATTCACAAATGATAGCAGCATGTTACTCCAAAGTCTTCGTCAGCCTACATATCCAATCAGTGAATATGCTGTCACGCTCTCTCTCTCTCTCTCTCTCTCGTTGGCTTCGAGTGTCGAGTCCTTTGTATTCTGTTTCTCTCACTTGGGCCACTTCTCTTTGGAGGGCGCACCAGTTTTGCGGGTACCGAAGTACTTGACATGCCGATCCTCGGCATCTTCGAGGCCTGAAGTTTCTTGATCTGGGCATGCAATCTTTCCTCCTGTGACCCGCTCCCTCTTGCCAAGTACGAATAAAAATCTCTCCTTTTTCCATTCGTTTCCCCTGCTTTCGTTTCGCTTCAATAATTAAAAAAAAAAAAATGCATCTCTGACTTTGCTCTTGTTCTTGTTCTTGTTCTTCTCCCTGCCTGCCAGAATCAAGCCGATGGATGTGTCATGATGCGATGCGATTGAAGCTCGTGTGTGCGGTTGGTTCTCTCTCTCGCTCTCTCTCTTTCTGCATGTTCTGTTTGAAAAGAGTTGTTCGGTTTGTAGCAAAGCTTGGTTTTGTCGTCTAGAAGTTGAAGGTTATAGCTGCTGGTGATTTCTTTTAGTTTCATTGAACTCATTGGAGGGCTATTTTTAGTTTTATGCACCGGAATAAATCTTGGTTGTTTGATTTTCTGTGGGTATTTCCTGTTGTTTGCGAAGGTTTCATTTTTTTAGAGTTGGACTTTGAATCGCGATCCGGGAAATAGCATCAGAGTACTCTACTGATTCCAGTTGGTGCTTTTTGCAAATTGCAGAGTGTACGAGTATAATCTCATTTCTCAGGATCGGATGACTCGAACTTTCTTTTTAATGCATATTCAGTGCTGTCTTGTGTCGTATTATCTGTCCATGTGCTTCTCTGTGTTGTTTCTCTGACTAATACACGGAGGAAGTCGGTCACTGCCTTCTGTAGTATTTAACCTCTGTAGCAGACTATCCAGCTATTAATCTGTTGAATTTTATAGGATGAACACTGGCAATGTTTTTGCCTTCTTGTGTCTAGTCTTTCCTTTATTCCTTTTCCCAATTTATGGGGTTGGAACGGCTAAAATGATGGTGGTTTGTCCAATTTGTAGTTCGCTTATTATCTGTCTGCATTCTAAAGAAAAAAGTTTGAAACTTTTCTTACCCACGGACAGAGAATGAATGAACTTGCTTAACTTTGTTACACTGCGATTCGTCAAACGATTAAGTCTTTATCTGATTGCTGTTAGGTGTTTGGATTTGCTTTGATGTTTGACTTGCTTTGCCTTTTGGTATTGCAGGTGTATCAGATGCCCGTTTAGACGTCGGCGTTGTCACTCTTGAATGATGCGTAAGGGAAGAGGAAAGGCGAAGAAGGTAACTTCCAGCAACCATGAAGATCCAGGAAGTGGCAAGGAAGAAAAACCACTGGCTCAGAAGAGGAGAGGAAGACCACAGAAGGTCTTGAGGGATGAATTGGACAAGGGAGAAGTAGAAAAGATAGAAGAGGAAGATGGTGGTGATGCAAAGCTGAGTATTTCTAGCAAAGAAAAAGAAGACCGAACTTCATCGGAGAATGGGAAGAAGAGGAAACGTAACTCACAGGTAAGAGGGAAACTGGATTTGGTGAAAGAGGAGAAAGGCATTAGTACAAGATCAAGTGGCGATGATATGACCAAGTTGAATGGATTCCGGCATAATGGAAGCAGGCGTAAAAGCAAACCTCGCCGAGCTGCTGAAGTAGGGGTGGAATGCAAGTGAGATACTGGGGGCTAGATTGAAATTGTTCAGGATGTCTTCTGTTTGCCTTTGGCGGATAAAGCTTTTCACTTTTGCCTGATGAATACTGATGAAGCTCTTTATTTCCATGTTTTCGGGGTTATTATCCTTTTTTAGGCTAAATCCCTTACTTGATCTCTTTTTGGTCTGGTAGAGCTTTCATAGCATTTACAGCTCTGTAGTTAGTGATAGCTTTTTCCAGTTGAGTACTTCATCAGCTTTGTTAATATGTCATTTGCAAGCATGTTTATCCAGTCACTGTTACATTTGCCCAAGTAATATTCTGGTGATCCTTTTCATCATATTTTCTTGTTTCCATTGTATTTCTTCTGGTTTCTTATGAAATTCTTTCCCTTTCTGGTGGAAACTGGATGCTCGGCTTGATAAAGCACCTAAATAGATTGCCTCATGGCTACTTCAGCGATAATCAGACAGCTTCATTTGTTTCAATATTAGATGGTTTGGATGGTCAAGATTGTCATTCTAATGCTTTACTCTGATGATGTCTCATTGTGTTTGTGAGTTTTAGATTTGTCTTGCCAAAGTGCAGGTTATCCACAAGCCTTTAAGTCGCTGTGAAGGTTTATTGTGTTTAACTCATTTCTTGGATTGCAAGAGCAGAGCTTATTGTGGAGTTCACATCTTATTCTTTCTTGTCCTGTTGGATCTCATTTCTGCTCAAAGATTGAGAGAAACATAAACTTGTGCTGCAACCAGATGATGCAATTTATATGTGTGGCCGCTTGAATATCAGAGCATCGACGCCTGCAGATTTCAAAACTTGAATCTCTCACGATGCATCTACTTATTTATCTCCAGCTCTGGTGGCGGAAGCAAGTTGGGTAATGCAAATTCTGGTTGCACTTCAGCTAGATGTTATTGACGCGTCTTCTGCAAGTGCCCTCCATCTTCTTTGGCAGAGGTGGCAATAGCCTCTGTGTTCTTTGGCAGAGGTCGTCGATCACCGTAGCTGGATTCAAAGAATTGTGCAATGTATGTCTATTACTCGTTTTGTACTTTGATTTCATAATCTGATGGTTTGTATGATCCATTATGCATTTACACTCTGTAACATAGTACAATGGGCATCAGTAATTCATGGCATCATGCATGGATAGAATGAGCTGTGGGTCCATGCAGAGTCTTATCGATTGGAGGTGAATCATAGCCTTCGCGTGCAGGTTTGCCTCTAGAGCTAATATATGGTGAAGACCTGAAAGTGCAGTTGAAATCAAAAGGCTGGGAGTTTGCCAGTTTTGAGTTAACCCACGAGCTGATACAAAGAGTTGACAGACGTTTTGACTCCAATCCCAAAGGAATCCTTAGATTATCTGTACTCATTTAGCTTCAAAACTTTCTGGTGATCTCTTCCTGCAATTTTGTCATCTCGATATCCTTGATAAGTAAGGATGAATCACAAGACTGGGAACTGCCCTACAATTGATGGTCAAATGTGATTCTTAGATGTACCAGGAGCACGACATTTTCGTTCGTCTAAACAAATCATCTCCAATATATTCCGCATGTGACGATGAATAGTTTGGGAGATGAGATCTCGTACTTTGGGAGTACGTAAAAAACTCTCTCTCTCTGCGGGACTCTTCTGATGCTTTTCTTCTCTTTGTTTTAGATCATCTATTTTTATCTTTGCTGTTACAGCGCCAAGCACCACATCCGCCGTCAAATTTTCGACTTAGTCGGAGAAATGATATAATTTTAAGGGGTTCGATTGCATGAAAAAAAGTTCGAAAGACAAAATCACACAAAAATTGTAAGTCAGAGGACAGAAGTTGCATTTTACCCAATTGGCTGACGTGAATCCAAAGGGGTGCTCTCCCTCTTGCCATACTATCATCTTGAAGTCCTGAAAATGAAGTAGCAACCGATGTTTGATTCGTTCTTCGGGCCAGATTCGGTGTTCGGCCTGATCTAGCTGCTCAAGGGTCATGCATCATTCGTGATATTCGGGGTCAAACTGCATGATCATCTGAAGTGAAACAGAGTTGTCTTCTTGCGATCTCAGTCTCTGCTGGGCTCCAAGCATCAATGCTTTGCCTGCACTTTCCCAATTGTATTTGTTTGCCGCAAGGACAGTAGGTTGGATTGCCAACTTAGGTGAGCGTCACGTGGTCGACTTTTATTCCCTCGTAGATAAGGATTGAAGTTGAGATCACTTGATAATAAGCGTCGACTAGAGCACGCGAGGAAAGCAAGAGATCTAATATTTTTATAGTCGTAGCCCGAGAAAATCTCCGAAACTCCCAATCGAGCGGGAATCCTCGAATCAGTGCCATGTGCACACATTGAATAGTTGTATAAGTAAGACGGTAAGCACGGTGACACCTAGAAGATGGGCAATATTTCCCTCCATTCTTAGAGTAGAGGGAAAATATATATATATATATATATATATATATATAGAGAGGAGAGTCATTGTGTGTATTTCGATATATCATTACGAAAATTATATTAGCCTATTTATAGATTTTATGAATTGACTAAATAATGTAACGTATTAATCAAGATACACACAATCATAAATAGTATTCATACAATCTTGAGAGATACAAAAAAACTATCAGAATTTTCCTAAATATCTCCGATACTTAGCTTGAAGGAAGCAATTCCTCTTATTTGCAAGTTACTAGTTATGAACGGTCGCATACGAAAGCTTTATGGAAGATGAAATTTAGGCGATATTTGTATTTACAAACCATTAATCAGAAGATAGATTGCAACGCAACTCCGATCAGGAATGGAGGAAGTGCAATTCTTTTATGAATAGTTGGCAGTGGATGCACTCGTGACATTATGATTGCACTTGGCCTTCTCCAAAATCATGAGCAACTACCAATGAATGAGCGCGCGCAACAAAAGTCCAATACTTTCACTTAAAAGATTGCCTACATTGAGCCTAGTTGGACCCACCTTCACTCATTTGGATGAACATCGGCCACCACGACTTCAAGGACCGCTGTCGAGGATCGATTGCACAAAGAGGTTAGCAAGGCAAGGCCAATGGATGTAGGGCTAAATACTGTGCGAGTTATTGAGTGTAATTGGGGGTTAGAAATACTAAAATGTTTGAGTGGCTCAAGTGCGATTATAATTATTATTGTATCAATTGATCTATAATAGAATTCTTTACTCTCGTCGATGTTGGTCCTAAATTCAAGCTCAATTGGACAAGGACACGCCGAGGATCACAATCACATGAACAGGTCGATAGGGCAAGCCCGGTAGATGTAGAGCTAACCACATTATGAATTATTGAGCATAATTGGGGTTGGGAAATACTAAGAGTGCTTGAGTCACTCGAATGTACTTGTAATCTTTTTTATATCGCGGAATTCTTTGTTGCTCTTTTTGTGGATGTAAGTCCTCAATTCAAGCCTAGTTTAACAAGGACATGCTAAGGATCACAATCGCATGAAGAGGCTGGAAGGCAAGACTAACAGATGTAGAGCTAAACATTGCATGAGTTATTGAGTGTAAATGGAGGGTGAGAAATATTGAGAATGTTAAAGTGACTCGAGTGTAGTTATAATCTTTGTTGTATTGCTTGGATTATAGTGGAATTTTCTAGTGCTCTCACCATAAATGTAGATTTTAAATTTGATCTCAGTTGGACCCATCTTTACTCGAAAGATTAAGCCAATGAATTTGGGTCAATTATGATATATTAATTATTTCAAATTTGCATTGCTAACCAACTTCCTTTCTCGAGATATTCATGAATTTGGAAGCAGTCCACCAATCAATTATCGGCTCGATTACCTTTCACCCGGGAGATTGTTAAAAGGGAGCATGTAAGACCAATCAAATCCCCCGGGAAAATAGGGTTTTGTACATTAGACAATTGCTCACGTTAGCCGAAGAAATTGTATCATAATGAGACCTCGGGAGATGGACATACACGAATTGTGGAACGCCAAGATGGAATTTTGTTTAGGCCTGACTTGCAGATGGCAAACTCAGTCTTCCTGTAGCGCCACGTGAGCTGAAGAAGCACGAAACTTTCTGATTTTTCAAGATGAAGAAGGACACGGTGATTCATCAGTTTCGAGGTGTAGATGAGACTGCAGCCTTTGATTTTTTTTTTTTTTTTTTTATACCGGTCGGTGCGGGTACTTTTCTTTGATGGGCAAGATTTTACCTTCCGCAGGGTACGATGATTCGTCCATTTTAAAATTGAGTCAAGACGTGCTTTCGTTTCTATCTTGAAGTGATTTTACATTTCCATTGCTTGCTACGTACATGCAAAAAGTAGTCGATCTGGCCCTAGCTAGACCTCAATTCTTGGCCCTAGCTAGACCCCTATTCGTAAATCATGTGGATATTATAAAGGACTTGACAATGTCAAAAACTTAGATATGTGAAGTTCACATGCACCGAGATCATCTAAGGATAATTATTTCAACGGCTAGAGCATAATTTTTTCAAGAACTAAAGAGCCTAGTCGTCATCATCATATCACTGTCATTATTTTCATTCTTAGTACTGTCATTATCACAATTATCATAATTCTTCGCCAGCTCTAAAAGATAAGACGCATGGTTCCATAAGATAGCTCAATTGCATTCCCATGCTCACAAGTTAAAGATATGCAACTTGAAATTCGATGACATATTTATCTACGTGGAGCCTCCAACTGGGTAGCCGCCAGGTTGAGCTTTTGATCAACTGCAATTTCACTTCCGTGCGGCGATCAACGTGTCTTTTACACTTTGATTGGAGAATCATTTCGATAAACTGTTCTTTATAATTGAATCAGCAAAGTAATGTAGCGATCCAATAAAGAAGATCGACTTGTCTGCACATGTATTGTTTCATGCTGCGATTGATTTTTCGTGGGTACTACGTCAAGTACAGCACCAATCCGTCCATTTCTTCTCTAACCGTGGCTTAAAAAGTCAATGAGAGGCATTGCCTTCTCTTGCCACTGAAGAAAGATGGACCAGCTTCATACTTCATTTGGCATGGACGGTTAGAAAGTCTATTAACAGAGCAAAAGATGCGTCATTGTCTTAAACTAATCTTGGTTTGTGAATTGAATTTTCCAAGCTAGCTATCTGTGCACGAAATAGAAAGTCCAGATGGGTGGCTCCTAACTAGTCCACCAAGATAAACCAAACGGTTTAAATACTCAAGACGTTTGCCCCTCTTTAGGTTTATTCACCTACCCGATTTTTGTTGCCGCACGTTGCCGCACGTGAACTGCACGTCAGATCTCACTGATGGCTTGCTTACCGTAAACAATCTGCAAAGACCATAGACCTAAACTTAAACGTTGTGGGGTAACAATATGTGTATTTAGATAACCAGATCTCTGAGTGTAGATCTCTCAAACGGACTTTAATTACTTGGTGGCACTCGGTCGCAAGTTTTACCAAGTAGGAGGTTCGAAACTTTAAACATGTGGAGGACCTCGTGAATGGTGGAAGCAAAAAATAGTAATTCAGCACAACTAAATCAGATTTCACCGGACTAATATTTGATGAGAAAGTGAAATCATTGAATTAGTTGCGCACCTCAACGTGACCTCCATATCTATATAGCTAGATGAAATTTGATTTTTAAAATGCATCGTTAACTTGATGATACCGTAGCAGCAAGGTATATATATTTTCATCGATATTTAAGATATACTTTTTTGAGAGGGCTGGGAGACATGTAAGAAGCTTCTCTTTTCTAGAGGCTAGGAGAGTGAGTTTATGAATTGACGCATCGATGCAGAGCACCACATAATCATCTGTCCTTTTCGAGTCTCGTTTTCTTTCATGAATGAAAGTGCGCTGAAGATTATCCTTGAGGGTATATCTGCCTGTTTGGTGAGACCACTATAAATATAGCAAAGAAGAAGGCTAGCCTTTGGAAGTGAATATGTGATATTAGTCATGGCGTTTCCTGTTCATCGTGATCTGCTTTTAGGGTTTCTTGTTATCGTGGGTTCACTGAGTAACTGTTTAGCTGCCGGTGATAATAATACGCATAATCCGAGCGGCTACGACACTGTTTCACTCAACCGGAGCAGTTTCCCACCCGGTTTTCTTTTTGGAGCCTCGTCGGCTGCTTATCAGGTGATTACTCTCAACCTGGCCCTCATCTTTTCTTCAATTTATTCTTTGAGAGAATATCAAGTATTTTGTAGTTTTCCTTTGTCGGTTGATATCACTCACTCGACGTCTGAAACTTTTTCAGTATGAAGGTGCAGCAAATGCAGGTGGTAAAGGGCCAAGTATCTGGGATTATTTCACTCACAAATATCCAGGTCTCTCTCTCTCTGTCTCTCTAGAAAAGCTTCACTGGAAACATTAGTTAGTGTTCGTATGATAGTCATATCAATCAACCTTCTAATGATAAAGAGATCAAATTTCTCTAAATTGAAGACAGATGAATGCAGTATTTAACTTTGTGACAAACAAAAAAGTGAAATGAAAGAGTAGAATATGCTGTTGCTTAAACAAAAGAGATTCTGCTGTCGGGGTGTTGCATGATGTAGGTGTCGATTAGGTTGGAAACTACATCTGCACCTGCAAAAATTGGATAGGGAAAGAGAACTTAGTTCAAATATATACAGAAAGATGGTAAGTAACCTTGTGCAAAAGTCGGCAGCGGTGATGAAGACATTCAACCTTTCTAATTTGAAATAAAAAAAATTTATACTAATTCCATTTAGCCCATATTCATGCAACTTACAAGCTATATATGAGAAAGTTATTGTGTACACCCGATATAGTTTGTCCTGTACAAAGTGAACTATTAGGTTTTGTGGGATCCATGTAGGCCCATGAGATCCAATAGATTAGATGCACCAGGACTTATGATTCAGATCACCTTGTAAGCTTCTCTCTATATATACACACCATAGTGAGGCTCGCAATGATATTCCTTGTTGCAGGCCGTTGTACGACTACCTACCGATAGTACTAAAATGGAAAGTAGAAGCTAGGCTAAGATAAGTGAATGTCCTTATTTAAATTTAGTGACAAGGCAGTATTGACAAGAAGATGCTTGAAGCCACTTTTCAGAATTTTACAATCAAAAAGTGACCGTCGTGTTTGTCTAAGATTTGTGCCATTTCGGATTATTAGATGATTGATCAAGTAGATAATAGTTAAATATAGTAAAAGCAAAAGAAAAATAATGCCTTAGTAGAAAGGCGAGATATCAATTTGCTTGGGAAGTTCATCTTCAACATTTTTAGGGAAAAAGATCTTCTAAGCATATCAATAGGGATGGAGAAATACTTTCCAGACGGTATTAACTTGATGTGAAAAATCTAAATAACATAATTTGAGGCAGACACAATTAAGTCACAATTTTGTGTAGACCCTTTTGAGGCCGTCTTTTTATTCATTATTTGGTAATAAATCCACCATCGTTAATCTTACGACATGCCTGAACTTTTTAATTGGAATTTTCTAAGTTAAAGGTTGAGAATGACTTTAAAAGGGTTGAGAATGACTTTCAGCGTTACTTTATATCGAAGATGGATATCCTAAGCATCTTTGCCAAGTACAGTTTCTGCGCTGTAATCATCAGCACGGCTAATCAAAAGGTAGAGGAGGATAAGATAAAAAAAAGAGGGCTTTTGTCGGGGCTTGAAATGGTCAAGACCAAGACGCAGAACCACGTGACTGAAAATTCATGGTCGGAAGTAATAATATTAAATAATCAAATGTTTCTGAATAAAACAATGTTTCAGTTGCGTCGGGGCTCGTAATAAAAATTAAGCAAGTGACGTCTGACGACCGCCGTTGTATCCGAAAGGGCCGAAAGGAAGAAAAGATCCTCTCCTTTTTTAACTTCCCGCCATCGAAGACTTTGAGTTTAGACCGTGATTCCACTCATTTAAACCATTATTTAAATATTCTTTATGACGACACAAATTTAATTAAGGCCTTGATTACTTCAATTGCACCGTTACCTTTCTTGAAAAATGTTTTGTTTGGTAAATGACAGAAAAAATATCTGATGGGAGTAATGGAGACGTGGCCATTGATCAGTGCCACCGATACAAGGTAATCATACCTGTACAAATAAAACAATAAATATATTAGAGCTTTCTCGAGCCCTTAGTCTTTAGAATTTGGGGGTTGATTATCATCATCATAATCATTATAATTAGTGTTAATATTTTTTTTCCTTTTATCAATTGGCTGTGTACAGGAAGATGTGGGGATAATGAAGGAAATGGGGTTAGATGCCTACCGATTCTCGATCTCATGGCCTCGAATTCTACCTAGTAAGTTCGTGTCGTTCTCATGGCAGTCTTTGTTTTATCCAAGTAGCAACATCGTTAATCGTTTTGCTTTGAATTTTCTTGACCTGGGAAATGTTCAAGAGGGAAAGCTAAAAGGAGGTGTCAACGAGGAAGGAGTGCGATATTACAACAACCTCATCAACGAGCTCCTAGCCCATGGTCTCGCTCACTGCGCTTCAATTCAATTTTTCCCAAGTGTCTGGTTTTCTTAGTGTATGTTTAGTCACAAAGTTTATCTAAGTATGTTAATTTGAATATTTTTGATATGTTGTTGTCGGCCTATAAGAGATGCAGGTATTCAACCTTTCGTGACATTATTCCACTACGACCTTCCTCAAACTTTAGAGGAGGAGTATGGCGGTTTCTTGAGTCCCCATGTTGTGTGAGTCACCATAGGATTTAATCCAGTCACAAAGTAGTGCTTAAGATTTCATAGTAATTTTTCACTTGGATAACCCGGACGATTGTTTAATTAATGTTGTCGCGTAGGGATGATTTCCGCGATTATGTAGGCGTTTGTTTCGAGGAGTTTGGGGATCGGGTGAAGCACTGGGTAACCTTGAACGAGCCGTGGACTTTCTGCTATTTTGGCTATGCGACTGGGGTAGAGGCGCCCGGGCGGTGTTCGGAATGGCAAATGATGAACTGCACAGGCGGTGATTCTGGCACGGAACCGTATATAGTCGCGCACCATCAGATTCTTGCTCATGCTGCCGCCGTGAAGTTGTACAGAGAGAAGTACCAGGTGGTCGAATAATTGATCAAGCACTCAATTTAATTACTACTTCGGCTTAAAAGCAATTATACAAGACATCGATGTGATTACTAGCATTTCAAGATGAATTTTGCAGGCTTCTCAAATGGGGATAATAGGAATAACGTTGGTGTCTGGTTGGTTTGTGCCTTACTCCAATGCAAAGCATAACAAAGATGCAGCATTAAGAGCTTTGGATTTCAATCTCGGATGGTGATTAGTTGTTCCTTGAACTATAACTGAATCTCATTGATCCCACACCCCATCATGTGATTATCATGTGATTAGTCATACTTAATCATTCTCGTAATTTTCATGTGTCGTAGGTTTATGGAACCGATCACATACGGTGACTACCCACGTAGCATGCGTGCTCTCGTTGGAAGCAGACTCCCCAATTTCACGAAGGAGGAGTCTTTGGTCGTAAAAGGGTCGTTCGACTTTCTCGGATTGAACTATTACACCTCTTCCTACGCGAAATATGCACCTCGTTCTAATTCGCCTCCAAGCTACGTGACCGACGCACTTGTGAATCAAACGAGTAAGAGATACGGTCTTGATTTGCAATAATCAATGATGATAACGGGTGATTAAGTTCATTCTAATTGAATCTCATGTTTCTTGCGTAGCCGAGCGCGATGGAGTCCTAATTGGTCCCCAGGTTTGTTCACCTATGCATTTTAATTGCCCTAGAATTTGTCATTGTACTAATCATTTTCTTGTGTTGAGTTTAACTGAACATGAATAGCATAATTGGTATCGTTAATCAATTTAAATATTGTTGCTACAGGCTGCTTCCAGTTGGCTATATGTGTATCCCAGCGGAATTCGCAGTCTTTTGCTCTATATAAAGCAAAAGTACAATAATCCACTCATTTACATTACCGAGAATGGTAAGCGATCAAGATCGTGTAATAATCACTATTATGATGAGAAGTTATACACTTTTCGGGTTGTTAATGCCACTCTTGGTCAACGTTTAGGGATCGATGAATTCAACAACTCGACACTATCGCTGGAGAAACAGCTGTCTGACTACACAAGAATCGATTATCACTATCGCCATCTCTCGTATCTTCGAGAGGCGATTAAGTAAGTTTGTCATTTAATGATACTCCTTTCGCTCTTCGAAATGCTAGTTTCGCTATTTCACAAGCTGGCTTTAACTTTTGGCTGATGCGGAGGTCGTCGCATTTTGTCGTAGGGATGACGTGAAGGTGAAGGGCTACTTCGCGTGGTCGCTGTTGGACAACTTCGAGTGGGCTAGCGGCTTCACTGTTCGATTTGGCATCAACTATGTCGATTACCAGAATGGGTTGAGAAGAATCCCCAAAAGCTCAGCATATTGGTTCAAGAACTTTCTCAAGAAGTATTGAAGATGAGGATATACATTGCATACATTGGAAATTGTACTACTGTATGATGGGAGAACAATAACAATTCGAACAATATCAAATTAACGTAGCGGAATAAAATAATCTCCTCTCTTGTGTAAACCTAATAGGAATCGATATAGTAGAGTAAAATAAATACCAAGCACGCGAACACAATACGATTTTTTACGTGGAAAACCTCCTCGATGTGAGGGGATAAAAAACCAGGGGACCGAAGTCCACCCGAAAATCTTCACTATCACCAAAATTGGGTGAACAATATTATTCTATATCAAATACTAGAGGTACATAGCAGCAAAGACCTCAAGAACATAATTCTTGGCAATACACATGAATTTCATAAGAGATCAATGATAAATCTGACCAAAAACGCAAGTTTTGATCAATCCACAAAAAACCTGATGGAGGCAGCTTCAAACGAAAATCAAACCGTTCAGATTCGAGAAGATTGCGACACGAACATGCTGACAAAATTTCAGCTCAATCGGACCATGAATCGACCTCCGATGCTAGCTTGATGTAAATAAGATATTGCCTCAACTTCCAGATTTTCTGCTTTCTCTTTTTCTCTTGTTACTATTTCCTTTTGCGGCTACAACTTTGAAGATAGTGAGAAACCCTATTTTTTCCATATAACTTATTATATGGGCTCAAACCCTTTTTGGGCTTGCAACTTATTGGGCTTCCTCCACATAGGAGTGAACCCAGCTAACAAATCTCCCCCTCACGACAATGTGGAGGGATTCACCATCCCTGCTATCAATTGACAATATTCAAGCTTCTCTCTTGGTAGAGTCTTCGTCATCATATCAGAGCCATTATGATCCGTATGAATTTTCTCAAGTTCCAACAACTTTTCATCTAGAACACCCCTTATCTAATGATATCTAACATCAATATGTTTCGATCTAGAATGAAAATATGAATTTTTACCAAGATGAATTGCGCTTTGATTATCACAAAATAGCACATACCTCTTTTGCTTGAACCCAAGTTCTTCTAAGAACTTCTTCATCCATAGCATCTCTTTACTAGCTTCAGTCATTACAATAAATTCAGCTTCGGTTGTAGAAAGTGCAACACACTTCTGCAATCTTGACTTCCATGACACTGCTCCACCCGCAAAGGAAATCAAATAACCAGAAGTAGATTTACGAGTATCAATATCTCCTGTCAAGTCGGAATTTGTGTATCCAACTAACTCAAGTTTCCCGGTTCCGAAACTGAGTTTTAAATTTGAAGTTCCCCGAAGATACCTCATAATCCACTTCACAGCATTCCAGTGCTCTTTGCCTGGATTTGACAAATAGCGACTAACAACGCCAACTGCGTGCGCCAAGTCTGGGCGTGTACATACCATCGCATACATTAAGCTTCCTACAGCTGAGGCATATGGAACACTTTCCATATCTTTCTTCTCTTTATCAGTCGTAGGACTTTGCATCATATTTAACTTAATGTGGGTAGCAAGAGGAGTACTAACCACTTTAGCCCTGTCCATGTAAAATTTCTGAAGGATCTTCTCGATATATTTCTCTTGCGACAAAAACAACTTCTTAGCATATCTGTCTCGGGTATTTCTAATGCCAAGAATCTGCTTCGCCGAGCCCAAGTCTTTCATGGCAAAAGACTTGCTCAACTGTTTCTTCAATAAGTCAATTCTTGAAGCATTCCTGCCAATAATCAGCATATCATCAACATAAAACAAGAGAATAATAAAGTCATCATCAGAAAATTTTTTGACAAACACACAGTTATTCGATGAAGTTTTCTTATAGCCCTGTTCTGTCATAACTGACGAAAATTTTTTGTACCACTGCCTCGGTGCTTGTTTTAGGCCATAGAGACTTTTCTTCAATTTGCACACATAATCCTCTTTTCCTTTCACTTTAAAACCCTCAGGTTGTTCTATGTATATCTCTTCCTCCAAGTCACCATGTAGGAAGGCTGTTTTAACATCCATTTGCTCAATTTTCAAATCTAGGCTAGTTGCCAAGCCTAGTACCACACGGATAGAAGACATTTTCATTACCAGAGAAAATATATCTTCAAAATCAATACCCTTTCTCTGACCGAATCCCTTAACAACCAATCTAGTTTTGTACCGTGGTTGTGAAGTATGTTCATCTTGCTTCAACGTATATACCCACTTGTTCTTCAAAGCTCTTTTACCTTTAGGTAACTTCACCAACTCAAAAGTATGATTATCATAAAGTGACTGCATCTCATCTCGCATAGCATCAAACCAATTGCTTTTGTTCTCATCTTCTATTGCTTATGCATAGCACTCTGGTTCACTTGCATCAGTCAATAATACATACTCATCTTCAGAATACCTGGTGGAAGGTCGTCGGTCTCTAACGGATCTCCGGACTGGAACATCCAGTGGAACATCTAATTGAGCCTCTGGTTCAAGAATAGTATTATCTGTTTCAACATGTTCAGGAACATGTGCGTTATTTGGAACATTGACTTCCTGCTGCTCTTCATCAACCTGTGTAGGAATATTTGTAAGAGGAATTGGATCTAAATCAATCAAATTATCACTAACCTGTGGTGCTGAAATCATCTCTGCTTTCTCAATATCCTCTATTGTTTGATCTTCCATAAACACAACGTTTCTGCTTCTTACAATTTTCTTTTCAACCGGATCATAAAATTTGTAGCCAAGCATATCCTGTCCATAACCAATAAATATGCACTGTCGTGTTTTCACATCAAATTTAGACCTCTCATCTTTGGGAATATGCATAAATGCTTTGCACCCAAAGACACGCAAATAATCATAAGAAACATCTTTGCCTGTCCAAACTCTATTAGGAACATTAAACTCTAAAGGAACGCATGGAGTAAGATTTAATACATGCACAATTGTACTTAAAGCCTCACCCCAAAAGGATCCAGATAGCTTTGACTATGAAAGTAAGCATCTTACCCTTTCAACTAATGTTCTGTTCATTCTCTCAGCTAAGCCATTTAACTGAGGCGTCTTGGGAGGTGTCTTTTGATGTCGAATACCTTGTTGTCTACAATATTCATCAAAAGGTCCAATATACTCTCCCTCATTATCAGTTCTAATACATTTCAATTTCTTTCCAGTCTGTCTCTCAACTGAAGCCTAAAATTGCTTAAAAGTATCTAATACTTGATCTTTAGTTTTCAAGGTATGAATCCAAATTTTCCTTGAAAAATCATTTATGAAGGTAACAAAATAAAGAGATCCACCAAGTGATTTTGTTTTCATTGGACCGCAAACATCAGAATGCGCTAAATCCAGTATACCTGACTTTCTTGAAGGAGATGAGCTTTTAAACGCAACTCTATTCTGTTTACCTACTAAACAGTGAGCACACTTCTTTAGCGCCGAACTTTTCAATCCTGAAATGAGTTTCTTCTTGGCCAATATTGACAAACCCTTCTCACTGATGTGACTGAGCTTCTTATGCAATAACTCAGTTGCATCTTCGTTGTCTACTGCATTAATTTTGTCTGTGGACAACTTTGCCTGCATAATGTACAACGAAGAATATTTTTCACCTCTAGCCACAACAAGAGAACCTTTGGTGAGCTTCCATTGACCATTGCGAAGGTGCTGCAATACCCCTCATCATCCAACTTGCACGTAGAAATCAAATTCAAGCGGATATCGGGTATATGTTTAATATTATTCAATACTAACCTTGTGCCATTGCTGGTTTCTAGGCACACATCACTGATGCCTATAGCTTGAGCTAGCCCGTTGTTTCCCATCTTCACAGATCCGAAGTCACCTGATCTGTATGATGTAAAAAAATCCCTACGAGACTTAGCATGAACATATGCACCACTATCAATCACCCAACTGGTCTCATGAGATACAAAATTCACCACATCACCATCAAACATATTGAGAAAGTCTTCTTTAAGTGCAGCGACGCGATTGTCATTGCTGTCATTATCACTTTTCTTCTCTTTACCTTTCTCCTTTTGTTTCTCCCTTTTTAACTGGCGACAAAACCTCTGAATATGTCCCTTTTGATGACAATAATAGCACTCAACATTAGCAAATTTATTATACTTACCTCTGCTTTTATCTCGACTTTTATTTCTATTTCTCGGACCTCGAGACTCCCTTCTTCCCCTTTTCTCAACAACCAAGGCATCCGAATATGAAGAGGACAATCCTTGTGTCTTCCTTCTCATCTCTTCATTCAAAATACTACTCGTGGCCAAATCCATGGTAATCATACTATCCGGGGCAGAATTAGACAAAAATGTTCGGAATGTCTCCCATGAGTCCGGCAAAGTACCAAGCAACCATAGTGCTTGTATCTCATCATCAAACTTGATTCCCATCGCAGCCAACTGATTCATAATTCCTTGAAAAGAATTTAAATGATCAGTCAAACGAGTACCATCTTGATATCTTAGAGCCATAATTTGTTTTATCAAAAATAACTTATTATTCATAGTCTTTCGAGCATATAACTGTTCGAGCTTATCCCATAAATTGCGTGCATGTGTTTCCTCAATAATATGGTTCAAAACATTATCATCTACCCATTGCACGATATAACCACACACTTGATGATGAAATATAGACCATTCAAAGATCGTTTTATTCTCACGGTTTATCCTCGGCAAATACGGGTAAATAAAAATCTTTCACATATAAAAGGTCTTCCATCTTCCCTTTCCAAATATGATAATTCGAACCATTCAATGTAACCATTCTACTCGTATTCGTTTCCATTATTTAACACAAGGAAGAAAAATCAAGCAATAACCAGAAGCTCTGATACCACTCTGATGGGAGAACAATAACAATTCGAACAATATCGAATTAACGCAGCGGAATAAAATAATCTCCCCTCTTGTGTAAACCTAATAGGAATCGATATAGTAGAGTAAAATAAACACCAAGCACGCGAACACAATACGTTTTTTTACGTGGAAAACCTTCTCGATGTGAGGAGATAAAAAACCACGGGACTGGAGTCCACCCGAAAATCTTCACTATCACCAAAATTGGGTGAACAATATTTTTCTCTAGCAAATACTAGAGGTACATAGCAGCAAAGACCTCAAGAACATAATTCTTGGCAATACACATGAATTTCACAAGAGATCAAGGATAAATCTGACCAAAAACGCATGTTTTGATCAATCCACGAAAAACTTGATGGAGGCAGTTTCAAACGAAAATCAAACCGTTCAGATTTGAGAAGATTGCGCCACGAACATGCTGACAAAATTTCAGCTCAATTGGACCACGAATCGACCTCCAATGCCAGCTTGATGTAAATCAGATATTGCCTCAACCTTCAAATTTTCTGCTTTCCCTTTTTCTCTTGTCACTATTTCCTTTTGCGGCTACAACTTTGAAGATAGTGAGAAACCCTATTTCTCCATATAACTTATTATATGAGCTCAAACCCTTTTTGGGCTTGCAACTCATTGGGCTTCCTCCACATAGGAGTGAACCCAGCTAACAGTGTACTTATCAATTCAACCAAAGAAATCCATTAATATAGAATTATAATTTCCTCGAATAATACAATGTACAGATTTGATTCAGAAAGCGATTCAAATTTGACCATATCAATGAACAAGCGTCGGAAAACCGGTGTCGCGACCTGATCTCGCCGCCCTCGAAAAGTCCAAGGGGGGGAAAAGGTCGGATTTAGGGGTACTTAATCTCAAGATCGCGAGCTCTCCCAAGCTCATACCCCGCGTGACAGTAGGTTTATTTATGCAATCTGGTTGTTTATAACAACCTAAAAATATACAGGAGTCGCCACTAGCCTCATTTTTGGGGGTCGGCTAGAAACCCAATCGAGGGTCGGGAGTGTTCCCTCGATTCCTACGCAATCAGATATCTAGGTTCGGGGACTTGGGTTACGCTAATATTGTTATTAGCGCCCTTTCGGTACCTAAACAGTATGTTGTGTTTTTCCTAACATGTGCATGAGTTTCTTTTTATATTTTTAGGATCGTTATTTCTAGACTAAGTGATCATGCGTGGTTGATTATTTTCATTCTATTCTATTTATAGAAAAGCATGAAAGGAAAACAATCAATGGAATTAAAATTGCAAGACATTAAGTAGACAATCAAGGAAAGCAGTAAATCTATCATGCAATCCTAAAAATATGAAATAGAAATGTATGAGAAAAAGAGAGAAAGAAAACCCGCAACTCGTCGGGTTTTATACAATGCATGGAACCCGAGACATATGTCGGGAAAAAAAAGAATATTACATAGTAAATGGTCGGAATGGACATCGACCTCCACCATCTTCGCGCTTTCTCTATCTTCGGGGTCTAATCTAATCCTAGCTTAAGAAATTTGTAACTAGGCACATACAAATGAAAGAAACAATCATTACATATCAAAACAATCAAAAACAAGACATCTTCGGTATTCACAAATGATGACTAAAGTCATGAAGTCCTTAGACCAAATTCTAAGTGAAATCCCAAGGTTCAACATCATTATGTATTACACCTAATCATTCATCTAACAATCACATGCATTACAAAGCATTTAAACATGCACGTAAGATATTCAAAAAGAAATCCTAAAATGGAGTCCTGACAAAGAATCACAGTAGAAATCATCAAACACTACAAATAAGATCAAAGCACTTGGGGATAGAACCCATGGATGATTGGCCCTAAGAAAAACACAAAATATCAAGCACACCAAGAAGAATCACTTTCATGAATGGAGTATCTCAAGATTTCTAACGCATGAATTTTATGGCATTTTAGTATGTCCTAGGTATAGATGTTGGGGACAAATATGATGAAGACATCTAAGCCTAGATCAATGCACACAAAAAACCACGGAAATTCATTAACCTAAGTAGGTCTATCAACCTATTCAAGACAGTGCATGATTGGAGAACAAGTGCAGTAACTTTGGCAGAGGTTTGATATATCAAACGAAGCTCAAATGGTGCGCGCCATGCGTCTTTCCGAAGTCTGAAATGCCCTTTATAAATATCTACAACACATCGAAGGCAATTGGACACATCTACTAGCTCATTCAAGGCAAACAGCAATCAGGTCACAGACAAGACAGTCCACACTAAGGACGATTTAATGAGCATTTTCCTAATCAGATCAACTCAAAAAAATTTTGAAAAGATTATATGTTGTAGCCAAGGACATTTCAAGCAACTTTTCATTAGACACCGATCTATGAATTCAAGTACAAAATTCAGTAGAAAATCGGGAAAACAGTCAAGGTCGAACAATGCATAACAGCAAACTACAATATACCAGTTTTCCAGAATCATCTCCTAATTTTCGAAGAAGATTTCAGATAGCTAATGATATCGGATCAGGACGTGCTATAGTTCGTTAGAAAGCTAATCAAACCATCTTTGACTTTCATGAAGACATCGAGCACCAAAAAGCACATATACTAACTCAATTCCGGGCATACGCACAAAGAGGTCTGTCAGGAATCCGAGGTTGCAGAACAATTGTCATCCAAGTTCAAAAATCATAGAACCAAAAGATCTAACTGTAATCAACTCTAAATCAATCAAGTATTGATTCTAATCAGATTCGCAATGCATCCTGGCCCCGAACCTTCGTTGTCGAGAATGCATTTCGACACGAGAAGCTCTCGCCTCATCGGATGCTATTAAAAGGAGTTTCAACGCACTTACCTTGATTGAATCGGCGAAGAACATGCCTTCGAAGATCTCTTCATTTAGCAATGACGAAACTGCTATTTAACACAAAAAAAATATTGAAATCAGCGGAGAGTCGAATTTTATTTTGTTCTGTAATCAAAACAGAAAAAGGAAATGGAACGCTTAGCTTTGATTTTGCTTCGAGGACTACGGAACGTGAAGAACACCGAGTCAGATTCTGGTATAAGAGCTGTTCAGCACCGATCTTCAAGCTCTGATTTATGACTTTCTCAGATCATGATCACTCTACTCTAATCCTTTTTCTAGATCGACACTCAGAGATGAACACATCGGTGCATCGTAGTCGCTGGACTTTGCTGAAAATACTGATCGCCTGATGAAGAAACGATTGGACTTTGCTCGGGACTTCGTTCGACGTCGATCTCCGATTTTTGACTTACGAGACTCATCAACGGACGTTGTTCTGATTTCAGTTGTGGATAATCTCCTTGGATTGTGCAACGAAACTCGTGAAGAACTCGATTATTCCCTTCGATAAAAAACGAAATCCGTGGCCTCTATCGACGGATTGAGTGGACTAAATCCACGAAGAGTCCATGAATGGAGAATTTCTGCACAGATTTGCAGAAGTTCACCGTAACATCCTGGGAGAGAGAGAAATCCTGGAGAATTTTCTTCTTCGCTTTTTGTTGATGAGGTCAAAGAATCATCCAACAGAAAAAAACCCTGAAGCTATTGCCTTCCCCTCCGAGAGAAAATAACTCGAGCGAGTTCCAGAGAGATTTTTTTAGAGAGAGAGTTATAGTGAGAGAAAGTAGATCTGAAGAAAATGGCCTCCCCGAGAGAGAATCCCCTCGTGCGAGCTAAAACCCCTCCTTTTTCTTTTGTTTTTTTTCTTTTTTTTCTTTTATTGTTTCCTTTACATTTTTTTCTTGTTTTCTTTTCATTTTCATTTTTTTTTATGTTTTCATTCATTCATTTTTTTTAATCTTTTTAGCTCTTTATTCTTTTTCTTTCTTTTTTTTAAAATATTTTTCTTGCAAAAATGAATGTTTAAAACGTCGACAAAAATTTATGGTGTCAACAACCGGAGAAACATAAAGTTCCTAAAACATCCTCTTTATCAATATATATTATCTAAAGGTGATTTGTATTTTTCTGCAGTTACAGTGAGCTTCACTGTTGCATTTTCTTTAAAACCTCACAGCATAAAATAACAGTTTTTGCACGACGGGACAAACCGTCCCGAGAAGTTCAAAACCCTCATGAACACCGGCCGATCGTTCCCCTCGTCCGGTTTGGCCCATATGCTTTGCCCCTAAAGAGAGCTGGGGATGGTTTTTCGAGACCCCATGGCTGCGGTTTTCACGGACGGCGACAGCTATCTGTACCGTCGTTGAAGGTAGGCCGCCCACAAGGGACGGCTTATTTGAGCCTAAAAGCCCTTGAAAGACGGCTTCCATTGTCGAGGACGGACTGGCCGTCCCTCAAGTATGACCGCAGAGCGTGATGGCTCCTCATTGCGGCGCTCACGTAATAGTCTGATCCTTCTTATTAGACCTTCCTTATGGTTTCATGGCTGACAGATTATCTTTGTGGATAAGTGCGATCAACTCTGTTGACCAATACAAGAAAGACGGGCCGTAGGAAAATTCTTACTGACATTAAAGTCCAAATCACGAGGTGGGACTCTCCGGATATGTATTTGCGACGTCGTGATCCATGCTCGTGGATGACTAAGAAACCGTCGTTAGAAAAGTATAAGGCTGACTGGCTCTAAACTGGCGGTGACTCCAGCCTTTATTTATATTCTATCCTGTATTAATCATTGAACAAAACCAGAAAAAAAAAAAAAAAAAAAAAAACGTTTCGAGGGATACGCAGATTCGTCAGATTGCGACGTTCTTTATTGGAGCAACTGAAGCCGCATCACGACCGGAGCTGGCTTGATAGCTCTTCTCGAATTTCGAACTTTCTTGTCTTCTATATCTCTCGTTATATTAAACGGTGGATTATTCAACTGGTGTTTTCTTAAAACGTTTAGCGGACTTGATCAACCCGAAGACTAATCCGATGCAGACACCTTATCCACCAAGCTTTAATTTCTTCGTAAGATAAGAACCACGCGTTCAGCGTGTAATTATTGCTCTCCCGTCCCTATCATTTTTCAACTTACAAAGTCTCTGGGTAGACGAGATTTCGATGTCATAAGTAGTTCCGGTATTCGACATTGGCACTTGTAAGTCCAGGGAGATTTGCCTTAAAAATGCCGTGTAAAGTACGTCGCTGGTTCAATTGAGTATTCTTGTAAAGTTCTCCTCGTTTCATACAACAAAGACGACATATAATTAAGCCTTCCATTCAAAGTTGGAATGGAAGACATCAGCCTCCTTTTTATTAACCTTGGGAGTGCCTGTACTCAACAAAAAATTAACGGTTTTGAAAGTCACCGACCTCATTTTTGCATATGTATAGAGGGTCCTACTAATATATAGATAGTCGTCTCATAACAGCCCAAATTTTCGTTATGTGCCATTCGGGCGTAAGGACGGGTCACTGTGGGGTTTACATCAAACGGAAGATTACATAGTAGAATGATTGGCATTTCCATTGTACCATGACTACACCAGCGAGAATAGAAATGATGCCACAATGAGACCGAGTGATATTGTTGCAAAAAAGCAGACAGTAGTTGCTGGAAACTAGCCCACTAAGATTAGTCTTTGGACATTTTGATTTTTTAGAAGCTTAGAGGAGAAGTTAATGGAGATTGGCTATTTAGGCCATGTTTGGTAAAATCTATTTCTGTTCTCCGGAACAAAAATTTCTGTTCTTTTGTTCTGGGGAACGAAAAAAGAATAGAAATCTATTTGATAAAACTTTTGTTCTCGGGAATAGATTTGGAATAGAAACAAAAAATAGAAAAAGTAGCTTCTTGTTCTCAGGAACAATTTATAGAATCAATTTCTCTCTCTTTTTTTTTTTTTTTTTCTTTTTCTTCTTCCTTTTGGCCGGCGACCTCGCCGGCCCCTAGAGACGCCAAGCCACGGTAAGGCTTGGCCTCGCCCAGATCTTGCAAGGCCGAGCTTGCTAGCCACGGGCGAGGCTCGGCCTTGTCGGGCCACCGCCAAGCGACGGCTAGGCTCGGCCTCGTCGGGCCACCTCCAAGACGGCGTCGCTTGGCGGTGGCCCGACAAGGCTAAGCCTCGCCAGTGGCTGGGCGAGCTCGGCCTCGCCAAATTTGGGTGAGGTCGACCTCGCCAGTCGGCGTGAGGCTTGACCTTGCCTAGGCGGCGTGACCTCGCTAGGCCAGGGTGAGGCTGACCTCATGCCGCCTGGGTGAGGTCGAGCCTCGTTGGCGGCCTGGCGAGGCTCTGATGAGCTCGTCAGACCTTGCCCAGCCAGTCGCCAGTCGCCGCCGTGGCCGGCGACTGGCCACCAAGGAGGAAGGAGGAAAAAAAAAAAGAATAAAAAAGAATTAAAAAAAGGAAAAATATAATAAAAATATTAAAAAATTAAAAGAAACAACAAAATTATACAATTTTACCAAACACATTTCTACCTCGGGAATATAAATTTTTTGTAGTTATCAAACATGTTATTATATTCAGAAATTGTTCCCAGGAACAAAAACAAAAAAAAACCATTTCTCATAAAAAATTGTTCCCCGGAACAGAATCGTTACCAAACGTGCTCTTAGTGTTTAAGCAATACGGGTGATATTAATCTTTTTCTTTTTTCGAAAAATAAAACTTCTTTGGAAACGATATGACATGACATATGTAGAAGATTTTCTACTTGAGCTCCAACGTCGTTTTCTTTAACTTTATATTCACTCCATTGAAATTAAGTAAAGAAAAATTCATTAAAAAAATAAAGAAAAAGGTCACTAAGAGGTTATTCATAATAGTATCTTTATATCTCCGCACGATCTAAAACACGGCCACCCCATTTGTCTTAATCCCAGCTCGTTTTCCACATGAAAATGTGAACGGGCTTTCATTGCATTTGTCATCTTTTCAGTCTCTCCCTCTCTATAAATACAGCCAAAACCAAAGCCACGGTCTATCCTAAATAAAGTGCGTCAGTCATGGCTTTTCGTGTTCATGAACTGGTGCTCGTATGCATTCTAGTCCTCGTGAGCTCAGCGAGTCTTTGCCAGGCTGAGTATGGTGCCTTTAAGCCATCCGATTATGACACCATCTTGCTCAACCGAAGCAGCTTCCCAGCTGGCTTCGTCTTCGGAACCGCGTCTGCCGCATACCAGGTAGATTAGATTCCATTGTCGCCACTCTCTTTTCATCCCCCATCGTTTTAACTCAGCGAAACTGAGTCCATATATGCATGCCGCGTGATTATTTGTTCAATTGAACATGACAAGAATGCTCATGTTGTTAGTTTGTTTGCTTATTTGTTTGGTTTTTTTGTTCTTTTTGTGGTTCAGTATGAAGGAGCAGCTAATGAAGATGGCAGAGGGCCAAGCATCTGGGATTATTTCACTCACGAGTATCCAGGTCTCTCTCTCTTTAATATTTCCCTAATTATACTTGTCCATCCTTACTTGTGTGAATTGTCTTGTCGCTACTGAGTCTCAGTTGATCTGACCAATAGGTCGTGATTATGTGTAATCAAAGAATTGCAATGACTTAAGGATTTTGGTTAATTGAGTGTCTCAAGATAAGGGTACCACAAGTGTTATATTTTTCGTATGGCTCTTACTTGAGTGTCATGGCTTTTTCTTTTTAATTACTTGACCGCCATAACTTTTATCCAATGTCGGTTTGAGTGCCATAACTTTTTTTTTTCATTCACTTGAGCGCCATATAACTTTTTAATTAATTATTAGAGTGCCACAACTTTTCAAAAACATTTTTAATAAGTGCTACATGAATTTTTTAAAAAATTTTGGCATTTAAGTGATCGATTGAAAGTTATGAATTTAAGTTAACGTTTTTAGAAGTTATGGCATTTAAATGGTTGAAAAAAAAGTTATGATACTCAAATGAGCACTATATGAAAATTATAGTATTTGTGGTGTCCTTATCGCAAGTGTCCCTAAAACACTTGCTATATTTTTTTTTGGTCGGTAAAACACTTGCTATATGAGTAATTAAGAAAAGTTGTTTTCTTTCAATATACTTGTTTCTTGTGTCACGCACGTTTACTCTTGAGAGTTAAAATATTCTGGATGAAATCCGCTCAATAAATATTATAGATATACTCTCTAACAAAACCTATTTTTAACGATGATCGGTTTTTGTGCCGTAAATGACAGGCAAAATAGCCGATGGTAGCAACGGGGACGTGGCTATCGATTCGTACCACCGGTACAAGGTATCTAATAAGCATCTAGTACCACTAATTAAATTTGATGTTGGCAAAAGAAATTGGAGCAGAAAATGTTCGACTCCTAATGATTAATTTGTTTTCTTTTTTCTTTTTCCAGGAAGATGTGGGGATAATGATAGAAATGGGCTTAGATGCCTACAGATTCTCAATCTCGTGGCCTCGAATTTTACCAAGTAAGACTAATAAACATTATTAATTAAGTCTAATTGCATGAGGTTAGAAAAGCCTGTGCTTAATCATGCAAAAAGAAGAAGAAGTTGACTTTCCATTTTGTCTTTATGTGGGGGAAATTTTCAGAGGGAAAGCTAGAGGGAGGCATCAACAAGGAAGGAGTGCAGTACTACAACAACCTCATCAATGAGCTCCTTGCCCACGGTCTTGGCTTCATTTCATTTCTTTTACTTGTTATTTTTTTATTTTTCAAATCATTTATATATTATCACTCCCTAATAAGCAGAGGATTTTTCTAGGCATTCAACCTTTTGTGACACTATTTCACTGGGACCTTCCCCAAGCCCTAGAGGAGGAGTATGGTGGTTTCTTGAGTTCCCATGTTGTGTAAGTCAAAAGAGATTTGTTCTTTAACCTTAGTTATGGATATTTTGGCTGAAATTTATATTCTGTTGTTACCTTAATTAGGGATGATTTTCGGGACTATGTGGAGGTTTGCTTCAAGGAATTTGGGGATAGAGTCAAACATTGGATAACTCTAAACGAGCCATGGTCATATGCTGTTGGTGGGTATGCCAACGGACAGTTGGCACCGGGTCGATGCTCCGACTGGCAGATGCTTAACTGCACAGGCGGCGATTCAGGCACCGAGCCGTACATCGTCGCACACAACCAGCTTCTTGCTCATGCGGCTGCTGTCAAATTATACAGAGACAAGTACAAGGTCTTCAATCTCCTAAAACTTGATGAGGACTCATGTTTAAGTGCAATCGAATTAATCTTTCATTTCTCGATCAATTGTCGTTGAGATGGACCGAAATAAGCAAAAAAAAAAAAAAAAAAAAAAAAAGAAAAAGGACTCAATCTACCAACAAGAAAAAAATGCTTATGAATTTCAAATTGATGCAGAAATAGAACATCTAATGGGAGTTTAAACTGACTCGTGCAATTTCACCTAGAAAAAAGTGATTTTTGCAGGCATCTCAGAAAGGAGTAATAGGAATAACGTTAGTTTGTCATTGGATGGTGCCTTACTCGGATGCAAAGCATAATCAAAATTCAGCCCTAAGAGCCCTTGACTGGATGTTGGGATGGTGAGTGTGCTTCTCCAACTACCAAACTCACACATAATGTGCACCCAAAATACATAGTTTGAATTTCAAAAAGGAAGTACTTGGCAATATGATTAAATGGTGAATCATTAGGAAAACATGCGGTTCCTTTTCAGGTTCTTGGACCCGATAACGTACGGCACCTATCCCCGTAGCATGCGCTCACTCGTAGGGAAAAGGCTTCCCAAGTTCACAAAGGAGCAGTTAGTGTTGGTGAAAGGATCGTTTGATTTTCTCGGGTTGAACTACTACACTACGTACTACGCAAGATACATGCGTTACTCGAATGCTTTAAATTCAAGCTACCTAACCGACGCTCGCACGAACCTCTCAAGTAAGAAAATCGATCACTCTTTGGATGATATTAATCACGGTCTTGATGAAATTCTTTTCTAATAATTTTCTGATGGCATCTTGTAGCTGAACGCAACGGGATTCCAATTGGTCCAGAGGTACGTTTGAATTCTCATGCAACCCTGTTTTTTTACTTTGTAGATTTGCTACTTTTGTGTGATCTTCTTAGAGTTCATTCCTTAATTGAGTATGCAAACACCAAATAGTAGTAACTAAAACTTGAAAGAATTAGGTAAATTTTTCGAGTTAATATCTTCCCTGTCATGTGCATGATCCTATTATAAATGTTATTGCAGGCTGCTTCAAGTTGGCTATTTGTTTATCCCAGTGGAATACAAAGTCTTTTGTTGTACGTAAAGACTAAGTACCAAAATCCACTTATTTACATAACTGAGAATGGTGAGAAATACTATTTCTAATGATTAATTAACTAACTAAAATTGCGAGTTAATAGTTTCTTATGATTCATTACTCTCCCCATGTCTTTGTTTTGGGCCACCAGGAATCGATGAGTTCAATAACTCTACATTATCACTGGAGCAACAATTGGCTGACTATATGAGGATCGATTATTATTATCGCCATCTCTCGTACCTTCATAAAGCGATCAAGTAAGAAATTCTATTTTCCTAATTTTTATACAATTTTCGCTTGTGCAATCACCTTTTCTTTTCTAGTTTTTCTCATCATGCATGACATGAAATGTGATGTGTGGAAAATTTGTCATAGGGACGGTGTCAACGTGAAGGGCTATTTTGCATGGTCGTTGCTAGACAATTTTGAATGGTACTCGGGATACACTGTCCGATTTGGGATCAACTATGTCGACTACAAGAACGGCTTGAAGAGATACCCGAAACAGTCGGCGCTTTGGTTCAAGAGCTTTCTGGACAAGTTCTAATTCGATAATACATCGTACACATATGACTTATGTTGCGATGATCTCAATAAATAAGGATGGGATCGATTCTTGTATAGTAAATAATTCTGAACAAGCCATTACTTCTGTTGGTGAGTTTCGTGAGAATAAATTATGCCAATGTGTTTCACTATTTGAGAGGATTTCGCTAACAAATTGTCGAATGCAGCGATTTATTTCTTAAGCATCTCAAAGGGAAAGCCATTGGAGTAATTGGAATTTTTTTTTATTACAGCTAAATTCAAAACCGAAATGTCTACCAGCCGAAAACTTAATGAAGCTAATCTCGGGAGTTAGATGTGGAATGGTTGGTATCGTATTGGTAATTTAGAAGGAAGTAGGGAATTATATTAGATAAATGAGAAAATATGGACATATTCTAATTAACAATACAGAATGGAGGATTCTATGAATTTTCAACAGAGACACCAAATCTACCAAAGCTTTAAAATAAGAACCACGGGTTGAGCGTGTAATTATCCCGCCCCCCTCCCCGCATCCTTATGACTTCGGAACGTTCAAATTCTTGGACAGTATGGATTTTGATATTATAAGTAGTTCCGGTATTCAACACTTGCATTTGTAAGTATTGACACCTAAATTTTGACGATTCATTTAATCATTTATTGACTGCATAAAAAATTAGGGATTAAATTGAACCTTAGCAAAAATAATTTCCATTAAATTGCATGGCATATAAATATTATGAGCATTTGCATTAGTAGTAATAGAGCCTTTTCGTTAAAAAAAAATAGAAAATTAATTAAAAGAGTTATTGTTGAAAAAGAAAAAGAAAAAGAAAAGCAACTGCTTATATCGTAGGGGCACATGCCAAAACTTGTCTAGCGTATTGAAGTCCATCCTACCGCATAAGCAGCCGATGAACAATGACCCACATGTCGGTTGGCACGAACATGTGATATCAATACCCTTCAATCAGAATTCTCTGCTAATCATAAGAGAAAGTTGTCAATTCTAAGAAGTAGAACAATTGATCACCGTCCTAATTCAGACTTAGGCTGCATTTAGGAACCACTTTCTCAAGGATCTTTGGGGGGCTAAAGGCCTTTGGGCCAAATATTTAGTGTTTGGCAAGGGTTTTTTTACTTGCCTTTGCAAAAGGCCAGTCTTCTCAAGGCTAAAAGCGCAAGGCAGGTTGGGGGCTGCCTTGGGCTTTTTTGGCATGCTGGCTTGGAGGGTTAATAAAAATTTTCTTCCGAAATTGTCCTTGTCAATTTTTCGTTTTTCTGGCTTTACCCCGACAACTATTCATCATCTTTATCTTCCGCTTCTCTCCACAGATCTGAGCGACTAGCATCTACGCGTGGTCACCGGCGAAGTGTAGGTGGTTCTGCATAAGGCAGGCTGTGTGGCGAAGGACAGGTGGTCTGGCTAGGGACCCACGACCCTTTGACGAGGGTCGCCGTGTGGAGGACGCTGGCAACCTAGATCGTGCGTAGATCTGGGTCATGGCGACCAGATCATGGGCGTCGGCGACCTCTGCGGCGCGGTGGGTCGCCTGATGGTACGGCGAGGGTCGCGGCGACCCGGATCTCGCAATCTGGGTTGCCACGACCAGATTGAGCGGCACCAGCGACCTTCGCACGGAGGTCGCGGCACGGCGGGTCTCACATGATCTAGGTTGCGGTGACCCTCGCTAAAAGGTCGCGCGACCCACCGCACCGCAACCTCTGTGTGGAGGTCACCGGTGCCACTTGATCTGGTCGCGACGACCCAGATCGCGAGATCCGGGTTGCCGCGACCCTTGCCACGCCGTGTCCTCCGCACGGTGACCCTAGTCGGACGCCGCGCTTCGCCGCATTGCCTCCCCCTCGCCGGACCACCTACCCTTCGCCGACAAAGTTGCCAGCGGTAACAGGCGAAACCCTTGACCGGGTAACTCTCATTTTTTTTTCCTTTTTATTTTTAAATAACAAAAGTCTTTTGCAAATTTAATTTATCCAAACGGTATTTTGCTCAAAGATTGTGACATCCCGATTTTTCCAATTCTATTTTCAGTAAAATTAAGATGGGCATTTCATCTTTGCACATATTATTCTTTTCCTTGAGTTAGCCACTCATGTGAAAACTAGTTTATCGGGTGAAGCCGGTAAGAGATTATAATGCATTAGACTCGAGAATTTGACCAGGAAACGACCTTTCGATCGAGCTAATATGCAATGGTCATTATGGCACAGTTAAAAATCGATTAGAGACCGGAGATAGGTCGACTCGATAGAAGCATGTGATCAAGTGTGGGTGATTCCACCAATTGCACTGCTCTTGTCGGTCGGCACTAGGTCGGCTTTTCTGTCGATTGGGTCCCCTGTGTCCGTAACTGAAACCTTGAGATTACCACGATAACCAAGAGTCGCCAATGTGTCAAAGATGTATATTATGGCTTGAATTGATCAACCACAGGTCAAATGCACGAAAATTTCTAAAAGTTACCCGGTAGGTTAGGACACGCTAATATCGTGCCAGAGTGAAATTAACCGTGAAATTGAAAGTGAATTCAGAAATTGGAAGTGTGGTTATGTCACAAACCTTATTATGAACATTGGATTAATTTATGGATTAATTGGGCTCAATTGGAGGAGAATTGATTGGAATTGAAGGAATTGTTGTACAAAATTTCATGCCACGGCGGAGAAAGAAATTGCACCCATTGGAATGAAGTTGTGGGAGTTTTAGTTAGTGGAAGATGACATCAGGTGATGTCATGGTGGTTGGCCAAATTGAAGAAGAGATTGATAAGTGGAGGGTGGAGATTTCTTCTTGGAAAGGCACCTATCAACATCATCTTCAAGCTTGGGAAGAGAGAGAGAGAGGAGGGAAAAAGTTGAAGCTGCCGCTCGACGCCCCCGCCCCGTGCGACACCCCTTCGCCGTCCGCCCGTCCGCTGTTCGCCGTTGCCGTCGTGGTCGTCGCCGTCCGCGTGCGCGTCGTCCTGCGCATGAGCCGCCCCGTCTCTGCCCTTGTCTGCACGCTAGCAGCTGTCGTCCACCCCGCCCAGCCGCTGCTCGACGCTGCTGCACGTCGCCGGAGGACCACCGGAGCCACGCCAGCCACCGCCCGAGCTACCGTTGCCGTCTCCGCCGTTCCTCCACCCGATCTAGCCCCGGAACCACCCTTCTCAGCCCCAAGTTAGCAACTGGTTTTTGTGGGTATTTCAGCTTGGTTAAGGCCTGTTTTGGCTGGCTTCCCGACCCCGAAGTTTAGGATCGCCTTTGGAAAAGTCGATCCCCTCGACGCCCTCGTCGTTTTGGTCCGCTCGGCTCGCTAATCCGGTGAGTTTAACTCACTAAATCTCGATTAGAGGGTTAATGATGCCCTAAGTGTGCTTAGTCTAAGTTAAGTAAGTTTAGGTGGTTAGCTTAGTTTATTTTAATTGTGGATTAGATTAGGGATGTGATTAAATTAGAGTATGTTTAATTAGAGTTAATTGAGTGGTTATATTATATTAACTCTTGATGGGACATAAAATGGTTTATTTTTGCTTTAATTAAATATTTCGAAATTCTGGAATTTTAAAAATATATTATATTCCGAATTAAAAAAATCAAAAAAATTATTTTTGACCTCAATTGCTTAGAATTTCGTGCGATCGCTGCTGTACATTTAGAATTTGAATTTGATGAATGGATGTGTTAAATTGAGTATTTAATGTGATAAATAGGGATTTTACTCATAAAAACCCAAGTGTTGGGTTTTGATGCAAAAATTGAATGTTAAGAATTACTATTGTGATTGGAGTATATTAATGAAATGCGGAGTGTCCGGAGGTCAGTTTTATTTGTCATGTGCTGGTTGAAAGACTCAGTCGCAGTAGTGGCTAAGCCAACTGGACTCGTATTCCTTTTGGTTCGCCGTCAGCGTAGTGACGAGGCTCGGGTCGCAGTAGAGGCTAGGCCAACTGGACCTATGCTCCTTCGGGAATGCCGTCGACGTAGAGACGAAGCCGCGCTCCAAGGGGGGAGGCGATGCCTGGCATTAATGTCAGTAGATAGCTGAATTGCGAGTAGGCTATGCCATTGTGTGGCGGTGAATAATAATTGGAATGCGTGCTAAGTGCAATTGGGGTTTATATGAAAGTGATGGTGTTCCAATTGTTTAAATTCTCATTATTACCTGAGATTGTGTGGTATAGATTGTACTAACCTACAGGAAGGAATTAAGACGAGGTAAGCCTTCTGTGTGAGGTGACTAGGCCACCCGGGGTGTATTTTCCTTCTAATAGGGGTTTAGGGGGTTGAACTTGCTGAGACAATGTCTCACCCCGTTGTGGGCCAAAATTTCGGGACCGTAGATGGCGTAACCCCCGGAGTGTTATGGTCTTCCCGTGCATAGTACAAAGCGAAGTTCGGTTGTCCCGATCCCGATGGCCATTAGATCTATGAGTGGTTAGGACCACGGTGCGGGTCCGGGAGGGCTTGGCTGTTAGGGTGCCTCATAGATATAGGGCTTAGTTTCATTTTGGGCCCAATGGTTTCAGGATTGGTCCGCTTAGTAGTTTTGATATCCCATTTGCTATGGAAGCTATCCTAGGGGAAGGAGTAAATGACCCTCCTGATGGTAGGCTGGAGGACCCATTGTCTCCGGAGGTTGCTCATTCTGAAGTGGGATCGAAAAGCGAGTCCGACTAGTAGTCTTAGGAATGTTCCTTCTTTTTGGTGGATTGATCCATTTTTGTAAGCTGACCCTTTTTGGCATATATGTAATCTATGGAATGATGTTTATCTATGAAAGCACGCTTGTTTATGAATGTGTTGATTTCCTGCTTTCTTATCTCGTGAGTTTTTGTCAGGGGTTTTATAGCACGTTCCGTATGCGCATAATAAATTAATTGGGTCGGCGACACCACCTGGGAATGTCGCATTTGTATGACCATGGCAGGTTGTTTATGTGTCTCGGAATTCGAGGCGTGACAAAGATACTTCACAATGGACTTTCACAAATACGATTTACTAAACATACTTTGCATTTTGAAAAACTTCTTTACCTCAAGGGCCTTTACATTCCTCAAGAACTTTCCCCAAAAGTCTTCCCAAACGCTCCCTAATGCATCATCCCTCTCTTGATTCAACATTGGTGTCTCATCTTTTTGACTTCCCTAGTGTCTGGTACTCAACGTGGCCAACGTCATAAACAATAATTCATGCGATGCATGATGATCATCTTCATAGGGAAAAAAAAAAGAAGGAAAAAAGACCTATCTATTTTATAAAAAGATTGTCAAACTAAGCAGGGCGTGATCAGCTCGTCCTAATTTCGCGATATATATTTTCTCATTGAACAAATCTAAGTAACCATTTTCTAATCTTCAATTTGCGTACTAAATAGACCCTAAAATTTTTGGGGCCCCAACGTGCGAATACGACAAAGTTTCAGAAGTTGTCCCAATGCCAAAGTACGTTAGTTGGCTAGGCCCTTTCAGAGATCTGGTCTGCGGTTGGACTCTGGCAGGATACATGTGATTGTCCTGCGCGTGCAGCATCAAGAGATCACGATAATACTAGAATTAACAAGTACAATCATTGAATGTCAAAACTGTAAGGTGGCGTGGCTTTTCGATCCCACATTTTGCGTTTCCCACGTGCACGAGCGATGGATTAAAAATATAGCAAACGACCATTTGGTAATTCATCTCTCTATTCTATATATATGTACAGAATGGTGGGTTACTAGGCAGCTGAGTACAAGCATAAATCAGCCATGGCGTTTCTGGTTTACAATAGGCTTGTGCTCTTCGCCTCTGTGCTTCTTCTCGGTAACACGGCTTACGCTTCTTATGCTCGGTCCAAGTACGACACTGCATTGTTCAACCGGAGTAGCTTCCCCTCTGGTTTCCTCTTCGGGATGGCTTCTTCGGCATACCAGGTATCCTCATATCATCCTCTTTCTTTTTAGGCTTCCTTCAACTTGATTATTCATGGCCTGTGAGAAGGTGAGTTTGAGTTTGATGCATGTGTTCTTGTTTTATTGTTGTCACCTTTTTTCAAGTATGAAGGTGCAGCCAAAGTAGATGGCAGGGTTCCAAGCATTTGGGATACTTTCACCCACAAATATCCAGGTACACATCCAACAATATAAGCTAGTCTAGCTATTCTTCTTTTTCTAAATGAAGTCAGTACATCGTAAGATTTGAAACTCTCTTTGATTCTGCTACATAAAATGAAGTCAGTACAGCGTGAGATTTGAAACTTTATAGACCATGATGTTGAGTGGTCTGAAGTCTCTCTTATCCTAAAAGTTAACTCAAAAGGTAAAACTTTTCCTCATACTTATAAATCGATGACCAACCCCTTACATAACCGACGTGAGACAACTTCAACAATCAACAATCTTCCCTTCACATATCACGCTTGATATTAGTGTTGGGTGGTTTTTGACCTCTCTTACCCCAAAAGTTAGCTCAAAATGTGAAACTTTTACTCACACTTATAAACCAATCACCAGCCCATTTTATTACGGATGTATGACAACCTCAACACATACGGCGTAAAATGAAGTGTGGTTGCTTTTAATGGAAAAGGAGTATCAATTCATAAGAACAAGTCATGTGAATACTTGACAAATTGAAGATGTGTGTATTGATTTTTTACCTAAAAAAAGCCCATCTTAAGTAGATGAGTCCCGAGCATTTCGAATATTTCCGTTTTTGAGTAACCTTGAAACGTGAGGTCGAGCATGCGTGTGTGGACCAGGTATGAGCTATGATACAGTAAGAAAGCGAACATATATCATTTAATTAAACCATGCATATGCGTCTCTTTGCTCAGTAGGTAAACCTTAGTCGTTCTTCAATACGAATTATAATCGCTATCCATTAGTCCTTATGATACAACCTACGGAAAAAAAAAAAAGGATTTATGCGCAGGGACAAGGGGTATCTCAAAAGTATGGACAATGTCAATATTTTATTTTTTTAGGTAAATTTCACTTCTTTGTAATCCCATTTAGTAAATCGACTGGTCTTAGCGCACTTTATATGAAGTATGATCACGATTAAATAAAAGATCAATTTAATCCTACATTTACAGCAGCTTGTGCGAAAGTAAGGATGAAGTGGAACTTAGAGAAGTCGTGGAGAATGATAAAATGGTCAATTAAAAGAGAGACCACTCCCCAAATCTCCGCCTTGGTCCAGCTTGGCATGCTTCATGTGGTATTAAATGTCGCAATCTCCAAGGTCTTTTGCGAATATCCGCAAATTAAGTCAAAGATATTATTATGAAGGATACGTCATGAGGATTTAAAAAGGCTTATTGGATTCATGGTCGACAATTATATATAATGTGATCGTGGATTCCAATCTGTCGCAGTATTATTTAGATATCACATGATGATTTTTCACGGTGATTTCAAATGAATTCGATTTGATATATATATATATATATATATATATATATATATATATATATATATATTTAAAGAGATTTTAGTTTGATGTTGCCGTCTATGCTTGAGGTCAAAGCACCCCAGTTCGATTCCATTGAAATTCAAGTTTCCCGTTCTAAGAAATATAATATTACCCTAAACAAAAAGACAAATGAATTGATTACTTACGAGGATCGAGTCGCCTCTTCCTCGTTTTATATTAAATAGTTTTCAGATTGATAATGCCAGAGAGGTAAAATTCAGTATATAAAATTGATTTCCAACCACTTGTTTCAATATAAAAAAAATTGGAAATTGATTTCCTAAATAATTTCAGCTTATGCAAAATCAACCAGCACTTTTAGAAGTTGTTGCCTCAAGGCATTTTCGATTTTCTTAAAGCTAACAAAAGAATGCTGTCTCACGATCGGTTGTTAGAATCAATATATAGGCCTCCGGATTCTGTATCAAAATGGAAAAAGCAATGACCAGATTGAAAATTAAAAAGCGCGTGTTTATCGATTAAAAGAATCATCCGTGATCATTGTAATTTAATTGACAACTTTGGCCCTTCGTTGGATATAGATAGTTTGATTGAGGGTACTGGTTTTTGAATTTTTAAAATAGCATTTGGGTGGTATCCGAGCCACCTTTCACGCACCCCGATTACTAATCTACCTTCCTGGCCGCGATCCTAAAGGTCGTGTATTGGAGTACAATCTCTTTATTAAGTGTACGCTAGCCTGTTATTTCATTTTCTCTTTCAATTTTCTCTTCATCTGTATATTATGATGGGCCTTGTGTTGTTTTGTATGGCGAACTATACTAGAAAAAATAGCGGATGGTAGCAACGGAGATGTGGCTATAGACCAATACCACAAATACAAGGTATGTCATTCATCGGTCACGGCCACGTAATCTTTTTTCATTTCGTCGGTCCATCTATGCAAAATTATTTGTAAATAGTCTACTTCATGCTATCCAAATCTTATTTTTCCGAGCATCACGTGGTACAGGAAGATGTTGGGATAATGAAGGAGATGGGTTTGGATACTTACAGATTGTCAATCTCGTGGCCTAGGATATTACCCAGTAAGTTGTTCTTCTCGTCCAATCCTGTCATCTTGGACCCCCAAAATTTTGTCTATTTTGCATTAGATCATACTTAAGATTCTTTGCTATATTGATGATTTCAGAAGGAACGGTCGAGGGAGGAATCAACAGAGCAGGCATTGCATACTACAACCACCTCATTGATGAACTCCTAGCCCATGGTATCAGCCTCATTTCACTCTCTCTTCAAGTGCTAATTCCATCAAATATGTATCAAATAATTTCTCGTTCTTGCTTATTAATTATGACCTATGCTTTCTTCTTCTTTCTCTTCTTTTAAATTCGTCTCCATTCGATGTAGGAATCAAGCCATTTATAACGATTTTCCACTGGGATGTTCCCCAAACATTAGAAGACGAGTATGGTGGTTTCTTGAGCTCCAAGATTGTGTAAGAGATTGTCACCTCAGCAACCCTTAGACTCCACTGAAGTCGGGCTTTGTCATCCTCCTTCGAGGTTACGAAGATCGATCTTTGCTTTTGCTCTCGCAGGGGCCATTTTCAGGACTTCGCCGATGTATGTTTCAAGGAGTTTGGTGACCGGGTCAAGCATTGGATAACCCTAAACGAGCCATGGACTTTCTGTGATATGGGCTATGTGCTTGGGAGTCTGGCTCCCGGCCGATGTTCGGCTTGGCAGCGGCTAAACTGCACCGGCGGCGATTCTGCCACGGAACCAGACATAGTCGGCCACAATCTACTTTTGGCTCACGCGGCTGCCGTGAAATTGTATAGGGATGAGTATAAGGTGATCCAAAGTCTTTTGAATCATGAAATTTATATATTCACAATCTCGCTTCGCTCTAATTGTGGTCAGCTCGATTCATTTCTCAATCCTAATGTTAATATATGCATGCATGCAGGCATCTCAAAAGGGGGTCATCGGAATTACATTGGTATCTCATTGGTTCGTGCCCTACTCAGACGCCAAGCACAACCTCAATGCAGCCCAAAGAGCCTTGGACTTCATGCTGGGATGGTGATTGAATCGATTTCTTCTCTCTATTTGTAATTAATCAGCTATCGACATATTTTGGCTGTGCTTAATACTCACTCGATCGATTGCCTTTCCAGGTCCTTGGACCCGATAACCTACGGTGACTACCCGCACAGCATGCGATCTCTCATCGGAAATAGGCTGCCGAAGTTTACTGAGGAGCAGTCGCTCTCCTTGATAGGGTCGTACGATTTCCTCGGGTTGAACTACTACACCGCCTACTACGCGGCATACGCGCCTTATTCCGTGAACGCTCAAAACATGAGCTACATAACAGATGCTCTCACCAATCTCACGAGTAAGGAATCAAATTGTTGTACTTGATAATCGGTGACGACAATAATAGCACTATCTTGATTTAAGTATATTCTAATGATAATGCTTCTTTTTTCTTCCTTTTTTTTTTTTGCCCTCTTTATTGTAGGCGACCGTAACGGGATACCGATTGGCCCAGTGGTATATATACACTATTTTGTCCAATCTATTCTTCTTTAATTTGCTTATAATCTTTCATTTGCATCAAATAAAATGTAAATTAAATTTTGCAGGCTGCTTCAAGTTGGTTATCGGTTTATCCAAGTGGGAGACGAAGTTTGCTACTATATGTTAAGAATAAGTACAAAAACCCACTCATATACATCACTGAGAACGGTAAGTAGGATTGTCTCATAATGACTCGTTCAAGAAAAATAAGTAAAGATAGTTCATTCCAGAATATATTTTTGTCCATGCTGATAAATTTCTAAAAAAGTTGGTAAGTGTCAAAAAAGTGTGAGTAAAGAAAGCTGCCGTTTACCTAATTTTTCAGTAATTTTTATCCTAGCTCTTTTTTAAAGTTTTTGGATTAGCGGCTTTTGTCATCTTTTACTAACTTTATTTTATTTTCTTTTTTACCAAGGCTTCAAATATATCAACTCATGTATGAATTTATCAACCTTTATTTGTCACTGGTTATTTTTTTTTTTTTTTTATACTTACCAATACTTATCAAATTCGTATTTAGCTAAAGAATCGAAGAAAATCATACAAACTCTAGAAAAAACTTCATTTGCTTAGACAATCACAAAAGTACGCTAGCCTGTTATTTCATTTTCTCTTTCAATTTTCTCTTCATCTGTATATTATGATGGGCCTTGTGTTGTTTTGTATGGCGAACTATACTAGAAAAAATAGCGGATGGTAGCAACGGAGATCTGGCTATAGACCAATACCACAAATACAAGGCATGTCATTCATCGGTCATGGCCATGTAATCTTTTTTCATTTCGTCGGTCCATCTATACAAAATTATTTGTAAATAGTCTACTTCATGCTATTCAAATCTTATTTTTCCGAGCATCACATGGTAGAGGAAGATGTTGGGATAATGAAGGAGATGGGTTTGGATGCTTACAGATTGTCAATCTCGTGGCCTAGGATATTACCCAGTAAGTTGTTCTTCTCGTCCAATCTTGTCATCTTGAACCCCCAAAATTTTGTCTATTTTGCATTAGATCATACTTAAAATTCTTTGCTATATTGATGATTTCAGAAGGAACGGTCGAGGGAGGAATCAACAGAGCAGGCATTGCATACTACAACCACCTCATTGATGAACTCCTAGCCCATGGTATCAGCCTCATTTCACTCTCTTCAAGTGGTAAATCCATCAAATGTGAATCAAATAATTTCTCGTTCTTGCTTATTAATTATGACCTATGCTTTCTTCTTCTTTCTCTTCTTTTAAATTCGTCTCCATTCGATGTAGGAATCAAGCCATTTATAACGATTTTCCACTAGGATGTTCCCCAAACATTGGAAGACGAGTATGGTGGTTTCTTGAGCTCCAAGATTGTGTAAGTTATTGTCACCTCAGCAACCCTTAGACTCCACTGAAGTCGGGCTTTGTCATCCTCCTTCGAGGTTACGAAGATCGATCTTTGTTTTTGCTCGCGCAGGGGCCATTTTCAGGACTTCGCTGATGTATGTTTCAAGGAGTTCGGCGACCGGGTCAAGCATTGGATAACCCTAAACGAGCCATGGACTTTCTGTGATATGGGCTATGTGCTTGGGAGTCTGGCTCCCGGCCGATGTTCGGCTTGGCAGCGGCTAAACTGCACCGGCAGCGATTCTGCCGCGGAACCATACATAGTCGGCCACAATCTACTTTTGGCTCGCCTGGCTGCCGTGAAATTGTATAGGGATAAGTATAAGGTGATCCAAAGTCTTTCGAATCATGGTTTATATATTGACAATCTCGCTTCACTCTAATTTTGGTCAGTTCGATTCATTTCTCAATCCTAATGTTAATATATGCATGCCTGCAGGCATCTCAAAAGGGGGTGATCGGAATTACATTGGCATCTCATTGGTTCGTGCCCTACTCAGACGCCAAGCACGACCTCAATGCAGCCCAAAGAGCCTTGGACTTCATGCTCGGATGGTGATTGAATCGTTTTCTTCTCTCTATTTGTAATTAATCAGCTATCGACATATTTTGGCTGTGCTTAATACTCACTCGATCGATTGCCTTTCCAGGTCCTTGGACCCGATAACCTACGGTGACTACCCGCTCAGCATGCGATCTCTCGTCGGAAATAGGCTGCCGAAGTTTACTGAGGAGCAGTCGCTCTCCTTGAAAGGGTCGTACGATTTCCTCGGGTTGAACTACTACACCGCCTACTACGCGGCACACGCGCCTTATTCCGTGAACGCTCAAAACATGAGCTACGTAACAGATGCTCTCACCAATCTCACAAGTAAGGAATCGAATTGCTGTAGTTGATATTCGATGACGACAATAATAGCGCTATCTTGATTTAAGTAAATTCTAATGATAATGTTTTTATTTTCTTCTCTTTTTTTTTTCCCTTTTTCTTGTAGGCGACCGTAACGGGATACCGATTGGCCCAGTGGTATATATACACTCTTTTGTCCAATCTATTCTTCTTTAATTTGCTTATAATCTTTCATTCGCGTCAAATAAAATGTAAATTAAATTTTGCAGGCTGCTTCAAGTTGGTTATCGGTTTATCCAAGTGGGATACGAAGTTTGCCACTATATGTTAAGAATAAGTACAAAAACCCACTCATCTACATCACTGAGAACGGTAAGTAGGACTTTCTCATAATGACTCGTTCAAGAAAAATAAGTAAAGATAGTTCATTCCAGAATATATTTTTGTCCATGCTGATAAATTTCTAAAAAAGTTGGTAAGTGTCAAAAAAGGGTGAGTAAAGAAAGCTGCCGTTTACCGAATTTTTCAGTAATTTTTTAGTAACTTATCCTAGCTCTTTTTTAAAGTTTTTGGATTAGCGGCTTTTGTCATCTTTTACTAACTTTATTTTATTTTCTTTTTTACCAAGGCTTCAAATATATCAACTCCTGTATGAATTTATCAACCTTTATTTGTCACTGGTTATTTTTTTTTTATTTTTTTACTTGTTTGGATACTTACCAATACTTATCGAATTTGTATTTAGCTAAAGAATCGAAGAAAATCATACAAACTCTAGAAAATCTTCATTTGCTTAGACAATCATAAAAGTACATTGAAATGGTTTAATTCGGTGGGCCATAACATAGTTTTGAAAGCCACAAATAAATATGATTTGTGAAGGAATACATGATAAAACCGGTCTTTCGTGGCTTAAGATTATTAAAGAAGATATCTAACCAAGTTCTCACAACTTCATGCATATCGGTGAGCTACATCTTGGAATTTGAGATCCTAAACCAAATGAATTCTTGCCAATATCATTTTGCAAGTAATAACAATCTCACTCAACCACTCTCGATCAACCGCGTAGGAATTGATGAATTCAACAACTCTACACTACCCTTGGAGCAGCAACTAGCTGATCCTATGAGAATAGATTATTACTATCGCCATCTCCAGTACCTTCTGAAGGCAATCAAGTAAGCAATTTTCAAGCAAGATTCTTCTCATAATTGGCGCAAAGTGTCAAATTTCATAAATTTGTACTACATGCAAATAATGGTTGTATCCTATGTATGCTTAGGAACGGAGTGAACGTGAAGGGTTACTTCACATGGTCATTGTTGGACAACTTCGAGTGGGGCTCGGGCTACACTGTTCGTTTTGGCATCAACTACGTGGATTACAAAAACGGACTGAAGAGATATCCCAAGCACTCGTCAATTTGGTTCAAGAGCTTTCTCAGCAAGCATTGAAGACCCGTGTTCAATTCTCATCGCCAAGTCCTGTGGGATTTGCATCCATTGAATAAGCGGATTTGCTCTAAATCCCATCTTCATTTGATTGTTTCCTAAGGCTATTTGCTTGAGAGTGCCATCTGAAATATAGTGATCAAGTCGATTGAATAAAGAAAGGAAAAATCGTTTTTCGCATGATGCTAGATGTCTTTTTACAGTTGTAGAATGAACTTTCTCGTGACACAGTCAGGATATTGTGGGCCCAACTAGCCCGTTGGGCTCAGTCGTCATGCCATGCTAAGAGGCCTATTCTAGGGTTGGCCCTTTTGGCGTGCTTAATTTCATTTTCCGGGAAAATGGGAGAAAATAACACACCCGAGAAAGAAAATGGCGGGAACATGACATCTGTACAGCTCCCTCGCTCCATTTGAACTCTATTTTCCCCCGCTCGGATCTCGAAGAAACCTCGTGGTTTGGCTCAGAGGGGTCTCGGTTTTGATGGCAGTGGGAGACCGCAGTGAAACCCTGCCAGCCGACCGAAGAGAGGCAAATCGAAGACCTCGGGGAAGGGCAAGGACAGCGTTGTCAAGCAGAAGTCGATCTATGCTTTCTTCTTTTCCTCGCTAATATGGTGGTTTCATGACCAATAAATGACTCATGATGACTTAAACAATTTTATATATATTATGTATGCATATTGATGTGATGCACTTGCAAACTGCAAGTTGCAACATCTCAAAATAGGCATAAAAATTCATAACAGCGCGTATTTCACGTGCATGCACCACGGCCATTAATACAGCAACATGATCATTTCATAATAAAACTCTTTACTACATTCACACATATATTTAGAGAGAAAGAGAGAGAAGCGAGAGCAAGACAGTCTTGAGTTGCTAGGCTACTAACCCAAAGTTATTCCTTCCATCAAACTTCTTAAAACAATCATAATTGCAAACACAACATCTCCATTAAACAAGCAAAAGCTCCAAATCATCTCTAAATCTTCATGCCTAGTGAAAATAAAACACGGAAACTAAAAGATCTTGTAAATTAAGTTTAATGCAGGAAAAGAAATTACCAGAAATTTCAGCGAAGAATGTTAAAGATACTAGATATTTATATGATTCAATTCGACCAGTACCTACTCCATGAAGAAAGACTTGCCAAGAGATCCACTAGTATTTCGGATTGTAAAATCACTCAATGTTCAAGTGTTTAACACCTAGAAATTACATCCAAAACAAACCAACAAGTGTTGTTATTTAACGATCATTCCTAGAGAGCTACTCAGAAAACTCAGAGAGAGGGAACCTTAAGACTTCTTTTTCTTGCTTTTATGTTTGATAATTGAGTAAAATTGCATCTCTTATATTGAAAATCCGCTTTAGGAAACTTGCTCAAATTAAAACGGCTTAAATTCAAAAACCACTCAAAAAAATAAACCCGCAAGTTAGGAAACCTACTCTAATAGGGAAAACAAATTGGATCGGTTTTTTTATTTTTTTATTTTTTATTACAAGCTCAAACTTGAGAAAAATTTAATATTGATCACTCCATTCGCTCATGCTTTCCATCGTTTGAAAAAATGGATTGCCATCTTTAAAAGAGTCCTTACACCTTCTTCTTCTTCTTTTTTTTTGGTTGAAAAAGAGTCCTCACACTTGAAACACTTCTATTGGTCCAAAAGAAAAATGTAACTACCCAGATTTTTTATATTAGAAAAATCCGAGTTGAGCATTAAAATATAAGATTTGCGCTTGAGTCAACAAGCCAAATTGGGGTTTGTTTGATATCATATGGGACGGTTCTATAATATTAGTTTCATCTTAGTTTTCTGGCGCGTCGAGAGCGAGAATCAAGGACCAAGCACGCCAAGAATATGGAAATAATGTTGTCACTAGTCCTAAGCGACACGGCAGCCCACGTTTTTTCCAATGACCCACATGTCGGTTGGCACGAACATGTGATATCAATACCCTTCAATCAGAATTCCATGCAAATCACGAGACAAAGTTGTCAATTCTAAGAAGTAGTACAATTGATCACCGTGCTAATTCAGACTTAATGCATCATCCCTCTCTTGATTCAACATTGGCGTCTCATCTTTTTGACTTCCCTAGTGTCTGGTACTCAACGTGGCCAACATTATAAGCAATAATTCATGCGATGCATGATGATCATCTCCATAGGGAAAACAAAAGGAAAAAGACCTATCTATTTTATAAAAAGATTGTCAAACTAAGCAAGGCGTGATCAGCTCGTTCTAATTTTGCGATATATATTTTCTCATTGAATAAATCTAAGTAACCATTTTCTAATCTTCAATTTGTTTACTAAATAGACCCTAAAATTTTTGGGGCCCCTACGTGCGAATACAACAAAATTTCAGAAGTTGTCCCAATGCCAAAGTGTCGCGACCTCTTTTTTTCGGCGCCCGATCGGGGGCGAGCGCCTAAAGGAGGCTAATGGCTCAGCTGAATTTAGTTATGCCCGGACTCTCCCAAGTCCACCAATTCACGACTTTAATAGTCTAAACTTTTAAGCTGTAAATCATTTTTTAAAATGGAGTCGCCACTAATCGATTTGGGGTGGGTTGATTAGAAACCCAAGCGAAGTATTGGGAGAAATACTCACTCATGCGCAACCAAAGAAATTAGGATCGGGGACTTGATTACACTAGTTAATCACTAATGCCCTTTCGGTACCTAATCTTGTTTAAACCTTGAGGTTTTTTGGATGTTCGAGGGATTTTCCATGCATTTTTGGGGGGAAAAACATTTTTTGAGTCCTTTTCTAATTTTTTGGACATAAAAGGGATTTTTCTTGGATTTTTTGGTATTTTTGGAAAAATACAAGTCTTTTCGGCATTTTCTGAATTTTTTTTTTGGCTTTTTCATGAATTTTTGGCTTTTTTTTTTTGGATTTTTGGCATTTCTTTTGCAAAATATGGAATATTTTCGATTTTTTTGCTTTTTCGAAAAATAAAATATTTTTTAATATTTTTCAATATTTTTTGGTTTTTTTGGAAATTAAAATATTTTTTAATATTTTTCGAAAATAAATTATATTTTTTGGAAAATAATTTATTTATTTATTATTTATTTATTTATTTAAAATACTATTAAAAAAAAAAGCCGACCCGGTCGATCCGCGGGTTGGGTTCGCCGGCCGGCGACCCAAACGCAACGCGGCCCGACTCGGATTTTTCTTGTCTTTTTTTTTTTTTTTTTTTTTTTTACTTTATTGAAACGGCGTCGTGGCCGAGCGTTTGGAGACGCCTGGCCTTGCCCGACGACCCCGACGACAACCCGCTCCCCCGAAACCCTACTCGAATCCGACCCGGTTTTTGACCCGACTCGCAGCCGCCCCTCGAAACGCACGAAACCTACCCGCTTCGCGGCCCGGGTCCGATCCGATGACCCGAGGCCGTGACGAAAAATCGAGAACCCCGGGGTTCTCGATTCGCGGCGCCGGAGAAGGGAAGGCCGAGGCGCCGCGGCGGCGATGGCGCGACGGTGACGATGGCGCGACAAAGGCGGCGATGACGATTGGACTACAAGGAGGGGTGATGGTGACGGCGATGGCGACATAGGCGATGTGCTACCCGCTTGCGGCAACGGCGCGACGGAAGTGGCGACGGACAGCTTCCCTCCCGGTGGCGAAGATCGAGGCGCGGCGAGGGTTTCTGGAGAAGCAACGGTGACGGCGATGGTGGCGTCGACGACGTCAGGACGGTGGCACGGTGTAAGAGCCGCGGAAGGGCTCGGTCACCCCGGATCCGAGGTGCAGATCTCGGCCGGACCTTCCTCAACCTTGATTTTCTCTCCCTCCGGCCAGATCCGAGCCTCCACCGGCCATATTTGACCATCTCGAACCCGCTCGCCGCCGACCTTCCCCGAAGTGTCTCGGTGGAGGATGGGCAGCTCGCGACTCGAGTCCTCCCCTGCGCTCGCCCTTTGATCTTTCCCGACGTCTCTCAGTGAAAGATCTCCGAGCTCGCCACGCCCTCCAACGGTGCTTGCGGCCACCTATTTATAGGCGAAGGAAATCCGGTTGACGGAGTGCCTCGGCCGCCGGCTTCGAGCTTGCCCACCGGTTCCGCTGGGCTGAACCAATGTCCCATCGAGCTTTCCAGCGAAGCCTGCTCAGCATTAATGGCGCCTGAGATCTTATCCTCTCCGGCTGACGTCGGCCTACTCTCCTCGGCCGTAGGCCGTCCTTCGCGCGTCGGCCTCCCTCGCGCGCGTGAGTTGCAACGGCGAAGGAGAGGGAAGGAGGAAGAAGAAGAGAGAAAGGGGCCGGGCCGAGGGTGAAAAAGGAGGAGAGTGGGCCTATGGCCCGCGCGAAGGAAAAAAATGGCTGGGTTTGGCTGGGTTTTTGCTTTGCTTTTCTTATTTTGGTTTTTTTTTTCCATTTTTGTTTGTTTTGTTTTGTTATTTTTTATTATTATTTATTATCCGAAAAAGGAAAAATAGATAATTAATAAAAAACCTAATTTTAGAAAACGAAATTTAGGCGTCAACAGCTGCCCCTCTTTGAAGGTGAGTTCGCAGAGGTTGCATTCAAAGACGAACCGATGCCTAAATTTTATCTATGCATGCGTAGCAGATTATATTTTATTTGGGACCTATCATTCTATGCGGAAAAAGAGCGATATAACTTTAAATATACTAAGACAAATAAGAAGACACCTGTAGTTACGTACCGGGAGTGAGTGAGATAGGGTGTGAACCCCGAGTTTGGCAAGTATCAAGGTGTCATCTTAACTGGCGATATGAGGAGGTTGCTTTTCTAGGACTCGAACCATTCTTCGGTCGCCTATTAAAACAATCAATAATTTATCTAGGACCCGAACCTCTCTTCGGTCGCCTTGACGAGAAATTGCCTTTCTATGACCCGAACCATTCTTCGGTCGCCTGTTAGAGCAATAAGTGATTTGCCTCGGACCCGAACCTTTCTTCGGTCGTCGTGACGGTAAAATGCTTTTCCAGGGCCCGAACCATTCTTCGGTTGCCTGTCAGAGCAGTAAGTGGTTTGTCTCGGACCCGAACCTTTCTTTGGTCGCCGTGACAGGAGATGCGCCGACCTTTCTCAGGACATCTATTTGTGGGTGCCTGATCTGTATCGAGGGCACCAGTTGGTACCCGACCTTTCTCGGGAGGTGCGCCGACCTTTCTCAGGGCATCGATTTGTGGGGGTGTCTGACTTCTGTCAAAGACACCGGTAGGAACCTGACCTTTCTCGGGAGGATGCGCCGACCTTTCTCAGGGCATTGATTTGTGGGGTGTCTGACTTCTGTCGAAGACACCAGTAGGAACCCGACCTTTTTCGGGAGGATGCGCCGACCTTTCTCAGGGCATCGATTTGTGGGGTGTCTGACTTCTGTCGAAGATACCAGTAGGAACCCGACCTTTCTCGGGAGGATGCGCCAACCTTTCTCAGGGCATCGATTTGTGGGGTGTCTGACTTCTGTCGAAGACACCAGTTGGAACTCGACCTTTCTCGGGAGGATGCGCCGTCCTTTCTTAGGGCATCGATTCTGGAAGATACCTAGACATTCACAGGCATATCAAAGAGTACTTGGATATTCACAAGTACTAACCTGAAGGATATTTGGGCCTTTGCAGGCGTCAAAAGGGCATTTGGCTGATCATAGGTATTAGAGGGGTACTTGGATGATCACAAGTACGAATTCTGGGAGGATACCTGGATGTTCACAAGCATCGAAGGGGTACCTGATAATTGGGAATATCGAGGACATACCTTTGGTATTTGTGAAGGTGTCTCATTTCTTGGTAATGGGAATATCGAGGACGTACCTCGCATATTCTATGGTAGAAACTATGCTGGCGTGGCCGGCGTACATGATTATTCCGGCCTCTATCATTCTTAATACCCTTTCCTCCATTATTGCAAAGGGTGGTATTTCATTACTCGGATAATACCCGGTTTCTACTAGCCCTTGATAGATGTCAATAATATGTGCATTGACATTGTTGATTTGATAGGCTTCAGAACTGGATATCATGTTTACTTTGTCAGGATGGTCAGGGAGTGGATTGCTTTGGACATTTGGCTTTACAGTTTGGAATGAGAAGGCCTTAGTATCCAGTAGGTGCTGGAACCGATGCTTAAGGACGAAACACTCATTAGTTGAATGGCCTACGTCTCCCATGTGATAGTCACATTTTTTGGACGGGTCATAGCTGGAGAAGTTTTCAACGTTGGGTCGTCTTGGCTCAGTTGAAAGGAGGCTTTTGTTTCGGAGGATTGCTAAAACCTGAGAGGGAGATCCAGGAAGCGGAGTGAATTGTCTTCGGTTGTTGTAGCGTTGGGGTGGACGGCTATTAGTCTGTTGTTGGCCTGTGCTTGTCTGAACGGTCGGGAGGTGACCGGTGTTTGCAGTGTAAGTGGCGTTGACATCAATCAGGGGTTCTTTATCTTTTTTCATGTTGAGCCTTCTGCTGACAGGTGCAGGCTCAGTGAACCAGCCATCCCTTAAACCTGTCTCAATCTGCTCTCCCACTGGAATGAGTTGATTGAATGATTCAGCGATCGTAGTCACCATCCGATTGCGGTATTCGTAGGGGAGGGTTTTGATGAACATTTTTCTCAATTCAAAGTCAGTTGGCTCAGAACTGATCTGGGCGGTGAGATTCCTCCATCTAATAGCATATTCTTTGAAAGATTCTTGCTTTTTCTTTTCCGTGCGATCGAGATCCTCACGAGAAGGGGTAATGTCCATTATGAATTTGTACTTGCTTGAGGAATGCCTCACTTGCTTCACTCCATGTCTCGATGAGGTTTATGTTCTTTTTGATGTACCACCTCGGGCGGGACCTACCAGGCTTGACTCGGAACAACTGGATCATTAAAGGTACATTATTAACGTCTTTGGGTCATTCGAACCAAATACATTTGCAAGTGAGCCCTTGGGCGGGTCGTGCCATCGTACTTCTCAAACTCGGGCATTTTGAATTTTTTCGGCATTTTGACCTTAGAGTAGATGGAGAGGTCTCTGTTGGAGTAGGATCTTGAAGGCCCCGCAGTTGTTTTAGCCTCTCTTCAAGTTTCTCAAGGCGTTTGTCATGTTTAGCCTTAGACAAACTGTTGGGTTTTGCTTTCTCAACTATGATTTGGTGCGTATCATCCTCCAATTCGGGCATGTTATCATCGGTATCTCTTCCTTGATCACCTCGAATGGAAGATTGTGGTAACAGTAATTCGATTGAGGCCGGGGCAGGAGCCAATTTGCCTTGGATGGAATCTATCTGCTTTGAGAGTTGTTGAAACACATTGAAGACTTGCTTAATTTCACTTTCCATAATCTCGACACGGCTTGGCACATTTTCTTCAGCCATTCTAGCTTTTGGATTTGGCGAATACGACTATGTTGTGATTACCTGCATTTGCGCAAAACGGAAAGAACATAAGCGAGGGAAACAAACGGAACATTGGCCCATGGCAAGGGTCGAGTTATTTTTATTTATTAACAGGGGAAATATACAATGTCGAAAGGGCTCTTCAAACAGGGCACAAAAGATAGAGCGATCCTAACTATTCACATTTAGGCATATTCACAAAAAAAAAAAAAACGGGACTGCCCATTTTCATATGTGATGGGAAGCTCCAGTCTTGTGAAGCCGCTTGCTCTTTCGTGCTAGCTTTGATATGTGTTTTCTGCTTGTCTCCAAACTTTTTTCAAGAGATTTAATTCGTCCTTGCAAAGTAAGTTTATCAGCTACATCGGGGATTGCTGGTTGTAGTTCCTCTGGAATTATGTGGTTGAGGATGTAGAATGTGGATGCATGATGAGCTTTTTCTTGCTCCTTTAATCTTCTAGGTACGACAATCTTTTCTGGGTGACATCTACTCCATGCATCTTGGATCATACAGATTTCCTCTGAGTAGTCATAACCGGTATGGGTGAAAAGAATTCGGAACAATCCTAGTTTGAGCGGCGGTGGGATTTCTTGGAGGACCCTGTACTGATGAGCCACCCTATGTGGATAATATGAGGTAGCTCCGGAGAGGCCAAAGAGCGGGATGGGGTCGTAATAATCAAGCGCAAAACGCGCCTCTCCTGCAATGAACCATTTAGTTCGCCATAGGAATGTCGCTGGAAGAGTATTTTTCCAAGTTTTGAAACTTTTGAAGTGGATGTTTGAATTTGTTGATTTCAAATATTTGCATGAGGTGCCCAAATCCTTTGATATGGGAAAAGAACCACATCTGTAAAATTTCCGGGGCGGCCCTCATGATTTTTTCTTTGTTTTCCTTAAAACGATTAAGGGATAAAAATGTTTCAGCTAAAACCATGTTCACGTATCCTGCTCCAAAAGTGACTTGATTTATCACCCCTGCCATTGAAGGATTTATGGCATTCTTCCTATAGGGGAAGATAATAAATCCGAAGAACGCTAAGAGGAAGATTTTGCTTTTTTGGTTCATTGATTGTTTTTCAAAACATTCGTTAAAGATGATAGCGGGAAAGCATTGTTGTTGGCTTCAACAATTTCTCTTACCGAATGATTTTTTAAAAACCGTGATAGACTAACCACGGGGTCAATGCTGATTGATTAGTGGCTTGGCAAGCTCTCTCTCCGGGGGCATTCCTATGGCGAGACCGTATTCTTCCAAGGTCGGAGTCGGTTCAAATTTGCCGAACATGAAGGTGGATGTTTCGGGGCACCGAAATGTGGCGGTGCTTGCATTTGCAGAGTGGATATTGATTTGGAGCAACGGAAGGAGATGACCGATGCTTGCTTTGACACGCTCCCGGGTGAGCCGATCTAACCGATTCCACCATCTCGAGGAGCTCTTTCTTGGGAGTAGGAATGAACTGGATATCGATTCTTCCCATCACATATGAGAAAGGGAGTTACACGACCTTACCCTATGCCACGAGCCAATAAAAAGACGGAATAAAAATAAAGAAATTACTTTGCTTTTAAAGAAAATGGCAAGCATAGAGACATCCACATGGGACGTGCGGCTCGATTTCTAACTGAGAAGTCTTGTTGAAATTAAAAGGGTATCCGCTTGTCGCGATCTCGCCGCGTCAAAAGATACCCTCCTAACCTCGGCTAAGAAATTCGGGGAAAAGAAAGGCAACCTCTACATTGCAGTCTCGCGTTCGAGGTCGTATCTTTCTTAACACCATCCTAGAAATTCTATGGTGGCCCGGGTCCGGCGGCCGGGTTGTGTGTGCCATGTGTAGTGTTAAAATAATAAAGCATGCATAACAATTTATAATCACAAGATATTTTAAAAGAAAAACTAAGATACTAACCTGCACAAAAAAAAAAAAAAACCAAAATCAGTAAAGCATTTAAACAAGATAAAAACGGCCTAAATCCTCAATTCCCCAGCCGAGTCGCCAAGCTGTCGCGACCTCTTTTTTTCGGCGCCTGATCGGGGGCGAGCGCCTAAAGGAGGTTAATGGCTCGGCTGAATTTAGTTATGCCCGGACTCTCCCAAGTCCACCAATTCACGATTTAAATAGTCTAAACTTTTAACCTGTAAATCAATTTTTAAAATGGAGTCGCCACTAATCGATTTGGGGTTGGTTGATTAGAAACCCAAGCGAAGTATTGGGAGAAATACTCACTCATGCGCAACTAGAGAAATTAGGATCAGGGACTTGATTACACTAGTTAATCACTAATGCCCTTTCGGTACCTAATCTTGTTTAAACCTTGAGGTTTTATGGATGTTCGAGGGATTTTCCATGCATTTTTGGAGGGAAAACATTTTTTGAGTCCTTTTCTAATTTTTTGGACATAAAAGGGATTTTTCTTGGATTTTTTGGTATTTTTGGAAAAATACAAGTCTTTTTGGCTTTTTCTGAATTTTTTTTGGCTTTTTCATGAATTTTTGGCTTTTTTTGGATTTTTGGCATTTTTTATGAAAATATGGAATATTTTTTATTTTTTTTATTTTTCGGAAAATAAAATATTTTTTAATATTTTTCAATATTTTTTGTTTTTTTGGAAATTAAAATATTTTTTAATATTTTTCGAAAATAAATTATATTTTTTTGGAAAATAAATAATTTATTTATTTAAAATACTATTAAAAAAAAAAGCCGACCCAGTCGGATCCGGGTTGGTCCGACCCGGCCGGCGACCGAACACGGACGTTGCGGGCCCGACTCGGATTTTTTTGTCTTTTTTTTTTAACTTTATTGAAACGGCGTTGTGGCCGAGCGTTTGGAGACGCCCAGCCCGACCCGACGACCCCGACCGACAACCCGTTCCTCGGCGAAACCCTACCCGGATCCGACCCGGTTTTCGACCCGACTCGCAGCCGCCCCTCGAAACGCACGAAACCCTACTCGCTTCGCGGCCCGGGTCCGATCCGATGACCTGAGGCCGTGACCCGAAAAATCGAGAACCCTAGGGTTCTCGATTCGCGACGCCGGAGAAGGGAAGGCTGAGGCGCTGCGGCGGTGATGGCGGCGACGGCGACGATGGCAGCGACGACGATTGGACTACAGGGAGGGGTGACGGCGACGGCGACGGCGACAAAGGCGGTGTGCTACCTGCTTGCGGCAACGGCGCGACGGAAGTGGCGACGGATAGCTTCCCTCCTGGCGGTGACGATCGAGGCGCGGCGAGGGTTTCTGGAGAAGCAACGGTGACGGCGACGACGTCAAGACGGTGGCACGGTGTCAGGGCCGCGGACCCGATAACCTACGGTGACTACCCGCACAGCATGCGATCTCTCATCGGAAATAGGCTGCCAAAGTTTACTGAGGAGTAGTCGCTCTCCTTGATAGGGTCGTACGATTTCCTCAGGTTGAACTACTACACCGCGTACTACGCGGCATACGCGCCTTATTCCGTGAACGCTCAAAACATGAGCTACGTAACAGATGTTCTCGCCAATCTCACGAGTAAGGAATCGAATTGTTGTACTTGATAATCGGTGATGACAATAATACAACTATCTTGATTTAAGTATATTCTAACGATAATGCTTTTTTTTTTTTTTTTTGCCCTCTTTATTGTAGGCGACAGTAACGGGATACCGATTGGCCCAGTGGTATATATACACTCTTTTGTCCAATCTATTCTTCTTTAATTTGCTTATAATCTTTCATTCGCATCAAATAAAATGTAAATTAAATTTTGCAGGCTGCTTCAAGTTGGTTATCGGTTTATCCAAGTGGGATACGAAGTTCGCTACTATATGTTAAGAATAAGTACAAAAACCCACTCATATACATCACTGAGAACGGTAAGTAGGACTGTCTCATAATGGCTCGTTCAAGAAAAATAAGTAAAGATAGTTCATTCCAGAATATATTTTTGTCCATGCTGATAAATTTCTAAAAACGTTGGTAAGTGTCAGAAAAGCGTGAGTAAAGAAAGCTACCGTTTACCTAATTTTTCAGTAATTTTTTAGTAACTTATCCTAGCTCTTTTTTAAAGTTTTTGGATTAGCGGCTTTTGTCATCTTTTACTAACTTTATTTTATTTTCTTTTTTACCAAGGCTTCAAATATATCAACTCCTGTATGAATTTATCAACCTTTATTTGTCACTGGTTATTTTTTTTTATTTTTTTTTATACTTACCAATACTTATCAAATTCGTATTTAGCTAAAGAATCGAAGAAAATCATACAAACTCTAGGAAAAACTTCATTTGCTTAGACAATCACAAAAGTACATTGCATGGCTTAATTCGGTGGGCCATAACATAGTTTTGAAAGCCACAAATAAATATGATTTGGAAGGAATACATGATAAAACCGGTCTTTCGTGGCTTAAGATTATTAAAGAAGATATCTAGCCAAGTTTTCACAACTTCATGCATATCGGTGAGCTACATCTTGGAATTTGAGATCCTAAACCAAATGAATCCTTGCCAATATCATTTTGCAAGTAATAACAATCTCTCTCAACCACTCTCGATCAACCGCGTAGGAATTGATGAATTCAACAACTCTACACTACCCTTGGAGCAGCAACTAGCTGATCCTATGAGAATAGATTATTACTATCGTCATCTCCAGTACCTTCTGAAGGCAATCAAGTAAGCAATTTTCAAGCAAGATTCTTCTCATAATTCGGCACAAAGTCTCATATTTCATAAGTTTGTACTACATGCAAATAATGGTCGTGTCCGATGTATGCTTAGGGACGGAGTGAACGTGAAGCGTTACTTCGCATGGTCGTTGTTGGACAACTTCTAGTGGGGCTCGGGCTACACTGTTCGTTTTGGCATCAACTACGTGGATTACAAAAACGGATTGAAGAGACATCCCAAGCACTCGTCAATTTGGTTCAAGAGCTTTCTTAGGAAGCATGGAAGACTCGTGTTGAATTCTCATCGCCAGGTCTTGTGGGATTTGCATCCATTGTGTTGAAAATATGTCTCGATTTGAGCCCGTTGGACAAGAATACGTGAACTTGACCACGTACGAGTCAGCAGAGCATGTGAATTGGCCGAAATTGTCAGAAGAAGATTGCATGCGGATCTATGAGTCGCAAGCGTGAAGAATGAGGCCAGAAGGGAGCGTGCAGCCGCGAGAGAAGAGAAGTCCATTATTTTATTCTACCTCTTTTAATTGCATGCACATGGACGTGCATGCATGGCAAGAAATGGACGTAGAAGACCAAGGCCAAAAGTAAAAAGTTGTGGGCTTGTTTTGTCTTCTTTCTTTAACTCCTTGCTTCTTTCCTTTGTTATTTTATTCAGCTTGCAAACAACCAAAGGAAAGAAAGGATAAAATATTACTTGAAGGAGTTGAACGTCGTGGAGATGGTCTTGGAAGACGGCGGCCATCCTTATTTTATGCTTATATTATGGGCGCATGTTTTCTGCCTTATTAAATGCGTCCCATGCATGCATGCGTGCCCGTGAATTTTGGTGGGCGTAAGTGCTGATTGCGAGCGCCGAATGAGTTTCACATTTTCTGTCTTGTTTCGCCCTTAAAAGGCAGAGGAGCGAAGGAGAAGATGGCGCTGAGTTATTTCGGTGGCCGAGAGAGAGCTAAAGAGCTGGTGAGAGAAGTCGTGAGACTTCCTGGAGAAAAGCCAGAAGCTCTCGGCAGAGAGAGATTTTCTCGTTGTAATTATACCCGAGTGTTTTAGCCAGTTAAATTCTTGTGAGTAGAATTTGTTGAATTCCTTGAGTGAGGTTTCACTAGGAATTGTGAGGGGCTAAACATTTGTGTGAGTTATTTGGGTATAATTTGAGGTGGGAAACACCGAGTGTGTTTGAGTATTTTCGAGTGATTGTAATCTCCGGTGTATCGCTTGTTTCTATAGTGGAATTCCGTGTTGCTCTCCCCGTGGACGTAGGTTCCGATATTCGGACCGAACCACGTAAATCCGGTGTCCAATTTCCTTTCCTTCATTCTGACTATTTTATCCGATTCACTTGCTCCGTATTCCGCGCGTGCAAGAACACATTGAATAAGCAGATTTGCTCTAAATCCCATCTTCATTTGATTGTTTCCTAAGGCTATTTGCTTGAGAGTGCCGGCTGAAATACAGTGATCAAGTCGATTGAATAAAGAAACGAAAAATCGTTTTCCGCATGATGCTAGATGTCTTTTTACAGTTGTAGAATGAACTTTCTCATGACACAGTCGGGATATTGTGGGCCCAACTGGACAGTTGGGGTCAGTCTTGAAATTGTGGGCCCAACTAGCCCGTTGGGCTTAGTCGTCATGCCATGATAAGAGGCCTATTCTAGGGTCGGCCCTTTTGGCGTGCTTAATTTCATTTTTCGAGAAAACGGGAGATAATAACACACCCGAGAAAGAAAATGGCGGGAACATGTCATCTCGACCTTGACCTGCTCCTCCCATGAACACCGCAGAGCCTCGAGCTCCCTCAAGCCGTCGCTTCTAGTGTTGACTTCACATCATCACCTTCATTATCGTCTTCATCCTCCTCCTTACCTCAATTATTACGGTGAATGTAAATCCGCCATTGCCTATGGCAACTGACAAATATTAGGCCTAGCTTAGCTCTGTACACCTCCCTCGCTCCGTTTGAACTCTATTTTCCCCCGCTCGGATCTCAAAAGAACCTCGTGGTTTGGCTCAGAGGGGTCTCGGTTTTGATGGAAGTGGGAGACCGCAGTGAAACCCTGCCAACCGACCGAAGAGAGGCAAATCGAAGACCTCGGGGAAGGGCAAGGACAGCGTTGTCAAGCAGAAGTCGATCTATGCTTTCTTCTTTTCCTCGCTAATATGGTGGTTTCATGACCAATAAATGACTCATGATGACTTAAACAATTATATATATATATATATATATATATATATTTATTTATGTATGTATGTATGTATGTATGTGATGCACTTGGAAGCTGCAAGTTGCAACATCTCAAAATAGGCATAAAAATTCATAACTGCGCGTATTTCACGTGCATGCACCACGGCCATTACTACAGCAACGTGATCATTTCATAATAAAACTCTTTACTACATTCACACATATATTTAGAGAGAAAGAGAGAGAAGCAAGAGCAAGACAGTCTTGAGTTGCTAGGCTACTAACCCAAAGTTATTCCTTCCATCAAACTTCTTAATACAATCATAATTGCAAACACAACATCTCCATTAAACAAGCAAAAGCTCCAAATCATCTCTAAATCTTCATGCCTAGTGAAAATAAAACACGGAAACTAAAAGATTTTGTAAATTAAGTTTAACACAGGAAAAAGAAATTACCAAAAATTTCAGCGAAGAATGTTAAAGATACTAGATATTTATATGATTCAATTCGATCAGTACCTACCCCATGAAGAAAGACTTGCCAAGAGATCCACTAGTATTTCGGATTGTAAAATCACTCAATGTTCAAGGGTTTAACACCTAGAAATTACATCCCAAACAAACCAACAAGTGTTGTTATTTAACGATCATTCCTAGAGAGCTACTCAGAAAACTCAGAGAGGGAACCTTAAGACTTCTTTTACTTCCTTTTATGTTTGATAATTGAGTAAAATTGCATCTCTTATATTGAAAATCCGCTTTAGGAAACTTGCTCAAATTAAAACGGCTTAAATTCAAAAACCACTCAAAAAAATAAACCCGCAAGTTAGAAAACCTACTCTAATAGGGAAAACAAATTGGATCGTTTTTTTTTTTTTTACAAGCTCAAACTTGAGAATAATTTAATATTGATCACTCCATTCGCTCATGCTTTCCATCGTTTGAAAAAATGGATTGCCATCTTTAAAAGAGTCCTTACACCTTTTTTTTTTCTTTTTTTTTTTTGGTCGAAAAAGGGTCCTCACACTTGAAACACTTCTATTGATCCAAAAGAAAAATGCAACTACCCAGATTTCTTATATTAGAAAAATCCGAGTTGAGCATTAAAATATAAGATTTGCGCTTGAGTCAACAAGCCAAATTGGGGTTTGTTTGATATCATATGGCACGGTTCTATAATATTAGTTTCGTCTTAGTTTTCTGGCGCGTCGAGAGCGAGAATCAAGGACCAAGCACACCAAGAATATGGAAATAATATTGTCACTAGTCCTAAGCGACACCGCAGCCCACGTTTTTTCCAATGACCCACATGTCGGTTGGCACGAACATGTGATATCAATACCCTTCAATCAGAATTCCATGCAAATCACGAGACAAAGTTGTCAATTCTAAGAAGTAGTACAATTGATCACTGTGCTAATTCAGACTTAATGCATCATCCCTCTCTTGATTCAACATTGGCGTCTCATCTTTTTGACTTCCCTAGTGTCTGGTACTCAACGTGGCCAACGTTAAAAAACAATAATTCATGCGATGCATGACGATCATCTTCATAGGGAAAACAAAAGGAAAAAGACCTATTTATCTTATAAAAAGATTGTCAAACTAAGCGGGCGTGATCAGCTCATCCTAATTTCGCGATATATATTTTCTCATAGAATAAATCTAAGTTACCATTTTCTAATCTTCAATTTGCTTAGTAAATAGACCCTAAAATTTTTGGGGCCCCTACGTGCGAATACGACAAAATTTCAGAAGTTGTCCCAAAATGCCAAAGTACGTTAGTTCGCTCGGCCCTTTCAGAGATCTGATCTGCGGATGGACTCTGGCAGGATACGTGCGATTGTCCTGCGCGTGCAGCATCACGAGATCACGATAATTCAGGAATTAACAAGTACAATCATTGAAACTCAAAACTGTAATATGACGTGGCTTTTCGATCCCATATTTTGCGTTTTACACGTGCACATGCGATGGATAAAAATGTAGCAAATGACCATTTGGTAATTCATCTTTCTACTCTATATATATGTACAGAATGGTGGGTTGCTAGGCAGCTGAGTACAAGCATAAATCAGCCATGGCGTTTCTGGTTTACAATAAGCTTGTGCTCTTCGCCTCCGTGCTTCTTCTCAGTAACGCGGCTTACGCTTCTTATGCTCGGTCCAAGTACGACACTGCATTGTTCAATCAGAGTAGCTTCCCCTCCGGTTTCCTCTTCGGGACGGCCTCTTCGGCATATCAGGTATCCTCATATCATCCTCTTTCTTTTTTGTGAGAAGGTGAGTTTGAGTTTGATGCATGTGTTCTTGTTTTATTGTTGTCACCTGTTCTCAAGTATGAAGGTGCAGCCAAAGTAGATGGCAGGGGTCCAAGCATTTGGGATACTTTCACCCACAAATATCCAGGTACACATCCAGCAATATAAGCTAGTCTAGCTATTCTTCTTTTTCTAAATGAAGTCAGTACATCGTGAGATTTGAAACTCTCTTTGATTCTGCCGCATAAAATGAAGTCGGTACATTGTGAGATTTGAAACTTTATAGACCCTGTTGTTGAGTGGTCTGGAGTGTCCCTCATCCTAAAAGTTAACTCAAAAGATAAAATTTTTCCTCATACTTATAAATCGACCACCAACCCCTTATATAACCGACGTGAGACAACTTCAACAATCAACAATTTCCTTCACAAATCAAGCTTGATTTAAGTGTTGGGTGGTTTTTGACCTCTCTTACCCTAAAAGCTAACTCAAAATGTGAAACTTTCACTCACACATATAAATCAATCACCAGCCCCTTTCATTCCAAATGTAGGGCAACCTCGACACATACGGCGTAAAGTGAAGTGTGGTTGCTTTTATTGGGAAAGGAGTATGAATTCATAAGAACTAGTCATGTGAACACTTGACAAATTGAAGATGTGTGTATTGATTTTTTACCTACAAAAAGCCCATCTTAAGTAGATGAGTTCGGAGCATTTTGAATATTTCTATTTTTGAGTAACCCTACGGACTATATTAGAAGGCAAAACGCGAGGTCGAGTATGCGTGTGTGGACCAGGTATGAACTATGATACAGTAAGAAATCGAACATATATCATTTAATTAAACAATGCATATGCGTCTCTTGCTCACTAGGTAAATCCTAGTTGAACCGATTAAAAAAAAAACCCTAGTTGTTCTTCAATATGCATTATCATCGCTATCCATTTGTCCTTATGATACAACCTATGGAAAATAGATAAATAAATAAATAAATAATAAAAATAAAAATAAAAAAAGGGATTTATGCGCAAGGACAAAGGGTATCTCAAAAGTATGGACAATGTCAATATTTTATTTTTTCAGGTAAATTTCACTTCTTTGTAATCCCATTTAGTAAATCGAATGGTCTTAGAGCACTTTATATGAAGCGTGATCGCTATTAAATAAAAGATCAATTTAATCCTACATTTACAGCAGCTTGTGCGAAGGTTTTACACTCGTGTTAGTAAAAGTATGTTAGTAATTGGAATATTAGTAGAGATTAAAAAAAAAAAAAAAAGCGCTGGGTGCACAAATCAAAATGGGGAAGGTAAGGATGAAGTGGAACTTAGAGAAGTCGTGGAGAATGATAAAATGGTCAATTAAAAGAGAGACCGCTCCCCAAATCTCTGCCTTGGTCCAGCTTGGCATGCTTCATGTGTTATTAAATGTCGCAATCTCCAAGGTCTTTTGCGAATTTCGCAAATTAAGTTAAAGATATAATTATGAGGATACGTCATGAGGACTTCAAAAGGCTTATTGGATCCATGGTCGACAATTATATATAATGTGATCGTGGATTCCAATCTATCACAATATTATTTAGATATCAAATGATGATTTCTCACGGTAATTTCAAATGAATTTGGTTCGATCTTCTTCTTCTTTTTTTTAAAAAAAAAAAAAAAAAAGAGAGATTTTAGTTTGATGTAGTCGTCTATGCTTGAGGTCAAAGCACCCCAGTTCGATTCCGTTGAAATTCAAGCTTCCTATTCCAAGGAATATAATATTACCCTAAACAAAAAGATAAATGAATTGATTGTTTTTGAGTCACCTCTTCCGTGTTTTATACAGTTTTCAGATTGATTATGCTGGAGAGGTAAAATTCGGTATATAAAATTGACTTCCAACCTCTTGTTTCAATATATATAAAAATATATAATAATAATAAAAAATTGGAAATTGATTTCCTAAATAATTTCAGCTTATGCAAAATCAACCAGCGCTTTTAGAAGTTGTTGCCTCAAGGCATTTTCGATTTTCTTAAATTGTCTCACGATCGGTTGTTAGAATCAATATATAGGCCTGCGGATTCTGTATCAAAATGGAAAAAGCAATGGGCAGATTGAAAATAAAAAAGGGCGTGTGTTTATCGATTAAAACAATTATCCGTAATCATTGTAATTTAATTGACAACTTTGGCCCTTCGTTGGATATAGATAGTTTGATTGAGGGTACTGGTTTTTCAATTTTTGGAATAGCATTTGGGTGGTATCCGAGTCACCTTTCTCGCACCCCGATTACTAATCTACCTTCCTTGCCGCGATCCTAAGAGTCGTGTATTGGAGTACAATCTCTTTATTAAGTGTACGCTAGATTGTTATTTCATTTTCTCTTTCAATTTTCTCTTCATCTGTATCTTATGATGGGACTTGTGTGATTTTGTATGGCCAACTATACTAGAAAAAATAGCGGATGGTAGCAACGGAGATGTGACTATAGATCATTACCACAAATACAAGGTATGTCATTCATCGGTCACGGCCATGTAATCTTTTTTCACTTCATCGGTCCATCTATACAAAATTATTTGTAAATAATCTACTTCATGCTATCCAAATCTTATTTTTCCGAGCATTACATGGTACAGGAAGATGTTGGGATGATGAAGGAGATGGGTTTGGATGCTTACAGATTGTCAATCTCGTGGCCTAGGATATTACCCAGTAAGTTGTTCTTGTCGTCCAATCTTGTCATCACCCCAAAAATTTTGTCTATTTTGCATTAGATCATACTTAGAATTCTTTGCTATATTGATGATTTCAGAAGGAACGGTCGAGGGAGGAATCAACAGAGCAGGCATTGCATACTACAACCACCTCATTGATGAACTCCTAGCCCATGGTATCAGCCTTATTCAACTCTCTCTTCGACTGCTAAATCCATCAAATATGTGTCAAATAATTTATTGGTATTGCTTATTAATTATGACCTACGCTTTCTTCTTCTTTCTCTTCTTTTAAATTCGTCTCCATTCGATGTAGGAATCGAGCCATTTATAACGATTTTCCACTGGGATGTTCCCCAAACATTAGAAGACGAGTATGGTGGTTTCTTGAGCTCCAAGATTGTGTAAGTGATTGTCACCTCAACGTCCCTTAGACTCCACTGAAGTTGGGCTTTGTTGTCCTCCTTCGAGGTTATGAAGATCGATCTTTGTTTTTGCTCGCGCAGGGGCCATTTTCAGGACTTCGCTGATGTATGTTTCAAGGAGTTTGGCGACCGGGTCAAGCATTGGATAACCCTAAACGAGCCATGGACTTTCTGTTATGGAGGCTATGTGCTCGGGAGTCTGGCTCCCGGCCGATGTTCGGCTTGGCAGCAGCTAAACTGCACCGGCGGTGATTCTGCCACGGAACCGTACATAGTCGGCCACAATCTACTTTTGGCTCACGCGGCTGCCGTGAAATTGTATAGGGATGAGTATAAGGTGATCCAAAGTCTTTTGAATCACCTGAATTTATAGATTAACAGTCTCGCTTCTTTCTAATTTTGGTCTGTTCCATTCATTTCTCAATCCTAATGGTGATATATGCATGCATGCAGGCATCTCAAAAGGGGGTGATCGGAATTACATTGTTAACTTATTGGTTCGTGCCCTACTCAGACGCCAAGCACAACCTCAATGCGGCCCAAAGAGCCTTGGACTTCATGCTCGGATGGTGATTGAATCGTTTTCTTCTCTCTATTTGTAATTAATCAGCTATCGACATATTTTGGCTGTGCTTAATACTCACTCGATCGATTGCCTTTCCAGGCACTTGGACCCGATAACCTACGGTGACTACCCGCTCAGCATGCGATCTCTCGTCGGAAATAGGCTGCCGAAGTTTACTGAGGAGCAGTCGCTCTCCTTGAAAGGGTCGTACGATTTCGTCGGGTTGAACTACTACACCGCCTACTACGCGGCACACGCGTCTTACTCCGTGAACGCTCAAAACATGAGCTACGTAACAGATGCTCTCACCAATCTCACGAGTAAGGAATCGAATTGCTGTAGTTGATATTCGATGACGACAATAATAGCGCTATCTTTTGATTTAAGTAAATTCTAATGATAATGTTTTTATTTTCTTCTCTTTTTTTTTCCCTTTTTCTTGTAGGCGACCGTAACGGGATACCGATTGGCCCAGTGGTATATATACACTCTTTTGTCCAATCTATTCTTCTTTAATTTGCTTATAATCTTTCATTCGCATCAAATAAAATGTAAATTAAATTTTGCAGGCTGCTTCAAGTTGGTTATCGGTTTATCCAAGTGGGATACGAAGTTTGCTACTATATGTTAAGAATAAGTACAAAAACCCACTCATCTACATCACTGAGAACGGTAAGTAGGACTTTCTCATAATGACTCGTTCAAGAAAAATAAGTAAAGATAGTTCATTCCAGAATATATTTTTGTCCATGCTGATAAATTTCTAAAAAAGTTGGTAAGTGTCAAAAAAAGCGTGAGTAAAGAAAGCTGCCGTTTACCTAATTTTTCAGTAATTTTTTAGTAACTTATCCTAGCTCTTTTTTAAAGTTTTTGGATTAGCGGCTTTTGTCATCTTTTACTAACTTTATTTTCTTTTCTTTTTTACCAAGGCTTCAAACATATCAACTCCTGTATGAATTTATCAACCTTTATTTGTCACTGGTTTTTTTTTTTTTACTTGTTTTAATACTTACCAATACTTATCGAATTCGTATTTAGCTAAAGAATCGAAGAAAATCATACAAACTCTAGAAAATCTTCATTTGCTTAGACAATCACAAAAGTACATTGCATGGTTTAATTCGGTGGGCCATAACATAGTTTTGAAAGCCACAATTAAATATGGTTTGTGAAGGAATACATTATAAAACCGGTCTCTCGTGGCTTAAGATTATTAAAGAAGATATCTAACCAAGTTTTCACAACTTCAAGCATATCGGTGAGCTACATCTTGGAATTTGAGATCCTAAACCAAATGAATCCTTGCCAATATCATTTTGCAAGTAATAACAATCTCTCTCAACCACTCTTGATCAACCGCGTAGGAATTGATGAATTCAACAACTCTACACTACCCTTGGAGCAGCAACTAGCTGATCCTATGAGAATAGATTATTACTATCGCCATCTCCAGTACCTTCTGAAGGCAATCAAGTAAGCAATTTTCAAGCAAGATTCTTCTCATAATTCGGCGCAAAGTGTCAAATTTCATAAATTTGTACTACATGCAAATAATGGTTGTATCCTATGTATGCTTAGGAACGGAGTGAACGTGAAGGGTTACTTCACATGGTCATTGTTGGACAACTTCGAGTGGGGCTCGGGCTACACTGTTCGTTTTGGCATCAACTACGTGGATTACAAAAACGGACTGAAGAGATATCCCAAGCACTCGTCAATTTGGTTCAAGAGCTTTCTCAGCAAGCATTGAAGACCCGTGTTCAATTCTCATGGCCAAGTCCTGTGGGATTTGCATCCATTGAATAAGCGGATTTGCTCTAAATCCCATCTTCATTTGAATGTTTCCTAAAGCTATTTGCTTGAGAGTGCCGTCTGAAATATAGTAATCAAGTCGATTGAATAAAGAAAGGAAAAATCGTTTTCCGCATGATGCTACATGTCTTATTACAGTTGTAGAATGAACTTTCTCGTGACACGGTCGAGATATTGTGTGTGACAGCCTGAATTTTTAGAATTTGTTTTCGATTAAAGAAATCGGGCCTTTCGTCGACGCGTCGATAGTGCCATTCTCTGAACTAATCACTCATGAGATAACTAGACTATCTGGGGAAGCAATTAAGGAATCTAAATGCAATGGACTTGAGAATTCGATCAGGAATCGACTGCTCGACCGTATTGATCTGCAAGGGTCATTATGGCACCGTCAAAAATCGATCAGAGACCGGAGATAGATCGATTCGATAGAGATATGTTATTAGTGTGTGGGTGATTCCACCTAATTGCAAAATTCTCATCGAACGTCACTAGATCGATTTTTCTATCATTCTTGTACTCGGTGTCTATATTTGAAACCTCGAGATTTTCACGACAACCGAGAGTCGCCAATGGGTCGAAGATGTACGTTGTGACTCGAGATAATTCGATCACAGGTTAATTGCACCAAAAATTCCTAAAAGTTACCCGGTAGACTAGGTCACGCTAAAAACGCATCGGATTGAAATTAACCGCGAATTTGAACCCGATTTCAGAAATTGAAAGTTCTGTCGTGTCACAATCTATTTTTGGAACATCGACTCACTCTCCGAAAAATTTTCGGAGATTCCAAGATTTTTATAGAAAATCGATTTGGACGTCGCGGAAAAATAGCGGAAATTCGGATGGGCCAAATTAAAGGAAATTTGGACTTCCAAGCCAATCTTTTGGGTGTCAGGGACTTATAGAAAATTGTAAGGGATTTTTCTTCAGCGAAATTGAACCTCGATTTGGATAATCGGAGAGGAAATTGGAGTTCAATTTGAGTAAAATTCGGAGTTGGACTTTGGGGCAGCAAATTGGGCTTTAAAATTGATTAATTGTGAACTATCTTACAAGAAAGAAATGGGGACACAGAAGATAAGATTGTGGACTTTAAGGGGGATATGAAATTAATGGAGGGGATGAGAATATATGACTTTGGACTCCCTTCCTTCGTGCGTAGCCCCTGAACCCGTCGACCTTCTGCTTTGCTTTTGTTCTCATTTCATCAGAAATTCCATCTCTTCTTCTCTCTCTATAACCGAGGACACCCTCCCCCAATTCGTCACCAACTCCCACGAAGCAAAACAGAACAGAAGACCAGCTGTCTTCTTCGTTTTCTTCCTCCCAAGCCGCGACACCTCCACCCACCCAATTCCCCTCTGCTGCCACGCATCCACTTGGTCAACCGAAGGAATTCTCCCCCAAGTGTTGACCGCCCTCAGCTCCACGCGGCCAGCTCGACCTCACCGCCGCCAGCAGCTGCTTCACGCGGCTTCGAAGTCCCGCTGCCGCGTCCAGTCAGCCCAGCAGCAACCAGAAGCCCCCATCGTTGACTCTCTCCACTGATTTTTGCTTCCAACGTTAGCATCGAAGCCGCTTCATGCTGCCAGGCGTCTTCCTTCGTGAATCGAGCAGCCACGAAGTTGATTTCCCCCAATTCATCAGCCCACGAGCCCAATTGCAGCCCGCAATTTGAGCCTTTGGTCCAGCTCGATTCAAGTCCACGTCTTCGGCCCAGCTCGCAATTGTCCAACCCACTTTCAGTCCATCAACTCCAACAGCCCAAGAAACCATTGAAGCCCACAACTCAGCCAAGCATTGGCCCAACAGATAGCCCAATTCTAGCCCACTTGAAGCCCAGCAAATTCAGTAGTTCAGCCCATCTTGGGCCCACGAAGCAGGCCCAGCCCGCATCCAAGCCCAAGCCCGAAGTCAAGCCTAGCTTTTGCTGTGGGCTTGCAAGGCCTTTGGGCCCGGCCCAGAAGTGTCGAGGACGCCGCCGAAAATTTATTTTTGGCCGCCGTCGCGGTGAATCGTTTCACAATAAACCGGTGAATAAACCGGTGAGTTCATGCACTAAACTCTTCTTAGTAGGCTAATGACGTCTAAGGGGTGTTTATATTTAATTAATTAGAAATTAGGTGGTTAGTTAGATTAATTTAGTGATTTAATTATGCAATTATGCATGTTAGGTAGTTAGATTAGATTAAGAGAGGCCTAGATAAATTGTGTTATTTATCAATAAGGGTTTGGGAATTTTTCGGGCCCGTACCAGTATTTAATTTAGTGGTTTTGGCCTAGGTTGGTATTTATAGGATTTAAATTGAATTATTTAATTAATTTTAGAAATTAATTAATTATTATTTATTTTTCCGAAAATTAGACCGAGATGGTGGTGACCGAAATTTCATGATGATTGCAATGGTGTGGTTAATTTATGGAATCGAGTGTTAAATTGTGAAAATTGAGTGATGATTGGAAATTGGGTCAATTATTCCAAAATTGGTGAATTTTGATATTTATTCAGATAATCTCGGGTGTTGGGTTTTAAACACCGAAAATGGTTTTATATGCTATATAAACGAGTGGGATTTTGAAAAGAATTTTACGAATTTTTCGGGTCTAATATGACCGTGTACCCACACACGACTATCTTCATCGGGTGTTTTTAATACGAAGAAAATAAGCCAGGATCACTATTTTAATGGAGGCATTTGAGTGCAATGCACAGTGTCCTGAGCCAAGTTTGAGTGGTCGTGTATTGGTTAAGAGAACCCATCCCCGAACTTTGTCGGATGGACGTTACCCTATATGGGATACTCATTTATTGGGATTTGGGTTGCAGTAGAGGCTGGACCTATACTCCTTCGAGAAAGTCGTCTTTGAGAGACGTAACCGTGCTCAATGAGGTGAGACGATGCCTGGCTACACCAGTAGACCACCGAACTTCTAGTAGGCCATACCCTAGAGTGGGCGAAATTATCAATTGGAACGCATATTGAGTGAAGTAGATGCGCCGGATTATGGGACAAAATTGTGTGACATGGTATGGGATGTGTCATAACGATTTGGCCATATAATCTCGACCCATGTGATTTATTGAGTTGAGTAATACGTTTCAATTGTTGTGTGTATCAATTCTATACATAATGTATATGAACTGTGCTGACCTGCAGGGTGGAACTGACGCGAGGTAAGTCCTCTACGCTAAATGCGTGATTGTGTGGCTAGGACGCTTCTTAGCGTATTTCCCTCCTAATCGGGATTTAGAGCGTGGACTCGCTAAGATTTATATCTCACCCCGTTATGGGCTAAATTTTCAGGATCGTCTACTGGAGAACTTGAAGCCTAGAGGAGGTGATCTGAAGTGTAGGTCAGTTAGGATCGCTTTCTTTTTGGAAAGCTAGTCCTTGTAGTCTTTTGGTCATAAACCTTGTACATGACTCTATGTGAATATAAATGCATGTTTGTTTGTGAACCTGTTGTCCTGCTTTTCTATCCCGAGATGATTACTGTCAAGGAATTTATTTTCGCTTCTGCAAGTGCAATAAAACAAAAAGGGTCGGCGACTCATCCTAGGAAGTCGCAAAATATTATCGACCAGAGAGGGATGGGCACGCGCTTAGGGTTTGGGGCGTGACATTGTGGGCCCAACTGGACGGTTGGGGCACTCTTGAAATTGTGGGCCCAACTAGCCCGTTGGGCTCAGTCTTCATGCCATGCTAAGAGGCCTATACTAGGGTCGGCCCTTTTGGCGTGCTTAATTTCATTTTCCGAGAAAATGGGAGAAAATAACACACCCGAGAAAGAAAATGGCGGGAACATGTCATCTCGACCACGACTTGCTCCTCCCATGAACACCGCAGAGCCTCGAGCTCCCTCAAGCCGTCGCTTCTAGTGTTGACTTCACATCATCGCCTTCATTATCGTCTTCATCCTCCTCCTTACCTCAATTATTACGGTGAATGTAAATCCACCATTGCCTATGGCAACCGACAAATATTAGCCCTAGCTTAGCTCTGTACACCTCCCTCGCTCCGTTTGAACTCTGTTTTCCCCCGCTCGGATCTCGAAAGAACCTCGTGGTTTGGCTCAGAGGGGTCTCGGTTTTGATGGAAGTGGGAGACCGCAGTGAAACCCGGCCAACCGACCGAAGAGAGGCAAATCGAAGACCTCGGGGAAGGGCAAGGACAGCGTTGTCAAGCAAAAGTCGATCTCTGCTTTCTTCTTTTCCTCGCTAATATGGTGGTTTCATGACCAATAAATGACTCATAATCACTTAAACAATTTCCGTAGCTGATAAATGAATAATAAGAAAAAGCAAAACAAAAAAGTGACCTTCGAAAAAAGGGGGAAAAAGCCCTTTCAAATGCACTTTCTTATCATGTTATGCAGATTTCCTATCTTGAAAATTGAAAGAGAAATATTTATGTGACTGTAACTATCTTTAATTTCCTATAAGAATAACAGTTTTTTTAAGTAAAAAAATAACAAATAATTATTCTTTAAGAATTTGTGACTCACGATATGTTATTATTCTAAAAGTAGCCCAAAAACTGTTATGCTAACAAAATTCATTTTACTGTAATAAAAATTTAATACTCATACTCAACTCATACACAATTCAACACATATTACTAAAACACTTTCACATTTAACTCAATTTAGAAACTTGTACCCAAACTAAGGTGAGAAAGTAGAGCGAGCGAGCGCGAGATTGAGTGAAGGCGAGAGAGGGTGAAGAGAAAGTTAGAGAAGTGGATTAGATTTAAGTAAATTCCGAACCTATTTAACACTCATATTATTTTAAGTTTTGTCATTCTGAACTCATTTATGATTTGTTGAATATGATTAACTCATAAAACAACTCAACCCATCAAAGAAGGGTTAAGAAATGAGTATATAATCTATTTTGACCGGTTTGCCAACAAGCGATGACCCACTTTTGAACTGAACCACATGAACACGTGATATTAATACCATTTTATCCAAGTTGTTTGCATATCTTATAAACCAAGCAACAGAGTACAATAAAGGCCTTGGGATTGGGACAATCAAATCGCACATTTTATATATGAGCTATAAATATGAGTATTTTGCTTTGATATAGTTCGAACCCGAAAGCATATGTGACCCGCATAAGATAAAGTTGTTGGTTTTAACAAAAATATTATAACCTCATCACTAAGCTAAATTGAACTGCTCGCATGATTCCACTCTCAATTTAATCTTCACATCCCATTGTTTTGAAGTTCCTAATGTTACTCTTTTTCAAATTGGCCAGCATTATGAAAATGCAGCCACGATGCGCAACGATCATCTTCATAGACAAAACAAAGGAAAAGCACCCTCCTTTTGACAAACGGATTGTCAAACTATAGTGGGTGTAATCAACTCACTCTAGTTTAATCAAAGTAATTTTTCATTGAGCTAGCTAAATAACCATTTCTTTATTGAACACATTGAATTATTTTTCATTCAAATCAATTATTGAAGAATGCATTCAATGTGGTTATTGAATAGACCCTGAGATTTTTGGGTCCCCCACTGTGGGAATGAAGCAAGACTTCAGTAGCTTTTGCAAGAACAAATCACGTTAGCTTGTCAGGCGCTTTTGATGATCTCATTTGTGGATAGCCTCTAAAAAAATTCAATTAATAATTAGAGAGAGATATATATTGATGTGATGCACTTGCAACATCTCGAGATCACACTACAGGGCATAAAATTCATAACTGCGCATATTTCACGTGCATGGAGCATGCCCGAAAATACAACAACATGATCATTTCATAAAAAAACTCTCTACTACATTCACGCATATATAGAGAGACAGAGAGAGGGAAGCAAGAGCAAGACGATCTTAATTTGCTAGGCTATTGACCCAAAGTTATTCCTTCCATCTAACTTTTGAATATAATCGTAATTACAAACATGTCTTCATTAAACAAGTAAAAGCTCCAAATCAATTCTAAATCTTAATGCCTAGTGAATATAAAATGGAAGCTAATAGATCTTACAATTTGAGTTTAATGCGAGAAAAGGAAATTATCAAAAAAATTCAGGCTGAACATATAGGATATCAGAGGTTTGCGTGATTCAGTGTAATTGTGATACCTATTCTATGAAGAGAGATAATTGCCAACATATCTACTATGATTTCAGATTGTAAAATCATTTGATGTTCAAGTTTTTACCAACTTAAGGTTACATTCAATTCAAATCAAATCAGCAAGTGTTATTTGACAATCTTTTACGAAGAGCTACTCAGAAAACTCAAAGAGAGAGAAACCTGAGACTTCTCTTAATTACTCTTGGGTTTAATAATTGAGTAGAAGTGCATCTCTTATAGTCATAACCCGCTTGGGAAACTTACTCAAATTAGAAAAATCGCTCAAATCAAGAAACTACTCAATATAGGAAATCAAAAAAAAAAAAAAAATCATACTAGGTAACCTGCTTGACCAAAGAAAAATTAGGAAAATTGAGAAAACTAATTGGATCAGGTTTTTTTTTTTTTATGAGCTCAAACTAGAGACGTATTATTACTCTATAATAACACAGCCAAAATAAAAGCCATGCTAAAGAAAATGTGTTAGTCCTGGCATTTCCTGTTCATGAACTAGTGCTAGAATTCCATTTGAATTTGACAGAAAATAATATTGATCACTCCATTCACTCATGCTTTCCATCGTTTGAGACAATGGATTGCCATCTTCAAAAGAAACCACAACTAACCAGCTCTTTAGAGTAGAAAAATTCAAGCTGAGCATCGAAATATAAGATTTGCCCCTGAGTCAACAAGCCAGACTAGGTTTTATTTGATATTATACAGCACGGTTCTATATTATTAGCTTCGTCTTAATTTTCTGGCGCGTATAAAGCGAGTATCATGGACCGACCAAACCAAAAATATGGAAAAATATCGTCACTAGTCCGTAGCAACTCGAAATCGCACGTTCTTTCCAACTCATTTTGTCACCTACTTTAATATATTGCTTAGTGTATAAGTAACTGTGCTTAAGACCGACCCAAGTGAGGTAAAACTCAAGCCCAGCAGCCGCTGTCATGTCCTATTTATGTGTGCATTGAAACCACAAATCTATTTAAATTTGCCCATCCACAAATGCCAAAATCTGTCCAGCCTATTAAAGTCCTTCCCAACACATTAAGTAGCTGATGAGCGATGCGCCACATGTCGACCGCAAGAGCATGGGACATCAATAATACCCTTCAATCAGAATTGCCTGCAGACCATGACATGAAATCGTCGTTTTTGAGTAGTATAGTCGATCACTTTGCTAATTCAGACTTATGGCATCATTAAACCTTCGCGTCTCATCGTTTGAATTTTCCTAGAGTGTCTATCACTCAAGCTGGCCAACATTATAAGCAATAATTCACGATGCAGGACGATTGCCTTCACCAGGAAAATGAAAGGAAAAGACTTATCTGTTTTACAAAAAGATTGTTAAACTAAGCGGGCCGTAATCAAATTTCTCCTGATTTTCAATAAATATTTTCTCATTGGACAAGCTAAGTAACCATTTTCTAATTGAACACATTGCATAATTTTTCACTTAGATCAATTATTGAATAATGCAACTCGATTTGCGCATTGAGTAGACCCTAAAATTTTTGGGACCCCACTCCGTGCGGATAAGACAAAATTTCAGAAGTTGTCCCACGACCAAGTATGTTAGATCGCTCGGTCCTTCTGGAGACTTGTCGTGCGGTTAGACTATGGCAAGATACACGTGGTTGTCCTCCGCGCGCGGGATCACGAGATCACAATAATATGGCAATTAACAAGTACAGTCATTAGATGGTCTTGAATCTTTCATATCCCAAAAACTAATTTAAAAGAATAATGGACCACCCTTGCACATTAAATCTGAATCGAAGTTCCAACAATTCGTGACTCTCTCGTGTAACTTTTCTCTCACACTTATAATTCACCAACCCCTTACACGATTGATGTAAGACAATCTCAGCAATCTCCTTCTCACATATTAGGCTTGGGCTAGAGCTATTAGCTTCTTCCATAATTGATGTAGAACAATTTCAACAATCTTCTCCTCATCAGACTTGGGTTGGAGCTGCAACAAACCATAACTTTCTTGTCTTGGGTCGGAGTTGCAACAACTCATAACTCTCCCATATAACTTTCCCCCACGCCTTATAAACCGACTATCAGCCCTTTCACAATCAGTGTGAGACAATCTTAACAATCTCTCCATCACACATCAAATATGGATCGAATGCAACAACTTGTAACACTCCCTTGTAGCTTTCCCTCACACTTATAAACCACGCCTGGGTCAAAGCTACAATAACCCATAACTCTCCCATGTAACTTTCTCTTACACTTATAAACTAATCACTAGTCCCTTTCATAACCGATATGAGATGATCTCAACAATCTGCCCTTCACACATCAGGGTTGGGTCGGAGCTGGAGCAACCTGTGACATCCCAGATTTTCAACCCTATCTTCTACTGAATAAATCGGGCATTTCATTGACGTACCTATAGGGCTGTTCTCAGAGTTGATCACTCTCGAGATAACTAGACAACCTGGGGAAGCCATTAAGAATTTTAGGGCAAATAAACTTGAGAATTCGATTAAGAATCGGCTTCTTGACTGTGCTCATCTTTAGAGGTCAATACGGCACAATATAAAATCGATTCGAAATCAGAGATAGGCTGGTTTGACTGAAATGTGTGGCTAATCGTGGGTAACACCACTAAATTGGAAAATTCTCATCGACCGGCACTAGACTGATTTTCCTGTTGTTTTGGGACCCTGTGTCCGTATTTGGATCATCGAGATTTTCACAACAACCGAGAGTCGCCAATGAGCCGAGTGGAAATATACATAGTATACTATATTATCAGCTTTGGGCGAGCTATACTATCTATTTGTCACCTTTGGGTGAGCAATCCTGATTTGATAGGACTTTATGGATAGTATTGAATGTGCCGACCAAGCATGGGTCATGATGACATGTAATCGACTAAGCCGATTTATCATTTCTTTTATCTGATATTGTGAATTGATTGATTGAATGCAAATGACCGATGAGTGGTCTTGTTGACATGTAATCGACTAGGTCGATTTGATCGATGCTTCAATCTGTAATGTGATTGCTTGGGTGCCTATTTGATCTGTGCTAATAAGCAGGTGGAATCTGAGGCCAAGGTAAGTCCTCTGACTCGTGTTGTGCTTAGGCAACCATGTGGTGTATTGGTTCCCTAATTGAGTCTTAGTGGGGTAGAACTCGCTAAGACGTAGTCTCATCTCGATTGTGGGACAACATTTCAGGACCTTGATGAGGAGCTAAGGAGGAGGAATCTGAAAAGGAGAACCTTGAGGTGAAACCTGAGGAGAAAGATTTTTGGAAGGAGAAGATAATCCTGAGAGGGATCTTGAGTACGACCCGGATGAGGACTGAGATCCCATCCTCTTTTGTGAATCCTGTTTTGATGTGAATAGTTGTGAAGTACTCTGGTTTGTGTTATGTATAAAAGTATGGTTATGAATTTCAATATGAAAAATATGGCCTTGCTTTTCTATCCCATCGTTATATTGTCTGGGGATTTATAACTGCTTCCGCATATGCTTAATAAAAGAAAGGGTCAGCGATGCGTCCTGGGACGCCGTTATTAATCGGCCAGGTGAGAGATGGGCACGCGTTCAAGGATCGGGGCGTGACATCCCGTTTAAGTGGTATCAGAGCGAAGTTGAAGATTAGAGTGATAAGGAGCGATGGTTCATGGGATAGTAGTAGGATGACCTTTAAATTCATGCCGGTGCATGTCTATGATGGCTGATTGGTAGAACTGTTTGTCATGTGTGAATCGCTCATCTTCTAATTCAGTTAGAATTGGAAGCAGGCTTCAGTAGAAAAGACTGAACCATGAGTGATCAGGAGCTGAGAACTCATAGTAAGAGGATAATATCCTCTGTAACTCGGGGTAAATTGCTGAGAAAGGTCAGTACCCAAGGTGGTTGTGGCAGAGTGTCGGCTCTGGCCAGCTCGAGCGTAAGAGTACCACCATAGGTTGGTACTAGTGTAGCAACGTCGAATGATCCTAAGTTCGATAGGATCGTTCTGATGCTAGTGTTCCTTGGGAACTAGTTCAACCAGCAAGCGCAGGATCAAGTTGTTGTTGTTGCCACCTCTGCCGAGGTCCAACCTAGAAGGATGATCAGGAAATAGATTTCGACATCCGAGTCAAGACTAAGCTCAAGCAGATTTGGAAATCGGTCGGGGAAAAGACTGATGTCAAGGGAAGAGTATTCTATTCCACCCAATAGGAATGGTGGGATAGTAAGGTCAGCACCGAGACAAATGGAACATGTTGTTCCCATGGAAGATGATATGGATCAATCTCAGGTATTCCGAGGACAAGAATTTATGGCAGGTGTCACCAGCACGGACATTGGTTTATGGGTTGTCCACGCTGGCAGATGGAACCTTGGTAACGGGTACTGCTGTCACCGTCGATGGGATAGGTCAGAAGAAGTGCGCCATAGAACGCACTGTGGAATTTTTGGGATAGGTCTCCGGTACAAGAAATGGTGCATGCTGGCACTTGACAGGAGGTAGAAGACTCGCCAGATAGGTGTCGAAATTGTGGGAGGAAACATGGATAAATCCAGTGTCCGAGTATGGCGAGAAGAATGGGAATGGAACCGACCCGGCACAAATCAGAGGAAGAATGTTCTTGGGAAAATGTTATCAGAGTAGCACAGCAGGGTTTTGGTTAAAGTTCGGGGATTTTCAGTGTGTTGAAATAAAACGGAAGAAAGGGGAATCACTAGCAATGGTCATGCTTGACTAGTTGTTAAGGTGTAACTTTAACGCTACATGAGTAGAGTGGGCTCATGGAACATCATGTGGTATTGAATCATGGTTATGGAGTAATCCAGCTTAGTCTATTAGCACGTGAAAGTGTCGAATTTATTGAAAGTCGAAAAGAATCTTCGATTTCATTAATCTCGTCGGGTGAAGGCAACCCGCTTGTTGGATGAAGGTTTCCAGGGTTACTTGGTGATGGTCATAGATAAGATAGATTGGAGAATTGGAGATGGGGGACACCTCAGTAGTCTAAGAATTTCTAGATGCGTTGTAGTAAGAACTATCAGACCGTTATCAAAGAAAGAGATAGAAATTGCGATCAAGCTAGCACTAGAATAGAGTCACTCTCGAAGGCTTCTTATCAGTTGTTGTTGTCTGAATTGTGAAGATTGATGAATAAGGAATTCATCTATACTAGTGTATCACTTTGGGGAAACATCAGTTTTGTTTGCGAGAAAAAGAAAGATGGTTTGTTGCGAGTATGCATCGACCATCGCCAACTCAATTAGGTGACAATCAATGATAAGTGTTCATTACCGAAGATCAATGAATGGTGTGACTAGTTATAGAGAGTGTAGATGTTTTACAGGTTGACTTGAGGACAGATTATCATCAGCTGAGGACCAAGAAAGAGATTATACCGAAGACAGTGTTTCGTACTTGATATGGCCTTGGTGAGTATAATGTAATGCCGTTGGGCCTGGCAAAAGCTTCAACTACTGTCATGGATTTGGCAAACCAAGTGTTCGAAGAATATCTAGATCAATTGTGATCGTGTCTTTCCATGATATTTTGTGTAATAAAGGAATGCTAAGGAGCACGAGAGACATCTGAGAATGATGAAGGAATCTCCATGGACCCAACCAAGATAGAAACAGTTATCAGTGACCAAGACTGACAACAGTATCAGAAATCAAAAGCCGTATGGGTTGGACAGGGTACTGTGAAAGGTTCGCGGAAGAATTTTCAGCATCAGCATCGTCGTGGATTCGACCTCTTAAGAAAGAAGAAAAATTCATATGATTAGACAAGTGCAAGGATAGTTCCAAAGCTTAAGCAAGAATTGGCTACCGCACTTGTGCCGATCATTCCTTATGGTTGTGGAGGAGACGAGATCTATAGAGATGCGTCATTTAAAGGATTGGATTGCGTGTGGATGTAACGTAGTAGAGTGTTACATACGCGTCCCATCAATTGATACCTCATGAGTTGAGTTACCTGGGGCATGACTGGAGACTCGCAGCATTAATTATCGCTTTAAAGATTTAGAGACATCATTGGTATGAAGAAAGATTCCAAATCCTCATCGACTATTAAAGCCTCAAGTGTTTATTCTCCCAGAAGAAGTGGAATATAAGACGGTGTCGTGAATCAGAACCTTGGTAGGACTAGAATGGTGCTATCTGGTATCACCTAGGAGGAACGAAAGAAATCACTGGTGCGTTGAGTCGAGAGTCTTCATTTGTGCATATGCTAGTTAAAGTATGGACCCTACTTAAGAAAGTCCGAAATTCGGTTTTCAAATTTGAGGTAGGCTACCTTTTAAATTTTATAGCTACCCTCAAAATTGAACCGGATATTCAGGTTAGAATCAAACACTTCAGTTGACAGATCGGAACGATCAGAAGATCTTGCAAGAGGATACTCATAAGGAAGATACCGACTTTCAGATTTCTGGAGATGAGACACTCAAGTCCCAAGAGTGATTGGGTGTATCTGGTGATGTAGCACTCAAGTAAGAGACCTTGTCAATAAATTCACTGTAGTGGTTATAATTCTCGACCAGACAATACAAAGTAGGTCAGAATCAGCATCAACTCGATTGGTGGATCGATATAAAGACAGAGATCACTAGACAGGTTGAAAGTGTCAGATGTGCTAGCAAGTGAAAGTTTAGTAATGCAAGCCGAGAGGACATTTACAATCACTCGAGAGTCCCAAGTTGGAACAGAAGTATATCACGATGGAGTGTTGTGATAAGTTTACCAAGAAGTCAGAGGAATAATGACTCCAGTTGAGGTAGTGGTCGACAAACTGATGAAGTCGGCCCACTTTATCGCCGTATGGAAGGATCTTGATTGGAATGGGCATGCAGAAGTGTATGTGTGTCGGACAGTTCGTCTGTGTGAATTACTAGTGACGAACTTATATCAATTTTGGAACCGAGGTTCCCAGTTTCAGCAGAACAGTCAGATAGTTCTTTTGAGGCAGAATAGAGTAGAGTGTACAGAACTTCAGTTTGTTGAGATGAGATCAGAGAAAGAAAGATCACAGGCCCAGAGTAAGTTCAGCAGTCGGTGATTTCAGTTGTCGTGATCAGAATCATATTATGGACCGCTCAGAGCTGTCCAAAAGGTTATGTCGTTGAGCATTGAAGGCCCTTAGAGTTCCGAATTGGTGATTGCATCTTTTTGAAGGTATCACCAATGAGGAATACATTGCACTTCAGCAAGGAGGAAAAGCTGAGACCAAGGTACGTAGGTTCCTTAGGGATTCTAGAGAGAGAATCAGGATCCTAATGTATCGTCTTGCATTGTTGCCAAAGTAGGCGCAAGTGCATGACATCTTTCACGTGTCTAGGTTGAGGACATATGAACCTGGTCCGACGCACATGCTTAATCATGAAGAATTAGACATGAATAACAAAGTGTCGTACGTGGAAAGCTTCGTTCAATAGGTTAGAACAGATTTTGTGAAGCAAGATGGTCTCCTTGGTCAAGGTGGTCTGACAACGCCACAAGACTGAAGAAACAGCATGGAAAAGTGAGACTTGATGAGACGACAGCACCCCACCTTTTTTCTAAGGATTGTTAAAGGTTTAAATTTCGAGGACGAAATTTTTATAATAGGGGAAGAGTTGTGACATACCAGATTTTCAACCCTGTCTTCTACTGAATAAATCGGGCATTTCATTGACGCGCCTATAGGGCTGCTTTCAGAGCTGATTACTCTCGAGATAACTAGACTACTTGGGGAAGCCATTAAGGATTTTAAGGCAAATAGACTTGAGAATCCGATCGGGAATCGGCTTCTCGACCGTGCTCATCTTCAGAGGTCAATACGGCACAATATCAAATCGATTCGAAATCAGAGATAGGCTGGTTCGACTGAGATGTGTGGCTAATCGTGGGTGACACCACTAAATTGGAAAATTCTCGTTGACCGGTACTATACTGATTTTCCTATCGTTTTTTGGGACCCTGTGTCCGTATTTGGATCCTTGAGATTTTCACGACAACCGAGAGTCGCCAATGAGTCGAGTGGGTTTATTGTGGCTCGAAGAAAATCGACCACGGGTCATTTGCACTAAAAATTTCTGAAAGTTACCCGGTAGCCTAGGTCACACTAAAACGCGCCAAGTGAAATTAACTGTGAATTCAAGTCCGATTTTGGAAATTAGAATTTCTGTCATGTCACAATAAATTCTAGGAGTATCGACTCAATCTCAGAAGATTTTTCTGACACCCGACACTTTTTGGAAAAAAGTTGTTGTGTGGCCATTTTCGTTCATTTGAAGCCGGGGATTTTGATGGTGAAATTGGGGAGTATGAGGGATTCTTGGATAAGGAAAATAATCAATTTGATAATGTAAATATCAATTGATTTTTGTGAGAGTTATTTGAGAAAAATTTAAGAGGGAATTTGGATGCAAAATGCAAGTGGGGACCAAGAACTCTAAGTTGAAATTCTTTTGAGAATCTATGTGCTTATTTAAAAGAAATTGGGATTAGAATTTTCTATTTGAGGAAATTCTTTTATTTTTGTGATCTTCTCGTTTCTTTTCCATTTTTAACCAAACACCTTTTCCCCCTTTCTCTCTCTCTTTCTTTCTTTCTTTTTCTTTTTTTTCTCTCTCTCCCCCTTTTTCCTTTTCCCCTCGTGCGCAGCCCTCCCCACCGAACACCTCTAGCTGGCTTCCACTTTGCTTTTTCTTCTTTGACTTTTCAAACTTCTCTTTTCTCTTATCTTCTTCTTCTTCTTCTTCTTCTTCTTCTTCTTCTTCTTCTTCTTCTTCTTCTTCTTCTTCTTCATCTTCTTCTTCTTCTTCTTCTCTCTCTCTCTCTCTCCTCTCTCTCTCTGGACACTCTGCCTCTTTCCTCTCTTGTTCGTGCGAAGCAGAAGCCGAACCGAACACAGCAAAACAGAAGCAGCAGCCACCGTCGTTTGAAGATCGAAGCAGCTTGCCGTCATCGCTGCACGCCGCCGGGCCGCTGTCCGCACCACCCACGCGATGCCGCGCGTTCAGCCGCCCGCGCCTGCCATCCCCACCGTGTGACCCCAGCCCTCGTTCCGCCTCTGTCCAGCCATGTTCAGCCACCTCCGGCCGCCGCCCAAATCCGTCCAGCCACCGCGCAGCCTCCCTGAAGTCCCGCTTGCCCTCCGCCGGCCTTACCTCGCCATTTCGACCACCGGACTAGCTTCGGCCAGCCAAAAGCAGCAACCCACAAATGGGTTTCCATCCCCCTTTGGGCCCACTTTTGGGTCGTTTCCGGGCCCCAATCCCGAGTCGTGTTTTGGGAAGTATCGACCCTCACGCCATCCCCATCGGATTGATCCGATTTGCGCGCGATTCCGGTGAGTAATCTCACTAATCCTTGCTTAGTGGACTAATTACACTTAAGGGTTATTTAGTTTTAATTAATTAGGATTAGGTGGTTATATTAGTGTAGATTAATGATTATTAGTCAATTGTGATGCAAATTAGACAATATGATTGTGCATTTAGCTATTAGATGTGGTCTAGTATTTAATGAATGTATCTTGGGATTTTTCCCGACCCTTATCGGGCTTCAATTTGGCAATTCGGGCCTAAGTGGAATTTTTAGTAATTAAATATTAATTTTTAAATTTAATTTAATTAATTAATTATTTTCCGGAAATTCAACCAGGATGGCCAGTGACAGGAGTTTTATGCTGATGATCATGGTGCAGTCCGTTTATTTAATTGAGCTTCATTTTGTGCTAAATTGATTTATGAGTGATTTTGTTGACGCCTAAATTTTGATTAGGTTATTAATTAGGCCTTAATTTCTTTATTTTTCATTTTTCAGATAATAGATAACAAATAACCAAAAAAAAAACAAAAGCAGCAGCCTTCTGGGCTGGGTTAACAAGCCTAGCCCCTTCCTTTTATTTTCTCTCGCACAAGCCCCCATCGGCCCAGCTTGTGCGACTCAGCCCAGCCCCTTCTTCTGTTTGTCTTCTTCTTTCTACTGTCGTCTTCTCCAATCGGATAAGCAGCACGCGCCGAAGACGAGGACGCGCGCAACACCGAAAGACAGAAGGAGGCGGCAGCGTATGATGGAGTGGACGCGTCTTCAATGCGAGGCGGCCTAGCTAGAGCCACCTCGGCGGATGAGACGCCGGTTCGGTCGGCGGAGGCCGTTTGATGCACGAAGACCGGCGATCGAAGCTTCGTCGACCGGCCGCCCCCTCGCCTATAAATAGCAGGCCACAAACTCCATCGAAGGACACGGCGAATTCAGAGATCTTCCCTTGAGAGACTTCAAGGGAGAATCAAAGAGCGAGCACGCGAGAGATTGGGTCGCGAAGCTCGAACGACCTCCCTCCGAGAGACTTCGGGGGAGGCCGGTGGCAAGCGAGCCCGAGGGGGAGAGATTCGAGTGGGTGGAGGTTGAGCGAGAGGGAAACCGGAGTAAAGGGGGCAGATCTGAGCGTGAGGGGGTTGAACGAGGTCAGTCGGAGGAGAGAGAGCCATCGTCTTGAGCAGAGCCGCCGCCATCCCGACACACACCACCACCGTTTGCCGCCGCGCCGCGCCTCCTCTGCAGACAGGTAACAATGGGTCTCGCTAGCGCCGTCACAGTCGAAACCCTAGCCACCGTCCGTCCGTTCCATGGCTGCCGAGTCATCGCCGAACGACGTCACAGCTTCCCCCTCTCGGCGCCGCGAATCATAGAGTTCTAGGGTTCCCGTGAAGCCGGATCGTCGGGTCGGGTAGGGTTACCGGGTCGTCAGGTCGAGCCGGGTCATTTTCAAACAGTGGGTTGCTGGGCCGTAATAAAAAAAAAAAAATTTCCTCCACAAAAGCACGGAAAATCCCTCAAAAATCCAAAAAGCCTTAGGATTTAAACAAGATTAGATATCGAAAGGGCATTAGTGATTAACTAGTGTAATCAAGTCCCCGTTCTTAATTTCTCTGGTTGCGCAAGAGCAAGTATTTCTCCCAATACTTTGCTTGGGTTTCTAATCGACCCACCACAAACCGATTAGTGGCGACTCTGTTTTAAAATTAACTTACAGGTTAAAAACTTGGACTATTAAGTCGTGAATTGGTGGACTTGGGAGAGTGCGAGCTAAAATAGGTCGCGATAGCTTGGCGACTCCGCTGGGGAAACTTGAGGACTTAGGCCGTTTTATCTTGTTTAAACAATTTACTGATTTGTTTTTGTTTTTTTATGCAGGTCAGTAGTTTAGAAGTTTATTTTAATTTTGGTTATAATAAAATGTTTTGTGATTATAAACTGTTGTGCGTGTTTTACTGTTTTAGCACTACACATAGCACACACAACTCGGCCGCCGGACCTGGGCCCCCATAGGATATTAGGATGGTGTTAAGAAAGATACGGCCTCGAACGCGAGACTGCATTGTAGAGGTTGCCTTTCTTTTCCCCGAATTTCTTTAGCCGAGATTAAGAGGGTACACTGCTAACGCAAGACTGCGACGGGCGGATACCCTTTTAATTTCAACAAGCCTTCATAGTTAGAAATCGAGCCGCACGTTCCATGTGCATGTCTCTGTGCTTGCCATTTTCTTTAAAAGCAAAGTAATTTATTTACTTTTACTTAGTCTTTTTTATTGGCCCATGGCAATTTAGGGTAGGTTTTTCGAGTCCCAGTTTATATGCAATGGGAGAAGATGATATCCAGTTTATTCCCACTCCCAAAGCAGAGCTCTTCAGATGGTGGGGTCAATTGGACCAGTATGCCCAAGAGCGTGTGAAAACCAAAGTTGGTCATCTTCTATCGTTGATCCGAATCATTGTTCATATTGAAGTCATACAGGCCATGGCACATTTCTGGTGCCCGAAGATGACTACTTTTATGTTTGGTAAGTTCGAGCTAACCCCAACTCTGGAAGAATACAGCATCATCACTGGAATGCCTCTCGAGAAAAAGCTGGTTAGGCCATCAACAGGCATTATCCCATTGCGTGGGTTAGCACGACTTTTAAGAACTAAAGTCCATGTTATGAGGCAAATTCTTGAAAACAACCATAATACCTGCCCACTAGCATTTTTGACTGCATGTTTTGAAAATCAACCCATGACCCAAAAAAGTGAGATTTTTCTCCTAGGCTTTTTCGGGTTCATCATTTTCCCCCATCAAAGAAACGTCATAAGTCCAAAGATGGCATAGATAGTTGATCAAATCTCAAGGGGGCAAAATTATGTCAACATGATTTTAACCGAAAAATTCTTGTCCCTCAATCCTTTTAAAGAAAACACGGAAAAAGTCATGCGGGTCTCCTTGGAAATTTTACAAGTCTGGTTCTTTTCTCACCTAAATGAATATCGATGCTTCATGCAATCGTCTGAAACAAATAATTTTGAAAATCCATTACAGAAATTTATGGTTTTAGGACCATACATTCCTAACCAAAGCTGTTTAAATTGGATAAACTTCCTAAGAGACCCGACTTCTGAGGTATTCCAATGGTGTGCTGGTTGGTTCCATGAAAAGAGAGCTCGCTTTGCTTACAAACGCTGCCATCCAATTCCGTTGCTCGGCCTCACCGGCGCCGTTTCTTATTTCCCATATCGGGTGGCACGACAATATGGAGCCCTTTAGGAGATCCCTCCGCCTTTCAAGAGGAAGGCCCCTTCACTCCTTTTCACCCATCAAAGCCGTGAATACACATTCAAGATTGACATTATCGAGGAAACATGGAACAAGTGCCATCGCAAAAGGATCGTGGTACCTGAAGGGCTTGAGGGACAGGAAAAGGCCCACCACGCCTCTGAGTCATACATCTGCAACCATCGTATCCCGACAAAATTGAAGCCATCGGTCCCTCACCCAATCAGCGAGATTAGCCAACACGAAGAAGCAATGCTTATGCAAAGGGATTTGGGAATGGGCTGGATACACGTCTCAGAGTCGGTCCAAGAAAAGCAAGCATCTTTGCAAGAACAAGGCTCCTCGTCGCATATAGAATAGCAGTCATGTGCCCCCAGTATTAACTTTGTGAAAAGTTTTGTCCCATTGTTTAGGGACTTTTGCTTAATACCTAGTATTTCGTTCTGTCATTTTAAAGTTTAGATGTCAGAAGTGTGTTGTCTAAGTATGTTGTCTGTAAAATCTTTTTCCAAATAAGAAAGCTAGACCATTGCCATGGGTCAATCTTCGTTTACTTTCGTGCTCATTCATGGTTTTTGCGACGGTAGGTAATTATGAATCGTTGGCAACCAGCTACCCGCGAATGGCCTCACGTGATAGGGCCCGATCAGAATGATGTACAAAATCGCCTCGTCAACATTGAAGACGGCGTAGGACAGATGTCCATTATCCTTCAACAGCTCTCGAGGCAAATGGAATCCACTCAAGCCAAACCCAACTATGTAGCTGCTTTAAGCACACTTCTGGCACCTGCGAATTTGCTAGAGGATGACCAATAAGATAGACAGCTTGAAAAGATCATGAAAAAACTGAGCCAGCTGTAGGAGCAAGATCCCATGGACTTATCTAACTACGCCGGCATTAAGATCCCTGAGGAGCTCAAACCACTTGAATGCGAAAGGTATGCTGATACCTCTCGCCCAGAGACCTACTTGCAGGCCTACTTGGTGTGGCACCCCTCGACGGCCCCCGATCTGTTAGGGTCGCCACAGTTCGCTCACCTTTCACCTTCCCTAATAACATGTCACTCTGATACCATTTCAATTGCAGCGGGTCCATACAACCTGGGGGTTTACACATTTTTTTTTTTTTTAGATCGGTCCCTTGCGCAATTCATATAACGGAAGCATATCCAACAACTCCCTTCCCTATATTCAGAAAGCGATGCACACCAACTAAACATCTTATATAAGTTAAAGCCGAACACTTTTATTTACTTAAACCAGATGGACATCATTCATTGGTACATCAAAATGCCGTAGTCTTCTATATTCGGCTATACTTCAAAAGATGACCGACATCTCCTCCAACAGTCATACACTTAAAGTCCATTAATCAGTGTCGGCGTCTAAAAGTTCCTTCCCTTGCTATCCTCCTCCTCCTCGCGGTCATGTCCAATCACTTGATCCATCTACCGGTAGTAGTGGCGCAGAGGTGTCTTATCTAGTCGAAATGTTGGTCCTCGAAGGGGTGAGTACAACCACTCGGCAGGTAAAGGACCAATAAACCACTCAATGCATCATGCCACACAATCATCGCAACCATAGCATTACATGTCATTGAAGTATCCATGCACAATTTACCTTGATATCATGCACATGTCATCATATCTCATGTACATACATCATCATATAGTCATCACCATCATGTCATACACTTACAATCATCATGTCACATGTACCATCATCATTACCATGCATCCATGCACTCATCATCATCATATCACATGTACCATCATCATTACCATGCATCCATGCATTCATCAATCATCATATCACATGTACCATCATCATTACCATGCATCCATGCATTCATCAATCATCATATCACATGTACCATCATCATTACCATGCATCCATGCACTCATCATCATCATATCACATGTACCATCCTCATTACCATGCATCCATGCATTCATCAATCATCATATCACATGTACCATCATCATTACCATGCATCCATGCATTCATCAATCATCATATCACATGTACCATCATCATTACCATGCATCCATGCACTCATCATCATCATATCACATGTACCATCATCATTACCATGCATCCATGCACTCATCATCATCATATCACATGTACCATCATGCCATAGGTGCACATACAACCATGATTCATATCATCCATGCTATCAAGCATACATCACCATGAGATCCATTCATGCCTTCATGAACGCATTTTCAATATCAAATAGCATCAATTTATTTTCATAAGCCGATCATGCATCATGCCATATGCATACACCCATGCACATGATTCATTTTCAATTCTTATCGTTCACAAGGATCTCATCAGTTTTTCTTTCCAGGGACCAATGTTTGCATCCCACAATTCATCGCTCGCATCCAACCAGACATCGCGAGTAACCTCCGGGCATGTATCCAAGATACAACCGGGCATCCGGCACCCCCACATTCCGGGCATTTCGTATCCCAACTGGCATCACGAGGAACCTCTGGGCATGTATCCAAGATACATCGGGCATCCGGCATTTACACTCCCTGGCCGGGCATCTCGCATCCCAACTAGCATCGCGAGGCATCCCCCCGGGCACAAACCTCCGGGGCTTCCGGAATTATGTACCGACATACCAGCAGGATTCCCCCCCTCCTCTGGAATTATGTACCGTATACCACCGGGCATCTCGAAAATCCCGAGGAAATCTCCGGGGCTCGCCATGAAAATGGTTTCCCCTACCCTCCGGAATTACGTACCGACAAACCACCAGGCCTCCCCTGGAATTACGTACCGTATACCACCGAGCATCCCGACACTCCTGGGGCATCATCGGCTCACACCTCCGACGGTCTTCTCATCACCACGATGCATATTCTCATACATCTCATTTTCAATTTCACATTCACAATTATGGCTCAATTTCAACATGGCATATGATATGATGGCTAACAAGATCATTTTCATCATTTGATTCTTATATGCATTTCCAATCATCATCATACATGCAGCAAGATCCAATCACTTATAATAACACAATCCAAAGGGTCCATGCAACACAAGATAATCCATACATCATGACTTTTAAGATTTAGCAAATTTCAGCTTGCACAGTTTCGGAAAACATGTAAATTGAATATCCATATGATCTTCAAAAATTATAAAATCAGAGCATGTGATAGACAAGACATAATGGTAGCAACTCCATGAAGAACACATGCCCAAAAGAGCTTCACACAAGAAGATATAGTTCACACAAATACAGCATGCAATTTCGGATAGAAACAGAATGTGCAGTTTTTAAAATAATTCGATTAAAATACCCGAATGACCTCCGAAAATTATGAAATTTTACCAGGTTATATTTAAGACACTAAAGTAGATTTTTCATGCAGACTTCTAGGCCAGATTCGTTCTAGATAATTTTCTATAGTCATCCGAAGCTTCTGGTTCTAGCACCGAAACTTCCAGTGTAGTTATCTCCGAAATATCGAGTTTTCACCCACTTATTCTTCTTTTTTTCCTCTTAAATTTGGATATGTTTTACTTCCAGAGGTCCCCTACAACTTTCATTAAGGGATCTAAGTCAAATTTCCAAAGAATAGTCACCATATGGGTCCATGAAGTCTCGGGTGTCCAGTACCGTGTCTCCAGATTTACCGTCTTCAAGAGTAAGTCGATTCACTAGGCTACACTTGCTCATTTTACTTCAAATTTGAGTATGTTAATCTTTAGGATGTTCTATGAAAGTTTCATGAAGAATTCGAAGAGATATTCTTGGTAAAAATCGACATGCAACCCACAAAACTACCAAAAGGTCAGCAAAACAGTTCCAGATCTAGTGTCTTCGTAGGATGAAGGTTTGACCCCTTAAATCTCAACCATTTTGTCCCAAATTTTAGTATGTTGTAGTTTAAGATGTTGGCTACAACTTTCATGAAGAAATTAAAGTCAAAATCCAACTTGAAACATGCATGCAAGCCTTCACACGATTCTGGGTCGGGCGGTTCACACGAAATCAGCAAGCACATTCAAGAACAAGTCACATTCTAGCTTCGGTTTTGCCTACCCTAACATCCGAGATCTACCACCAACAAATCACACATGCAAGACACAAATGCAAGAGTGGAAATCGATCCCAACTTGCCTTAATTCTAAGGAAAACACAGCAAGAACGACGGCGGGACTAGGCGGGCTCGACGGCGGGGCATGGCGGCGACGAACCTCCTCCTTCCTTTCTCTCTTCCTCTCTTCCTCTCTTTCTCTCTTTCTCTCCTTTCTCTCGGCACCTAGACCGACCATTCTCCCTCTCTCTTTCTTTTTGGTTGTATGTATATTTGCATGCACTCTTATTTTGCATGGGGGACACTTGTCCCTAAGAAGGAGAAAAGTGTCTCCTTTGTTGAAGACACTTGGAGGCCATGCGGCTCCTCCTCCTCCCCCTCCATGCATCGACATGGGCCGGGCTTATGGCCCACTTTAGGCCCATCTCACTTGGGCCTAAAGTCCAAACTTAAATGGCCCAAGTTTATTTTTAATAATACATTTTAATTCTCATTTAAATAAATACCTAATTGCATAATAAAATGGCCAAAAGACTTTGTGACATTAATCCATCAAATCTATAAAGTGCATAGTCAAGAACAAAGTCTTCTTTATCAAATCGTCATATTTCCAATAGCCCATAGAAAAAATATCGATAATAAGCCCATAATTCCTTCACCACTTTAGGGCATTAAATTTTGATTTTTATTTATAGAAATTAATTAACATTCTCATAATCAATTAACATTTTCATAAGGGGGCTCTGTCCAAGAGATAAAATATTGTGGCCGATGATGTAATTGTCCCTATGGCCATTCAAAGACAAATATCGTTTCCCTCAAAATCAATATTTCGGGTTGAAATTCCCGGATGCCACACTTGGTCCAGAGGATGATTCAATCATACCAATCAAACCTGACTGGCCCCGCCTTGCGGTGGTACATTGTAAGGAAAATTAATCTCCTTAAAACCTGGGGGGAACTAATCGATGTTTTTCGTCAAGAGCATAATGTTGACATTAGCCCCAACATCGCCCCACCCTACGAAGAACCGATGGTCCCGGAGCACAAGGAGCCGATAGTCGCAGAGACCGGAGAAGAAGATGTCAATGAAGCCTTGCACGATAAATGGAAGACCAAGCAACATCCTATTATTGAGAAGCTTTCCTCTAGGAAAGGCAAGGAGCCCGCAGACGAAGTCAACACTACTCAGAGCCGAAGCATGATGGGACGGCTTCTCAAGCTTACCGCAAGAGCTATGGTCCAAAGAACGCCGACCCCCATCAATCTAGGGAGTGAGGCTCCACCATCTCCCACTCCTCTTGACAAAGTCCAACTAGCAAAATGAAGAGCCTTACTTAAAAGGTCCAGACCAGGAGTCAAGAAAAGAAAGCCTGAGCCGCTCGAGTCAATGTCTGCCACTGAGTGTAGGCAAAATCTAATAGCCAATGGGTCACCGCGCCAAAGCTTCGAGCATCCCCTAGGTACAACCCTGAAGGCTACCAATCCCTAGGATACAATCCCGATAGCTACCAGTGTTATACAGATGAAATCGGCCATTCATCATATAACTGTCTCCTACCCACACACAGGGTCGAAAGCCTGTCAGAAGAGGGAACATTCGTCCTTATTCGCTATGATCCCAATGAAATACTAAGCTTGTCACCTGACCATGAGGATAGCTTAAATGCCTCATCCTTGTTTGGTGATTTTGACCTGAAAAAAAGCAATGGGATAATCTCGGTAGAGTCCAGCTTCCCTCAAACAAAAAAATTCACTACGATGAATATGCAATGGGAAAACCAGTGGCCTAACCAAGACATATCAGGCCCGTCTTGCCCTCAAAGAATCATGACCCCTAGAGAAATGTGGATACCTAATCTCCGCAAGTACAACGGCAGGACTTGCCCCGTGGCTCATTTGCAATACCTCCATGCTGAAATGAGTCGGTACTATAGCCCGATGTCATTCGCAACTCGGGCCTTCCAAGAAAGTCCTACAGGGCTTGCGTTGCAATGGTTCATCACAGCAGATATCTACCTCATGAGAGATTGGAATGAGCTGTCTTCGCATTCCCTTCGAGTATCAAAGCCGATTGAACCGAAGCGCCTTGCGAGAACTTGGTTCACTTTAGAAGAAGACCAATGGAGGATTTCCGAGCATATACAAGGAGGTGGGAGACTTTCATGATGCAAACCTATCCTCAACTGGCCGAAGAAGAAATGATAAAGCTGTTCATAGGAGCTTTACCTCGCAAGCATCGTTGTTGGTTGCATGGGTTGCACTTCCGTAACTTCAATGAAGTGGTCCTCGACTGCGAATACTTCGAGTCTACTGGAGGCGAGGAACTCAAAGGCGCTTGATTTGAGAATCAGCACTATCAAAGTGCTCCTTTTCATAGGAGTTTTCATGAGTTTTGCCTGTTTTTATAATTTCATGCTTCTTATCATGTCTAGTGTGCTACTGTTGCATTTTCCATTCCAGTAATCTAATGTACAGTTCTAATATTTTGTTTTAAAAGCATGAGGCGGTATCCCAAACCAGCCCGATGATGCTATCCAACCATGAAAAGAAAATATCATCCAAGGAGAATACTGAGGGCTGGGCTTCCTCATGCTTTCTTCCCCCCAAAGATATATACTTTTGAAAATAAAAAATATTTCATTACCAAAAGTTTTTGTCAAAACAAAATGTTAAATTTAATCTTGTTATCTTTCTGACTCACTCACTTCGTGTCTCGGAATATCATCCCTTCGACTTAGCATGACATGGGGCATTTAAAGCTGGCACATCATGTGAACTCGCTGAGTTCAAATGCACTCTTTCAAGAAAGTAAGGGCAAACAAAAAAGGATTATCCTGTTTCAAAAAGGGTGGGTCTTATTCCCTGAACATAATTTCGGAAATAATGTCCCCTATCTTCTATTTACAGGAAACAAAAGATAGGACGTAATAGGCATAGGCATACAGTTAAATTCGACGCATGCACACCATGGTAGCTCAAGGCAAGATAGCCTCCTCCATGCTGCTTTCAGCCTTCACCCTTTCTCCAACGAGCCAAGAAGCACAAGGAAGAAATTTCTTCTCTTCCTTTGAATTGATTACTGTCAATAGGGAAAAATCCAGACAGTCATGGCGATCTATAGCCCCCCCCCCACTCCCGACAACGACTTTAGAATCCGAAAGCTTCACTCCATGTTCCAAACGCATATTCTTCCAAGAAATAATTGCCATCAGAAGACTGGAGTTTTTGATTGTCCATCTTAGGTTCCATGGAAGCTTGAAGTACATGACTTTGCCCGATGCTGCTATAGTCAAAGACAGAAGGAGAAATTCCACAGAAGGAAGGCATTGAAGATGAATCAACGACCAACAATCATGCATACATGGTCACAAATGAGAAAGGCCAATCGAAAGAGACGTTGAACTGTGTCGAGACAAAGAGGCCATCATCGACATTCAAATATCCCTAGGAATCAGCACATACAAACTCTGAGGAAGGGTAATTCAGTATCGTTTCCAATACTCACTCTCCGAACTCATTTTTGACATATTCCCCCTATTAACAGGGGCATTGGGATTCAAGAACCAAGCTCAATGGTTAAATCGGGCGAATCAAGTGACCCATATCAATTTACCTAACTTGGTATGAAAGGACGTGTCGTCCAGGAGCCGGTTCAGTTAAATGAAAAAAGAAGCGCCCTACGGACACCATTAGCGCCTCTAGCCGAGTGGTACCCGGGAAGAAGCAAAATGGTTCGAAGTCGGGGTTCGAATCCCTAACGCGGCAGTTAGTCGCTTGGTAGAAAAAAAAAATTTACTTCTCTTACACTTGCAAATTACAAGAGAGCATGTGACCTAACAGAGTGAAAATTATAGGACTTCATATCCTCCTCGTACTTAAGATCTATCCAATCATTTGCAAACCAATGAAGGGTAATGTTGTATCGCTCCCAGTTGTTTAAACTCCTGAGAGAAATCGTGATTGACACGTTCTTTCCTATCTTTTGCAGGATCACCTAACTGTCAAAAACAATGATAACAAATCAATGAGAAGTGAAATGGCGTCCTGAATAATCGCCAAAGCAAATGACAGAAAATCTTCAGGCCTCAACTCACATTTGATTTTGGCCATACTAATTGATCTACTTGTACATCTTCTCTTCTATAGAGGCAAAAGCATCAGGGCCCGTCGAATCAATAAACCAGATTCCAATCCCTGGCTGATCGTTCATGTGTCATATCCCTATTCAATAGGGACGATCCATTGACACCCATTTGTGAATAACTCTTTTGATGTTTAAAATTCGACACATTTGTAAATACAATTTCACCAAGTAAACACCCCTAAAATTGTCAATAGGGTTTCTTGAGTAAAAACCATTCATTTGTTTTGAGAGTACAAACTCTCTCGTACTTAAAATGCTGCATGCCTTCTCCAAATGGATTTTTGCATGACGATTTTGTCTGTCTAAATCACTGATTCCATTGAGGGTTATTAGAATAGACATCTAAGTGAAGAATACAAGATTGATTGAGCATGCTGGATGAGGCGCGTCAGAATGATGACAGGCAAGCCATATCCTACACACAGCCCCCCATCTATACACTTGTGAGATGAGTACAGAAGATTCCATGATTGCAGGGTAAAGAGTTCTCTCGCGAATAGTACGATAACCAAATCAGTGAGAGGCATTCCATTGCTCACCCCCTTTTTGAGCCCCATACACTGGTGAAGCTCCTCTCATCAAGAAACACCCCCACACTTGGGCATGTCGAAGACAAGGCAAATCAGCATCACAAGGTGAGAAAAGGGATAGAAATTTTCTTGCTCGCACTTGCATCAATCTTCGGGTGTCTTTATTGCATATGAACACTCGCGTTAATTTAAGTGCCCTAGAATGACAAAGAGCAATTCTTTCTTTACGCACTTGTATTCATTGTACAACCCAATTGAGTCTGTAATTTCACCCTCACATGGAGGCAAAACAGAAGTTACTGCCATTCGAGCAGCATAATCAAGAATGCCGACAAAAGATGAAGACTCAACCGTCTAACAACGGCGTTTGCTTGAACTTGCCTAGATTAGTTCCTCAAGCAACAAAGAACAAAAAAACTAGGGGCATAAAAAAGCAGTGTACCTGGTAAAAGTAAGGTCAATGCCCATGTATGAAAAATTGGAATAAAAACTAGGGGCATGAAAAAGCAGTGTGCCTGGTAAAAGCAAGGCCAGTGCCCCCCAACTAAAGAATGCAGTCAATTGTATTCTCAAGAAAAGTTGCTGTTGCGGTTCAATTGATAGAGCCTCCATCTGACAGTAAGAAGAAAGACCGGCGACAAATGCCAAGGCAATCACCAGCTCTCATCCTTTTGCACAAGAGTCAAGCCTACATTGCGTCCCATTGTAAAAGTCTCTTCAGACTAGGGCACTTCAACTAACGTAGGATTTCATATGTTTATAAACATCGCTCGAAGAAGTACGAGCAATATTATTCTATCTCTTTTCGCAGGATTCTTGACTTGCAAACCCAGAGATGATCGTGCGGCATCTATTTCACAGAGCCGTGACCTTGATGGCCCCCTTTGATAAGCCACTAATCAAGCCTACATTACGGTCTCGAAGAAGACCTCTCACACTGGTAAAATCATACCACTTGCGAGAATACTCGGACCCCTGCTGACATGATGATAGTGAGATGTGTGGTCCTTATAAATCCTGCATCAATGGTCAGGATAGCCTTTTCCATGAGAGCGAGTGGAAAGTCCTTTCAGACTGAAAGTCCCTCATCTAGCATGCTTAAGACATCTACATTTGGAATGAAGGTTGTCTTTCAAAATTTTCCCGCAGTGGAATTCAGATGATGCAAAACTGACAAAATTGTCATGCACGAATCACATTTAAATTCATGAATTTACAGCGTATATAACCATGTGTGCATACTATGCAAATAGCAGATATACTTCCTGAAATCAAAGATATTGCTAGGTAAGCATATCCCTATCCCCATTTGTCTTAAAGTACCTACCATTGTCCAGGTACTCTCTCGTTGACACTCGATCTATTCGAGTCGTCCCTTGAGTTTGGGTGCTTGCAACTGTCCAAGTATCACATTGTCTTTGAGTACCCACCATTTGCCAGGTACTCCCTCTTATCGACACTCGACCCATTCGAGTTGTCTCCAGAGTATTGATATTTGTGACTGTCCAAGTATCCCATTGTCTTTGAGTACTTACCATTTGCTAGGTACTCCCTCTTATCGACACTCGACCTGTTCGAGTCATCCCCAAAGTATTAATATTTGCGACTATCCAGGTATCCCTCTGTTTTTTAATGCCTGCCGCTACTCAGGTGCTCCCTCTGTTGACACTCGACCTGTTCGAGTTGTCTTTAAAGTTTTGATGCTTGTGACTGTCCAAGTATCCCTTTGTCTTTGAGTACTGGCCACTGTTCGAATACTCCCTTTTCTTAACACTCAACTTGTTCAAGTTGTCTTCATAGCTAGGATGCCTGCAACTGACCAAGTATCCAACTACCTTTGAGTGCCTTTCATTGTCTAGGTACTCCCTTTCCGAGTTGTTCTCAAAATTGTATCATTGAATACTAGCAGCCACTCAAGTATTCCACCACATTGTGCGCCTACGATTACCCAGGTATGCTTTCTTACACTTGGACCAGCTGAGTGGTCCCTAATCATATCATTGAATACTAGCAGCCATTCAAGTATTCCACTGCTTTGTGCACATATGTGCCTACGGCCATCTAGGTAAGCCTCGTGCTACATTCAAATTCCCATTTACCAGGAGGTGAGAGACCTTCACGAATATCCCAGGTACGTAATCAATATTCCCATTTATCAGGAGGTGAGCGACCTTCATGAATATGCGAGGCACGTCCTCGATATTCCCAACTAACAAGAGGTGAGAGACCTTCACGAATATCCCAGGTACACTCTTGATATTCTCATTTACCAGGAGGTGAGAGACCTTCACGAATACTCGAAGCATGCCCTCGATATTCCTAATTACCAGGAGGTGAGAGACCTTCATGAATATCCAAGGTACGTCTTCGATATTCCTATTACCAGAAGGTGAGAAACCTTCACGAATATCCAAGGTACGTCATCGATATTCCCAACTACCAGGAGGTGAGAGACCTTTACAAATATGCGAGGCAGGTCCTCGATATTCCTAACTACCAGGAGGTGAGAGACCTTCACGAATACTCGAAGCATGCCCTCGATATTCCCAATTACCAGGAGGTGAGAGACCTTCATGAATATTCAAGGTATGTCCTCGATATTCCCATTACCAGAAGGTGAGAGACCTTCACGAATATCCCAGGTACGTCCTCAATATTCCCATTTATCAGGAGGTGAGCGACCTTCATGAATATGCGAGGCACATCCTCGATATTCCCAACTAACAATAGGTGAGAGACCTTCACGAATATCCCAAGTACACCCTTGGTATTCTCATTTACCAGGAGGTGAGAGACCTTCACGAATACTCGAAGCATGCCCTCGATATTCCCAATTACCAGGAGGTGAGAGACCTTCATGAATATCCAAGGTACGTCCTCGATATTCCCATTACCAGAAGGTGAGAAACCTTCATGAATATCCAAGGTACGTCCTCGATATTCCCAACTACCATGAGGTGAGAGACCTTTACAAATATGCGAGGCAGGTCCTCAATATTCCCAACTACCAGGAGGTGAGAGACCTTCACGAATACTCGAAGCATGCCCTCGATATTCCCAATTACCAGGAGGTGAGAGACCTTCATGAATATCCAAGGTACGTCCTCGATATTCCCATTACCAGAAGGTGAGAAACCTTCACGAATATCCAAGGTACGTCCTCGATATTCCCAATTACCAGGAGGTGAGAGACCTTCATAAATATGCGAGGCAAGTCCTCGATATTCCCAATTACCAGGAGGTGAGAGACCTTCATGAATATCCAAGGTACGTCCTTGATATTCCCAACTACCAGGAGGTGAGAGACCTTCACGAATATCTCAGGTATGTCCTCGATATTCCCATTTACCAAGAGGTGAGAGACCTTCACGAATATCCCAAGTACGTCCTCGATATTCCCCTTTACCAAGAAGTGAGAGACCTTCATGAATATCCAAGGTACGTCTTCAATATTCCCAATTACCAGGAGGTGAGAGACTTTCACGTATATGTGAGACCCATCCTCGATATTTCCACATACCAGGAGGTGAGAGACCTTCACGAATATCTCAGGTACGCCCTTGATTCTTCCTTAAGAGTTTGTACTTGTGATAATCCAGTTACCCATTCGATACCTGTGATCATCCAGGTATCCTCCAAGAGTTTGTACTTGTGATCATCCAGGTACCCATTCGATACATGTGATCATCCAGGCATCCTTCAAGAGTTTGTACTTGTGATCATCCAGGTACCCCTTCGATACATGTGATCATCTAGGTATCCTCCAAGATTTTGTACTTGTGATCATTCAGGTACCCCTTCGATACTTATGATCATCCAGGTATCCTCCAAGAGTTGGTACTTGTGATCATCCAAGTACTATCTCCCCAACAAACAGATGCCATGAGAAAGGTCGGCGTATCTCCTGTCAAGACGACCAAAGAAAGGTTCGGGTCCTAGACAAACAACTTATTGCTCTAACAGGCAACCGAAAAAAGGTTCGGGTCCTGGAAAAGCAATTCCCCGTCAAGGCGACCGAAGAAAGGTTCGGGTCCTAGACAAACAACTTATTGCTCTAACAGGCGACCGAAGAAAGGTTCGGGTCCTGGAAAAGCAATTCCCCGTCAATGTGACCGAAGAAAGGTTCGGGTCCTAGACAAACCACTTATTGCCCTAATAGGCGACCAAAGAATGGTTCGGGTCCTAGAGAAGCAATCTCCTCATGCAACAGGTAAGATGACGCCTTGATACTTGCCAAAACTCGGGGTTCACACCCTATCTCACTCACACCCGGTAAGTAACTACATGTATCTTCTTATCTGTCTTAGTATGTGTAATATTATATTGCTCTTTTTTTGCTTAGGACAATAGGTCCCAAATGAAATTTGCTGCACATGCATGGATAAAATTTAGGCATCGGTTGTCTTTGAATGCAACATCTACGAACTCACCCTCAAAGAGGGGTAGCTGTTGACGCCTAAATTTTGATTAGGTTATTAATTAGGCCTTAATTTCTTTATTTTTCCTTTTTCAGATAATAGATAATAAATAACAAAAACAACAAAAAAATTAATTAAAACAACAAAACAAAAAGAAAAAAAAACAAAAAAGCGGCTTACGGGGGTGGGTCAACAAGCCCAGCCCCTTCCTTTTATTTTCTCTCGAGCAGGCCCCCATCGGCCCAGCCTGTGCGACTCAGCCCAGCCCCTTCTCCTGTTTGTCTTCTTCTTCCTGCTGTTGTCTTCTCCAATCGGATAAGCAGCACACGCTAGAGACGAGGACGCGCGCGACACCGGAAGACAGAAGGAGGCCGCAACGTATGATGGAGTGGACGCGTCTTCAATGCGACTAGAGCCACCTCAGCGGATGAGACACCGGTTCGGCCGGTGGAGGCTGTTCGGTGCGCGAAGACCGACGGTCAAAGCTTCATCGACCGGCCACCCCCTCGCCTATAAATAGCAGGCCACAAGCTCCGTCGAAGGACACGGCGAACTCGGAGATCTTCCCTTGAGAGACTTCAGGGGAGAATCAAAGAGCGAGCATGCGAGAGATCGGGTCGCGAAGCTCGAACGACCTCCCTCCGAGAGACTTCGGGGGAGGACGGCTGCAAGCGAGCCCGAGGGGGAGAGATCTAAGTGGGTGGAGGCTGAGCGAGAGGGAAACCGAAGTAAAGGGGGCAGATCTGAGCGTGAGGGGGTTGAACAAGGTCAGTCGGAGGAGAGAGAGTCGTCGTCTTGAGCAGAGCCACCACCATCCCGACACACACCACCACCGTTCGCAGCCGCGCCGCGCCTCCTCTGCAGACAGGTAACGATGGGTCTCGCTCGCACCGTCACAGTCGAAATGCTAGCCACCGTCCGTCCGTTCCACGGCCGCCGAGTCACCGCCGAACGACGTCACAGCTTCCCCTTCTCGGCGCCTCAAATCGTCAAGTTCTAGGGTTCCCGCGAAGCCGGGTCGTCGGGTCGGGTAAGGTTTCACCAGGACTGGGTCGTCAAGTCGGGCCGGGTCATTTTCAAACAGCGGGCTGCGAGGCCGCAATTAAAAAAAAAAAATGAGTCCGCGTTCTTGGAGAACGGCTCGGGTTGGATCCAACCCGGGGATCCGACCTGGTTCGTTTTTATATTATTATAATATAATATAATATTTTAAAAAAAATATTTTCCAAAAAATAAAAAAAAATAAAAAATATCTCATATTTTCCAAAAAAAAAAGTCGAGAAAAAGCCAAAAACAGATTTACATTTTCCAAAAATACCAAAAAAATAAAAAAATCCCTTTTATGAGAAAAAGATCAAAAAAAATGTTTTTCCTCCACAAAAGCATGGAAAATCCCTCAAAAATCCAAAAAGCCTTAGGATTTAAACAAGATTAGGTACCGAAAGGGCATTAGTGATTAACTAGTGTAATCAAGTCCCCGATCCTAATTTCTCTGGTTGTACAGGAGCAAGTATTTCTCCCAATACTTTGCTTGGGTTTCTAAACGACCCACCACAAACCGATTAGTGGCGACTCCGTTTTAAAATTAACTTATAGGTTAAAAAGTTGGACTATTAAGTCGTGAATTGATAGACCTGGGAGAGTCCGGGCTAAAATAGATCTAGCCAAACCATTAGCCTCCATAAGCGCCCGCCTTGACCGGGCGTCGAAAAAAAAAGAGGTCACGACAGATTTTAGGATTTATTCCTAAATGAAATAACTTTGGAAAATCAATTGACAAATAACCGAGCATCGGTTGATAACGCCGAAATGTTTTGTGGACTATAGAGATTGGTGGGAATTATGAAAAAGGAAATTATAGTATTTTGACTAAGGTCGACCGTGTACCCACACACGGCTATATTTATCGGTTATGATAAAAATAATAGGAATATTGGACTATGGAGATGGTATACTATATCGGCCTACGGGCGATATGTCAGCTTTAGGTGAGCAGTATGCCAGTATACTATATCGACCTACAGGCGATATGTCAGCTTTGGGTGAGTAATATGCTTTATTATCAGCTTTGGGCAAGCAATTTATTATCAGCTTTGGGTGAGCATATATATATAGTATACTAAATTGGCCTGAGGGCCCTACTCTATCAACTTTGGGCGAGCATATACATAGTATACTATATTATCAGCTTTGGGCGAGCTATACTATCTAATTGTCAGCTTTGGGTGAGCAGTCATGATTTGATAGGACTTTATAGATAGTATTGAATGTGCCAACCAAGCATGGGTCGGGATGACATGTAATCGACTAAGTCGATTATCATTTCTTTGATCTGATATTGTGAATTGATTGATTGAATGGAAATGACCGATGAGTGGTTTTGTTGACATGTAATCGACTAGGTCGATTTGATCGATACTTCAATCTGTAATGTGATTGCTTGGGTGCCTATTTGATACGTGCTAATATGCAGGTGGAATCTGAGGCCAAGGTAAGTCCTCTGACTCGTGCTATGCTTAAGCAACCATGTGGTGTATTGGTTCCCTAATTGAGTCTTAGTGGGGTAGAACTCGCTGAGACGTAGTCTCATCCCGGTTGTGGGACAACATTTCAAGACCCTGATGAGGAGCTGAGGAGGAGGAATCTGACAAGGAGAACCTTGAGGTGAAACATGAGGAGAAAGATTTTTGGAAGAAGAAGATAATCCTGAGAGGGATCTTGAGTATGACCCAGATGAGGACTGAGATCCCATCCTCTTTTGTGAATCCTATTTTGATGTGAATAGTTGTGAAGTACTCTGGTTTGTGTTATGTATAAAAGTATGGTTATGAATTTCAATATGAAAAATATGGCCTTGCTTTTCTATCCCATTGTTCTATTGTCTGGGGATTTATAACTGCTTCCGCATATGCTTAATAAAAGAAAGGGTCGGCGATGCATCCTGGGACGTCGCTATTAATCGACCAGGTGAGGGATGGGCACGCGTTTGAGGATCTGGGCGTGACACAACCCATAACTCTCCCATGTAACTATTGGGTCCAAATTTGTTGGTAACTTGAGGTTTGATACTAGTGTTGAATGGTCTTAAGCTTTTCTCACCTCAAAAACTAACTCAAAGGGTAAGACTTTCCCTCACACTTATAAACTAACCACCACCGGCTCCTTTCACAACTGATGTGGGATAATATCAATAAAAGTCATAACCGTAATGTGACATGGCTATTTGATCCCACATTTTACGTTTTTCACATGCATGTGCAATGGACAAAAATAGTAACATGACCATTTCATAATTCCTTTCTATGCTATATATATATATATATATATATGTACAGAATGGTGGGTTGCTAGGCAGCTGAGTACAACCATAAATGAGCCATGGCGTTTCTTGTTGACTATGAACTTGTGATTTTGGCCTCCATGCTTCTTCTCTATAACACGGCTTACGCTTCTAAAGGTCTGGCCAAGTATGACACCGCATTGTTCAACCAGAGTGGCTTCCCCTCCAGTTTCATCTTTGGACGCCTTCTTCGGCATACCAGGTATCCTCATATTGTCCTCTTCTTTTTTGGCTTCCTTCAACTTGATTATTCATGGCCTGTGGGAAGGTGAGTTTAAGTTTGATGTATTGTGTTCTTGTTTTATTGTTATTGTAGTATTTTATTATTACGTCTATGATGGGGTGCGATGAGAACATACAGTTTCGTCTTGATATGCTACGATGGGAAGACACCATTTGAAAGGGTGCGAGTGAATCATATATAAGACTCCTGAAGACAACTGTTGAGGGGGTTGGAAGAACGAACGCTCAGAAAGAAAAAGTTTTTCCTTTCTCTCCCTTTTCCATCAAAAAGAAAGAAGGCTTTCCATTTCTCCTTTACAAGAACAATTGGCATTTACGCTGTAGAAATCGAGTGATTTCCTCGTAATTGCATTCACACCAACGTGAAGTATTTTTTTTTGTGATTCATCCGCAATTCAACATTCATTCCAAGATTAATTGTTGTATGCGCATTGAATAAAGGTAAGTCGTCTTCCGCCGACTTGAATTCCAACATTGGTATCAAAGCCAGGTCGTGATTTCTGCCTTGTTTTTCATCGAATTTTCTCATTTACCATTTGATATTGAGATCAAGAGTATGAAATCTACACTGTTTTGATGTTTATTGCCCGGAATTGCAATCTAAATCGTTGAAAATGAACCGAAGCAAAGAATGAGTACGGGGTGACGTACACCCGTACAGTTTTGGCAATATTTTGAAATATTTTTTCGGCCAAAATAAATTTTGAAATATATAGGGTGAAAGTACTCATCGAGACGAATCCAACGGTCGGTCGAGCATCGTCAGAGGAGGCCGGACGCACCCACACGCGCAGCCAAAAGCTGCGGCGCGTGGGTGCCATGCGCTCAACGCGCTAGGAAAGCCAACACGTGAGCATCACGCGCACGTCGGCGAACCGACGCATGCTGACGTCATCAATGACGTCACCGCCGGCAGTAATTGGCCAGCCAGTTGCCGACCCAAGACCCGACCCATGACCAACCCGAACTCGACCCGACCATTGACCGGCCAATCGGTCCAGCGGTTAGACTGGTCGGACTAGCCACGAGCCCTCTGGCTCGCTGGCACGTGCACCACACGTGCCGCACACTCAGGCGACGCGTGTGGGCGCATGGAAGCTCCGATTGGAGCGAAGTCGGCGGCGTTTGGTTCATATGGTTGTCCTCTACACTTTGGTATATTTATTTTATATTTTTGAGTTTTATAAATGTATGAAAATGTGTAGGAAACCCTGGGTACGTGTATTTTTGGGGTTTAAATATGTTGTTTATTCATTTTTAGCATGTATTTCTTATGGTTTTAGAAATACAGTAGCTTGCCTACGTAAAATGATATAATATATACTGTGTAGAGCTTCGTTCGATGGTAGCATGTATATAGTTTAATATACTTGCAATTTTCTAGTTCCAAGAAAATTCGAACAATGGTAGGAAATCCTTATTTTTCTGTTATATGTTGAATTGCGGTTTTGATTAGAGTTGCTGCATAATTTTTTTTGTACGTTGATTCACATCATGCTATGCTTTTGTGTTAATGGAAAAATGTAGAAATTACATGGGGTCATGTAATTATTTTTTCTAGTGGGAGTTCGTAGGTTGGTAGAATTCAAATGAGTTCTCACATAGAACTTGCAATTTGCGCAAAATTAAACTAATTAATGATAATAGAACAATCGTACATAAGAGCTGATTGGGAACATAGTGAGCTTTCGTTTCTGTGTCTTTTGTTGAATTATCATTAATTTAGTTTGTCTTTACTGCAAATTAAATATGTGTGTTACTTTGAAAAGTGTGCTAGTATTGATTATGCGTTTATTATGTCAATGTGTTATAGCAATTGATTATGGCTTCGGCATCTAAGACCATTATGGCTGACCTTAATAAGGGTGAGAAGCTAAACGGTGACAATTATAATATTTGGCACCGAAAGGTTCAGTACATCCTTGAGGAGCAAGAGGTTTTGGAAACCCTCAACCACACCATGGATGAACCTGAGCATGGAACTTCAGCTTAACATAGGAGAGATCTAGAAGCTTATTAAGCTTGGAAGAAGAAAAATAGTATTGCTCGCATCACGTTGCTGAGTTGTATGCAAGATGATCTCATGTGTAAGTTTGAAAGTTATTATAAAGCTCAAGTTATGTGGGTTACCTTGAAAGATAAGTTTGGGGGTACATATGCCACTAAGCTGAAGAGACTCACAATCAAATTTGACACATACCAAAAGTGCCCAAATGTAACGATGAGGCAGCATCTTTAGGAAATGTCAAATATGATTCGTGAGCTGAAGTCGACATGTCACTCCCTCGCTGATGAACAGTAAGTTCAGGCTATTATAAGGTCTCTGCCTAACAATTGAGAGCATATGAAGATCAATATGATGCATAATGAGAATATTGTCACTTTTGATAATATAGCGCATCATTTAGAATTAGAGGATGAGCGCCTAGAGGCCGCGAGATCCTCTACCCATATTTATGTTGCTGAATCGAGTTCGGCACAAAGTTTCGGGCTTAAAGTGCAAAAGGAAGTCTCAATTCAACAACAAAGGGAAGAAGACTGATCAAGCACCTAAGAGGGCTAAGACCTTCCAATGCAAGAAGCGTGGTGGGAAGAAGGACAAGGTCAAGATGAAGTGCTACAATTGTGGCAAGATGAGTCACTTTGCTCGTGAGTGCACTGAGCTGAAAGAGGTACCCTATTACTCTATTACTTCAAGTAGTGCTTTTGTTTCTAGCACTATAATGCTTGCTGAATCTCATCCAATGTGGACTATAGACTCAGGAGCAACAGACCACGTAGCTAGAGACCAAGAAGCATTTGTGGAGTATCTTCGGATACAACCTGGAAGAAAATGGATATATGTTGGGAATAACTCAAGAATTGAAGTAAAAGGTATCGGCACATGTAAATTGATTTTACGTGGTAGTCGAAGCCTATTCCTACATGATGTCCTTTATGCTCCGGATATTCAACGAAACTTGGTCTCCGTCGTTATTCTTCTTAGCCTAGATTATGTATTGAATTTTCATGGTGATTGTGTTGACATTTTGTATGGAACAGTTTATTATGGTTCAGGTCATGTATCGAATGATTTTATGATGTTAGACATTGACTATGATCAGTACAATATTAATGTCGATAGTTGTTTTTCTTTAATTGCATCTTCAAGTAATGTTGAGATTGATGCGAGCACTTGGCATACTAGATTAGGTCATATCGGGTTACAAAGAATGCAAAGATTAGCTAGAGAATGCATTTTAGGGTCGCTCACTAATGTTGATCTACCCGTATGTGAAAATTGTCTAGCGGGAAAAGCAACTCGAAAACTATTCGGTAAATAGACTAGAGCCGAATTTCCATAGAGATTAAAAAGGTGTCACTATCGTCTACTTTATATATATAGCTAGCATATAGTTGGATAAGCAATCCCGCAACAGAGGTCAACTTAGACCTTTTCAACAGCCATTATCATGTCGCATTCAGGTTAGCATCGAAACCAACCGTTGTAACTGCTTAGATTTAAGGGCATGTGCCAAAAATTGTCTAGTGTATGAATGTCCCTCCAGACATTTAAGTAGCTGATGAGTAAACCCATTAAAACAGTGGGTTGGATTAGATTTGGGTCTAATCAAAAATGGTTCGGCCAAAAATTATATATTTAACATTTTTTAATATATTTCCACACAATACAAATCTAGTTACTCATAACTAATCCATATTTAACTCAATTTAGGAAAACTTATACTCAAATTGATGTGAGAACACAGAGCGAGCGAGCATAAGATTGAACGAGGGTGAGAAAGAGTTATAAAGATGGGTTGGGTCTAAGTAAATCATGAACCTATTTAACACTCATATTATTTTGAGTTTTACAATTATAAACTCATTCATGACTATTTACTGAATATGATTAATCCATATAATAATTTAGCCCATTAAATATAGATTAATAATTGGGTCTATAACCATTTTGATAGATCTATCGACAAGCGATGACCCACTTTTCAACCAAACCACATGATCACATGATATTAATACCATTTTATTTGGATTGCCCGCATATCTTATAAACTGAGCAATAAAGTATACTAAAGGCCTTGGGATTGAGAGTGTCAAATCGCACATTTTATATCCAGGCTACAAATATGAGTATTTGCTTCGATACGATCGATCCCAAAAGTATATGTGACTTGCATTAGTATAACACCATCACTATGCTAAATCGAACTGCTCAAACAACTCTACTCTCGATTTAATCTTCACATTCCATTGTTTCGACGATCCTAATCTGTCTCTTTTTCAAATTGGCCGAAATTATGAACAGGCAATCACAATGTGCGACGGTCATCTTTATGGAGGAAAAAAATAAAAAAAATAAAAGAACCCTCCTTTCAACAAAAGGATTGTGAAGCTAAGCTATGTGTAATCAACTCGTTCTACTTTTATCAGAGTATTTTTCTCATTGAGCAAGCAAAGTAACCATTTCCTTATTGCACACATTGAATGATTTTTCATGCAAATCAATCATTGAACAATGCGCTCAATGTGGTTATTAAATAGACCCTGAGATTTTTGGGCCCCAACTGGGGGGATACAGGTAGATTTCAGTAGCTATTCCAAGACCGAATCATCCTAGTTTGTCAAGTGCTTTCAGTGATCTGACTTGTGGATAGACTCTGAAAAGGCAAATGATAATTAGACAGATGTATATATATATATTGATGTGATGCACTTGCAAACTGCAAGTTGCAACATCTCAAAATAGGCATAAAATTCATAACTGCGCGTATTTCACGTGCATGCACCACGGCCATAAATACAGCAACGTGATCATTTCATAATAAAATTCTTTACTACATTCACACACATATATTTAGAGAGAAAGAGAGAGAAGCAAGAGCAAGACAGTCTTGAGTTGCTAAGCTACTGACCCAAAGTTATTCCTTCCATCAAACTTCTTAATACAATCATAATTACAAACACAACATCTCCATTGCACAAGCCAAAGCTCCAAATCATCTCTAAATCTTAATGCCTAGTGAAAATAAAACATGGAAACTAAAAGATCTTGTAAATTAAGTTTAACGTGGGAAAAAGAAATTACTGGAAATTTCAACGAAAAATGTTAAGGATACTAGATATTTATAAAATTCAATTCGATTGGTACCTACTCCATGCAAAAAGACTTGCCAAGAGACCCACTAGGATTTCGGATTGTAAAATCGCTCAATGTTCAAGTGTTTACCACCTCTAAATTACATCCAAAACAAATCAACAAGTGTTGTTATTTAACGGTCATTCGTGGAGGGCTACTTAGAAAAAACTCAAAGAGAGGGTACCTAAAGACTTCTTTTATTTGCTTTTGTGTTTAATAATCGAGTAGAATTGCATCTCCTATATTGAAAATCCGCTTTAGGAAACTTACTCAAATCAAAACTGCTTAAATTCAAAAACCACTCAAAAAATAAACCCGCAAGTTAGGAAACCTACTCTAATAGGGAAAACAAATTGGATCGATTTTTTTTTTTTTAATTTTACAAACTCAAACTCGAGAAAGAATTAATGTTGATCACTCCGTTCGCTCATGCTTTCCATTGTTTGAAACAGTGGATTGCCATCTTTAAAAGAGTCCTTACACCGTTTTTTTTTGCGCCGGGGGGGGTGGGGTTGAAAAAGAGTCCTCACACTTGAAACACTTCTATTGGTCCAAAAAAGAAAAATGCAACTACTCAACTTTTTATTATTAGAAAAATCCGAGTTGAGCATTGAAATATAAGATTTGCGCTTGAGTCAACAAGCCAAATCAGGGTTTATTTGATATCATATAGCACGGTGCCATAATATTAGCTTCGTCTTAATTTTCTGGCGCGTCGAGAGCGAGAATCAAGGACCAAGCACACCAAGAATATGGAAATAATATTGTCATTAGTCCTAAGCGACACGGCAGCCCACGTTTTTTCCAACTCATTTTGGTCGTGTATATAATATATTGTTGCGTGGGTAAAAAAACTGTGCTTAAGACCGATCCAGGTGAGGTCAACTCAAGCCCAGCAGCCGCTGTGCTGTTCCATCTATGTTACCATTGAACTCGCCAATCTTCTAAATTTGCCCAACTGCCTATATCGTAGGAGCACATGCCAAAATTTGTCTAGCGTATTGAAGTCCGTCCTACCGCATAAGCAGCCGATGAACAATGACCCACATGTCGGTTGGCACGAACATGTGATATCAATACCCTTCAATCAGAATTCCCTGCAAACCATAAGAGAAAGTTGTCAATTCTAAGAAGTAGAACAATTGATCACCGTGCTAATTCAGACTTAATGCATCATCCCTCTCTTGATTCAACATTGGCGTCTCATCTTTTTGACTTCCCTAGTGTCTGGTACTCAGCGTGGCCAACGTTAAAAAAACAATAATTCAAGCGATGCTCGATGATCATCTTCATAGGGAAAACAAAAGGAAAAAGACCTATCTATTTTATAAAAAGATTGTCAAACTAAGCAGGGCGTGATCAGCTCGTCCTAATTTCGCGATATATATTTTCTCATGAAATAAATCTAAGTTACCATTTTCTAATCTTCAATTTGCTTAGTAAATAGACCCTAAAATTTTTGGGGCCCTTACGTGCGAATACGACAAAATTTCAGAAGTTGTCCCAAAATGCCAAAGTACGTTAGTTCGCTAGGCCCTTTCAGAGATCTGATCTGCGGATGGACTCTGGCGGGATACATGTGATTGTCCTGCGCGTGCAGCATCACGAGATCACGATAATACGGGAATTAACAAGTACAATCATTGAAAGTCAAAACTGTAATGTGGCGTGGCTTTTCGATCCCACATTTTGCGTTTCACACGTGCACGAGCGATGGATAAAAAATATAGCAAACGACCATTTGGTAATTCATCTCTCTACTCTATATATATGTACAGAATGGTGGGTTGCTAGGCAGCTGAGTACAAGCATAAATCAGCCATGGCGTTTCTGGTTTACAATAAACTTGTGCTCTTCGCCTCCGTGCTTCTTCTTGGTAACACGGCTTACGCTTCTTATGCTCAGTCCAAGTACGACACCGCATTGTTCAACCGGAGTAGCTTCCCCTCCGGTTTCCTCTTCGGGACGGCCTCTTCAGCATATCAGGTATCCTCATATTATCCTCTTTGCTTCCTTCAACTTGATTATTCATGGCCTGTGAGAAGGTGAGTTTGAGTTTGAGTTTGATGCATGTGTTCTTGTTTTATTGTTGTCGCCTTTTTTCAAGTATGAAGGTGCAGCCAAAGTAGATGGCAGGGGTCCAAGCATTTGGGATACTTTCACCCACAAATATCCAGGTACATATCCAGCAATATAAGCTAATCTAGCTATTCTTCTTTTTCTAAATGAAGTTAGTACATCGTGAGATTTGAAACTCTCTTGATTCTGCAACGTAAAGTGTGTTGGAGAAAACTTCCTTGAGTGTTTTGAAGTTGACAAAACGTTTCCATCGGTCTAGTCTGAAGACTTGCAGACTCTTCCATCAAAGTCTGAAGGCTCCGGACTGCCAAACTCAAGACTCAAAATCTATCATCATCGACAGTTTCTAGACCGTCGAAGAAAGCTTATCCAGAACTAGATGTTTCGTTAAGGATTTGACTTTATTGACTGGAGAAGATCTCTTGGCTGGATATAGCATGTCGAAATCCATTATTCAAATCAAGATTGATTCAGGGATTTTGGATCCGTTGATTGGCGAAGTATACTTGGAAGGTTCTACTTACGGAAACCTAGATCCTGATTGTATGGGCGAGCAGGATTGATGGGTTATCGTCATGTTCCTTAAATTGCTCGAAGATCTTCCTAATTGATTGTGCCCAACAGGTAGATTGGAAGAATTCCTTTGGTAAGTGCCAACGGGTATGATGGCATAAAGGAGTACATAAGGAAGACGTTCCAGTTGTTCGAGTGTGTGCGCGATAGAAGAATTCCAAAGTCTGAAGCTCCTTGTTCTTAGTCAATTAAACCGTTGAGCGAAATCTTGTACGCAAAAGAGAGTCTATATCTTTGAGAGACCTTGAGGAAGTGTAGTAGAGCCTCTACACTTTGTGGAATCAAGGAAGAGCTTTCTTGTAACAACTCTTTTGTTCATAGTGAAATCCGGCCGGTGGGCTATCGGTGCGGAAGAGTGGACATAGGCTTGGATTAAGCCAAACCACTATAAACTCTGTGTTCATATTCTCTTCCCTACGCTCTTTTACTTTGATCGTAACTCGTTTTGTTTACAAGAGACGAATTTCCTTTTCATAATCTATTACTGATTTGAGTTGCATACTTAACTAAGGGAAATTTGTTTTTCACCTATTCACCCCCCTCTAGGTGCTCATACTAGCTTTCACAATTGGTATCAAAGCTTGTGTACTCACTTAAGTTGAAGTGTTTTACTTCAGAGCTAAAGATCCATGGCTAGTATGTTGGCTCCAGGACTGGTTGAAGGGCAAAGCAATACCAGACCGCCTTATTTTGATGGAAAGGAATACAACATATGGAAAAACAAGATGAAGGCATTTCTAAGATCAAAGGATCCTCTGGAATGGGATGTGGTAGACAAAGGAATCATTCATAAAGCTGCACCTGTCTCAGAAAGAGGAAAAGAAGCCGTTAAGTCTAGCGAAATGACTCAAGAAGAGATAACCAAGAGACAAGCTCTTGATTCAAAAGCAATTTATTCTTTATATTGTGCATTATCACCTATTGAATATAACATAATATCTTCTTGTGATACAGCTAAAGAAGTCTGGGATAGATTACACATCACCTATGAAGAAACTGATCGAGTGAAAGAAACCAGAATCAACATTCTGCTCGTTCAATACGAAGCATTCAAAATGAAATCAGGAGAATCTATCACTGACATATTTAGTCGTTTTACAGAAATCGTGAATGGTCTTGAAAATCAAGGTCAACCAATTTATGATCCCATGAAAGTAAACAAGCTACTGCGTGGACTCTCTAAGGATTGGAATCACATAAAGACCTCAATAAGGGAGACACAAAGAATTATGCCACTTTCTGTCGATGAATTGGTTGGGACTCTTCAGTCTTATGAAGTGGAGCGAACCAATGAAGATGAAGATCCTAAAGGTAAGAAATCCATTGCATTAAAATCTAATGATGATTCTGATGTCACGGATTCTAAAGACGATATGGATGATGAAGAGCTTGCTCTCATAATAAGAAGATTCAGAAAGCTAAACGGAAAGGGAGAAGATTCAATCTAAAGAAACAATGTTTTCAAAAGCAACAGACTAAGTCTATTGAGGATGATGAATCCAACAGAGATGTAGTCTGTTTTGAATGTAAGAAAAAGGGACACATCAGACCCAACTGTCCCATTCTGAGGAAAAAGAAAGGAAAAGCTGAGAAATATCGAAAGGCACTCAAAGCAGAAACTTGGAGTGATACAGAATGTGAAGAAAGTGATGATGATTATGCCAATATTTGTCTCATGGCACAATCGGACTCGATTCGACTCGAGACAGACTCGATTCGAGACAATGAAATCGAGGTAAGTAATTTAAAAATCCCTACTAAAGTCTCTAGATACATTGATGAATTGTGTCTTAGTCTCAAAACTTCTCTTAAAAGGATTTCCGAACTTAAAAGAGAAAATTCTGCACTAAAGCAACAGGAAAATGTTTGGAAAGAAAAGGTCAAAAGTTTAGACAAAAAGTGTTACTACTTTGAAAGAAAATGAAGACAATCTTTCAAAAAAAAAATGTATTCCTGAAAAATGATATCTCAAGTATTTCTAAAAGATTTTTTATAGGATCTAAGAAACTTGAGAAAATTCTTTCAGCACAAAGATCTTATTTCAATAAATCGGGTTTAGGAATGACTGCTGAAACTATTCCTCTAATTGATTTTCCTAAAGTAAAAGAAAGAATTAAACAAAGACCTACAAGAGATCCTTACAAAAATCATTTCCAAAAAGTTTTTGTAAAACCAGTAGGTCGCGGTGCTCTTAAATGTTCTAAGTGTGATAGCTCATATCATTTTGAGAAAGAATGTCCTATGGTTTAGAAACATGTTAAAGAGGTATGGGCAAAGACCGTATATTACACTAACACCAATGGACCCAAGAAAATATGGATACTAAAGAAAGCTTGAGTCTCTTTTCTAAATGCAGGTCACTATCAAAAAAAAAAATGTTAAATGGTACCTAGATAGTGGATGCTCAAGGTATATGACAGGAGATTCAAATTGCTTCATAAAGCTTGTTCAAGTTAATGGTGGAAAAGTTTCATTTGGAGGAAACAACAAAGGAAGAATTGTGGGATACGGAACTGTAAAGATTGGAAGCCTCACGATCTGTAATGTGTCCTTAGTGGAAGGACTCAACTACAATTTGCTAAGTATCAGTCAGCTGTGCGACACCGGTTTCAAAATAAATTTTCAAGAGGGAAAATGTTCAGGAACCAATAAAGACTCCTCTCAGTCTTTCACGGGTCGAAAACATGGAAATATCTACCTCTTGGATGTCAAACCAGATGAAACCTAATGTCTAATCTCAATTCAAGAAGAAGCAAACTTATGGCACAGAAAACTTGGGCACATCAACATGAAGCAAATAGCCAAAATTTCAGCAAAGAAGCTTGTTCGTGGTCTACCCAATCTGTCATACCAAAAGTATGATCTATGCACACCATGTGTGTTAGGAAAACAGGTAAGAAACTCATTCAAATCAATAAATCAAGTTTCCACTAATCGTGTACTGCAGCTCTTGCATATGGATCTCTTTGGACTAACCAAAACTCAGAGCATTGGAGGTAAGAAATATTGTTTAGTGATTGTTGATGATTATTCACGATTCACTTGGGTATATTTTCCTGGCAAGTAAGTCTGAAACCTTTTCTTATTTTACAAAGTTTGCTAAAAAGGTCCAAAATGAGAAAGGGTATGTTATTTCAAGTATACGGACAGACCATGAAGGTGAATTTGAAAATCAAGATTTTACAAAATTCTGTGATGAATCTGGTTTTCAGCATGTATTCTCTTCTCCATATACTCCAGAGCAAAATGGAGTCGTGGAAAGAAAGAATAGGTCGCTTCAAGAAATGGCAAGAACTCTTCTAATTGAAAGTAACATCTCTTCACGTTTTTGGGCTGAAGCAGTTTCTGAAGCATGTTATATTATTAATAGAGTCTTTCTAAGGCCTATTCTGGAGAAAACTCCCTACAAGTTATTCAAAGGAAATAAGCCCATTGTTTCATATTTTCATGTGTTTAGATGTAAATGTTTTATATTGAAAAATGCAAATGATCGGTTTGGTAAGTTTGAAGAAAAATCAGATGAATGTATTTTCCTTAGATATTCTATCACAAGCAAAGCTTACAGAGTTTACAACAAGAACACTCAATCTGTGGAGGAATCAATGAATGTCAAATTTCAAGACTTTATGCAAAATCAATCAATTCATACTCATCTTGAAGAATCCGAACCTGCTCCAGACTCTACAAAGTCTAAATCTCGAGAAGCAGTTCAACCTTCAGAAGATGATCAACAAATGATCAACAAAGATTCAAATGAGGAAAAAGATCAACAGTCCAACAAATCAACCAGCAACTGGAAGCATAAGTCCAGTCATCCCAAAGATCTCATTATTGGTGATATTAATGAAGGAATTCGCACAAGATCCAAAAGGCGCGAAGAGTCTAGTGTTGTGGCTCTTATTTCGAAATAGAACCCAAGAGCATAGAAGAAGCTTTAAGCGATGAAAGCTGGATTGAAGCTATGCAAGAAGAACTCAAGCAATTCAGCATTAATGATGTCTGGGAATTGACTCCTAAACCGAAAAGTAAATCCATCATTGGAGCTAAATGGGTTTTCAGGAACAAAATGAACGAGAAAGGTAAAGTCGTAAGAAACAAAGCAAGACTCATGGCCAAAAGATATACGCAAGAAGAAAGGATAGACTATGATGAGACTTACGCACCAGTAGCAATGTTAGAAGCAATTAGATTATTACTTGCTTTTGCTTGTCATAAGAATTTCAGGTTATTCCAAATGGACGCCAAAAATGCTTTCCTAAATGGATTTATCCAAGAGGAAGTCTATGTGGAACAACCACCTGGTTTTGAAGACCCAAGAAAACCAGATTTACGTATTCGATCGAAAAAGGCTCTATATGGTTTAAAGCAAGCACCTCGAGCTTGGTACGACGACTAAGTAAGTTTTTAATTCAAAATGGCTTTGTCAAAGGTAAAGTAGATACTACATTGTTTATCAAAAGAGAAAGCAAAAGTTTTCTACTTGTTCAAATTTATGTTGATGATATCATTTTTGGATCTTCTAATGAAAATCTGTGCAAGAAATTTTCTAAGTCTATGCCGGATGAGTTTGAAATGAGCATGATGGGTGAACTAACCTTCTTTATCGGGCTTCAAGTTAAACAACTAAAGGAAGGAATCTTTATTCATCAAGAAAAATATGCTAAGGAACTTGTCAAAAAGTTTGGACTAGAAAATTGCAAAAAGACAGATCTACCAATGTCAAGTTCTTTGAAGATGGACAAGGATGAAGAAGGAAAGAAAGTTGACCAGAAGCTATACAGGAGTATCATTGGTTCACTTCTTTATCTAACTACTTCTAGACCTAACATTTTGTTTAATGTTTGTATTTGTGCCAGATTTCAATCAAACCCTAAAGAATCTCATTTAAGTGCTGCAAAGCGTATTATCAAATACATTGCCTCAACTTCAAACTTGGGTCTCTAGTATCCTAAAGAATGAGACTTCACTCTTCTTGGATACTCAGATGCAGACCTAGCCGGTTGCAGAGTTGATAGGAAGAGCACCTCGGGCACCTATCAACTACTTAGAAGCAAGACAGTATCTTGGTTTTCAAGGAAGCAAAGTACAGTAGCTCTTTCTACGGCAGAAACAGAGTATGTAGCTCTTGGAAGTTGTTGTTCACAAATTCTGTGGATAAAACAACAGCTAAGAAACTTTGGAATTGAAGATTCATGCACTGAAATCAAATGTGACAACACCAGCGCAATCAATCTCACCAAGAATCCGATTCCTCACTCAAGAGCAAAACATATAGAGATTCGACATCATTTCATTAGAGATCATGTTCAAAATGGAGACGTTTTGATTCAGTTTATTCACTCAAAGAATCAACTGGCGGATATATTTACAAAGCCTTTGGAGAAAAATCAATTTGAAGTTATTCGTTCCAAACTAAATATCTTAAAGTCTGAAGAAGTTCAGACTCAGGACTGAAAGTCTAAAGGTACTCAGACTCAGACAATCAAGATCTACGACTGTAAGTTATTTCTATTTTAGAAACTTATCTCTCGGTTCAAATCTTGAAAAGATACGATCATCTATCCAAATTTAATTAGTGTAATTTTCCCAATTTTTCGTGATTAGTGCAATCCTTCCTTTTCGAAAAAGAAGTTATTTTTGAAATGACAGTTATCTAATTTTTTTAAAAAGGCAGTTATTTTTAAAAGGCATTTTTATATTTCCTTTTTCACGACGCTCCGTATGCCTCACTTCGACTGCCTTATATACTGTCGGTTCTTCTTCGTTTTACTCACAAAGACCCTAAGAGAGCACCGATCTTCCACTTCTGTCTTCTTCTCTTGTTTAATCCTAGAAAAGTTTTCATCTTTCTTGGGAAACAAGCTTGGAATCTCTCAAAGACTGTGAAAGATGTCGTCTCAAAGAAAGTCTTCAAGGATCGCGAACAGGAAACCACAGCAAATGCGTGAGGGGCCTACGCACTTTGATCTCACCAAGGAAGAAGAATCTCCTAGACAGCAGCAGAGCCCACAACATTCTCAGTAGCGTCTATCTCCTCCATCTAGACCTCAGGATGTTGCACATCAAGAAGAGGAAGAAATCATCGAAGACGCAAAACCCATAAGAACTCTTAAGCCCGCTTTTACCTACAAGCTTTATCGTGCTTTGAAGAGGAGTGGTACTCCGTTGAACTACATTGATGAATTTCTGAAAGACAAATGGTTTAGAAATGAAACTTTCTTTTTATGCACAATGGAACGATTGGGAATTGCCCCTGCTTGGTCGGCGGAAGAGGCATTGGCAAATATCCCAAGCGATCCACGTGTTGGAGGGCTGAGTCAACCAGATGGGAATGACGATGATAGGATGTACAGTCAGTTTAAACCGAGAATGGGTGTTGCGGCAAAAATCCAAGGCAAAAATCCGAAGCAAAAGGACAGACTTGTTTCAATCGGAGGAACACAAGCAACTGTACTCTAAGTTGCTTAAGCGTGGCGTGACAAACCCTAGAAGGGTGGACTTTGATTTTCTTGATTCTGTGAATGTCAATTTGCGGGAAAAATTCAGTCTTCTTCAACTCGAACAGTTTAGTTCTGAAACTACAGAGGCTTTATGCTGAACTTACTGCTTACTTCTATTCGAATCTCAGTTTCTTGGATGCGAATAGGTTTTCTTTCAGTGTTCGAGATCAGGACTATGTGGTTAACATGAATACTCTGGCTGATGTGATTGGGGTTGAAAGAGGGAGATATCAAACCTATCAGTGTGTCTATCGCTCGTGCAACGTTGGAGCTTGTTCAGGATAGAAGGACGGAAGGAAAGATTTCCTATTTGAGAATGAATGCATCCAACATCTTGCTTCACAAGATAGTAATTAACTGTCTCGAGACCAAAATCAACTTCAAAGACCGACGTTTCAAACTCGGAGGCAAAGTTGATGTACGCCATCAATGCTGGTAAAAAGTTCTCTCTTCCACACACTATTATGTTCCACATGTACAGAGCAGTGGTGAAGGACAAGGGTCAACTTCCTTACCCAACACTTGTGACCAAGTTATTCAGACATTTTAACGTTCAACCTCCCCGGATTCTTTGTGTTCGAACGTGCGATCAAATGGTAGTGGGACTGAAAATGGTCCCTAAAATGCGTCTGAAGGAACTCAACAAGGCGTTGGAGCAATTCAAAGTGAAAACCCCTATCATGACTCATTCAGTCTCTTCGGCGGCAAAGCGAAAAGGGAAGAAGCCCATGGTTGCTCCATCCAAGAAAAGAAGAGCTCTCATCATTGAGGATGAAGAGGACGAGGATGATATCACCATTTCTGCAATGGCATTGAAGAACTTGAGTCGTTCGTTCCAAAAACAACGGAGAGACGGGAAAAAGACACGGATGAGACAAGAGGACCGGAGAGAGAGAGAAGATTTGGAGAAAGAAGCAAAAGAGAGAGAGATGCAGAGGAGGAAAGAATTGAGGAAGAAGAAGAAGAGGAGAGAGGAGATCAAGCGGAAGCAGAGAGCATGAGGAACACTTTTCTCCACCGAAGGCATGGAAACAGGGGGAGATCCCGAGAAAAGAGGAACGTCCTCATTCCCTACCACCAGTGAAGGAATAAGTCGTTCTCCAGCAGATCCAGAGGACATATATGCCTCTCAATTTCCTAAGGAGGGACATGATACTTCATCGCCCAATTTGCGTGACCTCGCTGATTTGCCATCATCTGCCTATACTCCGTCTGATCGTGCAGAAGCCAGTACTCAGACTGATAATTCAACAGACTTTCGCAGAATACTTGATGTTCTCTTGGAGATGCGGGGTCAAATATATGCTCTGGGATGCGAAGTACGGAACTTGCAAAATGCAGGTCAAACCTCTTCAGTTTCTTTGCATGATCAAATTCATGCCCTTGCTCTTCAAGTTCAAGCAAATGCCAAGGGTGAAGATGTGGCGCAACTGAAGGAGGATTTGAAAAAGCTGGAAGGGATTGTCCAGTCAATGGGAGATTTCCAGCTTGTTCATGTTCCCAAGCAATCTTAATTCCATTATCTTTTCATCTCTACCTTTTTAATGATGACAAAAAGGGGGAGAGATGTCGTGCAGATTTGATTTTAAACTTTGAACTCTTGACTTTTATGATGTCTTGACTTGACTTGACTTTTATGCTTGGCTGTTTGGATTTGGACTGGATTTGGATTTGACTGTTTGAATATTTGTTTATCTTAAGTACTATTGATATCTCATGGCTTTGTTCATTTACATAACTAACCTACTTTCGTGGATGCAGATTCTAGTGTTATTTTTACTAAGCCATTTATCTTTGTGAGATATCCATATTTGCTTGAGTAATGTTTTGCAGGTCAAAGTTATCCAAATCTGCAGGAAAGTTTTGTCACCATCAAAAAGGGGGAGATTGTTGGAGAAAACTTCCTTGAGTGTTTTGAAATTGACAAAACGTTTCCATCAGTCTAGTCTGAAGACTTGCAGACTCTTCCATCAAAGTCTGAAGGCTTCGGACTGCCAGACTCAAGACTCAAAGTCTATCCTCATTGACAGTTTCTAGACCGTCGAAGAAGGCTTATCCAGAACTGGATGTTTCGTTAAGGATTTGACTTTATCACTGGAGAAGATCTCTTGGCTGGATATAGCATGTCAAAATCCATTACTCAAATCAAGATTGATTTAGGGATTTTGAATCCGTTGATTGGCGAAGTATACTTAGAAGGTTCTACTTACGAAAACCTAGATCCTGATTGTATAGGCGAGCAGGATTGATGGGCTATCGTCATGTTCCTTAAATAGCTCGAAGATCTTCCTAATTGATTGTGTCCAACGGGTAGATTGGAAGAATTCCTTTGGTAAGTGCCAACGGGTATGATGGCATAAAGGAGTACATAAGGAAGACGTTCCAGTTGTTCGAGTGTGTGCGCGATAGAAGAATTCCAAATTCTGAAGCTCCTTGTTCTTAGTCAATTAAACCGTTGAGCGAAATCTTGTACGCAAAAGAGAGTCTATATCTTTGAGAGACCTTGAGGAAGTGTAGTAGAGCCTCTACACTGTGGAATCAAGGAAGAGCTTTACTGTAACAACTCTTTTGTTCATAGTGAAATCCAGCCGGTGCGCTGTTAGTGCGGAAGAGTGGACATAGGCTTGGATTAAGCCAAACCACTATAAACTCTATGTTCATATTCTCTTCCCTACGCTCTTTTACTTTGATCGTAACTCGTTTTGTTTACAAGAGACGAATTTCCTTTTCATAATCTATTGCTGATTTGAGTTGCATACCTCAATAAGGGAAATTTGTTTTTACACCTATTCACCCTCCTCTAGGTGCTCATACTAGCTTTCACAACCCTAAAATTTTTGGGGCCCCTACGTGCGAATACGACAAAATTTCAGAAGTTGTCCCAAAATGCCAAAGTACGTTAGTTCGCTAGGCCCTTTCAGAGATCTGATATGCGGATGGACTCTGGCAGGATACATGTGATTGTCCTGCGCGTGCAGCATCGCGAGATCACGATAATACGGGAATTAACAAGTACAATCATTGAAAGTCAAAACTGTAATGTGGCGTGGCTTTTCGATCCCACATTTTGCGTTTCACACGTGCACGAGCGATGGATAAAAAATATAGCAAACGACCATTTGGTAATTCATCTCTCTACTCTATATATATGTACAGAATGGTGGGTTGCTAGGCAGCTGAGTACAAGCATAAATCAGCCATGGCGTTTCTGGTTTACAATAAGCTTGTGCTCTTCGCCTCCGTGCTTCTTCTTGGTAACACGGCTTACGCTTCTTATGCTCAGTCCAAGTACGACACCGCATTGTTCAACCGGAGTAGCTTCCCCTCCGGTTTCCTCTTCGGGACGGCCTCTTCAGCATATCAGGTATCCTCATATTATCCTCTTTGCTTCCTTCAACTTGATTATTCATGGCCTGTGAGAAGGTGAGTTTGAGTTTGAGTTTGATGCATGTGTTCTTGTTTTATTGTTGTCGCCTTTTTTCAAGTATGAAGGTGCAGCCAAAGTAGATGGCAGGGGTCCAAGCATTTGGGATACTTTCACCCACAAATATCCAGGTACATATCCAGCAATATAAGCTAATCTAGCTATTCTTCTTTTTCTAAATGAAGTTAGTACATCGTGAGATTTGAAACTCTCTTGATTCTGCAACGTAAAGTGAAGTCAATACATGATGAGATTTGAAACTTTATAGACTCTGTTGTTGACTCAAAAGGTAAAACTTTTTCTCATACTTATAAATCGACCGCTAACCCCTTACATAATTGACGTGAGACAACTTCAACAATCAACAATCTCCCCTTCTCATATCAGGCTTGATATTAGCATTGGGTGGTTTTTGACCTCTCTTACCCCAAAAGCTAACTCAAAATGTGAAACTTTCACTCACACTTATAAACCAATCACCAACCCCTTTCATTACAGATGTAGGACAACCTCTAACACATACGGCGTAAAATGAAGTGTGGTTGCTTTTATTGGAAAAGGAGTATCAATTCATAAGAACTAGTCATGTGAACACTTGACAAATTGAAGATGTGAGTATTGATTTTTTACCTACAAAAACCCCATCTTAAGTAGATGGGTTTCGAGCATTTCGAATATTTCTGTTTTTGAGTAACCTTACGGACTATATTAGAAGGCAAAACGTGAGGTCAAGTACGCGTGTGTGGACCAGGTATGAGCTGTGATACAGTAAGAAATCGAACATATATCATTTAATTAAACGATGCATATGCGTCTCTTTGCTCACTAGGTAAACCCTAGTTGTTCTTCAAAATGAATTATCATCGCTATCCATTAGTCCAACCTACGAAAAAAAAAGGGGGGGGGGGGGGAGAGAGAGATTTATGCGCAGGGACAAGGAGTATCTCAAAAGTAAGACAATGTCAATATTTTATGTTTTTAGGTAAATTTCACTTCTTTCTAACCCCATTTAGTAAATCGAATGGTCTTAGAGCACTTTATATGAAGTATGATTGCAATTAAAATAAAAGATCAATTTAGTCCTACATCTACAGCTTGTGAGAAAGTTTTACACTCGTGTTAGTAAAAGTATGTTAGTAATTGGAATTTTAGTAGAGATAAAAAGGGGAAAAAAAAAAACTGGGTGCACAAATCAAAATGGGGAAGGTAAGGATGAAGTGGAACTTAGAGAAGTCGTGGAGAATGATAAAATGGTCAATTAAAAGAGAGACCACTCTCCAAATCTCCGCCTTGGTCCAGCTTGGCATGCTTCATGTGGTATTAAATGTCGCAATCTCCAAGGTCTTTTGCGAATATCCGCAAATTAAGTCAAAGATATTATTATGAAGGATACGTCATGAGGATTTGAAAAGGCTTATTGAATCCATGGTTGACAATTATATACAATGTGATCATGGATTCCAATCTGTCGCAGTATTATGTAGATATCAAATGATGATTTTTCACGGTGATTTCAAATGAATTCGGTTCCATCATTTCTTTTTCTTTTCTTTTTTTAAAAAAGAGATTTTAGTTTGATGTTGCCGTCTATACTTGAGGTCAAAGCACCCAAGTTCGATTCCGTTGAAATTCAAGTTTCCTGTTCTAAGGAATATAATATTACCCTAAATAAAAAGACAAATGAATTGATTACTTTCGAGTGGCCTCTTCCTCGTTTTATATTAAATAGTTTTCAGATTGATAATGCCATAGAGGTAAAATTCGGTATATAAAATTGATTTCCAACCACTTGTTTCAATATTAAAAAAAATGGAAATTGATTTCCTAAATAATTTCAGCTTATGCACTTTTAGAAGTTGTTGCCTCAAGGCATTTTCGATTTTCTTAAATTGTCTCACGATCGGTTGTTAGTTACAATATATAGGCCTCCCGATTCTGTATCAAAATGGAAAAAGCAATGAGCAGATTGAAAATTAAAAAGGGCGTGTGTTTATCGATTAAAAGAATTCTCCGTGATCATTGTAATTTAATTGACAACTTTGGCCCTTCGTTGGATATAGATAGTTTGATTGAGGGTACTGGTTTTTCAATTTTTGGAATAGCATTTGGGTGGTATCCGAGCCACCTTTCACGCACCCCGATTACTAATCTACCTTCCCGGCCGCGATCCTAAAGGTCGTGTATTGGAGTACAATCTCTTTATTAAGTGAACGCTAGCCTGTTATTTCATTTTCTCTTTCAATTTTCTCTTCATCTGTGTCTTATGATGGGCCTTGTGTGGTTTTGTATGGCGAACTATACTAGAAAAAATAGCGGATGGTAGCAACGGAGATGTGGCTATAGACCAATACCACAAATACAAGGTATGTCATTCATCGGTCACGGCCACGTAATCTTTTTTTCATTTCGTCGGTCCATCTATGCAAAATTATTTGTAAATAGTCTACTTCATGCTATCCAAATCTTATTTTTCCGAGCATCACGTGGTACAGGAAGATGTTGGGATAATGAAGGAGATGGGTTTGGATGCTTACAGATTGTCAATCTCGTGGCCTAGGATATTACCCAGTAAGTTGTTCTTCTCGTCCAATCCTGTCATCTTGGACCCCCAAAATTTTGTCTATTTTGCATTAGATCATACTTAAGATTCTTTGCTATATTGATGATTTCAAAAGGAACGGTTGAGGGAGGAATCAACAGAGCAGGCATTGCATACTACAACCACCTCATTGATGAACTCCTAGCCCATGGTATCAGCCTCATTTCACTCTCTCTTCAAGTGCTAATTCCATCAAATATGTATCAAATAATTTCTCGTTCTTGCTTATTAATTATGACCTATGCTTTCTTCTTCTTTCTCTTCTTTTAAATTCGTCTCCATTCGATGTAGGAATCAAGCCATTTATAACGATTTTCCACTGGGATGTTCCCCAAACATTAGAAGACGAGTATGGTGGTTTCTTGAGCTCCAAGATTGTGTAAGAGATTGTCACCTCAGCAACCCTTAGACTCCACTGAAGTCGGGCTTTGTCATCCTCCTTCGAGGTTACGAAGATCGATCTTTGTTTTTGCTCTCGCAGGGGCCATTTTCAGGACTTCGCCGATGTATGTTTCAAGGAGTTTGGCGACCGGGTCAAGCATTGGATAACCCTAAACGAGCCATGGACTTTCTGTGATGGAGGCTATGTGCTCGGGAGTCTGGCTCCCGGCCGATGTTCGGCGTGGCAGCAGCTAAACTGCACCGGCAGTGATTCTGCCACGGAACCGTACATAGTCGGCCACAATCTACTTTTGGCTCACGCGGCTGCCGTGAAATTGTATAGGGATGAGTATAAGGTGATCCAAAGTCTTTTGAATGACCTGAATTTATATATTAACAGTCTCGCTTCTTTCTAATTTTGGTCTGTTCCATTCATTTCTCAATCCTAATGGTGATATATGCATGCATGCAGGCATCTCAAAAGGGGGTGATCGGAATTACATTGTTAACTCATTGGTTCGTGCCCTACTCAGACGCCAAGCACAACCTCAATGCGGCCCAAAGAGCCTTGGACTTCATGCTCGGATGCTGATTGAATCGTTTTCTTCTCTCTATTTGTAATTAATCAGCTATCGACATATTTTGGCTGTGCTTAATACTCACTCAATCGATTGCCTTTCCAGGTACTTGGACACGATAACCTACGGTGACTACCCGCTCAGCATGCGATCTCTCGTCGGAAATAGGCTGCCGAAGTTTACTGAGGAGCAGTCGCTCTCCTTGAAAGGGTCGTACGATTTCCTCGGGTTGAACTACTACACCGCCTACTACGCGGCACGCGCCTTACTCCGTGAACGCTCAAAACATGAGCTACGTAACAGATGCTCTCACCAATCTCACGAGTAAGGAATCGAATTGCTGTAGTTGATATTCGATGACGACAATAATAGCACTATCTTGATTTAAGTAAATTCTAATGATAGTGTTTTTATTTTCTTCTCTCTTTTTTTCCCTTTTTCTTGTAGGCGGCCGTAACGGGATACCGATTGGCCCAGTGGTATATATACACTCTTTTGTCCAATCTATTCTTCTTTAATTTGCTTATAATCTTTCATTCGCATCAAATAAAATGTAAATTAAATTTTGCAGGCTGCTTCAAGTTGGTTATCGGTTTATCCAAGTGGGATACGAAGTTTGCTACCATATGTTAAGAATAAGTACAAAAACCCACTCATCTATATCACTGAGAACGGTAAGTAGGACTTTCTCATAATGACTCGTTCAAGAAAAATAAGTAAAGATAGTTCATTCCAGAATATATTTTTGTCCATGCTGATAAATTTCTAAAAAAGTTGGTAAGTGTCAAAAAAGTGTGAGTAAAGAAAGCTGCCGTTTACCTAATTTTTCAGTAATTTTTTAGTAACTTATCCTAGCTCTTTTTTAAAGTTTTTGGATTAGCGGCTTTTGTCATCTTTTACTAACTTTGTTTTCTTTTCTTTTTTACCAAGGCTTCAAATATATCAACTCCTGTATGAATTTATCAACCTTTATTTGTCACTGGGTTTTTTTTTTTTTTTACTTGTTTTAATACTTACCAATACTTATCGAATTCGTATTTAGCTAAAGAATCGAAGAAAATCATACAAACTCTAGAAAATCTTCATTTGCTTAGACAATCACAAAAGTACATTGCATGGTTTAATTCGGTGGGCCATAACATAGTTTTGAAAGCCACAAATAAATATGGTTTGTGAAGGAATACATTATAAAACCGGTCTTTCGTGGCCTAAGATTATTAAAGAAGATATCTAACCAAGTTTTCACAACTTCATGCATATCGGTGAGCTACATCTTGGAATTTGAGATCCTAAACCAAATGAATCCTTGCCAATATCATTTTGCAAGTAATAACAATCTCTCTCAACCACTCTTGATCAACCGTTTAGGAATTGATGAATTCAACAACTCTACACTACCCTTGGAGCAGCAACTAGCTGATCCTATGAGAATAGATTATTACTATCGCCATCTCCAGTACCTTCTGAAGGCAATCAAGTAAGCAATTTTCAAGCAAGATTCTTCTCATAATTCGGCGCAAAGTGTCAAATTTCATAAATTTGTACTACATGCAAATAATGGTTGTATCCGATGTATGCTTAGGAACGGAGTGAACGTGAAGGGTTACTTCGCATGGTCATTGTTGGACAACTTCGAGTGGGGCTCGGGCTACACTGTTCGTTTTGGCATCAACTACGTGGATTACAAAAACGGATTGAAGAGATATCCCAAGCACTCGTCAATTTGGTTCAAGAGCTTTCTTAGCAAGCATTGAAGACCTGTGTTCAATTCTCATCGCCAAGTCCTGTGGGATTTGCATCCATTGAATAAGCGGATTTGCTCTAAATCCCATCTTCATTTGATTGTTTCCTAAAGCTATTTGCTTGAGAGTGCCGTCTGAAATATAGTAATCAAGTCGATTGAATAAAGAAAGGAAAAATCGTTTTCCACATGATGCTAGATGTCTTATTACAGTTGTAGAATGAACTTTCTCGTGACACGGTCGAGATATTGTGTGTGACAGCCTGAATTTTTAGAATTTGTTTCCGATTAAATAAATCAGGCCTTTCGTCGACGCGCCAATAGTGCCATTCTCTGAACTAATCACTCATGAGATAACTAAACTATCTGAGGAAGCAATTAAGGAATCTAAATGCAAGGGACTTGAGAATTCGATCAGGAATCGACTGCTCGACCGTATTGATCTGCAAGGGTCATTACGGCACCGTCAAAAATCGATCAGAGACCGAAAATAGGTCGATTCGATAGAGATATGTTATTAGTGTGTGGGTGATTCCACCTAATTGCAAAATTCTTATCGAACGGCACTAGATCGATTTTTCTATCATTTTTGTACTCGGTGTCTATATTTGAAACCTCGAGATTTTCACGACAACCGAGAGTCGCCAATGTGTCGAAGATGTACGTTGTGACTCGAGATAATTCGATCACAGGTTAATTGCACCAAAAATTCCTAAAAGTTACCCGGTAGACTAGGTCACGCTAAAAACGCATCGGATCGAAATTAACTACGAATTTGAACCCGATTTCAGAAATTGAAAGTTCTGTCGTGTCACAATCTATTTTTGGAACATCGACTCACTCTCCGAAAAATTTTCGGAGATTCCGAGATTTTTATAGAAAATCGATTTGGATGTCGCGGAAAAATAGCGGAAATTCGGATGGGTCAAATTAAAGGAAATTTGGACTTCCAAGCCAATCCTTTGGGTGTCAGGGACTTATAGCAAATAGTACGGGATTTTTCTTCAGCGAAATTGAACCTCGATTTGGATAATCGGAGAGGAAATTGGAGTTCAATTTGAGTAAAATTTGGAGTTGGATTTTGGGGCAGCAAATTGGGCTTTAAAATTGATTAATTGTGAATTATCTTACAAGAAAGAAATGGGGACAAAGAAGATAAGATTGTGGACTTTAAGGGGGATATGAAATTAATGGAGGGGATGAGAATATATGACTTTGGACTCCCTTCCTTCGTGCGTAGCCCCTTAACCCGTCGACCTTCTGCTTTGCTTTTGTTCTCATTTCATCCGAAATTCCATCTCTTCTTCTCTCTCTATAACCGAGGACACCCTCCCCCAATTCGTCACCAACTCCCACGAAGCAAAACAGAACAGAAGACCAGCTGTCTTCTTCGTTTTGTTCCTCCCAAGCCGCAACACCTCCACCCACCCAATTCCCCTCTACTGCCAGGCATCCACTTGGTCAACCGAAGGAATTCTCCCCCAAGTGTTGACCGCCCTCAGCTCCACGCGGCCAGCTCGACCTCACCACCGCCAGCAGCTGCTTCACGCGGCTTCAAAGTCCCGCTGCCGCGTCCAGTCAGCCCAGCAGCAACCAGAAGCCCCCATCGTTGACCCTCTCCACTGATTTTTGCTTCCAACGTCAGCATCGAAGCCGCTTCATGCTGCTAGGCGTCTTCCTCCGTCAATCGAGCAGCCACGAAGTTTATTTCCCCCAATTCATCAGCCCACGAGCCCAATTGCAGCCCGCAATTTGAGCCTTTGGTCCAGCTCGATTCAAGTCCACGTCTTCGGCCCAACTCGCAATTGTCCAACCCACTTTCAGTCCATCAACTCCAACAGCCCAAGAAGCCATTGAAGCCCACAACTCATCCAAGCTTTGGCCCAACAGATAGCCCAATTCTAGCCCACTTGAAGCCTAGCAAATTCAGTAGTTCAGCCCATCTTGGGCCCGCGAAGCAGGCCCAGCCCATAGCCAAGCCCAAGCCCGAAGTCAAGCCTAGCTTTTGCTGTGGGCTTGCAAGGCCTTTGGGCCCAACCCAAGTGTCCGAGGACGCCGCCGAAAATTCATATTTCGGCCGCCGTCGCGGTGAACCGGTTTCCACAATAAACCGGTGAATAAACCGGTGAGTTCATGCACTAAACTCTTCTTAGTAGGCTAATGACGTCTAAGGGGTGTTTAGATTGAATTAATTAGAAATTAGGTGGTTAGTTAGATTAAATTAGTGATTTAATTGTACAATTATGCATGTTAGATGGTTAGATTAGATTAAATGAGGCCTAGATAAATTGTGCTATTTATCTATAAGGGTTCGGGAATTTTTCGAGCCCGTACCGATATTTAATTTAGTGGTTTTGGCCTTGGTTGGTATTTATAGGATTTAAATTGAATTATTTAATTAATTTTAGAAATTAATTAATTATTATTTATTTTTTCGGAAATTAGACCGGGATGGTCGGTGACCGAAATTTCGTGCTGATTGCAATGGTGTGGTTAATTTTTGCAATCAAGTGTTAAATTTTGAAAATTGAGTGCTGATTGGAAATTGGGTCAATTATTCCAAAATTGGTGAATTTTGATATTTATTTAGAAAATCTCAGGTGTCGGGTTTTAAACACCGAAAATGGTTTTATATGCTATATAAAGTAGTTGGATTTTGAAAAGAATGTTATGACTTTTCCTGGTCCAATATGACCGTGTACCCACACACGACTATCTTCATCGGGTGTTTTTAATACGAAGAAAATAGGCCAGGATCATTATTTTAATGGAGGCATTTTAGTGCAATGCACAGTGTCCTAAGCCGAGTTTGAGTGGTCGTGTGTTGGTTAAGAGAACCCGTCCCCGAACTATGTCGGATGGACGTTACCCTATATGAGATACCCATTTATTGGGATTTGGGTCGCAGTAGAGGCTAGACCTATACTCCTTCGAGAAAGTCATCTTTGAGAGACGTAACCATGCTCAATGGGGTGAGACGATGCCTGGCTACACCAGTAGACCACCGAACTTCTAGTAGGCCGTACCCTAGAGTGGGCGAAATTATCAATTGGAACGCATGTTGAGTGAAGTAGATGCACCGGATCTTGGGACAAAATTGTGTGACATGGTATGAGACGTATCATAACGATTTAGTCATATAATCTAGACCCCTATGATTTATTGAGTTGAGTAATGCGTTTCAATTGTTGTGTGTATCAATTCTATACATAATGTATATGAACTGTGCTGACTTGCATGGTGGAACTGAGGCGAGGTAAGTCCTCTATGCTAAATGCGTGATTATGTGGCTAGGACGCTTCTTAGCGTATTTCCCTCATAATCGAGGTTTAGAGCATGAATTCGCTGAGATTTATATCTCACCCCGTTATGGGCTCAATTTTCAGGATCGTCTAGTGGAGGACTTGAAGTCGAGAGGAGGTGATCTGAAGTTGTCGCGACCTACCCTCGAGGGAAGGGAATAGGTTTAGGGGTTTTGCCTAAAAGATTGGCCCAAGGCCCATGATTAGGCGTGGGCTCTCCCAAGCCCATACACTGCGTGACATTGGGATAGTTTTTTAGGAATTTTGCACAAAAGGAGTCGCCACTAGCCTATTTAGGTCGGCTAAAAACCAAGTAAGGCATGGGAGTATACCTCACTTCCTACACAACCAAAGAATCTAGGGTCGGGGACTTGATTACACTAATTAACTAATTAGTGCCATTTCGGTACCTAATCTTGTTCATTTTAACAAAATGATTTTTTTTTTCTTTTTGCAGACAGTTTAGATTGATTTTATACATATCCACTAACATGTGAGGTGATCATGCGGGTGCGCAATCATTAAAGTAACAATCATAGCTACCAAAATCCTAATTGCAGCAAAACTAAACACGTGCAATTGAACATCCGCAAACATAATTAAATACGTAAATTAAAAATGCAATATAATCAATATACGAGTACATAAATACCTAATTACACTAAAAAGGCAATACATGGCAATTCCTAACCAAACCCTACATTTTTTTTAAAAGAAATAAGCCCACAAGCCCATGAACCCAAAAGCCCACAAGTTTAAAAGCCCAAATCCGGCCCACACTCGCCCAAAACCCTACCCGGTTGACTTGATCCGGCCCGGCTTGCGCAACCCGATTCGTGCCTCCTCTCTCCCTTGCTTTTCACGGCATTGAAGGAGGATGGTCGGGACGGCTTGGCGAGCAGCGGTAGACGGAGTGACTTGACTGGGGGGCGCACGGCAAAGAAAGGGCGGCATCGGGCGGCCGCATTGCGGCGATGGTTTCGCGTCGCGGGTCGTAGGCGTCGGGCAGAGGCGCGGCAGCGGGCAGGGCGTAGGCTTGGCTGAGGAGGCGCTCAATCGGAGGTGGCACGGACCGGCGGTGTCGTCAGTGGCTGAGGAGGCGGCGGCAAGGACGGTGGCGGCGAGCCTCCTCCCTATAGATCTAGCTTGCTCAGGCAGCAGTGGTGTTGCTCGGAGGGATGAATAACTCAGACCGGTGTGGAGGGGGGTCGATGCTCAATCGACGGACGGAGATGGTGGGTCGTGACGAGGGAGACGGAGTCGCGACCGGGCGGGTCGCGGGCCGGTGCGAGCTCCAGGCGAAGTGGGGTGCGGCGTTCGGAGACGGCGACAGAGTCCGGAATTGCGGCAACCGCGAAATAGCAGCTGCGGTGGTGGAGTCCCCGATGTCACTCGAAGGGTGGTGGCTCGGACAACGTCGGGGACGAAGGGCGGCGACGGCTCGAACGACGTCTTTGGTCCTGCCAGATCTGACCTCCATACGGCGCCTTCAAATCTGGATTCCGGATCGAGCGGCAGCGAGGTCAGCGTCAGTCGAGCGCCGCCGCCGCCCCTGTTTTTCTTCGAGATCTGCCCTCTCTTCTCTATACTGTCTTCCCTTTCTCTTTCTCTCTGTTCTTGCTCTCGCTCTAGCTCTCTCCCCAACTGACTCTCTCTGGTTCCCGATGCTTTACTTCTTCCCCTCTGTTAGGGTTTCACGCATGAAGAGGAAGAAGGCATGGGCCACGGAGGAAAGGATGCTGGGCCGGCCCAGTGTAAGGGAAAGAGAGGCGGGCGGCGGGCCGGGCTAATGTCGGATCCGGCTCGACCTGACCTCTAGGCGTTTTTTCTTTTTCTTTCCTTTTTTTCTTTTTTTTGTTGTTTTGTTGTTTCTTTTTTTTTTTTCCTTTTTTAGTGACTAATCCCTAATTTTGTACACGATTAAATCCTATATAATAATATAAAATTTAGGTGTCAACAGAAGTGTAGGTCAGTTAGGACCGCTTTTTTTTGGAAAGCTAGTCCTTGTAGTCTTTTGGTCATAAACCTTCTACATGACTCTATGTGAATGTAAAAGCATGTTTGTTTGTGAACATGTTGTCCTGCTTTTCTATCCCAAGATGATTACTATCAGGGGATTTATTTTTCGCTTCCGCATGTGCGATAAAACAAAAAGGGTCGGCGACTCATCCTGAGAAGTCGCAAAATATTATCGACCAAAGAGGGATGGGCACGCGCTCAGGGTTCAGGGCGTGACATTGTGGGCCCAACTGGACGGTTGGGGTCACTCTTGAAATTGTGGGCCCAACTAGCCCGTTGGGCTCAGTCGTCATGCCATGCTAAGAGGCCTATTCTAGGGTCGGCCCTTTTGGCATGCTTAATTTCATTTTCCGGGAAAACGGGAGAAAATAACACACCTGAGAAAGAAAATGGCGGGAACATGTCATCTCGACCTTGACTTGCTCCTCCCATGAACACCGCAAAGCCTCGAGCTCCCTCAAGCCGTCGCTTCTAGGGTTGACTTCACATCATCGCCTTCATTATCGTCTTCATCCTCCTCCTTACCTCAGTTATTACGGTGAATATAAACCCGCCATTGTCTATGGCAACCGACAAATATTAGCCCTAGCTTAGCTCTGTACACCTCCCTCGCTCTGTTTGAACTCTATTTTCCCCCGCTCGGATCTCGAAGGAACCTCGTGGTTTGGCTTAGAGGGGTCTCGGTTTTGATGGAAGTGGGAGGCCGCAGTGAAACCCTGCCAACCGACCGAAGAGAGGCAAATCGAAGACCTCGGGGAAGGGCAAGGACAGCGTTGTCAAGCAGAAGTTGATCTCTGCTTTCTTCTTTTCCTCGCTAATATGGTGGTTTCATGACCAATAAATGACTCATAATGACTTAAACAATTTCCGTAGCTGATAAATGAATAAAAAGAAAAAGCAAAACAAAAAAGTGACCTTTGGGAAAAAGCCCTTTCAAATGCACTTTCTTATCATGTTATGCAGATTTCCTATCTTGAAAATTGAAACAGAAATATTTATGTGACTGTAACTATCTTTAATCTACTATAAGAATAACAGCTTTTTTTAAGTAAAAAAAATAACAAATAATTATCCTTTAAGAATTTGTGACTCACAATACGTTATTATTCTAACAGTAGCCCAAAAACTGTTATGCTAACAAAATTCATTTTCCTGTAATAAAAATTTAATTACTCATACTCAACTCATACACAATTCAACACATATTACTAAAACATTTTCACATTTAACTCAATTTAGAAACTTGTACCCAAACTAAGGTGAGAAAGTAGAGCGAGCGAGCGCGAGATCGAGTGAAGGTGAGAGAGGGTGAAGAGAAAGTTATAGAAATGGATTGGATTTAAGTAAATTCCGAACCTATTTAACACCCATATTATTGTAAGTTTTGTCATTCTGAACTCATTTATGATTTGTTGAATATGATTAACTCATATAACAACTCAACCCATCAAAGAAGGGTTAAGAAATGAGTATATGACCTATTTTGACCAGTCTGCCAACAAGCGATGACCCACTTTTCAACTGAACCACATGAACACGTGATATTAATACCATTTTATCCAAGTTGTTTGCATATCTTATAAACCAAGCAACAGAGTACAATAAAGGCCTTGGGATTGGGACAATCAAATCGCACATTTTATATATGAGCTATAAATATGAGTATTTTGCTTTGATATAGTTCGAACCCGAAAGCATATGTGACCCGCATAAGATAAAGTTGTTGGTTTTAACAAAAATATTATAACCCCATCACTAAGCTAAATTGAACTGCTCGCATGATTCCACTCTCAATTTAATCTTCACATCCCATTGTTTTGAAGTTCCTAATGTTACTCTTTTTCAAATTGGCCAGCATTATGAAAATGCAGCCACGATGCGCAACGATCATCTTCATAGACAAAACAAAAGAAAAGCACCCTCCTTTTGACAAACGGATTGTCAAACTATAGTGGGTGTAATCAACTCACTCTAGTTTAATCAAAGTATTTTTTTCATTGAGCTCGCTAAATAACCATTTCTTCATTGAACACATTGAATTATGTTTCATTCAAATCAATTATTGAAGAATGCATTCAATGTGGTTATTGAATAGACCCTGAGATTTTTGGGTCCCCCACTGTGGGAATGAAGCAAGACTTCAGTAGCTTTTCCAAGAACAAATCACGTTAGCTTGTCAGGTGCTTTTGATGATCTCACTTGTGGATAGCCTCTAAAAAAAGGCAATTAATAATTAGAGAGAGATATATATTGATGTGATGCACTTGCAACATCTCGAGATCACACTACAGGGCATAAAATTCATAACTGCGCATATTTCACGTGCATGGAGCATGCCCGAAAATATAACAACATGATCATTTCATAAAAAAAAACTCTCTACTACATTCACGCATATATAGAGAGACAGAGAGAGGGAAGCAAGAACAAGACAATCTTGATTTGCTAGGCTATTGACCCAAAGTTATTCCTTCCATCTAACTTTTGAATACAATCGTAATTACAAACATGTCTTCATTAGACAAGTAAAAGCTCCAAATCAATTCTAAATCTTAATGCCTAGTGAATATAAAATGGAAGCTAAAAGATCTTACAACTTGAGTTTAATGCGAGAAAAGGAAATTACCAAAAAAATTAGGCTGAACATATAGGATATCAGAGATTTGTGTGATTCAGTCCAATTGTGATACCTATTCTATGAAGAGAGATAATTGCCAACATATCTACTATGATTTCAGATTGTAAAATCATTTGATGTTCAAGTTTTTACCAACTTAAGGTTACATTCAAATCAAATCAACAAGTGTTATTTGACAATCTTTTCCGAAGAGCTACTCAGAAAACTCAAAGAGAGAGAAACCTGAGACTTCTCTTAATTACTCTTGTGTTTAATAATTGAGTAGAAGTGCATCTCTTATATTCAGAACACGCTTGGGAAACTTACTCAAATTAGAAAAATCACTCAAATCAAGAAACTACTCAATATAGGAAATCACTCAAAAAAAAAAAAATCATACTAGGTAACCTGCTTGACCAAAGAAAAAATTAGGAAAATTGAGAAAACTAATTGGATCAGGTTTTTTTTATGAGCTCAAACTAGAGACGTATTATTACTCTATAATAACACAGCCAAAATAAAAGCCATGCTAAAGAAAATGTGTTAGTCCTGGCATTTCCTGTTCATGAACTAGTGCTAGAATTCCATTTGAATTTGACAGAAATTAATATTGACCACTCCATTCACTCATGCTTTCCATCGTTTGAGACAATGGATTGCCATCTTCAAAAGAAACCACAACTAACCAGCTCTTTAGAGTAGAAAAATTCAAGCTGAGCATCGAAATTTAAGATTTGCCCTTGAGTCAACAAGCCAGACTAGGTTTTATTTGATATTATACAGCACGGTTCTATATTATTAGCTTCGTCTTAATTTTCTGGCGCGTATAAAGCGAGTATCATGGACCGACCAAACCAAAAATATGGAAAAATATCGTCACTAGTCCGTAGCAACTCGAAATCGCACGTTCTTTCCAACTCATTTTGTCACCTACTTTAATATATTGCTTAGTGTATAAGTAACTGTGCTTAAGAGCGACCCAAGTGAGGTAAAACTCAAGCCCAGCAGCCGCTGTCATGTCCTATTAATGTGTGCATTGAAACCACAAATCTATTTAAATTTGCCCATCCACAAATGCCAAAATCTGTCCAGCCTATTAAAGTCCTTGCCAACACATTAAGTGGCTGATGAGCGATGCGCCACATGTCAACCGCAAGACCATGGGACATCAATAATACCCTTCAATCAGAATTGCCTGCAGATCATAACATGAAATCGTCGTTTTTGAGTAGTATAGTTGATCACTTTGCTAATTCAGACTTATGGCATCATTAAACCTTCGCGTCTCATCGTTTGAATTTTCCTAAAGTGTCTATCACTCAAGCTGGCCAACATTATAAGCAATAATTCACGATGCAGGACGATTGCCTTCACAAGGAAAATGAAAGGAAAAGACTTATCTGTTTTACAAAAAGATTGTTAAACTAAGCGGGCCGTAATCAAATTTCTCCTGATTTTCAATAAACATTTTCTCATTGGACAAGCTAAGTAACCATTTTCTAATTGAACACATTGCATAATTTTTCACTTAGATCAATCATTGAATAATGCAACTCGATTTGCGCATTGAGTAGACCCTAAATTTTTGGGACCCCACTCCGTGCGGATAAGACAAAATTTCAGAAGTTGTCCCACGACCAAGTATGTTAGATCGCTCGGTCCTTCCGGAGACTTGTCATGCGGTAGACTATGGCAAGATACACGTGGTTGTCCTCCACGCGCGGGATCACGAGATCACAATAATATGGCAATTAACAAGTACAGTCATTAGATGGTCTTGAATCTTTCATATCCCAAAAACTAACTTAAAAGAATAATCGACCACCCTTGCACATTAAATCTGAATCGAAGTTCCAACAATTTGTGACTCTTGTGTAACTTTTCTCTCGCACTTATAATTCACCAACCCCTTACACGATTGATGTAAGACAATCTCAGCAATCTCCTTCTCACATATTAGGCTTGGGCTGGAGCTATTCACTTCTTCCATAATCGATGTAGAACAATTTCAACAATCTTCTCCTCATCGGACTTGGGTTGGAGCTGCAACAAGCCATAACTTTCCCGTCTTGGGTCGGAGTTGCAACAACTCATAACTCTCCCATAACTTTCCCCCACGCCTTATAAACCGACTATCAACCCTTTCACAATTAGTGTGAGATAATCTTAACAATCTCTCCATCACACATCATATCTGAGTCGGATGCAACAACCCGTAACCCTCCCATGTAACTTTCCCTCACACTTATAAACCACGTCTGGGTCAAAGCTACAATAACCCATAACTCTCCCATGTAACTTTCTCTTACACTTATAAACTAATCACTAGTCCCTTTCATAACCGATATGAGATGATCTCAACAATCTCCCCTTCACACATCAGGCCTGGGTCGAAGCTGGAGCAACCCGTAACTCTCCCATGTAACTATTGGATCCAAATTTGTTGGTAACTTGAGGTTTGATACTAGTGTTGAATAGTCTTAAGCTTTTCTCAACTCAAAAACTAACTCAAAGGGTAAGACTTTCCCTCACACTTATAAACTAACCACCACCAGCTCTTTTCACAACTGATGTGGGATAATATCAATAAAAGTCATAACCGTAATGCGACATGGCTATTTGATCCCACATTTTACGTTTTTCACATGCATGTGCAATGGACAAAAATAGTAACATGACCATTTCATAATTCCTTTCTCTGCTATATCTATGTACAGAATGGTGTGTTGCTAGGCAGCTGAGTACAACCATAGATGAGCCATGGTGTTTCTTGTTGACTATGAGCTTGTGCTTTTGGCCTCCATGCTTCTTCTCCGTAACACGACTTACGCTTCTAAAGGTCAAGCCAAGTATGACACCACATTGTTCAACCGAAGTAGCTTCCCCTCCAGTTTCATCTTTGGGACGGCCTCTTCGGCATACCAGGTATCCTCATATTGTCCTCTTCTTTTTTGGCTTCCTTCAACTTGATTATTCATGGCCTGTGAGAAGGTGAGTTTGAGTTTGATGTATTGTGTTCTTGTTTTATTGTTATTGTAGTATTTTATTATTACGTCCATGATGGGGTGCGATGAGAACGTACCGTTTCGTCTTGATATGCTACGATGGAAAGACACCATTTGAAAGGGTGCGAGTGAATCATATAAAAGACTCCTGAAGACAACCGTTGAGGGGGTTGGAAGAACGTACGCTCAGAAAGAAATAGTTTTTCCTTTCTCTCCATTTTCCATCAAAAAGAAAGAAGGCATTCTATTTCTCCTTTACAAGAACAATTGGCATTTACGCTGTGGAAATCGGTTGCTTTCCTCGTGATTGCATTCACACCAACGTGAAGTATTTTTGTTTGTGATTCATCCACAATTCAACATTCGTTCCGAGATTAATTGTTGTTTGCGCATCGGATAAAGGTAAGTCGTCTTCCGCCAACTTGAATTCCAACATTGGTAGCAGAGCTCGGTCATGATTTCTGCCTTGTTTTTCATCGAATTTTCTCATTTACCATTCGATATTGAGATCAAGAGTATGAAATCTACACTATTTGGATGTTCATCGCTCGGAATTGCAATCTAAATCGTCAAAAACGAACCGAAGCGAAGAACGGGTACGGGGTCGCGTACACCCATACGGTTTTGGCAATTTTTCGAAATATTTTTTCTGCCAAAATAAATTTTGAAATATACAGGGTGAAAGTACTCGTCGAGATGAATCCAACGGTGGGCCGAGCATCGCTAGAGGAGGCCGAACGCGCCCACACGCGCGGCCAGAAGCTGCTGCGCGTGGGTGCCACACGCTCAACGCGCTGGGAGAGCCAACGCATGAGCGTCACGCACACGTCGGCGAACCGACGCGTGCTGACGTCACGGATGACGTCATCGATGACGTCACCGCCTGCAGCAGTTGGCCGGTCGGTCGCCGACCCAAGACCCAACCAGTGACCAACCCGAACCCGACCTGACCATTGACCGGTCAATCGGTCCAGCGGTCAGACCGGTCGGACCGGTCACCGGTCGGACCTGCCAGGAGCCCTTTGGCTCGCTGGCACGTGCGCCACACGCGCCGTACACTCAGGTGGCGCATGTGGGCGCATGGAAGCTCCGATTGGAGCGAGGTCGGCGGCGTTTAGTTCGTATGGTTGTCCTCTACACTGTGGTATTTTTAATTATATTTTTGAGTTTTGTAAATGTATGAAAATGTGTAGGGAACCCTGGGTACGCATATTTTTGGGGTTTAAATATGTTGTTTATTCATTTGTAGGTTGTATTTCTTATGGTTTTAGAAATACAGTAGCTTGCCTACATAAAATGATATAATATATACTGTGTAGAGTTTGGTTCGATGGTAGCATGTACATAGTTTAATATACTTGCAATTTTCTAGTTCCAAGAAAATTCGAACAATGGTAGGAAATCCTTATTTTTCTGTTATATGTTGAATTGCAGTTTTGATTAGAGTTGCTGCATAATTGTTTTTGTACGTTGATTCACATCATGCTATACTTTTGTGTTAATGGAAAAATGTAGAAATTACATGGGGTCATGTAATTATTTTTCCTAATGGGAGTTCGTAGGTTGGTAGAATTCGAAGGAGTTCTCACCCAGAACTTAAAATTTGCGCAAAATTAAACTCATTAATGACAATAGAACAATTGTACATAGGAGTTGATTGAGAACATAGTGAACTTTCATTTCTATGTCTTTTGTTGAATTATCATTAATTTAGTTTGTCTTTACTGCAAATTAAATATGTGTGTTACTTTGAAAAGTGTGCTAGTATTGATTTTGCGTTTATTATGTCAATGTGTTATAGCAATTGATTATGGTTTCGGCATCTAAGACCATTGTAGCTAACCTCAATAAGGGTGAGAAGCTGAACGGTGACAATTATGATATTTGGCACCAAAAGGTTCAATACATCCTTGAGGAGCAAGAGGTTTTGGAAACCCTCAGCCACACCATGGATGAACCTGAGCATAGAACTTCAGCTTAACACAGGAGAGATCTAGAAGCTTATCAAGCTTGGAAGAAGAAAAATAGCATTACTCGCATCATGTTGCGGAGCTGTATTCAAGATGATCTCATGTGTGAGTTTGAAAGTTATGATAAAGCTCAAGTTATGTGGATTGCCTTAAAAGATAAGTTTGGGGGTACATCTGCCACTAAGCTGAGGAGACTCACAATCAAGTTTAACACATACCAAAAGCGCCCAAATGTAATGAAAAGGCAGCATCTTCGGGAAATGTCAAATATGATTCATTAGCTGAAGTCGGTAGGTCACTCCCTCACTGATGAACAGTAAGTTCAGGCTGTTATAAGGTCTTTTCCTAATAATTGGGAGCATATGAAAATCAATATGACGCATAATGAGAATATTGTCACTTTTGATGATATAGCGCGTCATTTGGAATTAAAGGATGAGCGCCTAGAGGCCGCGAGATCCTCTACCCATGCTTATGTTGCTGAATCGAGTTCGCGTAAAGCTTCAGGCTTAAAGTGCAAAAGGAATTCTCAATTCAACAACAAAGGGAAGAAGACTGATCAAGCACCTAAGAGGGCTAAGACCTTCCAACGCAAGAAGCGTGGTGGGAAGAAGGACAATGCCAAGATGAAGTGCTACAATTGTGGCAAGATGGGTCACTTTGCTCGTGAGTGCACTGAGTCGAAAGAGGTACCCTATTACTCCATTACTTCAAGTAGTGCTTTTATTTCTAGCACTATAATGCTTGCTGAATCTCATCCAATGTGGACTGTAGACTCAGGAGCAACAGACCACGTAACTAGAGACCAAGAAGCATTTGTGGAGTATTGTCGGATACCACTTGGAAGAATATGGATATATGTTGGGAATAACTCAAGAATTGAAGTAAAGGGTATCGGCACATGTAAATTGATTTACGTGGTGGTTGAAGCCTATTCCTACATGATGTCCTCTATGCTCCAGATATTCGATGAAACTTGGTCTCCGTAGTTGTTCTTCTTAGCCTAGGTTATGTATTGAATTTTCATAGTGATTGTGTTGACATTTTGTATGGAACGGTTTATTATGGTTCAGGTCATGTATCGAATGGTTTTATGGTGTTAGACATTGACTATGATCGGTACAATATTAATGTCGATGGTTGTTTTTCTTTAATTGCATCTTTAAGTAATGTTAAGATTGATGCGAGTACTTGGCATGCTAGATTAGGTCATATCGGGTTACAAAGAATGCAAAGATTAGCTAGAGAATGCCTTTTAGGCTCGCTCACTAATGTTGATCTACCTGTATGTGAAAATTATCTAGCGGGAAAAGCAATTAGAAAACCATTCGGTAAATGGACTGGAGCCGAATTTCCATTGCAACTGATACATTCTAACATTTGTGGTCCTTTGAATGTGAGGATGAGGCATTGAGCCTCATATTTCATCACTTTCATAGATGACTTCATGCGTTTCAATTACGTAATTCTGATCTCCTATAAGTCAGAAACATTAGACTGCTTTAGACGATATATATCGATAATAGAGAATCAGTTGAACAAAACAATAAAGGAATTGAGAACCGATCGTGGACATGAGTATTTATCGGAGCAATTCAAGGCTCTTTGTGATGAAAAGGGAATTGTAAGACAATTGACTAATCTTGGTACTCCACAACAAAATGAGGTAGATGAGAGAATGAATAGAACCCTATTGAAAATGGTTAGGTCTATGATAGCGCAAGCAAATTTACCTATCTCCTATTGCGGAGATGCGTTATTAACTACAGCCTATATACTTAACCGAGTGCCCTCAAAATCAATCACTTACACCCCTTACGAATTATGGATTGGTAGAAAATCAGACTTAAGTAGTCTACGTCCATGGGGATGTGCAGCTTACGTTCATGATTCTTCCCATAAATATGGCAAATTAGGTCCTAGAGGGAAGAAATGTATCTTTATAAGATATTCTGAACACTCCAAAGGGTACGTGTTCATAGGTGAACAAGCTGATGGAAGTGTGACCGAAATGGAGTCACGAGATGTCACGTTCTTGGAGAACGATTTTCCTAGTAGAGGTGAGATTGATAAGGATTTCCAATTATATGAGATGGAAGATCTTAATAACACACTCACTAATGTTGTAAAGGGAAATGAAGATTTACCTCAACACACAAGATTTAGTGGGAGTGTTGCATCGCCTAACGAATTGAATTCAAGAAAAATTCAATTGCGTAAAAATAATCATAAAAGTATTCCCCATCGTCGTTTTGAGATTGAAGGGGAAGCATTTATGATTTCTCAGAAAGACGATGCCGAGCCTAAGACTATTCAAGAGGCTTTATCATCCTCTAATAAGGAAGAATGAAGAAAAGCTTTGGAAGATGAAATGGAGTCAATGAGGGCAAATCATGCCGGGGACTTAATTGATCTATCACCCAATCGTAAGGCCATTGGAAACAAATGGGTCTTTAAGATTAAGCGAATGACAGATGGATCCATTGAAAAGTATAAGGCTCGTCTTGTGGCAAAAGATTATACTCAACAAGAGGGCATAGACTATGAGGAAACATTTTCACTAGTTGTAAGGTTTGCCTCAATATGCCTTATTCTAGCCATCGTTGCACATTTGGACCTTGAATTACATCAAATGGATATAAAGACGGCATTTCTTAATGGAAAACTAGATGAGGAAATCTATATGAAACAACCAATAGGTTTCATAGCTAAAGGTCAAGAGTATAAAGTTTGCAAATTCCATCGCTCAATATATGGCCTTAAACAATCATCTAGACAGTGGTATCTTCGTTTTCATCAAGCCATAACAACTTTTGGTTTCACGATAATCGAAGAAGATCACTGTGTACATGTCAAGCGATCCGAAGATAAATTTGTGATTTTATCACTTTATGTTGACGATATTCTATTGGCTAGAAATGACAAAATTTTGATTATCACCATAAAAGAATGGTTGTCCTCCAATTTTGAAATGAATGACATGGAAGAAGTTGCTTATATATTAGGAGTTAAGATCGAAAGAGATCGATCAAGGAAACTTCTTACTTTATCACAAGAGCCTTATATTATGAAGATTCTTGAACGTTTCAATAGGCGGCATTGTAATCCCATTGATACCCCTGTCATGCAAGATGAAAGCTTAAGTACTGAGATATGTCCTAAGACTCCAGAAGAAATTAAAGTAATGAAAATTGTTCCTTACACTAGTGCGATCGGAAGTTTGATGTATGCTATGATGTGTACTCGACCCGACATATGTTATGCCGTGGGATTGGTGAGCCGATATCAATCAAATCCCGGTCTAGCACACTGGAAAATAGTGAAGAGGGTCTCGAGATACTTGAAGGGCACCATGGACTATCGACTTTTTTACTAAGGGAATGATTTACGATAGGCTATTCAAATGCTGATTGGGGTGGAGACCTGGATGAGTATAAATCGACTTCTAGATATACATTCTTGCTCAATGGAGGTGCAATTTCTTGGAATAGTAAGAAACAGACATGTACGGCCTTGTATATGATGGAGATAGAATTTATTACATGTTCTGCCATAGTGCAAGAAGCAGTATGGCTAAAACGTTTCTTGGAAAATTTAGCCATTGTCACTGAGATTCCAAGACCAGTGATAGTTTATTGCGATAGTCAAGCAGCCATTGCCTATGTAAAAGATTCCAAGTATCATGGAAGGACAAAACACATTGATATAAAGAATAACTTCATTAGAGATATTATAGCGCAAAAAAAAGTGATCCTACAACATATTTCAACCAATAGAATGGTTGTTGATCCATTTACGAAGACTGTTCCTAGAGACATATTCTTGACCCTCAGGATGTCACTAGGATTGCGTAGAATGTAATATGTGTTATTATAGAGGATCATTGGTTTATGTATTTGTGGACATATATACTGTACTTGTTTATTTATTAATAACTTGATATTTTATCAATAAGTACAAATACATTATAAGACTAGCACATACATACATATATTATTGAAAAGTATTTCAGCAGGCATTGATTGGCACACTCACACAAGCAATCACCTCAAGTGCTATAGTTAGCACGTTGAGATGAGACGTTATGTACAAATGAACGCTGAAGAGCAAGTTTAGTACATAAAATAAGATGTCGCCATGATTGGAGTCAAGATGAGGTCTGTGATTTGTTTATAATAACACCGAACATAATAGTCCCACAATCATAGATGCCTAAAAGATGCCGGATGCGAGTACTTAATTAGGCGCTATAGAAAACGAGCTGATATAGCACTCGAGCTAAACATGAGTACATGAGGAGCACGTGACTATATTTAAGCTAAGATCCGTATAGTGGATATATTTAATAAATGACATATGCTCTTATAAAAAGAGAAATCCACTATAGCATATAATTCATACTACATGTGCATTGTTCGACTGACAAAGGAATGTGAGTAAAATTATTCCTATTTACTCATCGTATGAGCCCTTGAGGTAATTTATAATTTACTTCATTTTGTGCCCTATGTTACTTCTAACTATGTTCTCGAAGTGAAAGATCAATGTTGCTACTTTAGCATGTTATCGACGGTCATGAACAGATATGGCCTTATGGGACGTGTCTAGGAAAACAGTTGTTCTGAAATTGAGAGAGACATGAATGCGAAGGAAGACTATTGTTGTTTTACATCTATCACATGTATTTAATGGTCGACCAATTATATCGCCTTATGTGGTTGCGGATATAATTGTAAATACATGGTATTTTTTAGAATAGTCAAGTATAGCCTTTAAGAGATAGGTATACTTGAATTGATGTAACAAAATATGTATGGGGCACTATGAGACATCGATTGATTATTTCTTTTCGGGATTATAGCCATTATGTCATCCCTAACAGGTGCATAGTTTGAGCTCCTAAGTGCAGGTGTACTCATTGGTCGCGCGGCTTACTTGCCAGTATGAATTGTTTTGTAAAGTTGATGAATGTTGAATGCCTTATATTCTTGATAGAGTGCTATCAAGCCCATCATGTCCGAGTGGGAGATGTAGTATTTTATTATTACGTCCATGATGGGGTGCGATGAGTGTGACATCCTAGATTTTCAACTCTGTTTTTCACTTAATGAATCGAGCATTTCATTGACGCGCCTATAGGGCTGCTCTCAGAGCTGATCACTCTCGAGATAACTAGGTTGGCTGGGGAAACCAATAAGGATTTAAGGCAAATAGACTTGAGAATTCGACTAGGAATCGGCTTCTCGACCATGTCTATTTTTAGAGGCCATCGCGACACAGTATAAAATCGATTTGAAATCAGAGATAGGCTAAGTCGACAGAGATGTGTGGCCAATCATGGGTGACACCACTGAATTGGAAAATTCTCGTTGACCGGCACTAGACTAATTTTCTTATTGTTTTGGTACCCTGTGTTCGTATTTGAATCCTCGAGATTTTCATGACAACCGAGTCACCAATGAGTCGAGTGGGTTCATTGTGGCTCGAAGAAAATCGACAACTGGTCATTTGCATTAAAAATGCCTGAAAGTTACCCGGTAGCCTAGGTCACGCTAAAAACGCGTCAAATAGAAATTAACCGTGAATTCGAGTCCGATTTCACAAATTGAAAGTTCTGTGCTGTCACGAGCTATTTTAGGAACGTCGACTCAGTCTCAGAAGATTTTTCGGAGATTTCGGGACTTTTACGGAAAACCGTTTAGGACGTCGCGGAAAATTAACAGAAATTCGTATGGACCGAATTTAAGCGAGTTTGGACTTTCAAGCTGAGCTTTTGAGTGTCAAGGACTTATAGAAAATTGTTCGGGATTTTTTTTCAGCAAAATGGGACGTTGATTTGGAAAATCAAATGAAGAAATTGAAGCCAATATTTACAAAATTCGGAGCCTTGGTTGGAGCTGGAATTTTGGCTTCAAAAATGGATTAATTTGTGGAATTTATATTGGAAAGTAATAGTGGGGGAACATGGTGATATTTATGCAAGTTTTGAGGGGACAATGCATTCAATGAGTTGGATAATCCTTGACTTTTGCCCACTTTCTTCTCAACGTCTCGAGCACGCCTCCTCCATACCCATCTACTTCGCTGCTTTGGCTTTCAATTGGATGGGCTCAGCAATTTCAGCTTTTTTCATTTCCTTGGGCAGCTCGACCTCTTCACCTTCATTCCTCCTCGCATTCTTTGCATCCGAGCACCCCCACGTTTCTATCTCTCTTGCTGTCTCTTCACCAGCGAGCTTCTGGACACACGGTCAACCGAAGAAGCCGCGCCTCCACCAGCGAGCTTGCTGCCACTCGTCCGTTCTTCCTCTATACCGGTCAACTACAGCACACCTTGCGCCCACGTTGTTGACTCCATGCTCGCTGCTCCACGAAGCCTTGCTGCCAGCGAAGCCCACCATCTTCGGTCAACAAACGAGCCAGCAGAGGCCTTCGTTGACCCGCTGCCACGAAGCCACCCCGCCGAATTCGCCCAGCTCCATGCGTCTCCATGTTCTGCCGCAGCTGCTCCACCCGGTGTCTTCTTCGCTCAGCTCAAGCCAGCACACCTCATGCTGGTCAACCCTCCCACCGAGTGAGCCCGTCGTTGATCCGCCAGCTGCCCTTCATTCTTCTTCGGTGTCATGCGTCGTCCAGCGCCGAAGACCCTGTAGCAACGCACGAAGCAAGCTGCTTCTTCGCGTGGGTTGCTACCTCAACGAAGACCAACTACTCGGTCTTCCTTCGCTCATGCCAACTGGACCGAGCCCACTACCACAGCTGCTTCTTCATTCAACCCAATTGAAGACTGAAGCCCACGTGAATTGCAACAGCTCAGCCCATGGTGGTTTAATTTAATTGAAGCCCGTAATTCCAGCAACTTCGGCTCATGTTCATCAGGTCCAGCCCAAAGAAAATTCCCAGTCCAGCCTTTGAAGCCCAGCAGCCCACTTCCAATTTCAGTCTAGCAAGTTTTGGCCCAAGAACAGCCCATTGATTGAGTTCTTCAAGCCCAATTCAGCTGCAACAGCCTGCGAAGGCTAGTCCATCAAAAGGCAGGCCTACCGAATCAGTGGACTCAGCCCGCGGTCCATCTTCAGTCAAGCCCACCTTTGGCTTTGAAGTTCAGCCCATCTTGGGCCCGTGAAGCTAGTCGGCCCAAGTTCGGCCGCCGTCGCGTCGCTGTCACGGTGTTTCGATCTTCGTTTTGCCAAGTGAGTTTTACTCACAAATGCTTTCTTAGTTTGCTAATGATGCCTAAGGGTTGATTAGATTTAATTAAGTGCAATTATGTGGTTAGATTAGTTTAAAACAATTAAAGTAGTGACTTAATGATGTATGTTAGGTGGTTAGACCTAGTCTTTAGCAAGTAGAAAGGTTCGATTATTTATTGAATGCATCTCGGGGTTTTCCCGACCTGTTTCGGGTTCCAATTAGGCATCACGGGCCTAAAGTGGATTTTTAATATTTATTTATTTATTTTTCGAAATTAATTATTTAATTATTTATTTTTTTGGAAATTCAACCGGGATGGCCAATGACCAAGATTTTATGTTGATGATCGTGGTGTAGTCCGTTTATTTAATTGGGCTTTATTTTGTGCTAAATTGATTTATGAGTGATTTTAAGATTTATTCCTAAATTAAATAACTTTGGAAAATCAATTAAAAAAATAACCAAGCATCGGTTGATAATGCCAAAATGTTTTGTGGACTATAGAGAATGGTGGGAATTATGAAAAGAGAAATTATAGTATTTTGGCTAAGGCCGACCGTGTACCCACACACGGTTATTTTTATCGGGTATGATAAAAATAATAGAAATGTTGGATGATGGAAATGGTATACTATATCGGCCTACGGGCGATATGTCAGCTTTGGGTGAGCAGTATACCGATATACTATATCGACCTATGGGCGATTTGTCAGCTTTGGATGAGCAGTATATCTTATTATTAGCTTTGGGCGAGCAATTTATTATCAGCTTTGGGTGAGCATATATAGTATACTAAATTGGCCTGGGGGCCCTACTCTATTAGCTTTGGGCGAGCATATACATAGTATACTATATTATCAGCTTTGGGCAATCTATACTATATATTTGTCAGCTTTGGGTGAGCAGTCCTGATTTGATAGGACTTTATAGATAGTATTGAATGTGCCGATCAAGCATAGGTCGTGTTGACATGTAATCGACTAAGTCAATTGATCATTGCTTTGATTTGATGTTGTGAATTGATTAATTGAATGGAAATGACCGGGGAGTGGTCTTGCTTACTTGTAATCGACTAGGTCCATTGATCGAGATGTCAATCTTTGATGTGATTGTTAGGGTGCCTATTGAATTGTGCTAATATGCAGGTGGAATTTGAGGCCAAGGTAAGTCCTCTTACTCGTGTTGTGCATAGGCAACCCAAAGGTGTATTAGTTTACTGATCGGGTCTTAGGGGGTAGAACTTGCTGAGACATTGTCTCATTGGTTATTGAATAACAATCTCAGTTTTGAATTTTGAAGATCTCGAAAGTCCTGTGCAGTCTGCTGAAGGCTCCAGTTGGAGTATGGAGGATGATGAAGAGGATGACGGGGATCGTAGCTTGTAGAACCACACTTCTGCTTGTAGACCTTATTTTTAAACTGGCTTAATGTGAATTAAATTTAATGGTTCACCTTGTATATAAGAGTGAAGGTTTTTAAGAGTTTGAATTTAGTCTTGCTATTCTATCCCAATGTTTTATTGTCTAGGGATTTTTAATTGCTTCCACATGTGCATATGAAAATGAAAGGGGTCGGCGATACGTCCTGGGATATTGCAAAATTTTAATCGACCAAGGTGAGGGATGGGCGCGTGCCCGAGGATCGGGGCGTGACAATGAGAACTCACCGTTTCGTCTTGATATGCTACGATGGAAAGACACAATTTGAAAGAGTGCGAGTAAGTCATATAAAAAGACTCCTGAAGACAACCATTGAGGAGGTTGGAAGAACGTACGCTCAGAAAGAAATAGTTTTTCCTTTCTCTCCCTTTTTCCATCAAAAAGAAAGAAGGTGTTCCATTTCTCCTTTACAAGAACAATTGGCATTTACGCTGTGAAAATCGGGTGCTTTCCTCGTAATTACATTCAGACCAACGTGAAGTATTTTTGTTTGTGATTCATCCGCAATTCAACGTTCATTTCGAGATTAATTGTTGTTTGCGCATTGGATAAAGGTAAGTCGTATTCCGCTGACTTGAATTCGAACAGTTATCATCTTTCAAGTATGAAGGTGAAGCCAAAGTAGATGGTAGGCCCAAGCACTTGGGATACTTGTACTCACAAATATTCAGGTGCACATCCAGCAGTCCTGATCATGTCATAGCCATATAAGCTAATTTACATATTCTTCTTTTTTTAAATGAGGAGCATTATGAGATTTGAAACTCTCTAAACCTTTGCAACTTAAAACGTAGTTAATACATTGTGAGATTTAAAAGTCTCTGGACCAGGCAACGTAAAATGGAGTGTGGTTGCTTTTACTGGGAAAAGAGCAACAATTCATAAGAGCTTGTCATCGGAACACTCGACAAATTGAAGGAGATGTGTGTGAATTGATTTTTTACTTACAAAAAAGCCCATCTTAAGAGGATAAGTTCCGAGCATTTCAAATATTTCTGTTTTTCTAGTAACCTTATGGACTATATTATAAGGCAAAATGTGAGATCGAGCATGCGTGTGTAGACCAAATATGAGCTATGAAACAGTAGGAAATTGAACATATATCATTTAATTAAACCATGCATGTGCATCTCTTTGCTCACTAGGTAAACCTTAGTTGTTCTTCAATACAAATTAAAATCGCTATCCATTGGTCCATGCAATACGGCTCTCTTTTCTCGTGACAATTGATGATGTCAACAATTTATTTTATTTTTTATTTTTTTGGAGGGTTTCAAGCGCAGTAAGGCATTGGAGATAGATTTCCCTTCTTTATAGTCCCATTTAATAACTCAAATGGTCTTGGAGCACTTTATATGAAGTACGATCGCGTTTAAAATAAAAGATCAATTTAAACAGACATTTACAACAGCTTGTGCGAAAGTTTTACGCTAGAGTGTTAGTAAAAGTATGTTAGTAATTGGAATATTAGTAGATATACAAAAGTAAAGCTGAGTTCAAAATCAAAATGGGGAAGTTAAGGATGAAGTGGAACTCAGAGAAGTTATGGAGAATGATAAAATGGTCAATTAAAAGAGAGACCACTCCCCAAATCTCTGCCTTCGTCCAGCTTGGCATGCTTCATGTGGCATTAAATGTCGCAATCTTCAGGGTCTTTTGCGAATATTCGCAAACTAAGTCAAAGAAATAATTATGGGGATAGATTAATGAGGACTTGAAAAGGCTTATTGAAGCCATGATCGACAAATATATATAATGTGATCGTGCACTCCATTCTGTCACAGTATCATTTAGATAACAAAGATTTCAGTTTAATCTTGTCATTTATGCTTGAGGACAAAGCACCCCAGTTGGATTCCTTAGAAATTCAAGTTGCCCATTCTAAGGGATATAATATTACTAAAAACAAAAGGACAAACGAATTGATTGCTTTCGAGTCATCTCTTTCTCGTTTTATATTATATAGTTTTCAGATTAAAAAACGCCAGAGGAGTAAAATTCAGTATCTAAAATTGATTTCCAACCTCTTGTTTCACTATATAAAAATAAAAAAATTGGAAACTCATTTCCTAAATAATTTCAGCTTATGCAAATTCAACCAGCACTTTTAGAAGTTGTTGCCTCAATGGCATTTTCGATTTTCTTAAAGTTAACTAATGAAAACACAATTCCTGCTATTGTTGTGTCTCACGATCAATTGTTAGAATCGATATATAGGCCTTTGAATTCTGTATTAAAATGGAAAAAAAAGCAATGAGTGGATTGAAAATAAAATGTTAATACCATGAAAAATTTCAAACCGGTACACTCGTAATAAATTTATCTCAAACTAATTTTTTATCACAAAAAACCTAAAATTGATACATTTGTAACAAACTTACCCTATATTAGTTTCCGTTAAATTTGATTAATACCACAAAAAATTATAAACTAGTACGTATGTGACAAACAGAGAGTAAAAACCTGAACTTGTATACCCGTCAATTGTCATGTGTCAGTCTAACTTAGTAATTTATCGGTAATATCTAACAGAATTTAACGGATTTGTCACAGATATACCAATTTCAATTTTTTTGTTGTTAAAAAAATAGTTCGGGTTAAATTTGTGACAAGTATATCAATTTGGGATTTTTTGTAATATTGACCCAAAATAAAAACAGCGTGTGTTTGTTGATTAATACAATTATTCACAATTATTGCAATTCAATTGACATCTTTGGCCATTCACCAAATATAGATAGTTTGATTGAGGGTCGTGATTTTTTTCATTTTTTGGATAGCATTTGGGTGGTATTCGAGTCGATTTTCACCAACCCCAAACACTAATCTACCTTCTAGGCGGCAATCCTAGGGGTCATGTTTTGAAGTACAATCTCTTCAGAACTCTACAATATAATGTCAGTTGATCTCATCAATGAAACCACATTTAACAAGTGTACACTGTTGAATCTTGCGAAAACTTTATACAAATATAACTCACAAAATATGACTTTCACTATTATAATATTTTCTCATACCACATACAATACTCAGAACAAACTAGCTGTGACATCCAGATTTTTGGGTTCTGATTTCGATTAGATAAATTGGGCATTTCATCGACGTGGCTATAGTGTTTTTCTCTGAGTTGGCCACTCACAAGATAACTAGACTAGTTGGGTAAGCTATTAAGGATTTTAAGACAGATAGATTGAGAATTCAACCATGAATCGACTTCTCAACCGTGCTCATCTTTAGAGATCATTACGGCATAGTTAAAAATCGAATTAAGATCAGAGATAGGTCGGTTCAACTGAGATAAATAATCGATCATGGGTGACTCCACTAAATTGAAAAATTCTCATCGACCGGCACTAATTTGATTTTTGTATCGTTTTGGTACCCTGTGTCTGTATTTGAATCCTCAAGATTTTCACGACAACCGAGAATCGCCAATGGGTCGAGTGGGTTCATTGTGGCTCGAAGAAAATCAACCACGGGTCATTTGTCCTAAAAAGTTCTGAAAACTACTCGATAACCTAAATCACATTAAAAACGCGTCCGAGTGAAATTAACTGCCAATTTAAGTCCGATTTCAGAAATTGGATGTTCTGTCATGTCACAGGTCATTTTAAGAAGGTCGACTCAGTCTCAGATAATTTTTCTGACAACCGAGACTTTTTGGGAAAAAGTCAGTTTAGGGCCGTTTTCGTTCAGTTGAAGCCGGGGATTGTGAAATTGAGAAGCATGAGGGATTCTTGGATGAGGAAAATAATCAATTTGATAAGTAAGACATCAATTGATTTTTTAGAGTTATTTGAGAGAAATTCAAGAGGGAAATTGGATGCAGAAATACAAGTGGGGACCGAGTACTCTAATCTGAAATTTCTTTTGGAAATCTATGAGCTTATTCAAAAGAAATGAAATAAGAATTTTCTATTTGAGGAAATTCTTTTTCTTTTGATTTTAATTCCCATTCCTTTTCTATTCTTGGCCAAACACCTTTTCCCCTATTTTTCCCACAAGTTTCTCTCTCCTTCTTTCTTTCTTTCTTTTTCTTTTTCTCTCTCTCTCCCCCTCTCTCTATTTCCCTCGTGCGAAATGCCCCCCCTTTCCACCGACAGCCCCCTCCTGCTGTCTTCCACTTTGCTTCTTCCTTTCCCTTTTTTGCTTTTTGACTTTTCAAACTTCTTCTCTCTCTTATCTCTAGCTCTCTCTCTCTCTCTCTCTCTCTCTCTCTCTCTCTCTCTCTCTCTCTCTCTCTCTCTCTCTCTCTCTCTCTCGGTACTCCCTCATCCGCTCAACACTCTCTCTCCTCGTCTCCCTTTTGGTTTGTTCGAAGACGGCAGAAGCAGAAGCGGCAACCTCGAAGCACCGAAGCTACCGTCGCCGTTGCAGCCACGCCGAGCCGTCGCCGCACGCCGCCGCTACTCCGTGGCCGCCCGTGTGCCCTCTACCCAGCCTCTCTCTTCCTCTCCCTCTTGGCCGTTCAAACATAGCAAGAGCAGAAGCCGAGACAGCAGCCACCGAGAGAGGAAGACCGGAACAGCTCACTGTCGCCGCCTCACGCCGCACGCCGCCCTCGCCCCGAGTCGCCTCGCCGCCATGCTGCCTTCCTAGCGCGCCGCTACTGGCCGTGTGTCTTAGCGGTCTTCTCGCCCAACTCGTCGTCCCGAGCTGCTGTCCAGCTCGTGCAGGAGCCGCCGGAGCTCCCTCCAACCACCTCCGACCACCATGCGCCGCCACCTCGACCCACCGGAGTACCCTCGCCCTCCGCCGGCCTTGTCCAACTCGACTCAGCCCTAGAACGGCCCCAACCAGCAGCGAACAGAGAGGGCAGAAAATGGGTATGACAGCAACGTTTTGGCCCGTTTTGGCCGTCTTCCCTAGCCCGGATGCTCGCCCCGCCTTGAGGAAAGTCGATCCTCGCGTCGATCCCGTCATTTTGAGTGAGTTTTTCTCACTAATGCCTTCTTAGTTTTCTAATTCTACTTAAAGGTTGATAAGTGCCAGTTAAGTATAATTAGGTGGTTAGATTAGAATGGATTAGCGATTATTAGTTAATTGTATTGCATATTAGTCAGGTGGTTAGTGTACTTAGATAGAGAATTGCCTATAGTATTTATTGGATGCTTCTTGGGATTTTTCTCGACCCTTATCGAATGTCAATTAGGCGGGCCTAAGTGGAATTTTTAGGAATTAAATTTTAATTTTCGAAATTAATTATTTAATTATTTATTTTTCCAGAAATTCAACTGGGATGGCCAGTGACCGGGATTTTATGCCGATTGTCGTGACACAGTCCGTTTATTTAATTGAGCTTTATTTTGTGCTGAATTGAATTATTTGTGAAATTGAGAATTATCCTTTAATTGGATAATTGTTGGTTATTAATTGAAAAATAACCGGGAATCGGTTGACAGTGCCAAAAGTATTTTGGTGGACTACAGAAAATGGTGGGATTTGTGAAAAGGAAATTATAGTATTTTGGCTAAAGGCCAACTGTGTGCCCACGCACGATATTTTATCGAGTATGATAAAAGATGAGAAGAAATGATGTGTGACGTGGCTCATCGACTATTACATCGCTTTGGCATATAGGATGCCTTAGAGAATGCACGTAAATTGTTGAATATATATCATGCATGTGTGGCGATAATTGATCATGCCTAAGTGGCGATAATTGATCATGCGTATGTGGCGATAATTGATCATACCTGTGTGGCGTAGATCGTGCCTGTGTGGCCGTATTTCTGTGTGTCGAGTATCGTGCCCGTGTGGCTGAAAGTAATTGGAATGCCTAAGAGCATGCACATAAAGTGTTTATTGTACATCACGTTGGCGAAAACGACACCCGAGAGCATTAATGTAGCTCTGTGACTAAGTATACTATTAGAGATTATATAGTGTGGAGTGAGATGACCTAGAAATGGTCCGACTGACATGTAATCGACTAGGTCGATTGATCATTGCTTTGATCTGATGTCGTAATCTGATTAATTGAATTGAAATGACCGTGAGTGGTCTTGTTGGTGTGTAATCGACTAGGTCGATTTGATCGATGCTTCAATCAGTGATGTGATTGCTTGGATGTCTATTGGATATGTGCTAATATGTAGGTGGAATCTTAGGCCAAGGTAAGTCCTCTAACTCATGTTGTGCATAGGCAGCCCTAAGGTGTATTAGCTTACTAATCGGGTCTTAGAGGGTAGAACTTGCTGAGACGTAGTCTCATCCCGGTTGTGGGATAATATTCCAGGCCTCTAGATTTCCCAAAGACGAGCCGGCATTTGAAGCTAAGGATGAGCGAGAAGAAGTAGATGAAGAGTTTGAAGAAAATGAACCTAGTGGTGAAAGATCTGAGGAGGATTGGGATGATGATCCCTAGCATGATTCGGATCAGGACTGAGATCCTATTCTCTTTTGTGAACCCTGTACATGTGTGGTTGTGAATTTCAATATGAAAAATATGGCCTGCTTTTCTATCCCATTATTTTATTGTTTGGGAATTTATAACTGCTTCCGCATGTGTTATAGAAAATGAAAGGGTCGGCGATACATAGTTTTGGGATATCGCATTTTAAAATCGACCAAAGTTGAAGGATGGTCACGTGACCGAGGGTCGGGGCGTGACACTAGCTCCTACAATACTCAAAGTATAAATAAAAAATAAAAATAAAAACTCCCACAATTTTCTCTCTCACACGAACACCACACAATAGACCCTTTTCACCACACTACACCACCTCTCACTTTACTACACAAGACCCTTATCACCCTACCACTCAACTCTATCGCACAAGACACACTTCCTCCTATTTATAGGCTGCAAGGTCAATGGAGTCCTTCAAGCTCTCAACTTACCGACTTCAAGTAGTCAACAATTTCGGCTACTTGTCCAACAAGGAATTTGACCAAAGAAACAAAGATGTGGCCGAGAGAAATCTAGAGAGAGAGATCTAGAGAACTCCATAAGAGAGAGAGGCAATGATCTTCTCAACACTCCCTCTCACCAACTTCTCTCTCTTAATTTGGATGTAACACCATGTCAAGTTGCTTTTCAGCATATGCATTTGTCTTCTTCCATTGAGCACATTGCGAAGCTTCCTCATATGTGAATGGCTCTATGGCTCCATCTTCAGTTGCTTCTCCTGTTGCGACTTTTCATTGAGTTTTGTGATCCTTGAATTTTTGCAATGCCAATTCATTCTGCCCTTTAGTCTCCTTTTTCTTCTTCTCACTCAATTCGGTCTTCATATTTGACATATCTCTTATAAGAATTTTGAGATTGGAACTCATTCGATCAAGCCTCTCATTTGTGACTTTCATTTCTTGCTTCAATCGATTCAGTCCCATCCGAAGCACTTTAGTGGAGATATCTTGATCCTTTTTCTCATAAAATTTATTCTCCTCGATCTTATTCCACCGATCCTTGCACCACAGGATGTAGGGTGTGGATGGCCTCCTTTTCTCAAAGAAAAATTTCTTGTTCTCCTTCATTTGTTCGTTGCCTATCCCAATATGATTAATTCAGAACGTCATAGTGGGCTTGAGGTCTTGAACCTTCTGTAGCTTCTTGAACTCACTTCGGAACTTCTCTAGCTCCCTTTCTTTTGCCTTGAGCTATCGATCCTTCTGTCTTAGCATCTCGACCCTCTTTTTCAACATATTCTCCATCTTTGCCTTCTCAATTTTTAGTTTCTTTATCATCTCCTACATCTCTTGCAGTTTCTTTTCACAACTACTTGTTGGCGTTGTTAGTCGCTTCTTTGAGTTCTTCCTTGGCTTGCTCTTATTCAGGGTTGTGATAGAACCTATCGAATTATCCAACTCAATTATACAAGCGGTTCCAAGCTCTTCTCATTCCTTCACTGCAATAGACGCTTGAAAGTCCCATTCTTCTTCACTTTCAATCTCCTTCTTGCAGGAAGTGACAACATTTCCTTCTTCCCGCCTATACCAACAAAATCTTGCAATATGTCCTACCTTGCCACAAATGTAGCATCATTTGCTACGCCTTTTGTTGCTCTTATCTTTGTTGTCATCGTCATCACAATCTTGACAAGCTCCCCCAGCTGATAACCCTTCTCTTCCGATTGCCTCTGCCAATCTCCATAACTTTTCCATGGTTTGTGTCACGTCCCGAACCTCGAGCACGCGCACATCCCACTACGGTCGATAGAAATGCGACTTCCCAGGACACGTCGCCGACCCATTCATTTAATTGCACATGCGAAAGCGGATAAATAATCTCTAGACAAAACTCAATTGGGATAGAAAAGCAGGATCACATTTTCATATTCAAACCACACACCTTTATACATGTCAAACCAGTTCAGTTACAGGACTAGGCTATTAACAAAAAGATCTATAAAAGATCGGTCCTCAAAAACTAAGCTGTCCTAAGATCAGCTAGATAGGTCCATTGGCCAGCTCTTGATCGGGATCGGCGAAGTCAAAAGTCCTCTCGGCGACCCTCACTAGTCTACCAAAAAGCTCCGGAGGATCCGCCATCTAGGGACCTGAAATTGTTATCCCACAACGGGGTGAGACAATGTCTCAGCGAGTCCTACCCTCTAAAACTCGATTAGGAAGAAAATAAGCCACAAGGTGCTCTAGCCACACAAAGAGGATTGAGGACTTACCTCGCCTCAGTCCATTCCTGCACGTCGGTACAATTCAATAATCAACCAAATCATTCACTAAAAACCACGGTCGAAAGGACACGACCTATCTTTAGGTGGCAAATTACGGCCCAACGGGCACGACCTTTAATAGGTGACGGATTACGGCCTTATCAGGCGCGACCTCTATCGGGTGGCAATTTACGGCCCAACGGGCGCAACCTTTAATAGGTGGCAGATTACGGCCTCATCAGGCGCGACCTTTGTCAGGTGGCAAATCACGGGCTAACAGGACACAGTCGAACTTCGACGATTTTCTAGATTCATTCACAACCTTTCACAATCAAATTACAATCGAATATTGATACTAAACATCTTTGGGATAAATCCCCACATAAACAACCATTCAATTAATTGATACAAACTGGTCTTGCCAACCAATTACGGTGCTATAAGCCAACACCGGGTACTTTCAAGTTAAATACCAAAACTTCTCCAATTTCATTCAATTCCACACTTTGGAAATAATTAACCATAATCATCATTCCACTCAATTTCTCCATTAAATATACAATTGACACAAACTGACCGCACTGCTGCGATCAGTGCGAAATCCGACGATAAGCCATCCCGACATAATTTTCGAAAATAATAAATAATTAAATTTAATTCCGAAAATTAAATAATTAAATATTATTTTATAATAATATAATTTAATAAAATAATATTTATAAATTCGAAATAATTATTTAATTAAAAATAATTAATTAGGGCTTAAACTAGATTACACTAATTTAAACATACAATTAGCCCTAATTAAACTTCCATTAAACTAATCATACAACTAATCTAATTTACATTAAAATAATCTAATCTAACCACCTAAGCCTAATTAGACTAATCTAAACACCCCTTAAGCATGATTAACTTACTAAGCGAGGTTTAGAGGATAAACTCACCGGTTTTGCGCGCCGGTGAGTTCACGGTGACCACGACGCCAAGGCGGTCGATAAACCCCGAAGCGGCGACACCAACGGAGGCCGGGAAGGGCTTGAAAACGGGCCACTAAGTCTCCAAAACCTTGCTGTCTTCGCTTCGATCGGGCTGAACTGCGAGAGAGAAGAAACCAAAGAACTTCAACGGTGAAAACGGGCCAATCGGAGCTCCGACGAGCGGGTGGTTAGCAACCGGCGGCTTCCGGGGGTCAAGGAAATCTTATTGGAGGTTGGGATGGGCAAAGAAAGGGTCGGAAAGGGGCGAAACAGCAAGAAAACGCGAAACAGATGGAGCGGGGCGGAACCAGGCGGTCCGGCGAGCGGCAGCTTCTCACCGGATTTCGGGACGACCGGAGAATTGTTCCGGCGAACATTGAAGTGCTCCGGTACGGGTTTGGAGTGCTAGTCACGGTGGTGGGTGGAGCGTTGGCTGATTCTCGTCCTCGAAATTTAAGCGCGTCGATGAAAAGTCCGTCTCATTTAATTGAAAACAGAATCAGAAATTTGGAATGTCACAACTCTTCGCCTCTTATAAAAATTTCGTCCTCGAAATTTAAACCATTACAATCTTTGAACAAAAAGGTGAGGGTACAATTCTCTCATCGACTCTTCACTTTCCCAGGTTGCTCCTTCAGTGCTGTGGTGTTGCTAGACTACTTTGACCAACGGAATGGTCTTGGTGCGCAGAACTTGCTCTTTGCGATCCACGATCTGAACCGGGCTTTCAACATACGACACTCTGTCGTCCACGTCCAATTCCTCAAAATTAAGCACGTGGGTCGGGTCAGGCTCATACTTCCTCAACATCGACACGTGAAAGACGTCATGCACTTGCGCCAACTTTGGCGGTAATGCAAGACGATACGCGTAATCCCGATTCTTTCTAGAATCTCGAAGGGACCTACGTACCTCGGACTCAGTTTTCCTTTCTTGCCAAAGCGCGAAGTACCCCTCATTGGCGACACCTTTAGAAAAACGTGATCACCAACTTGGAACTCCAACGGTCTTCGACGCTTGTCTGCATAGCTTTTCCGGCGGCTCTGAGCAGTCTGTAATATGCTTCTGATCACTACAACTGCATCCACTGACTGCTGGACTAACTCTGGGCCTGTAAGCTTTCTTTCACCAACCTCATCCCAACACACGAGTGTTCTACACGCTCTGCCATACAACGCTTCGAAAGGTGCCATCTGAATACTCTGCTGATAACTATTGTTGTAGGCAAATTCGACAAGATGAAGCTGCTCTTCCCAACTCCCTTTAAAATCCAGTACGCAAGCTCGCAGCATGTCTTCGAGGGTTTGAATAGTCCTCTCAGACAGGCCATCCGTCTGAGGATGATAGGCTGTACTGTACTGCAGCTTCGTACCCAAAGCACTCTGCAAGCTTTTCCAAAAGGCAGCTGTGAATCTCGGGTCTATGTCCGAAGTAATCGTTACTGGCACTCCATGCAGACGAACGATCTGACGCACGTACAGATCTGCATGTCTATACAAACTAAGGTCCTTTCGTACTGCAATGAAGTGAGCCGACTTCGTCAATCTGTCGATCACTACCCAAATCGAATCATTTCCTCTCTGACTCCTCGGTAGTCCGATCCACGAAGTCCATCGTGATATGTTCCCATTTCCACTCGGAAATCTCGAGAGGTTGTAAAAGTCCTCCTGGCTTACAGTGCTGTGCCTTTACTTGTTGACACGTCAGACATTTGGCGACATGCTTGGCGATGTCCACCTTCATACCAGACCACCAATAATGTTGACGTAGATTCGATACATCTTCGTATCGCCGGGATGAATACATCAGAATCGCTACGATGAGCCTCTCCGATAAAATCTCCTCTTTGAGCTCTACATCATCGGGTACACACAATCGTCCTTGGAACCTCGTGTTCTATCCTCGCAATCTGAAAGTTAGCATTCTTCTTTTCGTATTCTCTTGCAGAATCTTCTGAATCTCTAGATCTGTCCACTGAAGCGTTTTGATTTTGATCTGAACTTTCGGCTCAATGCTGAGGGTGGCCATAAGGTTCGAAAGGTGGCCTACCTCAAATTTGAAACCCGAATCTCGAACTTTCTCAATCAATCTCCATTCCTTGAGTACCATCTCGAGCTCGAAGACTTCCGACTTAGAGCATCAGCGACCTTATTTGCTTTTCCAGGGTGATACAGAATATCACAATCATAAACCTTCAGGAGTTCCATCCAGCGATGCTGTCTCATATTCAACTCCTTCTGAGAGAATAAATACTTGAGACTTTGATGGTCAGTGAAGATCTGGAATCTTTCTCCGCACAAATAATGTCTCCAAATCTTCAAAGCAAAGATGATAGCCGCAAATTCTAAGTCATGCGTCGGGTAATTCAATTCATTAGGCCTCAACTGACGGGACGTGTATGCAACAACCCTACCATGTTGCATCAGCACGCAACCCAGCCCACTGAAAGACACATCACTATAGATCTCATAACCTCCAGGACCAGATGGTATGGTCAGCACAGGTGCGGTAGTCAGCTTCTTCTTAAGCTCTTGAAAACTACGCTCGCACTTGTCTGTCCACACAAACTTCTTCTCTTTCCTCAGTAGACAAGTCAATGGCGACGCTAACGCTGAAAACCCTTCCACAAACCTTCTGTAATACCCTGCCAAACCTAAAAAACTTCGATCTCTCATTCTCGTCGTCGGTCTTGGCCGGTTGATCACTGCTTCAATCTTGGACGGATCCACTGATATTCCTTCGCCTGAAATCACATGACCTAGGAACGCCACGCGAGTTAACTAAACTCGCAATTACTGAACTTGGCATACAGCTCATGGTCCCTCAGAGTCTGTAGCACTATTCTCAACTGTCTTTCATGTTCTTCTAGACTTCTCGAGTACACTAAGATGTCGTCAATGAACACAATTACAAACTGATCCAAATATTCCTTGAACACACGGTTCATCAGATCCATAAAAGCAGCTGGAGCGTTCGTCAAACCAAACGGCATTACAGTAAATTCATAATGGCCATATCGAGTATGAAACGCTGACTTCGATATGTCTTCCTTTCGATCCTCGGTGATGATACCCTGTCCTCAAGTCGATCTTAGAAAATATTGACGCTCCTTGAAGCTGGTCAAACAAGTCGTCAATCCTCGGAAGTGGATACTTGTTCTTGATAGTCACTTGATTTAGTTGATGGTAGTCGATGCACAGACGTAACGAACCATCTTTCTTCTTCACAAACAAAACCGGTGCTCCCCAAGGCGATGTACTAGGGTGTATCAATCCCTTATCCAGCAATTCTTGCATTTGCACCTTCAGTTCCTTCAATTCAGACAACGCCATCCAGTAAGGAGCCTTAGAGATTGGCTCTGTCCCGGGTGCTAGCTCAATCACAAACTCGATCTCTCTCTCTGGAGGTAGACCTGGCAACTCTTTAGGAAACACATCTGGAAACTCTCGAACCACTGATATATCTTCTAACTTCAACTCCTCGATTGTCGTATCCATGACAGTCGCCAAGTAACCTTGACAACCCCCGTCTAACAAACGGGTTGCCTCAAGCGACGAGATCAAGGTAATAGAGGGTCCTCCTCGACTCCCCATAAACTCGAAACTCTCACCCCTAACGGGTTAAACTGAATCGATTTACGATAACAGTCCATCTTAGCTCGTTGCTTGGTGAGCCAGTCCATGCCAATAATCACATCAAAATCATACATGGCTAGGACTATCAGATCTATTTCCCCCACTCGCTCACCAATCATTAACTTGCAACTAGAACAACCCAATGCAACTAACACCTTATCCTTTAACGGTGTAGATATGCTAACCACTGACTCCAACAATTCAGGACTTAATCCTATCAGCTTAACAAACTACTCAACTATAAAAGAATGAGTGGCGCCAGGGTCAAACAAAGCATAAGCAGCATGGTCGTTCAACGAAATCGTACCTGTAATCACATTAGGCGCATCCTCCGCCTGTCCTCTCGTGATGGCATACATCCTTCCCTGAGCTGGAGGTCTAATTGGCCCACCCTGTGGTACGATCTGCGGCACGAATCCCCTATTCTGACCCAACGGTAGTGGCGGTGGTGGCGGAAGCTCGCTTTGTGGTCCTCTGCGCGCTTCGAGGACAATCTCTAACCAGGTGTCCTTGTTGGCCACACCCATAACAAGCACCCATCTTAAGATGACATGGGGTTGAACCATGTTGCTTTCCACAGAAGCAACACGCGCCATTCTGATTTGGCGTTGACTTCCCAATTCCACCCTTCCTATTGGGCGGAACATGATACCTTCCTCCATACATCGGTTTCTTCCCAAACCGATTACCTTCTCTATTCGACCCAAACCGCGACCCAGATGCAGCGGCTCTCTCATTCTGGTCTCTCTCAATCATCTGGACCCGTTTGTACAAGTCATTGTAGTTCCTCAAGTTCAACAGTATCAGTGGACTCCTCAGATCCGGTCTAAGTCCATCTCTGAACCTCCTAACTCGGTTCACCGGATTCTCGACCAATTCGGGGGCATACCGCGATAGTTCCGTGAACTTCGCTTCATACTGGTCTACGGTCATAGTACCCTAGCGAAGACGCTGGAATTCTACCATCTTCACTTCTCTGGCAGCTTCAGAAAAGTACTTGTCGTTAAAAACTTCGAGAAAGGCGTTCCACTCTGGAACTACGCCTTCAGGGAATACTGTGTCTCTAGCGGCTTGCTACCAAGTCTCAGCGTTACCTTCTAGTTGATAGACTGCAAGAGCTACCTTCTCCACTTCAGTGCACATTAGCAGTGCAAAAGCCTTCTCTAAACCCTTGGTCCAAAGAGCTGCAGCTTCGGGGTCTCCTGTCCTAGTGAACTTCGATGGATTCAACTTCAGGAAATGCTCCACCAACTTATGCATTGATCTCCCAGCGACCACGTTCCCAGGTGGAACTTCAGCAGGTGCAACAACAGGCGCGGCAACTGGTGCGGCGGCGGGTGCAAAGCGGGTGCGCAGCAGAAGAATAAAGCAGCGCGGTAATGGCGGCGGCTTGATTCCGAGCCCGCGATCTATCCGATTTCCCATGGCCTCAAGCATGCGGGATCCCGTCGATCCTCGGATCACCGGGGCTGCTACCCCAAAGCACCAACGGGAGGTGGTGCTACTCCACTAGCGCTAGCCTCAGCTTGCACTCGACCACGTCCACCTCGGGCACCGACCCTTGTTGGCGTCCTACCCCGAGTAACTGGACCCATGGTCCTCTTCCTAGGAGTCCTCTCCTGATCACTCATAACGCGAGTTCTCTACAGACACCTGCCTTCCAATTCACATTGAATTAGATTTGAGTGACCTACCAAACAATTTACCAATCAACTAGAAATCACATGCACCAGCATGAAATCAAAGTCATTCCTACTAACCATCCCATAAACCATCGCACCTTATCACTCCAATCACAAACCCGCTCTGATACCACTGAAACGGGGATGTCACGCCCCGAACCTCGAGCACGCACACATCCCACTACGGTTGATAGAAATGCGACTTCCCAGGACACGTCGCCGACCCATTCATTTAATTGCACATGCGGAAGCGGATAAATAATCCCTAGACAAAACTCAATTGGGATAGAAAAGCAGGATCACATTTTCATGTTCAAACCACACACCTTTATATATGTCAAACCAGTTCAGTTACAGGACTAGGCTATTAACAAAAAGATCTATAAAAGATCAGTCCTCAAAAACTAAGCTGTCCTAAGATCAGCTAGATAGGTCCATTAGCCAGCTCTTCGTCGGGATCGGCGAAGTCAAAAGTCCTCTCGGCGACCCTCACCGGTCTACCAAAAAGCTCCGGAGGATCCGCCATCTAGGGACCTGAAATTGTTATCCCACAACGGGGTGAGACAATGTCTCGGCGAGTCCTACCCTCTAAAACTCGATTAGGAAGAAAATAAGCCCCAGGGTGCTCTAGCCACACAAAGAGGATTGAGGACTTACCTCGCCTCAGTCCATTCCTGCACGTCGGTATAATTCAATAATCAATCAAATCATTCACTAAAAACCACGGTCGAAAGGACATGACCTATCTTTAGGTGGCAAATTACGGCCCAATGGGCACGACCTTTAATAGGTGGCGGATTACGGCCTTATCAGGCGCGACCTCTATCGGGTGGCAATTTACGGCCCAACGGGCGCAACCTTTAATAGGTGGCGGATTACGGCCTCATCGGCGCGACCTTTGTCGGTGGCAAATCACGGCCTAACAGGCACGATCGAACTTCGACGATTTTCTAGATCCATTCACAACCTTTCACAATCAAATTACAATCGAATATCGATACTCAACATCTTTGGGATAAATCCCCACATAAACAACCATTCAATTAATCGATACAAACTGGTCTTACCAACCAATTACGGTGCTATAAGCCAACACCAGGTACTTTCAAGTTAAATACCAAAACTTCTCCAATTTCATTTAATTCCACACTTTGGAAATAATTAACCATAATCATCATTCCACTCAATTTCTCCATTAAATATACAATTGACACAAACGACCGCCTTTTCACCGCGATCGATCAAAATCTGACGACCGGCCATCCCTAAGATAATTTTCGAAAATAATAAATTATTAAATTTAATTCCGAAAATTAAATAATTAAATATTATTTTATAATAATATAATTTAATAAAATAATATTTATAAATTCGAAATAATTATTTAATTAAAAATAATTAATTAGGGCTTAAACTAGATTACACTAATTTAAACATACAATTAGCCCTAATTAAACTTCCATTAAACTAATCATACAACTAATCTAATTTACATTAAAATAATCTAATCTAACCACCTAAGCCTAATTAGACTAATCTAAACACCCCTTAAGCATGATTAACTTACTAAGCGAGGTTTAGAGGATAAACTCACCGGTTTTGCGCGCCGGTGAGTTCACAGCGACCACGACGCCAAGGCGGTCGATAAACCCCGAAGCGGCGACACCAACGGAGGCCGGGAAGGGCTTGAAAATGGGCCACTAAGTCTCCAAAACCTTGCTGTCTTCTGCTTCTGATCTGGGCTGAACTGCAGAGAAGAAACCAGCAACTTCAACGGCGAAAACGGGCCGATCGGAGCTCCGACGAGCGGGTGGTTAGCAACCGGCGGCTTCCGGGGGTCAAGGAAATCTTATTGGAGGTTGGGATGGGCAAAGAAATGGTCGGAAAGGGGCGAAACAGCAAGAAAATGCGAAACAGGTGGAGCGGGGCGGAACCAGGCGGTCCGGCGAGCGGCAGCTTCTCACCGGATTTCGGGACGACCGGAGAATTTTTCCGGCGAATGGCGAAGTTTTCCGGTACGGGTTTGGAGTGCTAGTCACGGTGATGGGTGGAGCGTTGGCTGATTCTCACGGAAAGATAACTTTTAACTCAAATCTTTGGCGAAAGGTCGGCTGGAGCAGAAACTGGAACGAGGGGAAAAACAGAGGAGGAAATGGGGTCCGATGGGCATGCGACCGTGGAGGGCTGATGCTGCTCGGTTCCTCTGGTTTTTGCTGAGCTTCTCTCCTTCAACAACAATGGAGAAAGCCTTGGATTAAGGGAGAAGAAGCTGCTGAAGAGTGGGGGTCTCCTTGGGCTCTCTAGAGCTCAACACTTGCCATCTTCTCATTGGCTTTGCCCCCACCATGACATCACATGACCTCAGCCACTCTCTCTCCTCCAATCTTCCTCTACAAGCTTGGCAATAGGTGCAAAATGTGGTGTGCCATGGGAGCTACGAATTTTGGACATTCCCCCATTCAATCCATTCAATTCTCTCTTAATTCCAATCAATTGAAGCTCAATTGAATCTCAAATAAATCGGTCCATGTGTCCTAGACCTTCTTATGACTTTTCCCGTCAAATGATCCAACTTGCATCCTAAAGATTCGATCAAACACGGCCCTCGACAATCTCGAACAAAAACAGCCTTACTTTGCTTTTCCGCCAAAAATCTCGGTTTGCAGAAAAATCTTCTGAAGATGAGTCGACGTTCCTAAAATGAATTGTGACATGGCAGAACTTTCAATTTCTGAATTCAGGTTTAAAATCACGGTTAATTTCAATCTGGCGCGATTTGAGCGCGTCCTAATCTATCGGGTAGCTTTTAGAAATTTTCAATGCAATTGACCCATGGTTGATTATTTTCAAGCCACGACATAATCTTCGACACATTGGCGACTCTCGATTCTCGTGAAAATCTCGAGGTTTCAAATACGGACACGGGGTACCCAAAACGCGTAGAATAATCGGTTCAAAGTGCCGATCGACGAGAATATTGCAATCAGGTGGAATCACCCACACTCTAATCACATATCTCGGTCGAATCGACCTATTCGATCTCTCGTTCGGTCGACGGTGTCGTAATGATCCTTGCAGATTAATACGGTCGAGCAGCCGATTCATGGTCAGATTCTCAAGCCTATTGCATTTAAATTCCTTAACAGATTCACCTGATAGACTAGTTATCTCGTGAGTGATCAGCTCGGAGAATTGAATCATAAGCGCGTCGATGAAAAGTCCGTCTCATTTAATTGAAAACAGAATCAGAAATTTGGGATGTCACAGTTTGCCATCTCTTGCACTTGCTCTATTTCTATTCTGGCTCTTGAACCCCTCTTTTATTATTGAAGAGGGCACTTTCATCCTCTTTAATTGTGACCTTAGGGATTTGTTTATCTAAGGCCTCTTGATTGGCCAATATATTTTCCAACTCAATTAGAGTTGGCTCATTTGCCCATCCACGGGTGGCCATAACAATACTGTTATACTCCGACCTTAACCCATGAATTATTATTCTTCTCATTCTTGTCTCAGAGATGGCATTCTGAGGATCTAATTTTGAAATATCTTCGCAAATAGATTCAACTTTAGAAGAGTATTGACTTACCAGCATACTTTGTTGCGAGATTGAGAGGAGCTCGTTCTCCAGGTATTGTAACTTGGCATCATTTGTCCTCGCAAACAGCGCAGCCAAGTTGTCCCAAGCCTCTTTTGGGGTCTTTCACTCTTTCTGTGCTGCAATAACTCATCTTCAACAGTCACGGCAAGAATGTAAAGAGCCTTACTTGATTTGACGTTCCATTTTCTTAATTCACTATCACTTGTGGGTGATGTGGTGTTATTGCTGCCAACGATATCCCACAAATATTGATTTAGCAAGTAATATTGCATGCGGATACTCCAATTATTATAATTGGAGTTGTTGAGCTTCTTGACGCCGCTCACTGAACTCGAGAAATCTGCCATCATGACTTGGTTGTAAAGCAGCACTATACCAGGTAAGCCTGGTTCCGGATCAACTGACTTCACAATCCTAGATTGTGCACTGGCAGAACTCCAACGTCCTTCGCTTCTTCGCTCCTTGGCTCGACAATCCTTGACAACCTGGCTCTGATACCACTTGTTGAATCTTGCGGAAACGTGCTACAAATATAATTCACGAAATATGACTTTCACTATTACAATATTTTCTCATAGCACATACAATACTCAGAGCAAACTAGCTCCTACAATGCTTAGAGTATAAAAAAAATAAAAAACTCCCACAATTTTCTCTCTCACACGGACACCACACAATACACCCTTTTCACCACACTACACCACCTCTCACTTTACTACAGAAGACCCCTATCACCCTACCACTCAACTCTATCACACAAGACACACTTCCTCCTATTTATAGGCTGCAAAGTCGGTGGAGTCCTTCAAGCTCTCAACTTGCCGACTTCAAGTATCAATAATTTTGGCTACTTGTCCAGCAAAGATTTTGACCAAAGAAACAAAGATGTGGCTGAGAAAAATCTAGAGAGAGAGATCTAGAGAACTCCAAAAGAGAGAGAGGCAGTGATCTTCTCAACATGTACACTAACTTGGCATTTCATTTACTCTTTCAATCTTCTCCTTTTTTTCGCGTGTACCTTTTATGACGGGCCTTGTGTGGTCTTTGTACGGCAAACTACATTAGAAAAAATAACGGACAAAAGTAACGGAGACATGGCTATTGATCAGTACCACAAATACAAGGTGTGTCATTCATCGGTCATGACCACGTAAATATTTTTCATTCCGCCGGTCCATCTATACAAAACTATTTGAAAATAAGCTACTTTATGTTATCCAAAACTTATCTTTCCGAGCATCAATGTGGTATAGGAAGATGTTGGGATGATGAAGGAGATGGGTTGGGATGCTTACAGATTGTCAATCTCGTGGCCTGGGATATTGCCCAGTAAATTGTTCTTCTCGTCCAATCTTGTCATCTTGGACCCCAAAACTTGTCTATTTTGCATTAGATCATACTTAAAATTCTTTGCTACATTGATGATTTCAGAAGGAACGGTTGAGGGAGGAATCAGCAAAGCAAGCGTTGCATACTACAACCTCCTCATCAATGAACTCCTAGCCCATGGTATCAACCTCATTTCACTCTCTTTCCTAGTGCAAAATCCATCAAATGTGTCAAATAATTTCTTGTTCTTGCTTATTAATTATGCCCTATGCTTTCTTCTTCTTTCTCTTCTTTTAAATTCGTCTCCATGCGATGTAACAAGCCATTTGTAACGATTTTCCACTGGGACATTCCTCAAACATTAGAAGATGAGTATGGTGGTTTCTCGAGCTCCAAGATTGTGTAAGTGATTGTCAACCTTAGTGTCTCTCACTCCACTGAAGGTGGGCCGTGTCGTCCTCCTTTGAGGCAACGAAGGTCAATTTTCTTTTTTTCTGCTCGTGTATGCAGGGGCCATTTCGGGACTCTGCCAATGTATGTTTCAAAGAGTTTGGCGACCGGGTCAAGTATTGGATAACTTTAAACGAACCATGGACTTTCTGTCACGGGGGCTATGTGCTCGGGAGCCTGGCCACAGGCTGATGTTCGGCTTGGTAGTAGCTGAACTGCACTGGTGGCGATTCCACCACGGAGCTGTATATAATCGGCCATAATCTACTTCTCGCTCACGCAGCTACCGTGAAACTATGCAAGGATAAGTATCAGGTGATCCAAACTCTTTTGAACGGTGGAATTTATACATTAATGATCTCGCTTCGCTCTGGTTTTGGTCGGTTCGATTCATTTCTACTTGGAATAAGAATAAAGTGGTCATTTACCCGCGTCATCATTTTGCTCTAAAACTGTTGACATTTCTTTTTCTCTTTCCCTTGCTAAGATTTTGCTGTTAAGGCAGAAGTACACCCTAAGTGTCAAAACTTGGCACAGAGGGACATTTAAGTGCCAAAAATTTGGAAAGGGACACTCAAGTGCCAAAATTGGAGCAAAATGGATCACTTAAGTACCACTCCAACCAAAATCCAGCCAAATTGCTGACGTGAGAATTTTCCGGCGAGGTGAGTGCAAAACGGCGTCGTTTTGCATGCTGACGTGGCTAAAAAATGCAAAAACGATGTCGTTTTGTCTCTACGTGATAAATAATTAATATAAAAATTAATTAAATTAAATTTAAAACTAAATTTAGTTAAAAAAATTAAAAAAAAAAAACTTAAAGGGGGGGCGAAGGGGCGGCGGCAAAGGGCTCGGCCCTCGCCGCCGCCGCCGACTCCCCCGCCGCCGCCGAGAAGGGCTAGCAACCAAGGGGGAGGGTCGGCCGGGGTCGCGGCCCCGGCCCCCGGCCAACCGGCGGTGAGGGCTCGCGGGCCGACCTGCGACGAGGGCCCGCAAGCCCTCGTCGGATCCGGGGCGACAGTCGGCAACCGTCGCCCGACCAAGCCAAGGGCCACCGCCCACTGAGGGGTCGCCCCAGCGGGCGGCAACCTTTGGCCCAACCGGGCGAGGGCCGCTAACCCTCACCGAATCCGGGCGAGGGCTGCAACCCTCCCCCGGATATGGGCAAGGGCTCGCAGGCCCTCGCCACCAACCCCCGGCCGGGGCCCGGCGACCCCGGCCAACGCTCCCCCACCGTCGCCAGCCCTTCCCGCAACGGTAGGGGGAGGCGGCGAGGGCCCGCGAGCCCTCGCCCAAATCCGACGAGGGCTCACGAGGCCCTCACCACCGGTCGCCGGGGCCAACGACGACCCGGCCGACCCTCCCCCTCCATAGCCGGCCCTTCCGGTGGCGGCGGGGAGGCGGCGGCGGCAAGGACTCGGGCCTCGGCCACCTCCCTTTGGCCCCCTCCCTTTTTTTTTTTTAATTTTAAGTTTTTTTATTTTTTAAAATATATTAAATAAATTTAATTTTAAATTTAATTTAATTAATTTTTATATTAATTATTTACCACGAGACAAAACGAAGTCATTTTTGCATTTTCTAGCCACGTCAGTATGCAAAACGACGTCGTTTTACACTCATCTCGCCGGAAAATTGCCACGTCAGCAATTTGGTCGGATTTTGACTGAAGTGGCACTTAAGTGATCCATTTTGCTCCGATTTTGGCACTTAAGTGTCCCTTTCCAAACTTTTGGCACTTAAGTGTCCCTTCGTGCCAAGTTTTAGCACTCCAGGTGTCCGTACCACCTAAATCTTGTCATAGACTTGACATTAAATTATTCTGCCTGAAGATATGTTGGTTAATGCATGATTTCTCATTCTCTTTCTTCACTTTTGTCTGATTGCTAATTTAGGGGTTGAACATATTTCGGTTTGCAAACGGGATCCCACTTTTTTTTAACAAGGTGCTGATGTAGTGACCTAAACAGCTCTCAAGAGAATCAAGTGAGAATATTATCAAGATCCCAATCTTTTCGTCTGTTTTATTTATAGGGTGACATTAATTTATAGGCATTTGAACCTTTTGAGTCCATCAAGGGGAACTCTCATTGAAAAATTTTCACAGCTGGACTAGTTACAAGATAAACCAGATGCAAGATAAAATTGGAGTCTTTGTAAGCATTGTGAGCAAAAAAAATCCCCTTCAAGGGGACAGGGAAGGAATATATTGGAGATGATATAACTGAAATTGCTGCTGCTGTTAAGGTGAGTAGGATTTGTTCTTGCAAGTATCGTTTTTTGGAATCTGAACAGATTGTCTAATTGTTTTAATCCTCCGGTATGCCATTCAGCAATGCTGCATCCAGCTTAAAAGTAAAATAGTAAAGAAAATGCAGGTGCGTGAGCAACAAGAGAGAAAAAGAAACTTGAGCAAATAAGCCCACTGTTTATTTAGAACTCTAAAAATTTTGCCATTATACATTGCCCAGCATGAAAACTGAAAAAAAAAATGGCAGGTACATACCTAATGCTGCTGGAGTGGTGTGTGATGTTGTGAAAGAAATGGCACAATCTCATGCCTTAAAGAAGAAACGCTATGAGGATGAGAATGCCAATTTGCTGGACAAAGTATCAGCTCTTTTAATTACAAAAGACGCTTGCAGAAAAACTATCTCAACATGTTGAACAGGTAATCCATTTCAATGTGCTTGTCAAATGTTTTTAAGGTTGAAGACGGTAATGTGGAAGTGATCTGATTGAGAGGCCAGCTAATGGATGTGGAATGTGGATGTGTTATGTGATAGGATCGGCATCAATGCTTGTGTTTTTCTGTCATACCAACAAGTCCACAAGTGGAGACCCGAGGCCTCCTGTAAATTTGGGCTTTAAATGTTCTTTTACATTCTTTACGTCTTGCATGAATGCAAAATAGAAGCTTCACAAGACGAACCTGTTAGGGATGCGTGGTAACACAGCTCTTCTTTTCTTCTTTTGTGGCATTTCTTTGTCGACCATCTATAACTAATCTGGCATCCAAAAATTTTGCCAGGCAACATTTAAAATCAAAGGAAAGCTTTTACGCCCATGATACCCTGTATCTAGGAAGACATAGATGTGGAACCATTGCTTACTTTAATCTGATCAGGCCTCTTTCAAATTGAAATTTGGTCTTCCGAAGTAACCAGCTGTTTTTTTTTTTTTTTAATAACTGAGGAACCGCCGGAGATCATCCTTCGGGGATCACACGACCCTCCGGTCAAGCCTCGCCGCAAGCCGCTATTTGGACGTAAAACCTTGAGGGGACTGGCCCAGTAATCCACTCCTGGGACCCCCACTTAAGTCATGGAAATGCAACGAGAGGGTTCGAACTCTCAACCTCGGCGATGAGGGAGAGAACTCACACCAACTGCGCTGCCCATGGGTGAGTCCAAAGTAACCAGCTGTTGATTCAGCACAACTCTATTAATCTAGCTCAGCCAGTCTAGCCATAGTACCCCAGAAGGCTATGCTTTATAGGAAGGGAAAGGCTTTGATGATTAAAGGATTCTCAAATATTTACCTTTTGAGAAACTTGTATTTCATTTTTCTTAGTTTTGATATGAGACCCTTGTAATAGCGGCAGATATGTGAACCCGAGTTACCCTATGTGCAGGTGGATTATGAAATGGCTTTGGAGTTTGCCAAACAGAGCGGAGTTAGTGAGGAGCCCAGAGAAGCTATCTATATACAATCTTTAGACGCCAATCACTGAGTTCAGCAATTCCATTTTCTGCTTCAGGCTGATCCGGTAAAATTCTATTATTCCTGCCATTTGTTGGATATATACAGGATTTGGCCATGATGTTTGTTGTGTCCCTCAGCATAAGCCTAGATATTTAATCTGCATTTGTGCTTAGAGTACTTACGCTATATTTCTGAGGTGCTTGGTCGACAGGCCTCTTCTTTTAACTCAAATAAAAGCTGGAAACCGAAACTAGTTGGTAACTTGATGTGAAAAAAATCAATAAGTCACTTTAATTTAGGTTGGTACATCATATAAAAGCTAGTGAAATACAAGTTATCGGAGAAAAAGAGTCACCAGCCATTTGTTTCTTTTATCATTTTCTTAACACTCGCCCACACTTTTTCAAATTTGCCAGCACAGAAACAATTCTGTGTGGCTACTATGTACTTATACACACGCTGAATTTGATCGCTTGACGGTGCGAGACCTGTTGACATTTTGGCAACATCAGAGAGATCCAATTCTTTTCTCTGTGTTGGTTGGGTCATTGGCTCTCTTTATCTCTAACAATCACATACATACATGCATGCATACATGACATCTATATCTTTGATAAGTTGGATTCTGGGTGGGTCTACGTCTACATGGTGATGCATATATCTACCTCACATGGTCCAGAAAGATGTTGGGATGACGAAGGAGATGGGTTTGGATGCTTGCAGATTCTCAATCTCATTGCCTAGGATATTACCCAGTAAGTTGTTCTTCTCATCCAATCTTGTCATCTTAGATCCCCAAAATTTTGTCTATTTTGCATTAGATCATACTTAAATTTTCTTTGCTATGTTGAAAATTTCATAAGGAACGGTTGAGGGAGGAGTCAACGAAGCAGTCATTGCAAACTACAACCTCCTCATTGATGAACTCCTAGCCCATGGTATCAATCTCATTTCGCTCTCTCTCTCCAAGTGCTAAATCCATAAATATGTGTCAAATAATTTCTTGTTTTTGCTTATTAATTAAGACCTTATACTTTCTTCTTCTTTCTTTTCTTTTGAATTCGTCTCTGTTCGATGTAGGAATCCTGCCATTTGTAACGATTTTCCACTGAGATGTTCCCCAAATGTTAGAAGATGAATATGATGGTTTCTTGAACTCCAAGATTGTATAAGTGATTGTCAACCTCAACGTCCCTTAGACATCAGTCACATCACTGAAATTGGCCTTTGTCATCCACCTTCGAGGTTACGAAGATCGATCTTCATTTTTGCTTGTGCAGGGGCCATTTTCGGGACTTCACCGATGTATGTTTCAAGAGGTTCGGCGACCGGGTCAAGCATTGGATAACCCTAAACTAGCTGTGGACTTTTCACCGACAAAGGCTACGTGCTCGGGGCTATGGCTCCCGACTGATGTTCTGCTTGGCAACAACTGAATTGCACCGGGGGTGATTCCGCCACGGAACCATACATAGTCGTCCACAATCTACTTCTCGCTCATGCAACTGCCGTGAAGTTATATAAAGATGAGTATCAGGTGAGCCAAACTTTTTGAGTGGCGGAATTCATACATTTGCGCATGCGCAGTCATACTAAATGTTTTTATTTTCAAGAAACCCGAGAAAATTAGGATTAATGGTGATATCCGTGCATGCAGGCATCTCAAAAGGGCGTGATTGGAATAACACTATCTCATTGGTTTATACCCTATTCAAGTGCCCAGCACGACCGGGATGCAACCCAAAGAGCCTTGGACTTCATGCTCGGATGGTGAATGCATTGTTTTTTTCCTCCTCACTTATGTATTTTTCATGTAATTTGTGGTTAATCGGCTAAGCATGTTCTAGCTGTGCTTAATGAGTCTGGTTAATTAGCACTAGAGAGTGAATCAAGAAGCTCCAAGTTCCAACCCTGGTGTATATAACTCCCCTAAGCGGTTGTCTTTATAGGTTCTTGCACCCGATAACCTATGGCGACTACCCGCACAGCATGCGATCTCTCGTGGGGAACAGACTGCCAAAGTTTACGGGAGCAATCGCTACTGTTGAAAGGGTCGTACGATTTTCTCGGGCTGAACTACTACACTACTTATTACGTAGCTGATTCCCCCGTAAATTGTCCATGCAAAAGCTACTCTACGGATGCTCTCACCAATCTTACAAGTGAGGAATTAGATCAATGAGTCGATACTCGATGAGGACGATGATTGTGTGATCTTGATTTAAGAAAATTCTAATGAGAACATTTTTTTTTTCTTTCCCTTTTTCTTGTAGACGAGTGTGATGGGATAAGAATTGGCCTAATGGTATTTTTTTTTTTTATGCCGAGGATCCGGCCTAACTCACCTTCGGGAGCACAGCACCGATTATAACCCGGGAGAAACTAACCCAGCAACCCACCGCCGGAGCCCCCCACTTAAATCACGAAACTACTCTGAGAGCCGTGACGACTTAGGGAGTCGAACCCCTGACCTGGTGCCAAATCAGGGGGTACACCTCAACCAGCGCAGCCATGCATGGGTGGGTATTGGCCCAATGGTATTTATGCCCTCTTTTGTCCAAACTTATTGTTTTTTATTTTGTTCCAATCTTTCATTTTGTTGCATTCGTTAAATTTGCTAATTAAAATTTGAATTAACTTTTGCAGGCTGGTTCGAGTTGGCTATCGATTTATCCAAGTGGAATACGAAGTCTGTTGCTGTATATTAAGGATAAATACAAGAACCTGCACATCTACATCACTGAGAACGGTACGTAGGCCTTTCTCATGAGACTAGTAGAGAAAATTACTGTTCACTCAATTTTTCGGTGATTTATTAGTAACTTACTGGCACTTTTATGAAATTCCTAACTTTTTTTAAGCTACAAATTATTGGCTTTTGTTATCTTTTACCCTTTTTATTTGTCTTTCTTACTGTTGGAGAAAACTTCCTTACATGTTTTGAAGCTGACAAAACGTTTCCATCAGTCTGGTCTGAAGACATGCAGACTCTGTCGTCAAAGTCTGAAGACCACCAGACCACTAGACTCAAGATTCAAAGTCTACCCTCATTGACAGTTTCTAGACCATCGAAGAAGACTTATTTTGAGTTGAGTATTTCTTTAAGGATTCGATTCTATCGACTGAAGAAGATCTCTCGGCTGGAGTTAGCACTTCAAGAACTGTTATTCGTATTCGAGTAATCTAGATCCTCTTGATCCGCGAATTATACTTGGAAGGTTCTACCTATGGAAACCGAGATCCTGATTGTATTGGCGAGCAGGATTGATGGGCTATCCTCATTTTCCTTGAATAGCTTGAGATCTCTCTAATTGATTCTGTCCAACGGGTTGATTGGAAGAACTTCTTTGGAAGGTACCAACGGTATTAAAGGCATAAAGAAGTATATAAGGGAGACATTCAAGTTATTCAAGAGTGCTCGATAGAAAATTTTCAAAATCTGAATCTCCTTGTTCTTTTGCGATCTTATTCGTCGAGCTATACTTGTAATCAAAAGAGAGACTTAATTTTTGTGAGACATTGAGGAAGTGTAGTAGAGTCTCTACACTGTGGAATCAAGGACGTGAGACTGTAAATTCTCCTTTTGATTCTTAGTGAAATCCAGCCAGTGGGCTGTCAGTGCGGGAGAGTGGACGTAGGCTTAATTTAAACCGAACCACTATAAACTTGGAGTCTTGATTCTCTATCCCTAATCCTTTTACTTTATATCGCATCTTCATACGTCTATTATTGCTTTCAATCTCTTAGTCTATCAATCGATAAAAAGTAATCTATCTTGTTACGATTAGCAAAAATCTTTTTGATCACCTATTCACCCCCCCTCTAGGTGCTCGTACTAGTTCTTTCAATTGGTATCAGAGCTTGTGTACTCAGTTATTTGAAGTGTTTTTACTTCTAAGTTAAAGATCTATGGCTAGTATGTTGCCTACAGGGTTGGTTGAAGGTCAAAGCAACACCAGACCTCCGTACTTTGATGGAAAAGACTACAGCATATGGAAAAACAAGATGAAAGCATTCCTAAGATCGAAAGACCCCTTGGAATGGGAAGTGGTAGAAAAATGAATCATTCATACTGCTGCATCAGCATCAGAGAGAGGAAAAGAAGTTGTTGTTCCTATCGAGATGACACAAGAAGAAATAACCAAGAGACAAGCTCTTGATGCTAAAACTATTTACTCTTTATATTGTGCTTTATCTCCTACTGAGTATAACAGAATATCCTCTTGTGAAACAGCAAAAGAAGTCTGGGATAGGCTACACATTACCTATGAAGGAACTGATCGAGTGAAAGAGACAAGGATCAATATTCTCTTGGGACAATATGAAGTCTTCAAAATGAGATCGGGAAAATCAATCACGATATGTTTAGCCGTTTTACTTGAAATTGTGAATGGTCTAGAATATCGGGGACATCCAATCTCGGGAAAAATGAAGGTCAACAAACCGCTGCGTGGACTCTCTAAAGACTGGAATTATATAAAGACTTCAATAAGGGAAACACAAAGGATTGCACCACTTTCTGTAGACGAATTGATTGGAACACTTCAGTCTTACAAAGTGGAGCACACCAACGATGATGAAGACTCCAAAGGTAAGAAGTCTATTGCTTTAAAGTCTAACGATTATTCTGATGCTACAGACTCTGAAGAAGATTTAGATGATGAAGAACTGGCACTTATGATAAAGAGGTTCAGAAAGCTGAACAAAAAGGGAAGAAAATTCAATTGGAAGAGACAAAATACTCAAAGATTTCAGAACAAATCAACTGAAGATGATGATTCCAACAAAGACGTGACTTGCTTCGAATGCAAGAAAAAAGGGACACATCAGACTCAACTGTCCTTTATTAAAGAAAAGGAAAGGAAAGACTGAGAAATATAAAAAGGCTCTCAAAGCAGAAACATGGAGTGATACTGAGTGTAAAGAAAGTGATGATGATTATGCCAACATCTGTTTAATGGCAAAATCGGATTCAGACTCAAACCTCGAGATAGATACAGACTCAGACTCAGACTCAGACAGTGAAATTGAGGTAAGTAATCTAAAAATTCATGTTAAAGTCTCGAAATATATTAATGAACTATGTCTTAGCCTCAAAACCTATCTTAAGAGGATCTCCGAATTAAAAAGGGAGAATTCTACTTTGAGGCAACAGGAAAAATCTTGGAAAGAAAATTTTGAAAATTTAGATAAAGACTTTATCATTTTAAAAGAAAACTCAGACTCTCTTTCAAAAGAAAACACCCATTTAAAAAATGACATTTCAAGCATTTCAAAGAAGTTTTCAGTAGGATCTGAGAAATTAGAAAAGATTCTTTCAGTACAAAGACCTTAGTTTAACAAATCAGGCTTGGGAATGATTGCTGAAACCATTCCTCTAATTGATTTTCCAAAGGTAAAGGAAAGAATCAAACAAAGACCTACGAAAGCTGTTTATAAAAATCATTTTCAGAAAGTCTTTGTAAAACATGTTCGCCGAAATGCTCTCAAATGTTCAAAGTGTCAAAGCTCAGAACACTTTGAGAAAGAATGCCCTATGGTTTGGAGACCTGTTAAAAGAGATTGGGCAAAGACTGTTTATTGCACTAACTCCACCGGACCCAAGAAGATGTAGGTACAAAAGAAAGCTTGAATTTTCTCTTAATTGCAGGTCACTATCAAAAAGAAAATCAAATGGTATTTGGATAGTGGCTGCTTAAGACATATGACAGGAGATTCAAGTTGCTTTATAAAACTTGTCCAAATAGATGGAGGGAAAGTTTCTTTTGGTGGTAACAGCAAAGGAAGGATTATTGGTCGCGGAACAGTAAAAATTGGAAGTCTAACAATCAATAATGTCTCTTTGGTGGAAGGATTGTATTACAATCTACTCAGCATAAGCCAATTGTGTGATACTGGATTCAAGATCAAATTCCAGGAAGGAATATGTTCATGAACCAGTAAAGACTTCTCTCAATATTTTACTAGGCGTAGATATGGAAATATCTATCTTCTGGATGTGAATCAAGAAAGATCACAATGCTTAATATCAGTACAAGATGAAGCAAATCTATGGCACCGAAAGCTTGGCCATATCAACATAAAGCAAATTGCCAAAATCTCCTCCAAAAAGCTTGTTCGAGGACTACCCAATCTCAATTATCAAAAGTCTGACTTATGCACACCATGTGTATTGGGAAAACAGGTTAGAAATTCCTTTAAACCAATAAATCAAGTTTCCACTAATCATGTACTGCAGCTCTTGCATATGGATCTCTTTGGACCAATAAGAACTCAAAACATTGGTGGAAAAAGGTTTTGCCTAGTAATAATGGATGATTTTTCACGATTTACTTGGGTCTACTTTCTTGCAAGTAAGTCTGAGACTTTCTCTCGTTTTTCTAAATTTGTTAAGAAAGTACATAATGAAAAAGGTTATACTATTTCAAGTATTCGTACAGACCATGGAGGTGAGTTTGAAAATCAAGACTTTGCTAAATTTTGTGATGAATCTGGTTTTCAGCATAAATTCTCCTCTCCATATACACTAGAACAAAATGGGGTTGTGGAAAGGAAGAATAGATCTTTACAAGAAATGGCAAGGACTCTTTTAATTGAAAGTAATATTTCTTCACATTTTTGGGCTGAAGTTGTTTCTACAGCCTGTTATATTATTAACAGAGTACTTTTAAGGCCAATTCTTGAGAAAACTCCTTATGAGCTTTTCAAAGGAAAGAAGCCAATTATTTCGTATTTTCAAGTATTTGGTTGTAAATGCTTTATTCTGAAAAATGCAAATGATCGAGTTGGTAAGTTTGAAGAAAAATCGGATGAAGGATTCTTTCTTGGATACTCAACTTCAAGCAAAGCTTACAGAGTATTCAACAGGAAGACTCGGACTGTGGAAGAATCAATGAACGTTAAATTTCAAGACTCTCCATAAATTCAATCGATTCGATCAAGAATCGAACTCGCTCCAGACTCTACAAGGTCTACCTCCCCTGAAACAGTTCAGATCCTAGTAGAAGAACAACGAACTGATGTTGAAGGATTAACTCAAGAAAAATATCAACAACATGTCAGACTGTCTAGTAACTGAAAGCATAAGTCTAGTCATCCCGAAGAACTCATTATTGGTGATATTAATGAGGGGATTCGTACCAGATCCAAAAGGAGAGAAGAGTCTAGTGCTGTGGCACTTATTTTTGAAATAGAACTCAAAAATATAGAAGAAGTCTTAGCTGACGAAAGCTGGATTGAAGCAATGCAAGAAGAACTTAGACAATTCAGCATCAACGATGCTTGGGAATTAACTCCTAGACCAAAAGGTAAATCTATTATTGGAGCTAAATGGGTTTTTAGGAACAAAGTGGATGAAAAAGGAAAAGTGACAAGGAACAAGGCAAGACTCGTGGCTAAATGATATACGCAAGAAGAAGGGATAGACTATGACGAGACTTACGCTCCTGTAGCAAGGTTAGAAGCAATTAGATTATTACTTGCTTTTGCTTGCTATAAGAATTTCAGGTTATTCCAAAATGGACGTCAAAAGTGCATTTCTAAATGGATTTATTCAAGAAGAAGTCTATGTGGAACAACCTCCTGGATTTGAAGATCCAAAGAAACCAAACTGTGTGTTCAGACTGAAAAATGTGCTATATGGATTAAAACAAGCTCCTCGAGCTTGATACGAAAGGTTAAGTAACTTTTTAATTCAAAGTGGTTTCATTAAAGGTAAAGTAGACACTACCTTATTCATCAAAAGGGAAAGTAAAAACTTTTTACTTGTTCAAATATATGTTGATGACATTATTTTTGGATCACCTAACGAAAGTCTGTGCAAGAAATTTTCTAAGTCTATGCAGGATGAATTCGAGATGAGTATGATGGGTGAACTATCCTTCTTTCTTGGCTTACAAGTGAAACAACTAAGAGAATGAATTTTCATTCATCAAGAGAAATATGCAAAAGAACTTGTTAAAAAGTTCAGACTGGAAAATTACAAAAAGATTGATATACCAAGGTCAAGTTCGCTGAAGCTAGACAAAGATGAAGGAGGGAAGAAAGTCGACCAAAAATTATACAGGAGTATTATTGGTTCACTTCTTTATCTTACTGCGTCTAGACTTGACATTTTGTTTAGTGTTTGCATTTGTGCTAGATTTCAATCAGATCCCAAAGAATCACATCTAAGCGCAACAAAACGCATCATCAAATATGTTGCAACTACTGCTGATCTTGGTCTATGGTATCCCAAGGAATGAGACTTTATTCTCCTTGGCTATTCAGACGCAGATCTTGCAGGTTGCAGAGTTGATAGAAAGAGCACATCCGGCACTTGTCAATTACTTAGCAACAAGGCAGTATCTTGGTTTTCAAGGAAGCAAAGTACCATAGCACTTTCAACAGCAGAAACAGAATATGTAGCTCTTGGAAGCTATTGTTCTCAAATACTATGGATAAAACAACAACTACGAGACTTTGGCATCGAAGACTCTTGCACCGAGATCAAATGCACAACACCAGTGCAATTAATCTCACAAAGAATCCAATTCTTCATTCAAGAGCAAAGCATATAAAGATTAAACATCATTTTATTAGAGATCATGTGCAAAGTGGAGAAGTCCAAATACAGTTTATCGACTCAAAGAATCAACTAGCAGACATATTCACAAAGCTGCTTGAGAAAAGCTCATTTGAGTCTATACGTTCAAGACTCAATATCTTATCTCTTAAAGACTGAAGAAGTTCAGACTCAGAGACAAAAGTCTAAAGACATTCAGACTCAGAAGATCAAAATTCACAACTGTAAGTTATTTTTAGAAGTTTATCTCATGGATAAAATCTCGAAAAGGTATGTTCATCGATTAACCAGTAATTAATTGATGTTATTTTCCCAAGTTTTCGTGATTATTGTAATCATTCCTTTTCGAAAAAGATGGTACTTTTTGAAATAACAGTTATCTATTTATCTTTTCAAAAAGGCAGTTATTTTTTTTTAAAAGACATTTTTTGTTTTTCCTTTTACGGCGATTCATATACCCCATTTCAATCGCCTTATATACTGTTCATTTTCCTCTTCGCAAACCCTAGAAGCACAGAACTTTACTTTCTTACTGTTACTCTCTAGTTTATTCCTCAAAGCTTAAATCTTTCTCAAGAATCGAGTTTGGAATCTCTCAAAGACTGTGATAATGGCTTCCCAAAGAAAGTCCTCAAGAATAGCAAGCAGGGGACCATAGCATATGCGTGAGGGTCCTACATATTTTGATCTCACCGAGGAAGAAGAATCTCCAAGGCAACAGCAGAGCCCACGACATTCTCAATCGAGCCTTTCTCCACAGTCTAGACCACAGAATGTTTAGCAACAACAAGAAGAAATCATTGAGGATGCCGAACCTGTAAGGACTCTAAAGCCTCGCTTTTGTTTTCAAACCGTACCTTCGCTTTAAAGGAAGGAGGTTCTGCATTGAATTTTATTGATGAATTTTTGAAAGAGAAAGGATATCAAAATGAAACTCTTTTTTTTGCGAACAATGGAACGTTTGGGAATTGCTCCTGAGGGGTCGGCAGATCGAGCATTTGCGAATGTTCCAAGTGATCCACGCGTTGGAGGTTTTAGTCGGCTGATGGAAATGATGATGATAAAATGTACACTCATTTTAAGCCTAGAATGGGTGTTGCAGCAAATTTTCGAAGCAAAAGGATCGAGTTATTTCGCTCGGAGGAACACAAGCGACTTTATTCTAAGTTGCTAAAGCAAGGGGTAATCAACCCAAGAAGTGTGGACTTTGATTTCCTTGACTCTCTCGAATGTGAATCGAGAGAGAAATTCACTCTTCTTCAACTTGAACAATTTTGCTCTGAATCTACGGTGGCTTATCCAGAACTTACTGCATACTTCTATTCTAATCTAAGTTTCTTGGATGCGAATAGATTCTCTTTTAGTGTTCGAGACCAGGATTATATCGTTGATATGGACACATTGGCGGATGTGATTGGAGTAGAGCGAGGGGTATTTCAATCAATTAGTGTGTCTGTTGATCGTGCGACGGTAGAGCTTATTCGAGATGGAATGGCAGAAGGACGAATTTCGTACTTGAGGATGAATGCCTCAAATATTTTGCTTCACAAGATCGTGATCAACTGTCTTAGACCCAAATCAACTTCGAAGGCGATGTCTCCAACTCGAAGCAAAATTGATGTATGCTATCAATGATGGCAAAAAGTTCTCTTTGCCGCACACTATCTTGTTTCACATGTAGATCTATCTTTGAAAGACAAGGGTCAACTTCCTTATTCTGCACTTGTTACTAAGCTATTTAGACATCTTAATATTCAGCCTCCCAAAATTCTGTGTGTTCGAACCTGTGATCAAATGGTGGTGGGACTGAAGATGGTTTCCAAAATGCGACTGAAGGAGCTGAACAAGGCTTTGGAGCGATTTAAGGAGAAAACCCCTGTCAAGACTCATCAAGCCTCTATGTCGCAAAAAGAAAGGGAAGGAGCCCATGACAGCTCCATCCAAGAAAAGAAGAGCACTCATCTTAGAGGATGAAGAAGATGATGATGATCTCACCATATCAGCTCTTGCCTTGAGGAACCTTCAACATTTTGTTCCAGAGACAGAGGAGAGACAGGATCAAGACAGAGAAGAAACAGAGCAACGAAATGAAGAAAGGGAATCGATGAGGAAAGAAGCGAGAGGAAGAAAGAATTCAAGAAAAAGAGGGCGAGAGGAGAACAAGCGAGTCGAGCATGAAGAGTACTTCTCTCCACCCGAAGGCACTGAAATAGGGGGAGCTGCTGAGAAAAGAGGTACTTCTTTAATTGCTTTTCCTAGTGAAGATGTTAGTCGTTCACCTGCAGATCCAGAAGATGTATATGCCACTCAATTTCCTGAGGAAGATCATGAGGTTTCATCTCCTAATCTAGGTGATCATGCTGAAATGCCATCATCTACACATACTCCTCAAATTGATCATGCTGAAGCAAGCACTCAGACTGAAAATTCGGCAGACTTTCGAAAAGTGGTTGAAATTCTTATGGAGATGCGAGGCCAAATTTATGCCCTGGGATGCGAAGTTCAGAACTTGCAGAATGCAGGACAATCCTCTTCAGTTTCTCTACATGATCAAATTCATGCCTTTTCTCTTCAAGTTCAAGCAAATGCCAAGAGTGAAGAAGTGGCTCAATTGAAGGAGGATTTGAAAAGGCTGGAAGGAATTGTTCAGTCGATGGGAGATTTCCAGCTTGTTCGCATTCCAAGACAATCTTAATTTTATTCTCTTTTTCTCTCTACTTTTTTAATGTTGGCAAAAAGGGGGATAAGCTGAAGTGTAGATTTGACTTATTTGACTTTGACTTTGGTTTGATTTTTGTTGATTATTATTTGGACTTTACTTTTGTTTTGGTTGTTTGGTTATGACTTTGGTTGTGACTGGTTTGGACTGGTTTGGATTGCTTAAATGCTTGCTTTCAGTATTCTAAGCATGTTGATATTCATGGCAAAGATAGTTGTTTTTACAGGACTAAATCTTTTTCTATGAATGCAGATTCGATACTATCTTTATACTAACTCATTTATCTTTTATGAGATATCCATGTCTGCTTAAAGTATTGTTTTGCAGGTCATAAGTATCCAAATCTGCAAAAAAGTTTTGTCACCATCAAAAAGGGGGAGATTGTTGGAGAAAACTTCCTTACATATTTTGAAGCTAACAAAACGTTTCCATCGGTCTGGTCTGAAGACATGCAGACTCTGTCGTCAAAGTCTAAAGACCGCCAGACCACCAGACTCAAGATTCAAAGTCTACCCTCATTGACAGTTTCTAGACCGTCGAAGAAGACTTATCCTAAGTTAAGTATTTCTTTAATGATTCGATTCTATCGACTGAAGAAGATCTCCCGACTGGAGTTAGCACTTCAAGATCTATTATTCGTATTCGAGTAATCTAGATCCTCTTGATCCGCGAATTATACTTGGAAGGTTCTACTTATGAAAACCAAGATCCTGATTGTATTGGCGAGCAGGATTGATGGGCTATCGTCATTTTCCTTGAATAGCTCGAGATCTCTCTAATTGATTCTGTCCAATGGGTTGATTGGAAGAACTTCTTTCGAAGGTGCCAACGGTACTGAAGGCATAAAGAAGTATATAAGGGAGACATTCAAGTTGTTCAAGAGTGTCCGATAGAAAAATTTCAAAGTCCGAATCTCCTTATTCTTTTGCGATCTTACTCGTCGAGCTATACTTGTAATCAAAAGAGAGACTTAATTTTTGTGAGACCTTGAGGAAGTGTAGTAGAGTCTCTACACTGTGGAATCAAGGACGTGAGACTGTAAATTCTCCTTTCGATTCTTAGTGAAATCCAGCCAGTGGGCTGTCAGTGCGGGAGAGTGGACGTAGGCTTGGTTTAAGCCGAATCACTATAAACTTAGAGTCTTGATTCTCTATCCCTAATCATTTTACTTTATATCGCATCTTCATACGTCTATTATTGCTTTCAATCTCTTAGTCTATCAATCGATAAAAATTAATCTATCTTGTTACGATTAGCAAAAATCTTTTTGATCACCTATTCACCCCCCTCTAGGTGCTCGTACTAGTTCTTTCACTTACCAATGCTTTAAATTTATTAACTTCTATATGAATTTACTGACCTTTGTTTGAGGAAGTTACCAACTTTTTTCCAATTAAAATTATTGACGAATTGCTAACCTTAGTTTAATTTACTCACCAACCTTTACTTTTTCAGTCTATCCAAATTCTTTTTCATAGTTTACCAACCATTATTTGTCTCGGCTACAAATGCATTAGATTTATTGTCTCTTAAATAAATATACTAACCTTCATTTTGGTGTTGGTTTTCTCCAATTAAGTTACCGACTAGTTTCGAGTTACAAATTTTCATTTGAGTTGTTTATTAAAATTTATTTGGTTTTTTCTTAAATTTACCAACTTTTTTAATGAGTTGCCAACTTTCGTTTACTGCTTACCAATTCGTCAAATGTACTAACTATTTTTAAATAGTTTAAACCTTAATTTGACTGATTGCCAACTTTTTCCCGATTAACTTACCATCAAGGTTTTTGTTGCTAGCTCTTATTTGAGTTATAGCTACCAACGTTTACTTGTTTTTTGTATTTTTAAATTGCCAACTTATCTTAACCCTAACAAGAATAAAACTTTTCTTATCATACACAAACTCTTATTTAAACTTTTTGAACTTATGAACTATCATATGAAATTACTAACCTTTATTTGAGTGATATATTACTTTCCAGTTATCAACATGATTTGTCAAGATGTATATATAATATAGTAAAATTACATTTGTCTTTTAATAGAAACAACATATGTAACATAGTTTTTACAACTCTATGCATAATAGTAAGCTAAAAGCTTAGAACTAATGATCACAAACCAAAGCTGACCTTTGCCAATGTCGTTTTTCAAGTAATAACAACGTTTCGATCGTTTCGATCAATCGTGCAGGATTCGATGAGTTCAACAACTCTACCCTACCTTTGGAGCAACAATTGGCCAATCCCATGAGAATATGCTACCACTATCACCATTTTTGGTACCTTCTGAAGGCAATCAAGTAAGCAATTTTCAAGCAAGATTTTCTTCATAATTTGACTTCCAGTCTTAAAAATTTAACGAGTTTGTATTACTTGCAAATAACGATTGGCTCCGACATATGCGTAGGGATGGAGTGACCGTGAAAGGTTACTTCGCATGGTCGTTTTTGGACAACTTCAAATGGGAGGATGGCTACACCGTCCGTTTCAGCATCAACTATGTGGATTACGATAACAAAATGAAGAGATATCCCAAGCACTCATCGATTTGGTTCAAGAGCTTTCTCAAAAAGCCTTGAAGCCTCGTGTTCGATTCTTATTGCAGGGTCCTATAGGATTCGCATCGATCGAATAAGTGGATCCAAATTAAGGCTATTTGTTTCAACATGTGCTGTCTGAAATACAGCATCGAAAAACAAAAATCGAAGTGAATGCTTGGTTAGATTGATATAACCCCAAGCTATCTATTTATAATAAAACCAAAAAGCCAAAATAGCAATATTACCCTTATTGTCCCAATACATAAAATAATAAAGAAAATGGACAAATGTACCCCTATCGACCGAATACTATCGACATACAGTGACCAAATTGATCAAATAAGGAAAGGAAAAATCGTTTTGTCGTATGACGCCAGACGTCTTACTACAGTCATAGAACAAACTTCCTTCGTGGCGCGGTCGTTATGTTGTGGGCCTAAATGGAAGGTTGGGCTCGGTCGTGACGCTGTGGGCCCAACTGGCCCGCTGGGCTCAAGTCGTCACGCCACGCTAAGCGGCCCAGTCTAAAGCACGTTTTATGGTCAATTAACTATTTCTGTATACCGTCATTTTCGTTCCATTCCAAATTTGGGTGGAAGAAACCGACCCCCCTTATTTCTAACCTTGGACGTACGTATACTAATTATTACAATTCCCAAAGCCACCAACCTCAATTTTGTATATACATAGAGACACGTGTCAAATTTTGCATGTACGGTCCTATTGACAAATGGATGGTCCCAATCTCTTTGGACTATCCGTTGCATGTATGTACAGCATTCCGGGGATAAAAATGGATCGCAGTAAGGATTACATCCAAAGCAAAAAATGATGCAGCAGTGTGACTTGACTGATATGAGGGCAAGAAAACAGACGATAGTTTCTATAAAATAGCCGTCTTTGGACCACTTTTATTATTGGATGCTCAGAGGAGAAGTGAGTCGAGATTGGCTATTTTGTCTTTCAGCGATATTAGTAGTATTAAATTTTTTAAACTAAACTATATGGCAATAGGTATGTACGATATATTTTCGATTAATTATTCTTTGAGACCTTATATTCAAGTTCATTTCAATTACTAATTTTTATTTATCTGGTCATTTTTATTAAATAATTTCTGAGTTCAAGGACGTTTTCTCTTTGTTTTTGGGCAACTAATGTTCGCCGACTAAATCATCAAAAGGTTTTCTATTCATATGATCCAGCTAGGGGAAAAGACCTTTCTTAAAAACCATTGAAATTAGCCAACAAATGAGAAAACTCATTAGGGAAAAAGTCAGCTAACTTTCTTGTTCTCCGAAAACAAAAATAAAGAAAAAAAAAATCCCTATAAAAAGAAGATATATTACGAGCCCGAGATTTATCTACTTGAGCTCCAGCTTTTAATCTTTTATTAACTTATTTTTCATGGCATTGAAAATGAGTACAGAAAAATTCGTTCCACAAATATATAAAAACAAAAACAAAAACAAAAAGAGAGAGAGAGAGAGAGAGAGAGAGAGAGAGAGAGATCACTAAAAGATGCGTATAATAGTATCTTCCTATCTTCACACGATCTAAAACATGCCCACCACTTGTCTTATTCACGGCTTGTTTTCCGCATGAAAATGTGAACGAGGCATTTTCCTAAGGATTTATCATCTTATTAAGGATTTATCATCTTATTTGAGTCACTCTCTCTATAAATACCGCCAAAGCAAAAGCCACAGTCCGTGCTTAAAAAAGTGCGTCGGTCATGGCGTTTCGTGCTCATGACCTGATGATGCTTTCATGCATTCTAGTCCTTGTGAGCTCGGCGAGTCATTGCAAAGCTGATTATGGTGCCTTCAAGCCCGGCGATTATGACACCGCCTCGCTCAACCGGAGCAGCTTCCCGGCTGGCTTCCTGTTCGGAACGGCTTCTTCCGCATACCAGGTAGGTCAGATTTCATTTCCGCAACTTCCTTCTCATCCTCATTGTCATACCTCAGAGAAACAGTCTATATGTGCATCCTGCATGGTCATATTGGAAATTTGTTTGGTTTTTTCTTCTTGGCTTTCAGTATGAAGGTGCAGTTAATGAAGATGGTAGAGGGCCTAGTATCTGGGATTATTTCACTCAGAAGTATCCAGGTCTCTCTCTCTCTCTCTCTCTCCCCCTCCTTCCACCTACACACCCTCACAGAGCTAATGACAGTTGCAAACCGTGAGCTTCCCCTCTTTGCATGTGGCAAAAGGTCGAAGACGTGTTCCGATCTGATGTAATCAACAGAGAAAACCACGTTGTTCATATCGATGGACCGCGAGTGTGTTTGAAATAAAATTAACCACATTAGTAATATCGTCATCTGTAGATAACCATGCTGCCAGATGCTTCGACAGCAGTGACATTTGTATAATGATGATTGTTTTTTGAAGCCAGTGAATTGAGCAGAGCAGCTGGGGCAGTGTGTAAAGATGACATAACTGTGCGTCCTTGCCTCCAATGGCGCACTCACTTTTTTTTCCCCCAAGACAAATGTGTTTTGTTTTTTCTTTTGTTGTCTCTTGAAGAATAACTCAAGATATGGTAAAACTTATACCAAAAAATTGTTTTATAACGTGATAGAGCAGATTGTAAGTAAATTGGAACCGGCTTCATGTGTCAATTTTAGCCTACTAGCATCGTCCTTTCTTGTACAGCAACATGGAATTTTATTTCACGCAAATTAAAAGCATGAGATTTTATTTTATTCCAAGATGAATCAAAAAACGTCTTTGCGATAAAATATAGAATTTGAGAATCCCAAATTCTGATTCGACGGATTTCGTGATTGTATCATTCTTCTCTGGATTGTCATGATATGGAGGACTAATAAATTGGCTTGTACTTGTACGCTTTTGCTACATGACATTTTCTAAGTAGGTTGGTGACTATTATAATCAATTATTTGTCAACTATTGCAAGAGCATCATCATACTACGTAAGATTCAACATTTCGAATTGAGAATTGGTCGGATTTTTTTATTTCTCTCCATAAAAAAAAATGGTTCACTACGCCCTTTTAAAATGGAATAATGCATTTTCTTTTTTCCATTAGAAAATAATGATTTTGCTTGACATGAATTGGCAAAAGAATCCAATCCAATACATTGGTGTGTTTGTTTCGTGAAAATTAAATAATTTAAAAGATATTTTTCTAAAAATGATCATTCATAATTACTATCGGTAATTAAAATATTTTTTATTTATTAATTTTTTCAAGTGATGTAAGTGATTATTTTTAGGGAGTTATTATTTAAATCGTTATCTTTCAAAAAACAAACAGAGGTTTCAAAAGTTGGAAATTATATTTAATATGTTTATATGATTGATGAATTAAAGAAAAAAATATTTGAAAAGACTTTACCCTTACCTATTTCTGCTACATAAGATGATCTGCTTTATTAGAAAATACCTTACATGTTAATCCATTTGGTAATGATTTCGTGATTAAAAAACGGTTTATCTAACATAATCAACTTTGAAAAGGTAAAAGAAAAATCTAGTTCTGGACAGCCTTTTGAGCCCAGAAAATGAGAAGCGACCTTAGTCTAACATTGTTGTGTTTTTTCTTCTTTCTTATTTAATTTGAATTATAAAAACTTTAAAACCTTACAAGGATTATAGGTATTGATGAAAAGTTTTGGCAATAATAGTAAGGGTCCTTGAAGTGCCAGTTGACTCAAAATAGAAATAAAATTTTCGAAAATACTTTTAAAACGTAATGATTATGCATTTTTTTCGTAAAGTTACTTATTTCAAATAGTAGACTTTTAAAGTACCAAAGCATATTTAATATGGCTTGGCATGGTTGATATTTCCCTAATTAGAGTTGTCCATTCTGTAATTAATTACGTTGTTATCTTATTGCCGTCCAGTCTTAGCTTATTTGACCAACAAGACATAATTCTTTGTCATTTATGACATGTAATGACTTAAGGATTTCCTTAAGCCAGAATTTGGGAAAATTCTCTGGCTTCAAATGCAGTCTTTAACTTAAATTGTATTTTGTGGGGTGAATGGCAGTTAAAATAGCTGATAGTAGCAATGGGGATGTGGCTATCGATTCCTACCACCGGTACAAGGTACGTAATTTTAATGCAACTATTTAATCTTGCTGTTGGCAAAGGGAATTGGGATAGAAAATGTTCGACTCCTTACTACGATTAACTGGATTTTTTTTTTCCCAGGGAGATGTGGGGATAATGGAGGAAATGGGGTTAAATGCCTACAGATTCTCAATCTCATGGTCTCGAATTATACCTAGTGAGACCATCACTTTTACGGTGCATTGCATGAGGGTAGAAATGGGAATAATTGTCCAAAAAGTCCTAAATTTATTACACGATGGCCAATTCAATCTTAAATTTTTAAATTTTACCAATTTAATCCAAAACATTTTAGCAATTACCAATTTAGTCCTTAATCTTTTCACAATTTGCTAATGTGGTCCTTCTAACTAATTTGATTGGAAATTACTCACATCGCAATTATGCCATATAGGATAGCCAATGTCCACGTCAACAATTTTCGACTAATAATGACCGAAATGATTATATTGGTAAATCTTCAAAAGGTTTAAGACTAAATTGACAAATTTAAAAGTTTAGGACTAAGGTTGTCATTGTACAATAAGTTCATGATTTTTTGGATAATTTTTCTAATACACATGAGTTTGCTTAATCGTGCCAATTTTTCTTTAGGGTAGTTAATCACGAGATTTGTTGACTTTCAATTATGTCTTTATGTGGGGAAATTATCAGAGGGAAAGGTAAAGGGAGGCATCAACAAGGAAGGAGTGCAATACTACAACAACCTCATCAATGAACTCCTTGCCCACGGTCTTGGCTTTCTTTTAATTCTTATTTATTTATGTGTATATGTGTGTGTGTGTGTGTGTGCATATTCACTCCCTGATAAGTAGAGATTTTATTGCAGGTATTCAACCTTTCGTGACACTATTCCATTGGGACCTTCCCCAAGCCCTAGAGGAGGAGTATGGTGGTTTCTTGAGTCCCTGGATTGTGTAAGTCAAAAGATGTTTTTTCTTTAACCTTGGTCATGAGTACTAAGGTTCATATTAAAATTTTGCTATTGCATTAACCAGAGATGATTTCCGAGACTATGCGGAGGTTTGCTTCAAGGAATTTGGTGACAGAGTCAAACATTGGATAACTTTGAACGAGCCGTGGACATACAGTGTCGGTGGATATGCCAATGGACAATTGGCACCAGGTCGATGCTCCGATTGGCAAATGCTCAACTGCACAAGTGGTGATTCGGGCACTGAGCCATATATCGTCGGACACAACCAGCTTCTTGCTCATGCCAACATTTTTAACTTGTACAAAGACAAGTATCAGGTCTCCTATCTCTTAAAACTTTTCGATGACTCACAATTGCAGGCAATCAAATCAATTTTTCACCTCTTAATCAATTGACTTGTTGAGATGGATCATGAAAAAACGATTAGGACTCGATTAACAACATTATGGACTCAATCTACCAACAAGAAATAATGATTATAAATTTTGAATGGATGCAAGAAATAGGACATCTAATGGGAGTGTAAATTGGCTTGTGTGATGTGACTGAAAAAAAAAGATAACTTTTGCAGGCATCTCAAAAAGGAGTTATAGGAATAACATTGGTTTCTCATTGGATGGTGCCTTACTCAGATGAAAAGCATAATCAAAATGCAGGGCGAAGAGCCCTCGACTGGATGTTGGGATGGTGAGTGCGCTTCCCCAACGACCAAACTCACACATCATATAAACCCAAAATAGATATTTTGAATTTCATGAATTAAGTACTTAGCAGCTTGATTGAATGGTGAATCATTAGATAAATATATGGTTCATTTTCAGGTTCTTGGACCCGATAACATACGGCAACTATCCACACAGCATGCGCTTGCTCGTAGGGAAAAGGCTTCCCAAGTTCACGAAGGAGCAATCCCTGTTGTTGAAAGGTTCGTTTGATTTTCTCGGGTTGAACTACTACACCGCGAACTATGCAAAGTACATGCCTTACTCGAATGCTTTGAATTCAAGCTACCTGACCGATGCTCGCACAAACCTCTCGAGTAAGAAAAACGATCTCTATTGGATGATACTAATCACGATCTCAATGAAGTTCTTTTCTGATAAATTCGTGACGATTTCCTGTAGCTGAACGCAACGGGATTCCAATTGGTCCTAAGGTACGTTTGATGCTTTCTACAACCCCATTTTGTTATATTTTTTATTCGGTATATTTTGTGTTGTCTTCTTTGGGTTCAGACCTTAATTCAACATCCGCAAACACCAAATAGTAGTAATTAAAACTTGAGAGAATAAGGTAAATTTTCAAAATTATCTCTTTCCCCATCATGCTCATGCTCCTATTATGAATGTTATTGCAGGCTGCTTCAAGTTGGCTATTTGTTTATCCCAGTGGATTACAAAGTCTTTTGATGTACGTAAAGACTAAGTACCAAAATCCACTCATTTACATAACTGAGAATGGTGAGAAAACATTATCTCTAATGGTTAATTAATTAAAATTGCCGATTTAATAGTTTTCTTATGATTAATTACTCTTTTTTTCACACCCTATTTCTTGGTTTGGGACCATCAGGAATCGATGAGTTCAACAACTCAACATTACCATTGGAGCATCAATTGGCTGACTACAGGAGGATTGATTATTATTATCACCATCTCTTGTACCTTTATAAAGCGATCAAGTAAATTTTCCTAATTTTCATGCAATTTCACATGTGGAATCACCTTTTTCCTTTATTTTCTTTCACATGTTTTTTACACCACACTTGACATCTAATGCGACATTTGGACAAATTGTGGTAGGGATGGTGTCAATGTGAGGGGCTACTTTGCATGGTCGTTGCTAGACAATTTCGAATGGAGCTCGGGATACACCGTCCGGTTCGGGATCAATTATGTTGATTACAAGAATGGATTGAAGAGATATCCGAAACAATCGGCAATTTGGTTCAAGAGTTTTCTCAACGAGTTTTGATTCGATAATACCTCATAATAAATAAGCATGTGATCAATGATGACTTTCGCAAGAATAAATTATGCCATTAAATCTCACTATTTCAAGAGGATTTCGCAAACAAATTGTCGAAAACTAATCTACTTTCCTTAGTATTCATCAAAGTTTGTGAGTTTTGATTCGATAATACCTCATAATAAATAAGCATGTGATCAATGATGACTTTCGCAAGAATAAATTATGCCATTAAATCTCACTATTTCAAGAGGATTTCGCAAACAAATTGTCGAAAACTGATCTACTTTCCTTAGTATTCATCAAAGTTTGTGCAAGCGATGATTTACATTTTAAGCTTCTTAAAGGGAAAGCCTTTGGAGTAATATGGTGTTGGGAGTGCGCAGCAGAACTCCGTCCAATACCTTCAAATGGAGAGATTGTCTTGGACCTACCTATGTGAGACTTCTCTAATACAACTTACTCACATGTGCATCCTAACAATATCCCATTCACGTGTGAGCTCAGTGTTAAGCCCACTCCCCCCTAATGTGTTGCTAGACCACAACGCCCATATGCGCAGAAACCGTAACCATCGATTCTAATACCATTTGTTGGGAGTGCACAGTAAAAGTTCGATACTTTCACCCGAGGAGATTGCCAAGAAAGAGCCCAAGTCTGAGCACGTCAATATATCAGGTTGAACACACATTCACTCAAAAGCTTAAGCCAATGAGTTATGGGCCAATTAGAATATGTTAACTGCTATACACCACATCAATTATCCGATGTGGGATTTCTCTAATACAACTCACTCACACGCGCATCCTAACATAATAAGCATCTATCTAATACAGCTAAAATGTTCAAAACCAAAATGTCCACCATCAAAATGCTTCCTAAAGATAATCTCACTAGTTAAATTTGGAATGGTTAGTATTACATTGATAATTTTGAAGGAAGTGGGAATTATATCGGACAGATGACAAAATGTGAACATATTCTAATTAATAGTACATAATAGATTTTTTTTAACAAAAATTTATTAAATAAAACTTTATCATTGACAAGTAGTGAGCTTGATCGACCAGAACCAAGTCTAGTCAAGTAAGAAGTCACCAATGGAAGAGAAGATCAACTTGAAGAGAATTGATGACTCATCAACAAAGTCATCGACAACAAATATAGTAGAAGCTATTGATGTGGGCCTTCATCAGTCTACAAAGTTCGTCGACAACTAATCATTGTAGATTTTGCTAAGGATCAATTCTAATAAGCACTTTACCACCCTCCATGCATTGCTAAGTAGCGATCCAATATTTATGAAAGTTCACATGATAAGAATAACTAGAGTCAAGCACTTAATCATCACTTGATAAACTGGTGATGGCAGCTAACACAACATAGGCATTACTAGAACTATCACCTACTATGGTGGCTACTTATGTAACATCGACACGGTCACGCGACATGACACGACACGCCAACACATCATTTCTCAAAAAATAAAAAAAATTCCCACACATTTTGACTCGTTAGTGCATAAATAAATAAATAATAATAAAAGAGCCTAAAATTATTTATAATTAAAAAAAATAATTCAACATTTGTTAATATCATTCATTATTTTAATTTGATAAATTCAACTGCATTCCATTACAATAATACATAAAACTTGAAGGGAAAAAACATTCTTTAAAGGAAAATGCAGAACTGGTATTTTTAAATTTATCTATTTATCCTATGTGGCATTTTTTATTACTTTTTCATAGTAAAAAACTTTTAAAAAAGCTAAAATAATTCTAGAAAAAAAAAAAAAAAAAAGGACAGTCATGGCTGGGCACGCCACTACCGCCATCAGCAGCGTGCCCAACCACCATCGGAGGGGGCCAACGAGGTTGCCGGCCCTAGGCAACAGAGTGGGGGCAACCCTCACCGACCCAAGCAAGGCCCAGGTGAGGCTTGCTCACATCTGGGCAACGCGTTGGCTGGGGCCAATGAGACTCACCCAAATCTGGGCAATGCTAGCCCTCGTTTGTGGTCAGCGAGCCTCCCCAACCTCAGGCGAGGGTTCTAGGCACAAGTGAGGGCGCGGCGTTGCCCAAATCTAGGCGAGCCTCGCTCGGGCCTCAACTAAGGCATCACCCAAATCTAGGCGAGCCTTGTCGACCCTTGCCCAGCCGACAATGGCCTTGCCCAGGCTAGCGAGGGCCCCCCCCCCTTCCGCCACCTTGCTAGCCCCCTCTGACAGTGGCAGCAGCAGCGACGCCTAGCCACCAACCCTACCTCTTTTTTTTTCGTATATTTACATTTTGACCCCTCAAGTTTTGAAAAATTTTAAAATTGACCTCATACATGTCAAAATCCCTTGTCAAAATTCTGGACTCACGTGTTGAGAAGAGTTGACCACCTGTCTGATTTTCTAACAGTCGTTGATTGTGTGTCAGAGCGTGTCGGAGTGTCGAACACTGCAAAAGGCTTTCTGAAAGTGTCGATACTTCTTAGGTGGTTACATTACCATTGCTTGTAGACTCCACATTTATTGTTTTACCTTTATACTTCAAATAATTTCTCCTATAGTGCCCTACCTCATCACAGTAATAACATCAAAGGTTCCAAACATTGGTCCAAGATTTAGAATGGCTCTTCCATTGACTACCTTCAAACTCTGTGCATCATCTCTATCCGAGAAAACCAAACCTTGCGCCATATCCTATACTAAGTTATCTTCCCCTAATGTTTTTTGGCAATCCTTAGAAAACAAGGTAGACTTTACCTCTTACAAGGTAATTGTAGTTTGCACCTATAGAAGTGAATCAATAAATTGCTAAAAAAAATCTAGAAACATCAACAACACCATGCCTTATTTCTTATCAGGCAAGGCCTCTTTGATGTTTTTCAAGTCCATCGGAGGTTTATTAAAATCATCTAAGTAGGCTCTAATGGATGTACCTTCAACCACCCGGAGTTGAAACGTCATTTTCAACATATACAAGAGATTGCTCAAACCCGTCATCAGATAAAGTGACTCAAGTTTTGCGCACAATATTGCCACAGTCTTCTCTCCCGCCACTTCAATCACTACTCCATTTGATATAATCAACAAAATTATGTTTTTTTGCAATCTCCATGACTCTTACCTCTTTCATGTTTCAAGTAATCCTTCCCATTTAATGCCTCCCCAGACCCTAGGTTGTAAACAAGGCATGCATCTTAATGTTTCGCAAGCCAAAGTCATTCTTCCCGTTTAACTTCTCAATTTCAACTCTTGATCTAGACATAATCGAAAACATAACGTTTCCTAATAGCGATCAAACAAGCAAAAGCTCCAAATCAACTCTGGATCTTAGTGCCTTGTGAAAATTATGTGAAAACTAAAGGATCTTGCAATTCAAATCTAATGCAAAGAAAAATTTATTAAATAAATCAATCGGGAACATTAAGGATATCATAATGCATCCTTGTCATTTTGAGTGTAAGTTTTTGGTGCCGTGATCTTTTTTGTATAGTTTGGTTAAAGCTCATTATATCTCTTACTTTACCAAAAAAAAAAAAAAACATTAAGGATATCATCATTTTATATGATTTGTTTCAAGTGTCAGTATCTACTCCACACAAATCAGTCGTTCGGAGAATAACATTGCTCAATTGCTCATATACTTTCCAACTATACATTACGCCCAAAGCAAAACTACAAGTGTTATTTTACAATTGTCCATAGAGGAATAACTCAGAAAACTCAAAAGAGAAAATATTAACACTCCTCTTATTTTTTCTTGTGTTTAATAACTGAGTAGAATTTCACGTCTTACATATAATATTTGTATTTAAGTGAAGAAAGCTCCTTTAGCAAACATATTCAAACTAGGAAATCTACTCAGATTTCCTCTACTCAAATTAGAAATCATTTAATATAGAAAACCATTTGAAAAAGGATAAACACAAACTAAGAAATCTACTTGGCTTAGATGTCCTATATCAACTCAAATTTCAGACATATTTTCTATATAAATACGGGCAAAACAAAGGCCACAGTCTATGCTAAAGAAAGCGCGTCCGTCATGGCGTTTTGTGTTCATGATACGTTGCTTTTGTGCATTTTAGTCCTCGCAAACACTGTCAATCATTGCAAAGCTAATTATGGTACCTTCAAACCGGCCGATTAGGACACCGTCTCGCTCAATCGGAGCAGCTTCCCAGCTGGCTTCCTCTTCGGAACCGCGTCTTCCGCATACCAGGTAGATTAGATCCCATTTTCATGACTTTCTTTTCACCCCATTGTTACGCCTCAAAGAACTTGAGCCCGTATATGCATCCCGCATGGTCAGCTTTTGATTTTAAACATTTACATGATTTCGTCATACTGTTCATATGTTTGTTTCATTTATTGGGTTTTGTTTTTCAGTATGAAGGTGCGGCTAACGAAGATGGTAGAGGACCGAGCATCTGGGAATATTTCACTCACAATTATCCAGGTCTCTCTCTCTCTCTCTCTCTCTCTCTCTCTCTCTCTCTTTCAAACACACACGCTCCCAGAGCTAATGATGGATACAAACTTGTAGCAATGGGTTTGATGTGATTAACAGAGATGACCACATTGTTAATGTCAATGAAGTCTAAGCGTGTTTATTTCACGGAAAATAGATAATTAGAAAATTAATTTTTAAAAAAGTAATCACTTGAATCACTTATAAAGATGAAGGAACAAAAAATATTTTCATCATTCACAAAGATATTTAGACACAAATTATTATCAATAATGAGAACTTTTTTTATTGACTGATTTTTGAAGCAATATAAACAATCATCTTTAGAAAAAAAATTTCCATATCATTCATCTTTTCGCAAAATAACGGAGCCTTAATCATATTAATAATAGCATCATTTATGTATAACCGTGTTTTTTTAAATGATTTATATAAAAGTGTCCATTATTCCGTATCATCACCATAATTGGTAGTATAAAATATTTCATTTGATGTGCTTCCATTTCGAGACTTGGTGGTATATCTTATCTCGATGTGGTCCCTGTTGGATTTTTATCTCTTTCCACTACCTATGGTTCATGACAGCCTATAAAGTAAATAATGAATTTTCTTTTGCAATTAGCTGGGCCACAATTGGCAACAGATCCACTGTTTAATTTTTTTTCATTAATTACAATTCGCCATGATTTCCGCGTCATCAATGACTCGAAAAAACTCAAGAATTTTATTAAGGAATGTCCCTAAAACACTTATTAAACCAACAATTAAAGAAAGTTCCAATTTCAATGGACATTTTCTCGTATTATGCACATTCTACAGTAAAAATTGAAATATTTTAAATGAAATATGCTCAATTAGTATCATAGAGATACTCATTAATTAGATTTTTTTAACTTCATTTGTATTTTGTGGGGTGAATGGCAGGTAAATAGCTGACGGTAGCAATGGGGACATGGCTATCAATTCATACCACCGGTACAAGGCACCTGATCAGCATTTAATATAATACCACTAGCAAATTTTTTGTATCAGCAAAAACATATTGGGAAGGAAAATGTTCGGATATCAGTGATAATTATTTTTTTTTATTTTTTTTATGGTGGTGGGTACAGAAAGATGTGAGGATAATGAAGAAAATGGGGTTAGATGCTTATAGATTCTTTATCTCCTGGCCTCGAATTTTACCTAGTAAGATTAATGAACATTATTATTTTTGTCTAATTTAATGTAACCATGCCAAATGTGTTGACTTATCATTTTGTCTTTATGTGGGGGGAAATTTCTAGGGGGAAAGTTATAGGGAGGCATGGACAAGGAAAGAGTGCGGTACTGCAACAAGCTCATCAATAAGCTCCCATCCCACGGTCTTGGCTTTGTTTCAATTCTTTACCTTGATCATTTCTCTTATATAGATTGATTTTTTTTATTCTGCTTTTATTATTGTTAGCTAATGCGAAATGCAGGTATTCAGCCTTTTGTGACTCTAATTCACTGTGACCTTCCCCAAACCCTAAAGGAGGAATATGGTGGATTCTTGAGTTCCCATGTTGTGTAAGTCAAAAGAGATATGTTCTTTAACCTTAGTAGTGAATACCTATGTAGCACCGACACGGACACGCGACACGCGACACGACACGACACGACACGACACGTCGACACGTCATTTCTTAAAAATAGAGAATTTCGACACGTTCCGACACGGTATATATTAAATATATTTTTATATATAAATACATAAATAAATAATAATAAAAATAGCCTATAATTAATTTACACGAAAAATATTAAATAATATCATTCATTATTTTAATTTGTTACAATAACACATAAAACTTAGAGGAAAAAAACATTGTTTAAAGAAAAATGCTGAAATGATATTTTTAAATTTATTTATTTATCATATATAACATTTTTTTTATTACTTCTTTCATAGTAAAAGACTTTTTAAAAAACTAAAACAATTTAAAAAAAACTGAAAAAAAAAATTGACCCCGTGCGTGTATATTTATAGCATTTTTATTACTTCTTTTATTACTTCTTTTGTGTATATTTAAATTTTGACCCCACAAGTATTAGAAATTTTTAAAATTGACCCCGTGCGTGTCGGAATCGCGTGTCGGAATTCTGGACTCGCGTGTCGGAGCGTGTCGGAGAGAGTTGACCATGTGTCGGATTTTTCGACACTCGTTGACCGCGTGTCGGAGCGTGTCGGGACGTGTCGGAGCGTGTCGGAGTGTCGGACACGACACGAAGGCTTCCGGAGAGTGTCCGTGCTACATAGGTGAATACTAAGGTTGAGATTTATATTTTACCGCCGCCTTAATTAGGGATAATTTTCAGGACTATGTGGAGGTTTGCTTCAAGGAATTTGGGGATAAAGTCAAACATTGGATAACTCTAAACGAGCCATGGACGTACAGTATGCCAGCGAATAGTTGGCACCGGATCGGTGCTCCAATTGGCAAATGCTCAACTGCATAGGTGGCGATTTGGGCACCGAGGCGATTTGGGCACCGAACCGTACATCATCTAATTTAAGTTGGTACATCGTATAAAAGCTAGTGAAATACAAGTTACCGGAGAAAAAGAGTCACCGGTCATTTGTTTTTTTTATCATTTTCTTAACACTCGCCCACACTTTTTTCAAATTTTCCAGCACAGAAACAATTCTGTATGGCTACTACGTACTTATACACACGCTGAATTTGATCGCTTGACGGTGCGAGACCTGTTGATATTTTGGCAACATCAGAGAGATCCAATTCTTTTCTGTGTGTTGGTTGGGTCATTGGCTCCTTTATCTCTAACAATCACATACATACATACATACATACATACATACATGACATCTGTATCTTTGATAAGTTGGATTCTGGGTGGGTCTACGTCTACATGGTGGTGCATATATCTATTTCACGTGGTCTAGGAAGATGTTGGGATGATGAAGGAGATGGATTTGGATGCTTACAGATTCTCGATCTCGTGGCCTAGGATATTACCCAGTAAGTTGTTCTTCTCGTCCAATCTTGTCATCTTAGACCCCCAAAATTTTGTCTATTTTGCATTAGATCATCCTTAAATTTTCTTTGCTATATTGATGATTTCAAAAGGAACAGTTGAGGAAGGAATCAACGAACCAGGCATTGCACACTACAACCTCCTCATTGATGAACTCCTGGCCCATGGTATCAACCTCATTTCGCTCTCTCTCTCCTCAAGTGCTAAATCCATAAATATGTGTCAAATAATTTCTTGTTTTTGCTTATTAATTATGACCTTCTACTTTCTTCTTCCTTCTTTTCTTTTGAATTTGTCTCTATTCGATGTAGGAATCCAGCCATTTGTAACGATTTTCCAGTGGAATGTTCCCCGAATGTGAGAAGATGAATATGGTGGTTTCTTGAGCTCCAAGATTGTGCAAGCGATTGTCGACCTCAACGTCTCTTAGACATCACTGAAATTGGCCTTTGTCGTCCGCCTTTGAGGTTACGAAGATCGATTTTCGTTTTTGCTCGTGCAAGGGTCATTTTTCAGGACTCTGCCAATGTATGTTTCAAGACGTTTGGCAACCAGGTCAAGCATTGGATAACCCTAAACGAGCCGTGGCATTCTCTGCCGAAGGCTATGTGCTTGGGGCTATGGCTCCCGGCTGATCTTCCGCTTGGCAACAACTGAATTGCACCGGGGGTGATTCCGCCACAGAACCATACATAGTCGCCGACAATCTACTTCTCGCTCATGCAATTGCCGTGAAATTATATAAGGATGAGTATCAAGTGATCCAAACTTTTTGACTGGCGGAATGCATACATTTGCGCACGCACAGTCATACTAATTGTTTTTATTTTCAAGAAACTCGAGAAAATTAGGATTAATGGTGATATCCGTGCATGCAAGCATCTCAGAAGGGGCTGATTGGAATAACATTGGTATCTCATTGGTTTGTGCCTTATTCAAGTGCCCAGCCCAACCGCGATGCCACCCAAAGAGCGATGGACTTCATGCTCGGATGGTTAATGCATTGTGTTTTTCCTCCTCACTTATGTATTTTTCATGTAATTTGTGGTTAATCGGCTAAACATATTCTAGCTGTGCTTAATTAGTCTGGTTAATCAGCACTAGAGAGTGAATCAAGAAGCTCCAAGTTCCAACCCTTGTGTATATAACTCGCCTAAGCGGTTGTCTTTATAGGTCCTTGCACCCGATAACCTATGACGACTACCCGCACAGCATGCGATCTCTCGTCGGGAACAAACTGCCAAAGTTTACAGAAGAGCAATCGCTATTGCTGAAAGGGTCGTACGATTTTCTCGGGCTATACTACACTACTTATTACGGAATCGATTCCCCCATAAATTGTCCATGCAAAAGCTACTCTATGGATGCTCTCACCAGTCTTACAAGTGAGGAATTAGATCAATGTAGTTGATACTCGATGAGGACGATGATTGTGTGATCTTGATTTAAGTAAATTTTAATGAGATCGTTTTATGTTTTTTCTTTCCCTTTTTCTTGTGGAGGAGCGTGATGGGATAAGAATTGGCCCAGTGGTATTTATGCCCTCTTTTGTCAGAACTTTTTGTTTCTTAGTTTCTTCCAATCTTTCATTTTGTTGCATTCGATAAATTTGCTAATTAAAATGTGAATTAACTTTTGCAGGCTGGTTCAAGTTGTCTATCGATTTATCCAAGCGTAATACGAAGTCTATTGCTATATATTAAGGATAAATACGAGATTTCGCTCATCTACATCAACTGAGAACGGTATGTAGGCCTTTCTCATGAGACCAGTAAAGAAAATTACCGTTCACTGGATTTTCCGGTAATTTATTATTAGTAACTTATTGGCACCTTTATGAAATTCCTAACTTTTTTTTTAAGCTACAAATTATTGACTTTTGTTATCTTTTACCCTTTTTTATTTGTCTTTCTTATCAATGCTTTAAATTTATTAACTCCTATATGAATTTACTAACCTTTGTTTGAGTAAGTTACCAACTTTTTTCCGATTAAAATTATTGAAATTTTTTGGGTTATCAACTTTAGTTTAATTTACTCAGCAATCTTTATTTTTTCAGTTTATCCAAATTCTTTTTCATAGTTTACCAACCATTATATGTCTCCGGTACAAATGCATTAGATTTATCATCTCTTATATAAATATACTAACCTTCATTTGAGTTACAAAATTCTCCAATTAAGTTGCCCACTAGTTTTGAGTTAAAAAATTCTCATTTGAGATGTTTATTAAAATTTATTTGGTTTTTTCTTAAATTTACCAACTTTTTAATGAGTTGTCAACTTTTATTTACTGCTTACCACCCCGTCAAATGTACAAATTATTTTTAAATAGTTTGAACCTTAATTTGAGTGATTGCCAACTTTTCTCCGATTAAATTACCAACAAGGTTTTCGTTGATAGCTCTTATTTGAGTTATAGCTACTGATGTTTACTTGTTTCTTGTATTTTTAAATTGCCAACTTATCTTAACCCTAACAAGAAAAAAACTTCTCTTATCATATACAAACTCTTATTTAAACTTTTTGAACTTATGAACTATCATATGAAATTTCTAATCTTTATTTGAGTGATATATTACTTTCCAGTTATCAACTCAAGAAATAGAAACAACAATGTAACATAGTTTTTACAACTCTATGCATAATGGTAAGCTAAAGCTTAGAACTTGTGATCACAAACCAAAGCAGATCCTTGCCAATGTCGTTTTTCAAGTAATAACAGCGCCTCAATCGTTCTCAATCAACCGTGTAGGAGTCGATGAGTCCAACAACTCTACCCTACCTTTGGAGCAGCAACTAGCCGATCCCATGAGAATATACTACTACTATCACCATTTTTTAGTACCTTCTGAAGGCAATAAGTAAGCAATTTTCAAGCAAGATCTTCCTCATAATTTGAATTTGAATCTTAAAAATTTAACAAGCTTGTGTTACTTGCAAATAACGATTGGCGCTGACCTATGTGTAGGGATGGAGTGAACATGGAGGGTTACTTTGCATGGTCATTTTTGGACAACTTCGAATGGGAGGATGGCTACACCGTCCGTTTCGACATCAACTACGTGGATTGCGGTAATGTTGAAGAGATATCCCAAGCACTTGTCAATTTGATTCAAGAGCTTTCTCAACAAGCCTTGAAGCCTCGTGTTCGATTGTCATCGCAGGGTCCCATAAGATTCGCATCGATCCATTTTCATTTGATTGTTTCCTAAAGTCATTTGCTTCAACGTGTGCCATCTGAAATACAGTGTTGAAAAATAAAAACTGAACCGAATGTTTGGTTAGGTTAACATAACCCCTAACTATCTATATATAATAAAACCAAAAGGCCACAATTACAATATTACCCTTGTTGTCCCTATACATAAAATAACGTAAATGGACAAATAAACCCTTATCTACCAAATACTGTCGACATACATTGACCAAATTGATCAAATAAGGAAAGGAAAAATCGTTTTGTCGCATGACGCCAGACGTCCTACTACAGTAGTAAAACAAACTTTCTTCGTGGCGCGGTCGTTATGTCGTGGGCCCAAATGGAAGGTTGGGCTCAGTCGTCACGCCAAGAGGCCCAGTCTAGGGTCGTCGGCCCTTTCGGCGCGCTGAGCTTCGTTTTCCGGGAAAACGCGAGAAAATCACGCCCCCGGAGAGAAAGAAAATGGCGGGAAACGTGTCTTCTCGACCTTGACCTGCTCCTTCCCCAGCCAACGCCGCGGAGCCCCGAGTTCGCTCGCTCGCTCGCTCGCTCGAGCCGTCGTCGTCGCCTTCATCATCATCATCATCATCTCATCACCTTCATCATCTTCATCCTCCTTCTCTCGTTCCGTCATTACAGCGGATGCGAACCCGCCATTGCCCATGGCAAGCGGCGGATGCCAAGCCCTAGCTTAGCTCTGCACGCCTCGCTCGCTCCGTTTGGACTCCGGTTCTCCCCCGCTCGGATCTCGAAAGGACCTCGTCGCGGTTCGCTAGTCCTGCCCGCGCCGATTGAAGAAATCGCGCCTCTTCGGATCGGTTCCGATGGAGGCGGGAGGCAGCAGCGAGAGTCCCCCCGCCCAACCGAAGAGAGGCAAATCGAAGGCCCCGAGGAAGGCCAAGGACAGCGTTCTCAAGCAGAGTTCGTTCTCTCCTTCCTTCTTTTTCCTCGCTCGCATTATCTGCGGTTGCTTGGGCGTTCGGCGCGCCGGAGACCGGGTTGTTGTGGATGATGTGTTTTGAGAGGCTTTTGTGTCGATTTTGCAGAATCTCCGGCGGAGTTCTTTGCGGAGAATAAGAACATCGCTGGTTTTGATAACGTGAGTTTTGTTCGCCCAGCTTCCTGGTTTGGGTTTCTTCGCCTCCTACCTGTTTGATGTATTTATCAGCTGAAACTCCTCCGGCCTCTAACGAGTGCAGAACTTACCTGCAGCCTGGGAAATGCCTCTACACTACTGTCAGAGAGCTGGTCGAGAATTCACTTGATTCGGCGGAGTCCATCTCCGAGCTTCCTGCCGTGGAGATAACAATGTAAGCGCTGCGTTTCTGTGCCTATTGCATTGATGGGTAATTTGGTAATCTCATCTATTGTATCAGCTTACCGGAAAATTATGAAACGACCGCTCGTTCTTCAACCTTTTGCGCATTGATACTTGTTCCTTTTTCTGGTGTTTGTATATCAATGCTATGTTTCTGAACTATGGGTTGTTTAAGTGAAGAGATAGGGAAAGTCAAGTTTAACTCTATGATTGGTCTTGTTGATCGAGAACGTGTTGACGCGGAACTTTATGATGACTATGAGACTGCCAAGGCTCGTGAGGTGGGTATGCTTCTATCATATTTGCTTTGACTACCATTAGCATACCTTCAACTTAGTACCGATTTTGACATCTGAGTTTGAGCTGTTTCTGTGAATTTCAGTTTGGATGGTTCTTTTCCCAGAAAACCTTCCTGACTGCATTTATTTGTGTGAATAAACATTTAGGATCAAAGTCTGAAACATCAAACAACTAATTTTCATTCCTCTTCTATTGATTGAATCTTTCAAATTCTTCATGTCATTCAGAAACGATTAGCTAAGGCAGCTAGAAATCAGGAAATTCAAGCAAAGAATGCTGCCCTTGGGAAGAAAGTCAAGGAGCCTACACCAACAAAAGTAATGAAGGGCCGAGGAGAGGCTTCATTTTACAGGGTGACATGCAAGGTCTGAGATAATTCTCATCTAAAGCTTCGTCACCTTGAAGCCATTTTAATTTGCATTATCTGTTACTTTTGATGTATTTTATCTGAAGGTGACATTTACTGAAACGGCGTTTCTTGCTTATCAATATCTCTTGTAGGACAATGGAAGAGGAATGCCACATGATGACATCCCAAATATGTTTGGACGAGGTTTTAAAACTTCTGCTAGCTTTATTCTCATTTTGAAAGACACTTGTGTATGTCTGTCCATCTGTGTCTCTAGGTGTGGTTTTGTGTCTGATTCACGCACTCCCTCATACTTTCTGTAAGCTGTTCTTATCTATGCAGTTCTGTCTGGAACAAAGTACGGCTTGAGGCAGACACGTGGAAAGTTTGGTCTTGGGGCAAAGATGGTAATATCGTAATTTTGTTAATAGATTGGATTTGAAAACTGACATAGCCAATCTTCATCTGCCTAGTAATCTAGCTATGTCATGCGCTGATCTGACATAAACTGAGTTATTTACCTGTAATTCCAGAGTCTAAAATTGGGGACCATCTTTTACATAGATTAACATTAGTTTAAACTTAATGACTGCATAAAGATTGCTGCCTACTCTCTGCAAGCTGAATGCCAATATGTCTAATCTATATAAACACCATTTATAATGATGAAATTGCAGATATTGTTTCATGGTGGGGTAGTATAGAAATGAATGGAAAATATGAAGAAGCTAGTAATGTTAAGGGATGTTTCAGTCATATCTGCATGTAAATCATGTTCATAGAATTTGATTGACAAGTTACATGCGTTGGTCTTGCAGGCGCTGATTTGGTCCAAAATGAGTACAGGGCTTCCTATAGATATCTCCTCATCAATGAGAGGCCAAAATTATGTGTCATTCTGCAGGCTGGATATTGATATTCACCGGTATGACTTGTGTTTGGGCAAAAATGGAAGTTTCATCAGAAAAGCATGTTATGAAATATGTCTTCACACAAGTTGTAGTTTTCTGGTGAACATGGCTTACACATTTATGCAATCAGGGTTTATGGATGCATTGCAAGGTCTATTTACCAAAAATATCTACTAAGACCATGATATTTGCTTAAAAGATAGGAGGCTTGTTAAAGATTCAAAAGGGTATAGGGGTATTGCAATTTCTACTTGATTTATCATTAATGGCATGCCTCCTTTGTAGATTTCAAGTGGTTAAAAATTCTGTAGGCTCTTCAAATCAAGTGACCTTTTCAATCATCCATGGTGGCATATGCCTATACGCAAGTCCAAAATATTATTTCAACTAATTGTGCAAAAGTACTGAGTAATGTTGTCTCTTTGCATGCCAGGAACTTACCTCACATTCATATACATGAAAAACAGGAGAAAAAGGAAGAGTGGCATGGGGCTGAAATTCAAGTTGTGATTGAGGGAAATTGGACAACCTACCGTGTACGTTCTTATGTTGTTGATCTGTGTCGATGTCAAAATTCAGTTTAGTTCTCTCTTGGCAATCCTTATTTGTGCTTGTTCAGTATACTTATTTCATCAGCTTACAAGTCTACAGATCAAAAGGGGTAAAATAACACTATTGCTGACCCCTTGCAGTCAAAGATTTTGCATTATATGCGACAAATGGCTGTGATTACCCCGTATGCTCAATTCGTTTTCAAATTTGTATCAGATACATCAGAGTAACTCTCTCTCTCTCTCTCTCTCTCTCTCTCATGCTCTGTTGCACAGACTCGACAAGCACACACATGCACAGGTACACACACTCAACTACCTGTTAATCTAGATATGTGACTTTCTTCTGTTTCCACAGTAAAAGCATGACTATAAAATTTGCCCGGAGAACTGATGTTATGCCCCCTGTTCCACTGGAGACGAAGCATCATCCATCATCTGTTGATTTGCTCCTTATTAAACGACTTATTACAGAAACTTCAAAACAGAACCTTCTGCAGTTTCTTCAGCATGAATTTGTAAATATCAGCAAAGCACATGCTGAACGTTTGATCGGTAAGAGTAAAAGCAAGCTAGTGATTAGTTTATGGGAAAACACACCATTTTCACTTCATCTGTTAATGATTCCCTGTTGTTCTAAATGCAAGTATCTCCAGTCTTCACTTTTTTCCTGGAACTGACTTCCTTTCTTCCTTAAAGTATCAGGGTGTTTATTCGAGCCAGTTGTTTCTTACAAAACATAAATTAATAAATTTCCAGGAGAAATGGGCCCTGAATTCCAGCCCAAAATGTTGATTAAGTCTCTAACAGACCAGCAAATTGTCCGCATCCATCAACTGTTTCGGCAAGCGAAGTTTGAAGATCCTGTTGGTGATGTAAGCTTTCGATGATGTAAATTGCTTTAAACTACTTCTAAAGATCAGTGTCGATGTGCTCCAAATTTAACTAGTGAACTTGTGCTCCTTGTTTGCCCATGGAAATTTGGCTAGTGACCTAACCGCCTAACTTCCTATACTGCTCTTTTCCTTATCGATTTTCAATTTTTTTGCACCGCAAGCTTTTGCATAACAGCTTCACCTTTCCTGAACCTTTCTCTGCATGTTTATTATTGTAATGGTAGATGCTTTTTTGTCTGACCCAAGCCACCTTCAGTGTCTTAGTCCTGCAGGCGAGTATAATCTTCGCCTTGGAATTATTAAGGAACTGCATCCAGACATGGTAGCAACTTATTCCGGCAGGTTGTTTTTGAGCTAAGTCTGTAGTTCTTTGGATCAGTAACTTTGTTTGTTTTTTTTTTTTTTTTTGATACTGATGAATGTGAAATGGCAAAAGTAAATTGCATCAAAGAAGTACAAATATGAGTTAGTAGTAGTGGTGATGTTCAGCTTGGATTTATCGCCAGTTTGACTTCTCTGCTGATGAAACAGTGCCCAGGTTTTTGAAGGTCACCCATTTATTGTAGAAGCTGGTGTCAGTTTAGGTGGAAAAGATGTCAAACAAGTAAGTGGTTTTTTATTCTTTTTGGTTATCATCCGATTGCTTGTTTAAATCTCATAGGATTGTTGGAGGCATTCGAAAAGGTAAAATGCTACTTGATATAGCCAAGTCCATGTTATTTTGATCATCGAGTAAATTTTCAGATGGTTCAGATGGATGCTCGTCCTGATCTGTAATTATGTAATGCTTTTTCACAATGTTCTCAACTGCTGTTCATAATAATCAAAATAGTATTTGCTAGCCAAAAGTTGTTTTTGACTGATACGACATGTACAAATCTTTTCAGTTTTCATTACCTTTTTTGGTTTTATAAATGAAAGCCCAGGCTCACTATGTGTTCCTTTGCTACCTTATGCATGGTTCGAGTACCGGTAACAGACATATGTCTATTGAGTTTCCATTTTACTTGTACTTGGAATAAGAATGCAGTGGTCATTTACCTGTGTCATCACTTTGCTCTAAAACTGTTGACTTTTCCTTTTCTCTTTCCCTTGCTAAGACTTTGCTGGTAAATCTTGTCACAGACTTGATATTGAATTATTCTGCCTGAAGATATGTTAGTTAATGCATGATTCCTCATTCTTTTTCTTCACTTTTGTTGACTGCTAATTTAGGGGTTGAACATATTTCGGTTTGCAAACCGGATCCCACTTCTTTTTGAACAAGGTGCTGATGTAGTGACCAGAACAGCTCTCAAGAGAATCAAGTGAGAATATTATCAAGATCCCAATCTTTTCGTCTGTTTTATCTATAGGGTGACATTAATTTATATGCATTTGAACCTTTTGAGTCCATCAAGGGAAACTCTCATTGAAAAAATTTCACAGCTGGACTAGTTACAAGATAAACCAGATGCAAGATAAAATTGGAGTCTTTGTGAGCATTGTCAGCACAAAAATCCCCTTCAAGGGGACAGGGAAGGAATATATTGGAGATGATATAACCGAAATTGCTACTGCTGTTAAGGTAAGTAGGATTTGTTCTCAAGAATCGTTATTTGGAAACTGAACAGATTGTCTAATTATTTTAATCCTCCAGTATGCCATTCAGCAATGCTGCATCCAGCTTAAAAGTAAAATAGTAAAGAAAATGCAGGCACGTGAGCAACAAGAGAGAAAAAGAAACTTGAGCAAGTAAGCCTACTAATTATTCGGAACTCTGAAATTTTTGCCACAATGCCCAGCACGAAAACTAAAAAAAAAAAAAAAAAAAAATGGCAGGTACGTACCTAATGCTGCTGGAGCGGTGTATGATGTTCTGAAAGAAATGGCACAATCTCATGCTTTAAAGAAGAAACGCTACGAGGATGAGGATGCCAATCTGCTGGACAAAGTATCAGCTCGTTTAATTACAAAAGATATGCTTACGGAAAAACTATCTCAACATGTTGAACAGGTAATCCATTTCAATGTGCTTGTCAAATATTTTTAAGGCTGATGACAGTAATGTGGAAGTGATCTGATTGAGAGGACAGCTAATGGATGCAGAATGTGGATGTATTATGTGATATGATCAGCATCAATGCTTGTGTTTTTCTGTCATACCAACAAGTCCACAAGTGGAGGCCTCATTAGCTGCAGAATGTGGATGTATTATGTGATAGGATCAGCATCAATGCTTGTGTTTTTCTGTCATACCAACAAGTCCACAAGTGGAGACCTGAGGCCTCCTGTAAATTTGGGCTTTAAATGTTCTTTTACATTCTTTACGTCATGCATAAATGCAAAATAGAAGTTTCACAAGACAAAACTGTTAGGGATTTCTAGTCTTCCCCGAGGTATAGGGGCCCGGCCCTTAGGAGCCATTCGGGCACAGGGGGCCCGTGGTGGAGTCCTCGGTTATCAAAAAAAAAACTGTTAGGGATGTGTGGTAAAACAGCTCTTCTTTTATGGCTCTTCTCTGTCAACCATCTATAACTAATCTAGCTTCCAAAATCTTGCCAGGCAACATTTGAAATCTAAGGAAAGCTTTTATGCCCTTGATACCCTGTATCTAGCAAGACATAGATGTGGAACCATTGCTTACTCTAATCTGATCAGGCCTCTTTCAAATTGAAATTTGGTCTTCCGAAGTAACCAGCTGTTGATTCAGCACAATTCTATTAATCTAGCTTAGCCAGTCTAGCCATAGTACCCAGAAGGCTATGCTTTAAATGAAGGGAAAGGCTTTGATGATTAAAAGATTCTCAAATATCCACCTTTTGAGAAACTTGTATTTCATTGTTCTTAGTTTTGATGTGAGACCCTTGTAATAGCGGCAGACATATGAACCCGAGTTACCCTATGTGCAGGTGGATTATGAAATGGCTTTGGAGTTTGCCACACAGAGCGGAGTTAGTGAGGAGCCCAGAGAAGCTATCTATATACAATCTTTAGACTCCAAAAGTGACTTCATTGAGTTCAGCAATTCAATCTTCTGCTTCAGGCTGATCCGGTAAATTTCTATTATTCCTGCCATTTGTTGGATATATACAGGATTTGGCCATGATGTTTGTTGTGTCTCTCAGCATAAGCCTTGATATTTAATCTGCATTTGTGCTTAAAGTACATTCTGAACAGGCAGCTCTTCAAGCTTACACTATATTGCTGAGGTGCTTGGTCAACAGACCTCTTCTTTTAGGTCAATTGGCATCATCCTTTATGTTTTCTTTGCAAATAATGATTTTCTGGCTTGTATTTGATGTAATCAATGAACGATATAGCCATAGAAAATGCACCTTAAAGGAAAAAGAGAGGGAAGAGAAGGTAAATCTATTGCTGGTGTAATGTTTATTCAGTCTGCTAAATGAATTTGAAGAAAATGATTGCTGGAGTAACACCTTAAAAGGTGAGTAGATTTAAATCGCCGAAGACTGCTGTCTTATTTGTCAAAGAAAAAGAGAGTATGTCATAAAGATATCTATTGCCATCCATTGTTTGGGCTTTATATTCCAGTCAAAGTGGTGATATAGAAAAACAAAACCGGACACTGAGACACATGAATATTTCTGTTAAAAATGAATGATCAAGTAACTTGAAGAAACTGGCCGTCTTTTTTGTTAAATTGTGTGAAAACTAAAGAAGACCGCATTTGATTGTTCAACTTGCAAAATGCTGTTGTGACAGTGAGAGAACTATTAATGGCACATGCTGGACCATTTCAAGATTGGTCCCTGCATAAGCTTGGGGGACAATGCCTCTGATATTTGTGTGTGTGTGTCCTTCCTCACCAAGTTTGAAGAATAACAGCTACTTTATATAAATGCTTCAAAATGCTTTTTTTTTTTTTTTTTTTTTTTTTTTAATTAAGCAAGTTTATGAAAAAGTCTTGCTTTTTTATTAAGTACTACACCAAATGCACGATGCAATTGTCAAGTTAAATTCTAGATGCATTTTCGGTTAAAAAATATACAAGAGTGGTTGCACTCATGATATTCCCAGATTGTATTAATTCGCTTCATACATCTGATCTGCCATACATTGCAGCAGAAAGTTTCAGACAACGTTAATAGAACATAGGTTGTTGTCTTCACCTTCCCCAAGTCAGCTGCAGACCAATATATTCCTTTTTGCTTTTAGGATGATGTGGTGAAAGACCCATCAAGACGTGTCTAGGTAAACTTTTACTTTATGCTTTTTGCTTAATCAAAATTGTGTGATGGACGCTTTCTTACCATTTTCCTAATCCGAAACTTTCGCAATTTATTAATATTGAAACGTAAATTCACATATAGTATTTTCATAATTGTTTGAAATTTGGTAATATATGAAATTTTGATGGGAAAGTAAATAGTTGTCCTTTTATAAAAAGCTTAACTAAAATTTTCTATCATCAGAAGGCATTCTTGCTTTTCATAGTGTGGTAGCAGCTGTCTTGCTGCAAATCTATAGGCAGTAATTTTCCTCATTACTAATTTGTGTTGTAATTTACATTGCTTTAGGATTTACTTAAGTTCTTCATTTTCCGCTCTAGCTTGCAATTTGTCTGATCCTTGTCTGAATCGCACAAGAGAGTTCAATATTCATACGAATCGGTGCTGTATGCTGTACTCCATTCATTTTGCGTTTTGATGTCGACATGCCACCAAAGGAACGGCTATGCTCAACTGCAAGAGAAATATCTTCTTGATATTTCTTCTTGGCGTAGATATTAGGACTCCCGGCGGCTTTTAAGCTTTTCACTCTAACATCGTAGGTTAGGTTGGGTGATGACTTACAAGATGCGGCCACGAAATTCATTATGCGATTTGATATCATGCTTTTCGTTTCATGCCAGTTTTATCAATGCCTCATATTTTCTTCTTCGCGTCTTGTTGGGGATTCTAGATGTGGGTTTAGTTGGTGAGATTGTGCCTGAGATTTCAACTTTGCCTTGGCAATCAGTCACGATAGAAATTTTGCATATGATGCTGGAAATAGTTCGATTTTTTGTTACGCTTCATTATGAATTAGAAAAAGCAACATCTGCTTGCATGTTCTAGATGTGAATGAGTCAAATTATACTTATTTATCCCTCGGCCTATGAGTGAACTCTCTAGGTATTGCGAAAGATGTTCCACTTAAAAGATTCTTGCGATTGCTTCGACTCATTTTCCCCAAAAAAATGGATCACGCTGTAATAGCTCCGTTTACTGAGAGACCGATTGATGATGTATGGATTGGAGAGGAAGTAGAGAAGAAAGAGGGTCAGCTCCTGAACAACTATTCACCTAACGCCTATAACTCCCCATTACTTCGTCAACTGCCCATTTTGTTTGAAAGCAGGAGCACAATTTGCATGTTCCCATCAAACTCCCCACCTATCCCTGATTTTATGAACACAGCCCACGTCACACGTTACTTTCAGCATTTGTGCCCAGAAAGCAAGTGATCTCTAAAAAGTGATCTATTTCGGTGGAGAAGGAAATTGAAATAAAGGCTGTGGGGGGGGAAAAAGTGTCAGCGTTCGCCATCTTTGTCAACACCGTTGCCCGGCGGTCTTCGTCTGATCATGTCTCAAGCGCCAAAACAGTCTTAGCTGTGGCTAGTTATTGTCCAAGTTATCTCACTGGGCTCGAGAATGACGCCTGCTATAAAGAAAACTCGAAAGTGATCTTGACCGGTTCAATTATGTACATTGGATCTCATCCCGTAACCTATCCTATGATCCTTTGAGGGTTTCTGCCTTCACTCACTCGAAAAGTACTAACTTCCATTGCTCGTCCTCCTAAACGTGAGCGTGGTTGCCCTTATCAAAGGGATGAACTGCGCCTTGCATCAGTATGACAGGGCAGTATATTAGACTTCTTATATCACAAAATAGAATGGAGGGTTGATGTTTTGTTGTTCAAGTAGTTAGCCGGGCGATCATTTAATTAGGTTATTATGTCTATTTCTTTTAAGTAGGATAAAATAATATCACGCGTGCCAGTGTCGTTGGCCTAAACCCGCTGTAGCTGTTTTCCAATCATGGTGAGGAATAATTTTACAAGCGTTGATTGATAGCGAAATAATAACAAACTCCAACTAGAAAAGAAACGGGCACTAAAGAAATTAATCTGATATATCCTGTATATATACAGATAATATTTCATTAACTATTGATTTTCACCAAAAAAAATATAAATTGCCTGACAGCCAGTCATATCATTTTACGACCATCTATCTAACAAAAGAGCAATGAAAAGCAAAATTATCGAGATCAGGAAGAGAGAGAATCGAGAACAGAGGAGCTGGCAAATCGAAAAACGGGGTGTCTGTTTTCTCTTTTCACCATCCGAGGAAAATGTAATGAAGCCTTGACCGGTTCCGTAACAAAACACCACCGCCCTGCACGTGCCGAAGACCGACCGCAGGGCGAGCCCGCACGTGTGGCTCGGATTCCCATTTCCTCCTTCCCCTCTCTTTCTGTGCATATCCATCCCCCCAAGAGCCAAGGCAAAAAATGCAAAAAATGCAAAAAATGCAAAAAAAAAAAAAAAGAGGCAGAAACAGAGAATATAGTTGGCGACTCTGTTTCTGTCTCCTCCCTTCTCGTACGACGTTTCACTCCTTCCCTCGCTCAGGCGATATATATAAAATCCATTCTCGAGTATCGACCCCGTTCTTTTCCCTCGCTCAGGCGATATATATAAAATCCATTCTCGAGTATCGACCCCGTTCTTTTCCCTCTGCTCCATTCCCCGTTGCTAAAAAGCCCCCCATCTTTTTCCCCGTCTTGACCTCCTCAAGAGCTCGTCTCCTTGCTCTGCGCCAAACGTTAGCTCTCTCTCTCCCTCTCTCTGTGTCTTTCTCTTTCTCACGCATGCCGCTAGAACGCACACTGTTTTTCGTGGACTCTTCACGAGTTAGCTCGAGTGGTTGTTGAAATACGGGCAGAACGTTGTTTCTTTCGGAAATGTAGCGTTTCTTTTTTCTCTGTTTTGCTATGTGGTTTGAACGTTGAGCTTGCTTTGGCCACCCTACTTCCTCGTTCTAGTTGGCTTTACGTGGGTTTCTTCGCCCGGCCTCTTCCTTTTGGGTTTTCGACTTGTCTTTCAAAAAGTAAGCTGAATGTAGCTACTAATTACTAGTCATAGTGATATCTCCATTCGTGAGTCAATGTGGTTTCGTGATGAAGCTAAAGGTTGTTTATTCACTCCAAAACCTTGATCGTTGCGGGGTCTTCATGGCCTTTCAAAAATAATATCAGCTGAAACAGGTAATAGTTTACGTCTTTACCCATGTAGTATTCGAGAATAGAGCTCGAAACTTCGGTGTCCTTGTTTCTAATAGCTCCCCAACTTTTCTGCGAAGAAGAAAGGGGATGGTGTATTAGGCTGGTGGTCGCTTTAACTTTAATGTTCCTCTGTTTCCTTTTGCAGGGTTTTGATTGTTCTTGCCTGAAACTATTTACGAAGAGCGGATTAGTTTTTCTTACGTCACGGAGTCATAAGGTTCTCATCGTCTCTGGCTTCTTTTTGGTCTCCTAAAGCTGATTCTAGATCAATCATTCAAATCTGAGGTTGGTGATGCTATGTGTGGCTCCTTACTTTTGTCTCAGAGACATTGAAAAACCGATTTGCCTATCTTGCTTACACATACTGCGAAGCTGGAATCGCTTAAACTGCGGTTTAAAGGACCAAACCGATGGAACAGCATCAAGTTGTCCTGTCGAAAGCTCTTGAAGCATTGTCGGCACTACAGCCCAAATACTGATTCCTTCTCCGTTTTTTCTTGAGCTCAGATCCTCAGCTTTTGTCTTTATCTTTTTCCTAAACCAATTCATAACCAAACTCTTTGGGCTTCTATACCACAAATCAGAAAAATGCAGAAACCTCCTCAACCCCAAGATTTTGCTCTAAGAGAGACTTCACCGAAAATTGGTGCTGGAGCAGTCACACCTGCTGACAAGCTCGCCTGCACCTATGACCTCGTTGAGCAAATGCAGTACCTATATGTGCGCGTCGTCAAAGCTAAGGAATTACCGGGGAAGGACGTAACTGGTACTTGTGACCCTTATGTTGAGGTAAAACTCGGAAACTATAAGGGAGTCACCCGGCACTTCGAGAAGAAGTCAAATCCAGAGTGGAACCAGGTGTTTGCTTTCTCAAAAGAGAGGATTCAAGCGTCGATCTTGGAGGTGGTGGTGAAAGATAAGGACGTCGTGCTTGATGATTTCATGGGAAGGTCAATGTTCGACATCAATGAAATTCCTAAACGTGCTCCACCTGATAGCCCGTTGGCTCCTCAGTGGTATAGATTGGAAGACCGAAAAGGGGAGAAGGTGAAAGGAGAACTAATGCTTGCCATTTGGATGGGAACACAAGCCGATGAGGCATTTCCAGATGCTTGGCACTCAGATGCGGCAGCGGTCGCAGGTGGAGCAGTTTCGCATATTCGATCTAAGGTTTATTTGTCCCCAAAACTCTGGTATGTAAGGGTCAATGTCATAGAAGCTCAGGATTTGGTACCTAGTGACAAAAGTAGGTATCCTGAAGTTTTTGTGAAGGCGATCCTTGGAAACCAGGCTTTAAGAACTAGAATATCTCAAAGCAAGTCTATAAACCCAATGTGGAACGAAGATTTGATGTTTGTGGTCGCCGAACCATTTGAGGAGCCCTTGATTCTTACTGTAGAAGATAGACTGGCGGGAAACAAAGATGAAGTACTTGGGAGATGCATGATCCCACTGCAAAACGTGCAGAGGAGGCTGGACCATAAGCCTGTTAACACAAGGTGGTTTAATCTTGAGAAGCACATAGGAGAGGGAGAACAGAAGAAGGAGATTAAGTTTGCGAGCAGGATCCATTTGAGGGTATGTTTGGATGGTGGATATCATGTTTTGGATGAATCGACACACCACAGCAGCGATCTTAGGCCAACGGCAAAACAGTTGTGGAAGTCCAGCATTGGGATTTTTGAACTAGGGATTTTAAGTGCTCAGGGGCTCATCCCAGCGAAGTCAAGAGATGGAAGAGGGAGTACGGATGCTTATTGTGTGGCTAAATACGGGCAGAAATGGGTGAGGACAAGAACAATTGTCGACAGCTTTAGTCCTAGGTGGAATGAGCAATACACTTGGGAGGTTTTCGATATATGCACCGTGATCACCATAGGGGTTTTCGATAATGGCCATATCCATGGGGGAGGAGATAAAGGTGGAGGTGGAAAAGATTCAAGAATTGGCAAGGTAAGGATTCGACTGTCCACGCTCGAAGCTGATAGAATTTACACACACTCCTACCCCCTTCTGGTTCTACATCCTTCGGGGGTGAAGAAGATGGGCGAGGTTCAACTGGCCGTGAGGTTCACGTGTTCTTCATTAATAAATATGTTGCACATGTACTCACATCCATTATTACCAAAAATGCACTATGTTCACCCTTTATCTGTCATTCAGCTGGATAGTTTGAGACACCAGGCAATGCAGCTTGTGTCAATGAGGCTGAGCCGGGCTGAGCCACCACTGAGAAGAGAGGTGGTGGAGTTTATGCTCGATGTAGACTCACACATGTGGAATATGAGGAGGAGCAAGGCCAATTTCTTCAGAATCATGGGCGTCCTGAGAGGTTTGATTGTGGTTGGGAAGTGGTTCGATCAGATCTGCCATTGGAAGAACCCGCTCACTTCTATCTTAATCCACATTTTGTTTATCATCTTGATGCTTTACCCAGAATTGATACTTCCCACGATTTTTCTCTACCTATTCATCAATGGGATTTGGAATTACCGGTGGCGGCCAAGACACCCTCCTCACATGGATGTTCGGCTGTCTCATGCGGATGCAGTTCATCCCGACGAGCTCGACGAAGAGTTCGATACGTTCCCCACTTCCAAACCATCAGATATTGTTAGGATGAGGTATGATCGTCTCAGAAGCATAGCGGGAAGGGTTCAAACGGTGGTAGGTGACTTGGCAACTCAAGGCGAAAGGTTTCAGTCTCTTCTGAGCTGGAGAGACCCGAGAGCAACTACTATTTTCGTCACCTTCTGTTTAATTGCTGCAGTCGTTCTGTACGTCACCCCTTTCCAGGTTGTGGCACTTCTTACTGGATTCTATGTGTTGAGGCATCCCAGATTCCGGCACAAGTTGCCTTCGGTCCACCTCAATTTCTTCCGGAGGTTGCCTGCAAGATCAGACAGCATGCTGTGAGAAGTCGATTTCTTCGGCTCCCCTCCATGACACGGATTGTTTCCAAGAAAAGCAAATGAATGCATGAGCTGCTCAGCACAGATATAGGTGCATACCTGTTAAATAAGTCCCTGCGCTGTAGTATTCCTTGAAACTTCTTGCGCTATAGTTGCTTAACTATATTAAGCTATATCTTTCTTTAGTATGTTCCATGCAATTCCACTAGTATATCTCCCTCAATTGCAGAAATTTGTTTGCGCATCTGCATCTCACAACATAAATTAAGCCAGATCACGCGAAACCATTGCATCTCCTCTCTTCTTTTGTCCACCTTCTGGACAAGTCGCGTGGTTATAATTTCTCTAGATGGGGGAAAATATGCTGCCTTCGCGAACGTCTTTCTGTCGTCGTCATCATTTGCTTCATCATTTGCGTGTAATCTTATTTTGTACTATGATGCCGGTGCCTAACATCGTAAAAGAACTTCTGAGCAGAATTAGTAGTCCCAAATTAGTAAGGATTCAGGAGCTGGACCTGGTGGGATTGGCCCCTTTGCAAATCGTACATGATCGCACTTGTTGTGTTCGGAGAAATTAACTAAGACTGCACCAATCTTTCTACTTTGCAGATTATTGAGCAACGTTTCGATCCTTTCATTTAGATACACCGGCTTTCAAGCTGCTGTGCATCTATCTCCTTTGAAACCATAATAATGTATATGAAATATTTTGGATAGGTCCATTTGGTAACGCTTCTCTTTCAGGGAATAATTTTTTTTTCAAAAATAGTTTTTTTTATTTATATTCCTTAAAACAATTTCTAATTAAAAGAACTCATTTAGTAACTACATCAAATTTCTATTCTCGGAATAGAAAAAGAACAATAATGAGTTTAGTACAATCCATAATTTTTTTTGTACTGCGGAATTTTTTAAATTTTTTCTTTTTTTCTTTTCTTTTTCTTCCTTGTCGATGCGAGAAAATAAAAAATAACTTATTTCTAGAAATTGTTTTCAGTAATAAGAAACTACCTTTTTACATTTCTCATTTTTATTTCAAATCTATTTTCTAGTCACTTTTTTTATTCCGAAAAATAGAAAAATTAATTGATGTTATCAAATAAGTTTCTTTTTTCTTTATTTCAGGTAATAAAAGAACATATATATATATATTATCAAACGGAACCGTAGTGACCCAGCATACCCTTCTCTAAGCAAGTCGGAGTTTGCCAAAGCTACTAGCATTCGATATCTTATTAGGGAAGGACTGATCAAATGCATTTAAAATTCTGTAGTGGATCCTATATTGCTATTCTATGGCTGGGGCTGGACTAGTGAGAGAGAGAATCTGATGCTTTTTTGGGAAAGGAAAGGTAGAGAGCAAGGAAAAGAGAGAGGGATTGGAATCATAAAGTTTTAGTCGACTTGATCCCAATCGATACTTTTACGCCGTTACTAATTGTATACCAGGTAACATTTGAAGTTTCAGCAAAAATCAAATTTTCAATATGATGTGTGATGATGCAATTGCATACGAAGCCAGAACGATGAGGTGTGCATAATGAATTCCAGCCACATGTTTTATTTTTTAACAAGAGTGAGAGTTCGAATTGGATGCTAGAAAGCATTATATAAGCCATCAATCTGGATTAGTCATATTGATCATGTTGCTAAAGTCAACTTACGCAATGAAACGACACAACACTTCTGAGCGGCGGCTCTTTCATAGCAAGGGTGTCGTAACAGTAAGCTATGAAGGGAAACGTGACCCAAGAATGACCATCAAATTTCTATTCCTCAGCCTAGGGCAACGGATGAGGGCACTTTGGTGGTGACTATTTTGACCGTTATTCGAACAAAAAAATATATTGACATTGCAAGTATGGGACTAGGGTGCACTCATATTCCCCCAAAATACTGGATCCTGCTTAAATAGCTCCGAATAAATTAAATGCATGCATTAAGATACGAAGGCTTCTCTCTTATTAGACGGCATTAGGTAAAACGATCCATGAGATACAAAAAGTTTGGTTCTGGTATCAATTGCGCTGTAAAGAGATTTTGCATCTCAAGTGTGGTTGTGCAATTGAAGAGCCTATTTCAAGGAGTGCCCCATATTTTGATCGGAACATGTGCCATCCAGAAATTCTCGTAAGAATCCTAACCCATTATAATTGTTGAATACGTGAGTTCAAAAGAAAACTCCAACTATGGAGCATGTGTAATCAATGTTTGGACCAAAATAGACTCGATTCAATAGATTTGGGGCAAGTGTTTCCCCTAAAAGAGCTACAAAAATTATTGCAAATGAAGGCTATTGATGGCAACCATGTGACTCTTTTAGCAACTCATCAAAGAATTTCCTGTGTTATTGGCGTCGTGTGTTGTACCTTCAAAGAGGAGGAATTCTGTCTATCTCATGAATTGAAGAAATGGAAAGCCATGATATAGAGACAAACTTAGGAAGGCCAACCTGCTGACAACAATGTTTCCTTGTCTATTGATATTGCATCATCATCGATTTCTTTGCTAAAATAGGTCACTTTAAATTACTTACGCTATTTCCACTAAGTATTAGCTCCTAACACTTCCCTATCACGTTGAATTAATTATATTATTCTTACGGGTCCCACTCTTGATTTAATATTATTTCATTTACATTTTCTTTCTTATTTTTTCAACTTTACTATAAAAAAATTGTTCAGAAGGGACATTGGTAAGTTTTTTTTTTTTTTCACACCAATTACATTTGAATGTATCTTTCATGTTTGTTTTAAATCAAAAGTGCTAGTGGTCGACAGCGGAATTGAAATAAAAGAAAAGGAAGAGAATATAGATAACCAATAATCTCCAATGACAAGGATATGATGAGCTAATACGGGAGTGGAAAAAGAGGAACGGACAGGCATGGTGCAATGCGACCTAAAACTGAATCGCGGGCAAATGTTTGTCCTGGAAAGGAGGAACAGGACAGGCACGGTTACCTTGTACTCCTCACCGCATGAGGCGTGGACGCGACGACAGGATATAAAAACCCAGCGAACGGCGACTCCTGCCGAGGCTGAGAAGTTCATCTTGTCCACTTGCGAAAAGCCCATGGCGACCTCTCATTGAATTCTCTCTCTCTCTCTTCGAATTTCCACCTGTTTTCTTTCAAATCTGCCTTCTCTCTCTTCCCCAAAAACCCCATTCTTTTGTGTGAGTGGGTTCATCTCCCTTTCCCCGGGTTCATCTCCATCCCCCCCGGCGTCGTCGTCTCTCCAGTTTCTCAATCGAACGGAACGACGATCAATCCCTTCGCGGGGGATTCTCTCTTCTTCTTTTTTTCGGCAGATTTGGCGGGGATTCGTATCGGAGCGATTCGGATTGGCCTGAAATCCGGTAAAAGTTCGAAACTTTTCTCTCTCCGCAGTTTTTTTCATCTGTGCCGGGATTGGAATTCCGGTTCTGGGTGTTCGTGTCATCGAGTTGGGAAGTTCGAATTGTCTTTCGATCGCGGGTTTGGATGGTTTACGCGTGTTTTTGTCCCCGCGGGGTCTCCTTGGCATTTGGGATTGTGGGTGTTGTTAGGATGCTTCTTTTAAGTCGATGATGATCGCGGCGACGTATTCGGCGTCTTAGAAATTTGGAGGATTGGATTTGGGTCGGAGGATCGCTGCTTGCGGTGGCCTGGAAAAGTATTATAGAGGAAATTTAATGGGGGGGACTGAGAAGTTAGTCGTTGTCTGTTGCTTTTTCAGCTTGTGGTCGAGGTAAGAGGCTGTCAGTTATAAAGAATGGAAGAGAGTTTTTGGGGTAATGAGGTTTTCCTTTCTTCGTGCTGGGTTTTTATGAGTTTTGGCAGAACAGGCTTTCAATCTTGACATTTCTTTATCGTTCTGGATCCAGGCTGTTAAATGTGGATCAGCGAGCCTCTCGCGGTGGAAGAAAGATTCTGAGTCTCATTTTAGTGTGAGCTGCTGCGGCGGTGATTGAGTTTGAATGGACAATCTTCTGATTGCTGCTGATGCGATGGATGAAGGCTCGGACATTGAAGTCGATGATATAAGGTGCGATAACATTGCCGAGAAGGATGTTAGTGACGAAGAAATTGAGGCCGAGGAACTCGAAAGACGAATGTGGAAGGACCGTATCAAACTCAAAAGGCTTAAGGAAAGACAAAAGATTGCAGCGCAACAAGCAGCAGAGAGGCAAAAATCCAAGCAAACATCCGATCAGGCTCGGAGGAAGAAAATGTCTAGAGCTCAAGATGGTATTCTCAAGTACATGCTGAAGCTGATGGAAGTGTGCAAAGCACGGGGTTTCGTCTATGGGATCATTCCAGAGAAGGGTAAAGCGGTGAGTGGTGCTTCTGACAATATAAGGGCTTGGTGGAAAGAAAAGGTAAAGTTTGATAAGAATGGGCCAGCGGCCATAACCAAATATGAAGCGGAGTGTTTAGCCATGGGAGCGGCAGATTCTGGTCGTAAGGGTAGTTCTCAGAGCACCCTTCAGGATCTGCAAGATGCAACTTTGGGTTCTTTACTGTCTTCTCTGATGCAGCATTGCGATCCCCCTCAGAGGAAGTATCCTCTAGAGAAGGGAACTCCACCGCCTTGGTGGCCAACAAGTAATGAGGATTGGTGGATAAAGTTAGGGCTACCACAGGGTCAGAGTCCTCCATACAAGAAACCACATGACCTAAAGAAGATGTGGAAAGTTGGCGTGTTGACTGCCGTCATAAAGCACATGTCACCTGATATTGCAAAGATAAGAAGGCATGTTCGCCAGTCCAAGTGCTTGCAGGACAAGATGACAGCAAAAGAGAGTGCCATTTGGTTGGCTGTTCTGGGTCGGGAGGAGTCTCTTATTGAGCAACCCAGTAGTGATAATGGGACATCGGGAATAACTAAGTCTCCACCAAGCGCTCGTAATGGGAAGAAGCAACCCGCAGCAAGCAGTGATAGTGACTATGACGTTGATGACGTTGATGGTGGTGGTGGTTGTGTCTCATCTAAAGAAACTCGGAAAAACACGGCGGTAAATACCATGGAGATTGGTCACCATGAGAATAACACTCAAACAAATGGCCAAGTTAAAGAGCATCGAGAAAAGACGCGCAAAAGGAAAAGACTGCGTACTAAATCGAGTTCTGCGGACCAACCTCCTCCACCCATCAATGACCATCCGGCATATGAGCAGAGGGACAGTTTTCCTGATATGAATCACAGCCACATTGATGTGCAGCCTCCTGGATATCAAGTCCATGGCATGCAACAGGAAAATGCTGCAATTACGGATGTGAGGCCCTCAGAGAATGATCTCAATCTTGAGGGACAATCACAGTTAGAACCACTGGAGTTTAATCCTTTCTCTTCCCTCCCTTCGACTGATGTAATGTCAACACAGAGCATGCTGGTGGGTGGAAAGCCCTTGCTTCATCCCTTGATGCAAAATGCTTCACATGCAACAGGAGCTTATAATTACTATGGCAAAACACCATCATATGGGCCTGGTCTAAGCGAGCAGCAGACTCAGATAGATACAATTGAACCTCAAATTAGACCAGAGGCTGTTGGAACTCATTTACCAGTCTATAAAACTGGAAATGACATCTCTAGGGTGGACTTGCCTCATTTGGGGAAAGAAGCCTTTCCAACTGAAAAAGATGTTCCCTTTGACTGTAACTTTGGCTCCCCGCTTGCATTGGATTTCGGCATACAAAACAGCCCTTTCCCTTCATTTGAGGACATGTCATCCTGGGACAACAATCTGGAGTTTGAAGATGATCTTATCAAATACTTTGCGGCATAGATTGTGGATATCATTACAATTGACAGTAGATTGTAAGTGATGTCACCTTTGTTCTGTTCTCCAGTTCCACCACCTTTTGCTTATTAATCTGTACATGTTTAATGTCCTTTAATATTTTTTGATGTGTTACAGGAACTGCAGAAAGCTGCATTATTTATTGACTTGGGAAGGCCATGTCTTGCTAATCATTGGAGGTTCTGATCATCATTAGCGCAGGTTCCGTAATTTGTATAGTGTTAGGTTTTTAGTTGAAAACACAAATTCAAGTCAGTTGCTCCAAAATAAAAGGAAAATGTGGGCTTTTTTGTTCGTTCTGACTATTGAGGAGTTGATGCAGATGACTCGAAATTATGGACCGGCTACATGACATATCCAATGACTAAGGATTAGCTTGTTCGTCCTCATGTTGCCTGTGTGTGAATACCTGATGCACATTTCTCTTGCTTCTGTTACTCAAAATGAACCCTTGGGGTTCTTCAAACTTTGTAACTGCGCAACTGTTATGTTCAGGAACATAGGAAGGATGAGAATAAAGTGATCAATTGTGCTCGATATTGCGTTGGCATTGAAAAACGTAGATGTTCAATTTGCAATCTCCCGCCTGCCAGTGCATCATAGGCAGGATGTAGATGGGAAGAGAAACGAGCCCCGATCTATCAAAGTTAGATTTGTCCTTGCTCCCATCTGGAATCTTTAGCTAGGAAGTTGGTAGAGAGGTGAAGGTTCCTAATCATTCTTTTCCTAAAATGTGCACGAAGGAAGGTGCTGAAGCCGTGGGTATCCTCTGAATGCATGCTTTCGTTGGGCATCATGGCTGTAAATATACCAGCATCTGTTCTCTGCTCATTGGGCACTCGTGGTCCCAATTATGGTTCTTAGAGAGAGCAAGTGTGAGCATCCTTTTACTCCTGGTCAGTTTGGTTTTTCCTTTAAGTTGCACTTTTAAGGAGGTTCTTTGGTTCTCATGTCTTCGCTACTTGCACATCTTGGGATTGCTTCTGGTAGTCGTCTTTCTTCGTAGGGTGGGTCCAGAACCGGGGACTTGCAATGGATGTGCAATTGCCCGACATAATTTCGGGCATCAAGGTTTATGCTTATGTTGCACCTTGTTCTCTCTAGCACAGGCGAAATTTTGACTTGGTCATTTGGAAGTACCTTCAACATGTGCGATCGACACCAGGGAACTGTTGTGCTTTGGTTTCCGGAGCATCCCACAGATAAAGTTTCAACCTTCTTTCTTGCAATTTCTTCCTTACTACTAGGTGGCGGTAGATGTCTTGTTGCAATGACAGTTAATTAGTTGAAGGAATGCGCCTATGGGATATGGACAAGGAGGATAGGTGGGTCTTTATGGTGAAATAGATCGAGCAAATTGCGACTGCTAAACGAATTGAAAGTGCCCCTTTTCCTCTAACGTCAGCTGTCCATGCTTGACGGAGCATACCTGACTTACCCCCCATCAAAGGCAGTCCTTTTGCCCTCTGTAACCAGATGATTAGCAAAGACATGTGGCCCCTAGATGTGTCCCTTAAAAGGTTGTCTTTATTTGACTCGAATACGCGATCATGTTTCTCGGGACATGATTGGGATGCCAGATTAGCTCATGTTTTGTAATGTTCTCTTCCCTAAATGGAACTCTGCTAGCAAATGGTGCTGTAGCAGCAGAGCTCAGGCTCAACATGCAAAACGCTCTACCCACGCCTATGATAAGAATCTTCGAAATTACTTCGAGTGGTAACAAGCCGTAATTCAAACACGAGATTATTTCATCAAAATATAGTATGAAATGTCCCTTTTTCTTTAAAAAAAAAAAATTGGATTTGCTATTTATGATAGTATTCCATATTACTCAGTCATTTTATTAGGTAACAAAAAAGCGGTCTTTTTTCTCTTGGTGATCCTAACCCAATATTGTTGATGGTGTCGTGATAATTGATCTTAAACTTATGCCATTAGAAATGATTTTGTATGCATTCGAATTATAGAACCACTCTATCTAATTGATCGGATGATTGAGATAGGAGTATGTATGCAATACTTACTCATGCCTTGACATTTCACAAGGAAAATGTCACGCAGCACCGAAGGCCTCTAAACTGACTAAAGCTGGGCCCATTTTGATCCTCTGTCTGTCTGTCTGTCTGTCTCTCTCTCTCTCTCCGTCGCAGGAGCAGCGCCGGGATCACTGCGATCGGTACCGCCGAAATAGGGTACGAGAGTCTGCTGTCACGTCACGACGAAAACATTCTTAAAACGGCTCTCTCTCTCCTCCTCCTCCATCCTCGTCGCCTCTCCTCTTTCATTCTCTCTACTCTCTCTCTCTCTATGCAGACGATGGTGGTCGGAAGAACATGCCTTGCTGTTAGCCCTAGGCTTTCCATCACCATCCTCACTCTTGTGCTGCTCCTCCCTCTATTCCCTCCTTCCGCTTCCCGTAAGTTCATCATCATCTCTCTCTCTCTCTCTCTCTCTCTCTCTGGGTGGGCATGTGAGTGGCGAAGTTGGTGTTTTGACGATGATATTATTCTTGTCGCAGATGGAACTTCATGGAGGACAGGAGAAAGCACAGACACGGCTCCTCACTCTTTCGAGGTAACCAAGAACCAACAAATAACACGATACCTCACTTGTTTAGTCCACTCTCGCCTCCCATTCCACTTTTTTATGTCACGGTACCAGTTCTTTACTCCCTCCTCTCGTAACTCATTCTTATCTTTTTTTTCCTTTCTCTCTATTACATGTACGTGCTCGAGAAGATCACAGGAGGGAACGGAAATACGAAGATGGCAAGAGATCCGGTCGTCGGAGGAGGCTATCCGCCGGCGCTTGTCGACGTCGAAGGCTCTGCAAGACAAGTCCCCACCGGGCCCGACCCTCTCCACCATCGTCGCAAGCCCGTTTCTCCTTAAACCAAAACGAACACAGAAAAGAAAAAAAGGGCTCACCTTTTCCGGCATATGGTTAGAATAGCGAGCTGTGATCAACTAAATCCTCACCACACCCCCATTTTCCTTTCCTTTCCATTTCTTTTCTTTTTCTCTTTTGGGTCCTCTCCTCTCCTGGTCTGTGGATAGAAAATATGTATGAGGTCGCCTTTGCTGGACAGGCGATCGATCGAGCGTTAGCTTTGTGCAGTTCTTCTTCTGACACGCTTCGGCATCTGCACACTGGCCGAAGCTTTGCGGATGCATGAGCGATGATGATGATGATGATGGTGGTGATCGTGGTTGCTGTTCTTGTAAATGCATCTTCTGTCTGTGCGTGTGTGGTGTGAATCGAGAATGAATTTAGAAGTCCATTTGCATCAGAAAGAAAAATCTCCATTGACTGCCAGTGTCAACTTTTTGATTACATCGAAGAATGTTATGGTCCATATTTTGCCTGGCTGATCTGAAAATTTTCTTGGATTATGCTTCAGAAATGGAATTGTTTTTTTTTTTTTTTTTTTTTTGGTAAGGTTCAGAAATGGAATTGTTAATATGCCGAAAATGAAAAAAACCGTTAGTGCAAGCTTTTCTTGACGATCGAGATGTATAAATTGTATTTTGCTGTTCCAAGACGAGTAGCGATGGTTGTGAAACTAGGGGCCTTTTTCACCAAATGTCTATGATTTTTACCCTTTTTTTATTAAATCTTGATGAAGTGTTTATTGAAAATTATTTTCAAATGTTAGATGGAAAAAAAAAAAGTGAGGACGCCCAAGTAGTTCTAATTTGAGTCTAAATAAAATAACAAATTATTCTCTCCGGTATTTAGCAAAAACCTTCAGACCACATTTGTTCACTGATGATTCGCTAATCCTTTAATTTGACAAAATATTGAAGCGAAAAAAAAACTTGCGAAATATTAATGGCCATGTGCATCAATAGTCATATATTAAAAAAAAAATTGTTTATGACACGTGCCAATCACAAAATCATTATAAACTTGTCACTACTGTCTTTTAACTGTAACAAGGCTAAAGTAGATGACGATTTTGAACAGGCCAAGTGTGCTCGCATTTGCGCAAAAAAGCAAAGAGTTTGATTAAGATTAGTATTAACTACATTGGACTTGTGTTTTAGCAATTTAAATAGTGTGTTCATGCTTTTTATTTAAAAAAAAATATATATTGGATTAAAATTAATATTAAGTACGTTACAATTTCATAATTTTCTTGAGATTCGGTACCATGGTTCCGTAACTCGTAAAATTCAATTGATTTGCGCAAAGGTTTTCCGAAGTTTTCACCTCAAGCGCTATAGGATTTGGCCGTCCGCGCGTCCTCGGAAAATAAGAAGAATTTCGAATAAGTTTTCGTTTTCCCACCTCTCAAAAAAACCCCTCCCACAAAAAAAGCCCATTGGCCAGTCTCTTCCAACGCAGATCACGATCCGCGTGAACTCGATCCGACGAATCCCGGCCGTTCCCAATCAACTCCACCAACGGCCACGATCGGCGCCCAAGGGGCCATCCGAGGCATCCCCGGAATTTCAAACCTCCCGCCTGTCTGTCTTTATATAGCTCTTCCAACCTCCTCGCCTTCCATCACAAGCAAATTTTCTCTCTTACTTTCTCGAGAAACTCACATTTTCCCTCGCTTTCTCTCGCTTTCCCTCCGTTTTTCTCCGCCGATTCCCGATGGCCCGCACGAAGCAGACCGCCCGCAAGTCCACCGGAGGCAAGGCCCCGAGGAAGCAGCTCGCCACCAAGGCCGCCCGCAAGTCCGCCCCGGCCACCGGCGGCGTCAAGAAGCCCCACCGCTTCAGGCCCGGGACGGTGGCGCTGCGGGAGATCCGCAAGTACCAGAAGAGCACGGAGCTGCTGATCCGGAAGCTGCCGTTCCAGCGGCTGGTGCGGGAGATCGCCCAGGACTTCAAGACCGACCTGCGGTTCCAGAGCAGCGCCGTCGCGGCCCTCCAGGAGGCCGCCGAGGCCTACCTGGTCGGGCTGTTCGAGGACACCAACCTGTGCGCCATCCACGCCAAGAGGGTCACCATCATGCCCAAGGACATCCAGCTCGCCCGCAGGATCAGGGGAGAGAGGGCTTAAAGGAATCTCCGCGAGCCGAGCTGCGTGAAGGGGGAGGGGTGGATCGCGATTAGATTTAAAAGATTTAGGCGTTGATTTTGTCTCTCTTCTGCTGCTGCTAGAAAGCTCTGGCCTTTCTGGTGTCTGCGCATGTCGCTTAGCTTTTAGAGATCTGTGTTGTGTAAATCAATGGGAGCTCACTGATGAAACAAGTTCTTCACTTTAAACTTTCGTTTCTTCTTCTGCTTCGTCTTTTGTTTTGCTGGGAAGGTGTGTCGTCTTCTTGGTCATGCTGGGTCCGCATTTCCCAAAAAATTGTAATGGTTCGATCGAGAGACAAATGCGCTCGACTCAGAGCTTCGAAATGGCAGTTCTTGAAATGCTTCGGACCATCTTATTTTCCCTCCACTTCCATGGAAAATCGTGGTCTTGCTTAAGTCACCACGATTTGGTATTGCCATTTCTCATCCATGGAGTCTTGTCTATGGTCTTTCGCTATTTTAGTGAACAGGAATTCGTGCAATCGAAATTCCCATTTCTCCTAGAGATGCTCTGTAAAACCGATTCGAGCTGCCTCAATAGTCTAAAAAGTTTTGCTGTAAATACAGTCTACCATCTCCGGCTGGATTCAAATTTTCTTGGATTCTAGTTGTTTTGCAAAATTTCGGCTAACCCGCATTTATTATTGTAAGAAGCATCAAGTAGAAATATTTCTAATGACCCTGAGTCCACTATTCAAGCTGACTGCGCAGTACGGCAAATTACATAAAGGAGTTATCACAAAGGCCAACGAAGAAACTGAGTCCCGCAGTCTTGACATTTTTACAGTTGTGCCTAATTACTGCTTATTCTGTGATGCTCGTCACTTGTGTGCGCTTTCCGTTTCTTCAGTATATACCAAGAAAGTCAAATCCTATCGCAGCCTTCTCCTCTTCAGCAGGGGCCTCGGAGCCGCTTGTTTCTCTGTTTTGTAGGGTCATGATGTGAGAGTATAATGCAGGCTTTGCTTCTCAAACTTCTCCAGTTAATTCAGCGCCGCCACTGGATGGAGCTCATCTCCAGCAGAAGATCTATCTTCCTTGTGGCTTCAGCAAGTGGTTACTCACCGGAGAGCCTCTCGTGCTTTTGAGATATCACCAGCAATGAAGCAAGCTGAAATTAGACATTCACCATCTGTAAGATTTCTTTCACAGGAAACTGGAATGCAAAGACGAAGCAGACATTCGAACGAATCAAGTCTCTGCCATTCTCAACTGCTTGATACCAAAATGAAAGGGCAGGAAGAACGGACGAGGGAAAAAGAACGAGTGCGCCGTTTACACATGATAGGCAATATGCAGATCTAACAAGTGAAAAAGCAAATCAGACGAAGGTGCCATGACCAAAACAATGCAGCTAGATTTGGAGTTGATGCATAACGAATGGCTAGTCACTAGCAAAGGAAATAACAAGTGGATCGGTCCCAAACCTCTGTTCCAGCAATTATGCTGCCATTCACCGGATGAGTAGCGCATGCTGTGACACCTTCCGAGAAAGGAATAGACCTATTTCGCCTAGTTTGGTTACTGACTTCGGCAGACTCACCTGTATCTCCACTGGAAATTAAGACAACAAGTTTAGTGCTATGAATTTCATGCAGGAAAAAGAAAATGCTGTCTAGAGATTCCTTACAAGTAGTCCACATGACTGGGGGAACTGACATCTGGAAAGAAATCCAGAAGATGAATTCCATTTTCAGGAACCGAAGGAACCACATAGACCTGCATAACATAGTGCAGAATAGTTAAACAAACTGAAGGCTTCCATTGGTGATATCCGATCAATTTTCCAACAACCAAGATTCCTGCATTTGATTCGCATCGGTAAGAAATTCAAGTGGGATCATGTGACACATTAAGAATGCATGTGCCTAGTTAAGACAAGAGGACTAGCTATGCTAGTTTGTTGACCACTTAATGATATGGCATTTCCTCTGTCGTTTCATAGCCAAAAGGCATACTAATAATCCTTACTGGCTTACATCCCAAAAGATGTAACTTCATGGGCCCTTTTGCTTTTTGCTACGCTGTCTTGTGCATTGCATGTCAATTTTGTATTATATTGCACAACAATTCAGTTTGGTGTTTGCTTTTTCTAGCTCACTCTGAACCTTAAGTTTTGGCTCATATCTCCAGCCAGAGCTAAACTCTTGCAATCTCATCCATACTGATATCACTACTGCTTATCGCCATCACCAGACATGAAATGAAAAAGAGTTGAGGCGATGTTATAATTGCACTACTTTAGGAAGTGAAAGAATGAAAGCCTCACGACAATTCTTCCAACAAAGATGTGATGAAACATGCACTGTTAGTGAACTAAAAAAAAACATTTGATGGTAAATATTCTCTGTAGGAATGAAGTGGAAAACTTACTGAATATGTTGGAAGCCATGCTGGTTTCCTCAAGTAGAATAAATTGCTTGACAGATCGGCACCCCTCCTAAATGAATCATCATGGATGCAGTACAGTTATAACAATACAATTGATATATTCACCTCCATTAAGCTAAAATTCATTCAAGTTTACTCACAGCCATGCTGGGGGAGGGCAGTGAATATGAGTCACACAGCGATTGTGGAGATCCAAAACTCCAGACCTGCATCAAGTGAAAAATTAAATTTTGAATTAGTAAAACATGCATAAACGAGCAAAACCTTCATTTATATTGACACCTTGCATCTTGCAAATGCTCACACCATTTGTGATGCACGGAATCTCTTCTGATAAAGATAAAAAGTTCCACTACTTACATCATTTTCAGTCAATAAATTAAAGTCATACTGCCCGGAGGTTTAATTATGATAACCGACTAAAAGTGCAGGACAAACAAATGGAGCTACCAAGAATCGTGTGAGAATGGTGGTTCACCAAATACCAATTGACAAAGACCATTTTAGCAAACCATTACAATAAACTGTGATTTTCGAGTAGTTAAGAGTTCAGAGTACTTTCTCAGGGATAAAAGAAGTTACAAATAATCTGTTAACCAAGCTAGCATGATAATCAGTATATACCTACAATGGATAAAGCAACGCAAAATATAGATGAGTGCTTTTAGCATCCATAGATACTCAAACTAACAAAACACCAGTCAATCAAGTGAAGGCAGAAAACACTAGGCAAAGTAAATACACATATCACCAACCTACCAGCCATCATCAAGATGAAATCCCAATTGATATGGGCAAGAAGGATCAAGATCAATCGAATGTACTTCCCTGGTAACAACGTCTGATTGTTCCTGTAAAAGAACACGCAAGTGCATTTATTATCACTTAAAGAAAGGATCATATTTATGCTGCAGAGTCAAATGATCAATAGTTAACCTCAATTTTGTTTTCTGAGTCACAGTTGAGCAGAAGTTCATAAACAGAATGAGCACGCACCACAGGATGTCAGTGAATTAAATGCATGGGTCATACGCTCAACAGCCAACACTTTGAGTTTGAATTGATTCCACACACTTCAATAAGGATTTTAACTGACATTACATGTTGCATATGAGAATATTGCAACAGGTGTATACCTTTAAAAGTCTCGATTTTACCTTTAAAGTCTCGATTTTGTCCAACATTGCAGCCACCTTGAATGATGTAAGAGGAGAATTTTGCACCTGGGTGTGAGAGAATAGGAAATATTGCATTAAAAGATAATATTCAGTTGACAGGCATAGCTGTGAAGATTCTATTTCCTACACGTTCTACATGTCATACTGTCAAGGTTGGCGCCCTGTTGAATCCAGCAATTTGAGGTGATTCTCTTGTGCACTTAATTATTAAGAAATTTCTTTCTTCTACTCCTAACTTTTGGGTTTTGATCCCCCTAAGCTTTTAACTTAATTGAAATTATTAAAAAAAGAAAAAAGAGATCCAAGCCCAATCCCAAATGCACCATTGATACACTGTCAGAGAAGGAGCCAGAGGAAAGGAAAGAACAATCACAAGAAAGAATAAAGGCACCAGAGGTCCTCGAACTATTGTAAAATATCCTATTAGATCCCTCAACTCTCTTTTTTGTGCAATTGGGACCTTGAAATATATACCGTTTTGTTTGAATTGGCCGTTCCATAACAAAAATAAACAGAGGCACTGATATGGCATTTAATTGCCGTTAAATGCTGACAGGCAATCCCACACGGCATAAAAAATCCAAAGATTGTTCTTCAAGGGGAAAATAAAAATCTGAAAAAATAGAAAAACAAAGGAAGAAAAAGTGTTCGGCCAGCCAAAGGAAAAGAAAGGAAGAAGGAAGGGAGAGCTACAGCAGCAGTGGCAAGGCATGCTGCCCAAGCACCAATGAGGGCCAGCGTCCCTCGCCGGGTTTGAGCAAACCTCTAAAGTGGTACAAATTTGAGGGCTTCAGATCAATTCAAACAATCAATGTGGTCAAGAAGAAGATTAATTTATCAATCACCTACACCAGTGCCACCTTCATTAATGACAAGGACACACAACCTTTCCCCTCTGGGTTCGCCTGAGCTAGCAAGGGCCACCAGCCCTAACTGGTGCTTGGGCGGCACCGCCTTTGCCACCGCTGCCATAGCTCTTCCTTCCTTCATCTGTTTTCTTTTGTCCAACCAAAACCTTCTTTCTTCCTCTGTTTTTCTATTTTTTTTTGGATTTTTATTTTCCAGGATGTTGAGAAACATTCTCTAGAATTCTAATACCGCATACGATGCCACGCGGAATGACAAGTTGGCATCTATGGCAATTAAACGCCACATCAGCAACCTATTATTTCTTTAACCAAAGGACCAACTAGAACAAAAAGGTATATAGATTAAGAATCCAATTACACAAATAAGAAAGAGTTGAATGACCTGATTGAGCATTTCGCAATAGTTCAAGGGCCTCCGGTGCCTGTATTCCTTACAAAAACTACCAATAACTCTTTTCCTGCAACACTTTAAGCAGCAAAGTAGCTATTTTACCTCTCTAGGATTTTGAAAAACACCAGCTGTTGTTCCTCCACGAAGATCCCACACATAAATCTTGCCACGCTTTCCGGCCCCGTAGATGATCTACAAAATTTTATGACATGTATACTATAAGCACTCGTTAAGCCACTTTTTTTGAAGAACAAATGTTACATAAAAAACCCTGCTGGTAGGGAAAACAATGTGATTTCATATATAGCAGTGAAAGTCACATGCAGAACATTAAAGGTCAGACATTTAATAAATTCTTTGCTAAACAAGGGAGCGACAGATGCTATCTGATCTCTCCGAAGTCGAACTATTTCCTGTCGGACAACAGACTCTTTTCTCCGTCTGTTGAGGAACAAATATTGCATGATACCCAGCAAGAAGAGAAAAACAAGGTGGTTTCACAAATGGTGAAAGTAAAAGGCATAAATAACATTAAAATCTTGCTACTTTTAAATGCTCAAGAGAGCATCTTGAAATCGCAAATTCTCTCATAGCTGCTGTTTCTTCTAAAGATGCATACAGAAATTCTCACGATTATCTTCAAGGCATGCTTCAATGCTTCTTCAAGTAATAGAATTTGTCAGAATCTTACTTTAGTCCATAAATCATGCAAAGTTTTGTCAGCATTTTCGCAAGTGGATTGATTACACTGTATAACTTTTGTATAACTGCAGGAAAACAGGTTGATGACTGCCTTAAGTTATTGAATTAAATCATGGTAAGGAGGCATTCTGACAATAACTTACACTGGTTTGGTCCTTAACTCACGCCAATTCAGCATCTAGCCATCAGAAATAAATTGAGAGATATATTCTGCTACTTTTGTCCAAGTTAACTTGAAAGGAATAGGTAGACGATTTCCTTCTTCATCAAATTAAACCTCGGGTGGTAACTTAAATTCTAACCCAGACGTCTGCACAGAAACTACTTTATACGGTGGTTACCATATCGCCCCAGAAGATTAGATGCATCGGGATTCCATAATTGAACAAGAATAACATAGAATAGACTTCCAGTACTAGCCTATCTTAACTGCAGAGTACGTATCATACAGTAACAAGATCAAAGAAATTAATCAATTCAGGCAGAATCATAATTCAATAAAAGGGCTCTCAACAACATAGACTGCTGATATGAAAAAAAAGTGCGGTCCTTTTGTTTCTTCTATTAAACTAAGAGCCAAAACCTCCAAAACTAGAAAACCTCCTAATAAGTAAACTCGAGTTCTACATAGAAAGCACTAAATTATTTCAAAAAGATAAAGGTCCATTGTAACGAAGCACCAATCTACATAACAATAAGGAATTCCAGAATTGGTTTAGTAATAACCTGATTTTCAATGTTTAATTGGAGACTATTAAGTGAATCATGCGAACCAGTAGTGAGCTCCAGATATGGAAGGGGACCCACTCTTCTATCCCATAAATTAATTGCACCATGTGTATCGGAAGCAAATAGCCTATTGAAAAAGGCAATCAGGATTAGGGTGTTAATGGATAAATAACAGAACTGCAAGACGTAAACCAAAGAGAAGTGAACTAAATCGAGTGCGTGCAAAAACCAAGCCTAAACCATTAATGGTTAAGTACATTAGCATAGGGGAGACCATTTCTAGCAGCAAGTATATTAATAGTATCCTCAAAAGTTCAACGCACCTCCAAGAATCTCTGACAGCAGGACATCCTAAAGATACTATAATTGCGTTATCAGACAAAGCTTTGTAGTACAGAAAATGCTAAGGAATAACAGGTGCATTTCCAGAAGATGATTTATTATCAGTTGCTACACTACTCATGCAATATCCGTGAATACAGAAAGGATGTACGTCAACCCTTTAAAAATTTCCAAAGCCTGTGCCAGTTAAGGAGGCCAGTTTGCACCAGTCACAAAAGAATTGACTAGCAGAAAAAGAGGACAGAGATTAAGTTAAAGGTGTTCCTCCCAGCCTTCCCAGGATATAAGGCTACCATAATATATGAAGTAAAGGGATAGACATGTGCTGAAAGTCGTCCAAAAAATACATGCTGTAATCGATGTTATTGCTGCCCATGTACTTTGAATTGAAGGCTCTCAAGCACACCCCATGCAAAATTATCTTCGCTTCTAACATCTAATAACTATGCAATTCAACAAAGAATTCTAGAGAAGTATCAGTTCCCATGATAGCAACAAGAGAAATAAGAGCGGCCATAAATAAATATCTCATCCATCATGCAATTTCTTTTGGTCAGTTGAGTCCTTTATATGATATGAAAATTAGAGTCCTCCTTTTTATTTCACTTAAACAACTTACCTTGAGGCATTTGTAGGAGAGAAAGCAATGTCAGAGAAACCTTTCTGTACTTCGTACCCACGAGCGTCGACAGGCTGCCTTGTTCTTAACATCTGCACGGGATAAAAAAAAAAATTTACTTTGGAAATGAACTTATTTTTCCTCCAGGATTCAGCCTATAAGTAAAAGTTGTAGAAGATATTACGGATAAGACAGCAGTTTGTTTTAGATTTCATGCACTTAATATGTAGAAATAGGGAGCATTTTTAAGCTCCCGAGGCTTCTGTGCTAGAGAGAGCTCAATTATTGATATTAAGAATACTGCCTCTGCCTCTTCATCATTCCCTCTCTCAAACATGGGAGCTCTATACACCACGCTGTCATATATTTATGTATAGAAAACACAAGCCATCACCAGATCTACCATTAGTTATTGTTCACTATAACCTTAAATGAATAATAAGCAAAAACTTACTTCAACTGGCTCGGAGGAAACATAGCCAATATCGAACAAAGATATTTCATTACTCTTCAAAGATGAACAAACAACCTGCACCAGTGCAAAGTTTCCAATAAGACAACCATAGACTCAGGGAGAAACAGATGGAACCACAAATTAACAGAATTAGCATCACAGTAAAGAGATGCATGACATTACAATTCAAAGATACAAGATAAGAAACCTATTACAAAAAGCAATACCATGAAAATTCTAAGAGACATCTGCACCGTCACAGATTGCATATTGCAAAGGCAGGAAGATGATACACATACAGACATGAAGTTAAGGATACATAAGTCAAAGGATTCATAAAATGTTGAGATTAAGATGTAACCACACTCATGTCCAAAAATTATATCTTAAGAAATACATCCGCAACGTAGCAGCTCATAAGAAAGCTCTTTGTATCCATCACAAATTCCATATGTAAAGTCAGGAATATACATAAACAGACATAATGTAGGGAACACGTTAATCAGCTATCTGGCCCAACCTGTGCCAGCATATGCAATGCAATTGAAAAGTCATATTTAGTCTCAATCTATAAATGTTGGCATGCAGAGGCAACATTCCAAGCCACAACAGAAAATGTTAAAAGCAACTCGTAGAGTATATGAGCTCCAAACCTCGTTTTGGTAAGCAACATTCCAACGGACAACATCAAGTTGTTCTGGTGAGGAAATATGCATCACATGTTTGGCTTCAACCTCCGTCGAACCTAACAAATCATGCACTCTCTGGGAGTGTCAACTAAAGATAAACTCAACAATATCATGACGCAAAAGAGAAATGGAGTAGCACACTTGAATCTAAAGGGATTCAAGAAGCAGCATCTTCCCAGTAAATAGCTTAGAAGGCACTGCAATTATCACAGTAAACATGTTATAGTTCAATAGTAGTGCATTTTTCAATTTGCTAGTGAAGAAACTGGACAGTGATATCAGAAAGTTAAAGATAGTCGTGTGCAATGGTACTGCATTACATATGCAAAGAACATCTACTGGTTCTCATCTTGGTATGAAACCATGATATAAGCCAGGGAGTAGAGGCAGATGGGTAAGTAAGGTCAGTCTGTGGTGTGAAATATGAACCACGCAAACAGGGTAAATTTCGCTACAACTGTACTTTTGCTAATACTTGAGTATGTCAGCTTCCTGTGGCTTCGATATTAGTTGGAAAAGAAATTAATTACAATTCCCTAACAAGCAACTGCTCTGAATCTTAAAAAGCATTTATTTATGTCGAATTAATGATAGCAAAAAATGGTAAAGCTTCTACGAAAAAAACTTACATGGTTGATTACTCTGACAGTAAAGGGTTTCAAAATCATTAATTGTTAGGCAGCCTGATTTTGTTACAGATGCCAAGTAGTAACCCTGCAAAAATAAACACAGGAGAGGACATGAGCACAAGTGAGAATTAAACAAGTATAATTTCATGACAAATCTTCAATATTTATATTATCAGAGTGCGTGCTAATAAGCCTCCGCAAGGTACTAACACCTGCAGCTGTCATGCTCATGCATGCGAGTAGATAGATGTGTCAGAGAGAGAGGGAGAGAGAGAGAGAGAGAGAGAGACTCCTACATGTTCAGGGAAAATGGCCTGTTACAGTATCCCAACACAAGCATTCCAGTATTGACTGCTAAATTATTTGCTTCCCACGTATGTTCAGTTCAAGGTTGACCGTGTTTTAGACAGATATACATACATGCGCAAGCGCAAGGACACAGTCAAGGCAGAATGCATGAGAAAAGTCTGATGTGGCCTACTTATGATACTCTTGATTATGGTAAAAGAGCCCAAAAATATCCAACTTCATAATAAAGGCCGTAAATTGGAAATTCAGACCCATCTTATTATTTACCTTATTGTCGAATTCCAGACAAGAGATGCCTTGCCTACGAAGGAACAAAAACCAGTTAACTTTTGGGCATCTTGACATAATGAAATCAATCAGTACCCTTCGCATGGGCTTAGGAAGAAAGAAGCAAAAAAATAATAAATAATAAAAGAATGCATTAAAACCATACTCAATTGAATGGCTCATGTTGCTTATGTTTAATTATGCTATGCAAAGAGACACATGTTCATTAGATAAACTATTATTATCTGGCATATTTTTTTCAATCATCTTTGGCAAGACGACAGGAAATTCTACCAACATACGAAACTTTATCAGACATGTATTAAAGTTCACATTAAGGTGTATCAAGTGGAGCAGAAAGAGACCTAATAAAAAGACGCATATATCTAGTACTTACCGATACAAATGACCAATATAGAAGGCAATTTAGTAAGGAAGGTGCTTGTACCGACAGCCAAGTGCCCTTAAACCACATCAAGTAATAAATGCTTAAGACAATTCCATTGTATGGCATGTATAAGTGTTGTAGCTCTATTACAGGCAACTCATATATTCTAGATGCAACAATTTTCTGCAAAAGCTCTTGCTGTCCAATGGTCAAACAAAATACTGATTTATGGCGTGCCAGATTATAGTTCTCCACTAAGTTCTGCATCTTATCTTTCATGATCAACAGGCACATGATATTCAGCCATGAAAATCATGAGGAGAATATAGACATAAGAGGTGCAGACAGTCCCATTAACCTCTATCCAGAGTTGGTTGAGCTCTTTCTCATGAGACATTGCAAAACCTACGGTCAAAGTTATTCGCCAGCCCCTCCCGGATTCCTAATACCTGTTGAGTTAACTTAGTTTCAACCCCCTCCTACACTTTTTCCATCCATTTCAGCTTCGCGTACCCTCCAAGAGTTCGCGATCGTATGCACACAAGGTAAGAATTAAAAACAAAAATATCGGCGAAAAGCAGATTAAGAACAAGGGAAAAAGGAGAGTTCTTGATGAATCTACCGAGGACACATAAATGAGCCGTATTCGATCTGACTCAGCTGCCAAAAAAAAAAGATCGCACGATCACGTTAGCCACGAACACCGAATAATTAAGGACATATGAACTCGCAACAAGAAGACACAACGGTATCCGCACAACGACATTCCTTACATAGTTAGTCGCGCACGGAGCTCCATCGACATGATAGTGATGCGGAAACGCCCCGACCTTCCACATGAGATCAAAAATGATCAAAAAACAAAAAAAGGGAAAAATTTTGAAAACCGAGAGAACAACAAGCAAAGCAAGACGTTGGAGATTAAACGAGTTCTAACCTCGGAAAACGACTGCACCAGTAGACTGGACAGGTAGTGGCGGTACTTGGGCTCGAACCTGCCGTTCAATTCGACCGCGCTCCTCTTCCATGGGCGCCTGCGACATCATTTCGACGGGAGCAAACGGAAAGGCGCGGCGCGATCAGAGTTTCCGCGTCGGGCAGAAACGGAATCGGAGGGAATGCGCGAATTTGGGCAAGCGAAAGGCGGTACCTTATGAGAGTGCTCTTCGGAGCGCGAGCTGAAGGTTCCGCCGGGACGAGGAACTTGTCCATTGCAGGAGAGGAACTGCAGTTTGGACAAAACGAAAGTGTGCTTTGGACAGAGAGAGAGAGAGGGAGAACGAGGATCTTGTTTTCCCGCGTGGTGTGCGTCTCGCTTTGGGGGCCGGACAGGGGTTCGGGCCGGGGGATTTGCTCCGGTTCGGATTTGGAAAAAGTGGATTTTGTTTTCCCTAAAAGTCATGTTGCCAATAGAGGTAGGCACATTAAAAGACTTCAAATTTATAAATAAATTACAATCTAGTCCTAAATTAAAATTATTACATAATTACAATCAAATCATAAATATTACCAAATTAGTGTAATCAAATCCTACTTCATTCAACTTAAATGCCGATGTGACTTCTTTTTATTAGTTTCTCTCTCATTTGTTGCAATAATTTGACTAAAATATACGCCGTTACGGTTCAAATCTGATTTTTTAATCTGAACTTTATTTACATTGAATAAAAAAAAAAGAGATAATTTTGCTTTGTTTTTTTCACTTTTTTTCTTTCTTTTTTTGTGTTCTAAAAAAGTTAGCTTATTTTTAATATAATTTAAATAAAAAATAAAATTACAAGTTTTGGTGCTCACTTTAGTACTAAAATTTTCGTCAGATCATTTATGTATCATATCGATAAAAAATGATCACTTAAGTATTTCCAACGATAAATTCTAACCACGAGTTCTATGTGTCATTTACAATTAAATGTTAATTGCGATGTGATTTTTTTAATTAATTATGTCGTGATCCAAATTTCCAGAAAATTTGAACCTCGAATATATACATAATTTAATTTCACTTCAATTCTCTGATAAATAACTAATTTATTCTCAATTGTACAAATAATTCAACCTCAACTAATATGCACCCAGACTCCTATACCGAAACACGTCTCCACCATCGCTACACACTTTGATCCAATCTTTATGAGTGATATTCAGAAGCCACAATCTAAAAGCTCCTTAACTCTTGAACTATTGAACTACGAATTGACTGCCTTGCCCATTGTCATCGACAACGAGCGGAATTTTGAAGCCCGTCAATGGTCTATTGACTTACCGCCAATGTTAAAGTACCAAGCGACAGATTGATGGGAACCCACTCTATCAACTCCACGACGACTCATATGATAGAACTACACTTGGTAGATGTTGCCTACAATTCAAGTACAAGCACGCTTTGATATTCACAATCAAATCGGGAATGCATCCTACATATGTCTAAAAAATGTAGGTGTGACCTCAAGGCCAATAAATGAAATCTCTAAGTCTAAATTAAAGGATTCACCTTACCACTCAACCTTATACCAACAAATAACGTGAATTCAAGACAAGTACAAAATAACAATATATGACAAATGCAAAAGCAAATGCATTATCTTCCCTATCATGATATGATGATGGAAATCATTAGCAATATTGCATGAAATTGTCCACTCAAGTGTAAAAAGATGGTTTATTATGTCATGATGAGCATATACCACATAGTAGCTCACTAATACGTACAAGTAAATTTCTAACTTCTACTTATCATTGGATATCGACTAACGAGGCATTGTCACCATCAAGTCATAAGGAACGGAATCATACATACCTATTTCCGATGCCTCTTAACCCTTCCATAAGGGTGTTTTCTACGTCGACAAGGATAAATGCATCACTATGCATGCGCATAATGATGGTTATTTCTTAACATTATATTGTGGCTACACAAACCATGTCATGATCTCAACCTTGTCGAGAATCATTTCACATGGTTACACATCTAGCTAACTCAAAAGTCTCATCTACATACTCATACAAGGAAATTCGCTCCATGGCATATAAGTTGTAGCAAAGTTAGATGAAAATCACGTTGTTAGCACCATATAAGATAAAAATAAATAAAAAAAATCACATAGGTATTTTCCGTTGTCAAGTTAGATGAGATTAACATAAGGACTTAATTGCGCCAGTTTGATAAATTTTATGACTTAATTTTACTTTCTAAAGTTTAGGAGTCTATTATACTTATTCTTAATGAAAAAACAGCAAACGAATCTAATATGTGTATATTTAAAGAGATTCGAGGGTTTCAAATTGAATACAGCAAAATTTAAGCCCCAACGAAGTAGTATTTGTGTGACAAAAAAAAAAAAAAACGAAGTAGTACTTAATGAAACATTAGTTAGAGAGAAAGAGCATCTGTTTTTCGTGTTCCCTACACTTACTTTGCGCCTGTAGTTTGTTCCATATTTTATTTGAGAAAAAAAAAAAGGTTTTGTTTTCTAGAAATGACAAAAGATAAAGTAATGAAAAACAGCAAACGAATACAATATTTGTACATTTAGAGAGATTGCGAGTGTTTTAAATTGAATATCGCAAGATTTAATTCTCCTAAGAAGAAATACCTAAAAAAAAGCGTCGGAGAGAGAGAGCAAGCATATGTTTTCCGCATTTATTACACTCACTTTGACCGGACAGGATTTGAGTAGTGTAATTTGTTACGGTTTTGATTTGAAAAAGAAGATTTGCTTTTTAAAAACGTCATAAGATCAAGTGATGAAAAACAGCAAACGAATCTGATATATGTACTTTTGAAGAGATTCCGAGTGTTTCCTATTGAATACCACCAGACAAAAGCCTCCAAAAAGTACTTAACAAAAAATGCGTTAAAGAAAAAGAGAGAGAGCATCTTTTTTCATAAGGTTCATTGCACTCACTTTGAGTCAAAGAGGATTTGGGTTATGTAGTTTGTTCGGATTTTGATTTGAAAATGAAGATTTTCTTTTTAGAAAACGTCAAAAGATCAATTAATGAAAAACAATAAGCGAGTATGATATTTGTACATTTGGAGAGATTCCAAGTGTTTTAAATTGAATACCACAAGGTTTATGCCTCATAAGAAGAAATGCCTAACCAAAAAAAAAAAAAAAAAAAAACGTTGGAGAGAGAGTAAGCATATATTTTCCACATTTATTACACTCACTTTTTTTTTTTTTTTTTTTTTTTTTTGTCGGTCCTACTTTATTTCTATTCTAAATTTCGCTTAGACTTTTTGTCCCGCTCCTTGTAGGCGTGGGAGTCGAAACCCACACCTGAAACTAATTTTGTTGTCAGTCCTACTCTATTTCTATTCTAACTCTCGCTCTCAGACTTTTGCCCTGCAAAACCCACACCTGAAACTAATTTTTTTGTCAGTCCTACTCTATTTCTATTATAACTCTTGCTCTCAGACTTTTGTCATGCCTCCTTGCAGGGCATGGGAGTCGAAACCCACACCTTAAACTAATTCGTCCTCACCCCAACCCCTGAGAAGGTGGGGATTCGAACCCCCCACCTCCCCTTTCCATGTTGGAAGGGTGACCATTGGATATTACACTCACTTTGACCGAATAGGATTTGAGTAGTATAATTTATTACGGTTTTGTGTTGAAAAAGAAATTTTGCTTTTTGAAAACGTCATGAGACCAAGTAATGAAAAATAGCAAACAAATCCGATATTTGTACGTTTGAAGAGATTCCGAACGTTTCCTATTGAATACCGTTAGACGAAAGCATCCAAAAAAGTACTTAACAAAAAATGCGTTAAAGAGAGAGAGTGAGCATCTTTCTTCAATAGGTTCATTGCACTCGCTTTGGGTCATAGAGGATTTGGGTTGCGTAGCTTATTCTGATTTTGATTTGAAAATGAAGATTTTCTTTTCAGAAAACGTCAGAAAAAAACAATTAATGAAAAACAACAAGCGAATCGGATATTTGTACAATTTGGAGAGATCTTAAGCGTTTCATGTTGAATACCGCAAGTTTAAGCCCTCAAAGAGTACTTGGAGAGAGTAACATCCGTTTTCCCGTGTCTACTACACTCATTTTGGGCCAAACAGACTTTGGGCCATGTAATTTGTTTCGCTTTTGATTTGAAAAAGAAGATTTTGTTATTTGAAAACGTAAAAAGATCAAGTAATAATAAATAGCAAACGAATATGATATTTATACTTCGACCAAAAAAAAATGATATTTATACATATACAAAGATTTCGAGTATTTCATATTGAATATCACAAGATTTAGGTTTCTCAAGAAGTACATAAGAAAAAAAGCCTTCGAGAGAGAACATTTTCATGTGTTCACTACACTCACTGTGGGTCATATAGGATTTGGATCGTGTAGTTTGTTTCCGTTTTGATTAAAAAAATAAGATTTTTTTTTTCACAAAACGTCAAAAGATCAAGTAATGAAAAATGACAAATAAATCCAGTATTTGTACATTTAGAGAAATTCCGAATGTTTCATATTGAATACCGCAAGATTTAAGTCCCCAAAGAAAAGTACTTGACCAAAATTGCGTTTGAAGGAGAGTGAGCATATCCCGTTCACTACACTCACTTTGGGTTGGACAGGATTTGGACCATGTAGTTTGTTCCGGTTTGATTTGAGAAAAAAAAAAAAAGAGAGAGAGAGAGATTTTGTTTTCAGAAAACAAAAGATCAAGTAAAGAAAAACAAGCGAATCTGTTTATTTGTACAATTGGAGAAATTTGGAGTGTTTTATACTGCGAGATTTAAGCCCCTAAAGAAGAAGTGCTTACCCAAAAAATGCGGTAGAGAGAGAGCGAGCATTTGTTCTCCCACGTTTACTACAATCAGTTTGGGCCGGATAGAATTCGGGTTGTGTAGTTTGTTCCGGTTACGATTTGAAAAGGAGCATTTTTTTTATAAAAAAAAAAAAAAAAAGTAGAAAGATTAAATAATGAAAGAAAAACAAGCGAATATGATATTTGTACATTTGGAGAGATTCTGATTGTTTGATATTGAATGCTGCAAGAATTAAACAACCAAAAAAGAACTTATCAAAAGTTGACTTCCCAAACATGTAATGAAATGCAGAGGCTTCTGATTCTGTTCTTATGCTGCTGGCTTCGATTGGCCTCGTGAAAGCATATATGATTCGATCAACGCATGTACTGAGTAACTTAGGGAGTGAATGATAACCATTTTGGCTAGAAATTGATTTATGGAAGATAAATAGATTTTTCTATTTCTATTTCTAGAAGAGTTTCTAAGTAAAAATAACCGTTTGATAACGACACAAAATTTCTATTCCAAAAATAGAAATTACAAAATTTCTTCATTTTGGTCGTCGTCCATATGATCGGCGTCGGCGTCCGGCGCAATCAACGAACGATGTTCGGCAGACGACGGATGAATGACCGGTTGACGAACGATGAGAAGAATTTTTATTTCTCATTTTTGTTTTAGAAATAGAAAAATAGAAAATTTTTACTTCCGATTTCTATTACAAACCTATTTCTGAAACAATAATCTATTTCAGAAATAGAAAATTTGAATAATTTTATCAAACGGATTTTTATTTTAGAAACAAGTCTAGAATAGAAAATTTGTTTCTGGAACGGAAACAGTGGTTGTCATGCACCCCCTTATCCATCTAGTTTTCATCCGCGACAAATCTGATGTAAGCCACATCTGGTGATCCTTACATGAGGCAGCATTACAAAATTCGGAAGAGGAAGTCTTTCGAGATTGCAGAGATTGTAACTGGTTCACAACTTGCCATTTAGAATTTGCAGATAGAGAAATATCTCTTGCTTTGAATAATTTATAATGTTGATTAATCCAGCAAGACGCTTAGCTAGATTCTTCAACTAGTTTTTAGCGGCACTTAAAAATAAATCGGTCGAACTTTTACAACTTCCACTAAGACCATCGCCTCCTAGCGATTGCATCCTTCGATCCAGTATAAGTTTGCTTCCGATTCCTCTTAAAATCTCCTCCAGCCGACAACAGCTGCCTTTGCCGCTCTGAAGAGATCTTGCTTGATTTCACATTTGTAGTAATCTCCTTAAGAGGACTTACTGATCTAGACTTGGTTTGCCCTCCAACTGATTTCATCGAGAAACTTGAGGTCTTTTCCGCTACCGAATTATGGGTTTTCCTCAAAGTATTTCCACATTTTTCTGCTGGTGTCTCCTGCTGTTTGGCGATGGACGCTTGCGGTCTGGATTTAGGAGAGCTATCCGAATCAGAAGAGGAAGGGCTAGTTGAACTGTCCATGTCATAAAGGAGATTATCTGCCATGACAGGGAATTGACTGGTGCTGGCATTGGTTTCTATTTGCGAAGAGGGTCTTCGCAGTCTTGTGAGTTGAACAACCTGCAGATGACAGAATTCAGGCAATTCAAATAACATCACACAAAGGTAACCCTTGAATATAAATTTCTATGTTATACTTCTTGGGCTTTTGCAAAAGAGTCATTTCAGTTGTTCACCGTCCTGAATCAATTCCTGTCTAACATTGAGCTGTGACATATGTATTGGTTCATTTTTTTACTCAGTTGTGGAGACCAAGAAATTTCAACACAAGATATCATTCATGCTGTGAAGAAAAGGCTCAGCGGACGGAGCAGTCAGCTGTTTCCTTATTCTCAACTCCTAAGAAAAATACAACGAAATAAAATGTAAAGGTTCCAGCAGCATATCTTTATTTTCTTGCTTAGTTTTCCCAACAAATAACATAGCATTTAAGCACTAGTATCTCACCTTTTGTTCGAGAATTATCATGTCCTTCTTGAGCTTTGTAATTATCACATTCTTCCTGCGTATAATGTCTTCAAGTTCTGCAACCCTCTGGTATCATGAAAAATCTTAACAATCACAAAAAGGAACCCTAAGAGAGAAGACGGAAGCAGTAAGTTAAATAAGAGAATTTGCCTTGGAGCCAGCAGCATCGCATGATTGCAGAAAGCTAGTGAGCTCTTTTATTGTTGCATCCTTTTCTTCACACTCTCTCTTGAGATTGTATACGTCTTGTTCTATAGCTATAGCATTTGTCTGTAGGAAAACCCGCATCAGAGTCATTCTCATAAAAGTCGATCATTTCATTGCCACACCTAGAAGGCTAGGGACACATGAGTTCAAACAGATCATGTTTATATTACTTCTGCCTGCAAGGATGCTGAAATGCACATAATTCAATATTTTTTAATCTACCGCCTTGAATAGATCATGCTAGGAAAATCCTTAATAAATTGAGGAGAGGATGAGAATTGTATGACAACTAAAGCATATTTTCAGAAAACTCCATTTGCAGCTTTGCATAGAACAAAGCTTTCGGATCAAACTAGGAGTCAAACTAAAATGGCTATGACTACACAGGCTCTAATTAACAAGAATCAATCCAATAAGCAGTTACAATATAAAAGCATAAGCGACTAAACCAAAGAAAAGAAACTGCATGTATGTTCAACACCTGAATTTCAGCTGCAGATGTCACACTTGAAGCCCAATCCGACAAGTCAGACATGCGTCGTTCCTCTGGTTCCGCTTCTTCTGTGAAGGTCATCTTTGACTGGTGGATATCATTCCCGTTGGAAACTCTCATAATAGAATTACCCTATGCCCCAAACCACAAAAAGGGAATAAGGAACATCATGCTTGCAGACTGCTTTAACAAAGTGAATAAAGAACTGAAAAATGTGACTTCAGGGCAAAATTGAGCTTTTGTATGAAATCTGCTTCCTGAGCAACGGTGATGATTGTCAAAATTATATCGCATCACGACACCAAGATGCCACGGGTGCTGTTTGGTTATTCTGGAATGGCACGACTGACCATACATTCACAACGAACGATTAGTTCTTTGGACATAATGTGTGTGTCACGCAACTTGTAATCCACACTAACACTAGGCTAGATGATAAACTTTCCCAAACCGAACTCCACACCTGCCCTGAAAAAGAAAAAGTGCATCTTCAAGTTTTGCCTTACCATCTGTCCCCCGAACTGTTTGTGGTGCTGATCGCATAACCAACAACCACAATCAACAAATTCGATTCCGTTCGATTCGAAGCTTGCATCGAACGGGAACCCAAGGTTCTTGACATCGGATGCTTCCATGCCATTTCCCTCTCGGTCCTTGACATTATGGACTTGCTGGCACAATTTATCGAGCTTCTGCTGCATGCTTGACAGAATCTGATCCTGAAAGATTGGTCATCAAAGTAAAAAACAAGTGAGTTCTCATGTCAGGCTCAGAAAAAGCGGATCGAGCCGAAAAGAGAATGAATTCATCAAGCAGGCCAAAGGAGAAGATTAAAGGTTGTTAAAAGGCCTTTGGAAATGCCCTAAAAAGTAGAGCTTTGCCACAATCAATCAGAACTCGCTTAATCCCGACCCGCGTAACGAATCTCAACTCGCACTTCAAGCAGCTAACACACAAAATGATCTTGATAAATTCCGTAACAAATCAACAAACCCTAAGTTCCACGGAGTTTCTGAGCTGCGAAATCATCCGGTTCTTCCTCGACTCCGCGACGGCCACGCCGATGACGGCGACGAGGAGCACCCTCTGGCCGGGGCTGAACAGCTCCCAGGCCACCGCCTCCTCCGGGCCCAGGCCGCCGCCGATCGCCCGGGCGGAGGTAGCCTCCTCCGCGTTCACGAGACGGCCCTGGAGGGAGACGTACGCCAGCCTGCGCGCCGAGGGGACGGGGCGGGCCGGCTCGGCGAACTGGCTCGAGAGCCGGCGCGGCGCGGGGGAGGGCGCTGCTGCGAAAGGGGCGAGGGACACGAGGGTCGGGGAGGCCCATCCGGAGCCGTAGCCGGAGCCGAACCCGAGATCGGGGTCGGACTCCGCTTCCTCCATGGCGGCGGCCGGAGGAAACGCGATTGCCCGGAACCGGGGAATGGAATGGGGGAGAATTTGTGGGGGAAAAAATTGAATTTTTATTCGAATTTTGGCGATCGCCGTTGGAATCGAATGAGGACAAGTTTCCTGCGGAGGAAACGGATGAATCGGGAATTCAAATCGATTTCGGTTTTGGGAGGGAAAGTTCGAAACGGGAATGGAACGTTAGGTTCTTCCCCCGGCGCTTCCGCGCGCCACGTGTTGTTGGAACCTAACCGTGTTTCTTTTTTCTTTTTCTTTTTTTTTTATAGGAAGAAGGCGGAGGTATTTATGGTATTTTTCCTGCTTACCGAAATTACTGAGATGTATGGCTAAGAATAAATGTGGACGCGGAAAGGGGTAATGTAAATCCATTGCGCTTGCCTAAAAGTCAGGTTTTTTTTCAGAAATGGGAAGGCGATTCCCATATGCAAATCAGATAGCGAAGTTAATTAAGTTGCCTTCTCTAGATTTTGGTAAAAGTTAATTACCCTTTTTAAGTGAATTGACTAAATCGCCTTCTTTTTTTAAGATTTGGCTCAAAAGTTACCGACGTCTCTCTCTCTCTCTCTCCATTTCCTTCTCACTCTTTGGCACGCCCCCTTTACCTAAGTTTAAAAAAATTATAATAATAATTTATCTCTAATATCTTTTCAAGTCACGACACTAGTTACAATTTTTTGGATGATTGTTCGCCTATTCGACATATGAGCCGTGAATGATCAATGTCTTTTATTAACACAAACATTATTTCGAAATTGAAGAATAATTTCTCTTTGTTCAATCACATAATTACGCAATCATAATGGAGAGTCAAGCCTAGTTACTGTTCCTCATTTTCAATCTCATGTTTCCTCGTAAAAAAGGCATACTCGCTCTCTACATATATGTAGTCGTCCGGTATCATGAGATTATGAACGGTATTAGTGATTTTCCTCGTATTTATATCATAAAAAGGTTTAGTCCCAATTTTTCTTTCGTTTTAATTTTTTTTTCGATAGTCTTTGTGGTTCAGATTGGAAGAAACGAATAGAATAAATTCTAAATTGAGTTTCTATATAAATGTGCATTCTTGTTAGGTTCTCTTTGCCTTTTTGAAATAAATTTAGATTACTCTCTCTAAAAGGAAAAATACTGAAATAAACCAAGATAAGAAACGCTGCGTTTGGGAAATACTTTTCCAAGGAGGTTGGGCCAAATCATAGGTGTTTGGAAAGTTTTTTCGAAACCCCATTTAGCAAAGGTGACCCTTCAAAAGGTTGAAAGCCTAAGATAGGTCCTAAAGTGTCCTAGGCTTTCAACTTTCTCCACATGCAAGAAGGCTAGGGTTAAAAAAAAAAAAAAATTATTCCAAAACTATCCTCATTAACATTTTGATTTTCTGGTTTGGCCCTCATTTATGATTGTTCATCTTCTTCTCAATTAAAATCAGCCAATGTGGTTACACGTGGTTGTGAGGGGTTGACATAGAGGTCGATGTGGCCCTAGCGACTCGAGCAATTGTTGCTAGGAGTCGCGCGACCTCAGCATGGGGCCACGCAACTTAGGCGAGTGTCATCTAGGTTGCACAACCTTCACGACGCCGTCTAAGATCGCCTGATCTCGACTGCCCTCAAGGGTTGTGCAACCTTAGTGAGCGGTTGCCTAAGGCCATGTGACCTTGCTAGCCCTCATTGGGGTTGAGCAACTTTTGTGGGGGGGTTGTGCGACGGCCCTCGCCAGTGGTCTCTAGGGTTCAGCGGAGGTCTTGTGACCTTTGACAATGGCCGCTAGCGATAAATATAGATTGCCGTCAGTCTCCGCCCTTTGCAGATCAACTGTTTTTTATTTTATTTTATTTTAATAACAAAAGTCCTTCGTAAATATAATTTTTTCGAACACTATTTTACTTAAAGATATATTTTTTTTTTGTTCAAATACTCAAAGGTACTTCATAATAGACATTTTGATTACGATTCAACAAATACAGTTTGCAATTTTAGAAAATTGCTTTAACTTAAAGTCTTTTACATTTTGCCAATGACTATCTCAAAATTCTAACAAAACCCAGCTAGAGTAGCAACTGGCGAAACATAACTGCCGAAAATTATGTAATTAAATATCAACACACGCTTAACCGAATTTGAAGGATAGTTTCGCCTTTTAATTAGAAAGACGAATAATAGCTCCACCCATTCGCAAGCGCTTGCCGTATTGTCCGGTCTCCTTGGCATTACTCCTTTTCCAATTACAAGGCAAGTGATTATTGATACACATGACCCTAAAAGAGCTATGACTAGCAAGTTCCATTTACAACGTGTGATTTAATTTCATTCTCATTTCGTTGGCGACTTGATGGAAATTCGCAAAAGAGACACGTAGACACAGCAAATGGGCCTGGCCCAAGGAGCGATTGGGAAAGAGAGACACCGGCACGACACAACATGACATGGCACGGCACAGTAGACCCGGTCCATTAATAGGATGGGGCAGGTCAAAGCATGATTTGGGCCGGCCAATTCGCTATCGCTGGAGGGCGTGCCTGTATAGTTCAGCCCACAAAACATGTTTGAGCTTGGGCTCAAGTCGAATCACTGCTGGGCTAGTCGACAGAATTAGCTATAGAAAATGATGGGCGAGATTCTATCTGCACCCTTTTCATTTTTCAACTAAAGTGCAACATTACCGACCAAAACTAAAATGCAACATTTTAAATTAATTGATCGGATTACCCTATATTTACTATATAAATCAAGCATTTATTATCCATATCCCTAATACACTTAACCATCTCCTTCAGCAACCCACACCAAATAACCATTATCATGTTATTTACTTTTTTAGGTTCTGTTTATTTTGTAGAAAATGAATGATTTGAAAAAAAAAAAAATTCCTAAAAATGATCGCTTGTTTCTGCTAAATGTTGAGTAATTGTTGGATCTCTTAAGGTGTTACCATCTCTTTAAGATTTTAAATAATAAACGAGTTGCATATTGAATTCTCGCTAAATATTCTTCTTTTAAGTGAGTTTGTCTTGCTTTTGGTAGAATAAATAGAATTCCCTTTTGTTCTAGGTTCAGCATATATTCAAGGAAAATTTCAAACTAAACCAAGATAAGAAGGTCAAAGTCAATCATTTTTGGATTTAAACTAGAAAAATTTCACTATAAAAGTACTAATCCATGCTCGATTGAATTGGTATTTAAATTGCAGTTTGGTCAATCAACTAAAAACAACTTATTATAATTTTAGAAAAATGTGTAGGTCTTCTTCCTCCCTCATCACCCTCACGCTGGTTGGCTTTGGCAGAAAAAAGAAACGTACAAACTAGGGGTGAGGCAGGGGATCACGAGGGCAGCATGATCCCACGGCCGGAGATCAAGCCAGCCGTGACAGGCTGGCGGTGGCAGAAGCCATGCGTGCCCGTCGTTGGCCGAGCTTAAAAGAAAGAGAGCAAAGTGAAGAGAAGGGTGGTTTTTCTCGGCTGCTTTTTTGGTCAAGAGAGAGCTCGAAGGAAAGCTTCGCCATCGTCAGTCGTCCGCCCGAGAGCCGCCGTCCGCCACAGCGCCCCACCCGAACCAGAAGACACTAACAAAGCAAACCTAGTGGTCTTGCCGTGGGGAGCCGAAAGCATGAAACGCTACCATTTCGTACTCGTACATGGCGCCTGCCACGGCGCGTGGAGCTGGTACAAGCTCAAGCATCGGCTTGAGTAGGCCGGCCACCGCGTCACAGCGCTCGACCTCGCTGCCTCCGGCACCAACACAAAGTCCATACACGATGTCCACACGTTCCGCGAGTACACCGAGCCACTGCTGGAGCTCCTGGCCTCACTCGGGGCGCACGAGAGGGCAATCCTCGTCGGCCACAGCTTGGGCGGCTTGAACTTGGCTCTCGCTGCCGACAGGTTCCCAGACAAGATATCGGTAGCTGTTTTCCTGGCGGCTTTCGTGCCAGACACCGCACATAGGCCGTCATACGTGCTGGAAGAGTACTGCGCGAGGGCTCCGGAGGGAGCATGGCTAGACACTCTTTTCACGCCCCTCGGAAAGCCTGACAAACCCTTGACGTCCGTGTTCTTCGGCCCCCACTTCTTGTCATCCAAGCTCTACCAGTTGTCTCCTCTTGACGATCTGGAGCTTGGTAAGATCTTGGTGAGGCCGGGTTCGTTGTTCTTGGAGGACCTGAGCACGTCGAGCAACTTCACCCGCGAAGGGTACGGGTCCACGACGCGGGTCTATGTGGTGTGCAAACAAGATCTGGCGATACCCCTGGAGTTCCAAAGGTGGATGATCGCGAGCGGCGGGGCGCACCACGTCGTGGAGGTGGATGGGGAGGATCACATGGCCATGCTCTCGAAGCCGCAGGAGATCTGTGATTGTCTGTTGGAGATTGGGGCCAAATACGAACGTGCTCAACATTTACCACGGTATTAGGGGGCTTTGGTTTCTGCTCGATGGTTTGCAATTTCATTTTTCGGATTCTTGAGTTTGGTTTGTAATTCCTTTTCAGTTGTTGCGTCAATACGAGCATCTTTTATCGTTTTGGTTTGACTCGCAAAAAAAAAAAAAAAAAAAAAAATAACAAACAAACTTTCCGAGCTATTTTCTTAAAAAATGAGAGTTTCTTAACTCTAAAGTGCGCTAAAAAATTGAGTAAGCCCTTAGGGCTCTATCTTAGGATTTCAATTGTCTTCAAAGACAATTACTTTTGTTTGCATGCTTTTGCTGTTTTGATCCTTTTAGTCCAGTTAAGATCAGCATTTATCTTTCCCTTAATGGTAAATTTTTGCTTTCTATGTAATTTATTTAAACGCTTTCCTTGGCTGCTAATTGTTATTTTAATGATTGTGCACCCGTATGATCACTTTACATGTTAGTGGATTGGTCTAAAATTAATCCAAAATGCTTAACACAATTTCTTTCTAAAATGAACAAGATTATGTACCGAAATGATACTATACTAATCAAATCCCTGACCCTAAATTCTCTGATTGCATAGGAAGTGTGGTACACTACCATGCCTCCCTTGGTTTTCAGCCGACCCCAATAAGCTAGTGACAACTCCTTATTACAAAATTCCTATGAACCTTCCAATGTCGCACGAGGTATGGCCTTGGGAGAACCCGTGCCTAATCATGGGCCAGTCGTTTAGATAATATCCCTAAACCTATTCCCTTTCTTGAAGGGTAGGTCGCGACAAGACTCAACAACTGATTTTGACTTGTCATGGCCTCATTAGGAAAGCGATACCAACTCATGACTAGTTTGTGCATGAAAGGCTAAATCTGTTTTCAAATCTCTTAAAAGATATATTTATTTTAGTTTAGAACTCCTAACACCAACCGTCCTGACGTCACTCCCACACACCAATTATATTTATCCCATCCGCATCACTTACTCTTCACTCGATAATCCTAAGCTCCTTTCACAATGGTTACAAATACGAGAGAATTACGGACTGCAATACAAACATCTTGGTGAAGAAAATTCAGTAGTAAAAGAGTCATAAAAATATTCGATTTAGGCCGTTGTCTCTTGATTAAGAGGAGATCTTGGTCGCAACAAGACTCAACAACTGATTTTGACTTGTCATGGCCTCATTAGGAAAGCGATATCAACTCATGACTAGTTTGTGCATGAAAGGCTAAATCTGTTTTCAAATCTCTTAAAAGATATATTTATTTTATTTTAGAACTCCTAACACCAACCGTCCTGACTCCACTCCCACGCACCAATTATATTTATCCCATCCGCATCACTCACTCTTCACTCGATAATCCTAAGCTCCTCTCACAATGGTTACAAATACGAGAGAATTACGGACCGCAATACAAATATCTTGGTGAAGAAAATTCAGTAGTAAAAGAGTCATAAAAATATTCGATTTAGGCAGTTGTCTCTTGATTAAGAGGAGATCGATGGTTCGAGACTTTTAGGCCTATTATAAGGCTTGACAAAAAAACGAATGGGATGATTATTGTAAAAAAGAGAGAGAGCTTTATTTCGATAACGTAGGATTATTTGGAGGCGGAGAAACCTCAAGTAAATATGCCCACGTAAGAGTATGTATTCTATTCACTCGATCTTCTCTTTCACATACATGTTTGGAAAATGGATTTATGTGACGGATCACGTAGTGCAATTGATCAATTAAAAGTGAGATGCATACCCACGTGGCATCAAGTAAGACGAGACTTATAGCACACGGACAATAATGATTAGTCGATTACACCATCCTTGAGCTGTGTGGAGGCTAAGGTGAGCCCCACAACTCGTTCAGTCTCACCAGGCTTGACTTATCTTATCACCTTAGTGGAAGCTACACCCGTCAAATGGGTGGTCCAGTCAAGTTTGGGTTGAGTCAAAAATAGTTCAATCCAAATTGATTCATTTAACTCGTTTTGACCCATTTCCGTATAATGCAAATTTAGTAACTCATACTTAATCCAACGCATTTTACCAAAACACTTTTATATTTAACCAAACATGGGAAAACTCGTATCCAAACTAAGATAAGACCATAGAGTGAGTGAGTGCGTGTGAGAGAGTTGAGTTGGGTCGAATCTAAATAAGTTGCAAATATATTTAATACCGATATTATTTGAGCTTATAATAATAAATTCATTTATGATCCATTTACTAAATATAATTATCATATATAATAACCCAACATATCAAGTATAAATTAAGAAATAGGTCGATAACTCATTTTGACAAGTCTAATGGAGGCTAAGGTAAGCCTTACGACTTCGTCTGTTTGGACCTACTTCTACCCGAGGACTAGAGGTGGCAAAATGGTACCCATGTATGACCCATTTAAATCATAAATGGGTCACTTATTTTTTGAATAAATTAGTTAAATGGGTTTAACAATTAAAGACTTAAGATGGATGGGTCTTAAGTGGGTTTTAAATGGGTTGGATTTAGAACCCATTTTCAAGCAAAACCTCACAATCTCTCTCTTCCCTCTTTAACTTTACAAAAATATTTTGGGAAAGAACCATGAAAAACCCCAAACTTTATCCAAAGTGACAAATTTACCCTAAACTTTTTTTTTTGTGATATGAAAATCCCTGAACTTTGCCAACCGTGACACATTTACCCCAAACATTTTTTGTGACACAAAAAACCCTGAACTGTCGTCGTGTAACACATTTACCCCAAAATTATAGGGCATTTTGGTTTTTTTACTTTTTAAATTTTTTTCTTCTTTTTTTTTTTTTTTTATCTTCTTCTTCCTTGGCCGGTGGAGGGAAGCGGCGTTCGGCAAGGGCTGCCCTCGCCGGCGTCGGGCGAGGGTAGCCCTCGGCCGACGCTGGAGAGGGCTGTCCTCGCCTGTTGCCGGCTAGGGCCGCCCTCACATGGGTCGGGCGAGGGGTTCCTCGTCGTCGGCGACGGCGAGGATGGCCCTCACCAAATCTAGCGAGGGCACCCTCGCCCAACGTCGGTGAGGGCTCGGCGAGGATGCCCTCGCGGCATTGGGCGAGGGCACGAGGGAGGCCCTCACTCGACCCGGCCCGAGGGCCGCCCTCGCCGACGCCGGCCAGCAATGGCCGGCGGAGGAAGAAGAAAGAAAAAAAGAAAAAAAAAAAAAGAAAAAAGAAAAAGAAAAAGGAAAAACAGAAAAAATAAGACAAAAATGCCTTTGATAGGGTAAATGTGTCACAGTTTGAAAAATTTGGGGTTTTTCACGTCACAAATTTTTTTTTAGGGTAAATGTGTCACTTTAGGCAAAGTTTGGGGTTTCTAGTGGTCTTTTCCCAAATATATATATTTTTTATAAAAATCGAAATTATAATTATTTTTTATTTTAATTTTCTTTTCTTTTTTCTTTCCTCTTTTTTCTTTCTTCTTCCTCCTTCCGGTGGCTGACACGGCGATGGCCAACCATCGGCTAGGCGAGCCTCAAGGGAGCCTCGCCGATTTGGTGAGACTTGAACTCGTCGGCGTCGAGTGAGGCTCGAGCCTCGAGCTCGCCGGCGTTGGGCGAGCTTGAGCTCACCAAGCGAAGGCCTCACCGACATTCGGTGAGGCTTGAGCCTCATCGATCTAGCGAGCCTTGAGCTCGCCGGCGTCGCGAGTCGGGCGAGCTTGAGGCTCGCCTGTGGCTGGTCGCCAGCTGTCGTCATGGCCAGCGGCCGGCCAAAGAAGAATAAGAACAAAAAAGAAAAATGAAAAAAAGAAAAGAGAAAAAGAAAAAGAAAATTAAAAATTATATTCTTAAAAAATAAAAATAAAATAATTAAAATTTTAATTTAAAAAAAATAATTAAAATTCGATTTTTTTAAATAATTATTTTAAAAATGATAAAAATTGTCCATTAAAATTTTTGTTGTATAAAACTATTTTAGCAATACCATTTTTAATATGTATATAAAAGAACTAACCTTTTTTAAGTTTAGTTAAATGGGTTGGGTATGGGTAAAAAATTTTGCATTATAATAAATGGGTCATAAATAGGTTAAATAAGTCAATTTAGGTCGAATCATTTATGACTCGATTCAAACTCGACCCGATCAGACCCATTTAACGAGTCGACGTTACAGCGGCAGAACTCACAATATCAAGACATGATGCGAGACGCAACTCAGGATGCCACCATGGAAGCACCTATTTCCGTCCCGACCAAATCACAGCGCAGCGAGACCAAAGTTGGATCCAACGGTCCCACCTACTTTCACCCCTCGAAGGTCGTGCGTATCGCAATGACTCCCCAGTAAGTCGGTCACCGTCTCCGTCTCTCTCACACTGATTATGGAAAGCTTCGTGTCCTTTCTGAAGCGATAAGGAAACAAAGCATATTTTTCCCTCTCACGAGAGACGGGGAAAGTGAGATCATCACTTACGTGGGAGTCACTTCCACGGATCCTCTTTATCGTGGAATATTATTGTTCGTACAAGATTGTGAAAGATGCGCGAGCATCCTCGATTATACTATTATAGATACGCAATGTCACCGATGATGAAATTTATCTAATATTTTTCCTCGGTCTTGTGTAAAGAAGAAAATTTTCTTTATGATGAGTGAAAAAGTCGGAAATAGATGATTTGCAATAGCAACCCCCTCTTCGTGTTACTGTGAAGGTCCGATACAGGCTGCAACACCAAATTGAGTTGTCCCCATAACTTCACTAAATTTTTAGCCGCTGAAAAATCTCTCCACACTAGATATGCAAACTAAACATTGCAACACAAGCTGTTTAGGAATTGGCTCCCGACAAATATCAAAGTAGAGTGAAAAAAAGAAAGAAGAAGGTGTCTTCCCAGAAATCACAAAGAAGTGGTACTTCCTTCCCGTTTTTCATTCTAGGCCTGTTCTTACTACGGAAAAGTCGCCTGAAATGGACTAAGATCAGTATAATCTCACGAAATTACTGGGCACATCACATGTCAACACGGGAGAGCAATATCTTTACATTCCCATGGCAAAGCTGTGAATCCGATTAATAAAATTCCTTTCCCGTCAATTTCACACTGACCCCATCTTTCTCTGCTTCCTTCGACGTGAAGGCTTCAAATGCTTAGCTCATTCGCAAAAACAGTAAAAATAAAAGAAGGGACCTAGAAAATGATAAAATTCTTGCAGAAATGGACAGACCCATCAATGCCAACCCACGACACTGACGCGTCTCCATCAGGTATCGTCTCTGGTTCAACTTAAAACATTTTCCCTTTTCGGGGGTCAAGTGAAAGATTTTCCTCTTTTTACCGACCATGATCTGGTAGCTCCTCGTTTTTTTGCTTCTATTTTTCGCAATCATCTGGTTCTGGTTACCTTAAATACGGGGGAATATTACACGACAAAATCCATCGTTTAAACGACCGAGCATCGCATGACAGCGCTGGGACACGCAGACCATGGAATGCAGATACACTAACAAGAGTCGCCAATTGACTAAACAACAACAGAGACACATCGGAGGCTGCCCTTAGGTCCGGGATCTAACCTCGACTTTGGCCATTTCGGGGGGGGGGGGGGGGGGTGGTCATTAATACCGGTCCCCTTCAACATCGACGGGCTAGGGACGAACGTGGGTGGCCCCCCCATCGCTCTCTCTTTTCCAATTCAATGCTTTTCGCCAACCATCGATCGCATCTCTCTCTTTATTGTCGTTGGCCACGCTAGCAACGAAACATTATCTTCCCCCCCTTATTGCTTTGTCCTCCCTCTTTTAATAAATACAAAGATCTAGCCGCAATTTAGGTGAACGTCCCAACCTAATCTATACAACACGAAAAGACATTTACTATCTGACACACCCTTTACACCAAAGAGGCTTTTCTTCAGGCCCTCTCTTGCTTTCCATACGGGGTACCCAGCAAGTTTCTGTTTCGGTTTGGCTTTTCAGAGCCTTTTTTTCTATCTTCGTAGCTTCTCGTCTCCACGCCTGACCATACCTACTATCTTCTTTTTCGCTTGCAAAGAGAAGCCCAAATTTGCCTTCTGAGAGTGCTCTCTTTCCTGCAAACTCCTATAGCTCTGTACAGGGCACACGAGTCTCCCTTCCTGGGATCTGGTGTGATTATTGCTGCTGCCTACTCAGGCACGTACATCTGGCACGATTCGCAGACAGGGCCTGCCAAAAATATGTGATAATTAGGAATCATGAGGAATCCAGTCCATGATCATCATATTTGGAAGGTTATGAGGCGCGTACGAACTTGATAGGAACTAGGAAGGGTTAATGGGTTTACCTTAACCTGTTTCTGGAGATCGTTTATGTAATCAACAGCCAAATCCAACATGTCTGCTGTGTTGGTTTGCTGCCAAGACAGAGTGCAAATGAGTACACTCAATAAATCAGTTTTCGTGGGCATCGGCAAGAGCAGATGAAAATTTTACCTTGTCCATGTTTGGCACGAGATCTTGTAGCTTCCTCATTCTTTCACTGATTTTGGTTCTCCTAACCTGATCACAAGCAGAAGAAACACTCCCAGGTTCACAAAAACTGCCCAATTCTATAACTGGAAGAGGTGATACCGTCTTACGGTCACCTGTTCACATATTGGAAACCGAACCTAAGCTTTGCGGCAATTCTTACAAAGTTTATGAAGAAATATCGAGCATGGATCTTACCCTCTCAGCGATGCTACGAGGATGAGTGGCACAACCTCGCTTTGCACGAATTTTACACGGCACAGAATCTTGCAACTGCAAAAACTTTTCAATGGAGGAAATCTCCGCCGAAGTTTTCGGCAAACTTAAGTGATGCGTCAAACCCATGGGAGGACGGCTCCTAACCTCCTCATTCTGAGCATAAAAAGGCAATTCAGTCGTTACACTAGATGCACATCAAAGTTGGGAAATCACAGTTGAGAAAAAATAGTACCACCAAATCTGATGCATTTACGCCTGAAAACTTCTTATCATCATCTCTGCTTCTTTTCGGAGCATTAAAATTTTCAGACATGCTGGCCGAATCCTCCCAAGAGCTCATAGGATAACCCGCAACATAATCGTTAGGGTTACCTTCACCAAAAGCTGCAGCTTCATCAATGGAGGCTTCCATGCGTTTATCCCCAAGCTCGGAAATCGGACTCATATGTCCCACAGCGGGCCTGGATGAGTAACTCATGTGATTGGTCAACCTATTCGCATTAGCAAAGGATGCCTCGGCATTTGCTCCGCCACAAGCGACAAAATTCCTCATGCTCTCCATAGAAGCAAAGCCTGCAATTTGCAGGCCAGTTATTGCCATTTCTCTGTGAGATTGTGCACTTTCAAGCAACCTTATCTTTGAGCATACCCAATAGGATCCCAGAAAAAACTTCCTAGTACCTAGCATTTACAGGCACTGAATTTCCTATTGTGGTTGTGCCTATTCCAAGTCAATTCTAGGTTCAAGCTCGCTTGCTCTGTGCTTCTATTGACTAATCTGCAAGTTCCAAAGAACTAGTAGAAAACCAGGTACTAAACGAGGAAAAACTTGCTAATAATAATTAATTTCAACTTGCATGAGAGAAGACAAACAGCAACTTGTTCCATCAACATCCTAAAAGTAAGAATTAAAAATCAAATGAAATCCCAGAATTGTGGCAGAAAATTAGTCAAAGATTGCGAGTCACAGCTTCATGAGTGGTCGAATCAATTCTGTAAAATCATTGCTAAACAGTGAAAACCACAAATCAATCTCAACGGAAAGCAACATGGAAAAAAATAGCACTCCAATACCGTTATCAATGTTGATGTTGGCGAATAGCCCTGCAGGTGAGCTGCTATGGCGAACGAGATTCGGATTCGAACCCCCAACTTTCGGCGGCGGCGGCAACCGATCCGAACCGGCGGCCCCGTAGGTCGAGCTTGGATTCGGCCGAGGCGGTTGAGGCTGTTGAGATGAGCTTTGATAGTAAGAACCGGACGAGTAGTTACTCTGCTGCTGAGGAATAACATTCGCTTCGCTCTTCACCGCCTCCATGAGCTGCGGTTGGGGATTGGTCACTTCGTTCTGCGGCGGACTCCGCTGAAATCCACCGAGATTCTGCGCCGCCGCCTCCGCCGCCACCGCCGGCGATTCGTCCTGGCCGCCGGAAATCAACCGCGCGAGGAACCGCTCCGTCTCCGGACTCGAAGGCCGGCCGAGGAACTCGTTGCAGAAATCCCTGTCGAGCAAGCTCGCGAAGAAGGAGCTCGGCGCGGATCGGTAACGCGACAGGCCCGAGCTCATCTGTTGCTGCTGGTGATGCTGAGGCGGCGGAGGCTCGTGACCGTGGTCCAGAAAAGCATGATGACGGTGCTGCTGCTGCTGCTGCTGCTGAAGATCCGATTCCATCTCGAGAAAAAAAAAAAAAACAAACCGCCGAAAAAAAATAAATAAAATAAAATCCGAATTCTCCCTTCTCGGAGCTCGGAAAACCACCGCGGATCGCCTAGTTTCCCGAAGAGACGCGATCGATTCGCAGGAATCTGCAGAACAGCTGGAAAAAAGCAGGAGAGCTCGCCGGATGAGTAATTCTAAAGAGAAGCATTCGTGGCGACGAAGCTTCCTCCTCGCTCCGCTTCAATCGCTGTCCGGATCTAAAGCCGGAGATTTGATCGGCCGTAGATATTTTCACATCGCTTCAGCGAAAAGCACCGTGCGGTCGAAGCTGGCGTAGCTTCGGGAACGGAGAAAGAAAGCGAGACGGAGACGCGAGGAGCCGAATCCGGAGCTCCGAATTTCCTTGGCTGTAGAGAGCAATGGAGCGACGATTAGAGATCCGAGCTTCTATCATTCAGGTGATCAAAACAACAGCAGAAGCAGCAGCAGAAGAAGAAGAAGAAGATTGGAGCACCTCCGGCGGAGCGACGGAGAAGCATGCGAGCTCGAGCGGCGACGGAAGAAGACGGCCGGAGCGTCGCTGTACGAAATGAAAGCCTTGTTCCTCTTCCTCCTCCTCCTCCTTCCCCCTCCACAAGTTTTTTTTATTTTCTCTTTTTTCTTTTTCGGGTATCGCCGGTGCGGCTATAGGAGGTGGTGGTGGTGGTGGTGGGGCTACTGATTGATGCTTGAGAGTGAACTTTGAGAGAGAGAGAGAGAGAGAGAGAGAGCGAGCTAAAAAGAGGGGTAAAAGAAAATTCTAACGAGGAAAAAGGAGGAGATAAATGAGGAGGGGAGATGTTGCCGCGCCAGCGAGGGCACCGGTACACGTGTGAACCCGCTTGTCAACATTAGCTTGACGAGACGCTGGTCCTCCATCTCGCTCGGCATCCACGACTCCCGTCTCGCCTTATTTATGCTCCCAAACTCTTGTTTTGCTCCGCGAAAAATATTTTTAGACAGGTATCTTCTTCATTTTCTAACGCTTAAATCACTTCTAAAAGTGAGTCAAAAAAAAAAAAACTTAAATTTAAAAAATAGAAAATTATTTTTCAGAATATAATTAAATATTGATGCTTGCATTTGAAACTTTTTGTTTAGGTAATGAAACATCAATACTCGTTTTTAAGTCCTTGGCAGCAAACCTAAATTTAGAGATTAGGGCTGTGTCCGCCGGGGTCCATCGAAGCCAACCCAAGTCTAAAACAACCGGTCCCAAATCCATGAGGGTGTGCTCAGGCCACCAACGTCCATGCCTAGGATCTTCGCCCTTGTGCTCGATTCCTTGACACGAGTCTGAGTCCATAGAGACTGGGCTTAGGAACTTGCTATCTTTGTGTGGCTCCACAACACCCTAGCATAGATCCATAAAAGGTTGGTTCTAAGACTTTGGTGCATTTGCCCTAGTCCTTAATACTCGCACTCGAATTCACCAAGGCCGCACCTAGGACCCCAATACCCATGCCCAGGTCTCTAATGCCCGTGCTTGGATTTGTCAAAGCTGAACTTGAGCTCCTGGCACTTGAGCCCCCTACACCTTGTGCCCGAACCTCGGTGCCCAAGCTCAAGCCCATCGAGGCTGAGCCTGGTAACCTAGTGCTTGTCTATGAGGCCTTGGCACCAATGCCGTTAAGGTTGAACTCGAGACCTCGACGCTTGGGACTGGCACGTTGGCGTCGAGCCCAAGTCTATCAAAGGCAGGGATTGTGAGGGAGAGAGGGAAGGAGGAGGGGTCATTTGTGATTGGAGTTGGTGCGCTCGGGTTGGTTGCGATGCTCGCCATTTGCTGTGGCGATTGTAAGAGGATCAACGGCCGTTGGGGTGGGCGCTCGGTGGACATAGGTAAAGAAGAGTCGAGGGTGCGCTAAAAAACTCTATTGAAGAAAAAAAAAATTGGTGCGATGATGACTAACGCTAAGTGGACATGGAAATGTCATTGGCCACAATAAAATTTATACAAGGAGCGCTAAAATTCCTAGATAATCGAGTGTAATATATGTCAACTATAGTTTAGTTTTACTTCAATTTGGAGATGCCTTGACATCACAGTTTTCAAGACAAACCATCGATTGCGCGATTTTCAATTGACACGTATTTATTTATTTTTGCATTTGAATTTGGATATTCATGTTTGGATTGGAGGCAAATAGTTTTGTATTTTCTAAGATACTGCTTTTTTTTTCCCTTAATTATTGACCACACTCAATAAAAAGTAATTTTCAGAATTGATGGCTACAGCAAGATGCTATCTTGAAATGGGAAAAGAAAAGGAATCATCATCTACAAAAATCGCGTGCCGATTCGGAAAGGCAAAATAAAATCTAAGTCTAATCGTGTCATGGAGCGCGTATCCAATGAGCTAGGGTCCTTAGATTCTCTCTGTCCAATTTCCCAATAGATCTAGTCAAGCCGTAGATGCTCCTATGTCTTAATGATACTACGTTGTTCAATCGGGTTTATTTTTCACTTTATTTTGTTTCATTTCTATGAGGAACTTATTCGATTATGTTTCCGTCGTGCAATATTAATGTGCAATTGGCACGATCAAGCGCAGAAGTTGTAATATTCCTCTAGGCGATCGGGCTTCTACTCTCATGCCTTTAGATGATGAAAGAGAAGTCGGGAAATGAACACTCGGTGAAAAGATGGATTTTATCAGTAGTCAAGTGCACCGATTGGCAAGATCCCAAAAGGAAAAATGACACGAATTTTTTTTTTTTGGATTAATACCATAAAAAAACTGTAGACCATTACGCTAGTGACAAATTTACCTCTAAATTAATTTTTTTGGCCATCAAATATCCCAAATTAATATACCTGTGACAAATTTATCCCCCCGTTAATTTCTGTTCAAATTGTTAAGTTAAATAACACGTGTGTACCGGTACTGTAATTTTTCATGATATTAATCAAATTTAACAGACATTAACGAATGATAAATTTATTACATATGCACTATTTTGGGATTTTTTGTGGTCAAAAAATAAGTTTAGGGTAAATTTATTACATGCGTTTTATACAAATGCAATCAAATTCCGAATCTTTCTGAAATTGGTGCAACCGAGTTCTGACTAATGAGACGTCCAAGGTAGCTGGCCTCCTTCAACTGTGGTGGTGAGTTTGCCATGCTAGCTCGCCTCCCAGGTACCCGACTGATCACGGCGCTGCTGCCCCCTGATTGTTAAGAATAGAGCAAAAAGGATCGACAGGGATGATGTCAATCAGCAACGAAGCTTATTGCATTTAGGGGGGGGGGGGTGGCGCTAACATCGTGTGAAAAAGGGAAAGCCTAAAGTGACGGGGGACTTTGTCCGCCGCACAAACGCAAAGGCGACGACGGTGGTGGGGACGGACGGAGGTCGGCATCATGCCGTGGGCGGGGGGACGGAAGAGTCATTTCCGATCCACAGCCGTCGCCCCGAAAGGAAAAACAGAACGGTGTCCTCCGCTAATGTTGGGGGGAGGAAGGCGCGACAAATCAACGTTCATAAGATTTCGACCCCTTTTAATCCTAGGGAGATTGCCATTGACTTTCATGGTGTAAACTCGAGCGCTGCTTTTGCCGATTTATAATATCTCTGATCCCTTTAGGGGAGGGAGGGGGGACCACCGGTTTTACCCGCGGAGCTCGTGCACCGCATAAACGTGGCGGTGTTTTTAGCCCCTTCTTCATCCTTAGGGTTAGTCAAAGTCATTTTTCCTTTAATTATTCATTTTTATGGTTATACTTTTCTTCTACCCAGAAGCCTTTTTTTAATTATTTTTTCTCAAAAGTTTAAGCAGTGCAACGGGTTGAGAATGCATTTATGTAAATAGTTTGTGGGAAATATCATAAATGATTATTGAATGCGGTTCATAAACTTTTATTCTATTCGACGTGGTCCTCAACTTTAACGCGGCGTGTAATGAAGTTATTGAATCCTTAAAATTTTGGTATATCTTCAATTTAATTTTTGAATTATATGAAAATATTCAATATCACCCATGAATTTGAATTGATGGAAAAATGATACTGGATATTTTCATATAGTTTGTGGATTAGATTGAATGTTTACCAAAATTTCAAAAATTACATCAAACAAATTTAAAATTCAAAAATGACATCGTATGTTGGGCTAAAATTTCGAGATTATATTAAATAAATTAAATGTTCAAGAATAACATCACACATTTAATTAAAATTCAAAAATTATTTATTTTATTGTTCTAATATTTTTTTACCGATTAAGTCGATATTTCGCACGATTTCTTAATCCCCAAACTAGCTGGTCATTCGGGTTACATCATAGTTGCCTGTCATATAGAAATGACAAGCGATGAAGATACTCGTTTGACTCATAAAAACAAACGTCAAGATAATCACACCCCCCTTCTTCGTTCGCTTTACTTTTTGCCCACACGTATGCGGCAACAGCTCTTTTTCTAACAACAATGTCGAGGGTGCTTTAGTTTAGGAGTTCCACGAAAGTTTAAATGATCGTCAATATGAATTTTCCCCCGAGAGATCGTGAGATGATCATGAAATGGACTCGAAGCGTTTATAATTTGTGGTCAAGTATGAGTAAAAACCCAAAGCCCTCGGATTAAAAAGGCACTTTTACAAGTAATATATCTTAGTTTTGCTGATAAGCGGCCCCGAGACACTAATTAACTTAATCTCAAAAAGAAAAAAAAAAAGGTTTTTTTCGAGACCCTTCGGCAATTGACAAACGAGTACACTAAATTTAAAAAAAGAAGGACAATTACATCAAGCACATAATTTTATTTCCTTACAAAGCATTTTTTAAAGGAGGCTTGACAAGGATACTCTTTGTTAATTAAAGTATTAAGCCGTGCTTAGGGTGGACGGGGGGTTAAATTTGTTACCGGTCTCATGATTTTTCATAATATTAATCCAATTTAATGAAAATTAATGAAGGGTAAATTTGTTACGATAGTACAAATTTCGAATTTTTGGTCAAAAAAATTAGTTTGAAGTAAATTCGTTATAGGTATTTTATACAAACGCAATCAAACTCTGAATTTTTCTGAAATCGGCAAAATCAATTCCTAACTGACGAGACGTCCAAGGTAGCCAGCCTCCTTCGATTGTGGCAATGAGTTTGCCGTGCCGATTCGCCTCCACCTCCAGGTACCCGACTAATCAGGGTGGTGCGGCCCACCGGGTTGTAAAAAATCGACCGAACGGGCTGACAAGGATGCTGTTGATCGGCAGCCAAGCATGGTGCATTCAGGGAGGGGGTTGGCGATAAGATCGTGTGAAAAAGGAAAGCGTAAAGCGACGGGAGACTTTTTTCCACGGTGGTGGGGACGGACGGAGGTCGGCATCGCGTCGTGTGGAGGGGCGGAAGAGCCATTTCCGCTTCCGATCCGCGGCCGTCAGCCCGAAAAGAAAAGCAAAAGATCGTCCCTCCGCTATTGTTGGGGCGAAAGACCGCCGTTGACTTTCATGATATAAACTCGAGTACCACTTTATCCTTTCGACGGCGTTGCCAGTCACATCCTCATTCATTCTGTCCTAGGGTTAGTAAAGAATCATTTTTCCTTATAATTATTCATTTTCGATGGTTATAGTTTTCTTATTTCTCGAAAGCTTAAGTAGTTATGTAAATATTTTATAGGAAATGATACAAATAGTCATTGAACTTTAATTCAATGTGCAATGCCATCATTGAATTTTAATTTGTTTGATTTGGTCCTTGAACTTTAGTTACATATCCAATCTGGTTTTTGGACTATATGAAAATATTCAATACCGTCCCTAAACTTAAATTAATTGAAGGATAATCTTGGATATGTTTATATAGTTTATAGATTAGATTGAATATTTATCAAAAATTCGGAGATCACATTAAAGAAATTAAAAGTTCAAGAAAGATATTGTATACTGAGTTAAAATTTCGAGACTACATTGAACAAATTAAGTATTTAAGGAAGATATAAAGACCATATTTATCGTTATACCGATATTCTTTAATAATTAGATCGAAATATCGCACGTTTTTTTTCCAATCCCAAACTAGTGGGTCATGTCATTGTATGGGTTACATCATAGTTGCTTGTCATATAGAAATGACAAGAGATAAGTATACTGGCTTGACTTATAAAACCCTAACTCTAAATCTAAATCACATAAAGTTTCACAAATGTTGAGATATTCACAACCAACACCAACCCCCACCCCCCCCAAAAAAAAAAAAAAAAAAAAAAAAAAAAAACCCTCTTTTTCTCCGTTCGCTTTACTTTCGCCTACACGTCTGCGGCAACATTTTCTTTCCTTACAGCAGTGTCAAGGGTGCATTCGTCTAGGAATTCGGCGAAAGTTTAAATGACCGATTTCCCCCGAGAAATTGTGAGATGATCATGGAATGGACCCGAACCGTATTTAATTTGTGGTCAGGCATGATTAACAATAAAAAAGCCCTCGGATTAAAGAGGCACTTTTACAAGCAACATATCTCAGGGTTTTACTGATATGCGGCCCCGAGATACTAATTAACTTAATCTTGAAAAGAAGATAAAAAAAGGCGCTTTTCGAGACTCTTCAAGCAATTGACAAGTACACAAAATTTAAAAAAAGAAGGCCAATTACATCAAGCACATAATTTAATTTCCCTCCAAAGTATTTTTTTAAAGGGAGGCTTGACAAGGATACTCCTTTGTTAAATATATATTGAGCGGTGCTGAAGGTGGGCAGGGGGGCACGTGTGCTCTCATCGAAGCGATCGCCTTTCTCGCGACACGGGAAAGATTTATGCCAGCCCGATTATCACGCCCTTTGATAACGCCCTTTGATAACGAAGCTCGCGACCAATCGCGGCGCCGTAACGTGATTATAACCCCCTTCTTAATGCGCACATAAGTAGAGCATTTAGCGGTGCGCAGATCGAACGTTTGCTCGATCGATATGTTTAATGAATTATTAATCAATCACCTTCTTTTTTTTTTTTTTTAATGAAATCTGCAGTCGCGTGATGTGGTCTGCCTACCCGTCTTTCCATCATCTCGGGGGCTGCCGTTTCGTGCGAAACGCAGGTCCTTCATCTGAGGAAACGACCCGTCGTTGCTGGCGCCGTTTCGGATTTCGAGAATCGAGATTACCTTCGGGAGAGGGCATGTGGTAATCGCCCGTCGCTAGCCGTGATTTAAACATGTCGTGTCTCTTTTGTAAGATGTCTTGAATCATGTAGTGGAGTTCAAGGAAAACGAAAGGAAAAAAGAAGAGGGAGAAAGTATCATAAACAAAAGGCGGAGTAGGTGGAGTTGATCCCCCCAACCCTCCTTTCAATCCCTTCTTAATCGATGGATCGCTTTCGGTCACGCACTCATGCCCATCATCCGCTTTAGACGGGTACATGTTAACGGGATGAGATGTCTCATTTTTGGACCCTCCATGCATGCCGGCTAGCTTAGTCGACAATATTGAATTCGAAGTACTGTCACGCTTGGCCAGAAAACGACCAAAAAACTTAAACTATTAAATGCAGGGAGATTGCATAAATACAAGTAAGTAGGGTCCGTTGTCGAGCGATGTGTGATAATATTTCAATAGTCATGCTATATAGAGGCTCTGCTTGTTTCATGAAAAATAACTTCCAAAAAAATATTTTTTAGATTCTTTGGTGTTCACTTTCATGTAAGATAAACTAGTCAAGGAAAATATTTTCTGCTAATAAAAAAACACCATCAAAACTTGGGGAAAATATTTTTTACTTTCTAAAAAGCAGATAATATATTCCATACTCTTTCTTTCGTCACTCATTTTGATTGTTTATATTCTCTTTTTTTTTAAATTCGAATTTATAATTATTCTTAACTTTTCATTTTTCTTCTTTCTTCTTTTTTGGCCCACCACAATAAAGGCCGATGACAGCACTGTTAATTTCAAGCTCACCAAACCATCAATGCTCAGGTGTTGCTAGAAGGTAGGAGGCTCAAGCCTAGTAGATCGGTAGTGCTTGTGCATCGCTAGAGGGTGAGAGGCTTGAGCCTCACCAAATCAGCGATGCTCGAGCTTGTTCCTTGGCTCGCCATTCATCGCCATGGTCGGCAACCAGTCAAGGAAGAGAAAAAAAAAGAATATAAAATAAAAAAAATTAGAGATTCAAAACTCTAAACATAAAATAAAAGAAAAGAACAAAAAAAATAAAAATAAAAAAATGATTAAAGAGAGTGCAGAGAGGAAAATCAAATCAGATACATGGCACAAAGTATTTTGCACTTCAATTTCAGGTTTAAGCCGAACTACGAAAAAAAGTTATTCTTTTGAAAAATGAGTTTTCAAATAATATTTTTTTAAAAAGCCATATTCTCCGTAAAATGAAGGAAAAGTGAACCGTACAGGAGCTTTGTAGGAGTCAAAGTCGAGATGATCGATTAGCTGGACAAATCTCTAATTATGGTAACCTCTCGCTAAAAGAGAAGACGGGCTATATCTTACCTACCAACCGGATCTTCCCCCCAAAAGCCTAAATGCCGAGATTATTTTGTGATTCGATTATGCTTAATGGATGCTGATACGGATATATCTGTTGATTCACGATGAGTGCTCAACAGCTATTTTTAAAGCGTGCCTAACTTTCGGAATTATGAAAGCAAAGCACCTACTAATATCTCCGCTAGGCATCAAAGGATTTCGTAATTTGACGGTTTGTTCACGCTCTGCGTGTTTCTAGACTTTGTTTGTTTAGGTGTTTTTCTTTTGAAAAATAAATGTATCTGTCAAACTTTTCATTGAATTTTAGAAAAAAGCAACAAAAAATTCTAAAATCTTGTCCACCTTGATATTTGTCCCAAATTATTTTTATAATAAATGTGTTACACGAATACAAGTTTTGGATTTTAAATGTTTGTAGTAAATATGTCATAATGGACATAATTTAGAGTTTTTCTTTGGCTTTTCCCCTAAAATTTATTATATGCAGGCTTTTGTAAATTCCAAAAGTTTTTATGGAAAATTCCAAATAAGAGTTCAAAATACTCTCATTTTCTTTAAATAAGGACTTGAAGTGATTATGATTATTTCAAATAAGAGCTTAGCCTTGTTGGTTGGCAAAATATTTCAGCCAATTAGGAATACTTTTGTCCCAATCCTATTAAATTTAAATTAAGTTAGGTTAAAAATTTTAAAAATGAAACTTAAAAAAGAAAGGAAAAACATAAGCCTGTGGTTGTTGGTCCATCTCCGCTGGGGCGACAGTGAAGGGCCTAGGCGAGGGTCGGCAGCCCTCACCGAAGTGGGAGAGGGCAACGACCCTCTCCCAAATTTGGTTGAGGGCCTCTAGACCTCGCCCTAGGTCTAAGGGCATTGGGTGAGGGCTAACAATGATCGCCTAAATCTAGGAGAGGGTCACCACCCTCTCCAGCTTCTGGTGAGGTTCGCTGGTGACCCCGTTGGCTTTCACTGCTGCACCACCGGCAATGGGGCGACGACCACCCTCCCACCCGTGTTTTTTTTTTTTTTTTTTTTAATTATTTTGAGAGAGTTTTTTTATGAAAAGAAAAAAAAAGAAACAGAAAAAGAAAAAAATCAAAAAATTAAATTTTGAAAGACGAAACGCCCTTCACAGTCGGTGGATTCAAGCCATTTTTTGAGATTGATATGGGCATTTCAGACTTTTATTTGAGAAAATAAAAGTATTTCAGGCTTTTATTTGGAATTTTCCGAAGTTTTAAGGCGTTTCAACGTTGAACACTAATCGAATCCACAATACTCTCGAGCGTCAAAAAATGTCACAGAAAGAAAAGGACAAAAAGGAAAGGAAAGAACACCCAAAACAGGCCCCATATTCATCCGACCCGAGTAGGCAAGAGAAGCATATGTTTCCGTTTCGATTTATTTTGGGATCTCTTAGGGCATCTAATCTAATTAAACAGATGCGCACGAGCAATTGTGCTTTCAATTCAATCATCTTTTGCGGCGCATCCCATCAAAAGCGGACTGCCTATACTACGCGGGGGAATCGGATGCCAAAACCGGGCACCGGAGAGGAGAATATGCAAAAGATGGCAACCTCTCACTCTCAAACATCCAAAAAACATGGGGTGGCTCAACTCAATTAAAGTGACCTAGGGCTGCTAATGCAAAAGCATTTGAAGCCTCCAAGTTCCCCTTTTTCTCTTCCCTGTGGAGAAAGTGGAAAACAAAAGGTTGTTGGGTCTTGATGTGGAAGTGCCGGTCGGACCCTTTCTAGAACTTCAAGTGAAGATCTTCACTTTTCCCAATCTGACCAGGCTTTGACACTATATGTATTTAAGAAGAGGATAGAATGGATATTTATGGTGATCGAGACGGGTGAAAGAAAAATATTAGCAAATTGGTTGGCACGCGACAGAGTATAGGATTGCAAGCAACTAGCATAGTAAATGGTTGTTATTAGCAGTGGAATAAGAAGGCAAGGCACATGACTAACTGATTCGTCCAATGGGCCATGCTTCCAGCCTTTGATTTGGTTGGCCCGGATTTGATGACTAATATATGAAAACATATTATGTACAATCAAAGTTTAAGTTGGTCACCATAAATCGATATAAATTTTAGTTTATAGATTCGCTGATGAGTCATGCAAATATATGGATAAAATCAAGCGAGTAGCTCAAGGTGGTGGCGGCTGCATTGATTGTTGGGCAATGTGTTTAACCTAACTCCTCTCTTCCCATCTCAAACTTCCAAACCACTTGGATTAGATTATAGAGAGACAAACAGGCAACATCATCTGGTCAATGCGGTCTCTAGACCCAAGAAGGGGTAGAGGTAGGCAAACCAACACCTACTCAAAAGATCAACTATACCTTGTGTCATCGTCCATTTGGGCATTCAAGGGTGACGAGTGATCAATATGTCTTTGGTGACGAGTCTCAAAGTTAAATTGTGGGACAGCATGCTGACATTCTTTATGAAGCAACTAAAGTTTGTACACGGCATGCAATAGTTTACCTAAACGAGGGGCGCACATTTAGATCATACATCACTGAATATCAATTTAAAAGTATTGAGATTTTCTTAAGATCGGGGAGGCTTGCCATTGGTGGCACAAGGCCTGATCTATTGTCATATCATATGCCATGATTGAGAACGAATGTTATATGTTTGTACATCAATGTTCTCAAATAAGGAAGCATACCAGTTATAATATGGGAAAATGTTACAAATGGTTCCTGAACTTTTATCTAATGTTCAATTTCATCTCTAGGCTTTCGATTTGCTCAATTTGGTCCATGAACTTTCATCTAATGTTCAATTTTATTCCTGAGCTTTCGATTTGCTCAATTTGGTCCTTAAACTTTCATCTAATGTTCCATCTAGTCCTTAACTATTTGAAAATTGACAATTTTTTTTAATACCAAACCGTTTTTTTATAAATAAAAAAAAATACCAAACTAGGTTTTTTTTTGGTTGAAAAAATACCACATTTATGCAAAGTAATAAAGGTCAATATTTCTTTCATTTCTCCATATTAAAAAAATGGAAAAATGGACAATAATAATAAACAAATGTGAATCTTGCATTTTGATTTCTTTTTTTTATATGCAAATTACTTGAATAATGTAGAAAAGCCCATCAATCGATTTTTTTTTATGGACTTCACTGAAAAGGGAAAAATCGATTGATGGGATTTTGTACATTATTCAAGTAATTTGCATATACAAAAAAGAAATCAAAATGCAAGATTGACCTTTGGTATTAAAAAAAAAGGGAAATTGGTCAACTTTCAAATAGTTAGGGACTAGATGGAACATCAGATGAAAGCTCAGGGACCAAATTGAGCAAATCGAAAGCTCATGGATGAAAGTTCAGAGACCAAATTGAGCAAATCAAAAGCTCAGAGATGAAATTGAACATTAAATGAAAGTTCATGGATCATTTGTGACATTTTCCCTTATAATATCTAAAAATATGATTATCATGTACAGGTGCGATGTCTTGTAATGCAGAAAAGCCCCCCTCCATGCATGAGACTTTGAGAAATCCAACAAGCAATCGTCTTATCTGGTCAAAATGCAGTCAATGCCAGCCTGCCTCGACCGCCACAGACAACAGCTTCGAGTCAAAATCTACCGATGCCCATACGCTTGATAGAGATGTACTTTAGGGGTCGCTTTGAGACTTGTACAAACTTTGAAAGACTGCATGGATCTTGTTGTAAAACTCATGTCGACATACAAATCAATGTCGTCAAGGGGGTTAATAATTTTGTTGGCTAGTTATAATCATATTTGTAATCCGTGCATGCCTAATACACGTCAGTTTTGATTTCATGTACTAAATAATTGAATTACGATGAGAATATGTTAATTCATGTTGACGTATAAAGTCGGATTGTCGTGTTGTGTCGTATCCGAATTTTCTTTTATGTAATTCGTGTTCTATTTCGTGCTCCCCACGTTGGTTTCTAAGTGCTTTCACTTACTGACGCTCGCGAAACGAAGTCCTCAAATTCACCATGCAAAAACACAAGAACCCAAAAAGCCCAAATGACATAGACCAAGTTGTCCGATCCTGGGCCTCCTGAAAGCTCGAAGGCTTTAAACCCATGCACTTTATAGACAAAGGCCCCAAATTTATTGTCCGATGCGACTACCGTTGCCCAAACCATATTGCAACGATGGACTCCTTGTCATTGTGCTAGTCATTTACACAACTGATACCGAATTGAGAATTTCGACGGGGTCGGAACCCATCCGCTTGTAATATTTGGTTTAAGGCGCTACTAACGGAACTCCGACCGCCCACTGGGCAAGTTTGGTTTCCGCCCATCACGGACTAAACCAATGTTTCCTTGGGTCGAAGATAGATCGGGAAATTGATTCCATGACCTTCGGCTTGCAAATAAAGTGTTTTGACCCCTTGATCAATCGTCCGATTGTTGCCCCGCTCATGCTAAAGAAAATGTTAATTTTCACGGAGTGATATTAATACACATTTTGTCAAAGTTGTGTTACCTTTATACATAAGGTATAATCATTAGAGATGTGACAAGTAGTTTCAAGATGGAGATAATTTATTATAGTGTAAAATAAGTTTGATAAATTTCGTAATAAGTACTGCATACGTTTAACCACATTGATAAGACGTTAAATATTTGGCTCTTTACGCTCAGTCCCTCGATCACCATATGTCGCGTCACTTGGCTTTTCGCCAAATCTCCTCTTAAACAAATCAACAAGCTAAAATTACCAAAGCGCCAATCAATCGGGTGCCCCGCCCGACCCATTCGGAGCCCCGATTCTCCCCCTCCGCTCTCCTCCGCAGCCAGGAAGGGAAGACCCCCAAAAATAATATTCGGATATTCGAGCCCGACTCCACCTGCATCACCATCATCATCACCATCACCATCACCATCATCATCTGATTCATCTCGCGTCACTTGAGGAAGAACCAGGAAAAATCTCTTCTTTCAAGAATCTCTCGCCTTCCGTCTCGTCTCTCCCTGTTTCGTTCCCGGGGGAAATCGCTCGTTTCCAGCTCAAGGAAGTGATCGGTGAGTTCTCGAGAACGCTAAGTACCTCGTGCTCGTCCGCTCGTTTTCCCCGCAGTTCTGGTGCGGTCCTCGCTGGTGCTGCGGAGGAAGAGCGATTTGCGTTCGGCTGGTTTCGGGGGATGTCGAAAGTCTTTTGTGTTCTTGAATTGGGTGCGTTCGCGGTAGGATTTTCGTCCTGCGCCTCTGATGTTCGTGCTGTGTTGTATGGCGAGCTCGTCGTTGTGAGGAGCGTGAGTTTCTTGACGACTAGCCTGCGCGGTTTGATTGGGCTCGTTGGTAATGTTGTTAGGGAGTGCAAGTTCTGGACGGGCTACTTTGAAAGTGGTGATTGGGCTTGTCGGTGTGTGTGCTCAGGATATAGATTTTTGCTGGAGAGGAAAATTCGCTACGTTGTGAGCGAAACCTAGGTGGATCGAGCATCTGCACGGTGTTAGTATCGAGTGAATGAACTTGTAATCCTTCCATCTACGGACGTCAACCAGATGAATCTTGTGCATTTCTTTATTTTGCAATCCTAGGGTTGGTCAAATGTAAAAATGAGGGATACAAAGTTTTTCGCCTGATCGGTAAAAGTTTGGGGACACAAGAACTATTACCTAGTTCATTCAGGATTTGACCTTAAAATGGCTTGCTTTTGTTTGCAAGGAACCAGAGGCCCAATAAAACAGCGCATTATATCATTAACGATACCACATTCCTCTTGTTGCTATATGTGCATGCAATAGGCAATGACAATGGCTGTGTCAGCTCAATGACTTAAGATGTTAATTTTGAACATTCTGAGGTTAAGATGTTCTTCTCCATTTGGAAAATGTCCATATTTTCTGGGTATTAGGTCGAACCATTATCACTGCATGTTAACAGCTCCATCTGACGTGGACAGGGCAAATCTGCTGTTGTTTTAGTGTTAGGAGTTTAACGCAATAGATGATTATTGGAAGGGTCTTAGCAGTGAGAGCCCCTGGCTCTCTTCTTGACCAAACCCATGGCACTTGTTAACCGTACTTAATAAAAAATATTTTCATTTTTAATGCACTGATTATGCATAGCGCAAGAAAATTAGTACTTGGGAAATGCAAATATTCTTTTATTTGGATATTTAACAAAATCCATTTTGGAATTGGGATCTTACTGCTTGACAATTCACACAGAACGGTGATAGCATATCTTCCGCTCATCATTCAACTATTTCAATACACGAGCATTTATTCACAACTTTAGTTGTTAATGTAGGAGGCGAGGCTTGAAGTACCTTGAGTTATTGTTTGACTCAATGAAAGCTTCCCATTGTAGTGAGAACTTTTTGTAACTAGAAGAGAGTCTTTATAAGGAGGAAGCTAAGGAGTCTCTTCAAAATGCTGCAAAGCAAATTGAAAGAAAACTGGTGAAGTTGCTCTTCAATCAGAGCAGATATCTGATGAGCTGAGTCCTTTGAAGTCTTACCCTATGATAAGGATAAAAGAAAAAGCCTGATCTCTTCTCATAGTTGTACTCAAAACTGTGAGTTTGTGGGCATTGAGTGAATGTAAGGCTGTCTCCCTCTGGTATCGTCTATGTATGCCAATTTAATACTCTGTGGACCGTGATTGATCCCAAATCTTTAGTTTCTTAATGGGCTGATATATCCTAATGAATTACTAGGAAGAAGGTTGTGGTTCTTTTGTCTACAGCTTAAAAGCATTATGTATTTTCTTGTTATTGCATTCATATAAACTGGTTATTAATTTTCAAACCCTATTGTTGACTAGAAGATTGATTTGGTTTGCCAGTTGTTTAACATGTGTTAGGTTCGTTCTCCTAACTTAATGCCTAATGATTGAAGCTGGATTTCTTGATGATTGAGCAGGTGCAACATTTTTATTGTCAAATACTAGTATTGAAGCACACGGCTACATGCATGCAAGTGAGAGGGAAGAGAGAATTTGTTGGTTTCTGTGTGGATGGAGAGAAAGGGTGTTGGGTTTTGCATGAATGGATAGAAAAAAGTGCAGCTTGCAGATAATGGGAGAGTGGCAAGGACTGTCATTTATTTATTTTTGATAGCTATCAATGAATATACTCTACCAAACAAACTACTTACTTTCTAGGTAGTTGATATGTTTGATGTATAAAATCCATCGAGGATTGTTTTGGGTCAACAATAGAATTTCTTAGACAAGAAGAAATAAAGTCAGCATGCTATTCAACCATAGATATCGTGCAGCAGTCATTTCCTCATTTTAACAATTGTGCATCGTGCTTTGTGCATAATCTCAATTGTGTTGAAGGAAGAATTGTTTATTCTTTTTTTTGCGTGGCCAGAGTGTTGGATGAAAAAAGCTCCAAAGTGGACAAATACAAGTGTTGAGAAAGAGCATTGCACAACAAATTCTCTCCCTTGGAAGATCCAACAGTTTCTGGAGATTGTCTGAGAAGTTAGAGACTGAATGTGATCATTGAGTAGAGTATGGTAGAATTGAATGTGTGAAGAGGATTTAAAGTATAGGGGATGTGGAAATGGAACCTGATAAGGTCACAGCCAATGCAATTGCAGATCCTCATGATGGCATGGAATTCGAGTCACATGAAGATGCATATGCATTCTATAAAGAGTATGCACGAGCTGCAGGTTTTGGTACTGCCAAATTGAGTAGTCGCCGGTCTAGAGCATCAAAAGAATTTATTGATGCCAAGTTTTCATGCATACGATATGGGAATAAGCAGCAGTCTGATGATGCCATTAACCCAAGACCTTCTCCTAAAATAGGTTGTAAGGCAAGCATGCATGTGAAGAGAAGGCAGGATGGCAAATGGTTTGTTTATAGTTTTGTGAAGGAGCATAATCATGAGCTTTTACCTGCCCAAGTGCATTTTTTCCGGAGCCATAGAGATTCTGATCTAGTGAAGAATGATGTCCGCCTGCGAAAGCGGAAAAATCTATCTTCAATGTCCAAAATGTTCAGTTCATACCAAAATTTGGATAACTTAGATAACTACTTGAGAAACCCACACGATAAAGGGAGGAGCTTGGTTTTAGAGGCTGGCGATGCTCAACTGCTGCTTGAATTTTTTATGCATATGCAGGAACAGAACCCAAAATTTTTCTATGCAATTGATCTGAACGAAGAGCATAGACTGAGAAATGTTTTTTGGGTTGATGCCAAAGGCATAGAAGATTATTCCAAGTTCGGGGACGTGGTTTCTTTTGATACTACCTATTTTGCGAATAAGTATAAAATGCCCCTGGTACTTTTTATTGGAGCGAACCATCATGGTCAACCCACGTTGTTTGGTTCTGCATTGATTGCGGATGATACTGTTTATACATTTGCTTGGTTGATGCAGACATGGTTAGTGGCAATGGGAGAACAGGCGCCACAGGTGATACTTACTGATCAAAACAATGCCATAAAATCGGCTACTGCAGCTATCTTTCCGCATACTCGTCACTGTTTTTGTTTGTGGCATATATTAGACAGAATTCCTAGAGAGCTTGAGTACTTAGGTGTTTGGCCAGACACCTTTGTGGCAAAATTTAACAAATGTATTTTTGGATCATGGAGTGAAGCAGAATTTGAGAAGAGATGGTGGAAGTTACTTGACAGGTTTAACCTTAGGGAGGTTGAATGGGTCCAACTGTTGTATCAGGACCGCATGCATTGGGCACCTACTTTCATGAGAGATATATCTTTTGCTGGGTTGTCTGCATTTTCGCGTGCTGAAAGTCTGAACTCTTGGTTTGACAAATATGTGAATGGGGAAACTTCATTACGAGAATTCATTGAAAAATACAAGGTTATTCTTGAAGATAGGTATGAGGAGGAAGCAAAAGCAGATTTTGACGCATGGCATGAGGCGCCTGAGTTGAAGTCTCCTTCACCTTTTGAGAAGCAAATGTCATTAGTTTATACTCATGAAATCTTTAGAAAATTTCAGATCGAGGTCTTGGGAGCAGCTGCTTGTCATCTGAAGAAAGATAGTGAAGATGAGAGAGCGACAATATACACTGTTAAAGAATTTGAAGATGATCAGAATTACGCTGTGGAATGGAATGAGTCGAAATCAAGTATATATTGTTCATGCCATTCATTTGAATACAAAGGGTACCTATGCAGGCATGCTATGATTGTTCTCCAAATGTCTGGTGTTTTTAACATTCCGTCAAGATATATTCTGCAGCGCTGGACTAATGCTGCTCTAAGCAGGCATCCCATTGGTGAAAAATCCGAGGATATGCAGTCCAAAGTGCGTCGTTACAACGATTTGTGTCGACGAGCCATAATATTGGGTGAAGAAGGGTCTCTTTCTCAAGAGAGTTACGATATTGCATTACGTGCCATCATGGCAGCTCTTAAGCAATGCTCAAGTGTAATTACTCCGGCCGAGAATGAAGCACGTCCTAATAACTCAACAGTCCATGCAACCTGCAATGCTGAAGAAGAGAACCAATGTAGTACATCCAAAGAGCAGGTACCTGATCCTAAAGTCAGCAACAGAAGTAAGAGTACAAGCAGAAAAGGAAAGGTTAGTGATTCAATTTCTGTACAATTATTTAGAAGTCATTTGTGCGACGAGCATGTGTGTACAGCATTCATTCAATTAAACGTGCCCATGCTTATTCGTATGTCTAACTGCAAATCATGTTGCCATTGGCTTCTTCAACCATTTGTGATTTCAGAAATAGCTTTCTGATGTAACAGGTAACGGAGCCTGATCTTCTTGGAGCAATGGCGCAAGATGGTCTTCATCAAATGGTTAGTCGCTCTTCCTTTTAGGCTATCACTAACTATTGTGGGCTTTCCCTTGTTAAGTTACTTTGAACAGGAATGTAGCTCGAGTCTAGTGTGCTCACATTGTGAGATTTCTGCTGGCAGTTTAATTCCTTTTACAGAGACATGCGAGCTTTAAAATTGTAAAAGCTCTCGACTGTGATCAATGTTAAGATGCTATGCTGATACTAGGTCAGATAATGGGCCAATCAAGTGGTATTTTAGGGCTGCAGTGCTGTGCAATTGTGTTGTCCTTGGTTGCTAGTTATTGCTATGAGTGCATTTGTTTGATAAGGCCGATGTCAAGTGGTAGCCTGCTAGGATAACCGGGAGGTATGCACCTCCTATCAATCTATACACGCGTGATTGATTTTTTTTCTTATCTGGGTTGCAGGAAGTTCCCCAGGTGAGAACCGCGCACCTACACGGCATGGTGCCGATGCAACTGCATAATTTGGTGCCAACAATGTTTCATAATGTTCCACCTACTCCGTTCCAAAACGTAGCTTCAATGCAGTTGCACGACAATCATTTGCCTTGACAGCTTAATGTTTTGCTGTGCTCTGTAAATTTTTGGAAATATAGGAAAGGGCCCTTTTTCTTTTTTCCTTTGCCTCCTTGTAATCTGTTCAGATGAGTTAAATAATTCATTCTTTGTTGCCTTAATTTATTTGTGTCTCTTTCTTTCTCAGTCTTCTGCTTCTGCATTTCACCTGTGTTACGGGGATAGCTCAGGTGCATAGCGGGAGGTTTGGTGGAGGTCGTAAATTTGTAATTAACTGTCGGATGTACTCCAAATGAGATGAAACTAATCAACATAAAGTGTTAAGCTTCTCTACTTAAAAGAACATCTATTATAATCCGGCACTCGAATAGTTTATATGAAATCATCAGCATACCATTTTTCTGTAATTACAGTAAAAGAGATCACACGACACCTTGAAATTTCCATTGATTATGCCCACGATTTCGTTAGGCGGGTTAACATGGTTCGGCGTCCGACCACATCATACCTTAAACAAGAACGAGGTATAGGTTACTTAATGGCCATGGCTTATGTTTTGGCCACATGATGAGTGGTCACGTTCGATGCCATGTTTTGTGGACAGCCACGTGAACTCCTCCAACATTTTCTGCTGAAATTGTTGAAGTCCAGAGTTTCGGTTGTTGACTCAACCAGTAAGCACCTGAACTAGACGGAGCTGCAAAACCCTTCGATCTAGAGAGAGAGAGAGAGAGAGATCAAATGTTATTTGTGCAGGGGAAATTGGTGGCATCGCACCGCACCGCAGAAATTGGAGCTAACTCGTTATTTAGAATGAAGGACTATTGAGGGATGGAGTGGGGGCATGGATTTTTTGACAGGAACAAAAATGCCTACTTAGCTAGTAATAAATCATCGTTAAGAAGAAGAATGTTGCTGATTGCTGAGCTGAACGGGGAGCGGCTTAGCTAATCTTCCGATAAGGAAACATACAATCATACACAACAAATTGGTCATGATCTTCACAACCGACAAAGTGAAAGATGGGTGCGAGTTAATACAGCCGCTTCCATGGTCCAGATTTCGCCGTCGGCGTTTTAGTTCCTCTGCTTCGGTGAGTAAAAGCTGTCACTTGATCCAGCGATCTAGCGACTCGGTATTGGAAAGGGGACTTGGCCTTGCTACTCCGTTCTTGAGTGTCGATCTTGCCTTCACTCCCTCTAGGGAAGAAGGATGTTCATACTTGTTATATTCTAGTTCACGATCTATTAATAATCCTATTTGTTCCGGTTGAGTTCTTCATGGATAATTGCCCTTACATCCTGTAACAGAGAACATGCCAATGGTGGAATTGAAGTCCACTTGCATGGAAGAGTACTCGAATGGTGAATTCAACAAAATGCAATTTCTCCTGCTGGGCATTGGAAGCATCGTCATTCTTCGGTGTGATTTTCTCAGGACCAGGCAATCGAAATTCCTGCTACCCGGCATCCTCAATGGAAAGCAGAGAAATGCTGCTAAAAGTCCAATTCATACGGGTACCATTTATTATCGGTGGATGCCAGAAAATGAAAGTTAAATGCTGATAAAGAAGAAAATCCCGATTCCCAAGCGACAGCGAGATTACTGCAACTATAGTTTTTATATATCCGGAGCGACGGAGGAAACCATTAATTATCTCTGGCACCAGCTGGGTCAATCAGATTTCTATGCGCAATCCGAGGAAAAACGAAACCTTGTCAGCTTGCTCGCACCCGGCGGGTCTTTCCTGTTTCTTTAACAATTTTCATGGAGGGGTTTCAGGAGGAAGATGAGGAAATCATGCCAAATAAACAACCGCGCCTCAGATCATGGCAAATAGATGGGTTCCAAATCCAGCATGTCTCATTTTTCTCTGCAACTTGTTGGATTTTTTCTCATTACCTGACAAAAGAGAAGATGAGTGTCCTTGAAGGAAATGCAATCCACAAATCTCTCTCTCTAGGGGTCCATCTTTAGCTTGCCAAACAGTGTCGAGCGTAGAAACAAAGTACCAGTTTCAAATCTCCCATTGAACTCAGCTTCCTTTGCACCGACTTTTTGGCATATAGGCAGGGACAATTATTGCAACGGGAATGGAAAAATGATACGGTAAAGACTATGTATTCTCTTGGGAGTGATTAGCTTCCTTTTCTTCCCTATTCCATATTGGAACTAAGGATTGGACCGGTTCTCAAAATTGAGAACTAACAACCAGATCGATTTAATAGAATCAATCACTTTTTTTCCACTATTTGAAGAAATACTTTTTTTTTTTTTTTTTTTTTTTTTTTTACCACCCGTAGTGGTCCAGTTTTCCATTTGGATAAGAGTTTCATTGATCATTCTCAAAGGTGAGGGGTTCAAAACCCAATGAAGGCATTTGGTGTCTTAAGTGGGATGTCGGGGTGGTGGGTCTCATAGCGTCAGGGTTCTCCTCTGCACGGCATTTGCATGCGGGGGGTTCGGGTTACAAAAAAAAAAAAAAAAAAAAAAAAAAACTTTTTTTAAAATAGTACATGTAATCGGTCCAATCTAATTGGACTGTCCAGACTCCAAATATTGGTAGGTACTGAAAATCGAATCGATACTCGTGAGAACTGATTGATTTTGGTTCGAGTGATTCATTTTTCGCACCCTTAATATTCTAGCTGCTGAACAGACATTCAGGTGCAACCCACGGGTTTTCCTGTCTGAAGCGTGCAGAACGTGCATGTTCGATCGGACCAACAAGCTCTTGCATTATTTTCTGAACACAGTTCTGGGTCTGAACCACAGGATTGGCAAGTGGAATCGTACACGTGATACGACAGACCCCGCCTTTGATGAACGTTAAATCACATAATTTACTGTACCCACTTCTGTATATCGATCTCTGTAAAGATAGATCCTCGAGTACTGAGCCATAACTTGCCAATAGTCTTTATTACCCCGGTACTCTTAAGCACGTAATCCTACCACACATGCTCCGTCCGGGGGCAAAACCGTCAGGAAAGACATATATATATATATATATATATATATATATATATTAAGCCTATGTTATCTTCCCTCCATTTGCCTCTGTACTCTAGAACAGAAGAAGCGTCGCCATAGATAGCTAGAGAAACGAAAGAATCCTGTTGCAGGAAAGGATGAGCCTTCGAGTGATTTTCGTTACGTCGTTACTTCTTGGACTCGCGGCCGCCTGCCCGCCGTCTGACCGGGCGGCGCTGCTCTCCTTCCGGGCGGCGCTCCACGAGCCATACCTAGGCATCTTCAACTCCTGGACCGGCGCCGACTGCTGCCGCAACTGGTACGGCGTCAGCTGCGACCCTGAATCCCGCCGCGTCGCCGACATCAACCTCCGGGGGGAGTCGGAGGACCCCATCTTCGAGAGGGCCAAGCGGACCGGCTACATGACCGGCACGATATCTTCCGCGATATGCAGGCTCGAGCGCCTCTCCAGCCTCACCGTCGCCGACTGGAAGGGCATCTCCGGCGAGATACCCGCCTGCCTTGCCTCCCTGCCGTACCTTCGGATCCTGGACCTCATCGGGAACCGCCTGTCGGGCGAGATACCGGCGGACATCGGGAGGCTGAAGCGGCTGACGGTGCTCAACGTGGCGGACAACATGATAACGGGTCGGATCCCCAGCTCCCTGACGGGCCTGCCGAGCTTGATGCACCTCGACTTGAGGAATAACCGGATCTCGGGTCCGCTGCCCCGGGATTTCGGAATGCTGAGGATGTTGAGCCGGGCCCTTTTGAGCGGGAACCAAATAACCGGGTCGATCCCGGCGTCGATATCCCAAATATACCGGCTAGCGGATCTCGACCTTTCCTCGAACCGTCTCTCCGGCCAAATCCCGCCTTCGCTCGGTAAAATGCCGGTCCTAGCCACGCTGAACCTGGATTACAACCAAATCTCGGGGGCGATCCCGGCGAGCCTGATCAACTCGGCGGTGAGCAACTTGAACTTGAGCAGGAACTCCATCCAGGGCACCATACCCGACGTGTTCGGGCCGAGGTCGTACTTCACGGTGCTGGACCTCTCGTACAACAACCTGCGGGGGCCGATCCCAAAGTCGATATCGGCCGCAACGTACATCGGGCACATGGACTTGAGCCACAACCACCTGTGCGGGCGGATCCCGGCGGGCTCGCCGTTCGACCACCTCGAAGCCTCGTCGTTCCGGTACAACGACTGCCTCTGCGGGAAGCCACTGAAAGCTTGTTAGGTCAGTAGTGAGAAGCTGGGCTGCTATCTGGTGGGAACAGGGGAGAAGATGGAGCGAGCAGAAGATGTCGGTGAGATGATATGATGATGCTTGTATGATTTCGTGTTAAATTACGTTGTTAATGGGGAAATAAAGATCTTCATGCACGTAAATGCTGCATGAAACTAAGAATAGCGACGATGCTTTTAGCGGAGGTTGTCGTGTGACTCGTGGGCGCCGCTGCAATTGCTTGATAATGCAATGGACAACTCACGGCGTAGTGACTTTGACAGGGACATGTTTCGTACCGATGGAACGGCATGTGTCGGTTTTAAATTTGATGTCGGGTGTTGCCGGTTCGTTTAGTCTCGTGTTCGGATCGGTTCGATCGTTGTATGACCAGAGAACTCGCGAAAGGCTTTACCTCATTTGGAATAATTCGATTTCGACGCACTTATTGTGATCAATATGAGGAATATCAGTGAATCATAAACCTAAAGTTTTCTTAATCGGGTCCTTTAACAAGTGCACTCGACTCGAACCGCACTGGCATAGTCGCGGCTTAGGCTCGGATCGAAAAGGAAAAGAAGCAGACTCAAATGCCAAACAGAGCGGCCTTTTCGAGTTTCCGACTGGAAATTTGCAGACAAGCAGACCGAGTGCAACTACATCGACCTAACCAAGCATTCTTCTCTTTATTTCGATGTACTTCCATACAAACCAATCTTTCAAGACTGGATGTCGAAATAAACAGTGTACGATTCATCTCTCAAGCTCATCAACGGCACCAAGAGGAAGTTCCTGGTTGCGCCCTTCGCCACGAAGCTGATAGGATGATAATGGCTTGTGGCGTCTTCCCATGCAAAGCTGCTCGCTTTTTTGAACTTACTGTTTGAGTGATCCGAGACGCACCCCAGCTTCACGCCGGAACCCTCGTCGTAATTCAACCTCGTGTGTATGTAGCAACCTTTGTGGCTTTCCGACTCCAAGGACACGGTCTTGGCCTTCCCGTCCAGTCCTGCGACCACACGGAAGAGCGACGAGCTGCCCTTGCTTGATCCCTCGATGATGAGGTGCTTTTCTTTCCCTTTTTCCACTACCACCATTCCGGGAAGGTCAAATGGTTCAAGCATGACCGATTTCCCGATCACGCCCTCTCGTGACCTGATTCCTAAAGCGGTGGGGTCTTTGGAGACAAGTCTGAAGGTGGCGTGGACAGCCGAATCGGTGCCCGGCTCAGGGGACTTCTCCATTGAAATGGATCGGTTCGTATTAGTCAGGAAATATGACGAGTTGCCCGATGCTTGCGAAAGAGAGAGCAACTGAGAACCGTAAGAAGCCGGAACGGGAGTTATCCAATTGGATAGAGGAGCATCTGGGTCGGCTTTGAGTTCCCAGTCTCTGCTCGTCAGCCCCGCGAGAAGGTAAGGCCCGTAAAGTATTGCGTGAAGGGAAGCATACTTGGGTCGGTCATCTGGACATTAGTTCAATGCAATCTGTTCAGCTTCACAGGAAACTATTGCTTGGGGGAACGCTCCTGAATGCAGAAGCATATGCCCTGGGGGCAATGGGGAACTGTGATAGTACCTTTGATAGCCTCTGTCCGCAAGCCGAGGGGAAACTGAAGGGTCAGCTTGTCGCTGGGGCTCCATTTCCCCTTCAAGACGAGAAATTTACCTGCACCAACAAACTATTTGTTAAACAAGATTGTGTCAAATTTTAGGCTGTAGCAGCAGTGGACAAAACGGATCGATTTTGCTTTCATCTCCATTTACCATAATCTCTTGAGTTGAAGCTTTCACTTGACCAATCGCAATTTCAAAAGGAAAATAACATGTAGAGCGATCAAAAACTAAGAAATGAATTTTGGATCAAATGGGTGCTGCACATGCACGAAGAATGCTAAACGCACCTGGAGTTGGTAGATTTAAACCTTGTCCATTTAGTTCTGCTTTGGCACCGGCTGAAGAGACCCAACTCGGTATTCGGAAATTCAGGGTAGAGAACTGTGCCACTGCCTGAAATAAGTAGAAGTGGAGGAGAAAAAATAAGACACCAAACACTGCCGAAAGAACACCAGAATCCAAAATAATGTATGCACACTAATTTCAGGAGATGCTATACATGATTTGAGGAAGATTTCGATATCAGGACTTCACCCAGCTAGGTGAGCATGATGCAATCACTCTTTTATCTGTCTACTTTCAGCATCATCTATATGTATATGTGAAAATAAGAGGAGTCACATCTATGTGGCCATTAGCCAATGCAAATCTTCGCAGTGAAGAGTGACGCGACAGATTTAAAGCCATTGCAGCATAAGCACAAGACACAGCAACTGAGTTGATTATATCTGAAGGAGAAAGACAATGGAAAGGCCAGTAAAATTCTGCCTGCTCGTCGTGCATTGGCCAGAGAGAAGTACCTCTGACGAGAAAGTAATTGTTGCTCGAAGATAAGGATCCCATGACGACAGAGGACTGATGTGCTGACTGATCACAGTCCCCCCTGCTTTCCAGTTGAGGGAACTCGATACATATTGAATTACGTAAAGACCAGGAACTTCTCCTTGTTCTTCAAAATATATAGAATCTCCCAATTTCGAAAACGACTCAATTCCTACAAACACAAAGGAAGAAAAGGATCATGTCATGGACAAATTCCACAATACAACACATTGTATCGAGCCTATAATACTCGTTAGTGGGAAAACCAGAGTAAAATGTGATATTCAACAAATCATTATGATATCTGCAGACTCCATATTACTGAGAAAATGAGCATTCGAGGGGTATTCAATCTTAGACCTGTCCCATAGCAGCACCAGAAGGAGTCGAACTGAGTTCCCCATTGATGAAAGCTTCTGGCCTTGGACACCCCACGTCCCAAAGGAAGCATGTAGATCATGATGCCTGGCTCAGTCCCTCTCTGAATACCTAGCACGCCGTTTGTCAACGCTCGCTCATAATAATCTGCATATGCAACTTCTTTGGTCCATCTAAACAAGTTGCGGCTCACCTGTAGACCAAGCTCAGCAGATGCAAAAGAGTTGGTCAACACATAAAGTCGCATGACTAAGCAAATGGTACCATCACTCGGGATGGACTAAAGGTTTAAGACAAACAGATAGACGTAATCTAAGTCTTACCTTCAGCATGTTATAGGTGGCGCATGATTCCTCATTTTCTGTTTCAAGAGTCGTTGCTAAACGCTTTGGGTCCTCCCTGTCAGACCAACAGATAAAGAGGATTACAATCAATGATGACAGGCACACACATACACACGCGTGCAGATATACCTGTGTGTGTGTGTGTGTGTAACTTGAATATAATTCTCCTTCAGAATTCAATCTATACCAGAATTCCCCGACTGATGTGCCACCTGTTGCATAGCTGTGAGAGGAGTTCACAATGTCCATGAAGAATGTCCCTATGGTCTGGTGCAAAGAGTCACCAAAAAGCCATTAGACAAACATTGGAAACCTCAAAGAATGAAACGTATAACCATTGAAAGCTTGGAAAGATATCCAGGTTAAACATGTAGTTATATCACAAAGTAAATCTCGAAGAAAGCCAGCCTTATCTGAGAAAACAAGAAGGCCGCTGAGATCTGAAGACACGATGTTCTTTTACTGTTCTTCTCATAAATAAAAATTCCATTTCATGCTATCCTCAGATTTGAAAAGCAAAATATGTTACCTTGTATAGCAGGTCACCAGTAACTTCATAACGCATCTGGGCTCCGACAACAACTGGGATATGAGTATTTGCATGAAAACCAGCTATGTCGTCAGCCTGCAGGTCAAACAAGATAACTTCTGTGAAGCTTTTACATATTGTACTGAGCATGGAACCAATTTGTCAAGAGCATAGAAAAAGAAATGTCCTCAAAATGACTTATGTAACATAGCAATTCCTTGCAGGATTGCACCATCTTTGCAAATCTGACTTAGAGGACTCATCCAACTTTAAAAGTTCCTCTCTGATTGTCAAAAAACATTGAAGCACTTGACAAAACAATACATATTCTCTGAAGACTCGAGCAACATGAGGAGAACAATAAAGAAACAAAATTGGGTTTTACCTGCACAGCAAGCAATCCTAGAAAGCAAGGTTTGTCAAAGAGATGAGCCAACAACAAATGCTTGGGATCATTCTGCAACAAAAAAGAACAAGCACAAAGTCAGGTTCAGAATCTACAGTTCGAGATAGGTGACGTTCTACAGCACAATGAAAGGGTTCACCGAGCAAAACCTTTCTGATTTAAAAACATGCAGGAACCTCGCGATAAATGTTACCATTTGAAATCCATTTCCTCTTTAAATGCAGAGAAAGAACACTTCTCTACTCACTCACCTTAGCTATTGCAAAAAAATAAATTTCCTCCCAAAGGGTTATTGAAAACTCAGATAATCAGGCAAGAAAGAGCATGACTTTCTCAGACAACTAAAGGCAACCGATATTGCAAACTATGAGAAGGGCATTGGATCGATCTATGACATCTAGTGTATCACCAGAGAAATTGTTTGATGCAGCTATGTCTCGAATCAAGCAAGAGCCCGGATCAAGTTCACATGCAGTTACAAACAATAACTTGTAGTTCATATACCGTTACGGTGAATAACTGGTAAAGAACATCATTCATGCCACCAGTCTCTTCATTGAGTGACAGCCAGTGTCTTTCTAAAGAGTATGTTCTGATCACATTCTGCACACGATTGTAGAAGTAATCAGCCATCCATGTAACCATTTTCAAAGCTTGCTTGTTGCCAGCAAGTGTATATTGATCCAGAAGACCCGCCATGATCTGTCCAAGTAGATAGCCAAGACGTTACTTTCAAGCTTACCAAACTACAATCGAAACAGGGAGAGACTGTACCTTGAGAACTGTACCTTGTGAATGGTGTAATATGGAGCCCAGACTGGTTTGATAGCTTCGAAACGATCAAATTGCTCGGATGGGAAAGCTGAAAGATATCCCGTGCCCATTTTCTCTTGACAGGCCGCAAGAGCAGTCACTAATGCAGACATTTTCTCTCCAATACTATGATTGTGAGTGCTTGCCCACATTTGTGCCGTCGCACTCAAATAATGCCCTTCAAAACAGGAAAGCAAGATGCTCAACAATAGTGACAGAAAGAGAGCGAGGGAAATTCAATTTCATCATCATCCTGCTTGGATCCTAAGTAATTAATATAGAAGTCCAGTCCAGTAAATGCTCGACAACCAGATGGTCCTAAAAACAGCAAACTTCTCTAACCCTGCACTTAATGAATAAACGACACCACATCATGAGAATATCTTATTCCAAGCAAGATCCTCAGCCTAAGTAGGGCTCTCTAGATTATATGAGGGGCACAAACCAGAGCAAACACCAAAATTTCAGTGATCCAATAAAACATTCATCTATTATGCTGCCTTCTCCACCTATTCTTACTGAAACAAACCCTGTTCCTTCTGAGACTAACATGAAAATCATCACAAAAGAAAAAAAAGAAAAAAAAAAGCAGTAATTGTTGCTAAGTTACGACATAGAGATGGCATCCCGCCAAAACATAATTCAGCAAGGAACAGGACCCTTCATGCCGGAGAGGGAAGAGATCATCCATTCATGTTGTTTGATGTGTTCCAGATCAAGTGCATCACTGGACTATGGTGACACAATGACTAACCAGTTCGACGACAAATGGGAATGAAAATAAATATCAGAAGAACTCAAGTAATAAGGAACCAAACTAACCCACAAAGTGACCCCGGAGCTCGCAAGCCAGGCGCTCCCAACCACCATATGGCTTTCCCGGTGTCGACAAACCTGCTGTTTTCCTAAAGCTCCACACCAACCTATCCACATCCAACAACAGTAAGTATTCTAGGTTCGTCTGCTGTGCCTGCCATTGAACTGAACTCGGATCCAATCTCACATCATGCAACGATACTTCCTTAAGGAACTCCCCCGGTGAGTTGGACCCAGCAGAGTTCTTCAGTTTCCGGTACATCATGATCCAGTCAAATTCCTCTTCTTCTTTTAACATCTTTCTTGGTAACAAGTTGGACCAAGCTGTCTTGTCCGTTGGAGTCAAATGGTAGTGTGAGAACACCTCCTCTCTCCATGACTCGTTGTTTGATGCTAAGAGCTCGTATCTAAAAGTGTGTGACGAAAGCTGAGTAGGAATGTTGGTACACTCCTTACACAAAGCACCATTAATTAAAGCAAGCAAGATTGACAACCGAAACAAACAAAAAGCCTTCATTCTTTAAGCACTGCACTGGATTGTAATGTGCAAAGTTAAGCTCTGAAGAACCGCACAGAGCAGATAAATCTGGTAGTTACATAGCATTGGAAGTGAAAGATAAGGACAGATAAGAACGGAGGTTTTGGCAACAAAAATAGGGTTAAAGCACGATTGGTTATAAAAATCCAAAACTACCCGCGATAGAAAAGGCCAAAATGGTATCTGGGGTGCAATTTCTGCATAAAAGTCTGGCATTACCCGGATTGGAACAGGATAAACATTGGACAGTCCGAAGTGGATAGATTTCATCGACCAAAATAAGAAAAAAGAGGGAAACTTTGGGTAGAATTGGATATAGAGGCAATAGAAAGGACGCGCTTTTGTGAGCTGGACTCGAGCAAAGCTCAATATATGACAGGAATGAACATCATTGACCAAAATAAGAAAAAAGAGGGAAACTCTGGGTAGAATTGGATAAAGAGGCAATAGAAAGGACGCGCTTTTCTGACCTGCACTTGAGCAAAGCTCAATATATGTCAGGAACGAGCATCATTGGAAACTCTATATATGTCAGGAGATTCCGAAACGGAAAGCGAGGAGAGACTTTAACTGGAGCAATCAATATGGGCAAAACCCACCTCGCGACATCATCGAAGTTAGTAACTAACTAAATAGACAAGCTCAAAATGGCGGGGCAGGAAGCGGGTGTACTGACGATAATAATTCAACTGGTATCAGTGGAAAGCGATGATATTTACCAGAGGTACATACGTACAATAGTCGTAACCCAAAACAGAGACCGAAGGAAGCAGAGGGATGTCACAACCTAACTTTTTCCATCCGAAGGGAAAAGATATATAGGTTTAAGGTATTGCCCAAAGATGAGCCAATGAATCTCAACAAAGCGCAGGTTTTGTCAAATTAACGCTACGAGAGTTTTATAATAGAGAGCCACCGCTAGCCTATTTCATTCCATTAGACCCCATCCCTCTCTACCTCCTCCATTCCAGATATGTCCTACTTTGCCCCAGTTTCATTTTCAGATTGTCACACCCCAAAACTATCAAGAATGAGGATGGCATGAACGCCCTTTTACACGAAGGATGCAGCCTCAAATCATCAAAATCCAATTCTCAAAAGTCCTCTCGTCAATATCGCTCTTGTGCTACTCATTGCTAGTTGAGGAACCTGAAAAAGATTAGAAATTAGAGGGGTGAGCAATTATAACTCAGTGAGTAGTGTATCTCTTCAAAGTGGATCGACCACTCATTATGTATATTTACAAACCAAACCACAAGTCTTTTAACCCAAATCCAAAATATAACAAACATATAATAAGTTACGTATACTTCAACATAGCTATATTTTTAGCAGAAATAATCATTTCACAATAATATCAAAATAAACATTAATGATCCAATTCATTGATCAATATCATTAATTCACATGTTAATGGTCTATTTTATTAGCTAATCTCATGCCATACATCAATGATTTAATGAAATCACACATCGATTGTCTATTCCAATGACTAATTTCAAATCACACGTTGATAGTTTACTTCATCGACTAAACTCAAATTACATGTCAATGGTCCACTCCATTGATCAAACTCATATCACATGTCGGTGATTTATTCCATTGATCAATCTGTTGCTTAATATCAAATCATGATCACAACACAATGCCTAGTGACAAAGCGACTAAGATTCCCCCTTAGCAAGGTTTCCACCTATTATTAGCCGGTGACTCGGCCCACAAGTAGACTAGTATGCATATACCTACAAGCCCTTCACCGGGCTCATGGTGATATTAAGCATTAATACCAATCATTAATAACATCCTCCATAATATACAAAGCCAAATCCAAAAATCATTTCATATATTATAATAAATTTCATAAATCAACTACATAATCTTTTGCAACTTAATTCATTTGCTAGGAATACTTTTGGTTTTCAAGTCATTTCAAGATTCATCTCACAAATCGGTCTTATAAATTGAATCAAATCAAATGGATATAAAGAATTTCACAAATTAATATACATAACATTCCATAATCCATGCTCAAAGAGCTTTTTGTAAAAAGATTTCGTAAATCCAAAATATTTCTCAATTTGGTTCCTCAAACATAATATACTTTTGCATTAACCATTTCTTACATCATTCACAAATACCAAAATGTAGCAAATGCCCAATCTAAATTTTATGCAACACACTTATTCATATTTCATAACATATCAAATCTTTATCGTTTTGAAAACATAAATTTACAAATTCTTAGAAGAGATAGTATCACTCACCTAGATATGCCCCAAACTAAGCAACAAAGCTCACTCGAATCAACGAAATCATATTCCTATCATATAAACAAGAAATATCATCAAAACTAATTAAAAAGCTATCTCAACTAACAACTCAACTAAACCATACTTATACGTCAATAAAACGACGCCTATGTACATATCCAAAACAATTATTTAAGCAGTCTGCAGCGTGGAGTTTGAGCGCGAAATTTGGTCATACTATAACTTTTTCCACCGAACCCGGTTTCAAACGTTCTTATAGTCAATAGAAAGTTCTTTCAACATACTACAAGGACCCTAGCGTAATTGTTCCAAAATCAAGCCGAAAAATGACAATATGGGCACGAAGCTGCTGGACGCGCACTTTTCATTGCCTGCCGGAAATTTCGAAATTTTATTCGGGTAAATTGTAAGCTCAAATCACGATCTGTAAAATTCTACGGCTTCACTACATCCTACATATCATTTCTATAGAAATACGCAGCCCAACGACTTAAAAATCGGTCTTCACCGCTCGATTTTCCGAAAGTTCCGAATTTGAGCCCTAAACCTGGAAAATATTTCAATTGGATGAACAGGGGAAAAAGCTCTTACCAGGCGTTGCGTTACATAGTTGGAGTACCTTGGCGAGGCTCCCATGGCGAGAGCGGGCGAAACCCTTTTCTTCTTTTCCTTCTTCTCCTTTCTTTCTCCGCCTTTCTTCCTTTCTTCCCCGCGTGCTTTCTGTTTTTTAATGGCTGAGCCCCCCCTTTTTCTTCTCTCTTCTTTGACTTTTCAACCTTTCTTTTCTTTTCTTTTCTTTTCTTTCTCTCTCTCCTAAAGACTCTCGGTCTCTCCTCCTCGTTCTTCTTTTGACCGTTCAACTTTTTTTTTCACTTAATCAAAATCCGTATTTTACATAAGTAGTAATTGTTGGTTCTCGCTCTCAAGACGCTTCGTGAATTCGGCCATGAGCATGTCTACAGCGCCGTCAAGCGGCCTCTCCAGCTTGCTCAAACTGCCGGCATGCTGGAGCTACACACCACCGCACTACATTGATCTTTCAGTTCGCTCAGTGTTCAGTTTTGACTTGCAAGTGGTTTTAAAGATCAATGCACTGCAATGATGTATGTGATTTCAATAGTTCTTTATTACTCTAGTACTTTTCAATATGTAATCTACGCCCAGTCCTTATGTCCCATGCACCCATCTTCGGCTTTGACTGCTTCACTTGGTGCTTGGTTGATCTTCTCTCAGTTTTCCTTTGTACTCTAGAACAGAGGAAGCATCACAATAGATAGCTAGAAAAACAAAAGAGTTTAGTTGCAGAAAAGGATGAGTCTTCAAGAAATTTTCATTACATCATTACTTCTTGCACTCACTACCGCCTGCTCGTCGTCAGATCGGGCGGCACTCCACGAGCCCTACCTTGGCATCTTCAACTCCTTGACTAGCCTTGACTGCTGCCATAATTGGTATGGCATTAGCTACGACCCCAAGTCCCGCCACGTCGTTGACATCAACCTTCGGGGCAAGTTCGAGGGCCTCGAAGCGGACCAGCTACATGATTGGCACGATATCTCTTGTGATACGTAGGCTTGAGCGCCTCTCCAGCCTCACCATCGCCGATTGGAAGGGCATCATCTTTGGCAAGATACCCGCCTATCTTGCCTCTCTACCCTACTTTCGGATCCTGGACTTCATTGGGTGCAACGAACCGATTCAATGAAGATAGGGACTGGTTGTTAAGAACGGCTCTTAACATACTTCTAAAATGATGGAAGGGGCAGGACCGAACTATGCACTAAATAGGGGAAGAGCTGTCATAACCCGAAATCTACAAAGATGGAGGTAACATGGCTGTCCTTCCACTTAAAAGACGCAGTCTCAAACTAAACTCAAAGCCTACTTCCAAAAGTTGCCATCAATAACGCTCTCGTTCTACTAGTTGCTAATCAAAGAGCCTAAAAATATTGGGAAAGAGAAGGGTGAGCGACTAGTTGAGCCACAGCCACCTATGCAGGCGGATTCCGGTGGGTCGTCCTTCGACCACCTCCAAGCCTCGTCGTTCCAGGACAACCACTGCCTCTGCGGGAAGCCACTAAAAGCTTGTTGGGTCAATAATGAGAATCTGGGCTGCTGTCTAGTGGGAACAGGGAAGTTGGAGCGAGCACAGGATGTCGGTGAGATGATATGATGATGCTTGTATGATTGCGGGTTAAATTGCGTTGTTAATTGGGGGATATGAAGATCTTCGTGCACGTAATGCTGCATGAAACTTATAATAGCTATGATGCTTTTAGCGGAGGTTGTCGTGTAACCCGTAGGAGCCACTGCAATTGCTTGATAATACAATGGCCAACACATGGTGAAGTCACCTGGACGTAAACATGTTTCCTACTGATGCGACGGCTTCAAATTTGATGTTGGGTGTTGCAGGTTTTTTAGTTTCGCGTTCAGATCGCTACACGCTTCGATTGTGGTTGCAAAAATCAGGGACCAGAGAATTTTGGAATGGCTTTACCTTATTTGGAACAACTAGATTTTTGATGCACTTATTGCGATCGATACGAGGAAAATCTGTGAACAATAAAATCTAGAGTTTTCTTTATCAGGTCGTTTAACGAGTGCACCCAACTCAAATCGCATTGGCATAGTCGTGGCTTAGGCTTGGATCCAAAAAAGGAAAAGAAGCAGACGCGAATGCCAAACAGACTGGCCTTATGGAGTTTCCGAGCAGAAATTTACAGAGAAGCAAAGAGAGTGCAATTACATCAACCTTGCTTTTTTTGGTTGTATAAACTGCAGTTTGATCATTCTGATCTGAAAATCCCAACCAAGCATTCTTCTCTTTATTCTGAGGTACTTCTATACAAACCAATCTTTCAAGACTGGATGTCGAAATAAACGGTGTACGATTCATCTCTCAAGCTCATCAACGGCACCAAAAGGAAGCTCCTCTTTTCGCCCTTCGCCACGAAGCTCATAGTATGGTACAAGCTCAGGGCGTCTCCCACCGTAAAGCTGCTCGCATCGTTGAACTTACTGTCTGAGGAATCCGAGACGCAACCCAGCTTCACGCTGGAACCCTCGTCGTAATTCAACCCTGTGTATATGTAGCAACCTTCATGGCTTTCCGACTCCAAGGACACAGTCTCGGCCTTCCCGTCCAGTCCTGCAACCACACGGAAGAGGGACATCCCTCAACTACAAGGCCCTTATCTTTCCCTTTTTCCACTACCACCATTCCCGGAAGGTCGAATGGTTCGAGCATTACCAATTTCCCGATCATGCCCCCTCGTGACCTGATTCCTAAAGCGGTGGGGTCTTTGGAGACAAGTCTGAAGGTGGCGAGGACTGCCGAATCAGTGCCCGGCTTAGGAGACTTCTCCATTGTGATGGGTTGGTTCGTGTTGGTCAGGAAATAAGACAAGTCACCTGATTCTTGCGAAAGAGAGAGCAGCTGAGAACTGTAAGAATCCGGAATGGGAGTTATCCAATCGGATAGAGGAGCATCTGGGTCAGCTTTGATTTCCCAGTCTCCGCTCGTCAGCCCCGCAAGAAGATAAGGCCCATAGAGTATCGCGTGTATGGAAGCATACTCGGATCGGTCATTTGGACATTAGTTTAATGCAAACTTTTCAGCTTGACATGAAAATACCTAAAGATACTGCTAAGGAAAAGCTCCCGACTGCAGAAGCATATGCCCCGCAAGCAGTGGGAGCCGTGACGGACGGTACCTTCAATAGCCTCTGTCCGCAGACTGAGGGGAAACTGAAGGTCAGCTTGTCACTGGGACTCCATTTTCCCTTCGTGACGGGAAAATTACCTGCACCAACAAATCAGATCAATTCTGCGGAACTGTTAATCTCCATCAACTAATTTCTCGAGTTGAAGCTCCCAATTCACCGATTAATGAAAGAAAAGGCGAATTGCAATTTCAAAAGGAGAGTGCCATGTAGAGCAATCAAAAACTAAGAAACGAATTTCGATCAAATGGGTGGTGCTGCACACTCACGAAAAACACTAAACGCACCTGGAGCTGGTAGATTCAAACTTTTTCCATTTAATTCTGCTTTGGCGCCAGCTGAAGACATCCAACTTGGGGGTGTTTGTTTGTGTTCTTTTTTTCTGTTTATGAACAAAAATTCTGTTTTTTTGTTAAAGGGAAAAAAAAAACAAAAACGCGTTTGTTTGCGTTTTTGTTCCAAATCTGTTTTTTTGTTCTCGGGAACAAGAAAAAAACAGAAACAAAAAACAAAAAAAGTTGTTTATTATTTTTAACAACTTTTGGGAACAAATTTTCTCTCTCCACTCTTTTCTTTTCTTCTTCTTCTTCTTCTTCTTCTTCTTCTTCTTCTTCTTTTTTTCTTTGGCCGGTCGTCGGCCTCGGCCAAGGCCGTCGAGGGTTGGCGAACTCGCCGGAGCGTCGCCAGCCCTCGGCGAGGCCGAGCGTCCACCGGCCCCTCGGCGAGGCTCGGCCTCGCCGGATCTGGGTGAGCCCGAGCTCGCCCGGCCAAGGCGAGGCCAAGCCTCGCCCAACCACGCGAGGCTCGGCCTCGTCGGGGCCGGCGAGCCTCGCCGTGGCCGGGCGAGGCCACCGGCCCTCATCGGCCGCTCGCCGGCCCTCGTCGGCTGGTCGCCGGCCATGGCCAAGGCCGGCGACACAAAAAAAAAAAAAAAAAAAAAAGGAAAGAAAAAAATGAAAAATAAAATAAAAATATTAAAAAATTAAAAGAAATAAAAAAAGAACACAAATTTACCAAACATGTTTTTGTTCTTTTTTTATTCTAGAACAAGTTTACCAAACGCGTTCTTTTGTTCAAAAAGCGTTAGGGAACGAAATAGTTTTTCTATTTCGTTCCCGGAACAAAAAAAAACAGAAAAACAAACAAACGCACCCTCGGTATTCGGAAATTCAAGGTAGACAACTACCCTGCTGCTTGAAATAAGTAGAAGCATAGGAGAAACAATAAGGGCCTGTTTGTTTATGTTCTTTATTTCGTTTTTGACAGATTTTCTGTTTTTTTTGTTCCGGGAACAAAAAAAGAACGTAAACACGTTTGTTTGCATTTTTTGTTCCAAATCTGTTTTTTTGTTCGGGAACACAAAAAGAAACGAAACAAGAAAAAAAAAAGTTGTTTCTTGTTTTGGAACAATTTTTAAGAACAACTTTTCTCTCTCCTCTCTTTTCTTTTCTTTTTCTTCTTCTTTTCTTCTTCTTTTTTCTTTGGCCGGTCGCCGGCCTCGGCCATGGCCGGCGACCGGCCGTCGCGAGCCGGCGACGCCGTCGAGGGCCGGCGACCTCGCCCGGCCACGGCGAGGCTCGCCGAGGCCCGGCGAGGCCGAGCGTCGCCGTGGTTGGGCGAGGCTCGGCCTCGCCGGCCGTGGCTAGGTCGACATCGCTGGCGGTGGCCCGGCGAGGCCGAGCCTCGCCGGTGGCCGGGCGAGCTCGGCCTCGCCGGATTTGGGCGAGCCCGAGCTCGCCCGAGCCTCGCCCCGCGCCGGCCGAGCCTCGCCGGCCGGGCGAGCTCGACCTCTCCCAGATCCGGCGAGGCCGAGCTCACCCGGCCACCGGCGAGCTCGACCTCGCCCAGATCCGGTGAGGCCGAGCTCCCCGGCCACCGGCGAGGCTCGGCCTCGCCGGCCACCGCCAGCGACGCCGACTGGCCCGCCCGGCGAGGCCGAGCCTCGCCGTATCGGGCGAGCTCGGCCTCGCCGGATCGGGCGAGCCCGAGCTCGCCCGGCCAAGGCGAGGCCGCCGGCCCTTGTCGGCCGGTCGCCGGCCATGGCCGAGGCCGGCGACCGGCCAAAAGAAGAAAAAAAAGAAAAAATAAGACAAATATTAAAAAATTAAAAGAAATAAAAAAAGATCACAAATTTACCAAACATGTTTCTGTTCTTTTTTTGTTCTTGGAACAAGTTTACCAAATGTGTTTTTACGGTCAAAAATTGTTCCGGAACAGAAATAATTTTTTCTATTTCGTCCCCAGAACAAAAAAAGAACAGAAACACAAACAAACGCACCCTAAGACACCAAACCCTGCCAAAAAGAACACCAGAATCCAAAATTGACTAATCTCACGTGTTAATAGAATTAGATGTTTTCATACTAATTTCAGGAGATGCTACACATGATTTAAAGAAGATTTCGATTTTGCATTTTCAGTGTCGATAATTGATTTTATTGTCATGCGATAGCTTTAGTATGGGAAAAATGACTGAAGCTAGTTTGCTTCCGAAATGAGAATGCAACCAATTAACTTCACACAACTTAGTGAGCATAATGCAATCATTCTTTTATTTATCTACTGTCGGCATCATCAATATGCTTATGGGAAAATAAGAGGAGGTCGCATCTTGTGGCCATTAGCCACTGCGGATGCTTCGCAGTAAAGAGTGACGCAACAGATTTAAAGTCGTTGCAACATAAGCACAAGACACAGCAATTAAGTTGATTATATCTAAACGAAAAGATAATGGAAAGGCCAGTAAAATTCTGCCTGCCCATCATGCATTGGCCAGCAAGAAGTACCTTCGACGAAAAAGTAATTGCTGCTTGAAGATAAGGATCCCATGATGACAGAGGACCGATTTTTTGATTGATCACAGTCCCCCCTGCTTTCCAGTTGAGTGAACTCGATACATATTGAATTATGTAAAGACCGGGAACTTCTCCTTGCTCTTCAAAATATATAGAGTCTCCCAATTTCGAAAACGACTCAATTCCTTCAAACACAAAGAAAGAAAAGGATCATGTGATGGACAAACTCTGCAATAGAGCACATCATGTCAAGCCTATAATACTTGTTAGTAGGAAAACTGCACAATAAAATGTGGCTAATTCCTGAAAAAAGAACCAAAGAAAGTTGGGAAACAGCTTCAATAAAGAGTGATATTTGACAAATCACGACATCCACAGACTCCATGTTACTAAATAAATGAGCACTCGACGGGTGTTCGATCTTAGACCTGTCCCATAGCAGCACCAGAAGGACTAAAACTGAGTTCCCCATTCATGAAGGCTTCTGGCCTTGGACACTCCATGACCCAAAGGAAGCATGTAGATCATGACACCAGGTTCAGTCCCTCTCTGAATACTAAGCACGCCATTTGTCTATTCTCGCTCATAATAATCTGCGTATGCAACTTCTTTTGTCCATCTAAACAAGTTGCGACTCACCTACAGACCAAGCTCAGCAGATGCAAAAGAGTTGGTCAACAAATAAACTTGCATAACTAAGCGAATGGTGCCATCACTTGGTATGGATTAAAAGGTTGAAGACAAACAATTAGACTTAATCTAAGTCTTAGTTAATTAGCTTTTTACCAATAGTAGAAATTAGATCGTGACTTTGACACATTGCAATTCTGAAGTATTTTGTAAAATTCCGCGTCAAATTTCCATTGCATAGTCCAGAGAGAAAATATATCCTGACTAAATCACTTCCCTAGGGGACCAAGTATAGTGTTAAGGAGTACTCAGATTACCTTCAGCATGTTATATGTGGTGCTGATTCCTCATTTTCCACTTGAAGAGTGGTCGCTAAACGCTTTGGGTCCTTCCTGTCGGACCAACAAATAAAGAGGATTACCATGATGACACGCACACACACATACATGCGCACGCGCAGATATATATATGTGCGTGCGTGTGTGTGTACATATATATTTATATTAAGCTTGAATATAATTCTCCTTCAGAATTCAATATATACCAGAATTCCCCGAGTGATGTGCCACCTGTTGCATAGCTGTGGGAGGAGTTCACAATGTCCATGAAGAATGTCCCTATAATCTGGTGTAAGAAGTTGCCAAAAAGCCGTTAGACAAAATTGTAAACCTCAAAAGATGATGTATAACCATTGAGAGCGTGGAAATACATCTAGGTTAAAGACGTAGTTATATTACAAAGCAAATCTCGTAGAAAGCCAGCCTTCTCTGAGAAAACAAGAAGGCCGCTAAGATGTGGAAGGCACAGTGTTCTTTGCAGTCTTTTCATAAATAAAAATTCCGTTTCATGCTATCTTACAATTTGAAAATCAAAATATGTTACCTTGTATAGCGGGTCACCAGTAAATTCATAACGCATCTGGGCTCCAACAACAACTGGGATATGAGTATTCGCATGAAAACCAGCTATGTCGTCGGCCTGCAGGTCAAACAAGATAACTTCTGTGAAGCTTTTACATAGTGTACTGAGCATGGAACCAAATTGTCAAAAGCATAGAAAAAGAGAGAATCAACGTAGGAGATACTAAGAAGCAACAAACAGACACATGCGAAGAAGGTAACTTGGAAATACACACATATGTCCTCATTTACAGCAATTCCTTGCAGGTTTGCACCATCGGTTAAAAATCTGACTTAGAGGACTCATCCAACTTTAAATATTCCTCTCTGAACCTCAAAAAACATTATAGCACTTGAAAAAATGACACATATTCTCTGAAGACTCAGAGTAGCATGATGAGAACACTAAAGAAACAAAAATGGTTTTTACCTGCACAGCAAGCAATCCTAAAAAGCAAGGTTTGTCAAAGAGATGAGCCAAGAACAAATGCTTGGTATCGTTCTGCAACAAAAAAGTAGAAGCACAAAGTCAGGAATTTTGAGATAGGTGACACGCTACAGTACAATGAAGAGGGTTCACCGAGCAAAACCTTTCTGATTAAAAAATATGCGGGAACCTCTCAATAGATGTTAATATTTGATGGCCATTTCCTCTTTAAATGCAGAGAAAGAACATTTCTCTACTCACTCACATTAGCCATTGCAAAAAAATAAATTTCCTCCCAAAGAGTAATTGAAAACTCAGATCATCGGGCAAGAAAGAGCATGACTTTCTCAGACAACTAAAGGCAACCAATATTGCAAGCTCTGAGAGGGCATTGGATTGATCTATGACTATCTAGTGTATCACCAGATAAATTGTTCAATACAGTTATGTCTCGAATCAACCAAGAGACAACAGCCCGGATCAAGTTCACATGCAGTTACACACAATAACTTGTAGTTCATATACGGTCACGCTGAATAACTGGTAAAGGACGTCATTCATGCCACCAGTCTCTTCATTGAGTGACAGCCAGTGTCTTTCTATTGAGTAATTTATGAACACATTCTGCACACGATTGTAGAAGTAATCAGCCATCCATGTAACCATTTTCAAAGCTTGCTTGTTGCCAGCAAGTGTATATTGATCCAGAAGACCCGCCATTATCTGTCGAAGTAGATAGCCAAGACGTTACTTTCAAGCTTGCCAGACTACAATCAAAACAGGGAGTGCGTTCAAAATTTCCCAACACTCGAGAACTGTACCTTGTGAATGGTGTAATATGGAGCCCAGACTGGTTTGATAGCTTCGAAACGATCAAATTGCTCGGATGGGAAAGCCGAAAGATATCCTGTGCCCATTTTCTCTTGACAGGCAGCTAGAGCAGTCACTAATGCAGACATTTTCTCTCCAATACTATCACTGTGAGTGCTTGCCCACATTTGTGCAGTCGCACTCAAGTAATGCCCTTCAAAACAGGAAAGCAAGATACTCAAACCATAGTGACAGAAAGATCACGAGCTAAATTCAACTTCTTCATCATCCAATTTGGATCCTAAGTAATCAATATAGAAGTCCAGTCCAGTAAATGCTCGATAACCAGATGGTCCTAAAAACGACGAACTTCTCTAGTTTTGCACTAAATGAATAAACAACTCCACATCATGAGAATATATTTTTCTAAGTAAGATCCTCAGCCTAAATAGCGCTCTCTAGATTATATTAGGCGAGACAAATCAGAGCAAACACCAAAATTTCAATGATCCAATGATATTCAAATATCATGCTACCTTCTCCACCTATTGGTACTGAAACAAAGCCTGTTCCTTTTGAGACTAACGCAAAAATCATCACCAAAAAGAAAAAAAAACATAATTGTTACTAGCATGACAACATTTCTATTTCGGGGAACTATTTCTTTTTCAGAAATAGTTTTTTTTCTATTTTTACTCCGGGAACAATTTCTGAGTAAACCAAGTTCGAAGCCCCTGCGAAGCAGGGAGGCTGAAGCGATGTGTGGTGACTTGCCCAGGGTGCGTGGGTGGTGGTTTCCTGCGTGCCTCCCCAGGGTTTACTCTCCGGCTGCCGGCCGTGCGGGGTTCCCCGGGTCAAAAAAAAAAAAAAAACAATTTCTGAGTAAAATATGGTGTTTGGTAATTATACAAAATTTCTATTTTTGGAATAAAAAAAGAATAGAAATGCATTTGGTAAAAATTTATAAATTTTTGTATTTATTTGTTTTTTCTTCTTACTCATGGACCACCGCCCGCCGCCGCACGACCGCCGCACGACCACTGACTATCGTCGTCGACCGCCGTTGCAGGATTGCCGGCCACAGCCCATCGACCGCGGGAGGGGCGGTGGTTGGTGAGTTGTGGGCGGCGGTCTTGCGGTGGCGGTCGGCAGTGATGGTCGGTGGTCGTGCGGCGGCAGGCGGCGGTCGTGCGGCGGTTGGCCATGGCAGGCTACCGGCGGACGGTGGTCGTCGTCGGTCGATGGGCTGTGGCCGGTGGCGATGGGCTACTGTGTGGCGACAATCGTTGCCGCGATTGCCGGTTAGCGATTGGCTACCGACGGTGGTCGTGGGCGGCAGGAGGTGGCCCCGTCGGGCGGCAGGAGGTGGCCAACGGTTGGCAGGCAGCCGGCGGTGGCCACAATAAGGAAGAAGAACAAAAGAAAAATAGAAAAGAAAAAAAAAAAGCTTATTTCTAGAAATTGTTCCTGGGAATAAGAAGTTACTTTATTTTGTTTCTTGTTTCTGTTCCAAATCTATTCCCAAGCCACTTTTCTATTCCGAGGAATAGAAAAATAAGTTGGCGTACCAAACAGATTTATGTTCTTTTTTTTTTTTTTTTCCGGGGAAACAAAAGAACAGGAATCGGCAAAAAAAGAACAGAAATCGGAAAAAACAGAAACGTTACCATGCAGGCCCTAAGTGTACGACAGAGATGGCATCTGGCCAAAAACATAATTCAGCCAAGGAACAGGAACCCTTCATGCTGGAGAGAGAAGAGATCATCCGTTCATGACGTATGATGTGTTCCAGAACAAGCACATCAATAGACTATAGCGACACAATGACTAATTAGTTCAACGACTAACCAGTTCAATGATAAATGGGAATAACAATAAATATCAAAAGAACTTAAGTAATCAGGAACCAAACTAACCTACAAAGAGACCCCGAGCTCGCAAGTCGGCTCCTCCCAACCACCATATTCCTTTCCTGGTGTCGGCAAACCGCCGTTTTCCTAAAGCTCCACATTAAACTATCCACATCCAACAACAGTAAGTATTCTAGGTTTGTCTGCTGCGCCCGTCATTGAACTGAACTCGGATCCAATCTCACATCATGCAAAGATACGTCTTTATCCATTCAAATTCCTGTTCTCCTTTTAACATCTTTCTTGGTTGCAAGTTGGACCAAGCCGTCTCATCCGTTGGAATCAAATGGTAGTGTGAGAACATCTCCTCTCTCCATGACTCTGATGCTAAGAGCTCGTATCTAAGAGTGTGTGATGAAAGCTGAGTAGGAAAGTTGGTACACTCCTTACCCAAAGCAACACTAATCAATATAAGCAAGATTAACAGCCAAAAGAAATAAGAAGCCTTCATTCTTTTGGCACTGCACTGGATTGTATTATGCAAAATTAAGCTCTGAAGAACCACAGAGCAGACAATCTGGCAATTTATATAGCGTTTGTAGTGAAAGATGAGGGTAGATGAGAACCACGATTTTGGAAACAAAAATGGCATTAAAGCACAATTAGATAATAAAAAAAAAATCCAAAACTACCCACAATTAAAAAAAAAAGTTAAATTGGGATTAGTGTACAAATTTCTTTACAAAAGTCTAGGGGAGAAGTACACTGGACTTAACTTGTGTACATCACTCATTTTAATGTCACAACTTTTCGTCGGCTTATTTAAATGCCAAACTCAGAGAAAAATGATTACTTAGGGTGTGCATGTTAACGTTTCTATTTCGGGGAACTATTTTTTTTTTTCAGAAATAGTTTTTTTCTATTTCTACTCCGGGAACAATTTTTGAGTAAAATAAGTTGTTTGGTAATTATACAAAAATTTTATTCTTGGAATAAAAAAAAAATAGAAATGCGTTTGGTAAAAATTTATAGATTTTTGTATTTATTTGTTTTTTCTTCTTACTCACCAACCGCCGACCATCGCTCGCCCGCGCACGACCGCCGCACGACCGCCGCACAATCGCCGCCACGGGATTGCCACCCACTGACCCATCGGTTGTGGGAGGGGCGGTGGTTTTGAGTTGTGGGCGGCGGTCCCTGATGGCGGTCGGTCGATGATGGTCGATGGTCGTGCGGCGGTAGGCGGCGGTCGTGCGGCGGTTGGCCACGGCAGGCTACCGACGAATGGTGGTGGTCGTCGGCCAGTGGGGCAGGCGGCGGCCGGTGGGCTATGGGCGGCGGCAACCATCGCCAGCAATCGCCGGTGGTTGGCTACCGACGATGGTCGAAGGCGGCAGGAGGTGGCCCCGTCGGGCAGCCGGAGGTGGCCGATGGTTGGTAGGCGGCCGGCAGTGGCCACAATAAGGAAGAAGAACAAAAGAAAAATAGAAAAGAAAAAAAAAACTTATTTCTAGAAATTTTAAAGAACAATAAGCTACTTTTTTTTTTTTTGTTTTTTGCTCCAAATCTATTCTCCAGCCACTTTTCTATTCCGGAGAATAGAAAAATAAGTTGGCGTTACCAAATAGATTTTTTTGTTCCGGGAAACAAAAGAACAGAAATCGGCAAAAAAAGAACAAAAATCAAGAGAAATAGAAACGTTACCATGCAGGCCCTTAGATGCCTCCAGCGAAAATTACAATTACAGAAGTTACGTGATTTTTATAATTAAAAAATTTATTTGAGGTGGTATTTTTTGGCACTAAAGTAATCATTTTTTCATTAAGATTGACACGATCACTTTTTAACAACAATTGACATTGAAATGATTATTTTTTTACAATGACTAGCACTAAAATAGTCACTTCTTAACTTGTTTATATGACATCGTTTAGGGGCTTTTTGATATTGAAGTGATCATTTTTTTTTATTAAGATTGACATTGAAGTGATCACTTTTTAACCATTGAAATGATCATTTTTTTACAACGACTGGCATTGAAGTAGTTACTTTTTAACTTTGCTACATGACATCGTCTAGAGATTATATGTTGACTGGACACACCGCCAAACCACGTAGGATTGAGAAATTAATAAAATATTATCATATCAGATTTTCGACGACTCAGATCAAAGTTAGTACTTAAATTATTGTTTTTTGTTTTAAAAGTGACATTTAAGTGGGCCCGTGAAAAGTTAACTCAACTTGGAATTGGTACCTAAATGATTATTTTTTTGAAGTAATAATTGAGTCCGTGAAATGTTGAGTCATTAAAGTAAGCTCCGTATATTTCTAGATGCTTCTCCTAAAATTCTGGAATTACCCAGAATGGACCCAGAATGGAAAAGGCTAAACATTGGGCAATATGAAGGAGATATGTTTCACCGAAGGGGATTTATTTCTATTAGCAGAAATCAAAGAGGGACGGGAAATCTTTAACACAAAAAGAGGGAAATTTGGATATGATTAGATAAAGAGGCGACAGAAAGGACGCGCTTTTCTGCGGTGGACTTGAGCAAAGCAGCAAAAATTACAGAAATAGCAAGAACAGTGGAACGAATATCACCGGATGCTCTATATATATCAGGCGACAGATAAGAGAGAGAGAGAGGAGAGACTTTAACTGAAGCAATAAAGATGAGCAAGACCCACCTTGCGAAATCATCGACAGTGGGGTGGGAAGCGGGTGTACTGACAATAATAATAATTAAATTGGTATCAGCAGAAAGCGAAGATATTAACAAGAGGTATATACGTCCAGTAGGCGTATCCCGGAACAGAGACTGAACAAATCACAGAGAGAGAGAGTAGTAGGGAGGAGGATGGGGACGGGAGAATCACGGATACTTCGTCGGTTTCCCCGGTGGTGGGTGGGGTTTGATCGATGAAATTTGCAGCAACTTTGGAGCTACTTTCTACACGCATCGAGGAGAGAGAAGCAGAAACAGAAGCGGAATCAGCGGTTGTTGATTGGGAACAGAACATGGCTATGCCATGCCGTTTCGCTTTCTCCGAAACTTTTTGGACCCATCATCGGAGAAGCGGCGGTGGCGAGAGATACTTAACGTGGGTCACACCATTTTCGGTGATGGGTCGAACCCGCCGTGCCCGATGGTTTCCTCCGCCACTCTCTCTCTCTCTCTCTCTCTCTCTCTCTCCCTCTGAAGGAGAGGAAGCAGCGCAGGCCAGAGGAAAAAGCCGAGCGAAGGGAGAGAAAATGGCAAGCGTGCGACTGCCCTTTTTTCTTTCTTTTGTTATGATTTTTATATTTTGATTGTTTTACTAGATTCCGTTGGAGGGCAACTTTCCAGGATTAAAAATCAATTATGGAAAAATTATAAGATATATTTCGACTTTAATTGACGACCACAACACTAAGTCATACTTAGAAAGTGAAAATTTTGATTAAAACAAGAGCGAGAAAATGAACTTATAGTTATAGATAGCTATTTGAATATAACAATTCCTTTTAATTTTTCTTTTTGAGAATTTATGAATATATTCATGGGAGCAATATCTAGGAAACGATTTTATTTCCTAAAAAAGAAAACTATAATTTAGGAAAAGCGGTTGCTCGAAATTGGGGGGGACCCGCTTTTCGATTTAAAGGGTTCCTTCAAATTTTGATGGCCCTTGATTTCTAATTCGCATTTTCTTCTATGCATGTGATAATTTTCGAATAGACAATTAGGGAGGGAGGAAAAATAAAATGGAACCTATGTTTCTTTTAACCGGCAAGGAGCGAATTATGCACAAGAATTGCGTCTGATCAAGAAATTGATTGTTAAAACCATACAAATATATAAAGTGTGACGAAAAAGTAGTGTCAAAATGCGATTATTTAGCTAAGAAGTATTGGGAATCACTTCTCTAAGGTGATAAATGCTCACTGAATGAAACTTTCCCTCTCAAACTTTCCTAATGTAGACACACGGAGAAGGGAATAGCTTTTTTTGATGAGAGGACAGTAGAGCAATGCGTATGGTGAACAAACATTACGATCGCTCTAGTCAGTTAACTCTTGACGAATATGTTTGTTTGAAATGTTAATATTTATTACGAAAAAATTTCGAAACTGATTAATCAGAACTTTTCATGAATATCAAAATTCTAAGTGTTTAGCCAGTTTTGGATCAAGCAATGAAATATCTTTCACTTACTGTTATATTTTGGTTTTTATTAAAGGAGACTTGTGTTAATATTGGAGATAGAGGGTCAAATGCTAACGACAATATATATTATATAGTCCCGAATCTAATGGAGTCACTTAACACGCTAAACACAAGTTCGAAATTCATGATTCCCAAATGTCGAATTCTAATCAATAGCTTGATGTATACTCACTTAAATATTTTAATGAAAGCCCATTACAATCAAAGTGGTTTGTACAATTTGAAGCTGATTCGACAATACTGAATACTGAAGACAATACTGGGAAGGCACTGCTCCTAGTTAGACTTGAGGACAAAATGTTGGAATCTTAATCAACGATGTTGGACAATGGAGATAACACCTAGTAGACATCGTTCCTATATGGTTATGAGGACGCAATATTGGAATCTAATTAACGATATAACACCCAGTAGACATTGTTCCTATATGGATATAAGGACGCAACGTCGGAATCTAATTAACGACGCTAAACTGTGATAACGACACTTAGTAAACATTACTCCTAGATAGGTATGAGATACAACGTTGGAATCTAATAGACGATGCTACACCTAGTGGGCACTACTTTTAGACAGGTATGAGGACACAACGTGAAAATTTAATCATCGACGTTGGACTGTAGGACATCACTGAAATCTAATCAACGACACTACCTAAGATATAAACATTTGTCGGAATTGAATATACGACGGGGAATTTGAAGCTATAGCTAAACTAAACTAAGCTAAGATAAAAGGGTAAGATAAAGGAATTTTTGATGTTGTTCGGGGGCTTCTCTGTTGGATTGCCTGTGGTATTTATAGGCTAATTTGATAACCATCAGTGGTTGATTGCTTCCTCCTTAAAAATCGCTTCACGTTCTTTGCTCAACTGCCTTATCCATATCTCATTGCCTTTTGACTTTTTGATTATGTTCACATGGCTTGTTTGGTGCCCTTTTAAACCTCAATTGTTCCCGCCCAAATTTTGCCGTCAATTCTATCTAAATTATATGTCTTCAAAAGCATCTCTTGGCTTGGACACGTGGTAATCAACTGCTTTATCATCAAATCATGTATCTCTATTTGTAGGTCCATCAAAATCTAGCTCAAGGCTCTCAAAATCCTTGGCCATCCGTTTCCATGACTACCATGGGTTGGGCTGATGTAAATCACAGCCCGCACGTGACAATGAGAATGATTTTAAATGCTTTTATCCCTTATGATCGGCACGTCATAGCAAGGGTATTTTTAGTTGTCAACATATGCTCCTTTTAAAAGAAGTAAATTGGAAATTTATTTCTTTAAAGGAGAGACCTCGTTTTGCGCGCAATTTGTTATGGATGATCATCATACTTTTTTGTTCTTTGATATATCCACAGCCGATACGGATCGACAGCTCCAATTGTTTCTTGACACGTCACTTCAACTTTTAGCATATAACATTAACTTTTGAATCATCGTCTTCTACGTCGAGTTGAAGGATATGTCTCACTGTCTTTTTCTTTATATTCTTTTGTCTTCTACGTTAAACCCAAAACCCTCTGCATCCTATTCTCAGTCTTCCATGGCAACCGAAGCTCCCACATTCGTCTCTAAGTCCTTTATCTCCAACTTCGACGATCTTTGTTGTAGCGAAAAGGCTAACTATTGTCGATTTCAGTTGCTGAGCACTGTATATGAACATCCGGAACCATGGCTTCTTAGGCCTTGCCTCTTGGATCATAATCATGTTCCGTCATCTCTTAAACCTTGTTTTCTGATCAAGAAGAGCGAGAAACTTCCCTTACGGCATTCTTCTATTAAAGATATCTAGACATCTACCCCAACCAAATTTCGGAGTTTCCCTCTGTTTGAAGAAAAATTCCACTTTTGGTATTTGCGATTAAAGGATGATTTGGGAACTCGACTATTATGGATGAATGCAGACACAGAGATGGCATTGGCAGTTAGTATGCTGTCCCATGACTTAGATAGGGGATTATTGGGTTCTCTTGTCTGCATTTAGTCCCCATCGACCAATAGTTTCTTTTTCCTTTGGGGGCCCATGTCCATGACCCTTTTGGACGTTTTTATTATCTCTAGGTTCATACCACATGGCACTCCTGTAGAACAAGTTGAAATTTTCGAGGACTTTGATGTTTCCGATAGTGTCCTTCCTTATGGAACCTTCGTTGATCGGTACCACAAAACCGTCGGCCCTGTTAGCCTTACCGACATACCGCTTTTTTGCTTTTCTGGATTTCGAAATACGTATTCTTTAGTCCGGTCTTTAAGGTCGGAAAGGATTTCCTTAAACTTGCTTCAAATCTTGCAAGTGGAAAGCGATTATCTCTTGGCCCACTTGTTTTGGCCATCTTATATAGGAGTCTTACCCATGCTGCTCTTTCAATGATGTCTAAAGTGAGCGAAGTCTTATTTATTCCATTCTAGATTCTACAAGTATGGATGGCTCTCTATTTTCCATTTCTATTCAGTAAAGTTTCTCGTGATCTTTTACATAATTCATTATCAGAATTCAAGCAACCAAAGCCTTTGTGCTTGGGCTGTCGATTGCTTTCCTTATCTCCTTTAAACAAACGATGCTAGATCATGAGAATATCTTATTCCAAGCAAGATCCTCTGCCTAAGTAGGGCTCTCTAGATTATATTAGGGGCACAAACCAGAGCAAACACTAAAATTTCAGTGATCCAATAAAACATTCAAATATTATGCTACCTTCTCCACCTATTCCTACTGAAACAAAGCCTGTTGCTTTTGAGAATAACATGAAAATCACCACAAAAAAAAAAAAAAAAAAAAAAAGAAAAGAAAAACGTAATTGTTGCTAAGTTACGACATGGAGAAGGCATGCCGCCGAAACATAATTCAGCCAAGGAACAGGAAACCTTCATGCCGGAGAGGGAAGAGATCATCCGCTGATGTCGTATGATGTGTTCCAGATCAAGCGCATCACTGGACTATAGTGACACTATGACTGACCAGTTCGACCACAAATGGGAATAAAAATAAATATCAAAAGAACTCAAGTAATAAGGAACCAAACTAACCTACAAAGTGACCCCGGAGCTCGCAAGTCGGGCACTCCCAACCACTATACGGCTTTCCTGGTGTTGGCAAACCCGCCGATTTCCTAGAGCTCCACGCCAAACTATCCACATCCAACAACAATAAGTATTCTAGGTTCGTCTGCTGTGCCAGCCATTGAACTGAACTCGGATCCAATCTCACATCATGCAACGAGACTTCCTTAAGGAACTCCCCTGGTGAGTTGGACCCAGCAGAGTTCTTCAGTTTCCGGTACATCATGCTCCAGTCAAATTCCACTTTTTCTTTTAGCATCTTTCTTGATAACAAGTTGGACCAAGCCGTCTCGTCGGTTGGAGTCAAATGGTATTTTAAGAACACCTCTCCTCTCCATGACTTATTGTTTGATGCTAAGAGCTCGTATCTAAGAGTGCGTGACGAAAGCTGAGTAGGAATGCTGGTGACGAAAGCTGAGTAGGAATGCTGGTACACTCCTTACACAAAGCACCATTAATTAAAGCAAGCGAGATTAACAACCGAAACAAACAAAAAGCCTTCATTATTAAAGCACTGCACTTGATGTTATTTATTTTTATGATTCCACATTTTCGGACCCACATTTTCTCTTGAAGTGGCGGTTATTCCACATATAGTTTTTTCACATTTTATACTCCTTCGTGACGACCGCCCATTTGGTAATTGCCTTGATGGAAGACGGTATATAAAGGAACGCTCGTTCATTTCTGACGGGAAATTACAATGTCTAACTCAAACCCTCTATTTGGAATACACTATCAGTATATTGAGGGAATTGGGTTAGTAGCGTATGTCCAATATTTCTTTGATTTTCAGGTTTTTCTGACGAACGTGAACAAGAATAATGGCTGGAGGTTTGTTTATAATCGATTCTGGCTTCTGCAATTTGAGTTTTATGTCTATCACTGGATTGTAGTTTGCTTATAATCGATCCTGACTTCCGGAATTTGAGTTTTATGTCTATCACTGGATTGTAATGCAAAGTTAAGCTCTGAAGAACCACACAGAGCAGATAAATCTGGTAGTTACATAGCATTGGAAGTGAAAGACAAGGATTAATAAGAACGGAGGTTTTGGAAACAAAAATGGGGTTAAAGCACAATTGGTTATAAAAAAACCAAAACTTCCCGCGATAGAAAAGGCCAAAATGGTATTCGGGGGACAATTTCTGCATAAAAGTCTGGAATTACCCGGACTGGAAAAGAATAAACATTGGACAATGCTTAGTGGATATACTTCGCCGACCAAAAGAAGAAAAAGAGGAGGGGATGTATTTCTATTAGTAGAAATTACAGAGGGACGAGTAATCTTAAATACAAAAAGAGGGAAACTCTGGATAGAATTGGATAAAGAGGCAATAGAAAGGATGCGCTTTTCTGACCTGGACTTGAGCAAAGCAGCAATAACTTACATACGTGGCAAGAACAATGGAACGAACATCATAGGAAGCTCTATATATGTCGGGAGATTCCGAAAAGGAAAGCGAGGAGAGACTTTAACTGAAGCAATCAAGATGAGCAAAACCCACCTCACGAAATCATCGCATTTTGTAACTAACTAAATAAATAAGCTCAAAATGGCAGGGCGGGATGCGGGTGTACTGACAATAATAATTCAACTGGTATCAGTGGAAAGCGATGATATTTACCAGAGGTATATACGTGCAATAGGCGTCACCCGAAACAGAGATCGAAGGAAGCAGAGGGATGTGGCAGCCTAGCTTTTTCCGTCCGGAGGGGAAAAGATATATAGATTAAAGAGTATTAAGCAAATATGAGCCTATGATCTTTGATTAAGCACGGGTTTTGTCAAATTAATGCTACGACGATTTTCTAATGGGGACTCGCTGCAAGCCTATTGGTACTTCGTCCCATTAGATTCCACTCCTCTCTCTCTCTCTCCCCATCCCAAGTACATCCTAGTTTGCTCTCGTTTCGTTTTCTGGTAGTAAGTGTTGGTTCTCACTCTCAGGATGTTCCGTGAATCCTGCCATGAGGATGTCCACAGCGCTGTCAAGCGGTCTCTTCAGCTCGCTCAGACTGCCAGCATCCTGGAGCTACACACCACCGCACTGCATTGATCTTTCGGTTTGCTCGGTGTTCGGTTTTGAATTGCAAGTGGTTTTATAGATCAATGCACTTCAATGATGTATGTGATTTCAATAGTTCTTTATTACTCTAATACTTTTCAATATGTAATCTATGCCCAGTCCTTATGTCCCTTACCCATCTGCAGCTTTCACGGCTTCACTTGGTGCTCGGTTGATTTCCCTCTGTTTTCCTCTGTACTCTAGAACAGAAGAAGCGTCACAATAGATAGTTAGAAAAACAAAAGAATTTAGTTACAGAAAAGGAGAAGTCTTCAAGTAATTTTTATTACGTCATTACTTCTTGCACTCGTCGCCGCCTGACCGCAGTCTGACTGGGCGGCATTCCACAAGCCCTACCTTGGCATCCTCAATTCTTGGACCGGCCCCGATTGCTGCCGTAACTGGTGCGGCATCAGCTGCAACCCCATGCCTTGCTGCGTCGCCGACATCAACCTCCGGGGCAAGCGCAAGGGCCCCATCTTCGAGAGGGCCAAGGGGACTGGCTACATGACCCACACGATATCTCTCGCGATATGCAGGCTTGAGCGCCTCTCTAGCCTCACTATTGTCGATTAGAAGCGCATCCTCAGCGAGGTACCTGCTTGTCTTGCCTTCCTGCCGTACCTTTGGATCCTAGACCTCATTGGGGGTAACGACCTGGTTCGATGAAGGCGGGAAGTGGTTGACGGAAGCGTCTCCTAATAGGCTTCTAGAATGATGAAGGGGTAAGGAATGAATTAAACTATACACTAAACAGGAGAAGGGCTGTTACACTCTGAAACTACAGGAATCTGGATGAGATGGCCGTCCTTTCATTCGAAGGACACAACCTCAAACCAAACCAAAGTCCATTTCCAAGAGTCCCCATCAATAGCGCTCGCGCTTTAGTAGCTAACCAAAGAACTTGAAAGGGTTGGGAAAAATAGAGGTAAGTGACACAAATTAGTAAGTAGTACATATTTCTTTTAAGCACATCGAGCAGTCATAATGCATATATATATATATAATACAATATCAGAAAACTCATAATCCAAAACTTTAACATGCATGTTAAATAATGTACGAGTCGTTTTATTTTAACAAGCTGTGTACAAATCTAGAAAATACTCATTTAAATCATCACAAACATTAATGGTCAAATCTATTGATCAATCTCATCAAAATCATAAGCCAATGGTCTATTCTATTGGTTTCTCTTATATCAAAACACACATCGATGATCCATCCATCGACCAATCTTTTGCTCTGGTCCATCCATTGATCAATCTTTTGCTCAATATCAAATCATGATCATGACATAATGCTTGATGATTAGGCGAACAAGATTCCTAGCTCGACAAGGTCTTCACCTACAAATCTGAAGGCTCAGCCCACAAGGATATTCCAAATCCACGATATGTATACCCACAAGTCCCTCCATGAGCTCACAGCGATATTGAGCACTAAAATTACATCCTCCAATATCTAAAAATTCAATCCATAATCAATCTCATAATCCACAATACATTTCAGAAACCAATCATATAACTTTCTGTAACTCGGTCCATCCGATAAAAATAACTTTTTTGTTAAGCGTTTCTCGTATCATTTCATAAAACAAATTCACAATCAAAACCATAATTCATCTAATAAATCAGTTTCACAAACCGAATAAAATAAACTTTCGCAACTCAATTTATCAAATAGAATGTGTTTTTTAAAGCATTTCACAAATCCATACCCAAAACTTTTGACAATTCCTTCACAAGGCATTTGATTAAGGCGTTTACAAATAATCATTTTGAGTTATTTCAAATAATGATCTTTTCAATTACTCACAAGCCAAAACATATAACAGGTACTCAAAAGAATTCTTTTTTCCTCCATCCATTGCATAGTAATCGACTTATAAACCATTTCCGAATATGCTTCCCTATGGCGTTTCAAAATCAACAGGGTAGTAAATGCCTGATCGGAGCAATTATGCTTTAAACATCAATTCTTCCATTTTATAAATAAAATGCCGTGCCATTTCTTTTATATTCATACGATACTCAAATCTATATCACTTTAAATAAGACATGAGTTTTCCAATTTATTAGAGAAACAACACTACTCACCTTGGAAATTCCTAAGGCCAAATAACGAAGCTCACTCGAACCAACAATCTTGTAATTTTAACAATTAAATGAGAATTGATGTTAAAATTAAGGAAAACATAACCTTGAATACGAAACGGCTTAATTATGTCTAAACACTAATAAAACGACCCATATGCCCTAATAACAATTACTCTCCTGAAGCAATTATTTAAGTCATTTGCAACGTGGAACTTGAATGCGAAACCCTAAAATTCTCACACCGACTAAATCATTGCTTGTTAAGGACTCCTGTCAAACTCCACGTGCCCACAACAACATAATCCACCATTTCCATGAAATCCTGTAGCTTCACAACTCAAAAATTGAACTACACAGCTCAAATTTTCCAAAATTCTGAATTTGAGCCATAAGTTCAACAACTACTCTGATTGGACGAATGAGGAGTGCGAGTACTTACCAAGCGTGGCGATACATAGTCGACTTGACTTGACAAGATCTGTGGCGTGTGTGAGCAAAAACCTCATTCTTTCCTTTCCTTTTCTTCTTCTTTCTTTTCTCTCTCCTTTTCTTTCTCCTAGAGCTCTTGGTTTAGGAAGAATCGAGCGTCCCCTCCTTTTACTTTTTCTCTTTGACTTTTTAAAACTTGAGTTTTTTTTTTTTTTGGTGGCTCCCACCACTTCTTTTTTACTCGGTCCAAAATCTCAAGTTTTATAAGAGTGATTCTGAGATATATATGTGATATACATAGATTAACTAATTCAAGGTATTTATTACTAGGCCTCACGGTTTTATCCTTTGGCATACAGACAAGCACTTTCCCAAGAGGTCACCCACCTTGGTAGTGTCCTAGCTTGGCTCGCTTAACTTTAGAGTTCCAAAGTAAAGCTTGTTGTTACGTCAAAATGCGCTTCTGTGAGTTAATTCCAGTTTTCACATATATATCTCAAAATCGTTCTCATCCTGTTTGGTGCATAGTTTGATTCATTCCTCCCTGCTTCGTCATCATAGAAGCCTGTTAGAAGTCACTCCTTATTCATGCCCTCTAACTTCAACGACCACTATATGGTATTAAAGTGAACCCTCTCCAATAGGTGTGTGGTTCAGGGATGAATCGGACAAAGTTGATGGGCTCGTATCAATCCGGTTTAGGCTAGAGGGCCTGAACAAGGAGTGGCTTTTGGCAGGCTTTTAGGATGGCGAAGGAGATAGGAGGAGAGCGATTCTGAGATATATATGTGAAAATTGGAATTAATCTATGAAGGTGCCCTTTGGCTTAACGGCAAGTTTTACTTTGAAATTTTAAAGTTAAGCAAGCTTGGCCTAGAGCACTACAAGGATGGGCAGAGAGTGTTTGTTTGTATGCCAAATGATAATATTGTGAGGTTTGATAAGGGACGGGTCAAAGCAAAAAATATTTTGAGTAAGTTAATCCAAGGATATTACATTAGGAACCACTTGTCGGGCGAGATACCAACGGACATTGAGATGCTAAGGGCCTGTTTGTTCATGTTCTTTGTTTCTGTTTTTGAACAAAAATTCTGTTTTTTTGTTCCCAGGAACAAAAAAAGAACAGAAACGCGTTTGTTTGCGTTTTTGTTCCAAATCTGTTTTTTTGTTCACGGGAACAGAAAAAGAACATAAACAAGAAACAAAAAAAAGTTGTTTCTTGTTTCTGGAACAATTTTTAAGAACAACTTTTCTCTCTCCTCTCTTTTCTTTTCTTTTGTTTTCTTCTTCTTTTTTCTTTGGCCGGTCGCCGGCCTCGGCCATGGTCGACGGCCGGCCGTCGAGGGCCGGCGACCTCGCCGGAGCGTCGCCGGCCCTTGGCGAGGCCGAGCTCGCCCGGCCACCGGCGAGGCTCGGCTTCACCGGGCCACCGCGAGCGACGCCGACGGCCGGTGGTTGGGCGAGCTCGGCCTCGTCGGATGGGCGAGCCCGAGCTCGCCCGGCCAAGGCGAGGCCAAGCCTCACGCCGGTCGGCGACACTCGGCCTCGTCGAGGGCCGGCGAGCCTCGCCGTGGCTGGGCGAGGCCTCCGGCCCTCGTCCGCCGGTCAATCGGCCACAAGGAAGAAAAAAAGAAAAAAGAAAAAGAAAGAAAAAAAATGAAAAATAAAATAAAAATGTTAAAAAAATGAAAAGAAACAAAAAAAAGAACACAAATTTACCAAACATGTTTTTGTTTTTATTTTATTTTATTCCAGGAACAAGTTTACCAAACGCATTCTTTTGTTCAAAAACTGTTCCTTGGAACAGAAATAGTTTTTTCTATTTCTGTTCCTTGGAACAGAAAAAGAATAGAAACACAAACAAATGCACCCTAAAGCAGCTAACAGTACTCAATGTGGCAGATAACATGATAACGGGTCGGAGCCGTAGCTCCCTAATGGGCCTGTCGAGCTTGATGCACCTTGACTTAAGTAATAACGGGATCTCAGGTTTGTTGCCGTTAGATTTTGGAATGCTGAGGATGTTGAACCGAGCCCTTTTGAGCGGTGTAAGAAATAAAGGTTAGAGAAGAATCGACTAATCTCTTGATGCACAACAAACGAATTACTCGGGAATATATGTGGAATCACTAGCGAGTAATGGACGAATCTACAACTTCATGATGGTCCGAATACAATCACAAGGAAGGTATTCTCATTCTACAACGTTGATGTTGATCGTCTTTTCAAAGTAGTAATAGATACATTTTGGATGTCTTTTTTTTTTTTTTTTTATGGAGAGGAGACTGTATATTTTTTTGTATGTTCTCTGCTGTATATAGGTTACATTATGAGGAAGTTAGTATAACTTCCCTTAAGAGACGATCGCTTGTAGCGCCTCTTAAGCACACCCCAGATGAAGCGATGTTTCTTGAGCACACCCTATCATGGATGAATTATCGTAATATAATAAGCGAGAACCAAATTGCCAGGTCGATCCCCGCATCCGTATCCCAAATATACTGGTTAGCAGATCTCGACTTTTCCTCGAGCCGGTTCTCTGGCCAAATCCTGCCTTCGCTCAGTAAAATGCCGGTCCTCCCCAGACTGAACCTGGATTACGACCAAATCCGGGGGGCGATTCAGCCTGATCAACTTGGTGGTGAGCAACTTGAACTTGAGCAGGAACTCCATCTAGGGCCCGATACCCGACGTGTTCGGGCCGAGACCGTACTTCACAGTGCTGGACCTTTCGTACAACAACCTGTGGGGGCCAATCCCAAAATCAACATCAGGCGCAACGAGCATCGGGCACATGGACTTAGGCCACAGGCGGATTCCGGTGGGGTCGCCCTTGGACCACCTCGAAGCCTCGTTGTTCCAGGACAACCACTGCCTCTGCGGGAAGCCACTAAAGGCATGTTAGGTCAATAATGAGAATCTGGGCTGCTATCTAGTGGGAACAGGGAAGATGGAGCGAGCACAAGATGTCGGTGAGATGATGTGATGATGCTTGTATGATTGCGTGTTAAATTACGTTGTTAATTGGGGGTATGAAGATCTTCGTGCACGTAAATGCTGCATGAAACTAGTAATAGCGATGATGGTTTTAGCGGAGGTTGTCGCGTAACTCGTGGGAACCACTGCAATTACTTGATAATGCAATGTTCAACACATGGTGAAGTCACTCGGACATGGACATAATTCGTACTGATGCGACGGCTTCAAATTTGATGTTGGGCATCGCCGGTTTGTTGGTTTCGCGTTCAGATCACTACATTCAATTGTGGTTGCAAAAATCGGGGACCAAAGAATTTGGGAATGGCTTTATCTTATTTGGGAATGGCTTTATCTTATTAGGATGGGAAAATGTCACAAATAATCCATATATTTTTACTTAATGTATAATCTTGTCCATGAACTTTCGATTTGCTCAATTTGGTTCATAAACTATCGATAAATGTCCGATCCAGTCTTTCCGTTACTGTTTTTCCTTTTTTTTTTTCTTCTCTCTTCCCTTCGTCGGCCATGGCAGAGCCGGCGGAGGGAAGCCGGCGTCCGGCGAGGATTGCCCTCGCCTGGGCTGGCTAGGGCGGCCCTCGCCGGCGTCGGGCGAGGATGGCCTCGCCTATGTCGGGCAAGGATGACCTTCGCCAGATCTGGAGAGGGCACCCCTCACCCGTCGCCGGCGATGGGGAAGAAGAAGGCATTGAAGCGGGAGGTGAAGGCCTCATTGAAGTAGTCGTAGACGGAGGTGTCGACGGCGGCGATCAAAACCAGAGCCGCGACGAGGAAGGAGGAGAAGAACCCTAACCGACGATGAGCTCTGTGCAATTCTCTCGCTTCCATCTCCTTCCTCCTTCACCCTCTCTCTCTCTCTCTCTCTCTCTGTTTCTTCGGGCGAGGGCCGCCCCGGCCGGTGGAGGGAAGAGAGAAGAAGAAGAAAAAAAAGAAAAAGATCAAAATGCCAAATTCCGTTAATTTTAACTAACGGAAAGACGAAATTGGTGAATTTTCAAATCGTCGGGACTAGATCGGACATTTATCGATAATTTAGGAACCAAATTAAGCCAATCGAAAATTCAGGGACGAGATTGCACATTAAGTAGAAGTCTAGAGACCATTTGTAACATTTTCCCTATTAGGAACAACTCAATTTTTGATGCACTTATTGCGATCAATACGAGGAAAATCTGTGAACTATAAAACCTAGAGTTTTCTTTATCAGGTCGTTTAACAAGTGCACCCAACTCAAATCGCATCGGCATAGTCGTGGCTTAGGCTCGGATCCAAAAAAGGGAAAGAAGCATACGCGAATGCCATACAGAGTGGCCATATCGAGTTACTGACCAGAAATTTGCAGAGAAGCAAACAGAGTGTAATTACATCAACCTCACTTTAATTGGTTGTATAAACTGCAGTTTGATCATTCTGATCTGAAAATCCTAACCAAGAATTCTTCTGTTTGTTCCAAGGTACTTCTATACAAACCAATCTTTCAAGACTGGATGTCGAAATAGACGGTGTACGATTCATCTCTCAAGCTCATCAATGGAACCAAAAGGAAGCTCCTCTTTTCACCCTTCACCACGAAGCTCGTGGGATGGTACGAGCTTATGGCGTCTCCCGGCGTAAAGCTGCTTGCTTCGTTGAACTTACTGTCTGAGGAATCCGAGATGCAACCCAACTTCACACTGGAACCCTCGTTGTAATTCAACCCCGTGTATATGTAGCAACCTTCATGGCTTTCTGACTCCAACGACACAGTCTCGGCCTTCCCGTCCAGTCCTGCAACCACACGGAAGAGGGACAAGCTGCCCTCGCTTGATCCCTCAACTACGAGGCCCTTATCTTTCCCTTTTTCTGCTACCACCATTCCGGGAAGGTCGAATGGTTCGAGCATGACCGATTTCCCAATCATGCCCCCTCGTGGCCTGATTCCTAAAGCGGTGGGGTCTTTGGAGACGAGTCTGAAGGTGGCGTGGATAGCTGAATCAGTGCCCGGCTCAGGAAACTTCTCCATTGTGATGGATTGGTTCGTGTTGGTCAGGAAATAAGACAAGTTGCCTGATTCTTGCGAAAGAGAGAGCAACTGAGAACTGTAAGAATCCAGAACAGGAGTTATCCAATCGGATAGAGGAACATCTGGCTCGGCTTTGATTTCCCAGTATCCGCTCGTCAGGCCCGCAAGAAGATAAGGCCCATAGAGTATCGCGTGTATGGAAGCATACTCGGATCGGTCATCTGGACATTAGTTTAATGCAAACTTTTCAGCTTGACATGAAAAAACCTAAAGATACTGCTAAGGAAAAGCTCCCGACTGCAGAAGCATATGCCCCGCAAGCAGTGGGAGCTGTGACGGTACCTTGGATAGCCTCTGTCCGCAGACTGAGGGGAAACTGAAGGGTCAGCTTGTCACTGGGGCTCCATTTCCCCTTTGTGACGAGAAAATTACCTGCACCAACAAACCGGATCAATTCTGCAGAACTCTTGATCTCCATTTACTAATTTCTCGAGTCGAAGCTCTCAGTTGACCGATTAATAAAAGAAAAGACAAGTCGCAATTTCAAAAGGAAAATGCCATATAGAGCAATAAAAAACTAAGACATGAATTTCGATCAAACTGGTGCTGCACATGCACGAAGAACACTAAACGCACCTGGAGCTGGTAGATTTAAAGTTTTTCCATTTAATTCTGCTTTGGCACCAGCTGAAGACACCCAACTCGGTATTCGGAAATTGAGGGTAGACAACTGCCCTGCTGCCTGAAATAAGAAGAAGCAGAGGAGAAACAATAAGACACCAAACACTGCCAAAAGAACACCAGAATCCAAAATAGACTAATCTCACGTGTTAATTGAATTAGATGTATTCACACTGATTTCAGGAGATCCTACACACGATTTAAGGAAGATTTTAATTTAATACGTCGATAATTGATTTTATTGACATGCGGATGCTTGGCAGTAAAGAGTGACGAAACAGATTTAAAGTCGTGGCTACATAAGCACAAGACAGAGCAATTAAGTTGATTATATCTAAAGGAAAAGACAATGGAAAGGCCGGTAAAATTCTGCCTGCTCCTCATGCATTTGCCAGCTAGAAGTACCTCCGACGAAAAAGTAACTGTTGCTTGAAGATAAGGATCCCGCGATGACAGAGGACCAATTTGCTGATTGATCACAGTCCCCCCTGCTCTCCAATTAAGTGAACTTGATACATATTGAATTATGAAAAGACCCGGAACTTCTCCTTGCTCTTCAAAATATATAGAGTCTCCCAATTTCGAAAACGACTCAATTCCTACAGACAAAAAGAAAGAAAAAGGATCATTTGATGGACAAAACTCCACAATACAACACATCATGTCGAGCCTCTAATACTTGCTAGTAGGAAAACTGCACGATAGAATGTGGCTAATTCCTAAAAAAGTGAACGAAAGAAAGTTGTGGAAACAACTTCAACAAAGAGTGATATTCAACAAATCATGACATCTGCAGACTCCATATTACTGAGAAAATGAGCACTGGAGGGGTGTTCGATCTTAGACCTGTCCCATAGCAGCACCAGAAGGAGTCAAACTGAGTTCCCCATTTATGAAAGCTTCTGGCCTTGGATACCCCTTGACCCAAAGGAAGCATGTAGATCATGACACCAGGCTCAGTCCCTCTCTGAATACTTAGCACGCCATTTGTCAATGCTCGCTCGTAATAATCGGCATATGCAACTTCTTTTGTCCATCTAAACAAGTTGCGACTCACCTATAGACCAAGCTCAGCAGATGCAAAAGAGTCGGTCAACAAATAAACTTGCATAACTAAGTGAATGGTGCCATCACTTAGTATGGATTAAAAGGTTTAAGACAAACAATCAGACGTAATCTAAGTCATAGTTAATTAGCTTTGTATCAATAGTAGAAATTAGATCATGACTTTGACATATTGCAACTTCTGAAGTATTTCGTAAAATGCCGCGTCAAATTTCCATTGCATAGTCCAGAGAGAAAATATATCCTGACTAAATCACTTCCCTAGGAGACCAAGTATGGTGTTAAGGAGTACTCAGATCACCTTCAGCATGTTATATGTGGTGCATGATTCCTCATTTTCCACTCGAAGAGTGGTCGCTAAATGCTTTGGGTCCGTCCTGTCAGACCAACAAATAAAGAGGATTACCATGATGAGACGCACACAGATACGCACGCGCAGATATATACATGTATACGCATATTAAACTTGAATATAATTCTCCCTCAGAATTCAATATATACCAGAATTCCCCGACTGATGTGCCACCTGTTGCATAGCTGTGGGAGGAGTTTACAATGTCCATGAAGAATGTCCCTATAGTCTGATGTAAGAAGTTGCCAAAAAGCCATTAGACAAAACATTGGAAACCTCAAAAGATGTATAACCATTGAAAACGCGGAAATACATCTAGGTTAAACACATAGTTATATCACAAAGCAAATCCTGAAGAAAGCCAGCCTTCTCTGAGAAAACAAGAAGGCCGCTAAGATTTGGAAGACACAGTGTTCTTTACAATTCTTTTCATAAATAAAAATTCTGTTTCATGCTATTCTACAATTTGAAAATAAAAAAATGTTACCTTGTATAGCGGGTCACCAGTAACTTCAAAACGCATCTGTGCTCCAATAACGATTGGGATATGAGTATTTGCATGAAAACCAGCTATGTCATCGGCCTGCAGGTCAAAAAAGATAACTTCTGTCAAGCTTTTACATATTGTACTGAACATGGAACCAAATTGTCAAAAGCATAGGAAAAGAGAGAATCAACACATGAGATACTAAGAAGCAATGCAGACACATGCAAAAAAGGTTTCTTAGAAATACACGCATATATGTCCTCATTTATAGCAATCCCTTGCAGGCTTGCACCATCGGTTACAAATCTGACATAGAGGACTCATCCGACTTTAAATATTCCTCTCTGAACCTCGAAAAACATTATAGCACTTGAAAAAATGACACATATTCTCTGAAGACTTGGAGTAGCATGATAAGAACACTAAAGAAACAAAAATGGTTTTTACCTGCACAGCAAGCAATCCTAAAAAGCAAGGTTTATCAAAGAGATGAGCCAAGAACAAATGCTTGGTATTGTTCTGCAACAAAAAAGTAGAAGCACAAAATCAGGATCAAAATCTACAATTTTCGAGGTAGGTGACGTGCTACAGTACAATGAAGAGGGTTCACTGAGCAAAACCTTTCTGATTTAAAAATATGCGGGAACCTCTCAATATATGTTAATATTTGATAGTCATTTCCTCTTTAAATGCAAAGAAAGAACACTTCTCTACTCACTCACATTAGCCATTGCAAAAAAATAAATTTCCTCAAAGAGTTACTGAAAACTCAGATCATCGGGCAAGAAAGAGCATGACTTTCTCAGACAACTAAAGGCAACTGATATTGCAAACTCTGAGAGGATCGATCTATGACTATCTGGTGTATCACCAGAGAAATTGCTCAATACAGCTATGTCTTGAATCAAGCAAGAGACTATAACCCGGATCAAGTTCACATGCAGTTACACAGAATAACTTGTAGTTCATATACCGTTACAGTGAATAACTGGTAAAGGACATCATTCATGCCACCAGTCTCTTCGTTGAGCGACAGCCAGTGTCTTTCTATAGAGTATGTTCTGATCACATTCTGCACACGATTGTAGAAGTAATCAGCCATCCACGTAACCATTTTCAAAGCTTGTTTGTTGCCAGCAAGTGTATATTGATCCAGAAGACCCGCCATGATCTGTCGAATTAGATACTCAAGTCGTTACTTTCAAGCTTACCAGACTAGAATCAAAACAGGAAGTGCTGCGTTAAAAATTCCAAACACTCGAGAACTGTACCTTGTGAATGGTGTAATATGGAGCCCAGACTGGTTTGATAGCTTCGAAACGATCAAATTGCTCGGATGGGAAAGCCGAAAGATATCCCGTACCCATTTTCTCTTGACAGGCAGCTAGAGCAGTTACTAATGCAGACATTTTCTCTCCAATACTATCATTGTGAGTGCTTGCCCACATTTTTGCCGTCGCACTCAAATAATGCCCTTCAAAACAGGAAAGCAAGATACTCAAACCATAGTGACAAAGATCATGCGCAAAATTCAACTTCATCATCATCCAATTTGGATCCTAAGTAATCAATATGGAAGTCCAGTCCAGCAAATGCTCAATAACAAGATGGTCCTGAAAACGACAAACTTCTCTCATTTTGCACTCAATGAATAAACTACGCCACATCATGAGAAGATCTTATTCCAAGTAAGAGAAACCAGAGCAAACACCAAAATTTCAATGATCCTTCAAATATAATGCTACCTTCTCCACCTATTCCTACTGAAACAAAGCCTGTTCCGTTTGAGACTGACGCCAAAATCATCCCCAGAAAACAAAACAAAAAAACATAATTGTTACTAAGTTTATGACATAGAGATGGCATCGGGCCAAAAACACAATTCAGCCAAGGAACAGGAACCCTTCATGCTGGAGAGAGAAGAGATCATCCATTCATGACGTATGGTGTTCCAGAACAAGCACATCACGACTATAGTGACACAATGACTAACCAGTTCAACGACAAATGGGAATAACAATATATATCTAAATAATTGAAGTAACAACCAAACTAACCTACAAAGTGACCCCGGAGCTCGCAAGTCGGGGCCTCCCAACCACCATATGCCTTCCCCGGTGTCGGCAAACCCGCCGTTTCCCTAAAGCTCCACACCAAACTATCCACATCCAACAACAGTAAGTATTCTAGGTTTGTCTGCTGCCCCCGCCATTGAACTGAACTCGGATCCAGTCTCACATCATGCAACGATACTTCCTTAAGGAACTCCCCTGGCGAGTCAGACCCAGCAGAATTCTTCAATTTCCGGTACGTCATTATCCATTCAAATTCCTGTTCTTCTTTTAACATCTTTCTTGGTAACAAGTTGGACCAAGTCGTCTCGTCCGTTGGAATCAAATGGTAGTGTGAGAACATCTCCTCTCTCCATGACTCGTTGTTTGACGCTAAGAGCTCGTATCTAAGAGTGTGTGACGAAAGCTGAGTAGGGATGTTGGTACACTCCTTACACAAAGCACCATTAATCAAAACAAGCAAGATTAACAACCGAAACAAACAAAAAGCCTTCATTCTTTTGGCACTGCACTGGATTGTATCGTGCAGAATTAAGCTCTGAAGAACCGCACAGAGCAGATAATCTGGTAACTTTTATATAGCGTTTGTAGTGAAAGATGAGGGTAGATAAGAACGGCGATTTCGTAAACAAGAATGGGATTAAAGCACGATTAGATAAAAAAAAATCCAAAACTACCCGCAAATTAAAAAAGGTTAAAATGGGATCAGTGTACAAATTTCTGTATAAAAGTCTGGAAAATGGAAAAGGCTAAACATTGGCAATACGAAGGAGATATGTTTCGCCGAAGGGGATTTATTTCTATCAGCAGAAATCAAAGAGGGACGGGAAATCTTTAACACAAAAGGAGGGAAACTTTGGATATAATTAGATAAAGAGGCGACAGAAAGGACGCGCTTTTCTGCGATGGACTTGAGCAAAGCAGCAAAAATTACAGAAATAGCAAGAACAGTGGAACGAATATCACTGGAAGCTCTATATATATCAGGAGACACATATAGAAGAGAGAGGAAGAGAGAGAGAGAGAGAGAGAGAGGAGAGACTTTAACTGAAGCAATCAAGATGAGCAAAACCCACCTCGCGAAATCATCGAATTTAGTAACCAACTTAATAAACAAGCTGAAAAATGGTGGGGTGGGAAGCGAGTGTACTGACAATGATAATAATTCAACTGGTATCAGCAGAAAGCTAGGATATTTACAGGAGGTATATACGTCCAGTCGGCGTAACCCGAAATAGAGACTGAAGGAATCTCCGAGAGAGAGAGAGAGGCAGAGACAGAGAGAGTGGCAGCAAGGAGGATAGGGACAGGGAAAAATCACGGATACTTCGTCGTTTTCCCCGGTGGTGGGTGGGGTTTGACCGAAGAATTTCGCAGCGATTTTTGGAGCTACTTTCTACACACAGCGAGGAGAGAGAAGCAGGAGCAGGAGCAGGAGCAGAACCGGGAACAGCTGTTCTTGTTTGGGAACAGAACAGGGCTGTGCCATGCCGTTTCGCTTCGTCCGAGACTTTTTGGACCCATCATCGGAGAAGCGGCGGTGGCGAGAAATGCTCAAGGTGGGTCACACCATTTTCGCCACACTAAGTCATACTTAGAAATTGAAAAACTTTGATAAAAACGGGAACGAGAAAATGAAATTGTAGATAGCTATTTGAATATAATCATTCCTTTTATTTATTTTTTTGGTTGAAAATTTATGAATATATTCGTGGGAGAAATATCTAGGAAACGAATACAAAGAACTTTTAATTCTCCTAAAAAACAAACTATATAGTTGAGGAAAAGCGGTTCCTCAAAAGTAGGAGGAAAAGAAACTGCAATTGATTTAAAGGGTTTCTTCAAACCTTGATGGCCCTTGATTTTTAATTCACATTTTCGTCTTTACATGGGATGTTTTCAAATAGACATTTAGGGAGGAAGGAAATAATAAAATGGAACCTATGTTTCTTTTAACTAGCGGGGAGCAAATATGCACATGAATTGCGTATTATCAATAAATTGATTGTTGAAACGATAAAAATGTATAAAGTGTGATGGAAAAGTCGTGCCGAAATGAGATTATTCAGCTGAGAAGCGTTGAAAATCACTTTTTAAGGCGATAAATGCTAATCAAGTAAAACTTTCCCTCTCAAACTTTCCAAAGGCACACACAGGGAGATGTGAATAGCTTTTCTTATGCAAGGACAACCAAGCAACGCGTATCATGAGTGGACATAACAATTAGACGGGTCAATTAACTTTTGATGGATGTATCATGAATAAATTTCGAAATTGTCTAATCATGACTTCTCATGGATTTTGAATTTCTACGAAAATAAAAGATCCTCGAGACAAGCCAAGCCCAAGCGCCCATTCAAGCTGAAATGTATAATGAGACATATACAATGCGCGATATATAATCAAGTAAGAACCCTTGCCTTCAAGCAACACTTACATAGAGAACCCTTGCCTTCAAGCAACACTTACATAGATATTCTTTTCTCTAAGCTAAATAGTTTTTCTTTTCTATTTTTCCTATGTGAGACTTTCTTTTTCCATAATCACGTTGCGAACTCTCTAACAAAATGCATGTTGAGTAATGTATATGTTCTCGAAATAATCATTTTGTGATCATTCTTGACAAGTCAATTATCAATGGAAGCATGTTTAGGAGTATTTTAATTTTTGAAATATACAGAATGCACGTTAAATAATGTAGATGTTAGCAATATATTCGTTTTGTTACGATTCTCAACATGTCCGACTGTCAATGGAAGCATGTGTAGTTTTAATTTTTGCTTCTAAATTTCACTTTTAACATTTGTGCTTTTACTTAAAATGAACTTGAAATTTTAGAACTTTGCCTAGTATTAGAATTCGCAATTATTTTTCACGGTTAAAGGAATCAAGCTGTAAAAAAACATTTTAAAAAGATACGCTATTGGGTTAAGAACTTGACTCATAAGGGTGTATAATCACATAATTACCGAAGCCATCTTATTATGAAAGATTTGAATTATTAAGCAACGGAGGGAGATTGTTAGTTAAAAGGCATAATCAAATGAGGTTGTATGTATATAAAAGAGGAATGGTATTTGAAAATTGAAAGAAATTCAACGGCTTCATTTGTTTCGCTTAAAATTAATGATTTGAAAAATATTTTTAAAAAAAGATCACTTATATTACTTACAAAAATGAATGAACTAAAAAAATTTTCATTGTGTTTGCATCGAAAAAAATACTATTTTTTGGTGATTATTGATGTGTGATAGATTTTGTTGGTGAAAGTAGAGTTTGGTCATTCATGAATAGAACTACCCGCAACTTGAAAAATCAGCAACTTGATGAGTCGATAGCTTGAAAGAATGGATAAAAGTGGAGTTGACAATCTCGGATGCAACCATAGGGGAGTAAAGGATCATCAATGTAATGCAGTTGAAGAAACTGTCAAGATAGTTGAGTCGCAAAACCATCAAAATCGTGGAGTCAATCTAACTATTGATGTAATCATTTGGCAACCATTTTTAACCTATATTTGTAATTTCCCTTTGTAACCTCCGTTAATAACAGTCAATTGTAGATTTTAAATAGCCACATCGTACTCTTTGGGAACCCTCACACAAATAAATCAAATTTATTATCTTTCACTTATTTTTACTTTCTTGGATTATACTTTATTTTTCAGACTCGCGTCGTTGATAAAATTTCAACGGGCATCTATATCTTGGCATTTTTGGGCTTTATCGTTGATTAAATTTGGGCGGAGTTTGTTTATGTTTGGTTGGTTTGTAATAGATGTACTTCTTAGGCCTTGTTGTTGATTAAATTCCAATACCATTTGTGTTTGTATAGTTTGGTTCAAAGTAAAGCTATTGAAATCCTTATTTTGCCTAGACATTATATGCCCAGAGTCTTTACAAAACCTATCTCCTCTAATTAAAAGCCGAAGAGCAACTTTCAACTAATGATATTTCGTCGCAGAAAAAATTATGGTGAAACACTTAGTCTATAAAAATTGTTAGATATAAATTATTGTTGATAATGAACAAATTTTTTAGTGATTAATATTTTAAAGCGATATAAGAGATTATTTTTAGGAAAATATCATTTATTTTTTGCAAAAAAATGGAATCCTAAATTTAAATTTGCGAGAGATTTATGCAATGTCGCAGAATTAATCTTTATTTGATGAATTTATCATTTCACCCATCACATGACAATGTGTCAGTTTAATTTACTTTAGTAATGTATACTTTGGTAATATATAATGAACTTTTGTGAAATTTTTAGACAAAATTTTGTCTATATAAATAAGTGAGCTTATCCCTTGCAATCGTTGCTCTCACACAAAAGGACTTGGGCTTAATAAGTCAATGGCTTTTACATATGACCCAATTTAAAAGTATATCCGAAACATTTCGGTGAAAGTAACATTAATTAATGAAGCAAAGCTCCTTTGTTTCAAGAGCATCAATGTAAGTTTGATAATTACTAAATTTGTCCACAATATAATTACAATCCCTTCCCTTGAGAAACCCGAGGTTTCAAATACCACGAAGTCCTGATGAGGGTGGCCCTATTTATGATCGAAGTAGGGTCCACATTTGGCAAATGATGTACCACATGAGCGCTACGAAAAATAAGAGTCTTTCCTATCATCGAATCCATAATTGAACCCGACGACAGATGTGGATCATGATGGTATAGGCTCTTCGCTGGCAATTCAGCAATTTTCTGACTGAAATTGTACAGTGAGAATTCCCTCCTCTCTTCGGACAGCTTGAATTGGCCATGCCCTCTTGCTCTGCCCCAGTCGCTTGAGTTGATTCGCAGAACTGATGATCTCCACCATATTGCTCCTCCATGTTCGAGAATCTGAGATAGTTAGACAAAGAACAAAGTCATACGTACATACATGTATCTATAACATCTATTCATTTTTTCAAATTATAATAGAAAGTTGGCACGGATGGTTCTGAACTTTGGCCCAAGGTAAAATATAGTTTTTGAATTTTTAATTTATTCAATGTAATCCATGAACTTTTGATTTGTTTAACGTGATCCCTAGTCTTTTGATACATTTCAACCTGTTCGCTAAACTATCTAAAAATATTCAACCACTTAACATGTACCAAAAGTTTAAGAACCATATTGAACAAATAAAAAAATTCAAGAATCAAATTGGACAATAGGCCAAAGTTCAAGAACTATTTGTATCCTTATCCTAATTATAAAAAATAAAAATAAAAAATCATTTTATAAGGTGGAGTATGCGGTTGATTCTAGCTAAAGCGGCATCCAGTTAGAATTACCCATTTCTGGCGTTAATATTGGCTGATTGCATTCCTGACAGGAGGGACTGATGGCAATGTTTTACCTAACAGTGGTATCTACTAATCTACTCAAAATCAACTCTTCAAAGAGAGAACAAGGGACCGACCAAAAAAAAAAAAAAAAAGAGAGAACAAGGGGCCTCATCCTGTCATGTCTTTCTTGAGTTCTTATAAAGAAATCATCGCCCCCATGATTGAAGCAAAAGAACATCAAGGGAAGTGCCAAGATTGTTCTTTCCCATCGTATTCGCTTGGCTTTGAAAGTTTACTCAAGCTCACCCACAAATCTCCATCACAGATTCACGAGATTCTTATCCTATTTTTGATCTGTGACACGACCTGAATTATTCCCAACGCTCAGTCCATTTTAGGGGTTTCGATCGGGTTAATAATGTTTAAAGATCCATCTTCCTCTACATCGGCCAAAGGCGATATATGAAAACAAAGCATCATTAGCGTCTGTTTTTTCTCTATACAGGGTACCGACAAGCTGCTTGATGAAGACATATATGATTAACAAATGATTATTCTAGCGAGATATACTAGTTGAAAATCTAGATGGGGACACCAGCGTAGCGTGCGCTGTTCTTAGGTATTGATTTTTATCGGGTTTATATTATTTACTATACGAATACTATAGAATAATATATTATATCTCGCATTATCCTATGATTATTTTGGCATTTGCGCTTGGTTCTGCTTGCACGTTTCCTGTTAACAAGACAAGCTTAGAATCAGAGAGAGAGAGAGAGAGAGAGAGAGAGAGAGTGTTTTTTTGAAGATATAGTGTTGGTAGCATAGGGTTTGGACAGCCCAAACACGTAGCCCAATAATATAAATATTATTTTTGTCAAGTTATTATTAAGTTCAGAAGTGGAGACATAAAATATTTTAAGGTTTTTTTGAATTATTTGTTAATATCCTTGAATTTCATAATGGATTTTATTTCTTCTTTGTCTGTGATTTTTCCTAAAAAGGTTTTACACGTAAATCTGTGTTTTTTGTTTTCCTTAATTTTAATTTCATTGTAGTTTTGCTCGGTTGTGAACGGAAAAATACAGGGAAGAAAAGAAAGAACAAGCTTCACGAGACCTAATTTTCAAGTCCCGATACACAACAGTAATCAAGAACAATGTTGGTAGGATAGAGCGAAACTGAAACTGAGATCTCCAAAATCACCATGGCCATGAAATTTTGGGTCGGATAAAGTCCCACTAACTAGAGCACCCCAGTCGAAGATTAACAAGTGCACAAGCAAAACAAGGAAGTTGCGATGGATGCGTGTGAAGGGTTTCTGCGTGCATTATCATCCAGTGCAAATTCACACTTGTCTCTACTTCTAGCGCAACGTGAATCCGTTCACTTTACAACTACCTCGAATGATCCAACCATCAAACGTGATGGCCGAATCAAAGAAAAAGAAGATGAAAAGACCTTGTTAGGTGGGGAACAGCTCAGACACGAGAGTTAGCAACATCTTTTCCTTCCGCATTAGGTCTTGGCTCATTAACTTTCACTGAGGAAGAAAAAGGCCAAAGTCCGCAGCCTATCAAAAAGTGCAAAAGACTCACAGCCACGCACTCCCACTTACTATTCACCTGCTGCAACGTCACTTGTCAACTTAGGGTGAGTGGCACCTAAAGGGGATGTTGACTTTTTCCTTGCGGGCTGAGCAACTTTGTTTTTTTTTTTTAGTATGTAAATGTCGAAAAAATTGATTGCAGGGAGTCTCGCTTAAGCTCAACAAGAGTGAGAGATGAGGCACCATAGGGTGGTGTACAAGGAAAGTGCAAGGCATGGCCCATGGAAAGAGAAGAAGAAGTCCCTTAAAAGATAAGATGAGTAGAGATGAGCGGGAAAAGAATTTGTGGTTGCATCTCCTACTTGCGCTGTATTAGTAGTAGTCTTGTTCCTTTCGCTGGCCAAGCAAGCAATAATAGACCTATCGAGCTTGCCTCGTTTGTATGGTTTTGAAAATGGGGTATACCATGAAAGTAACAGATTCTTGCTTAATATTTAATGCTATGCAGTTGGAAAATGACCCGTATGAATAATGCTGGGCCAGATCAAGTGGTGAAAACGATGGAGTGTGTCGCAAAAAGCAAAAGGTCCCAAATTCAATTGATTCCCGATCGACTCGATTTCTCGATCTCATATTATGAAGAGAGTTATTTCCTTGAGAATCCTTCACTTCAACTACAAATGACCTCGTTTCACACCGCATTGAATAGGTAACGCAAATGTGGTGTGCGGAACATTACCGGAGAACAACATGGAAATGTGTGTTTAAGAGGAGGGGATTGTCGAGAGAGGGTTTGTTGATGAACGGCATATAATTAGTACTTTTGGGCCCACCCTGAATAGACACCGTCTCGACCATTTGTTTTAGAGGCTTGACCCAGGTCGATCAGGCTGAGTCGATCCAACCAGTTGCGGAGCAAAATACCTATTGGAAGCGGGGTTTATCAACTTCCTTAGCAGCGTGATATCGAACTTTAAAACCAGTCCAGACAGAGGAGATCATGCTGGTTACGAAGCTATCCTAATTATCAGATTGAGTGAGGGTTTTTCTTTCTGGGCAAGAGAGAAGAAATCTCATTCAAGTAGTACAGTATAGCAGAAGACCGTGTAACAAAAATTCCAGTAAGGATGGATCGTCAGAGAGAGAGAGAGAGAGATGGGAGTCTTAGGTTTGTTGGGTTGGGTAATATCAAACATCATCCAAGCTGGGTCGGAGCTCACTCACTGCTCCATGTTCGATTTGGTCTTGTGATGTGCAAATCGTCAGCTGCAAAGATCCACTTCAATCATGAAGAAACCCTCGGGCCCAAGCGTGTCTTCTGGCCGTAGTAAGATCAGAAATATTCGAGGTCTTAGGCCCAATCCCACCTACATATAATCAAACATCTCCACCCATATGACTTGCGCACTGTTATAAACATTGCATGGTTTGACAATACTTATGTTCCCAAAATCATGCAGACAGTACTCCTCCCTACAGCCTCCAGTATTAACTATATTCAAGGAAATAAGAATTAGAACCTGGTCTCAAATTTGCAATCCGATTTCTCGACAGTTCTTGTGATTAACTTTAGTTCCCAGGATTGATCAATAATCAACTTGTATTTTAAAGGAGATACAGGTAAAATACACACTCATGGACATGCTGGTTCTGGAACTGGAAAGCTACTAGCTCAAGGGCTTGCTTGTCAAGATACCGGGTCAATTCTTGCACTCAAGGATAAAAGGGGGGGGGGGGTTGGGGGAAAGGAGCCCATTCGTTTCCCTTCAAAAGAGAATTTTCTTAAATATTAAAGCTTTCATTATCAACCGAAGTCAATATCAATCAAGGAAATCACTAAATACAGTTTTGAACCATACATTCCGCACTAAAGTCTTTCGTCTTTTAGAAACCGACCAAAGAAAAGTGGAATTTCTACCATTCAAAAAGAGGAGAGACCTCTAACTTTTTTAAGTATCATCATCATATTCCTCCTCCCTTGTGATTTAAATATCTTCAAGAGAGACCACGTAGCAATGTACCGACGACCGCAAAATCAGATTGACAATGGATGGTCATGGCTTAGTTGCTTGTGGAGATGCCACTTTGGGGGTGGTCAAGATGAATCAGTTCTTGAAAGTAAAATTAGGGTTCCCAATGCTGGTCTTTTTTTGGGGTCGCGGTCAGACTACAATGTTCATGATCACGATTACAAAGGGTTGATTCCTCTCTATGCCTTGAATGGAATTATATAGTTTGACCAGTCCACATCTTTATTGGGAATGAAGATGTTTGTTATGCAGATCGATCATTGCTTGCGGTCAAGCTCCAATTTTCAGTTTTCTTACAAAACGTCAATGTGCTCGATGTTACCCTAAACAACCTCGTGGACATTTCATTTATTAGACAATATGAGATATTTATTGATGAAACAAGAAATGCCACTCTTCAATCTACTTCCCTTTACATCCTCCGAATCAATGTATCTATTTTGTGTGACCCGCTACTTTAAATCTCATGTTCTGTCATATTTAAGCACGCTTATCTACTTTAAGATTATCGAGTTGATCATGTGGAGACTAAACATATTCATCTTACTAATCTTTTAATATGCATGCAATGCAATGCCCATGACATCAAGATGCAAAGCCACATGCACGCCATCATCACCTATATATATATATATATATATAGGGCATGTTCTGAACGAAAAGATATGTCATGCCTTCACGAGAACGTCGATGAAGACAAATGTCCACACCCGTGATTTGCACTTTCCCTCATTGTCTGCGCGGCAGCCCCCATGTTCTAGATGACACTATCACGGATAAGTTAGTAAAGAAGGAACGCGACAAAGAGGAAATATCCAGAGCTCTAGACAAAACCGATGGTCATACGCAAGGGGGCCTCTTTTCGTTTCTTCCAGCCGAAGAAGAGCGACTTATCAGCATCACGCTTCTTCTTCTTCTTCTTCTTCTTCTTCTTCTCTCTCTCTCTCTCTCTCTCTCTCTCCCCATTAGACACAAGCAAGTGGGTCTGTTCTTTCCATTTTGTCACCAGGGAAGGTCCAAGTTCCACATAAAATGCACAGTGCCAAGATTCACGACAACACGCGAAGACAGAGCTCGTGGTCTTGGTTCCGGTATCTGGCATATATACAATTGGCCGACACAGGGAATAATTCCTCGTTCAAAGTTCCATGTTTAGGGAACCAAATTCTATTTTTCCTCGGCACCAGATGCTCTCGCGAGTGGCAAGACCAGGCTATTGCAATTGATGATGACACTTTCGGTTCGAGTTCTGCGTATATCGGCCTATCGTATATATTCTTGGGTCGTCTTATTCTTGGATAGCCTATCAATGATCTTTTGTCTTTCTGTCTTTTGGAATTTTGCCCGTTAGACCCGGCGATTGAAATCTCTTCAGGATCGTTTTGGAAAAGGAATCGTGATGCCATTCAGTTGAATTCCACGTGCTAAGGGAATTAGAATACTAATCTCAAATTGAAGGCAATAATCACAAAATGTTGACAGAAAGTGTGATCCTAAGAGAGCATATGAGCATAAGACCACACATTAGCCAGTCTTCATGGAGTAATTAAGGCATGATAGCTGCCATCCGCGATGGCATCTGCATAAGAATGTTCACAACATCGATACCGCCAATAACAGTGCCATGAAATGCGTACATATAAATTTCATTATAAAAAGAGTCTCGGAGTTGAATATTTAAAAAAGAAAAAAGGAAACTCCTCCCAAAATTATAATTTTTATATGGATTTTATTAACAAGTGGGGATGCTGGTTAAACAACAAGTCATTAAGGATATTCCTAAGGAAATGAACTATTATTTATGTTTCATTTGTTCTATAAAAAATGAATAATTATGAAAATGTTTTTGAAATGATAATCGTTCATGTCGTTTATGAAAATGAATAAACGAAATAAATTTTCATTGTCAGTAAAAATGATTAAATATGAGTCATTAACAATAATAAAAATGTTTTTATTAATTAATTATTTCATATAGTTGAAATGACCATTTTTAATACGATTAAAAAGTGTCTTGTGCGTGGTCTTCGTCGACAAAATGTTATTCGCAGAATCTATACATGCAAAGCGCGTCAGGCGTTAAGTCGCGTCACGCCTTGTCAGTACGTCATATATGCGATTACTGACGTCATCGACCGCATCCGGTATCTTGCTCGTCAGAAAGCTAAATCTTAAAGCACGATTGACTAAACCGGTGAAGGGATGGGGAGGGAGGGGGACTTAACAATTCGATGTCCCTCGGTTAATGTGGTGGGGGCAGACAAGGGACAACCTTCTGTACCCAAAAAAAAAAAAAAATGTTTAATCTTTTTCGATCCACTTTGCCGTGAAAGGCCAATTGCACAGTCCCCCAAAGTTGATTAAATTAACTTAGGAAAAAAAAAGTCGTGACAACATATAAAAAATAATAAAATAAACCCTTTGTTTAGCAATTTCTCGCACGGATGGACCCAAAGATTATAAAAAAACATAAATTAAATTTGTGGACAGATGCGATCGGAGCCCTTGAATTATCGTTTTGTTATTTATATGGTCCAAAGAAAGGGACAAGGCGGGTCCCGAGAAAAGGTCGTGATTAGTGGCACTAAATATCATGATTAGCATCGGATTTGTTGAACCGCTTGGACATTTTTCCCACTCCCCTAATTTGAGGATATGCTAATGATGGTCGTCACCTGCCGGACTTTTATTATTCATGAGTATGACACGAACTCCATATAAAAAATTTATGTTTTTTTCACCGCGAGTTAAGTCCCGCTCAAAGCAATATTTTCTCGATTCTTGACTGGAGTAACGATAATGACTAGTCAAGGAAAAAGACTGACTAAACTAATCAGGACCCAAATTGTAATTACCCGACGACATTTTTTAGAAGATTATATATTACAAATATATATAATATATATTTTGTTGTTGAACAGGACCACTGAAGGTAGCTAGGGCCAGTGAAATGCTAACCCACGAAAGAAAGTTTTTCAAGTGTTAGCCCGCCCTTCAGACCTCCGTAACTTTATAGAATAAGCACATCCTGTGCGGTAATCAATGAGGCTCCCCTTTTGATATTCACATTCCAAAAGTTTAAATCAAAAATTATATTGTCATAAGGTCGTTGCCTCCCTCGTTAAATCTCACCTCCCCTCTCTTAATTCGAATCTCTAAATTGTAAATCAGGCATTATCAACGATCTCTCATCGTCTAAACCAAGTAATACGAAATCCCTTTCCACGATAAATTAACGCCTTACGTTTGCCAGATCCTGATTCGAGTGTGCGGACGAGATCAAAGCCGAAGCCATCCATTCGTGCGCATGTCCCTCTCCATGAGATCGGTTCGAAATTCTGATTCCATGTGTTTTGCATTCCTTGTACTCGAGATTGCAATGGAGTGCAAGAAATGCAAGGCACCTTGTTTTTCCCTTCCACACCAAGCAAAAATCAAAGGGAATTTAAAAAAAAAAAAAAAAAAAAAAAAAAGAACAAAGAAAATTGAACAACACGATACTAATTCCGTCCGGCGATGGCTTTCTTGCTGCTCGACGGGAGATTGCGGGGCACGCGCGGCCGAGCTGCGCGTGCGGAAGGACGATTTGGCAAGGGGGGAAATGGGGGGATGGATTATATAATTACCCCAAGCTCAACTTTATAGCTTTAATCACGTTCTACAATTATTATTAAAACTCTCCTATGTACAGCGAGTTAATTAGGTGGGTGCGCCCAAGCGACAATTTAAAAAGGAAAGAGGTGGGGGGAAAGAAAAATAGTTACAAAAAAGAAAAGAAAAAAATTAGTCCTGCACACGTGTGGGGTGGGGTCAGAACTCCGCTAGGGACACGCTCCGAGACGGCGACGGCAGCGGCGACGCCGGAATCGACGGCGGCTGCCTGGATCTCCGGAAGTACTCCCGCACGTCGACCGCACGCGCCGCCAGCCTCTCGGCGTCGTCGGCGCCGCCGCCGCCGTCGTCCCGGGACGGGATGAAGGGGGCCGCAGCACGACCTCCGTCAGCAGGTCCCACCTGACCCCTCGGAAGAACTCGTGGTCCTTGATCTCGGCGGCGCCCCGGAGGTAGCCGAGCCTCATGGTGGGGTCCTTCGCCAGCAGCCGCTCGATCAGGTCCGTCAGGGCCGTCCGCTTCCCGACGAACTCCGGGTTCTTCGCCAGCACGTTCCGGAACGTCTCCTTCCGGTTCTTGCCCCGGAACGGGGTCGCCCCGTAGAGCATCTCGTAGGTGAGGACGCCGAGGGCCCACCAGTCGACGGCGAACTCGTGGCCCTCGCCCCGGACGACCTCCGGCGCCACGTACTCCTCCGTCCCCACGAAGGAGTTGGACCGCTCGCCGTCGTCGGAGAAGCTGCCGCAGCCGCTGCCGCCGCCGCCGCCGGGCTTGTTCCGCCGGCTCACCGGGCTGACCCGCGCCGACTTCGCCTTCTTCAGGCTCAGCGCCTTGGATTCGCTGAACGCCCCGACGAAGCGCGTGAGGTTGTTCTTCTTCGGCTTGCTCTGGGGAAGCTCCGCCTCCTTTTCGCGGCGTTCGAGGATGTGGATGGACTTGGCCTTCCTGGGCTTGAGCTGCTTGGAGAGGTCGAAGTCCGTGAGGGTCACGTGGCCGGACTGCTGGATCAGCACGTTCTCGGGCTTGAGGTCGCGGTAGGCGATGCCGCAGCGGTGGAGGTGGTCGAGGGCGCAGATGATCTCGGCGACGTAGAAGCGGATGACGGCGGGGAGAAGACGCGGTCGTTCTGGTGGTGGCGGAGGACGTTGAGATCGCCGCCGGGGCAGTAGGGGACGGCCCAGGCTAGGAACTCGTCGGTCTCGAAGGAGGCGAGGAGGCGGGGGAGGAAGGGGTGGGCGGAGGGCCGGGTGAGGCGGCCGAGGACGGAGATCTCCCAGCGGGCGCGGCGGGTGGCGTCGTGGGCGGAGGACTTGTCGACGAGCTTGAGGGCGAAGGGGGAGGAGGCGGAGGGGTCGGAGGCGGCGTCGTGGACGAGGAGGACGGTGCCCATTGCTCCCTTGCCCAGGACCTTGAGGGCCCGGAGGTTGTCAAGGTGGAGCTCCGCCGCGGACGACGGCGGCGTTGACGGGGGTATGACCATGTTGCGATTCTGTTCCGGCAGGTGTCTGCTGCTGCTGTCGAGAGAGAGAGAGAGACAGCTCCAACCGTGTGCGCGTCTCTGCGGGAGGAGGGAGATACAGAGAGATGGTGAAGAGGTTGTTTTTCAGCTTATATATAAACTACAGAAAAAGAAGAGCGGGGGTGGGTCTTCTGCTTTAGCCTCTTTTTGTTCGTTTTTTGTTTTTTTATTTTTATTTTTAATTTTTTTAATTATTATTATTTTTTGGATGTTTGTTTTCTCTTTTTCTTTTTCGCCTTTGCATCTTTTTGGTGTTCTCCTTTCTTGCCTGTAATTACCTAATTTTTGTTTCGGTTGGATTATTTCTTAATAACCCGCTCTCTTGTATACTTTCTCTCTCGTTGTGAAGTTGAATTAATGCTAGAAAGACTGAAAAAAAAAGTCATTTTTTTTAAAAAAAGCACGATTTGATTCTGAGTGTGAAGCATAATCCATGTTTGCTCAATACTTATTTATTTTGTATTTTATATTATATGTGATTTTCCTCTACATATCTATATTTTTTTGTTATCATTATAACATGATATCATAACAAAGTTCAAGAGTTCAAATTCTAACATTCCCCTCTCGAACTCATTATTTGTGATGGATTCACAATAATTGGCTCATATAAAAATACTAGTCATGCCCATTTCGCAATAATCGAACTGATTTGTGTGTGTGTAAGGAATTAGCTTACACATGAAGAGGGCATGAAATATAATCACATATAGCTTGATGAATCATAATAGACCTTTTACATATGCAGTCTCATTCCACCGAATGATTTTAGTTTTTACGTTAAATCATGTCCTATAATTATAGCCAATTACGTAAAAGAAAATTATTGTTCTCTTCTCAAGTGTTTGATCATGCCATGTATCCTTTGGTTCGATTAGATTCTATCCTTCTAATACAGTTAGCATTGGTAGAATCTAACTCAACAATAGTTATTGTACTCTTTGAACCTGATTATAAATATATATATATATATATATATATAATTATCAAGGTTTGATTTGGCTTTAAAGGATCACCCTAGTTAATAAATATTATGTGATCACTGAAAACACACAACAAACGTGATAAAGTTGGAAAAGACGCTTTTACGGGCATGATTTTTCATCTAAATCATGGGTCTTGTAATTATCAAGGTTGTTAGGGTTCTCATTGAACTATATAAAAGAAAAAAAAAAGGTTACAATCCTTTGCCCGATTGAACCAAGCAAAAAGGTCAAGAAATCATACTTAAACCAATAAGGCATCATTCCAATGCAAATTGCAACTAGTGTATCACTCATATGGAGGAATAAGCACAATGAGCTGGGTAATAATAATGTAGCCTTTCTTTCTCCCTCCTTTTTTATTTATTCTTTTCCCTCATTAATTTTTCCTTTTTTTCCTCCTTCAATAAGAATTTTTTTTTTCATTATTCTCTCCCTTTATTATCTAATAAAACAAAGTGGGGAGGGACACACGTGTAAGGAGCTAAGGAGAAACAAAAGAAGATGGCACAAAAGGACAAGAACCATATTCGTACGGTTGTCACATGGGAGCCTCCCATAATCTAAGGAACGAACGTGCGCGTGCACCATCCTTGTTGTCAACTTTGCCATTCCCCCAAAAACCATTTCCCCTTGATTTTCCTGTTTAATTCTTAACAAAATCCATTTATCTTGCTAAATATTATCCCTTATATCCTGGTTTGCAGCTGTTGAAGCTGGCTCTAATTTTTATTATTATAAAAAAGGAATTGACTTCATTGAGTAATCCAATACTCGATTATACGTTCACCCCATATTAATGCAAGAATCCGGATTTTTAATTTCTAAAAGTTTTTTCTTAAAAGGAAATAAGAATGTCAACATATATTTTTCTATCGAAATACGACCTTGATTAATGGCACCAGCTAGGTCGGAAAAAAACTCTTTAACATATACTCAACATCTCGGGTGCAAATTGCGAGTACCGTCCGTAAATTACATCCCATAGAGGATTAATTAATAAAAGCCTGTCTTGGGGAGCGATAAACGGGATAGATTCGCAGCTAGATTCCCATTAAATAACCGCGAGTAATGGCCGTGATTTATATCCGATAGATAATTAATAAATAAGAGCCGATCTTGGGAAATGAAAAAAAATGGGATAGATTTGCAGCTAGATCCCTAATTAAATGACCTTATATATATGGGATGGATATACTACATGTGTCTTAGTGAATCGCTAAGAGCAAGGAAACACTTGAAAAAGAGACAAATAATTCCAAAAAAGCTTGCACATAATCACATCTTGATACCCTAAACATCGCGCTTCGGGCTCGTCAACCTTTTGTTTGGCACTTTTCTTGTAATCGCTAGCCTCTACGACTAGAGTTTAGCCCCATATTGTCTTTGCTTTAACATCAACAAAATTAAATTAATCATCTTCATTATAAAATCCCCCCATCAAGATCAAATTAAGGGCCCCTCAAAAGGTTATCGAGGATACCGTGACAAGACACTTTCGATCTACTTGCACCAACAAATTTATTCTCTAGCATATTCTCTAACGTACGTGCAGACTGTTTATTATTCCTTTGAGGGTATTTATCGAACGTTCGTTAAGAAGTCATTTAGAGCAAGTTTTGCAATTTTTTCCATACCCTAATTTTCTCATATCATTTGTAATCGAGATTTTCGAAAATCAAGATATTTCGCTGCGATTATATTTACTAGACATCTTGGAGGCACTTTCATATGAGACCGATATTTTAAGGGCATTCCCAATTAATGATTTTATAGTGGACTTCGATGAATGTGCTTAATTTAAAATTAGAGTATGCATTAGCTTGAGAATCCATGTTAGTGTATGGCGTGTGCAAAGATTGATTAATGGAAACAGGTGATGCGCATTAAGGTTAGGTGGTGCTGGTGGATCAAACCCCTTTCTTTGACGGTATATTGTTCTACTGAAAGGTAGAGAGAAACATAAGGAAAAATAATTTGTATTTTTTTATACTTCAACTTAACTTTTTGCTTCTCTCTATCACGTAGTTGTAGTTTCTCTAGTGGAAATAATGTAATATATACATGCATATGAGGCTGTGACGGGTTTCTTTCTGAGATTTCGATCTTCTAAGCACGAGATTTTCTCCTCCTCGTTCGTGGAAGTCTTCCAAAAACTAGGGACAAAAGGGTTGGGATGCTGCAATAGCGACGGTTTCTGCTCAACCAGTAACGAAATTTTTGTCTCCTTCAGTGGCCATTTCTCTGTCTTGATCGATTCCTTCTACCTACCCGTTTCACTAGAGAGAGAGAGAGAGAGAGCAGAATAATACATTGCGCTCTATGATGCGATGATACAAGAAAGCTAGCCAAACACGACTGTGTAGTGCTCCTTATCTCGTAGGGCAACTTGAGTTGGACGAGTCCTCGATTGAAAACCCTCATGTGCCCTGTTCACAGCTAAGAGGTTCGTGTAAGGTCGTTCTCATGTTTGCCAATTTAGGAAGAAAATGATAGGATTGTCTCATTGGCAAAAAGATAGAAAAGCAAAGAAAAGAAGATATTTTGTTCCCTAGAATGTGTGTTCAGAGTGATAGGGCCAAGATGGGGCAAGGAATTTGACAGAAATTCAAGTTTATAAGAGGGCGAGACGTGGACTTGATTGATGGGCAATCCAATTGGGGCTTAAAAGTGACATAGAACATATTAAATCCTCTGGGTAAAATAATGGGTTTTCTTCAACTCTCCATTGAAGCCATTTCTGGATTACTTTTTTACGTCTCTTAATTCAGAATCAATCTTATTAAGATAAGGTAATGACTGAATTGACCATTTACAAAAATATCGTAAGAATATTACTACTGCGAATAAGATGACAAGGAATCAAAATCACACGTTCAGAGATTCCCAAACTTCAATGTTTGGTTCTTTTAGGGGGCTGATGCTGGCAAAACATTCGCCTTGCACTACTGCGTTCACATAACATAAGCGGGGTGCTGTCCCGAGATGAGCAAAATTCCAAGAAATCATCTGATCAATCATGTTCACATGCTTGAATCGATGGGGAAAAGGACGAAGTGACTCAGACGGGAATGGCTACGAGATCACATGTGGGCATTGAAGGCGATGATTGGTACCCTTCGCGAGCGTGGATTCAATAGGAGGGTCCATCTCTTGCTAAAGGCTGTCCCCATATTCACTCCCTTTTTCTTCCTATATTTTATACGACTGACTGCAGCTGCTTTTAGCTAGCGGCGCCCATCAGATTTTGTTTCTGCACTATCGATCAATCAATTTAGCACGGTAAATCTATCGCATCACGTGAAAAAATTCCTTCCCGATTAGTTTATACAATGAGCTTGGTTGGAGATAAGGTCTCTTTGTTTCTTCTTCGAACAGTTAGTGAGTGGAAAGGATTTAATGATTGGGCTTCACGTCAGTACATTTGCTACTCCCCTAGTTTCTACGTTAATGATCTGTCCCTTGATCTAATCGTCCTTTTTTGATATGGAAAATAGACGTTAATTCTCATGTTTAATCCAATATTCTTATTCAGGTACCTCTTTCTCTCTCATCAAAGAACATGTTAGAAAAACAGAGAGACAAAAAGATCCAACAAATATTTGCATATTTGCACATTTAAAGGAGGTGAATAGGTTATAGGGAATCGATTAAATCTGAAAATTGACATGAATTAAGTTCACACGAACTGAGCGTACACGATAATTTTTTTTTTTGAAAAGTTCTCATATTTCCTTGTAACGAACAATTTGATCATGCACGCCAAGGCCATATCCAATCCATTGCAAGATTAGCTCAAACATTATGAGGTCAAGGCTTAGATTCTTGTCTTGGAATACATCACAAAGAACTTTTCTGAATTCGTATAGAAGTGAGGTCTAACCAAGTGTTTATCTGAGTTTATCAGTTGGGAAGAGTCGCTAAATCACTTAAATTGCCTCAACAAGACAAAAAAGAAAAAAAGAAAAAAGAAGAAGACAAGATGGCCCCTTCGACCGCCTATCATCTAATTTTTGTTAGACCATACGACAGAACAGATGGGCCTCTTTCCTTTAGTGTAATTCCTTTTCGTTTCTATTGGCGATCTTCTTTATAGTGTAAATTCAATTGGTAATGAGTGCGCCTAACAGCTATGGGTGGAGGGGGTGGGCTTCATTGAATTTAGGCTCTCCATCAAACGAGGGTTTTGCAATCAAAACATTCAACTTTGAAGTTCTGTGGGAGTAATTATGGCACTGCACAGACCAAAGTGAAAGGGGGATGCGGTTAATGACTTTGAAGATCTTTGATGGAAAAGATGAAGCAAATTGCCACGTGATGCTGTAGGCCATGTTCATTGCCTAATATTTGTAATCTAAGCAGTGCACACAAAATGTCATTATAGAATCTCTGAGCCCTAGGAATTACTTTTTCTTATTTTTCTCTTTTTTTTTTTGGGGGGGTTTTTCTTGTGAATATTCTTTGCATATTACTTTATTTCTTTATATCCGAATCAATACTCGGCTGAAAATTCAAAGATTGAAAAGTCTCTGAAAAGAAGAATGACAGGTGTAGGATTGACTTCGTGCTAGCATCAAGTGAAAGAGATTCATAATAATACCATCATTCGCAAATCCGATATAAGGGGATAAGAAGAAGAATGAAAAAACAGAATATGAGGGATAGAGAGGGGAAAAAAAAGCGCGTCTCGTCCATCCAAGCCTCTTAGATAGAAGATGATGACTTGATGTGGTACATGTAAGAAAAACCAACCTTGTGGTACAAGGGAAAAATATAAAAAAAAAGTTGAAAACTTATTACATTGATATCAATTCAATCTAAACCTTCAGTTGGGCTAATTTAATTTTAAACATTTTCACATTGATATCAATTCAGTTCATTCAGTCAATTTAGGCCGGAAATCATTGATGTAGATGGCTAGATGGATTGAAATGGTACAAATATGAAAATGTTTAGGATTAAATTGGCCAAATTAAAAAGTAAGTAATTGAATTGGTACCGATATAATAGATGTAAGTATTTTTTGGTACTTTTCCCTATGTTGCAAAGTTTTGAATTCCAATTCCTCATCTAGTAGGACATATGTGTACTTGAAACGGTACATTCGAAAGCATAATTGTCGGAATAGAAAGTTTTCTAATGAGTTAGCTACCAACTCTTCAAAGCATTAGGTCATTGGCATAGCGTGAAAAATACACACTTTTGATGTAAATTGGGGGTAGGCATTGCATCTTTTTAATCTTATATTATATTATGCCCTATTGAGGGGAAGGGGGGGGTGGTAAAGAAATAGCATTCCACTTCTACCAAACCCTAAAGCCCCATGCATGTCAACTTTAGGCAACAGAAACACCCAAACTACTTTGTTTGAGGGCCATCTTTCTCAGCCTTTATTGGACATCAGAACCCCACAAGACCATTTCTTTATTAATGCTTCCCCTAAAAATGCTCATGAAGTTTCATAAGTTGTGTTCCTGTCGGCCATCATTTGGTTGGAGGAAAAATGTGAGCTTCCACCTAAGACCAAGGTGAAAAAGGGAGGGAGGGGGAAGATAAAGGTGATGAAATTAAAGTAATATAATTTCCTCCAATTGATAATTCCTCCACCCATTTCAAAGTTAGGCACATCTATGCTTTAAAGGGAGAAAAAGCTAGGGATGCTTTGATGATGGCGTTGTCGGCCATGATCTTCCATCCAAAAAGAAATTGCTTTTTGTTTCTTTTTCAAAAAGGAAAAAAAATATCAGTGCCTTTTGGATCAATAAAAGGGATACACACGCACTCGCACAAAAACACAATTTGAGTACTGTTTCTGGAGGTAAAAAATACTTTAAGCACAAAGCAGACACTTACACTTGTCAAAACCCCACTCCAATTAATGAATAATTCCCTTGAATTCTGTAAGACAGATTAAGAATTTTATAGTGGGAAGAACGAGGTTTCGTTTGTGGTTTTGTTTATTTTGCGAAAAATAAATTACTTTGAAATTTTTTTTGAAAATGATTATTTATATCTTTTGATATAATTTGTTAATGAGAATTTATGTTTAAATATTTTTATGAACGCTAAAAATATTTTTCGTTTATTCATTTTTGTAAGAGATACAAACGATCATTTTTATAATAATATTTTTCAAATTATTCATTCTTTACGAAATAGACGAGTCTTAATTTATTCAAAACATTTGTAGGTATTTTGTTTTTTTTATCTTTTCAAGAAATAATAAAATACATATTTATCAATCAATGTATGTTTTTAAATAGCCTAACCTAAAAAGTTTTTAAGTCGATAAATGAAGGGAGATCACATGTATACGAAAGAACGAGAGTTATATGTGCAAAATATATTGGGACATAGCCTAACTATAATGCCAACTGATTGATGGAGGGATGAATGGCATGTATATAAAGAAAATATAAATCCCTAGACTAACAATGCGGGATACTTTAACATATGCCTTGTTCCGATTCATTCAGCCTCTCTTTTCCTTTTTCTAATGTTTCCTTGCAATACTCCGGGGACATTGCACCTACATTTTTCCCCCTTACGTTACTTATGCTTCCCGATATGCTTAAACGAAATCGTTTCCCTATCGTTGTCTTGAGGGGGAACTCCAAGTACGTCCGGCGCACCACAGCCTGAGCAGCACGATTGTCCAATGATACGTCAATTCGCTTGCTAAAAAGCCCCTTTTGGTCAACATCTCTCTCGTTCAATTAGCCAACGCGTTATCACATTGCTTACTTTTGTTCTTGCTCGAGTGTTTTCCACTTATACTCTCTGGTCACCAGGACCCACCATGAACAATAACATACGATGGTTCGGCTTCCACCGCAATCGAAGTTGCATAACAGCGAAGATACGAGCTGAATGATGCGAAGATTGGCTCCTTTTTTCAGACCCGCAACATGAAATTTTCCCTTTCGAATCCATACACGCATCGCGTGCCTCTGCAAAAATCTGGTGGAGGAGGAGGAGGAGGATGACTCGATCTATATTGATGGGGGTGTTGAACGCTACCTTACGGTAGAAAAAGATAAAGTCTCTGAACTTTCTGTATTCGATTTGTAAGCTTTTGCTTCTTTTTTTTCTTTTCTTTTTTTACGTGGAGAATATCATAATTGCAGGTATGGGGGTGCTGCGGGCAGTGATGACACCGGAGGAATTCAAGTATCATATCATTACCAAACGCTTGCTAAGCCTCATGATGGAACGATACACTTGTTTCTCAATCATTTTGCACTGACCCATTTGTATTCCTTTGAGTAGAAGATGATGAAACTATCATTATATCGCCCCAACGCTGGCGTATAGAGGAAATCACTGCTGTTACTAAGAAGAGTATTGACCTATCCATATGATGTATTTATCAGTGATTGAGACATGTACATTGCTTGAATCACAAGAAGAGACGAGGATTTGAATTTGGCACCTTAAATCTGTTTGGTTGGACAGATTCCTGTTAGGAACAATTGCTCTGTTGATATTGACAGGAAAAAAGAAAAAGAAAAAAGAAGCAGCATTGGAACCTTCTTCATGGGTTTTGTTATTTAGTACATGGTCTGAAAATTAGAATTTACCTCTTTCATCCATTAGTAAGTCAGAAGTCCCAAAGTAGGATACACATATATGCATGTACATAAAATTAGCGAAAAAACTTGTTCTAAAAAATTCTTAGATGCACCAGGCGAATATGAGTCCACCACAACTCCTAAGTTTGGGGAGTCTTGAGTCTCGCATTAATTTCACATAATCTAACAATGGAGCTGCACTGGACTCGCGTGCATTAGACATCAAATTTTGTAGTAGATCATAATTTTCTCCCATTGCGAATCTTTAGTCGACCTCGGTCATACCGACTGCCCATCCAACTTCGGGATCGAACTAAAGTGGCTCATGGGCCTAAGGCAAATGAAGAGGCCCGGAAAAGCTCCTAATCCGTGAACGAATACGTACGACTGGCTAATCAGATTGCAAGCCCTACAAAACTATCAGGATAAGTAACTTATGCTTTATTCGCATATAGGAACTCTAATGTCAATCTATCAGCATCCACACAACACCTGCGGAGGACACCAGTCGATAAAAAGGCCGTTGCACATTTTGACACGGCACAAAACGTTTTTTTTGCCGGCCAATATGCTCTTAGACCTAGGAGTTAGCGGTTTTAAGTTCCTTAAAGGTTCCACTTGTAACCTAGAACCCATTTTCGAGTATAGATTCCTTATTTTTTAGACCTTGAAATCTACTCGTCGAAATCTAAAACATAGAATCTACTCTCGCATGGGTTCTGGATCAGTTCCAAAGTCTAACAATTTTTTTTTTTTTTTTAAGTTAAACAAAACGAAAATGAATGCAACATTAATGAACAAGCTTATACATGTTTTGCTTCTTAAAAATGATGGAAGAGCGGTAAAAGAACTTCTTAAGATAACATACAAAAACCTTATTGACTGTCAACATCAAATTTTTCTAGCATTTGTATAATTATTCATCTATGAGTTCTCCATGGTTATTTAATTCATCTCACATTCTTTCAAGAGAAACCATAAGTAGGTTGCGGCCACAATCATGAAAAAAGCAAGGGAAAGAGAACAAAGATGAATCTAAGTCCTTATAGACTATCCAAATATATTATTTAGAAAATACTTGCTCGGGGAAGAATGATAAAGCAATGAGAAGACAAAACAAATTTTACTCCTTAATCCAATGGGTATCTCACTAAATTACATAACAAATCATGGGAAATGAACTCGAATTCACCTCTTGTTTGTCTTTGCAAAGAGTTCACTAAATTGACTCACAAATGTGCATAATTCAATTAAACAAATGGATGGAGTCTATTTGTGTTATGCTCCGTGAATTCGATGATGGAAAACACATTGGTGTAAGGCAAAAAGAAAAGCAATAGGTAAAAAGAAAAGTAAAAGGCATAAACAATTTTAGGTTTAGGAATCTCTGTCTGGTTCCGTTTCCGAAAAAAGAGGAATTGAGAAGCAGAACCTCCCTCCCTAGAATCGGGAACCGGAGAATCGGATCTCAATTTCCCAGTTTAGATCTCCAGTTCCCGGTTCTCCTCGGAACCGTGCTCACCCCTACTTAGATTGTCATTTGATGACCAAAGACCTAATGCGCCCTTGCGCTATTTGAATGAGCATTCCGAGACTTAACATTCCACAACAAGCGCACAAGTTGCCAATGTCCAGAAAAATTCTTCTGCAAATTGCTAGCATCTCCGTACTAAATCTGGGCATAAGCCAAACCAGCTCGTCTCTCGAATGGAAGGGGAGGAACTTCAATTGCCGAGTCATACATAATATACTTGAACCAATGCGATTCTTACTTGATTCAGCAAAACACTGTCACAATGACCACAACATCCCTTCAACAACACAACGGGCGCCGGCAACTTAAGGCCTTTTCCCGGAATACAATAGATTTCGACGAATTCCTACAATGGAAGCCCATCATTTAGGCATGATAAAGCACAAGGGCGGGAAAATATACGGCTAAATGAAGCATCTCTGCAGTTGAGCTTCGGTCAATCCTAATGTAGTAAATCATTTCATATGCAGAAGAAGACAACTCGTAGATTACAACCTCAGACAGCTACAACCGATTAAGTACAGGACGTTGAACCTCACTTACCTGCACAACATACCTCGGGGAGCTGCAAAATCCCATACCATTCTGGATAAATAGAAAATCTGCTCCACCTGCTCTGCAAATTGGCGCCAACAAGCTTTACCCACATCTAAGACAAATTTGCATGCCAGCATGGAGAGTAATACTCTTGCTATACAAGCAGAAAGCACTACAGCTGGATATTATTAAGCACGAGTACTACAGACATTGATACTAAAGAGAGTTTTTAATGCAGAGAACTAATGCTCTCGGGAAATTGATGATGTACCCTGAAAATCAAATCATGCATTAAAAGCAAGATACACTTCTAAAATATCACATCCAGTTAAATAAAATCTCAGCAGCAAACTGGGTGCAAAAGAAAAAAATAAGAAAGCACACTGCTATTTTACCAGAGTGCAATCCAACCCCTCTGTAGACAGTTGAACAGCTCACGAGAGAGTTCAACCTCCTATAAGGGGCAACGAGGGCCTTATTGTCAGAAAACCAAAAAATCCAGAATTTTTTCGAGAAAATACGACCTCAAACTTTATCAGAATAGATCAATCCAACCTTCTATACCATCACCAATTTCATGGAAGAGGAATCCTGAAGATTAAATCCAACATTCCCCCATAATTTTTTGTGGACTCACAGCACATAATCATGCTCGATGCAGCCCCAAAAGGCTAGAAAGGTTCCACAGACTGGTGAGATCAGATCACCTCATTAATAAACTGTTTTTCACCAGAGCACATATTCACTAAAATTTATACAGTAAGGCTTTGTAACAAATTATCGTGCTTTGCATCCCTAACATGTCCTGTCAAAAGCAGAGCAGAAGCAGAAATTCCAGTCCAGTACGCCAACAGAGCTCCGAGAACCTCAACCAGAGGAACGATACGTCGTCAATTTACAAATTCGCCTCTCTAGTAGGGTGACATAATGGAACAAAGATAAACATAACAAGAACACCGACACTGAACTTTTATTACAAGAAAGAGATGACTCCGCAAAACATATAGTTTGCAATCAGTTATACATAGATTATGTAGGTATACCACCAAGGTACTCACCTCCCCAATTTGGGGACAATAAAAACAATACAATGAGCTATTACATCGGCAAAATTTGATGTTTGGCACCTTGACATGAAATCTCCGCCTAATTACAAAGAATAACTTACTTCATACACCTAGGTATCAACCAAAAGACTCTCCAACTACTTGAACTACTGTAGTCCATGTGATTAACCGCTACTCTTTAAGAACAGCAAGGAATCGCCGCAGTGAACAAAAATCGAATGTGTCAATGAACATTATCAGCTACACCTAAATTAAAATCAAGATTATACCAAATACCAATTGCCTATGATGATTTAGATCCTTCAAAAGTCTCCCATGCCTGAATCACCTTATTATTTGGAAAAGTACTTTGGTGTTGGCTGTCACAAAAATCAATCAGCAATCAATGACTTATGATGCATTAGCTCCTGCAACTGTATTCTCCCCTGCTTCAATCATCTTCTTATTCTTCTCAATTGCAGCAGCGACCTCCTGGGGCATGTACTTCTCGTCGTGCTTAGCTAGAACCTCCGTCGCCGCAAAATAACATTCCGCACTCCTTGCTTTCACCGAAACCGACTTTGAAGATACCTCCTTCCTTATTTCATCAGTGAATGGTTTCACAAACCCTTCGACCACCACGGAATGCCCTTCCCTGAATAAGTCCGGTAACGAACCTTGATACCTGATGTTATCAACATCGAAACCATTTCGCAATCACATTGAAAGAATCCAAAACGACAGAAGACAAATCAAACCACACATTTTACCAATAAAACACAATGAAATGAGGACCTTAGGTTGAATCGACTATTCTAGTCTTAGTCATGATCCCTACTGAACTCTCAAAATCGCTTAGGTCAACTTACTAATCATACCATCCCATAAGCAAAATGCTTTTCAACGAATGACCTACTCGACAATGGACATCTACTAAAGCGAAACCAATTCAATACTTCCTACGCACAAGAACAAAATCACTTCTAAATGCAAAGGACAGCAATCAAAATCGCGATAGCCTACGAACCAATATCACAAACTAACTAACCTGACCAAAATGTCAGTGATCAAATCGGTGATAACGAACTCCATTTCCGCCGAGGAAGCGGGCTGCGCGACGGAACCTTCCAGAACCAATCCGCCCAGCCTAAACTTGTTCTTCGTAGGGTTAGCGGAGTACTTCTCCATCGCATCCGACGGGGTCACGTAGAACACCAGCTGGTCCTGAAACTGGTTCAGCACGATCACGATGAACCCGGCGATGCAGCTGAAAGTCAGGGCGTAGGTCCAGAGCCGCCGGCTTTGGAGCTGGCGGGCCCGCGCGCCGATGTCCACGTGCTTGGGCCGGGCCGGGCCGCGCCGGGCGGTGGACAGGAACCGGAGGGCGGCGATCGAGCTCCGGCAGTCGCGGGGGAGGGCGTAGAGGTCGGAGATTGGGGAGAGGAACGGCGGGGGAGATCCGAGGGCGGAGGTGGGCGCGGCGGGGCGCGGAAGGGCGGCGGCGGCGGCGGCGGCGGCGGCGGCGCGGCCGAGGTGAGGTCGGAGGCGGAGGGCGAATCTGGAGGCCATCGGATTCGCCGGGCCGCGTGCGTTTTCTCGGGAAAGCGACGGAAAGGAGAGGCGAGAAAATTCTAGGGGAACGGAGAGAGAAAGTGAGGGAGGGGGGGTTTTTGGTGCGGGGGTTCGACGGAGGCGTGCGGCGGCTAGTAGAAAACGGGGCCGTTTTGGACCGAAGTTTCGCGGGAAGAGGGCTGGCGATACTGTACAAGCAACCGGGAGCACAAAATCCAATTTCGAAGGTTGCGACCGAACTTTAATTTCATCGTTGCAAAACCAAAACGATTGGTCTTTCTTATATAAAAAATGATAATTATGATCCTTGAATATTAACAAAAAATCCGACGTAAATTACAATCGAAACACGAATCATAATCACCAAATCCAATTGCAAGTTGCGCACATGACACATGGTTTTCCAGCTAATGGGCCCATAGGTTGGGCCAATTAATTACATCAATGACCATCAATTCATTATAGGTCTCCTTTGATTTAGCTTTCACAAGAGGCTTTGGGCCACCAAAGTCCCTTACGAAAAATACAAAACATTTTGGCAAGTGTTTTTAAGACTCATTCAGCCAAATATTAGCATTCTGAATGTTGAAAGCCTAAGGCAGATAAGAACCTAACTTGGGCTTTCGGTATTTTGGAAATGCAACTCCATTGTTCATCTATCACTGTTCATCTTCTTCCTCGTTTATCTACAACCGTACTTTTTTTCGATCCGCTACCTAAGAGTTGTGTGCCTCTAGCAACTGCCACCACCTCCTAAGGGTCACGCGTCCTAGATGACCACTACTTGCTGTGGCATGACCCGCAACTTAGGCAATGCCTGAGGTTGAACAACCTCATGCAAGGTTATTTGGCAGTCGACCTCTACTGGATTTTAAATTTTCAAACTTCAGAAAAAGAAGAAGAAGAAGAAGAAGAAGAAGAAGAAGAAGCAAAAGTCCTTTATAAATGTGGGGTTTATCAAACAATATTCACACTAAAACTATTTTTAAATTTCATTTAAAGTTATAATTTACCAAATGCTTTAGCATTTCGAAAACCCCTTTTATCCCAAATGTATTTACATTTTCCCAAAACTATTTTCCTAAATCTAAACCAAACGAGCTCATAGTAGCATGCATTAAGAGTGCGAATGATAATTATTCTGTTTCTCTGTTTTTCTATTTTTCTACTCTCGATAATAGGTTTGGAACCAAAAACCATTTGGTAATGAGATTCCTTTTTTTTATATAATTTTTGGGATAACTTTTTAGTCCGGAAATAGTTTTGGAATAAAATTGAAAAGTAGATATTTTTGGAACAAAAATAGAACTAAAAACGCTTCTCATCACTAGCCATCGCCACCGGTCGCCATCCTCCACCGCTAAAAAATTATAAGGCCTATTGTGTTGTTATTAAACACATGACTTTACTCAGACTCGTTCAGAAAATAGAAATAGGTTGATTTTTCTATCTAGATTTTGTCCCTAGGAACAAAATAATTATCATTTGTCCTCTAAGCATTCTTCAGTCATCAAAGAAACAACATTGACGTGTATTATTAAGAAGCGCTTGAATACTCGACCATGCCTTTAACTTATGGTTTGAGTTTTGGGGAGTAGTCAGTCCGTGGTTCCGACAAAATTCACGTGATATCAAAGCAGGAGAGCCTAAATCCGAACCTTTCCCGGCCTCTTCCCACCTCCATGATTATATATTTACGCGCCTGGGAGGATGCTTTTGGAGACGGGCACCGCAAAGGGAACTATACATGTCGGAATTGAAAATGGGTCGGGTTGAGTCCAACCCAGTTTGATGGGGCCCAACTAGTAAAAGTCATTCTCAAAAAGAAATTGAAGCCTTGAGTGGACTTTTGGATTTTCTCTCTATCAAGGGACAAGGGGCCCAGCTACCGAGTCTGAGAGGGTACTGTGTATTTGACCATAAACTTTCATGATGATAAAAGAAAAATATTTTTTAAGGAAAATCATTTTCAAGTGTAAAATAGTTTGTTTTCATTTATTTAGTAATTTAGAAAAAGTAATTTCCATCTTGCTAAAAGGAAAAGTCATTTTTCCTCATCTAAGCTTCCTATATGCGGCAAATTGATTAGTTGTTTGTCATCCAAATATCAAGAAGTCGAAAAATAATTTTTCAAAAACAGTTTTCCTTCAAATAAATGGATCCTAAATGTTTTCTATAAACTAGAAATAATAAGTTTAGATTAGAGGAAAATAATTTCTCCTTCTATTAAGAAGGAAATCACTTTTCTTAAACTAAAATACAAATGAAAAGTAACCATTTTGAAAAATGATTTCCCTTATAAATATTTTTCTTTAACAAGAATTTTTCAGCAAAATAAACGCATCTTAAATATGAATACTAAGGTATTCTGGATAACATAAGTTGTTTATCAATCGGATAATCTCGGAGAATCTGTGCCATCAACCTCTCTTTCAGTTTTAATGTGCGCTCACTCCCAACAAATAACCACGAAAGGTTTAATTAGTCTCTCTTTTTGCCCAATATAACAAAAATGAACGGGTGTTACATTAAATTGCAAATTAGGTGTTATACTTTTGTAAACCAAAACCTAGGTGTTTGTTTTTACATCTTCAAATCATTCACATGGGTAAGGGTCTGCTGAATTTATTAAGATCGGGTTATCTTCGTCATATGGTCTTATTGGGACTGCATGTTGTCCTTGGGCACATTCGTAATAATTTATTGATGATTAAAAGCCTGACGACATCAGTCAGTCGTCTGACCATATAATTAACAAACTTGTTATGAGTTTCTTCAATTGTTCGCCTCATAATAGCAAGGATGACTAGTGTGAGGTCTGCCTGTCTTCTCTCTTCCATAGACTGCCTCAAAATATCAGCTCCTTCCTCTTGGACTTGATTTGTAGCTTCATTCTAAGGAAGTTGGGCTGATGATGACTCGGCTTGTGCATTGTTCTCAGCCATCAGTATTTGTTTGTCGATGGCGCTACTCAAGTTGATTCGACCTCGGGTATGTGGCATAGCACTCCCTCAACTCAATATAATCATCCACCAGGTGCGCCAAAAAGATGTTTCGTCAGTTTTGATTTTCGCAAAAAAATCTTTCACCAAATGCTAAGTTTTGGTTTTATTATAAGAGACTCAGGTTTTGTGTTAAGCTTGGACAAAGAACGTCAAATGTAATGATAGATTTTATTCTTAATTTTCATATACAACCCTGACAATTGATACTCGGATGACTCAAAGACTAATAGCTCTTGAGCACAAATTATACCAGAATCTAATTAATGATGTAGCTTAGACATAAGTAGCTAGATAATCTATACTTCGAATTCAAATTATGTCGAAGTTTAATCTACGACACAGCTTGCTTTAAGGGTAAAGCTAGAATTTAATCAACAGCGATACCCTTGGTAGGAAACATAATATCGGAATTTAATCAACGGCGTTGAACTTGTGGAACAACATAGGAATTTAATCAACGGTGCTGAACCGGATAAAGATGCATGTAAGAATTTAATCAACAACGAGAATATTGAAAACTACAACTGAAATGCGATAAAGTAAAGATAATTATTGTGTTATACGAGGTGTTTCCTCGTTGGACAGGTTACGGTATTTATTGAGTGCGCTAGTATCCGATAGTCGATTACTTCTCCTTAGGTTACTCTTAGCATTCTCTACATTTTCCATTTCTTCTTCGCATCCTTATCCATAAGTAACTACTTCCTGACTTGCCAACGATGCTAGCGTAATTTGCCTATCAAGTAAATAATGGCTCCGTATTTTTATGTGCATTTTGCGTAGTGCATTATTCTCATAGCTTGACACCTGGCAATTAATTGCCGTCGACTCTTGAATTTGTACTTGGAATTCTATCGACACTTAGCCCAAGTACCCTTCACAAATGTTGTTTGCCTCCAGCTTTTGCGAACAAAATAGAGCGTTTCATTCTTATTATTCCTCTTGTGACCAGCACGTGACGACATGAGTAATTTTGGATGTCAAGAGTTTATAACTTATTTAAATCCAACCCATCTCTATAATTGTCTTTTTATTCTCTCTACTCTCTCTCACCCTCATGCTCACTCAATCTATGCTCTCACCTTAGTTTGGATATAAGTTTTTCAAGTGTTTAGTAATATGGATCGAGTTGGATATGAGTTACTAAGTTTGCATTGTATGGAAATGATTCATATTGAGTTGGACCATTTTTGACTCGACTTACCCGTTTGAGAGGCTTACATACATGTTACATAGGTTTATACCACTTGAAAGCTCGTGCATTATTAGGGGATGATTTTCAATCGAAAATGGTAGGTGACAAGACAACATTAGACTAGGAATTAGATAATTGGATTTGGTTCCAAACACGTGATTAGCTTCGCAAGTAGTCAAGGAAGCCAGAGCAACCTCTCATTCCTCTTGCATGTATAATGCAATATTCAATGTTCGATTTAATCCATTTCTATAGTTCCCATCTTCTTCTTCTTCGTTTATTTGTACGACGGCATTAAATTCGATCCGAGTTTTAATTTGACACGCCACCTTAGTTTGACTTCGACCCAGTTGTTCGCATCTCAACAATTCGATCCTGCCAAGAGCTGGGGATCGATATCATCTCACTGTCCAATTAACACATGCAAGGCACTACTTTTTGATTCGATTTGAACACGTCTATACTTGGAAAAAAAGCAAGGTAAATAAATTTATTTACATCACCAGCTGTCATTATAACTTTAAAAATTATCAACCAGAACAATTCCACTCCCCCCCCCCCCAAAAAAAATAAAAAATAAAAAAAGGACCATGTGGTCAAATTGCCTTGTTCGGTTGATCTAACATGGCGGTTCGACATGCTTTACACGAAATAACATTATCACGAGCAAAATCTTCAACATATTACGGCTAAACTCTTTGCCGACATATGTACACATATTTAAGTCAATTTCTGTTCTTGATAATCAGGAAATACAAAAAATTCGAGATTCCTATTCTTTTCTAATTCACCAATTATTAGATGGGCGAGCTTGCCATATAAATAAGAAGAACTTGGTTATCGTGTTTAGGTTGTCGGGGAGATTCCATCTCTAGGAGCAATTCTCAAGCCAACGTTCACCAAATGGAGCCATAAATCAAGACTAAAATAGGATATTGTGGGACCGTTTCTCTGTAATTTGTTATTAGTCTCACTAATGTGTAATTAGCCTTCCCGTGGTCCACCTGATTTAGATAAGATATTCCGCTAATATGACTGCTAATTATAAAATGATCCCACCGAACTTAAATGGCATATGTAAAGCAGCAATAATGAGATTCCGCGCATGTAAGTATAATTATTTTTTTGCTTTTTTCTGAGGTACGCAAGCAGTCTTTTTGAATAAACAACGGAGGCAAGGGGACTACTCATGTTACCTAGGATTGAATACTAGTCTGATTTTGTTGGGGTGTGGTTCAATTCCTCATCGACAAGATGTCATGGGGTCCCGTTCCTTGGTGAGTGGGCAGGAGTCCAAGGATTGCCCTGACGGGGCTGCAAGGGTAGCGGCCTTGCGACCCTACGGGGCTTATATAGTTTGATTTGAGCTTATATTTATTGATAGTTTGAGTTTTGGCTCATCAATAGTTACTATATATATATTCTCTTTCTCTTATAATTGAATAATATATCATAGAGGTGCGAGTCCTTAGCTGGATGGCAAAATAGTATAAACTATTGCATCTCAAATTCTTTTTCTCGCTTTTACTATTTATTTTCTTTTTAATTGTGTGGCAACTCCTAACAAGTTCAACCTTGGAAGCAGACTAAATCAGTCTCGATTGAACGATTCAAGGCTCGGCTTGGCTTCCGGTTCTGGGACCAGAACCATTCCTAAATCAATTTCGAAGTCTCTTTAGAAATCAAGTACTTTGGCACCCAGTAAAAATCAAACCATGATCAATGACATGAAACACTGTAACTACATACCCATCATATCTTCTTCTACTGAAATGATGAAGTGTATATTATAAGGAATTGGTGTTTTACCTCAAACATGAAACGGCCAGTTCCCAATTAGAATTGGGAACCATACCGAAACAGGCCTATTCCAATCTTTTGGAATGGTGAGCCACAAGATTAGTTCCTGATCTTCGGTTGGGAATTGACCTGCCCTAAAACTGATCAATCCAAAGTAATACGATCCATCCCCAATGTGTCCTGCTACAAGTTCAATGGTCCTTCTCTATGCCTAGAAGACCAAGTCTTCAAAAGAGTACACTTCAGTATGATCGTCATAAGCGGGAGTTGTAGAATGCGACACACGCTTCTCTCTGCCAAAAACTCGGGCCATCATGCCAAGGTGGAGCTGAGTCTTTCACTAGGACCCATTCATACCCTCATCATCCACTTGCCTAAAAACAACGGCCATTTTGTCGATTCTCATCGTGTTCATCCAAGGAAAATTTCAGAACACCATGGCAGACGCGTTTTCATTTTGTTATTTGATATTAGGGTTTATTTTTAATTTTAGTTCATCCAGCCGTCGGGCACCTCACGCACTCTCTCTCTCTCTCTCTCTCTCTCTCTCGAAAAGCTGATTTGACCACCCAAGAACCAAGATCCTTCGTGGGAAGCCACCAAGCACCAATTGAAAGGGACAATAACAAAAGTAGGGTTTGGGTCAGATGCATATGATATTATGATTTCACATATTTTTCCCCATCTCTTCCAGCCTGTTAATGGGGTTTCAAAGAAAAGAGATGATCACCATTGATGCTTGAGGAGGTCACTATATAAAGGCTTGCGCATAGCCTTCCCATTCATCACCTTCTCAACAGTTTCACATTTAGAACCGAAGTTGAGTTTGCCACTCCAAATGAGCAGCCCCAGCCCGTCGAGGCACTGGCCTCGACTCTTCCATGCTTTGGCATTTTGCCTTATCTCCACCATTGTATCCGCCGAGTATGAGCCTTACATCTACGCGTCGCCCCTGCCACCGCAACATGTAGAGCATCCTCATTATCTCTACAAGTCTCCACCACAGCTGAAACACAAAAAGGATTCACCTTATCTCTACAAGAACTTGCCATTGCCGAAACACAAAGAGCATCCACCTTATCTCTATAAGTCTCCACCACCACCCTCACCTTCCCCGCCACCTTCCTATATCTATAAGTCCTCACCACCGCCTTCTCCTTCACCACCTCCTCCTTATGTGTACAAGTCGCCCCCGCCCCCGCCACCATCGCCATCTCTTCCACCTCCATACATTTACAAATCACCTCCTCCACCATCACCATCACCTCCGCCTCCATATGTTTATAGGTGTCCACCGCCACCTGCTCCTTCCCCGCCTCCTCCATATGTGTACAAGTCACCTCCACCACCCTCACCATCTCCCCCACCTCCATATGTTTACAAGTCTTCACCCCCACCTTCTCCCTCGCCACCCCCTCCGTATGTGTATAAATCTCCACCGCCACCATCTCCATCTCCGCCATCTCCATATGTTTACAAGTCTCCACCCCCACCTTCTCCATCACTCCCTCCTCCTTACATTTATAAATCTCCGCTGCCTCCCTCACCATCTCCGCCGCCACCCTATGTTTACAAGTCTTCACCACCGCCTTCTCCTTCACCACCTCCTCCATATGTTTACAAATCACCCCCACCCCCACCACCATCACCATCCCCTCCACCTCCATACATCTACAAATCTCCCCCACCACCATCACCATCACCTCCACCTCCCTACATCTACAAGTCCCCTCCTCCGTCATCCCCTTCACCACCTCCTCCTTATGTGTATAAATCACCGCCTCCACCATCACCATTACCTTCACCTCTATATGTTTACAAGTCTCCACCACCTCCTCCATATGTTTATAAATCTCCTCCCCTGCCATCACCATCTCCCCCACCCCCATATGTCTCCAAGTCCCCCCCACCGCCTTCACCATCGCCCCCACCTCCATATATTTATAAGTCACCGCCGCCACCATCACCTTCACCTCCACCTCCCTATGTCTACAAGTCCCCACCACCACCTTCACCTTCCCTACCTCCTCCTTATGTGTATAAGTCCCCACCACCACCTTCTCCTTCCCCACCTCCCCCATACATGTACAAGTCACCACCACCACCTCCTTATGTCTATAAATCCCCGCCACCACCTTCTCCTTCCCCACCTCCCCCGTACGTATACAAGTCACCACCGCCACCGTCACCATCACCTCCACCTCCCTATGTCTACAAGTCACCTCCTCCACCATCTCCTTCACCACCTCCTCCATATGTTTATAAATCACCACCACCACCATCCCCATCACCTCCACCTCCATATGTCTACAAGTCTCCTCCACCACCATTGCCTTCCCCACCTCCTCCATATGTTTACAAGTCACCACCTCCACCTCCACCATCACCCCCACCACCTTATGTTTACAAATCACCACCACCTCCAGTAAAGTTCCCGCCGCCCCCATACTACTATAAATCTCCACCTTTGCCTTCTCCATCACCACCGCCTCATTATGTTTATAAGTCACCCCCGCCACCAGCGAAGTCTCCCCCTCCTCCATACTACTATAAATCTCCACCTCCACCTTCCCCATCACCTCCCCCTCCTTACATCTACAAGTCACCACCACCTCCGGTAAAATCACCACCTCCTCCCTATTACTACAAATCTCCACCTCCACCTTCTCCATCACCACCCCCACCTTATATTTACAAGTCACCACCACCTCCAATAAAGTCACCTCCTCCTCCGTATTATTACACATCTCCTCCGCCTCCCAAGGGCTACTATTAGGTGATGATTGATCCCCTCTGAATGCTTAAGAAGCTGGAGCGAGATATTACCATTCTTTGGCGATACATTTTACTTGGAAGCAAATATATCATTCTTATACACATGCACTTTTCAATTTGATAAGTCCCGAGTGACAATGATTGTATATTTACTTCGAGCAGCGAAACGTGTCTGAATTCAAGTTTTATCCATGTCTTTAAGTTGCGGTTTCCCACTCATTCTGTCCTCCTCTTCCCTCATTTTTATTTTCTACATGTACAGATCGTGCTTTGCAACTTTCAACACATATACACAAATTGGGAACCCTCTCATAACCTTCCAGAGAGTGAGATCACGCAAGCAACTAATGATTGCCTTACTAGCGAGATGTCTGTGACATAAACCTACTAATTCAGTGACGTAACCAGTACAGAAGAAATAAAAATATCGTTTATGGCGAAGTCGATCATGCATGTACACATGAAAGCCAAGAGAGGCAAGCTATTTCTCAGTATAATGTCAAAGTACACGTAACTGAATCAAGACCGAACCATCAACGAACTCGATCATTCAATTTCTTTGCGGGAGAATAATTTCCTGGTTAAACATATTTTAGAAATATCGAATTTAGATTTTTATTGACACCAACGGCGCAAATGATTATTCACATCATCGCCTGTATTAAAAGAAACTTCAGTATTTCTAAATCGCGACCATCGCCAATCCAACACCGCTGATGGAAAGACCAAAAGGTTTGAGGCCCATAAAGACATACCTGCTCCTTAGACATCATTTGTCAAATGATTCTAGTTAATTAGTTATAACCATTTCCACATGTAATATTTGTCCTTTTTAGAAGAAAGTAGTTAGGGGAAAAAGGAAGCTTCGATCTTATACTCGTGACTAAATTCCAAAATTATTTGTTGGGTCGACCCACCTAAAGAATGCACATCGTTGGATTTACATTGTACAGGCACCGTGCACCGTCTATCGTCGGCAAATCAAACTTGGCCTCGCCAGCCTCCAGCAGGGTTGATTAAAGCCGTCGACCTCAAATCGACGAAGATCTGGGGCTCAATGGAGCGTTGCCAAAGTCGAGACTCACACCTTGACTCGTCACCATCCCCCATCATCCAATCATCCCGGTTGACAGCGATGGTGGTGAGGAAGGATTCTGGTCGACAAGTGAGTCGCGATGGAAAAGACAGACGGGTGGCAGCAGCATTTTACGGCTGTAGAAGGGGCGGCACGACGAGTGGCGTCAAAAGATAGCTTGAGGCGGCAACGCATGGGCAATGTTGGGCAACCGGCGACATGGGGGCAATGAAAGTCTGAACGTCTAGTTAGGAAGAGAGAAGGAAGAGAAAGGACAGAAGGGGGTAAAACAGGAATGCAAAAATATTATTGAGGACAAATTGGAAGAAAAATATTATTAACCCTTAAATAGCATTTCGAAATTGTTGGCAGGACTGACGTTGGATTAAGAGAGTTTGAATAGGTTAACTTTTACTCCAAGGCTGTTAAGATTGTGTTATCAAGCACCTCAATTTTGATATTAGGGCTTTTGGAGGCCCAAAGGACTTTGGAAATACTTAGCCGAAGGTACCAGAGTTGTTAAAAAGTGATTGAATATTCAACCACGACTTAGCTAACTGTTTAAAATTTAGACAGTAATTAGTTTAGGGTCCAACATAATTGATAGGATGATAGAGAAGGAGTTATATCTTTCCAACCCCTACGTACCTCCCTAATTATATAGTGGCTTCAATCTTAGGTCATAGTTCAATTTGCATGAAGGTGTTAATAGTGTGTAAATATTAAACACATGCTGATAAAACAGCATAAGTTTTGAGAGCCTAGGAAAAAGAGGCCAAAATAATTATAGAAAGAAGTCCCGAAACCATATATACTAATCAAAACTTGAAACCACCATTGACCTGGACGGGCGGTCCAGTCCATGAGGCTTTGGAGATGTGCACCATTTGAACAGCGATTCAAACGTAAGCGAATTGAATATAGTTGGGTTGAGTCCAACCTATTATATCATGCAATTACAACCTCTAAGCATGAATGCCAATATACTTTCGACGGTAATAAGCTGCTGATCACTCAGGAGAATTTTTAATAAAATGATAAATGTAACACCCGGGCCCCACCGTGTAAAATTGTCCGTTGTGGACACTGAGTCCTCACGACTTTAAAACGCGTTACACAGATTAAAGGGACCCAAGCCTTATAAACTAGCCTAAAACTCCCCTCCTAAGCGATGTGGGACAAGAGAGGGACCCCTTCGCTGTGCACGTCCAGGGACCGAGGCGCGGATGCATCGCCATCCCTCCTCCCTGCGCACCGCCGCTTGGGCTGTCACAATAAAACTTTGGATAATTTTTATCCACCATCAATGTCTCTTCATTGCCAAGTTCATATTTTAATGTGTACTCACCCCCTGACGTATTCTTATAAAAAATTTAATCAGTTGCCATTTTTATAATATAATGAAAATGAACGAGTATTCACAAAATTAGAAGAAAAATTACATAGGTTGCAAGCTAGGGAGAATTACCAAAAACGTCCTAAACCTATTGACATTTTGCCAATTTAGTCATAAACCTTTTACAATTGTGTCAATCGGTTCATCGGCCAAAATTGGCCGGCTAGATGTTGATGTGGACATCGGCCGTCCGGCAAACGCTAACGTGGCAATTTTTAATATTTTTTTTTCGAATTTTTAAATATTTTTTGAATATTTTAATTATTATTTTTCTTTTTTTCCCATTTTTTTCTTCCTTTGGTCGGCTGGCGCGCCGCCGAGGCTAGGGCGGCGAGGTCGGCCTTGCCGACCACCGGCGAAGGCGAGCCTCGCCCGTGACGGCGAGGCCGCCGTCGCCGCATCCGGCGAGGAGCCTCGCCGTGGCCGGCGAGGCCGTCGTCTCCGGATCGGGTGAGGTCGAGCCTCGCCTTGGCTGCGCGAGGCCTAGCCTCGCTAGATTCGACGGGGCCTTGCCAGTCAAGGCAAGGCTCGACCTTGCCGGCCACTGGCGAGGCTCCTTGCCTAGGGACGGTGAGGCCGAGCCTCGCCGGATGTGGCAATGGCAGCCTCGCCGTCACTGGGCGAGGCTCGCCTTCGCCAGTGGCTGGCGGGGGCGAGCCTCGCTAGTGGTCGGCGAGGTTGACCTCGTCGGCCCTAGCCTCGGCTAGAGGAAGAAGAAAATGGGAAAAAAAAGAATTTAAAAAAATATTAAAAAATTAAAAAAAAATAAAAAAATATTAAAAATTGTCATGTTAGCGTTCGCCGGACAGCTGGAGTCTACATTAGCGTCCGGCCGACCAATTTTGGCCGGATTGACTGAATTGGCACAATTATAAAAGGTTTAGGATTAAATTAACAAAAAAAAAAGTTTAAGACTAAATTGGCACAATTGCAATAGGTTTAGAACTTTTTTGGTAATTCTCCCTTGCAAGCAGGGTGTCGCCACGTGTAGATGTATTATACATTCACAAACCATTCAAATCATTGTCAGGGGTTAAGGTTTGCTGAATTTTTTTAAGATAGGGTCATTTATAGTAGTGCATCTTGGACGAGCATGTCTTCTTTGTATTGCTTAATCATATTAAGAATATGATACGGTCAATATCGAGTGACCTCTCTTGATCCGCCTTGAAGGACCGGTCTTTCTTCGAAATTGTTCTGCTTAATTACAAGTTATATAGTTTTATTTCACTTGAGTTCTCGTGCATTATTATTATGGGTTTGACTTTCAATGTCAAATGTTAGGTGATAACATTAAACTAGGAATTAGATACTTGGAGTTGGTTCCCAAACATGTGACTTGAGCTTCGCTACACAACCTTATGAATTAGTCAACTACGCCAGTACAATGCCACATCCCTCTTGCATGTACAATGCAATATTCAATGTTTTAATCTAATTTATAGATATTACTTTTCCCTTCTTTATCATTTTCTCGAAGGCATTTAATTTCGATCCAAGTTTTAGTTTGACTTGCCATCCTAGTTTGACTTTGACACGGTTGCTCGCAGCGCATCGCATCGACTCTGCCAAGAGCTGGAGATCGAAACCATGTCATTGTCCAATTAACATATGGGAAAAACCTTATTTTATCCGCTTTGAACACGTTTATACTGGATAAAAAAAGAAAGCATACTAATTAAATATGTAATTCATTGCTAGTTGTCATCAAAACTATATAAATTTTCCATTTTATAAAACGCCTTGTCCGGTTGACGTAACGTGCTGTCCGATCATGCTCTATAAGAAATAACACCGTCACAAGCAAAATTTTCACCATTTACAGAAAACGATCTTCGCCGACACCCGTTGACTTTCGTTCCTGATATTTTACGAAATAAAAATTCGAAATTCCTCTTTTTCTTATTTTCCCCAGTTATCACATGGGGCGTGCTTGCCATAAAATTGGAGAAAAAACTACGTTTTTATATTTAGGTTGTCTTGGCAATTCCATCTCTAGAAGCAACTCTGGCGTGTTATTCATCGGGTGAAATCATAAATTTGTTGAAATACACGGGCGTCGGTTCATAATTTAATGGCTTGAAACTTCCGGGTAAAGGAGAACACTAGGCACATGCAATTAGTGGCTACATTAATCGTTGAATTATGGGGACATATTCTCTATAACTTGTTATTAGTCTCGCTAATGTGTAATTAGCCTTCCCGTAGTCCACCTGATCCAGATAAGACATTCGCTAATATAATAGCTAAGGATAATGCCACCGAACTGGGATGGCCTATGTAGATCTGCAATTATGAGCTTCCCCACATATAATTATTATTATCTTCTTTTCCCTAGGTAAACAAACAGATGCAAGTCCAATGAGACCACTCAACACACAACAAACCTCTAACTCTTAGCAAAAGCTTAACTCCAATGGGTAACTTAAACAACCGAAATGCGTTACATCATAGCATTCTAAGCTGGCGATGTGCATCGGTCTAGGTCTAATTTGAAAACTGGATTAAATCAAACTAGTCAATTCTGAGCGGTTCTCGATTTCAAAATTTTGGAATTGGGAATAATTGATCTGGTTTCCGATTCCACATAAGGAGTTGGATCGCTGGGACTGGATTGACGGATCGGTCAAGATTTTTTAATTATTTTTATCTTTTATTTTGAAGTAAACCTTTTTTTCCTTTAAATATTGGGAAATTTCCAATTATAGGCAATAGAAGAAACAAAAAGAAGAAAAAATCACTGGTTTTGGACCAACTCTAGGATTGGACCAGACCAATCAATCTAGCTTTTAGTTCCACAAATGGGAAATCGACCTTGCTAGGCTGGCCAGTTGTTCAGTTCTAGATTCCAGATTAGGAATCGACCAACCTTGAAACCAATCACTCATATTTCAAGTAAGTATGAGTGCTGAGGTAACAAAAACCTTCGTCCTCCATAGCTTCTAGAAGCCCACGAAAGCTCGCTCATCCTCTCCACTAAGTCATCATCAACTCTTCTGCTAATCACGCACTGGCAATGGCGAACTGCTTGACGATCCTCTTCTCTATACCTGGAAGGCTAAGGCCCTCCAATATGGTATACCTTCTTCAGTAGGACCTTCACCTATGTGGATAAGTTCTAGACATCCCATCGCGACGATTAAGTTATTGTCAAGTTGGAAAGTGGTTGAACGTGAGGCAACTTGGGCCAGAATGCAAGAAGGAGCCAAGTTTTCACTAAGACACGTTCATACACACATTGTCTAATGGCCATAGCCATTTTTTTGACTTCTATTCGCATCAAGTCTTCTCTCTTAGTCATCGTGAGGAAAATTCAGAGCACTCGTTACGGGAAGCGCGTCGCCAGAAACTGAGATCCTTCATGGAAAGCCACCAAGCAACTACTCAGAAACGACAATAACATGTTTTGGATTTTGGGTCAGATTCATACGAAAGCATAATTCCACATATCTTTCCCTCTTCCAGCCTGTTAATCGGTGTTTCAAGAGAAGAATGAGTAAATAATTGCCACTAAGGATTGTGGAGATCGCTATATAAAGTCTTGCACATAACCTTCCCTCTCATCACCTACTCTACAGCTTCTCGATTTAGAAGCAGAGTTGAATTCGCCACACCAAATGAGGAGCCCCAGCCGGTCGAGGCACTGGCCTCGACTGTTCCATGCATTGGCATTTTGCCTTATTGCCACGATTGTATCCGCTGGCTATGAGCCTTATATCTATGCGTCGCCCCCGCCGCCACCGCTGAAACATGAAGAACATAAAGAGCATCCACCTTCTCTCTATAAGTCTCCGCCACCTGCCTCACCTTTCCCGCCACCACCCTACATCTATAAGTCCCCACCACCGCCTTCTCCTTCCCCACCTCCTCCTTATGTGTACAAGTCGCCGCCGCCACCATCACCATCTCCTCCACCTCCATATGTTTACAAATCACCTCCACCATCGCCTTCACCTCCACCTCCATATGTTTACAAGTCTCCACCACCACCTTTTCCTTCCCCACCTCCTCCATACGTGTACAAGTCACCTCCACCACCTTCGCCATCTCCTCCACCTCCATATGTTTACAAGTCCCCACCGCCGCCTTCTCCTTCACCACCCCCTCCATATGTTTATAAATCACCTCCACCACCATCTCCATCTCCGCCACCGCCATATGTTTACAAGTCTCCACCACCACCTTCTCCATCACCCCCTCCTCCTTATGTCTATAAATCGCCACCGCCACCGCCACCCTCACCATCTCCACCACCACCTTATGTTTACAAATCTCCCCCACCGCCTTCTCCTTCACCACCTCCTCCATACATATATAAATCACCTCCACCACCACCACCATCACCTCCACCTCCCTATGTCTACAAGTCTCCCCCACCACCATCCCCTTCACCACCACCTCCTTATGTGTATAAATCACCACCGCCGCCATCACCATCACCTCCACCTCCCTATGTCTACAAGTCACCTCCTCCACCATCCCCTTCACCGCTGCCTCCTTATGTTTACAAATCTCCTCCACCACCATCCCCATCTCCCCCACCTCCATATGTTTACAAGTCCCCACCGCCACCTTCTCCATCACCCCCTCCTCCTTATGTCTATAAATCGCCGCCGCCACCCTCACCATCTCCACCACCACCTTATGTTTACAAATCTCCGCCACCGCCTTCTCCATCACCACCTCCTCCATACATATATAAATCACCTCCACCACCATCACCATCACCTCCACCTCCCTATGTCTACAAGTCTCCCCCACCACCATCCCCTTCACCACCACCTCCTTATGTGTATAAATCGCCACCGCCGCCATCGCCATCACCTCCACCTCCCTATGTCTACAAGTCACCTCCTCCACCATCCCCTTCACCACCGCCTCCTTATGTTTACAAATCTCCTCCACCACCATCCCCAACTCCTCCACCTCCATATGTTTACAAGTCCCCACCGCCGCCTTCTCCTTCACCACCCCCTCCATATGTTTATAAATCACCTCCACCACCATCTCCATCTCCGCCACCGCCATATGTTTACAAGTCTCCACCACCACCTTCTCCATCACCCCCTCCTCCTTATGTCTATAAATCGCCGCCGCCACCCTCACCATCTCCACCACCACCTTATGTTTACAAATCTCCCCCACCGCCTTCTCCATCACCACCTCCTCCATACATATATAAATCACCTCCACCACCATCACCATCACCTCCACCTCCCTATGTCTACAAGTCTCCCCCACCACCATCCCCTTCACCACCACCTCCTTATGTGTATAAATCGCCACCGCCGCCATCGCCATCACCTCCACCTCCCTATGTCTACAAGTCACCTCCTCCACCATCTCCTTCACCGCCGCCTCCTTATGTTTACAAATCTCCTTCACCACCATCCCCATCTCCCCCACCTCCATATGTTTACAAGTCCCCACCGCCGCCTTCTCCTTCACCACCCCCTCCATATGTTTATAAATCACCTCCACCACCTTCACCATCACCCCCTCCTTACATTTATAAGTCGCCACCGCCACCAGTGAAGTCTCCCCCTCCTCCTTATTACTATAAATCTCCTCCTCCACTTTCCCCATCACCACCGCCTCCATACATCTATAAGTCACCCCCACCTCCAGTGAAGTCGCCCCCTCCCCTGTACTACTACAAGTCCCCGCCTCCACCCTCACCATCACCACCACCTCCTTATGTCTACAAATCACCACCACCTCCAGTAAAATCACCTCCTCGTCCCTATTACTACAAATCTCCACCTCCACCTTCTTCATCACCACCGCTGCCTTATATTTACAAGTCACCACCACCTCCAGTGAAGTCACCTCCTCCTCCGCCATACTATTACAGTTCTCCTCCGCCTCCCAAGGGGTACTATTAGGCGACAATTTGATCCCCTCCGAGTGCTTAGGAAACTGGAGCAAGAATAATACCATTCTTTGGCAATCCGCTTTACATGGAAGCAATTATTTTCATTCTTATCCACATGTACTTTTCAATTTGATAAGTCTCAAGTGACAATGATTTTATGATTACTTCAAGCAACAAAGCATGTATGAATTGAGTTTTAATCCATGTCTTTGACCTGTCAATTCTTGTTTCTTATTCATTCTGTCATCTCCTTCCCTCATTTTTATTTTCTATATGTATGTGTATCTTGTGCGTCGCAACTTTCGACATTCGCAAAAACAAAAACCCTAGAAAATAGCTTTTCGAGATAGTTTAAAATCGATCAAGGACTGAGTCAAAGGCAAGCAATTTGACATCTCTTAACACTCGTACATTCACGCTTTGCCCCAACTTGGGGACTCTCTCGTAACCTTCCAGGGCGCGAGCTCACACAAGCAACCAATGATTGCCAAATTAGCGAGATTCATTGACGTTACAGGTACCAAAAAAAAAAAAAAATTGTTAAAGTCGATCAGTCGTGTACACATGAAAACCAAGAGAGGCAAGCTATATTTCAATGCAGTATCCAAGAACGCATGACATAATCAAGATTGGACGGTCAAGCAATTCTGTTTATTTCACGAAAAATGAATAATTTAGAAAATATTTTCCTAAAAATGATTACTTATATAATTTGAAATAATAAGTTAATGAAAAATATTTTCATTAAGTGTAAATATTTTTATGGATGACGAAAATATTTTTTATTCATTCCTTTTTATAATTAATATGATTGATCATTTTTAGAAAAAATATTTTTCAAATAATTTATCTTTTAAGAAAAAAACGGGGCATCTATTTCCTAGTTAATCATAATGCAGAAGGAGAAATGATGAAGTGATGGTCATAATAGAGTTCTAGGCTTTTCTCAGCCATAATTTTTTTAAGAAAACGTGAAAACTTTTTTGCCAGTTTCCACTAAAAGTTCCACTGGCCTTGCTCAATTAACAAATAATATAATGTCCAACTCCGGCTACACCTTCCTTTTATCTAGGGAAAATGTCACAAATGGTCCCTATACTATTACTTAATGTGCAATTTGGTCCATGAACTTTCGATTGGCTCAATTTGATCCCTGAACTATTGATAAATGCCCGATTTGGTCCCTAAATTTTCGATCGGCTCAATTTGGTTCCCGAACTATTGATATATGTCCGATTTAGTCCTTCGTTACTATTTTTCCTTTTTTTTTTTTTGCTTATAGTAACGAAATTGAAAAAATAAAAAAATAACGAAAAAAAAGAAAATAAAAAGTAGTAACGAAAAAAATAACGAAAAAAAAGAAAAAATAAAAAAAATTAGTAACGAAAAAAACAAGAAAAAAATAGTAATGAAAAAAAAGAAAAAAATAACGAAAAAAAATAAAAAAATAAAAAAATAGTACGAAAAAAAAAGAAAAAGAATAAAAAATAGTAACGAAAAGGAAAAAAAAAGAAAAAAGAAATAGTAACGAAAAAAAAGAAAAAAAGGAAAAATAGTAACAAAAAAAAAGAAAAAAAAAAGAAAAAGAAAAATAGTAACGAATGACTAAATTAGACATTTTCAATAGTTCGGGGACCAAATTGAGCCGATTGAAAATTTAGGGACCAAATCGGGTATTTATCAATAGTTCATGGACCAAATTGAGCCGATCGAAAGTTCAGGGACCAAATTGCACATTAAGTAATAGTATAGGGACCATTTGTGACATTTTCCCTTTTATTTACTCGGTTTTTAGTGCTGTAAACCTTTTCCTTCGGTAGTTCTATCTCTAAGAAATTCTACCATTTGGCTTTTTTTCCTTAAACCACATCTGCAAACATGTTGTACAGCGATTGGCGTACACAATTCATATGTTATATTTTCATCCTTTCTTTTATTTACAATTTTCAAGAACTAGTTTCTTGTTCAATTTTTTTTATACGATATAAAAGTGCACTAAAATTCTGTGATATGCATCAAATTTATACATATCCGTTTTTCACCCACTGAAATCTATGGAATTTTTGTAACACTCCAATAATCGTATGATTTCTATTTGTGGAGGCTTTACAAATTGAATATTATTTCAAACATGTCAAAACAGGAGATCACTCTCTAATTGGAGGGACCGGCATGTATTATTTAATGAGATAAGGTATTTGGATTGTGCTTATGGAGAAACATTTTTATACCGCCAATGTATAAAGTAAAAATCCATGTGTGTGTATATATATATATATATATATATAAACAGATGATCGCTATTTGCTAAGGTTGTACGCCAAATAACACTTACGTGCAATCAAAGTCAAAAGAGGCCCATAAATTTTTTCTTTTTTCATAACCCAGCGGTATGGTTTTGAACGCGTGGCTAACCAAAGGTCCACGAAATATCCGTATGTCGTTGAACTAGTTAAATGTAGACACTGGCTTGTATGAGTGACTTTGACATAGAATAGCTTGTACGTAATTAGTGGTATTTGAATGAATATCTTCCAAATCCTAAATTGAATATCCCCCAAATACAATAACCGTGAAGAAGCGAGACTAATTCGAGTTTTCAATGTTTGGGTGAAAGTATCATTGTGGTTGTGTATGTTGATACATGATAAAACACTAATTGAAGGTCCAGAGTGTAGGGTAGTTACATCACCTTTTCTATTAATTCCTAAATATCATATTTTCTTGTTTAAGAGGGATATTCAACCTTTAAAAATTGTATTTCAATTTCTCATGGAGCTTTATATTTGTCTTGAATAATATGACTAGATTTATTTTCTCTCTCTCTCTCTCTCCATATTTTTCTTTTTCGGTTGTTCAATCCATGAAGAATGAAACATGAGATCCAAATTACATCTTTATCAATGAGAGGTATTGGTGTCATTAGGTTGGTAATGTTTTTGAAACGGTGGGTCTCACAATAATTTATAATTTTTTATTATTTAATTTTTTGTGGTCCAGAATAAACTGTTATTCTCACGATAGATCAAAGATTGTCATCTAATCATTTTTCATATAAAACTTACCAAATTCAAACTTCATTATGTGCGCCTATTCACATCTATCACTTGTATTAAACAATCACTTTAATATTTTTATATTCGTGTTTGTCGCCAGCCCAACACCGGTACAGAAAGACCAAAAGGTTCGAGACATATCTACTCCATAGACATCATTTGTCAAACGATTGTAATTTATTAGTTATAACTATGATTGTTTTTTCTTTTTCCTAGTCAAGCAAGCAATCTTATTGAATAAACAACGGATGCAAGCCCGAGCCAAACCCGATGCACCGCATCGCTCCGAGCAAGTTCAAGCGTCAAAGGTAGGACGAACCCGTTGAAGCTCATGCTCTCCAATGTGTCTTACCGATCGTGCGACCACAGTGATGAACTGTTCAATGATCCTTCTCTGTACCCAGAAGACTGAGCACTCGAAACTTCAGCACGATCTGCACCCGTGCGGACTAATTCTAGAGAACGCGCCTTATGTTCCTCACGACCAAAAAGCTAATGACATTATCAAATCTCCGAGAGTTGTCGAACACGACATGCGTCTCTCTGCCAGAGCACGGCCCGACATGCGAGGAGGAGCAAAGTCTTTTGGACAGATTCGTGCACACATCGTCCAATTGCCTAACAAAGGCAATCTGACCCTCGCGATGGTCCTAGTCAACATCCCGTATTTTTTTGGTAGTGTCGTCAGAAGATAAGTTCAGAGTACTTATTAGGGGGGGAACGCGTTTTCATTGTGTTTTTAACGTTAGTCTTATAAATTTTGATATATCCAGCCATCGGGCACCTCACCTACTCTCTCTCTCGCGCTCATTCTTTGACTTTCTCAAGGTGGCCCAAGAGAGGCAGGACTGAGACCCTTCATGGGAAGCCACCAAGCACCGATTGAAAAGGACAATGACAGATTTGGATTTGGGTCAGATTCAAAAGATATCATAATTTTACATGGTTTTTTCCCTGTTCCAGCCTGTTTGTTTGGTTTCAAAAGAAAGAAATAATCAGCATTAATGATTGTGGAGTTCACTATATAAAGGCTTGCATCATAGCTTTCCCTTTCATCACCTTCTCAACAGTTCTCAATCGAGAAGCAAAGTTGAGTTTGACCCACCAAAATGGGAAACCCAAGCTGGTCGAGGCACTGGCCTCGACTGTTCCATGCATTGGCATTTTTCCTTATTGCCACAATTGTGTCTGTCGACTATAAGCCTTGTTGGAAATTAATCCAGAGAAAGCAAACTATTTATTGTAATTAGACATCAATGTAAAGAAGATGATAACAACTTTATAATATCCTTCCTTTTACCAATCTTGGAGAAGAAGAAAATAAAATATCACTGAAAAATAACATAAAATTGGAGGTGAGGTACGGATATCCGAATCTCCTTAAGGTGATTAGTTCCTGCCGAAGGTGCTTCGCAGATTCACGAACTATGCCTCCCAAGATACAACACCTCGAACCTGTTTGGATTAGCACTATGCAAACAGGATTCAGTCGAACCGTTCAATTAAACCAGCACACTCAGAAAAATCAGAAGAGTAGAAAAGTATATCAAAGCCTTTTGGAATCGAGTCGGAAAAACAAAAACCAAAAAACCGTAATGAAGCTCTATGCTCCCATCTATTTATAGAGATTTTTAGTTTATGTACAGAAGAGATACATGAATTAAATAGACGCATGTATCCACGAAATTCATGAATCAAGAGATACATGAATTCAAGAGATTCATGAATCCAGAGATACGTGAATTCAAGAGATTCGTGAACTCTATAAATACATGAATTAAAAGATACATGAATCTAGGAAATTCATGAATTCAATAGATACGTGAACATAAAAGTTGAGGAAATTCATGAATCCAAAAGAGAAACGTGAATAGAAAAAACGTATCTTAATTTATTGGCTTTCGTTGATCCATTAACCATAATTATAACCATAATTACAACAATCCCCCATATTAATGGATCAACAAAAAATTTTTGACTCGAAAGAATCTGAGCATGCCTGTTGAAATACACCACATCAAGTAGCTTTCGCTTTGAACCTTCTTTAGTGAAAGCCTATCGGACTTACTTAACTAGTCGATGGACTAAGCCTTGAATCGCCAGTTGTTTGTGTAAGTCTAGACAATAAACCTCACATGGAGTATTTCCACTTCAAGATTGGTTCTCGGTTGTGTTCATTCTTTCGGCCCTGAACCTCTCGGGATTCATGCGTGCTTTAGAAAATCTAGCCTTTAAAGATTTTCATAGAGTCAGCCAGCTCCATGCATATAGGTGCATTCCTATTAAAGATATTCTACCATATCTTACTTGGATGTTATATTCCAAGTTATAGGAATCATTAAACGCATAGCGTACCCTTAATAACGCTGTAGGAAAGCACTATTGCATCATAGGAATGGGAGATAGTGCTTACACTAGAGTTTTCAGAATTTGCGTTGTCCTATTGAACTTAGACCATGGGATCTCCAATCACATAGGTTAGGTTTCTACTATGGAATCTCTTTATTGGGTTAAGGCTCTTAAACCCATTCCCCTCGATGCACAGTTTATCTGCTCTCTTGACAAACCTTTTGTTAGCGGATCCGCAATATTTTCCTTTGACTTTACAAAATCTAAAGAAATGATTCCATTTGAGAGCAATTGCTTTACGGTATTGTGTCTACGACGAATGTATCTAGACTTACCGTTATAAATCACATTATGCACTCTTGCAATTGCCGCTTGATTCTCACAATATATGCAAATTGCAGGCATAGGTTTTGGCCAAACACCCCCACACTTTTAGAAAATTGTAGGACGGCAACTCTCCATTCCATAACTCGTATGGAGTTTTACCTATCTTTTTGTGGGGGTATTTATTAAGAATATAATTTGCAGGTAAAACTGTCTCCCCCCACAAGTTCTGAGGTAAACCTAAACTCAAAAGCATGGCGTTAGCCATCTCTTTTAGTGTCATGTTCAATCGTTCAGCAACTCCATTTTGTTGTGGAGTATAAGGTGCAATTGTTTGGAGAATTATTCCAAAACTAGCACAAAGCTCTTTGAAATTGATTGAACTGTATTCTCCTCCTCTATCAGACCTAAGCACTTTGATTCGTTTATCAAGTTGGTTTTCAACTTCTTTTTTATACTTGACAAACATGCTCATAGTCTCATCTTTGCTAGTTAGTAAATAAACATAGCAAAATCTAGCATAGTCATCCACAAATGTGATGAAGTACTTCTTTCCACCTCTACTTTCTACAAATTTTAAATTACATAGATTACTATGGATTAATTGTAGAGGTTCACTTGTTCTTTCAATGGATTTGAAAGGTTTCTTGGCAAACTTGGTCTCAACACAAGTCTCACACTTGTAATGAGCATCTAACTCAAATCTTGGAATTAACTTCAAGTTTGCTATTCTCTTCATTGTACCATAGTTTACATGTCCTAATCTACCATGCCATAGATAAGGAGACACAACAGTGTAAATTGAAGACTTTTCTTTATTAATAGTCTTTGGGTACACATAATTTGAGTTTACATCAATGACAGCCACATTAGCTTTAAACATGTCATTACACAAGTACTATTTCCCCACATACATCCCTCCTTTCGGAAGTACAAACTTGTCAGATTCAAATACAATTTTGAAACCCTTCTTGACAAGTATGGGGCTAGAAATTAGGTTTTTCCGAATCTTTGGTACATGTAGCACATTCAGCAAGGCGACCTCATTGCCAGATGTAAACTTCAGGATCACCTTTCCTCTTCCGGCAATCTTTGCTGATGCAGAGTTAGCCATATAAAGCTTTTCATCTTCTTCAGCCTTCTCATAAGATGGGAACATGTGTTTATATGCACAGATGTGATATGTGCCACCTGTGTCTAGCCACTAGCCATTAATGTTCGACACCAAAGATGCTTCGGACATTACCACAGCAGACAGTCTCTCAATATTGTCATGTTCTGTCAAATTCAGTTGCTGGGCTGCACCATCGTTCTTGCCTTTTTTTCGGGCGCTTCTTGCAGTCCTTAGCACAATGGCCAGGCTTGTTGCATATAAAACACGTCTCTTGGAAATTTTGGAACTGCTTCTTCTGCTTGCCTTTTCCTTGAAAGACATCTTCCTTTTTCTATCTTGATTGGATTTGGAGGATTCCACAATGTTGGCCTTTGGCTCAGAAGAAGGATTCGCACTCCATCTATTGTCCTCCTCGATTCTGAGGCGCAGAATGAGATCTTCAAGGCTCATCTCCTTCCGTTTGTGCTTCAAATAATTTTTGAAGTCTGACTAGCCTAGAGGCAATTTCTCAATCATAGCCGCCACTTGGAATGATGCATTAAGTATCATTCCCTCAGCAGAGATGTCACTCAGAATTAATTGTAATTTTTGAACTTGACTCATGACAGACTTAGAATCCACCATCTTGTAGTCCAAGAATTTGGCAACCACAAATTTCTTGGTGCCAGTGTCCTCAATCTTGTATTTCTTCTCTAAGGACTCCCATAACTGTTTAGCAGATTCAATATTACAATGAACATTATAAAGAGAATTCACTAAACGAGTTAAGGATATAATTTCGGCATAAGAAGTCCCCATGCTTCCAAGCCTCCAACGCACCGAGCGTCGTGACATCTTGCTCATCTGGACTAATTATCGGGCACACCTCCGATAAATATTTCGTCAGATTGAGCATGGTCAAATAGAAGAACATCTTCTGCTGCCACTGTTTAAAGCCCACTTCGGTGAATTTCTCCGGTTTCTCATTAGCTGTAACTGGAGGTGTTGCCATCATAGTAGGCATAGATCGTTGAACTACCCCTCCAGAAACGGAGCCAAAAGCCATTTGGCCTATACTGTTCTGAAAAACAGTCCCGGGCATACCAGTCGTATGACTTGTACCCGCACCACCTAAATTGGTGTTGGCTCAAGGGCTCGTAGCATTGGCTGCTACAAATTCAGACCCTGAGGGTTGAACATCTCCCATAGCAACGGTCGAATCAACCATGGGAACGTCTCTTGAAACATTCAGGACATTGAAGGGCACTTGATTGTTTTCAGCCATCTCAATAATCTGACAAGAACAACAAACAGTGAGTGAGATAATCGCCTTAAGATTGTTGGAAATTAATCCAGAGAAAGCAAACTATTTGTTGTAATCAGAACATCAATGTAAAGAAGATGATAACAACTTTATAATATCCTTCCTTTTACCAATCTTGGAGAAGAAGAAAATAAGATATCACTGAAAAATAACATAAAATTGGAGGTGAGGTACGGATATCCGAATCTCCTTAAGACGATTAGTTCATGTCGAAGATGCTCCGCAGATTCATGAACTATGCCTCCCAAGATACAACACCTCGAACCTGTTTGGATTAGCACTATGCAAACAGGATTCAGTCGAACCGTTCAATTGAACCAGCACACTCAGAAAAATCAAAAGAGTAGAAAAGTATATCAAAGCCTTTTGGAATCGAGTCGGAAAAACCAAAACCAAAAAACTGTAATGAAGCTCTATGCTCCCATCTATTTATAGAGATTTTTAGTTCATGTACAGAAGAGATACATAAATTAAATAGACGCATGTATCCACGAAATTCATGAATCAAGAGATACATGAATTCAAGAGATTCATGAATCCAGAGATACGTGAACTCTATAAATACATGAATTAAAAGATACATGAATCTAGGAAATTCATGAATTCAATAGATACGTGAACATAAAAGTTGAGGAAATTCATGAATCCAAAAGAGATACGTGAATAGAAAAAACGTATCTTAATTTATTAGCTTTCGTTGATCCATTAACCATAATTACAAAAAGCCTTACATCTACACGTCGCCCCTGCCCTAGCTCCCGAAACATGTAGAGCATCTTCCTTATCTCTACAAGTCCCCACCACCGCTAAAACATAAAGAGCATTCACCTTATCCCTACGAGTCGCCACCGCCGCCTTCTACTTCACCATCCCCTCCATATGTGTATAAATCACCTCCACCACCATCTCCATCTCCACTGCTGCCATATGTTTACAAATCTCCACCACCACCTTCTCCGTCACCCCCTCCTCCTTACATCTATAAATTACCGCCGCCACCCTAACCATCTCCACCACCACCTTATGTTTACAAATCTCGCCCACTGCGTTCTCCTTCACCACCTCCTCCATACATTTATAAATCACCGCCACCACCATCACCATCACCTCAACCTCCCTATGTCTATAAGTCTCCCCCACCACAATCCCCTTCACCACCACCTCCTTATGTGTATAAATCACCACCACCGCCGTTGCCATCACCTCTGCCTCCCTATGTCTACAAGTCACCTCCTCCACCATCCCCTTCACCGCCTCTTACTTATGTTCACAAATCTCCTCCACCACCATCACCATCTCCCCACCCCTGCATGTCTAGAAGTCTCCCCCACCGCCTTCACCCTCACCACCTCCTCCATATTTGTACAAATCACCTCCACCACCTTCACCATCACCCCCACCTCCATATGTTTATAAGTCTCCTCCTCCACCATCACCTTCATCACCTCCTCTTTACATGTACAATTCACCACCGCCACCGCCACCATCACCTCCACCTCCCTATGTCTACAAGTCACCACCACCACTGTCACCATCGCCTCCACCTCCCTATGTCTACAAGTCCCCGCCACCACCTTCACCTTCCCCACCTCCTCCTTATGTGTATAAATCTCCACCGCCACCATCGCCATCACCTCCACCTTCTTATGTCTACAAGTCCCCGCCACTGCCTTCTCCTTCTCCACCTCCTCCTTATGTGTATAAGTCACCACAATTGCCATCACCATCACCCCCACCTCCCTATGTCTATAAGTCACCTCCTCCACCATCCCCTTCACCTCCTCCTCCATACGTGTATAAATCACCACTACCTTTATCTCGATCACCTCCATCTGCATATGTCTACAAGTCTCCACCACCACCTTCACCTTCACCACCTCCTCCATATTTGTATAAGTCACCACCTCCACCATCACCATCACCATCACCGCCATCTCCTTATGTCTACAAGTCGCCGCCTCCACCTTCACTGCCACCACCTTATGTATACAAGTCACCACCACCTCCAATAAAGTCACCACCGTCTCCATACTACTATAAATCTCCACCTACACCTTCCCCATCACCATCACCGCCATAAATCTATAGGTCACCACCACCTCCAGTGAAGTCAACCCCTCCCCCACAAGTCCTCGCCTCCACCTTCTCCATCACCACCACCTCCTTATATTGGGAAAAATACCAAAAAAATCCTAAACCTATTGCATTGGTACCAATTCAGTCCTAAACTTTTCAATTTGACCAATTTGGTCCTAAACCTTTTAATATTGGTACCAATTTAGTCCATTTGACCAATTTTGGCCGGCCGGCGCTGACGTGGACATCGGCCGGACGCTAACTTGGCAATTTTAAAGATTTTATTATTATTTTTTCGAATTTTTTATTAATTTTTTTTCTTCTTCCTTTTCTTTTCCAGCGGTGGCCGCGAAGCCCTTGCCTGCCGTCGGCGAGGCAGCTTCGCCTGGATCTGGGCGAGGCCGGCCTCGCCCAAGCCTTGTCACGAGCGAAGGGGGCCTCGCCCGCCGCTGGCGAGGCCATGGCGGCCATCGCCAGGGCGGAGGCGAGGGGCAAGGACCGCGACCCTCGCCGGCGGCAGCGGCGGGCGAGGCCCCCTTCGCTTGCGGAAAGGCCTGGGCGAGGCCAGCCTCGCCCAGATCCTAGCGAAGCCACCACGCCGGCGGCCCTCACCGGTGGCGGGCGAGGGCTTCGCGACCCTCACCTAGTGGTCGGCAAGGCCATGGCGGCCATCGCTAGGGTGGAGGTGAGGGCTGCGAAGCCCTCGCCAGCCGCCGGCAAGGGTCGCGGCCCTCGACCTTTGCCCCTTTCCTGGTGATGGCCGCCATGGCCTCGCCAGCCGTGGGCGAGGCCCCCTTCGCTCGCGGCAAGGCTTGGGCGAGGCCGGCCTCGCCCAGATCCGGGCGAAGCCACCTCGCCGGCAGCCTGGGAGAGGCTAGGCAAGGGCCGCGACCCTCGCCGGCGGCAGGTGAGGGCTTCGCAGCCCTCGCCTAGTGGCTGGCAAGCCTCATCAGAGGCTCGCCGGCCACCCTCGGAAAAGAAAATGAAGAAGAAAAAAATTAGAAAAAAATAAAAAAAATCTTAAAAATTGCCACGTTAGCGCCGGCTGGCCAAAATTTGCCGGATGGACTGAATTGGTACCAATATTAAAAGGTTTAGGACTAAATTGGTCCAATTGAAAAGTTTAGGACTGAATTGGTACTAATGCAATAGGTTTAGGACTTTTTTGGTACTTTTCTCCCTTATATTTACAAGTTACCACCACCTCGGGTGAAACCACTGCCTTCTCCCTATTAATACAAATCTCCACCTCCACCCCCACCTTCTCCATCACCACCCCACCTTATGTTTACAATTCACCACCACCTCTAGTAAAGTCACCTCCTCCTCCGTGTACTACTATAACTCGCCGCCGCCGCCTTCACATTCTCCACCTCCTTCTCAATATTATTACAAATCTCCTCCGCCTCCCCAGGTCTACTATTAGGCGGCGATTTGATCCCCTTGGATTGCTGAAGAAGCTGGAGCAAGAATAATACGGGAGAAGTACATTATTAGTGCCATAAGTTGTGTACGGCGCTCACTTTGGTGACAAAAGTTTCCGTCGGATCACTTAAGTGCCAAATCGGAGGAAAAACGATCACTTTGGTGCCACCGACGAAAGATTCCGGCCAAAATGATTACGTGGCTTTTCAAAAAAAAAAAAATCGACAAGGCCTTTAAACGACGTCGTTTTTGGTCCTCCTTAAGAAAACGACGTCGTTTTGCCGTCCTACATGGATGGCCTCACAAAAACGACGCCGTTTAACTCATTTGGGGATTTTTTATTTTTATTTTTAAGTTGGGGATTGAAATTAGGGTTTTTCCGACCTAGCTCGCTTGGCTGTTGTCGCTCGGCCTTTGCCGTCGCTGGGCCGCCGTCGCTTGCTCAGCCGCCATTGCTCGGTGCTGTTCGGATGCCCTTGATGGCACACGAGGGAGCACCAGCCTCGCTCGCCGAAGCCTAGGTACTGGAAGACGTAGGCCAAGCACTCGTCGGGGAGATTGGAGATGGAGAGGGAGACATCAATGGTGGCGCACTCGTCGGCGGCCTCCCCGAGCACCGGTTAGATCACGGTCTTTGACTTGGTCACCGAGTGGCCGTCGTCGGAGCTGGGGTCGGGGTCGGGGTCGGAGTCGCGGCCGTCGAGTTGCCATCGTCGCGGTCGGGGTCGGGGTCGGGGTCGGAGCTACGACCGTCGAGTGGCCATCGTTGGGGTCGGGGTCGGGGTCGGGGTCGAAGCGCGCTGCGCGAGTGGCCATCGTCGGGGTCGGGGTCGGGGTTGGAGCCACGGCCGCCGAGCGCAAGGGCCGTCGAGGACGGTGGACCGGCCGAAGATTTAGGGTTTTGAATTGGGGGAGACACCAAACGGCGTCGTTTTGGTGTTAGGATGCTGACTGTGCTCTCCGGCGAGCCACATCAGCTTCAAAAATTAATAAAAAAGTGCCACGTCAGATTTCCGGCCAATCGGATTGGAGTTGGCACCAAAGTGAGCGTTTTTCAAACTTTTTGGCACTTAAGTGATCCGACAGAAACTTTTGGCACCAAAGTGAGCGTCGTACACAACTTATGGCACTGATAGTGTACTTATCCCGAATAATACCATTCTTTGGCAATGCATTTTAGTTGGAAGCAATTATTTTTCATTCTTATACACACATGTTTTTTAATTGGATAAGTCCCGAGTGACAATGATTGTATGATTGCTTCGACCAAGGAAAGCATATCTCAATTCAGTTTTATCCATGTCTTTAAGCTGTTGATTCTGGTTTCTCATTCATTATACCCTCCTCTTCCCTGCTTATTCTTTTCTATATGTATGCGTGTCTTATGCTTGCAACTTTCAACGTTCCCAAGAACAAAAACCCTAGAAAACATCTTGTCGAGGTAGTTTAGAACTGATCAGGACTGAGTCAAATGCTAGCTATCTAGCCTATCAATACTCATTTGTTCACGCTTTGCACCTGCATACACATTTCGGGGACCCTCTCATAACTTTGCAAGAGTCGCAGCTCACACAAGCAACAAATAATTGCCTTATTGGCGAAACATCTATGGCCATAAACCCACTGATACTGTTTAAAGTAAAGTTTACAGCGCATCCTCACATGAAAGCCAAGAGAGGCAAGCCTATTCTCAGTATAGTTTCAAAGTGCACGTACCATAATCAAGACGGAACCGCCAACCAAATTGGTCCCTCGTTAATCGCAATGCAGAAATATCGAATTCGGACTTTTATTGTGCATGCGGTTTGCGCAAATGATTATTCAAATCATCGCGCGCGTTAAACAATCACTTACATATGTTTTTTTATAAAAAAAAAAAATTCACATTGTGGTGGCTGATGGAAAGTCTAAAAAGGTTTGAGGCCCTCCGGGAGAATTAAAAAAAAATCCTAAATTTATTACAATTGTGCTAATTCAATTTACCTTCTTTTTTTTTTTCCCAATCAAATTCCGAATCATTTGCATTTGTACTAATTCAGTCAATCTAACCAACGTCAGCTGGAAATTGCTGATGTGGTTCATCCTACATAGGGTGGCCAATGTTGACACGGATATTATTAATAATATTTTTTAGATTTTTTATTTTTTGATTTTTCCTGTTTTCTTCTTCCCTTCCTTCTTTCTCTAGCCGGTTGATCGACGAGATCGATCTCACTGTCGTTGAGCAAGGCCAAGCATCGCCGGATCTAGTGTGTGCTCGCCCATTAATGGCGAAGTCAGCCTCACTAGATTTGGTGAGGGCTCACTCAGCCATGGCGAGGCCGACCTTGCTAGCCTCACCTCTAGCTAGTCGTCGAGGCTCGGCGATTGGCTGGAGGAAGAAGGAAGGGAAGAAGGAAAAAGAAAGAAAAAATAATGAAAAAGAAAAAAATAAATCAAAAACAAAATCAATATTAAAATATCATTAAAAATGTCCATATCGGCATTGGCTGCCTCATATAGGATAATTGGCATCCATATCAATGATTTCCAACTATAGTTGGCCGGATGAATTGACTTGATATATATGTAAAAGGTTTCGAACTCAATTGACCATAAAAAAAAAAAAATTGTTTAGAATTGAATTGACATAATTGCAATAGGTTTAAGATTTTTTTGATAATTTTCCCATGCCCTCCTATGCATATCTGCTCCATATGGGTCGTTTGTCAAATGATGGTCCATAATTAGGTATAACTATTTCCATATGTAATATCTGTCCTCTGTACTAGAAAGTCGTTAAGGGACAAGGAAGTTTCCATCTTAGACTCAGTGACCAAATTCCAAAATTGATCTGTTTAACTGTCCAAGCAAGTGGCCAGCAATCAACGCTTTGATTTTGGTACTTAATCCGGATTGGGGAGTTGCCCCGAAGCCATCGCGCTCCCACCTTCCCCAAAAATTGGTTCAACCGATTTATAAAGCAGATACAAAAAGTCTAAGTCGCCATCCGTGGCTATTAGCGAAGACTTAACTGTAGTCCTTAGTGAATGTTCGAGTGATCGTATGAAGAAACTCTAATTTTTCATTGAGCGAATTACTCGTCGTCAATCTCCTTCTTCGCAATAATGAGGAAGTCTGCTTTAGGTCGGTAAATATCAAACCTGAGAAGTATCCTCCTAACCCGGTGAGCTGTTCAAGACAAGAGTTGAAATTAAAATTGGATCGTTAATCAATTATGTGGTGGGGAGCGATTAGAAATTTTCTGATTAGCGGACAGTCTGTATCATTTCTTTGCAATTTACATAGAAATCTCTTCAAAATTAATCCTTTTTCGAACATCTCTATCATCTCTTTTTTATTGGAAGAGTATTTTTTTGCGTTTGATGATGAAAAAATGCAGAGCTGCGCTTAGCCAAAAGGTCAAAAAAAGGTATGAACGAAAATGTCAGAAGTGGGATTTGAACCCACGCCCTCTCACGAGGACCAGAACTTGAGTCTGGCGCCTTAGACCACTCGGCCATCCTGACCGTTTGTTCACTTGTCAACACTTAATTTTTATCTATCTCTTTATTTAATTCCAATTCTACTCCGAACGCTGAAACCGACCGTTGTAGAAAACATTCGTAATTGAGACGTGTAATATTTAATTCGCAACAGAACTGATTGGTTGGATAGGCTTAGTATAAAGTCTCCGATGACCCTCAAAACACTTTGCTCTCTCCTTCTCCGTCTCTTAAAGAGAGGAAATTATGCTAAATCAACAATATGACCTAACGGGAAGAGAAGAAGGAACTTTATAGTTAGATTAATTACCATAGTCTGGAATTTATTCGATCACGTTTTCTTCCCTCAATTTCTGAAGCTGCCAGTCGTACAAGTCTAGAGGTCTAGTTTTCTTTGAGTTGTTCTCACGTCCACCTCAAGAATCCGAATCCGGGAGTAGTTAGGGTTTTGCCGGGGAGGTTTCTTCCCTTACTTCATCAAGGGGAGATTACTCGTGTACTACAAAGTATATGGCCAACGGGTGTGCGCGAGGACATCGCTGTTTGACCTTAGAATTAGAGACATTAAGTTCAACCGAAAAAATAATTAAAAAGATTTTATTCATAAGCCAATGCAAGGCTGTTTTTCTACCTTAACCTTCTCGAAGTCGGACATGATAACGCAACTTTCATTTCTTATTTATTGATTACAGCATACTCTGTGGACAAGGAAAGCCACGCGAAGAAAAAAACCAAGTGAGACGTGGAAATCGGTTACATGATTGTGTATCTACGAGTAAACCAATAGACAAACCAAGACTAAAGTTTCAACAAAAACATATTAATGACGTAATCAAAGTATCCAAGAAATTCTCGTCTTCGTACTTTATTGAATTCATAGCAGACAGATTGCACCTGCAACGACAGAGAGTGGCGACGTTAGTTCGCGTTACAATCCTTTTGCAATTCCGACAAAGATCAGCAACGAAAGAACGGGAGGAATATGGATTCTCATCTTTCTTTGATTGGCCTACTTACCTGAATGGAGGGTGCGTAGAAAAAGGTCGGTCTAGTAGGGGACTGCGGGAGGTGGAGGAGAGGTGTAATAGTACGGAGGTGGGGGCGGCGATTTGTACAAGTAAGGCGGCGGAGGTGGCGATGAATAGATGTATGGAGAAGGCAGTGGAGACTTGTACACATAAGGCGGCGGCGGCGGCGATTTGTAGATGTAAGGTGATGGAGGTGGGGATGAATAGACGTAAGGAGGAGGCGGCGGAGATTTGTATTCATAAGGAGGCGGTGGTGGTGACTTGTAGACATAGGAAGGTGGGGGAGGCGATTTGTACTCATAAGGAGGCGGTGGTGGGGACTTGTATACATAAGGTGGTGGTGGAGGTGATTTGTACTCATAAGGAGGCGGTGGTGGTGACTTATAGACATAGGGAGGCGGGGGAGGCGATTTGTACTCATAAGGAGAGGGTGGTGGTGATTTGTATACATAAGGTGGTGGTGGAGGCGATTTGTACTCATAAGGAGGTGGTGGTGGTGACTTGTAAACATAGGGAGGTGGGGGAGGCGATTTGTACTCATAAGGAGGCGGCGGTGGTGACTTGTATACATAAGGTGGTGGTGGAGGCGATTTGTATTCATAAGGAGGTGGGGGTGGTGACTTGTAAACATAGGGAGGTGGTGGAGGCGATTTGTACTCATAAGGAGGTGGTGGCGGTGACTTGTATACATAAGGTGGTGGTGGAGGCGATTTGTATTCATAAGGAGGCGGTGGCGGTGACTTGTATACATAGGGAGGTGGTGGAGGTGATTTGTACTCATAAGGAGGCGGCGGTGGTGACTTGTAGATATAAGGAGGTGGGGGAGGTGATTTGTATTCATAAGGAGGTGGAGGTGGAGGGGATTTGTACACATAGGGCGGAGGAGGTGGGGACTTGTAGACATATGGAGGTGACGGTGGGGATTTGTAGACGTAAGGAGGAGGCGGTGGGGACTTGTAAATGTACGGCGGAGGAGGTGGAGATTCGTAGAGATAAGGTGGCGGCGGAGGCGCCAACTTGTAATCGGGATCATGGTCGTCGTTGGCCGCCACCACCACCTCCTCAATGGCTATCAAGCATATTGCCAATGCATAGAGCAGGCGAGGCCAATACTTGGCCATTTCGTCTCTCCCAACTTGCTGAGGAGCCTACCAAATCTAGCTCTTGTTATCTTCAAACTTCTCTAAAATGATATTTGCGAGTTTGTCACCTCAAGATGTTTTACTTTATATAGCGATCAGCTCAATCAACATATTCATTTTTTGACGAAGCAAGAAACTTCCAACATGCAACTACTTCTAATAGAATAAATGCAAATTGACTTGTTACTGTACCCAGCTCTTACTGAGTATAGCATTATAAATAATGGAGCAATCAATTTGCATTGATCATTACAGGTACTGGTTGAACAAGTCACAGGATGAAACTTATTTATAATATCGTTAGCATAACTAACTTAGAGAGTTACTATTCAAGGGGAAGGTGAGAATTTAGCATATGCTTTGAAATTTCAGAATGTACCCGGGGACGAGAAACATTCTTGCATTAATATTCATATTTCATGAGTATTCTATATTTAGCCGTAGACTTTGCTAACTAATTCTTAATTTATGCAGCGGTAATCGTTGGCTTATCATTGTCACTTACGAGCCACGTCCTCAATGCGATCGTCATACAACGGCGCTTTGCACAAGTTTTTACGCTATCCACGGGGCATGTCATGGTTGACTAGTCGGCACGGTTCCGGACGAGAAACTTCATTAGCCAAAGCTACGGTTGAGAATGAAAACATTTGCTTCCGTTGTTACAATTCGTGTGATGCTTGACCTGTTCTTGTTCACCGAAGCAAACCGTGTCAGGAGCTGATGGATAGTTTTTATCTGCATATTTATCGTGCTGTCGTAACAAAGACAGGTTCAAAAGCATGTTTTCTCAGTTTCTTGCGACACGGTCCCAGCGGCAATTAATAATTTGGTATGACAGCAGCAAAATTTTAGCCGTTCATCTGCCACTGGAGTATCTTATGGGGAGATCAAAGAAGAGGTCAAAGCAAGCCTCGGATGCTTCCAATGGCCACTCACTTAGATTCGAGGGACAAGTTCAAGACAAAGGACGTACAGCAATCCATTCCTCCCACTTCGCCATGTTGTACTTACGATCCGAGGATGCCACGGAATGACGGAGATACGTTAAATTCATTATTCACTAGAACATAGTTAAAAGAAGCTCTGTTGTGAACTTTGCAGGAATTGGCAAAATTTTCCTACCGAAAATGCAATCAACCAAGACTTTGCAAGCTTTTATTAGGCTAAAAGTTAGCTCTGGTTAGACTAATGGCATTTCATTTTTGCCAAGTAAATCTGTCTTCATCTGCAAAAGTCAAGATAAAGAAGGATCCTTTCTTGCAGATATATCAAGGATTTGCTTAACATTTCTTTAGACTAATCTACACTCTTCCGTATATATTCATTGGGTTCCAGCCTTTTCTTCCAACTCCATGTGAAAACTCGGCATTTCCTTAATGCGTTCTGCAGATGTCCTACGGCTTGCTTGGATAATAAATTCGGTTTTCTTTTTCCAAGTTCTTCTCTTTGAATCGTTCTTTGCATGACCTCGCTTGATCTGCGTTGATGGATTCCTAGTAACTTTTCACATTATCGCTAGAAAAGCAACCTGTATCTTTGAAAATAATTTAGCGCAATATCGTACTCGAAATTGCGTTAGGAACTGGTCATAGTCACCCTACCATATAGCTCCCATATTATTTCTCCACCATCGGCATAATGTATTCCCGCAATATACAGCTACAGAGTATCAAATCATTTGCTGATCGAAGTGGGTAAACAGTCCAATCATCACTCCCGACCCTAGTCTTCAAATTTTCCATTAAACAATCTGTGCTTACAAAGTCAGCTGGTAACGAAAATATTAACAAATTGAGGTCGGCTGAAAGAGTTACCAGGAAAGAAAATGCAGAAGTTAAGTGATAAAGAATAAAGGATCTTTAGAACGATTTCCCCGAAGAACAGGAAAATTGACAAACTTGGGATCTGGAAAAAGTTATTTCTATTAGATAAGGTTGTGCCACTTTACAAGGGTGTGATTTATTCGAATTAGTAGGAGAATAACAGAACAGAACCTTGTGTAGGCAATTCCCTAGATCCCTATATTTGCCAACAGGAGGCATCAGACAGAATTTATCAAGGCCTAAACATAGCAAGAGGAGCTAAAGTAATGGACACAATCATGAATCGAGGTCAAAAGAGCAAAATGACACAAAGCCAAGAAGAGGAAGGGGGCACCTATTATGAAATCTATTTATTAGTCATATTAAACTATTGCTATGTAGAATTCACAGTTACTAAGTAATGATAAGTTCACTAAGTTTAGAGAGTTTGTCGGTGCATATCTACGATCAATTGCTTTGTACCTTGCCACACGCCTCCCAAGTCAAGTGAATCTGCCCTGAGTCTTGTGCCAAATCAAGTCAATTCTTTGGGAAGGTCATTAGCATTACATTGATGGAGTCTGGAAAGACCCTAAATGAAGCCAGTTTCTTAGAAAATCTACAGGACAAAGTTATGGAAAAGCCAAGTGTTAGCTACATACCCTAAAGCAACCATATAATAGTTACATGTTATGGATTATTTAATGGTAAATAAATATTCATTCATCGTCCTACTTGTACGAATGAATCCATAAGATTAGCTACAACTGAACATATTTTTAAAGTGTTAAGGATATGTATGATAGGTTTATAGTTATGTTGAATCTTTAACAGTTCTCGGTCAATGGATCATTGAGAGGATATTGATGATCTTGTTGAGACCGATGTGTCCTCAAGCTTCACCATTCAATATTAGATACTTGAGAGGATGATGAGTCATAAGTTATTGGGTATTGTGATATCTAAGCTAGAACACAGATGCTTGTCTTGGATAGGTTCGCTGAACATGACATGCATAGAACGATTGGTGACATGGAAATTTTTAATGGGGTTAATGTTTGATCGTTCACACTTTGGTTTGGTGTAAGATCCTTATATTTAAGGCACTTGACTTGTATGTTGGATGGCTATGGTTTACAACTACGCATATTGATGCTTCATCAAATTGTCTCTGTACTTGATGGTCATAGTTTTACATACGAGAGCACATGCATGCACAATATGAAATCTGTCTTCTTATTATATATAGATATACAAGATTGATGTCTTATGAAATCTTATCGCGACAGTGTATTGAAATCATTGGTTGAAGTGAAGTTGTAATCGAGAATGAATGGTTCATGTATCAAATAAATACATGTCAATTAGATTTGGACATATAATCGAATTAGTAACTTGACCAATAATTCAATGACCTTTGATCGATCAGGACATGGTGAGACAGAAGGATCAAATTACATAGTCGCCAAAGCTGATAGATTCATTATGTTCTCAAAACATTTCACACTATTTGGGTAGCCATGATATATTGCTAGATGTCATTCATGATTTGTAGGAACAAAAGATTAATTTGGAGAATCAGTTCTCTTGGTCATGCTAATGTGTTAGTATAGGTTCTACTACCAATTTAGCGATGAACCTAAGGATGTCACACACAATAACCCATTAGAATGATATTTGAATGAAAGATAGAATATTGCAAATATGTTTGCAATTGAACCAATCAAATTGAGTCGGGCTTATAAGATAAAATATCTTAAAAAGGGGCTTCAAACTTTATAAAGTCTGAAGCGGGTTTCAGACTTTACGGCCGAATTAAAGATTTGAAGCGTGCTTAAATTCAATGATTGAATTAATAATTTGAAGTGAGTTTGAATCAATGGCATCATTAATGATCTAAAGTGAGTTCATAATCAATAGTAAAATTAATTATCTAAAACAGTTTCAGACTTAATGGCTAATGATGGGTTTTTATGTATGATGGGCTTATTTAAGCCCGTCCGCCCATGTTAGGCCAAAACTTGGCCCGTAAGTGAAGGGCCCATGAAGGAGTGCACTTACTGTAAAAAGGGAAAATCTTGGCAGTTAATATATCTGATAAGTTAGTTATCATATAAGTTATGAAATTTGAAAATAAGAGAAAACACGGTCTCTCTGTTTTCTATGCTCTCTTAGTTTCTCCCCAAAAACAATACGCTCCTCGGAAGAACAGTATTAGAATTCCTCATCAAACTACGACAAGGGTATTTAATCTGTGAAAGACAATGTATGTTCGACTCCGTAACGTACCTTATGATCGGTGTAACATGTATTTTCTGGGCACGTTTTGCACATTCGTTTTCGGCGTTCGATTGAGTATCGGATCATTTTTGGGAATCTATCTCCCAATATTGATGGTATCAAGGCGATGTTGTTCATGTTTCCCGATTATTGTTCATGTTAATAAATTGTTTTTGGTTGAATTTTCGTGAAATTTCGTCGTCGGTTGCTCGGGGACGGAAATCCCAACACCCGTACTGTTCGCACCCCCTTTTTCTTTTCCGTAAATCGAAACTCGTTTCTGATAGTGCAGGGTCGTAGTTTTCATCGAGACAAGAAAAATGATGGGTGGATCACCGCCGAGGGCCACTAGACGCGCTGCCATGCGTGGCTAGAAGATTCGGTGTCGTCGGCACGTGCAATGCACGCGTTAAGGCGGATCCCAGGCCCATGCACGGCATGTGCGCACGGGGCAAATTGCAGGCGTGTGCTACGCATGTGCCTACATGTTTTTACCGATTTGCCCCTGTTTTCTCAAGAATATTACGTTTTTGCCATTGATGGTTTTTTTACGATTATGCCCTTATTGTTCGACGTTATTACTATTTTGCCCCTGCTGACCCGTTGACCTAATCCATTGACTTGTTGACTCGACCCGGTCATCCGTTGGCCGTTAACTGGAGTTGACCACCATTGATCGATCGTTGACTGATGTTGACCACCGTTGACAAGCGTTGACCGACACAAAAAAAAAAGGAAAAAGGAAAATTATGTTTCTCCAATTTTGTTCGTTGTGGATTATAAGTAATCCCTTTTTGTTATGCATTTGTTGCAGGAACCATGATGCGTTTTACACGCATACCTACATTTCCGAGAACGGACGAGGAAAAGGCGAAACTTAAAGGGCTAAAAACAAAATTAGCTAATTATCGGTGGAATGACGGTGATATAGTATCACATGTGGTCAAGGTCAATCAAATGATACAAGAAATCATCTGGAATTGTTATCCTATGCCGGATTTTGAAAATGTGCCGGCCTTAATGAATACTCTTCCACCTGAATGGCAAGCAGTGTTAGATTGGCTATGGGAGGTCAATGTGGTCCCGGATTATAGGAGGCTAGCAATAGCTTTTGTAAGAGAGTAATATAGAATTGAGTTAACCAAGATTTCAACCCTTGGGTTAAGTGTCACATGGCGTAGAATGAATGCGCCTTGAAGGTGGCATGAGAGCTCTCCAAAGGTTTTTTCGTGGTTGACCAATGTGCTTTCAAAATTCTCAGAGAATTTTACTAAGAGATTAGAAGAGACTTTCTTAGTATATGAGATAAATGAAAATATTTGGGTTTAATTATTTATTTTTCTTAGATTAGTTTGAGATGTTTTATGTGTAAATATCTCTTTCTATGTTAATATATTTCCTCTGAATCTATTACTTAGTGTAATGGACATGTTTAATTATTGAAAGTTCAATGTTATCTATTGTTGTAAATTAGTATGTTAATTTACAATTCTTTGTGGGAAGTTCAAGAAAGTTTTAGTGACTTTGCTGAACTTATTTTTTTGCATGAACGATTATGTTAATGATAATTTCAAGTTAGGATTTTGGATGATGATTGGAAACTTAGTGACATTTTGATTCAAAAACCTTATTTGAAATTATTAATTAATATGATGAGTTTATGCCAAATGGATGCATAAATGATAGATATTAATAATTCCTGCATATGTGTCTGATATGTTCAGATTGATGGCTTCAGCCACTAAGAGCATTGTCGTTGAATTGAACAAAGGTGAGAAGCTGAACGGCAATAATTATGAAATATGGCATATGAAAATCCAATATGTGCTAGAAGAGCAAGAGGCACTAGAAGCTCTTAACCTGACTATGTAAGAACCTGAAGATGGGAACGTTGTACAATATAAGAGAGATAAGGATGCATTTACTGCATGGAAGAGAAAGAACTCTCTTGCTCGTATTACGTTGCTGAGTAACATGGAGAATGATGTCATGTGAGAGTTTAGGCATTTTGAGAATGCCAAGGAAATGTGGGAAGCGTTGGCAGCAAGATTTAGTCATACATCGGTGACCAAAATGAGGAAGCTCACTATAAGATTTGACTCTTACAAGAAGCCTCATGGTCAGACCATGAAACAACACCTGAGAAAGATGTCAAACATGATTAACGAGCTGAAGGATGCTGGCCATGTCCTAACTGATGAGTAGCAAGTGCAAGCAGTGATGTGTTCATTGCCTTAGAGTTGGGAGCATATGAAGGTGTACCTGACCCACAATGAGAACATCAAAACCTTTGAGGATGCAGTGCGCCATCTTGAGCTAGAAGAGGACCGCCTCCTGGCGGCTAAGCTAGAAATTGACATTTATTATGCTGGTTCTAGCTCACATGGGGTTTCGAGTTCCAAGCGCAAACGTCCTGATTGGTTCAAAAGGTGGAAAGGCAAGGGAGCAAGTTTTTCAGGGAAGAAACCAAAAGTTACCCAACATGAAAGAGGAAAACGTCCTCGAATGAAGAAGCTGTCAAGGGTGAAGTGTTACAATTGTGACAAGAAGGGTCACTATGCTCGCGATTGTCGTGAGCCAAAGAAGGTAGACACCCTTTGTACTCTTAAGTACTTTGCTTATATATCAAATTTTTAACTGAATCTAATTCTTTGTGGACTATAGATTTGGGAGCAACAGACCATGTAGTGAAGGATAGAGAATCTTTCGTGGAATTTCGATGAGTACCGATTGGAACTAAATTGATCTATGTAGGAAACAACTCTACTGTTGAAGTAAAAGGGATTGGCACTTGCCAATTAAATATGCGTGGTGGACGCACCTTGTTCCTACATGATATATTATATACTCTAGAGATTCGTCGGAATTTAATGTCTGTTTTAGTGTTGGTAGAACCTGGTTTTAGTATGAATTTCCATAATAATTGTGTGGATTTGTATTTGGATACAAACTACTATTGTTGTGGTTATTTTCTAGATGGTTTTATTGTATTAAATGTTAACTGTGGTGATGTCAATGTTTGTTATTTCCTTTTCACGTTTTCTAATTCATATGATAATGATGTGAATGTGTGGCATATTAGACTTGGTTATATTGGCCAACAACATATGAATAGGCTAGCCAAAAAAGGCTTATTGGACAACATTGAAAAAGTCGATTTGCCCATATGTAAGTATTGCCTAGCATTACATTAAGGAAACCATTTGGAAAAGGTAAAAGAGCTGAATTTCCTTTGCAATTAATTCATTCTGACATTTGTGGTCCAATGAATGTGAGAGAAAGGCATGGGGCTGTTTATTTCATCACATTTATAGATGATTATACTCGATTCGGATATGTCTATTTGATTTCTCATAAATCTGAAGCATTAAATTGTTTCAAAAAGTTTATGAGCTTAGTAGAAAATCAATTAGATAAGAAAATAAAAGTGTTGAGATTCGATCGAGGTCGAGAATATTTATCTGATGAGTTTAGAAATTTAGTGATGAAAAAGGAATAGAAAGACAATTGTCTATTCCCTATACTCCTCAACAAAAAGGTGTTGCGGAAAGAAGAAACGGAACCCTACTGGAAATGGTTAGATCCATGATGGCGCATGCTAACTTACCTATCACCTTTTAGAGTGATGTTTTATTAACCGCTGCCTATATATTTAACCGTGTGCCTTTCAAATTAGTTACTTCCACTCCATATAAGTTATGAATATGTAGAAAATAGAACTTAAGTTTCCTTAAACCGTGGGGTTGTGCTGCCTATACTTATGAGCCCTCTCACAAATTTGGGAAATTGGATCCCAAAGGCAAGAAAAATATTTTCATAAGATACTCAGAACACTTGAAAGGGTATGTGTTTATAAGTAGGCAGGAAAGTGTGAGTATAACTGAATTTGAATCACGAGATGTCACATTCTTAGAGAATGAATTTCCTAAGAAGGGCGAAATAGGTGATGATTACTCCCTATTTGAAATCTTGGATCAAGATAATGAATTTAGTGGAGTTCGTCCAAGTGGGAGTAACATGAGAAGTGATGAATTTAATTCAGCTCACTCTCAATTACAACCACAAGATGAGACGATATTGTCATTATCTAATCCGAGTGGGAGCATAATGGGGGAATTATGTGCAAAGTGTACAATCTCCCATACGGCGAACAAGTCGCAAAAGTATTCCCTGTCGACGTTTTGACATTGAGGGGGAAACTTTTATGGTTGCTCCACAAGATGAAGATGAGCCAATAAATGTAAATGAGGCTTTAAATTGCCTTAGTAAGGAAAAATGGATGCATGCAATGGAAAAGGAGATGGAGTCAATGAAATCAAACCATGTTTGGGAATTGATTGATCTTCCAAAAAGACGCAAAGCCATTAGGAACAAGTGGGTTCTCAAAATAAAGCGTAAAGCTGATGGCTCAATAGAAAGATATAAGGCTCGTCTTGTGGCGAAGGGGTATAATCAACAGGAAGGAATTGATTATGAGGAAACATTTTCTCTTGTAATGAGATTTACTTCGATTTGCATAATTCTGGCAATATTAACTAGTATGGATCTTAAGTTACATCAAATGGATGTAAAGACTACTTTTCTTAATGAAGAATTAGAGGAAGAAATATATATGGAACAATCCGTTGGTTTCATTATGAAAGGCCAAGAACAAAAGGCATGTCAACTTTTGAGATCGATTTATGGCCTTAAGTAGTCATCGAGACAATGGTATATACGTTTTCAAATACCATAACGGCATATGATTTTTCAATGATTGATGAAGATCATTGTATATATATTTTAAAAGATCCAAAGATCAATTTGTGATCATATCATTATATATTGATGATATGCTAATTGCCGGAAGCAATATAGAGTTTGTTAATACTGTCAGGAGTTGGTTATCTTCCAACTTTGAGATGAAAGACATGGGTGAGGCTGCATATATTCTTGAAGTTAAGATTTTAAGAGATCGTTTGAAGAGATTTTTATCTCTTTCACAAGAAACATACATAAATGAGGTTCTTGAACGATTTCGTATACAAGATTGTAAACCTATAGATAATCTTATTACAAAAAGTGAAGGATTAAACCATAGCATGTGTCCAAAGACTCCAAAAAGAATGAACAAATGCAACATGTTCCTTATGCTAGTGTTGTTGGAAGCTTAATGTACGCTATGATGTGTACAAGACTTTGACATATGTTTTGCAGTTGGAATGGTGAGTAGATACCAATCCAATCCAGGTCAAGCACATTAGAAAGCTATTAAAAGAATACTGAGGTATTAGAAGGGAACTGCTGATTATACGCTGAGTTACCAAGGAAATAATCTGCAACTTGAAAGCTATTCAGATGCTGATTGGGGAGGAGATTTAGATGAAAGAAAATCTATCTCTGGATTTGTTTTCTTACTGAATAATAGTGTCATATCTTGGAGCAGTAAGAAACAAACATGTATAGCCTTGTCCACGATGGAAGCTGAGTTCGTGACATTATCAGCAGCAATACAAGAAAGTGTTTGGCTTAAAAGATTTTTGAATCATTTAGGTGTCATTGAGAATACTGCAAATTCATTATTGGTTAACAGTGATAGTCAAGAGCAATAGGGTACACTAAAGATCCAAAATATCATGGTAAGACCAAACATATAAATATAAAGTATAATTTTGTCAAAGATATGATTGCATGAAAAGATGTGAACTTATAATACATATCTACGCATAAAATGGTAGTAGATCCTATGACAAAACCAATACCTAGAGATGTGTTTTGTGGCCATGTGAAATCTCTAGGACTGCGTAGAGGTTCTGAATATTGTAATTTCCCTGAAGTGTTCACATTTAATGAATTTATGTTTTCATTATTAATGCCTATGAGTTTTATTTGACGTTTATGCATCTTAATGCTTCGTGCATTATATATAAAATTGAGAAAATATGTCGGACATATAAAATATTAGCCCACTCACACGGGTAATCGCCTCTATTTACTATGTGATAAATAGAGATGAAACGTTTTTTAAGCTTATTATCTAGGTGATAATCGAGAGCTCAAACTGAATATATATATCTATATATATATATATATATATATATATATGTATATATGTCACTTTAACTAAATGTTAAGATGAAGATATAATATTTACTACGTCCGAAAGTAAAATAACACACATATTTACTTTATCTGTCTATGATACCAGATGTGAGTTCTGATGAATTCTGTGCAAGAGTAGATACATGAACTCAAGTTAGACATTAGGTATGTCTGAACTATCATCTGTACGGTATTGAAGGCGTAGACATACGCTCCATGGTAAAGAAGTTAACACCGTAATACGTATTTCATATTACGTATGCATAAGACGACTCATAAGAGTGGAAAAAGTTTTGATCTCAACTTTTATGTCGTGTGAGACTCTTTAGTATTTGCCATCTTAGAATGTTGCTAATAATCATGAATTGATCAATCAAATGAGACATTTCTAGAAAATCAAGTTGAACTGAAATTGAGAGTTTCAAGGAAAGAGGAAGATCAAATTTGGAGAATCACATTCTAGTTTTGTATTCACTGGTCGACCAATTATGATTGTTTTTGGGATAATCATAATTGTGAATACAATATATCATTGTTAAAAAGAGATCAAGAGAGATATAAATGTGATTGATCGATCTAGGGTACTGCATACTATATATACTCAAAATGTGATGCCCATTATAAGCTGCTATATATTCCTAACATTTGTATGACAACAAGCTCTCAAAGTATGCTGGTCGCACGAATTATTCACCGGTATGAATGTTGTAGAGAGAAAAAGAGGGTTCTGTTCGGCCCACTATGTGCGAGTGGGAGATGATGGGTTTTTATGTATGATGGGCTTATTTAAGCCCGTCCGCCCATGTTGGGCCAAACCCGGCCCGTAAGTGAAGGGCCCATGGAGGAGTACAGTTACTGTAAAAAGGGAAAATCTTGGCAGTTAATATATTTGATAAGTTGGTTATCGGATAAGTTACGAAATCTAAAAATAAGAGAAAACACATTCTCTCCGTTTTCTACGTTCTCTCAGTTTCTCCCCAAAAACAGTACGCTCATCGGAAGAACAATATTAGAATTCCTCATCAAACTGCGACAACGGTGTTTAATCAGTGAAAGACAAGGTATGTTCGACTCCGTAATATACCTTATGATCGGTGTAACATGTGTTTTCTAGGCACGTTTTCCGCATTCATTTTCAACCTTCGATTGAGTATTGAATCGTTTTTGGGAATCTGTTTCCCAATAGCTAAATTAAAGATCTGAAACGGTTTGAAATGTAACGATCACATTAAAGTTTTGAAACGATTTTAGACTGAACGATCACATTAGTTATCTGAAATGGTTTCAAAATCAATGGGAAGTTTAATGATATGAAATGGTTTTAATGACCTGAAATGGGTTCAGATTATATGACCAATTAATGCTTTGAAACATTATCAGAATTTACGTTCATCGGATGTTATGGTCAAATTAATTTTGAAACGATTTTAGAGTTAATAAGCCAATCTAAATGTGATCTGGATTGATTATAAAAGGGCCATTGCGAGAGAGGATCATTGGGTGATCGACAATCGACAATTGAGAGTGTTGATAGTGATCAATCAAATCGTTCACACACGAGAGCAATTGTTAGCACAATTGCAATTATGAGATCTCTCAATTTCTCTATCCTATTCAACATGAATTTAGTGGTGTGTCTAAACTGGAAGCCTGACACTTGTGGGGCTAAATTTGAGGAACGTTAGAACCTACGTTACGAATAGATCAGACATTATGTATCTAAAGAACGTCAGAACTAGTATTACCAAAAGACATCAGATGTTCGTGGTCAAAATTCCAAAAACGTCGAGACCAATTTTACCAAACGATCAAGCATTCATAGTAAGAGTCTGAAGAACGTCAGAACCATTGTTGTGAGGACACTAGACATTTGTGCTCATAATATGAAGAATGTCATAACCAAAATTTTAGAACATGGTATAAGGTTAATATAATTAGGCAATTTATCTCTTTTGTGTGTTTTTATTGAAATGCATGAAAATTCTTTGGAAATACGTGTATAAGCATATTTACTTCCGCTGTGATAAAAGACTTTGATCTAAACTTACTTATGCATGTATACTTGCTCATCGAAACAAACACCAACACCAAGCCCATTTGGCAATAAGAGATTCTTCATGTTTGTCACAATTCACAATCTGAAGGAACAGCAAAAAACCTATAGGAAATTTAATATTTAGTCCATCATATGTCAGCATGACAGCTAATTTTGCTTGCTTTTCATAGACATCACACGTGATAACTATCCAAAAGAATTTTTATTTTGTGGTATAAAAAATGTTCTTCTCTCTCAGTAGCAAAGGAACTATTTCCTGGCAAACTCGGAGAAGAAAAGCATATTGATTCTAATGCGCGGTTTTACATCTGTTCTTTTGCTCGACAGATACTATTAGAATGTTCCATAGCTACACTACACTTCTTCAAGCGGGTCAAGGGTATGTACAAAAAATTCGGTGGTCTCCTTCTGTTCTAGCGTTTTTGATTCTGCATTTTTCGTCTGGGCATTGGTTTCTTAAGCAGGAGGACGAAAAATGGAGGTGCTATCTTTCTCAATCGAGGGGTTTGGCTTATATTGAACGTCGCGTCCTTTAGATAGGATTTTTATTTTGGAAATCATCTTGTCATGATCGACTATTTCTTGCCAACAGGATAATGTGTCATGAATGATTACTCTTCAGATTGGGCCGAGTCACATCTTCATCGACCAAGTAAGAGGATGGATCTCCAAATTAACCAATCAAACAATATAGAAGGCTGAATGACAAGTGAAATATAGGCTTGATATAGCGCTAATCTATTAATGGATATCGTAATTCTATAGTATGGAAAATACAAAACATAAGATCTTTGATCTTCATGATTTTCACGATAAGAGGGATAAAGACATACTATTATCCATAGCGAAACTTTCAAAGTATTTGTCACGGAAAAATCAAAGAGATGAAAAATTTTGGTTTGTCTCCCTTAACCCACATTTCCTCAACGTATTCTATTTTATGGAGGATATAATACAACATTTTTTTTCATGTCTTGAGTGGAGAGACGACATGACTCTTATTTATACATGCTATCAAGAGATACCTTCCATCAAAGCGTCTTTTAAATTTCATGAGGTCGCATTTCTTCGGAAGAACAGTAACTTCTCAATGAAAATTGTACATTTTTATTAGAGTTGTAACTTTTCATGGCCAATATATTTTTTAGCATCTATATATTTATTAAATCATCAATCAACAATATTATGTGGGTTACACTATAATTCTTACATTCTTACTTGGCCCATATGACATTTCTTTTATTGTCTAATAAAGACCATAATGTGCACATTAACATAATGCTAAAATTTTTCTTAAACTAGCTATCACATAATAATCACGATTAAATAAAGAAAACTAATACAAGTCATGGCGATTTTATGTCATTAATTGACATAGTCCCTTTCATGTACTACAACAATAGCTCTCTATTTAACAAGACCCGTAAACGAAAAGTACAATAATAGTCCAACCATAATGTCTCTATTAGAGACTATCATGTTTAACATTTATCTATTTCCATAATGTATACTAAATATAAAATAGAAAATATCAAAAACACATAATTGAGCTCGGAGTGTCAAATACATAAACTTAATGCAATCATAATACAATTATTAATGATGTCCTATAATATCCATTATTTCAACATTTTCATTAAATGTCTTGGGCGGTAGTCATTTTGTTAAAGGATCTGCTAGTATAAGAAGATTGGTGCTAATATGCTTAATTGACACTTCCCGTTTCTGAACTTTTTCTTTAACAGATAAGTATTTGATTTTCATATGCTTACAACCCTTAGAACACTTATCATTATTAGAGAAGAAAACTGCTGCTGAATTATCACAATAAATTTTTAGCGGTTTGGCAATACTATTGACAATCATAAGCTTTGAAATAAAATTCTGCCGTCATAATCCATGAATAGTGGCCTCAATGTATGCCACAAACTTAGCCTCCATAATGGATGCAATCATAACTGACTACTTCGCATTTTTCTATGACAGCCCCTCTTGCCAAAACAAGCAAGTAACTAAATATTGATCTTCTTGTATCGATATATTCAGTTAAGTTTGAATCTAAATATCCAATCATCTTAAGATAATCGGATATTTTATAAGTGAGCATATGATTCTTTATTCCTTGCAAGTATTTGAGAACTTTCTTTGTAGCTTTCCAATGATCCAATCTAGGATTACTTTGATACTTGCCTAGCATTCTGACAGTAAAACCGATGTCTGGTCTGGTGCAAGTTTGAGCATACATTAAGCTCCCAACAACAGATGCATGAGGAATACTTTCATTTGTTGTTGTTGTTCCAATTCACTTTTTCGATAATGTATAAGGCAAAATTTATCACCTTTTTGAATTGGAACTATTCCTGCTGAACATTTATCTATATTGAATCTCTCTAAAATTTTCTCAATATAGGCTTTATGAGGCAACTCTAACAATTCTTGTGATATATCACGAAATATTTCTATTCTTATCACATATATTGCCTCTTCCATATCCTTTATTTCAAAATTCTTGGAAAGAAACTTCTTGATATTATATAACAAATCAAGATTATTAGCAACAAGCAAAATATCATCAACATATAGAATTAAAAAAATAAACTTACTCTTACCGACCTTTATATATATATATATATATATATATATATATATATATATATATATACCGATCAACGGTATTTTCTTAAACCCGAATGAAGTTATGATATCATTAAACTTAAGATACCATTGTCCAGAAGCCTGTTTAAGTCCATATATTAATTTCTTTAATTTACACAATATATGTTCATTTCCTTTAACCGAAAAGCCCTCGGGTTGGTCCTTAAAAACTTCTTCTTATAACCACTAGGGTTTACTCCGGTGGCCACCCTTCCAACTTGGAAGGAGGAGGTGGGGGGTTCGAATATCCACATTCTTAGGGGGGTTGGGGTGGGGACGAATTAGTTTCAGGAGTGGGTTTCGACTCCCACACCCTACAAGGAGGCAGGGCAAAATTCTGAGAGTAAGAGTTAGAATAGGAGTAGAGTAGGACCGACAAACCGACAAAAAAAAAATTCTTCCTATAAATTCCCATTAAGAAATGTGTTCTTAATGTTAAATTATATCTCTAGTTTGAATCCATATACGATAGCCAATCCATGCAAAATATTTACATGCTGAAATGAGAAAGCACGTCCGCGGAGCATTTAATGAGAAATGGCCCGTGGTAGGAGCCGAGAGGATCCCGCCCTAGATATGAGCTTCACATTAGAAATGAAGGCCACAATCCATGTGTTGACTTTTATGGCCCTTCTCATTTGTCGGCATGAAATTATTCTGAAGAGTTGATCGTCCGAATTTTTCCAATCTCATCAAATGTGTGCACATGCCCATGTGCATGCATGCCCATAGAAATTGGTGAGCACTTGCTGCTTCAGAAGCCTATCTTGTAGGCGCTGAATCCTCACTCTCCTCTTGGTCATCTTTTGTGGACTTCTCGTCTTTTTGTTAAGAAATGAAGAAAGAGGGAAGGCAGAAGCTATTCTCCTCGTGCCAGTGCATGATGGTCATACGCTCACAAGCCATCATTAATTGCATGGAGGCGCATGCTTTGAAGATCGGCACCGTGTTGACATTTCTGGAGTACAATTTTGTTTTGTTTCCTTCCCTTCCACGGATAAAAGGAGAGGGCTTCTGAGGACGAGGTAGCAGCAAGAGGAAAGAGCTCGAGAGAGAGTTGAGAGGCGTGAGCTCAGAGAGGTTTGTGCGGAGTCGAGTCCATTGAATTGAGTTGTTAATGTTGGAGAAAACTTCCTGATTTGTTTTGAAGTTGACAAAACGTTTCCATCAGTCTAGTCTGAAGACTTGCAAACTCTGTCGTCAACGTCTGAAGACCTCCAGACTCAAGATTTAAAGTCTGCCCTCATTGACAGTTTCTAGACCAACGAAGAAAAAATATTATTCGTTGAATTAGACGAGTATATTCTTAAGGATTTGATTCGTGTGGTTAAGGAAGATCTCACGGCCGGAGATAGCATCACAAGATCTATTATTCGTATTGAGATTAATTCGGGTAATCTAGATTCGTTTGATCGGCGAAGTATACTTGGAAGGTTCTACTTATGGAAACCTAGATCCTGATTGTATGGGCGAGCAGGATTGGTGGGCTATCGTCATATTCCTCAAATAACTCGAGATCTCCCTAATTGATTCTATCCAACGGGATGATTGGCAGAACTCCTTTGGAAGGTGCCAACGGTTATGAATGCATGAAGGAGTATATAAGGAAGACGCTCAAGTTGTTAGAGAGTGCTCGATAGAAAAATTTCAAAATCTGAAGCTCCTTGTTCTTTGCGATCTTATTTGTTGAGCTCTATTTGTACTCAAAAGAGAGATTAGATATTTGTGAGACCTTGAGGAAGTGTAGTAGAGTCTCTACACTATGGAATCAAGGACGTGAGACTGTAATTCTCTTTTGATTCTTAGTGAAATCTAGCTGGTGGGCTGTCAGTGCGGGAGAGTGGACGTAGGCTTGATCTAAGCCGAACCACTATAAACCTAGTGTCTTGATTCTCTATCCCTAAACTCTTTACTTTACATCGCAGCTTTATACGATTGTTTACTGCTTTGCGCTTTCAGTCTGTTAATCTTAAAAGACTAATTTACTTTGTTAAGTTTCGCAAAAACTTCTTTGATCACCTATTCACCCCCCTCTAGGTGCTCGTACTAGCCCTTTCAATTGGTATTAGAGCTTGTGTACTCATTTAATTGAAGTGTTTTTACTTCTGAGTTAAAGATCTATGGCTAATATGTTGGCTCCAGGTTTGGTTGAAGGCCAAAGCAACACCAGACCTCCTTACTTTGATGGAAATAATTACAGCATATGGAAAAATAAGATGAAAGCATTCCTAAAATCGAAAGATCCTCTGGAATGGGATGTGGTAGATAAAGGAATCACTCCTACTGCTGTATCAGGATCAAAAAGAGAAAAAGAAGCTGTTGTTTCTACCGAGATGACTCAAGAAGAAATAACCAAGAGACAAGTTCTTAATGCTAAAGCAATTTACTCTTTATATTGTGCATTATCTCTTACTGAGTATAACAGAATATCTTCTTGTGAAACAGCTAAAGAACTTTGGGATAGACTGCACATTACCTATGAAGGAACTAATCGAGTAAAAGAAACAAGGATCAATATCATTCTAGGACAATATGAAGTCTTCAAAATGAAACCAGGAGAATCTATCACTGATATGTTTAGTCGTTTTACTGAAATTGTAAATGGTCTAGAATATCTTGGACAACCAATCTCAGGACCAATGAAGGTCAACAAACTGTTGCGTGAACTTTCTAAAGACTGGAATTATATAAAGACTTTGATAAGGGAAACACAAAGGATTGCGCCACTTTTTGTAGACAAATTGGTTGGCACACTTAAGTCTTACGAAGTGGAGCACATCAATGATAAAGAAGATCCCAAAGGTAAAAAGTCTATTGCTTTAAAGTCTAACGATGATTATGATGTTACAGACTCTGAAGAAAACTTAGGTGATGAAGAGCTAGCACTTATGATAAAGAGGTTCAGAAAACTGAACAAAATGGGAAGAAGATTCAATTGGAAGAAACAAAGTATTCAAAAGTTTCAGAACAAATCAACTGAGGATGATGAATCCAATAAAGACGTGATCTGCTTTGAATGTAAGAAAAAGGGACACATCAGACCCAACTGTCCATTATTGAAGAAAAAGAAAGGAAAAACTGAGAAACACATAAAAGGCTCTCAAAGCAGAAACATGGAGTGATATTGAATGCGAAGAAAGTGATGATGATTATGCCAACGTTTGCTTAATGGCAAAATCAAAATCATACTCATACTTTGAAATAGATACAGACTCAGACTCAGACAGTGAAATCGAGGTAAGTAATTTAAAAATTCCTACTAAAGTTTCGAAATATATTGATGAACTTTGTCTTAGTCTCAAAACATCTCTTAAAAGGATCTCCAAGTTAAAAAGGGAGAATTCTACAATAAAGCAACAAGAAAAATCTTGGAAAGAAAAGTTTGAAAATTTAGACATAAGTTTTTGTTATTTTGAAAGAAAATGCAGACTCTCTTTAAAAAAAAAAAACACTTGCTTAAAAAATGACATTTCAAACATTTCGAAAATGTTTTCAATTGGATCTGAGAAGTTGGATAAGATTCTTTCGATACAAAGACCCTACTTTAACAAATTAGGTTTAGGAATAACTTCTGAAACTATTTCTCTAATTGATTTTCCAAAGGTAAAGGAAAGAATCAAACAGAGACCTACAAAAGCATTTTATAGAAATCATTTTCAAAAAGTCTTTGTAAAATCTGTTGGCCGAAATGCTCTCAAATGTTCGAAGTGTCAAAGATCAGAACATTTTGAAGACTTGCAGACTCTGTCGTCAACGTCTGAAGACCTCCAGACTCAAGATTTAAAGTTTGCCCTTATTGACAGTTTCCAGACCGACGAAAAAAAAGTATTATTCGTTGAATTAGATGAGTATATTTTTAAGGATTTGATTCGTGTGGTTAAGGAAGATCTCACGGCTGGAGATAGCATCACAAGATCTATTATTCGTATTGGGATTAATTCGGGTAATCTAGATTCGTTTGATCAGCGAAGTATACTTGGAATGTTCTACTTATAGAAACCTAGATCCTGATTGTATAGGCGAGCAGGATTGGTGGGCTATAATCATATTCCTCAAATAACTCGAGATCTCCCTAATTGATTCTATCCAACGGGATGATTGGAAGAACTCCGTTGGAAGGTGTCAACGGTTATGAAGGCATGAAGGAGTATATAAGGAAGACGCTCAAGTTGTTAGAGAGTGCTCGATAGAAAAATTCCAAAGTCTGAAACTCCTTGTTCTTTGCGATCTTATTTGTTGAGCTCTATTTGTACTCAAAAGAGAGATTAGATATTTGTGAGACCTTGAGGAAGTGTAGTAGAGTCTCTACACTGTGGAATCAAGGACGTGAGACTGTAATTCTTTTTTGATTCTTAGTGAAATCCAACCGGTGGGCTGTCAGTGCGGGAGAGTGAACGTAGGCTTGGTCTAAGCCGAACCACTATAAACCTAGTGTCTTGATTCTCTATCTCTAAACTCTTTACTTTACATCGCAACTTTATACGAATGTTTACTGTCTTTGCGCTTTCAGTCTATTAATCTTAAAAGACTAATTTACTTTGTTAAGTTTCGCAAAAACTTCTTTGATCACCCATTCACCTCTCCTCTAGATGCTCGTACTAGCCCTTGGGTATTGGGCATAAAGTAAGGCTGGGAAACACTTGAATGCATCAGTGATTGTAATCTTGTAATGCTCCGATTTATAGTGGATTATTTTGCTGGCTTTCCCCGTGGAAGTAGGTTTCGACATTCAGACCGAACCACATAAATTTTTTGTGTCCTTTTATTGTTCCTCGTTTTATTTCTGTTGATTTATATAACTCCCGATATAATTGCAAAATTACGATCCACTTTCGCTGCGCCACCGATTTCAACACTTAACATCCATTTGGTTTAACTTTAAGTCATAATGAGCCACCAAAACCATAATGATTGTAAGTGAATCATTTTTGGAGATTAGTGAAAATGTTTTCTCATAGTCAATGCATTCTTTTTTAATAAAACATTTAGCAACAAGCTAGCCTCATACCGTTCAATATTATCTTTTAAGTCGCTCTTGATTTTAAAGACCCATTTACACAAGACCTTTTGATATTCTTTAAGCAAATTCAACAAGATTTCAGACTTGATTTTGATGTATTAATTTTAACTCTTTTTTCATAACATTAAACCATTCATTAGAATCTTCACATTCCATGGTTTGTGAAAATGAACATAGGTCATTTCCAATTCCTAAGTCAATTTTTGATTCTTGTAGATAAACCACAAAATCATCAGAAATAGCCAATTTCTTTTTTCGTTGAGATCTTCTTAATGCTCTTTCTTATTGGTCAACTACTATAGGTTCAATGTTGATATATTCATTATAGAGTGTTCGATCATTTATTTGTAGTTCTTGATTAATGTTGAGTTAAATTATAATATCATGAACAACAACTTTAGAAGTATTGGATGTAGGAACTTCCACCTTTATTTCTTGAATACAAGCATCACTCATTCTTTCACTCCCATTGATATTGCCATATTCAATAAACCTAGCATTTCCAAATTCAACAATTCTCGTACTATGATTATGACAATGAAATCCATACAATTTAGATTTCTTTGCATAACCAATAAAGTAACTACTAATTGTCCTTAAATCCAATTTGTTTTCATATGAATTGTACATTCTTACTTCTAGTAGATAACCCTAAACATGTAGGTGTTGTAAACTAAGTTTCCTTCTCGTCTACAATTCAAAATGAATTGTTGAAATTGCCTTACTATAAACCCTATTTAATAAGTACATAGAAGTTTTAATACATATATCCACAAAGATGAGGGTAAAGATGAATGACTCATCATATTCCTAACTATTTTCATTAAAGTATGATTACACATTTCCACTACACATTTCCACAATTCAAAATGAATTGTTGAAACTGCCTTACTAGGAACCCTATTTAATAAGTACATAGAAGTTTTAATACATATATCCACAAAGATGAGGGTAAAGATGAATGACTCATCATATTCCTAACTATTTTCATCAAAGTATGATTATGCATTTCCACTACACCATTTTGTTATAGTGTACCTACTATTGTGTATTGAGCACAAATGCCATGTCTTTCAAGGAATTTAGCAAATAAACTTGGCCACTGTCCTAATTCATTATACTTTCCATAATATTTACTACCTCTATCCGACATTATTATTTTCACATTTTTATTTAATTGCCTCTCAATTTCTTTAATATGCATTTCAAGTGAATTCATCGATTGAGATTTATCATGCTATAGATAAATGTAACCATAACGTGAAAAATCATTAATAAAGATGATGAAATAATTTTCTCCACCAAAAGATGGACTATCAAAAAGACCACATATATCAATGTATATAATTTCAAAAAACTCTATGCTTCTTGTGGCACTTTTCTAAATGTCTTTTGTTTGTTTACCTTTAATATAATCAATATATACTTCAAGATCAGTAAAAGCCAAGTTTGGAAGAATTTCATTCTTCACTAATCTTTACATTCTTTTCATAGATATATGACTAAACGTTTATACCACAAATAAGCATAAACGTTTAATGCCAACATTATGATGCAATGTTATTAAGGTCTCAACATAAGCATTATCAAGTTTAAAATTGTAGAGACCATCACATAAAGTTCTAATTTCAATAAAATTATCATTCTTCAACAAATTGAAAGATCAATAACCAAACTTACAAGAAAACCCTGCTATATCAAGTTTTGGCAAAGAAACTAAATTGCGGGAAAATGCAGGCACATAAAGAGTTCGAAACAAATCCAAATAAAGCTTAGTATCTAAAACCAAACGACAACTGCTTGTACCTTTAACTAAAACTTTTTTTCCATTCTCTATGATCACATAACTTTCATTTAGCTTTATGGTTTGGATCTTAAGAAATCTTTCTATCGTATTTGATACATAAGTGGTAGTACCAAAATCAATCCACCAAGTATTATGAGGAGTTTCAATAGAGTTTGATTTAAAACATATTAAAGCATAAGGCTTACCTTGTTTTCTTTTCTTTTCTTTTTTTCGAGTCAAACTTTATGCTTTAGATAATCTTTCTTCAACTGTCCAATTTTATTAGAAAAGTGACACTTAATAAGATTGTGTTCTTTCTTGTGGATTTAAGAAGTCTTAGAAGATTCATTTAAGACGCGTAATTTTTTTTTTCTTGCTCCTTCCACATTTCATTTTGGAATTTCTTTCAGCTTCTTAATGACTTAAGAGATGAATGGAATAAGTCTTCTGATTCTTTATCCTTATTTTCTCTTAAACAAGCATAATGGCCAATTCATTTATATTACACTTATCATTTATAGCGTTGTAATTCATATGAAATGACCCATATTGTTTATGAGGCAATAAATTTAATATGAGCTATACTAAAAGTACTCATTCACGTTTATTTCCAAAGTCCTTAACTTTGTTACTAAGTTCATCATCTCAAGAATATACTCATACATGGTACGTGAACCATCATACTTTATGGTGGTCAAAGTACTCATTAATATACCAGCAAGTGACTTATCAGCAATCTGAGAAAATTTTTTCATGAAATTCATAAATTCCTTAGCAATGTCAGGCAAATTCCATAAAAAAACACAAACTTTAGGTGTTGTCCCAAATATGGCCCGAACTTTATTTTGTCTTAAAAAAAAAAGCACGAACTTTAGGTGTTATCTTAGATATGGGCTGAACTTTATTTTGTCTAAAAAAAAAAAAAGCACGAATTTTAGATGTTGTCCCAAATCTGGCCTGAACTTTATTTGAGACAAAATAAAGTAAGTCTATTACAAGTAGGCTTCACATCTCTATTTAACTACAAGATGCACACGCTTTTAATAGCTCGCTTTAAGGCAATGTAATCTTCTGCCTCCAACCCAGCTTCTGACATTGCAAACAGCTTGCCAATTATTAATTGATCTAATGGCCCTAGCTATGTGCCTCGTCCCCTGGAACTGAAGTTGCTGAATTATTTTTCCCATGAGAATCATCTGTAAAGTTCACCTCATTGGATGACAGACTTAAATTTAACACTTCCTCCAAACACTCGAATGCAGCATCGTTTTGCTGTGTTGGATATCATTGCTGACATCGGATGAGTGTGGAATGAGGGTTAACGGAGTGTGGAATGAAAGTTTGTGCTTTTTTTTTTAGACAAAATAAAGTTCGGGCTAGATTTAGGACAACACCTAAAGTTCGTGCTTTTTCTTGAGACAAAATAAAGTTCGGGCCAGATTTGGGACAACACCTAAAGTTCGTGCTTTTTTTTTTTTTTTGACAAAATAAAGTTCGGGCCAGATTTGGGACAACGCCTAAAGTTCGTGTTTTTTTTTATAGAATTGACCCCTTCATGGTGGTCAAAGTACTCATTAATATACCAGCAAGTGACTTATCAGCAATCTGAGAAAAATCTTTCACGAAATTCATAAATTCCTTAGCAATGTCAGTTTTGGGAAAAATAGTCTTTAAGTTGTTTGCAATTATCATTCGTATAAACATTAAGCTTAGTTTATTTGATCTTTCCCAAGCTTTATAGAAAGTCTTTTCATCATCACTACTCTCATTAGTAATAGCAACTGGTTTCTCAACTCGAAATGTTAAATCAAGGTCCAGGACACCTAAGCGAAACTAAATTTGTTTGCTCCAATAAGAGAAATTCATTTCATTAAATAAAGAAAGAGACAAAACATGTGAATGAAGTGAAACAGGTATAGATACTGCAAATATGCAAGAAGATACTCATATATTAATGTTTTGAGAATATCACATAATCAGATTCAAATTGAACAACACATATATATCACAATTCTCCTTTGGGCGAACCTATGATGTACTAACATAGATTAAACCGTAATGATGCTAATAACTTTAATTTGGTAATTATAAATATATCTCATTAAAATTTATTTGTTATCTTTGGATATACAAACAAATTTTACAAGAAAGATTAATTACCAACTATTATGTCTATGAATTATAAGAAATTGATTAACCTTAGGTTAACCCCTAAGTTTTTTTTTTTTTTAATAATAAATGAATTTCAATATACCCATGACATCGATAAGGATATTAATATATCAACTTTAAACATAGCATCAATTAATCATGGGTAATTGAATGAAACAATTTACAATATCAAAAAATTCAAAATACCTTAAGGTTTGGCCGCTTTTGTGACGAACGAACCACTCTTTATTCAATTTTTAATATTGTAAAGTAAAGACATTCACTAAATTGCATCGGGTAAAACCATAATTAAAGCATAATGGTAAAACTATAAAATCATAACTCTAAAGGGGGCAAAACCATAAATTTAGCATTCAGGGGCAAAATGATAAATAATCAGCCAGTCCAGAATCGTAATTCTTCAACAGATAGGGGCAAAAACGTAAATAACCATAAAGAAGGGCACAATCGTAATTATCTAGCATAGAGAGGGGTAGGATCGTAAATAAATGGCAAAGGGCAGAATCATAATTAAATGGTACGGAGAGGGGTACAACTGTAATTACAGGGCAACAGGCGAAAACGTAATTGGCCAACTGGCGCACATGCATGCACCTTACGCTATAAAGCATGCACATGGGGTGCGTGGCGCATGGATTCCACGCATGTCATGCACGCACCTTACGCTATAATGCACACATGGGTGCACATTCCATCAAATCACCTTTTAACTTCCATGAGAGTTACACCTCTATGGAAGAACGATAATTTCTCCAGAAGAATTATACCATTTCAGTACAATCGTAACTTCTCATAGCTAATATATTTTAGTATCTATATATTTACTAAACCATTATTTAATAATATCATGTGGGCCACATAATAATTCTCACATAGTCCTCAACTATGCATCTACCATAAAGCCCGCAAGCTCTTTACTATCATTCAATAAAAGCAACTAGGCACCCGGGGTGGATTAATGTAATGATGACCCAATGTGAACTGGAAGAACCTTGGACTCTGCTCAGTCTTGTTTGGATTTCTTCAATCCGAGTATGGTGAGGAGCACTCCGAGGTAATCGAAAAGATACATTGAGCGAAACAGCTGCAGTTTGTGGTCATTCCAAGGAGGGAATCTGAACCAGAAGTCAACCAGAAAGCTTCTTCTCAACACTGCCTTGTGGTGGCTGAATGTATCGAATGAGAACTTCCCATGGTAGTTGCCCATGCCACTCTCGCCAATACCTCCGAACGGTAGCGTATCGGCGATGTACTACAGATTCAACACGGATTGGGCCATTCGAGCAAAAGAAAGATTAAAGAAAAGGGTAAGAATCATTCGTTGCCATTCTCAAAGCAAGTACCGTATGCTACGTAAGAGAATTCTTTTCAATCATTTTTACTGTGGTTTGTGGCAGTTATTTCTCATAAAAAAACCGTCCTTTTTGCACAGTCAAAGGATCAATGAAGTTATCAAACAATGACATTACTTGAATCATCGCATCATTGAATGTCACGCTTCCCGATGATGTTTCCGCTACCATCCTTTTCCTGAGCGAGTCGTTATGAGTAAAGACATAAATCGCGAGAGGTTTAGGCCTTGAATTTATGAAGTTGATGCTGTCCTCGATCTTCTTCAACTGTCAAGACGGAGAGCAGTTGATTGCAACCTATTCTATGGGAAGCAAAATCGCTACTAACCGAAGAAATTTCATTTAGAAGGGCAATGTCCAAGGACAAAGGACTATAATGAAAGTACATATCTCAAGGAGAATAGTTTTACCGTAATGATCGGGAGTAAGGGGCCGAAAATCTCATCTTGCATGAGATCCGATTCGAGCGGGGGATCAAGCAAGATGGTCGGCTCAATAAACCTGCACGAAACAAAAGCGAGGGAATGATTGATAACCGGAGCACAGAAAACATTCTTAGGCTCTTTCAAACGACAATATGGACGACATACAAGCTGTTTTCGTCCATTGAACCTCCGTAGACGATAGAAGCTTTGACATTTGGATCTTCTAGAAGAGTTTTCAGTCTCAAGAAGTGGTTTTTATTCACGATTCTCGCCATACTGCGTGATTCTCTTGGATTCTCTCCAAGCATCTTGCCGATCCACACCTTCATTAGTTCCAGCTGAACAAAGAAGCAAAATTATAAGCATGATGCTTAAAGAGATAAGGACAATGAATCAAAACGACATATTATTTGGTTGTCCTCTTACCAAAGTGGAGCTGAATTTCGTCTCCACGAGGACATAATCAATGGCTATGCAAGCTTGGCCTGCACAGGCGCTAAATTTCGACCCGAGAATTCGTTGCACAGCCACCTTAACATGTAGAAGCATATAGTACATCTTGTGAAGTGAATTTTATATTAAGAAATGAAGCAAGATGATCGCTTTCGTTGGAGTTCTAATGTGATAATTCCTTTCTTTACCTTCCTGGCCCATGAGTTTGAAAGAGAATCCAGTACGGCCGGACACTTTCCTCCCAACTCGAGAGTCACTGGTGTCAGATGATTCGCTGCTTTAGCCATCACCATGCGACCTACTCGTGCGCTTCCTGTACTTTTGTGAAACTTTTAGAGAATGAAAACATCGGAATTGAAATAGCCCGTTGATAAGGTTCAACCTCATACAGCAGGAACAACTTGAAAGGAGAGCTCCGCGAGTGATGTTTTTACCTGTGAAGAGAATTTTATCCCACTTTTGCTGTATTAGTTGTTCACTAACGGCAGGACCACCTTCGACAACCTTGACGGCCTTAGGATCTAGATAAGCCGGTAGTACGTTGGCCAGGAGAGAGGAGCATCTAGGAGCCACCTCTGAAGGTTTCAGGACCACCACGTTTCCGGCAGCCAGCGCTCCTATCAGTGGTTCCAGGGATAGTCCTGTTCATAAACCACCCAGCCATGACAATCACCGCCTAAATTTGATTTCCTATGCAAACAGTTTCACTTACCAAATGGAAAATTCCAAGATGAGATGATCAGGACGAGGCCAAGCGGCTCGGGAATTATCTCCGCAGTCGTCAGTACAGCAGCAAGCGGCAGTTTTGCCTGCAAAGTCGAGGAGCTTGCCTTAAATTCCTTTCATAATAGGTGTCTCGAGGCATTATCATAGCTTTAAAATGCCAGTAAGGACTCATGTAACATTGAATAAATCCAGCAGCGCAATTGGAATCTTGCGATTCAAGAACGATGACAAAGAAACAGCGAAAATTTCCCCGCACAGGATAAACGGGACGCATCAGATGATCAATCAGGGAAAGCCTCGTTCACCTTCTCGGCTGACATCCACCCTTTCAAACAACCAAGCGCATAGTTCAGAGACTTTATCAAGCTTCCTATCTGCGCAAATTTCAAGTAAAACAATCAAGATGAATAAAAAGTACCCGCAAGAGAACACAAGGGTCGGCGATAAGTCTCGTCTGAGCATGTCGCCGGCATTTCCTTGGGAAAAAAACAAAAGTTTGAAAACTCGAATTCAAGAAGCCACCTCATCCCGATAAGACTCGACAGGATGCTTCCCCAAGTCGAACTCAAGGGCAGCGTTCATTTCAGCTTCTCTTTCTTCGAGAAGCCGACATAATCCTCGGAGCTGCGACTTCCTCCAAGATGCACCTCTCGTGTTGCCACCCCTGTAATACTCTCTCATGCCCTCCAACTGAACTTCCAAATCTCCCCGTGTCTCCATGGCCGGCTGCAAGAAGGTGATGGCACAAGAACTTGATCTACTCTTCTGGGTGCTTCCAGGTTACCTTATTAAGTTATCAACTGACCTATTTATTTCCTGGTTGGCTGCATCCATGTCATTTAGAGCACCTGAATTTTTCGTAATCCGTCTTCTCTCCCGGTCCAAGCCATAATTGCTGCTTTAATGGTCAGGTTGGGGTCCGTTGAGAGCTTGAGCAAACCTGGTGACTTTTTCTATGAGACCCATCAATTCCTAGGTCCGTGTCCTTTTGCCAGTTGCCAGGAAGGCTCCTGAATCAATAAAGACATAAGTAAGTTTTGAACTTTGACTCAATTTGATATGTGATTTCTGGATTGGTTCAATTTAGCCATTGAGCGATATAATTATGTTCGATGTCATCATTTAATTAATTCAAGTTTATAAACAATACTGAATATTTTCATATAATTTAGAGGCTAAATTGAACACATATCAAAAGTCCAATAGCCACATTGAGTAATTTAAAAATTTAAAGATCATATTGTATGGTGGGCTAAAATTCGGTAATCATATTGAATAAATTATAAGTTTATAAATCACACCATACATTAGGCCAAATAGGGTCATAGTCCTTCCCGAAACACCTGTTGACTTGGTTTGGGCGGAGTGAAAGAGCGTGCTGTTGCAATCCTCCGTTGCATGGCACGCGCAGTTTTCTCTCGGACGAAAATCTCAGTCGTACCCAAAGCAGCGAGACTTTTTCAGAAGATTGATTGAGAATCTCGCCTCTGCCATCAGCGTGAGGCGGAATCATGTGGAGTTACCGACAAAATCTCAAATGATTGATTCGGGCGGATGGGAACCATCAGCCTCCGTAGGCCCGGAATTCGTAGAGTGCAGTTGCTTTCGGTGGATTAATTCCAGGGACAGCTCCACGTCCTCCAACCATACGACCCATAACTGAAAATCACATAAAATACAAAGCTAACAAATGTTTATTTTTAAAATTTTATTAATACATTGTCAAGCACATCGCATGTGGTAAGAAGATTATTCCACAAAACACATCAAAATTGATTTTATTAAAGCAAAGGACACGTCGTCACATGGTAAGAAGACTATTCTGTAAAGCACGGGAGAAATCAATTTTGCTAAAGTGAAGGACGCGACGATCATTTATATACCAAAGTCATTCGTGAAATCACTATCATCTATTTTAAATTAAATGAGCAAAAATCCCGACCATCGGCCAATGAATTAAGGGTCGGCTGATTTTTTAGAATGAGACAGTTTGATGGTTATTCATTGATTACATGTTCCAAGAAATTTTGCCAAGTCCACTTTCTTTCCAATGAAACTACTCATGAAAAAAAAAATGAAACTACTCATGAAAGATCTCGTCTGAGCACTTTCCCCCATCTAGGTGGCAGCCTCGACAGTGAAGTAACCAAGCACGTGGTAGAATCCTTAAAGGCCAAAGAGAAGAGGCAGGTACAGCGGGGATAAGCCAGCATTCCAGACGCACGTTTTTACACATCTTCAAAACTGTCACATGAAATAATTGCAGAGTACCTTACACAATCAGGCGCGTCTTGCCAGCTTTCGGTTTCAAATACGCCCAAAAGAAAGCCTTTTGGAAGCATATAACTTGTCGCTTACATAATATCAAAGTGGAGCTCTAATACCCCAATATGAACTTGGAGAATCGGATAACTCATCACCTTCCAACCCCGAATGATCTTTTTGCTAGCATACAACATATGACAAGCGGTATCTTGCGAATTCTCCACCACCCAGCGGCCAGAATTACCTATCCTCCACCATCCTCTGGTCTTACATTGCAGCTGGTCTTGAGCAAATTTCAACTTCGTTTCTCCAGTCAAATCAGCAAGGCAAGGGCGTCGTGCCAGAAGGCATTGCTGTTCAAATTGAACATTTCCTCAACTGAAAATTGAATATCGGTGGTTAAGTTTTGGATCCCTGAGAACTTGACAAAACTTTGGTAACTTTTCCTATGAGACCCCATGATGTGTCTCCAGTAAATGGAATTCCAGAGTTGGCCTTCTGTCTATTTGGTGTGAAGGCTACAGGGATCACTCCTGAAAGAGATCATGGCGTAAATAATTCCTGAACTTTAACCTTTAACCCAATATGCATCATGATCCTTGAACTTTGCTCTAATGTGGAATGCGATAATTGACCTTTTAATTTGTTCAATATGGTTCCCGAACTTTTCGTACTTGTTTAATTTTTTCAAATTATATAAAAATGTTCGGTGTTATCATTTTAATAATTCAAGTTCAGGGATCACATTGAACATTTTTATATAATTAAGAGGCTAAATTGAACATGTACCAAATGTCCAATAACCACATTGAACAATTTAAAAGTTTATGAATCACATTGCATATTGAATTAAATAATTAAATAATCACATTGAATTTGGTGGTCAAGTTGTGGTCCCCTGAGAGCTTGAGCAAACTTTGTTAACTTTTCGTATGAAACCCATGATGTGTCCCCAGTAAAAACAATTCCTAGATTTATCCTTTTGTCTATTTGGTGTGAAGGCTACAAGGATCGCCCCGAAAGAGGTCATGATATAAATGATTTCTTAACTTGAACCCAATATATAGTGTGATCCCTGAACTTTTCTCCAATGTGAAATGTGATATTGAACTTTTAATTTGTTCAATGTAGTCCCCTAACAATATAAATTGTTTTAGTGTTATCCTTCTATTAATTTAAGTCTAGGGATAACATTGAACGTTTTCATATAATTTACAGAATAAATTGAACACATACCCCAAGTTTAATGACTATATTAAATAATTTAAAAGTTCAAAAACCATAGTGTACATTGGGCGAAAGCTTAGCAATCACATTGAATTAATTAAAAGTTTACGGACCACATTGTACATTAAGTCAAATTGTGCCATAGTTCATGAATCAGTTACGTCATTTTTCCTTTCTCAAAACATCGATTGACTTGGTTCCTAAGTAGCATTGACGTTGACACGCAACACACGACATAATACGATACGACATAACATGCCGACACGTCATTTCTCAAAAAATAGATAATTTCAACACGTTGAAACATGGTGTAAATTATCGTTTTTATGATTATGTTAATCAAATTAATTTGATTCAAATTCATAAATAAATAAATACTAATAAAAAACGGATAATGAATTGACACTAAAAACATTAATCCACCATTAATATCATTCATTATCTCAATTTAACAAATTCAATTATATTCTAATAATTCATAAAACTCAAAGGAAAAAACAAGTAATACATGTTTTGGACATACATGTCAGAGCGTGTCAGAAGAAAAGAGGAAAAATGACAAACTTTGAAGTGAATTGTGTGTCACAGAAAGTGAGAGTCAAAAGAGAGAAGACTAGATTTTTATTATTTCCTTATTTATTATTTTTTTATATATTTACATTTTGACTCTTCATTTATTGAAAATTTTTAAAACTGACTAGAGCATATCGGAATCACTTCTCGAAATTCCAAACACGCATGTTGAAAATCCAGACTTGCTTGATTAGGTATCGGTTATTCTGAAACTTATTGTTCGAATGTCGAAAAGTGTCCAATATGACATAAAAATTCACGGAGAGTATAAGAGCGTGCTGTTGCAATCCTGCTTTGCATGGTGCGCGCGGTTTCTTTTGAAAGATAATCACCGTCGCACCGAAACAGCAAGGATTTCCCAGAAGATCGACCAAGTTCGCCTTGGCCTTGGATCGCGGGTATCAGTATAAAGAGTGAGGACATGGAATTGGGTGGAGTTGCCGACAAAGCCTCCGATGATTGATTCGGCCGGACGAAACCATCAGCCCCCGGACACCTTGTACCGCACTTGCTTTCAGTAGATTTATTACGGGGGAAGCTCCGCGTCCTCGAACTATACGATCCACAACTGAGAATCACATGAAATACAAAGCTAACAAAATATCTATTTTTTAAATTTTTATTAGTACGTCGTCACGTGCGATCGCACATCCCATGGGAAAAGGACACGATAATCATCTATCTAATAAAGTCTTTCGTGCAGTCGCATCCATCAAAATTTAATGAGAAACGAGAAACGCTCTTGAGAGAGACTGGTATATTTACGAGCAAATTTCAAACAAAAACATCAACAAAAGAGAAACAAAACCGATGAGTGCAAAAATCCCGAGCATCAGCCGATTAATTAAGGGTGGGATGATTTTTTAGAAGGAGACTGTTTGCTGGTCATTCATTGATCATATGTTCCAAGAATTTTTGTTAAGTCCACTTTCTTTCTAATGAACTGCTCATGAAAAATCTTGTCCGAGTAGTTCCCCCCCTGTAGGTTGCAATCTCGAAAGCGAAGCAGGCCAGAACATAGGAGAGAACTTTGGGCCAAAGAGAAGAGGTAGGTGCAGCAGAGAAAAGCCAGCATTCCAGACGCACGTTTTTACACACGAAATAATTGCGGAGTACTTTACACAGTCAGGCGCATCTTGCCAGCTTTCGGTTTGAAATACGCCCAAAAGAAAGCCTTTGGGAAAAATATAATGTCTTATACACAATATCAGAGTGGAGCTCTAATACCGCGAGATGAACTTAGGGGATCGGATAACTCATCACCTTTCATCCCCGAATGATCTTTTTGCTAGCATACAACATATGAAAGTCGGTATCTTGCGAAGTCTCCACCACTCACCGGCCAGACTTAGCTGACATCCACCATCCTCAGGTCTTACATCACAGCTGGTCTTGAGCAAATTTCGACTTCGTTTTTCCAGCCAATTCAGCATGGCAACGGTGTCGCGCCATGAAGGCATTGCTGTTCAAATTGAACTTCTCCTCAACTGAAAATTGAATTTTTCCAATCAAACTAGCCTACAGTGCCCTCTGGTTTTACCTTAATCTTTACTGGTTTTCCAAGTTTCGACTTATCCTCAGTTCTAGCGATCTCAAGAGCCTTCTGGCAGACAGGAAAGCCTTGGTCATTCCAAGATTCTAATATGACACCTGAACCGATGCATGTTCTATCTTGGTAAAAGGCTGTGAATTGCCCTGCTGCCAGGCCTTGATCATCTTCGGGCAACTGAACCACCGCAACATCTTCCTGGCCATTCTCACCCAATTCTAGAGACAAACTACAGTTGTAGAAACCAGGACCGTGTCTCACCTATTAATAGCAAAAGCAAAGTGAAAAACACTGGAAAAATTGTAAATACACAGTAAATGCCCAAAAAAAGATCATTCATTAGACAGGCTGATCAGTCATATTTCTTTGCTGAAGCGTGGTAATTATTTGGTCAGTGGAGCTGCCAAACTGAGGGTGCGTCTGGAGTGCCTACTTTCAATCTTCAGCATACAATTGTAGTGTTTTGAGATTTAATTCCTCTTCATTACATGCCTTAAAGTTTTAAGACCATATAAGTTGTCATTTAAAGTCATGGAAATCATGTCGAATACCTACACAAGTTTGCCAACAATAAAAATTGATTTTCAATTTTGGTGGGGAATTAGAATAAGTAAACACCTTCAGCATAACTGTTGATCTTTTGTTCAATTTTAGCTTAGAAGAAAGGTCAACAATAAATATTTCAGGCCCATGCCTGGGTATATATATATGGAGGAGAGCCATGAGACTCATTTATGATCTGTTAAACAGATCCACGTGACTGGGACCATTGTACCGATTAGACCTCAATAATGCTGATGGGATGTATTGCTAATTTTCCAACAGATCCACGTACAAATGGTCTGCCTACACTTAACCGAGATGTGAAAACGGAGTTGAATACCTTGCATCGGAGCTGACTGATCTCAGTTGGAGGTGACCCAGTGAGCCATTTAAGAGAGCCAACACGAAAAAGGCGCCTCCTTTTATCAACTGAGAAGTAATTTCGGGACACGAAAACAACGTTGTTCATAGTGTCCTTCTCCACAACATACCTGTGAAAGTCATAGACATATATGAAGAATTCAGAAAGCAGAAAGAAGCTTCATATTTCAAAAGATAATAGAGAGACCATGGGAGGCAGCACCTCTGTTTAGGGCAATTGAACTCAAAGCAGTGAAATGACACGCATTAAAGAATTTATGTTGAAAAGATATTTCAAGCCCCCAGATTCCTGAACAGCGTTATCTAATTTGCCACATTAACGAGTAACAAACACAGTAATTAACAGATGTTGAGACGGACTTCGTCTAAAATACATGCACTTAGTGTCCAATTAAGTATACATACCAAGGTCCTCCAGGAAGACGTAGTCCTTGCCGTTGACCAATTGTGTAGAACCAAAAGCCACGGTGGTTCCCAAGGAAATCCCCAGTCTCAGCTTCTAATATGATACCCTCCATCTCCCCAATATGTCTGGCAACAAACTCACTGAATTTTATCTGCGTTAGAACAAAGAAAGAGTTAATACAGCAATGAACCTAAGAGGACATTAACTACTATGCAAAATTCAGATGAGAAAAGAGTCCTGGCAATTTGATAGCTCAAAAGCTATCTGTTTCTGCAACCACTTGTGTTTACATTGAAATCTAAATAAAATAATTTTACAAAACAATAGTTCAGGAGTTTTGGCCAAATTTTTCATCTTAGAGTTAGAGGAACCCTTTCTCAGCTTGAAATCACCAGAAGGTGCTTCAAATTTCTAGACGAGACTGAATACCTACTAGGCTAGTTATACACACCTTCCCAAGAAAGCATATCCCTTGTGAATCCTTTCTATCTTGGTTAGGCAAATCAAATCTGGCAGCAAGTTTTCGAACTTCATCCTGCAGGGTTACTAGAGTCAGACCAAGCACTATAGAAGTAATAAAAGTCCTTAGAACTGTAAAATCTACTTTATGAGGGCCAAGAATTTCTGCTAAACATACTCTGGACGGGAAAACTTCTTGAAAGATATGAAACTAGCACAGCTTACTTTTGAAATACAACCAAGAGGGAAAATCAGTCGCTTCAGCTGGGCCTGTGAAAGATGCGAAAGGAAGTATGTCTGATCCTTCACCTAAAGAAACAAGATTAAGAGATATCATAAATGCTTAGTTTGACCAAAGAACTGCATACTATTAATGTAGCATGTTAAATACATACCATGTCCTCTGACAACTTCAACTCGGAAGCATTATCAATATGATTTGAAGAGTGGACAACTTTTGCATAGTGGCCAGAAGCAATGAAGTCATACTCCATACTGTTAATGGCATCCATGAAGGCACCTAAAACAGAGAGCCCCATTTGATTCCAAAATCCTCAAACTATTCAGGTTTAGCTAGAGCTCAACTACTTACCAAACTTTATCCTTGTGTTACAAAGGACGTCGGGATTAGGAGTTCGACCACTGCGGTACTCCTCAATTATGTAAGACACCTGAACCATGAGCAAACAGCTGCAATGACTTCATTAAGTCATGCCAAGAACACGCGGGCCAAAAAAACTAGTGAAGAAAAAAGAGAATATTAAAATGGAAAAGGCAATCCTCCAAAAAGAAAAGGGTTAATTAGAAAAAGAGCCAAGAAAAGGTATACCGCAGCGAGATACATACCACATTTTTCCAATATTCATCTGTCAAATGGACAACTTCTAAAGGCACATCAACCTGCCGAAAACCGTAGATAAAACTAGTTACAGTGTCCTTTCATAGTAACGAGAAAAGTACTGAATGCTAAGCTTACTACCAGCGTGGAGAAAACACGAATTAATTATTACCCCGGAATTTAAGAATGTTTATAAAGACAGAGACGGGTACATGGAGTGAATGGAATTAGCCCAACAGAATGCTGACCTGCTCACAAACAGCTTTCGCGTACTTCAAGTCTTCTTCCCAAGGGCACTCCGACCAAAAGTTCTCGAAATCTTCCTACATTAATCAAGAATCAAAAGGAGCTCTTGTCTTCTACATTGACGATGACCACACTCGACATTCGGAGAACACGCACTCATACGCAGCAGCTAGCAACTTGTATAAATTAACTGCATTCATCTACAATCGCAACGCGAATCGCGAATTCTTAGTGCGCAGGCCTCCAGTGAATTTTGGAAAAATCACTTCCACTTTCGAGCGTCAGGAGGAGCTCCGACTTCTACATCGTTCTATCATTTTCAGGAAAAGGGAAGGACTCACCTGGAACCATATTTTGAGGTAGAAGGCGGTGCAGGAGTGGCCGGCGGCACGGAGCAGGCGGAGGGCGACGCTGCTGTCGACGCCGCCGCTGACGAGGACGGCGACCCTGAGCCGCTTGCCCGGCATGGAGCAGGAGAGGTGGGAGGGGTCCAGGTCGCCGTGGGGGGCGGGTCCCGGAGGCTCGGAGAGCTGGGGGGCGGCGGCGGCTGCGGCGGAGAGGGAGGCGGCGAGGGGCTTGAGGAAGGCCCTGGAGATGATGGAGGAGGAGAGAGTATTGGGTCTGGTGAGAGCGGAAATGGAGGGCGGAGACGCTCCGGGGGAGAAGAGGGAGGAGAGGATGACGACCGGTCTCGAGACCAGCCGCAGCATCGCCATCGTCGAAGCGGGAGATGAGAGGGCGGGCGGCTTTGCTGGGCTTTGGGTTTCCGCAGCAGGCAAGAAGAAGAAGAAGAAGAAGAAGAAGGTGGATAAGTACAAAGCAAATTATTTACTTTTTTTCTTTTTCTCCATATTATTTAAATTTACATCTCAACTAATTATTTACATTAAAAGTTATTTCCACATAAATCCAGATTGGAAAATTGTCGGTACAGAAATACAAATCACCTTTTAAGAGTTGCTAACATCGGGTAAATTGAATATTATTTATACCTTTCAAATTGTCAAAAATACCTGTATCTTATTTATCTCAAATTTATAGAAAACAACTTTGACTTCGATGTCATGCTTTTATTGGTTAAATACAAATTTAGTACTCCAAGTTTTAGCATTTGTGCAACTTCATATTCGAAATCTCATTTTGTATGATCAAGTCTCCTAACTTTATGAATATGTGTAACTTGATCTTTATATTTTACTTTGTTCAATCAAATCCTCAACTTTCTTAATTTATGCATACAAGTGCTTTATTTATTCCCTTTAACTAATATTGTCGAATTAATATTTATTTTAATATGAATATCTTTGCCACTTGTTATCTAGCCATTTGACGCCAAATAAGCTTCGCGTGTCATTATTGGTCACATAAGCAATACCAAGTCATTGATTAATTGGATAGTTCAATTAGAGGTATTGACCGAAAGATTTGATTGCACAAATTGAAGAAGTTCTTGGACCATATTGCTTGAATTTAGAAAGTCCAAAGACTTAATTAATCGAAATAAAATTTAGAGGACCAAATCGTACAAATGCTTAAACTTAAAATCTAAATTTGTACTAACTCAATTTTTATCCTTAAGTTTACAAAATGCTCATGTCATTTGTTAATATATATTACCATAATATGATATGACAAATGGATAAGATTGCAATTTAAACGATGGTGATAATGTTGAGAAAACTCATACTAAATCTTGAAATTGATAAAACTTTCTGATTCTAATACTTATATTAGAATAGGTTTTGTTATAAGTGTGTTTCTAAGATTCTATTGAAGATTTCTGTCAAAATCTATTCTATTTCGAAAGCATATCCCCCTTTGATAAGTCCAAAACGAGGCCAGAACGAGGAAAAATCCATAACTAGACTTATCAAAGTTGCGACTTGGATCCAAAATGAAACTATACATATATATATATATATATGTATGTATATATTGATTGAGTCAATCGTAAATTGACAAAATCAATCCTGAAAATAAATTCCAAATGAGGAAGCATTACTTATGGAAATCAAAATTCTGTTTGTGTGAGCAACTAGAATTGAGTGGAAATCTTTGTCTTCAACGCTCACAAGATCTCTTTGAAGCACTTTGTTCAATAGATAGATTGGAAGAAATTCCTCTAGTGATTGACTAACGGCTAGTGCATCTTGGAGGAGAATTTAAGGAGGTCATTCAATCAAGAAAATCAAGGACATGAATCTGAAATTCCAAAGTCTGAAGCTATTCTCGATTACCTGTCTTCATCTATGAGCGTTTCTAATTGTGATCCATCCCTGAATGTAGTGAAATCCAGCCAGTAGGCTGTCAGCATGGGAGAATGGGCGTAAACTTAATCTAAATCGAACCACTATAAATTTTGTGTACAATCTTCTCTTTCCATAACTCTCTTTAATTAAGTGTGTTGCACACTTACAGATTTTTGCATAAATCTAGTGACTAGCATAACAAATTTTGATTTTTATCAGACTTTGCTAGTAATTTATTTTATTCGATAGTTATTTGCCAAGATTTATTTTGAACACATATTCGCCCTCTTTACGTATTTGTACTAGTTTTATCGGATAATTACCCATTAATTCCATAAACTTGAATATTTTATCTTACGATTACTTAGGGTTAATACCCCGAAAAACCATAAACCGATACATCTGTGAAAAATTTACTCCAAACTATTTTTTTGATAATGAAAAACCCCAAACCGATACAGTTGTGATAAATTTACCTCGACTGACCATAAAAAATCCTAAACTGGTACATTTATAACAAATTTACCTGAAACTAATTTATTCGACCGCAAAAAAACCCCAAACTGGTAAATTTGTGATAAATATACCATCCGTTAAATTGGATTAATACCACAAAAAATCACAAAAATTGTAAACTGTGACAAACGGAGCGTAAAATCTCAAATTGGTATACCAGTCAACTATCACATGTCATTTAATTTAATAATTTGATAGTAAAATTTAACAAAAACTAACAGAAGCTTAATAATTTGACAGTAAAATTTAACAAAAACTAACAGAGGGTAGATTTATAACAAGTATACCAGTTTGGAGTAAATTTGTCAAAGGTATACCAGTTTAGGATTTTTGGTGGTCAAAAAAATAGTTTGAGGTAAATTTGTCACAGGTGTACCAGTTTATGATTTTTCAGGGTATTAACCCGATTACTTAAATCTATTGCTAAAACTAATTAGCATCTTTTAACAACTGGTCTCTCTCATGCGCGTGCACGACATTTAGGGTGAGTTTGATTCAATTTTGTAAATGGGTTTTTGGTGTAATGCAAATGTTGAAACCTAAAATTTTTTGAAGAAATGCAAATTGTTTTTTGGTAAAAACTTTTGCAAATGGACTTTAGGGAAAAAATTTGCAATGGGCTTTCACAATATTTTTATACTTTTTTTTTTTATTAAAAAAGAGCTCGAGCCCTTTCTCAGCTATAGCAAAGGGCTACGGCCGTTAGTGAGGTTGCTTGACCTTGGGTGACCTCCGGTGACGCCCAAATGCAAGCAACTGATGCCTAGGTCACATGACCTAGGCAGCACGCGATGTAGGTGACCATCACAAGGGTTGCGCCATAGTCACGTGACCTAGGCAGCTCTTGATGTAGGTGACCATCACGAGGGTTGCGCCATACCCAAGAGAGGGTCGCTTAGGGTCATGCGACTTCAGGCAAGGATGGTCGAAGGTCATGAGACCTAGGCGGCGATCGTCCGAGGTTGCACGACCTCTAGCACAGGTTGAAGATGAACAGTCATAAGGAGGGGTCAAATCGAAAAACTAAAGAATTGGTGATGATAGTTTTAAAAGAAAAAAAAATATTTTAATCCTAATTTCAGCTTTCTGCAAATGCTCTTTGAAATGTCGGGTGGAAGTATTAGGCTTTTAACATTCCTGATGCTAGCATTTGGCCAAAAGCTAGTTTAAATTGCTTGCCAAAAGCACCACCTTTTCCCGTGGGGCTTTAAAAGTTGAAAGCTCCTTCGGAAAATTTAACCAAATGCATCCTTAATTTTCCTTTTTTCCGCTATCATGTCCTCATAACAAAAATAAAGTCTACTTCAAAGTGTAATTTAAGTCAGAGTACTCTACTTTATTTTATTTTTAAAATTTTTTTGCAATCACGTGCAGGTGCGTCTTTCTTTTTCTTGATTGGAATCTATGAAGTACGGACATGTTCTAGGAGCTTCCGTCTCGTGTTAGACACCCTGACACGTGTTTGACACGTGGTCAACTCATTCCAACATGTTCCGACCTGCATGTTTGGAATTGCAAGAGGCATGGTTGTTTCTGGGACGGGTCTGCAATTGTGAAGGGAGAGACAATTGTTGAAGAAGGTGACGGAAGGTGGAGGCAAGGGCAAAAGAGCGGAGGCGAGGCCGCGACTACAAGGAGGTGGATCGTGACTACAATGCCGCGATGGAGGACTGGAAGTGAGGTTGTGGCTACGAGGGAGGCGGGGGCCGGAGGCGAGGCGGCAAGCGATTGTGATGAGATAATTGAGAGAGAGTAGAGATAAAGATGAAGAGAATCGGGTGAGGAGAAAAAAGACGAAGCCGCGAAGGAGGGTTTTAGCAAGAATAGTAGATAAAAGAAATTAAAATAGGGATTTTGATATGGAGGGATGGGTGTGAGGGATGACTTCAATTTTCAAGGGAAATGACAACCTTGACAAGTGATGGGGAGAAAGAAATGAGGGAAAGAAATCAGGGCTGAAAAGGGGGTTTGGTGGTGTGGTGGGGTTGCGGAGAGAGAAACGTGGGAGGGAAATAATTTTTGGGTAACGGCGGTTTTTGTGTGTGGGGGGATGAGGGAGGAAATTGGGAGGGAGGGTTTTTTTGTTAGAAAAATAAATAAGTAGGGTCAAAAAGTGATCTCAAAAAATTGAAATATTGAATAGTAAATAATGATAAATTTTGGTCATTATAGAAGATCATAGATTTATATAAATAAGTTGATTTTAATCTTTTGATAGTCATTAGTTTCATCGATAATTTTTATTAAAATTAGAAACATGTTCCCAAATATGGGTACGTATTAACTATGAATATGTTTTTCAAATTTCCTGTAAATAGATTTATTAATATTATTATTGTAAATTCATTGTAAGCTATTTTTATTATTATTTATTTATTTGTGAATTCGAATCAAATTTTTAAAAAATAAAAATATTCATTTAATATATAACGTGTCCCAACGTATTAGAATTCTCTATTTTTGAAAAATGACGTGTCGGCGTATCGTGTTATGTCGTGTTGCGTGTCGATGCTACTTAGATTGGAATGGAGATGATTAATAATTTATTTGTCTAGAAAAATAATATTTTATATTTAATTTGGTATGAGTAAATACCGATATACTACCATTAAAATGGAGCTATGGGAGAAAACCGCTTCAACGGGCAAATCAGACATGGCGTGTAGACGGCCTTTTGCTGGAATCGCCAGCGAACTCGAGACCGTTCACGTCGACCCAACCAAGCTTCAAGCCCCAAGAGAGAGAGGGAGAGAGAGAGGACGGGAGGTGGCTCAAAGTGCGGCGGAAACTTCCATTTCCAAGCACCGGGGAAGACAATTTCAGCCCGAGATATGTTGATTTCGAAGGTTTCCACTATTAAAGTTTCAAGTTTTTTTAGTCTGGACCGTAACAAGTTCACTTTGCCGGCACATTGGTGGTGAAGTTCCGGCTGATCAATGGTCAATTGGTCATAATATGAGTTTCGCACGCTACTTCGATTCCGTAGGATTAGACGGCTGATCGTGTTTGGTGATTATGTGCTCAGAATTTTGCGACGGCCCAAAAGTCAAAGGAGCGATCTGTATGGCAAGAATGAAAGCCACGAGGTTTACTATTGTTAACACCTAATTTTTAGTCAATGCGTTATTAAAATGTAAAAATTGAGATTTGAGTTTCGATCGCGACAAAATCTCACTTTTCTACCAAAAGTGTCGTTTTTCATTTCTTTCTTTCGCATTATCATTTTTAAAGCAATTTCTAATTCATTTTCAAGGAAAACTCAAAAAGTCAACTTCTTAACTTTCGGATTGATTTTTTGGTCAACCCTTTGACCAAAAGTCAATCCTGAGTCAAAAATTGACTTTATACCCAAAAAAATTCATTTAACTTTAATTTTACTTATGTCAAATCAATTTCTCGAAAATTCAAAGATTTGACCAAAAATTAACATTTTAGAAAAAAGTCAACTAAATGGTTTGACCTGGTCAAACCTTTAATCAAAAAATTGGAAAAAAAATAAACAAATACATTTCTTTTAATGTTAATTTGACTTTTGTGTGGAAAATTTCACAAAATTTGATTAAGGACCTTGATTTCTAAATTTTTTAGTTTTAGGTTCTAAATCGATCAAAAATAAAATTACTTTTATTTTAACCATAATTAGGTGTAGTTCCATATTTGACATTTAATTTAGGGACTATTTTAAATCCGCTCGTGTATTCAATTCCGTGAATTGCCGAGTCAAAATACAAATTGCCGTTTTAAGCCCTAATTAGGGGACCAAAATCGATTATTTATGACTTGCGAACGAACGATTATTTTTAACTCATTTTTTAAGACAAATCCAAATCTGGGGTCAATTTTGGGAGATTTACTTGGGTACATTCTAGTTTGGTCGATTTGGCTTATTCAAAGATTAGAAAACTCAACTAAGATGCTTCAATTGATGTAGTTTGACTTGGCCCATTGTAGATTAGAGTGTAATTGGAGTAATTGAACTTCAATTTGGCCAATTAAAGTTCAATTGAAAATATTAGTTTAGCTTGTGGCATCGCTTCAATAGGAATTCAATGAATTTGAACATTTTGTGCACAATTAGTCTACTTGAAATAGCCCAATTGCATCTCATTTGATCTGATTAATATAAAAATATTTGATTTCGTTTAAATTGGGAAAAAAATCAGAACAAAATTCGGACAAAAAGTCAACCGATCAACCCGGCATTGACCAAATTTGATTGGCATTGACTGGGGAATTTTTCCGGCCATCTTTTGGCTGGAAACAACCATCTGCTGGCCCACTTCATGGCCAATGCATCCATGCCCTTAATTTTAAAATTTCCAATTTATTTCGGATTTTACGAAATTCGCAAGTTAATCCCCCATGTTATGAAAATTGCAAAAAATACCCCAATTAGTATCCGATTGATCATCATCCGTTCATTAAGAATGCATCTTAGCCATTGAAATCCGTTCATTAAGAATGCATCTTAGCCATTGAAATAAGCATGCGCTCAATTAGGATGTTCATAACAAATTGAACAAACCAATTAGCCAAGAAGACCAAGCCTGGGTTAAGATTTGATCTTGCCCAAGACTACATAACCAACTTTGCCTCCAAAAGGGGGCCTCATTTTTCGGATCTACTTTCTCTGACTAAAGATATCTCTCTAATATTCTCTCTCTCGATCTCTCCACGTTCAGCCGAGCTAGAGGAAGGGCTCGCTCAAATTTTTCTCTCTCGAATATATTCATTTCAAGAGATTTTCTCTCTCTCTCTCTCTCTCTCTCTCTCTGTCTCTCTCTCTCTCTCTCTCCATCATTCTCTCCATCTTTAAAAATTCGACTGAAGAATAGGAAAAAGGAAGGCAACTCTTTGCTGGAGTTCGGGCAAAAGAAAATCTCCACTGATTTAATCTCTCTCTTGGATGAATTCTCCACTCGCTCTCTCTCTTGAAGGATTTTTCTGTTTTGGACTTCTGGAAGTTGGAGAAAAAAAAACTCTCCACTCATTTTCTCTCCGTGGATTTACTCCACTCATTATGTCCATGGCGGGTAATACAGTCGAGGCAACAGAATGTCTTTTATCGAAGGGGAATGATCGAGCTCTTCATGAGCTTCACTGCACAATCCAAGGAGATTGTTCATAGCTAAGACCGGAGCAAGCAGAGATTCTAGATTCAGCTAAGTCTTCTCAATCTCTACTTGCATGTTTGTTGCGCTTAGATTTTGATTTCAATAGATTTTGTTGATGTTGATTTCAGTGATTTTATTGAAGAAGAAGCTGAGGAAATGATCTTGTACTCGCAACATCAAAGAAAGAATCATAAACTTCAATTTCTTCCTGGATCGAGCTTCGATTCCGATCAAGACTTGCACTCCGTCTCTCCACTGATCTGTGATTTGAAGTCTTGTTTCTGGAGATCATCTTCCATTGATTGAAGCTCGGCATTCTCCATTTCCAGAAGTTTCAATAACAAAATCGGAGATAAGTGTTCCACTTCTTCTCTCTGTTTTAGTTATAAAATGTTATTAGATTCAGGTTCTCCACTGAGTTGAGTGTAGTTTTGTTGATTAACAGCCCCATAGTCGTTGAATGGTGGACACCTCCGAAGCTGGATCAGCGGTTTGACCAGTGTTCCATCTAGCTCGTAGATCGGTGATCCGATCATCGATCTGAGCTTTTGGCGAGTTCGTGATGCCTATTTGATCAAGCAAGCTCCTGCAAAGATTTTCCTCTCTCTGTTCGGCCATCAGAAGCTTGGAGTTGCTGGCGTTCTAATTTCTAGAAAATGCGCAGCAGCAAGATTCGGCTAAGAGAATATGAAGAAATGCTCTTAGATTGCAACTCTTGAGAAGCGGTTGCGATCATTAAGTTTAAAGCCGAAGCGTCCATTGATGAGTCTTGTAAATCGAAGATCTAAGATTAACGATGAATGAAATCTAATTGATCTGAAATTCAGCAAACTTCGGTCTCATCTTCAGAGTGTTCAGCAAAACAGAAGATTAAACTCGGAAAAAAAGCTAAGTGGATCACTTTTTTCCTTAGGTTTTGGTTAACACGGATTCTACTTTGATCGCTTTTGCGTACTTCTTGTAGATCAACTAATCCTTCATGATCCATGAGGTTCGACAAAGCTCCGACGATCATTGATCAGCAACCGTTCAATCGCAATCGGTCACGTTCGAGTTCAAGTTCAAGTTAAAAGGTAACTTCGAGGTCTCGAACCCCGTGAAGTGAGGCTGGATTAGTCAGCTTGGGCTAGGGTTCAATTTTAGGGATATATACTATGCTCATATGATCTTTGATGAGTTGCTGAAGCTTGAATGTGACTGAATATTCTTGAATTATTGTAGTTGATTTAGCTTGAATCTGCAATTTTGTAGTCGTAGGACTAATTTGACGATTTGGCCAAAATGAGGTCCGAAATGACCTCGTTTCAACTCGAGTCCTTTTAGACTTAGATAATACACATCACAAGCTTTGAATTGATAGGTCGCATACCCCAATCAAGTGTCATTTGATTTTGAAAAACATTTCTAAAGATTAGCAGTTTTGCATTAGTTGGGGTGGATTTTCAGTTTTGTCCTTGTTCCGAAATGAAATTTTACTATTTTTGTGTAGCCTTATGTAATAATTTATGGACAATCTTGCCTTCACAAGTTTTGTTCCAAATAGTCTTATTCATGTTTCATAATTTTTTTCGTGATTTTTGGATGTGTTTAACTAAGTCAAATCTACTCAGACCTAAGCCTAGGTCAGTTTGTTCCGTGTTGATATCAGATTTTGTCATTTTTATATTGATCTATGTGTTGATTTCTGGAAGAACTTTCATTCATGAAAGTTGCTCATATTAGTGTGAAGCATATTTGTATTTTTTTTTTTTTGGAGTTTTCATACATGTTTAATTAGGTCAAAATCGCCTAGATCCGAACATAGGACAGTCTGCCGTACATTGATCTGAATTCCATTTTGGTAAAATTGAGTCTACATGATGCATATGCTCAATTGATGAATGTTTTGCAAAGTCTTTGATGCGGACAAGTAAGTCAAGTGCATGAATTAAGATAAAAATGTACTGCAACAATACATAGCTTAGATATGCATATCTCTTTTGCCATTTTTACTGTGACTCTTGCAATCATATCTAGGTTTCGAACTCTTAACAAGAAATGTTCATCATTGCATGCTCTCTGTATATAAGATTTTTTGTAAGATTTTTGCATATCTTGAAATAGCTGAAATCATGCCCATTCTGTGAAGTTAAATGCTGAAACGAAATCTTGTTGTATATGCATTTTGCCATGCTTGTTTGAGTCATTTAGAGACCAAGTTTTGCGATCATGCTTTCTTGACAATTAAACCGCGTGTTACAAGGTTCATTTAGGTCATATCATTTGAATATCATCTCGCACATTAAATTTGTACCACAAAAGTGTCCATCACACTTAAGATTCTTGAGCGTACCATTAAGAATCTTGAATCATTTCATAATGTCATTAAATTATATGACATTTTGCATGCTGACCTAAGATTAAATGGTTATCCAAATTTTTCGTTATATCTGATCCTAAGTCCTATGTGATTTCTTCTTCCCGTTTGTACATTATTTGAATGACTATGAGGTTTTCTAATGAATGCTTGTGTTCTTTTTTTTTAGTTACTAACATGTGCACTTTTAAAGATCTTGATCTTAGAGTACTTAATTGATATAGTTTGGACTCGAGCCATTCTAGAAAGTCATAAGGCACACTTAAAGGTTTTTAATGCCGTTGATTTCATGCAAATTACTAATCGTTCAGATCATTTTTCATTTTTTCAAAACTAGATCAAAATCTGGATATGCGATCAAATTCGGACCCCTGTTCTAACCCCTGTTTGAATAGATTTTTGATATTTTTGTTCCATCTTTTCTATTAAGATTCTACACTTAGCCTCTTAACAAAACTTGTATGTTAACATGTGATCAAATCCTTGTGATATTGGTTGAGTGTCCTGTTGTTTTGACAACTTTCTAACATGTTGTTGTTTATTGTCTGATTTTTGTAAAATCATGTGTAGCTTGTTTAGGAAAATTTTCTTCACAAAAGTTTTTCGTTATTATGTTCTACATATTAGAGAATTTTTTTCATAACTAGATTGTTGATGGGAATTATTCAATTTTGCAGTAACATCCTACTTGGTCAGAAATCTTCTTAATGTGAATCTTCGGTTGTATTTGTTTAGTCATACCTTTTAGGTTAGTTTGCGCATGAAATTAGGCAATGTCATCTTTATGGAAGTTGTTTTAAATGCTTTGATCTCTGTTGTTAAATAATGGTCTTTCCAAATTGCATCTTTCGAAAAAAAAAAAAATACTTTGGTACATGTGATGTTTCTCAAAAACAATTTCTAAGAAATTCTTTTCCAAAGCTCGATTTGGTTTAAAGAAAAATCGTGGTTTGGACCATATTCAAAATGCTTGTAACGCTTGTGAGTGCATTTATGCGAGTCTCGAGTTAGCCTTGGCAATTGAATGTATTTCATAACCTAGATATTCTTTAATCTTAAAACATTTTCGAACCTTTTTAAAATCTTGATTTGATATCGTGAAAGTTACAATTTGAATTATATTTAAAATGCCTGCAACGCTTGTGAGTGTATTTATGCGAGCTTCGAGCTAGCCTTGACAATTGAATGTCTTTCATAGCCGAAATATCACTCTGTCTCAAAACTTTTCGTATATGATTTCAAAAGATTTCTTTGAAACATCACATGTACCCCTCATGACGTCATACATTTAGAAATGTTTGTGTTTGTGATTGGCGCATGCCTTTAGTAATGAGTGACCCGCCAACAGTTCACTTTGTTTGATTAATTGAGCAATAAGGTCCAAAAGACATGCATGCATGTTTAATTCCCGCAAATGCATGTGATTTTTTGATGAATGGTAGAGTCGATGCATGATATCGAGAGAAAACCCTAAGATCACATAGATTGCTTGGTTAAGAGACTTATAAATGTTATTGGCCACGCAAGAACATAATTGGTTGATAACGGTTATAAGTCACAAAAAATGGACTGGGTAGGTGTCTTAGTGGAACCCACGCATGAAAGACAAAGGTCGACCCCAAGGTCCCAAAATCTGATTTTCGCACTGAACTTTCTTTAAGTGATTGTTCTTGACATGATGTCGTATTTTTTATTGTTTTGACATGTATGCTTGTTTCTTTCAATTGTATGTACCTAGTTATAGATTTCCTAGATTAAGTTTCGAATACAACCCCGACGATGGAGAAAGCGAGAAGACAATGGATGTTGATGTCCATTCCGACCATTATCATGTACTATTCATTTCCCCGACATATGTCTCGAGTTTCATTTGTTGTATAAAACCCGACGAGTTGTGGGTTTTCTCTCTTTCTCCTATCTTTTTCAATTGTGTTTCTCTTTTATATATTCTAGGATTGCATGGTAGATTTATTATTTTCCTTGATTGTTTACTTACTATCTCGTAATTTCAATTCCATTGATTGCTTTCTTTTCTCGTTTTCTAGAAATAAAATAGTATGAAAATGACCAACCACGCATGATCCTTTAGTTTAGGATTGACGATCCCGAAAATATAAGAAGAAATGTATGGACACGTTAGGTAAACATAATATATTATTTAGGTACCGAAATGATGCTAATGGAAATATTAACGTAACCTAAGTCTCGAACCTAGATATTTGGTTGCGTGGGAATTGAGAGAACAATCTCGACCCTCAATTGAGATTTCTAGCCGACCCCCGAAATGAGGCTAATGGCGACTCTCGTCTTATTTTTAGGTTGTCATAAACAAAAAGGCTGTATAAACGAACCCGTTGAGCGGGGTATGAGTTTCAATGAAACTCACCATGGTCTAGCATACTCGATATGACAGTACCCCAAATGATGAAGCGATGTCATCCTTATAGGCAAAGAGTACTATTGAGAAAGAATGTTTCCTTAAATCCGATATTCGCATCTAATCTCTTGGGAGAGGTATGTCACCCATGTGGATACGAGTCGCGACATTCCATTGTCATGCGGGGTCCGAGTATGGGAGAACTCGCGATCTCGTGGAGGGAACTCACAAGAGGTTTGACCCAAAAGGCGAGGTGATGACGTCTTTCGAAACACAAGCTGTTAAGGAACTCTCGTGAACAAGTACCCATAAATCCGACATTTCCCCACTTCCTCTACTCATGATGGAGGATCGAGAGCGGCGAAATCAGGTCGCGACAACTATGGATTGCTACATTGTGTTCAATCCAATTTACTCTTTGTGGTTTGGATGAGTCTGAGGCAATTTCTCGAGTGTGCATATGCGTTGTATCTGCATGTTGACATTGTTGGAATCGGCCTTTTTTTTTTTTTCTTTTTCTTTTTCTTTTCTTTGTGTGTGTGGATAATGCCGTTCAAATTTGAATTGAATTTCCATCAAAGATATATGCATTGACGTGAAATGTTTGGAAATATAGTTAGTGTTGTGTACATTCAAGAGATATGGAACGATGGCAACCTATGATGCACGGACACGTTCTAGAAGCTTCTGTGTCGTGTCGGACACCCTGACACGTGTCCGACACGCTCGGACACGCTTCGACACGCGGTCAACGCGTGTCGGATTTTCCGACATGTGGTCAACTCTTCTGGACATGTTTGGACACGTGTGTTCGAAATTGCGAGAGGCGTCGGTTTCCAGGGCAGGTTTGCAAGTGCGAAGGTCGTTGAAGAAGGTGATGGAGTGGAGGCGAGAGCCACGAGCGACGGCAAGGCTGCGACTAGAAGGGAGGCCCAGAGGAAGAGCGACCTAGAGAACCGTGACTACAATGCCGCCATGGAGGGCTGGAGGCTGCGACTGCGGCTACAATTGCGAAGGAGGGAGGGTCGAAGGCGAGCAATTCCAAGAGAGAGCAAAGATCACGAAGAAAAGGTCGTGGGAGAAGGAGGAGGCGTATGCTACTAAGGTTTTCAAGTTTCCTTTTGCTTTTGTTTTAGGCTTTTAATAAGAAAAGTAGAAAAAAGAAATTAAAAGTAGGGATTTTGATGGGACTTGGCGTGAAGGGGGTGGGTGGAGGAGTGTGATTTCAATTTTCAAGGAAGGAGCTGACAAATTGTGGGGGGAAAGGAACGCTGGACAGAGAGGGTGAAATAAATAGGTGGGGAGACTTTTTGGGTCAGAAAATAAAAGCATTGAAATAATTTTTTTTTTGAAGGATAGGGGTTGGTAAAAAAATAAAATAAATGAGATTAAAAATTGATTTCAAAAAATAAAAATATTGAATGTTAAATAATAATAATAAATTTTGATTATTATAGAATATCATAAATTTATTTAAATAAGTTCATTCTAATCTCTTGTTAATTAATAGTTTCATCAATAATTTTTGTTAAAGTTGAATCAAATTAATTAAAAATATATTCATTTAATATACAACGTGTCCCAACGTGTCGAATTTTCTATTTTTGAGAAATGATGTGTTGTGTCGTGTCGCGTGTCGGTGCAACCTAGATGGCAACTACGGTGCGTTTGGGAGTAGCTTCTCAAGGCTACTTTGAAGCCCCAAAGATCTTTGGGTCAAGGATGGTGTGTTTGGCAAAAAATTTTCAAAGCCCCTTTGCAAAATGTCAGCCTTCACAAGGCTGAAAGCCCAAGACAGGTTGGGGGTTGCTTTGGGTCTTCAGCATGCCGAGAATGCTGAGCTGAGGGGCTAAAAAAAAAATTTCTTCCCAAATTTTTATTTTTCTTTTGGTAAATTTTTTTTATCACAAAAGTCCTTTGTAAATGTAATTCCCCCATACACCATTTTGCTCAAAGGTACTTCACAAAGGGTTTTCAAACTACAATTTACCAAATGCAGTTTACATTTTGGAAAACACATTTAACTCAAAGGTCTTTGCATTTTCCTAAAAACTTTCTCCAAAAGCCTTCCCAAACACACCTTTGTCCGATTTTGTCACATACAAAAGCCAAGTAACTGCTTGGCTACAGCAGACAATGCAGTACAATTTCAGGAAGATTACTTTGGTGCATAACAGGGAAGAATTCATTGATATCATATTTTCTCATGCACGGCGCAAACACCTACAGTTGTTTGCACAACAGAATTTTCATAAGAAGCTCTCAAGTTATTCACAATTCACGATTTGAAGGAACAGCAAGAAAATCTGCAGGAAGTTCTTCATACGTCATTATGACCGCTAATGTGCTTGCTTTTTTGTACATTATATGTCATAACTATCCAGAAGAATTTTTATTTTGTATTATAAAAAAGATTCTTCTCTCTCATTAGTAGAGGAACTCCTTCCTGGCCAATTCAGAGAAGCATATTGATTATAATGCGCCGTATTACTTCTTTTCTTTTGTTTTGCAAATACTATCAGAATGTTCCATAGCTACACTATGCTTCTTCAAGCCCCTCAAGGGCATGTAAAAAAATTCTATGGTCTCCTTCTGTTCTTGCATTTTCGAGTCTGCATTTTTCATCTGGGTGTTGGTTTCTTAAGCAGGAGGTCACAAAACTGAAGTGCTATCTAGGTATAGAAAAGAGGGCAGCAAATTCAGTTTCTCAATCGAGGGGGGCTTATGTTGAACATCACGTCCTTGAGGCTAGGATTTTTATTTCAGAAATTATCTTGTCATAATTGGCGATTTCTTGTTAATAGGATAATGCATCATGGATGATTACTCTTCAGACCAGACCAAGTCACATCTCCATTCGACGAGGAAAAGCTATTATTGAGGTAGAAGGATGACTCTCCAAATTAACCAATCAAACAATACAGAAGGCTGAATGGCAAGTGAATTACAGGCTTGATATAGTGCTAGTCCTCTAGACTTTGCATCTACCATAAAGCACGCAAGTTCTTTACATTCTTTCAATAAAAGCGACTAGGCACCCGGCATGTATTGATGTAATGATGACCTCATGTGAATTGAAATAACCTTCGACTCTGCTCAGCCTTGCTTGGATTTCCTCAGTCCGAGTACGGTGAGGAGCACTCCGAGGTAATCGAAAAGATACATTGAGCGAAACAGCTGCAGTTTGTGGTCATTCCAAGGAGGGAATCTGAACCAGAAGTCAACCAGAAAGCTTCTTCTCAACACTGCCTTGTGGTGGCTGAATGTATCGAATGAGAACTTCCCATGGTAATTGCCCATGCCGCTCTCACCAATACCTCCAAACGGTAGTGTATCAGCCATATACTGCAGATTCGACACAGATTGGGCCATTCGAGCAAAAGAAAGATTTAAGAAAAGGGTAAGAATCATTCGTTGCCATTCTCAAAGCAAATGCCATATGCTGCATAAGAGAATTCTTTCCAATCATTTTTACTGTGGTTTGTGGCAGTTATTTCTCATAAAAAACCGTCCTTCTTTTTGCACAGTCAAAGGATCAATGAAGTTATCAAACAATGACCTTACTTGAATCATCGCATCATTGAATGTCACGCTTCCCGATGATGTTTCCGCTACCATCCTTTTCCTGAGCGAGTCGTTATGAGTAAAGACATAAATCGCGAGAGGTTTTGGCCTTGAATTTATGAAGTTGATGCTGTCCTCGATCTTCTTCAACTGTCAAGAGGGAGAGCAGTTGATTGCAACCTATTCTATGGGAAGCAAAGTCGCTACTAACCGAAGAAATTTCATTTAGAAGGGCAATGTCCAAGGACGAAGAACTATAATGAAAGTACATATCTCAAGGAGAATAGTTTTACCGTAATGATCGGGAGTAAGGGGCCGAAAATCTCATCTTGCATGAGATCCGATTCGAGCGGGGGATCAAGCAAGATGGTCGGCTCAATAAACCTGCACGAAACAAAAGCGAGGGAATGATTGACTAGCGGAGCACAGAAAACATTCTTAGGCTCTTTCAAACGAGTCAGTGTGGACGACATACAAGCTGTTTTCGTCCATTGAACCTCCGTAGACGATAGAAGCTTTGACATTTGGGTCTTCTAGAAGAGTTTTCAGTCTCGAGAAGTGGTTTTTATTTACGATTCTTGCCATACTACGCGATTCTCTCGGATTCTCTCCTAGCATCTTGCCGATCCACACCTTCATTAGTTCCAGCTGAACAAAGAAGCAAAATTATAAGCGTGATGCTTAAACAGATGACAATAATCAAAACGACATATTATTTGGTTGTCATCTTACCAATGTGGAGCTGAATTTCGTCTCCACGAGGACATAATCAATGGCTATGCAAGCTTGGCCTGCACAGGCGCTAAATTTTGACCCGAGAATTCGTTGCACGGCCACCTTAACATGTAGAAGCATATAGTACATCTTGTGAAGTGAATTTTATATCAAGAAATGAAGCAAGATGATCGCTTTCGTTGGAGTTCTAATGTGATAATTCCTTTCTTTACCTTCCTGGCCCATGAGTTGGAAAGAGAATCCAGTACGGCCGGACACTTTCCTCCCAACTCGAGAGTCACTGGTGTCAGATGATTCGCTGCTGCAGCCATCACCATGCGACCTACTCGTGCGCTTCCTGTACTTTTGTGAAACTTTTAGAGAATGAAAACATCGGAATTGAAATAGCCCGTTGATAAGGTTCAACCTCATACAGCAGGAACAACTTGAAAGGAGAGCTCCGCGAGTGATGTTTTTACCTGTGAAGAGAATTTTATCCCACTTTTGCTGTATCAGTTGTTCACTAACGGCAGGACCGCCTTCGACAACCTTGATGGCCTTAGGGTCTAGATAAGCCGGCAGTACGTTGGCGAGGAGAGAGGAGCATCTAGGAGCCACCTCTGAAGGTTTCAGGACCACCACGTTTCCAGCAGCCAGCGCTCCTATCAGTGGTTCCAGGGAGAGTCCTGTTCATATACCACCCAGCCATGACAATCACCACCTAAAGTAGATAAGATGGAAGCTATATGCAAATACAGATGATGGAACTAAATTTGATTTCCTATGCAAACAGTTTCACTAACCAAATGGAAAATTCCAAGATGAGATGATCAGGACGAGGCCGAGAGGTTCGGGAATTATCTCCGCAGTCGTCAGTGCAGCAGCAAGCGGCAGTCTAGCCTGCAAAGTCAAGGGGCTCGCTTTAAATTCTTTTCATAATAGGTGTCTCGAGGCATTAAGAAGACATCATAGCTTTAAAATGCCAGTAAGGACTCATGTAACATTGAATAAATCCTGCAGCGCAATTGGAATCTTGCGATTCAAGAACGATGACAAAGAAACAGCGAAAATTTCCCAGCACAGGATAAACGGGACGCATCAGAGGATCAATCAGGGAAAGCCTCGTTCACCTTCTCGGCTGACATCCACCCTTTCAAACAACCAAGCGCATAGTTCACAGACTTTATCAAGCTTCCTATCTGCGCAAATTTCAAACAAAACAATCAAGATGAATAAAAAGTACCTACAGCAAGAGAACACAAGGCTCGGCAATAAGTCACGTCCGAGCATGTCGCCAGCTTTTCCTTGGGAGAAAAAAGTTTGAAAACTTGAATTCAAGAAGCTACCTCATCCCGGTAAGACTCGACAGGATGCTTCCCCAAGTCGCACTCAAGGGCAGCGTTCATTTCGGCTTCTCTTTCTTCAAGAAGCCGACATAATCCTCGGAGCTGCGACTTCCTCCAAGATGCACCTCTCGTGTTGCCATTCCTGTAATACTCTCTCATGCCCTCCAACTGAACTTCCAAATCTCCCAGTGTCTCCATGTCCGGCTGCAAGAAGGTGATGGCACAAGAACTTTGATCTGCTCTCTGGCTGCTTCCACGCTACTTAATCAAGTTATCAACTGACCTATTCATTTCCTGGTTGGTTGCATCCATGTCATTTGAAGAACCAGAATTTCTCGTAATCCGTCTTCTCTCCCTGTCCAAGCCATAATTGCTGCTTTGGTGGTCAGGTTGGGCCCTGAGAGCTTGAGCAAACCTGGTAACTTTTCCTATGAGACCCATGATGTATCTTCGGTAAAGGAATTCCTAGGTGTCCTTTTGCCAGTTTGCCAGGAAGGCTACTGAATCAATAATGACATAAATGATTTTTGAATTTTGACTCAATGTGATATGCGATTCTTGAACTGGTTTAATTTAGCCATCGAGCCATATAAAAATGTTCGATGTTATCATTCAATTAATTCAAGTTTATGACCAACACTGAATATTTTCGTATAAATTAGAGGCTAAATTGAATACGTGTGAAAAGTCCAATGGCCACATTGAACAATTTAAAAATTTAGAAAACACATTGTACGATGGGCTAAAATTCAGTGACCATATTGAATAAATTAGAAGTCCATAAATCATATTGTCTATTAAGCCAAATAGGGTCACAGTCCTTCCCGAAACACCTGTTGACTTGGTTTGGGCAGAGTGAACGAGCGTGCTGTTGCAATCCTTCGTTGCATGGTACGCGCGGTTTTCTCTCGGAAGAAAATCTCAGTCGTACCCGAAGCAGCAAGACTTTTTCAGAAGATAGACCGAGCAGCTCACCTCTGCCCATAAGCGTGAGGCGGAATTATGTGGAGTTGCCGACAAAATCTCAAATGATTGATTCGGCCAGACGGGAACCATCAGCCTTCGTAGAGTGCAGTTTGCTTTCCGTGGATTAATTCCAGGGACAGCTCCACGTCCTCCAACCATACGAGCCATAACTGAAAATCACATAAAATACGAAGCTAAGAAATATTTATTTTTAAAATTTTATTAATACATCGTCAAGTGCGTCGCATGTGGTAAGAAGATTATTCCACAAAACATGTGAAAACCGATTTTGCTAAAGCAAAGGACACGTCGTCACATGTGTCCCATGTGGTAAGAAGACTATTCCATAAAACACGTGAGAAACCAATTTTGCTAAAGCAAAGGACACGACGATCATTTATCTACTAAATTCATTCGTGAAATCATTGGCATCTGTCTTAAATTAAATCAGCAAAAATCCCAACCGTCCGCCGATTGATTAGGGATCGGCTGATTTTTTAGAATGAGACAGTTTGATGGTTATTCATTGATTATATGTTCCAAGAAATTTTGCCAAGCCCACTTTCTTTCTAATGAAACTGCTCATGAAAGATCTTGTCTGAGTACTTTCCCCCATGTAGGGGGCAGCCTCGATAGTGAAGTAATTAAGCACATGGTAGAGGCTTTAAGGCCAAAGAGAAGAGGTAGGTGCAGCAGGGATAAGCCAGCATTCCAGACGCATGTTTTTACACATCATCTTCAAAATTATCACATGAAATAATTGCAGAGTACCTTACACAATCAGGCGCGTCTTGCCAGCTTTCGGTTTGAAATATGCCCAAAAGAAAGCTTTTCGGAAGCATATAACTTGTCACTTACATAATATCAAAGTGGAGCTCTAATACGGCAAGATGAACTTAGAGGATCGGATAACTCATCACCTTCCAACCCCGAATGATCTTTTTGCTAGCATACAACATATGACAAGCGGGATCTCGCGAATTCTCCACCACCCACCGACCAGGATTACCTATCTTCCACCATCCTCTGGTCTTACATTACAGCTGGTGCTGAGCAAATTTCAACTTCGTTTTTCCAGTCAAATCAGCAAGGCAAGGGCGTCGTGTCATGAGGCATTGCTGTTCCAATTGAACATCTCCTCAACTGAAAATTGAATTTTGGTGGTTAAGTTGTGGATCCCTAAGAGCTTGAGCAAACTTTGGTAACTTTTCCTACGAGACCCCATGATGTGTCTCCAATAAATGGAATTCCTGGAGTTGTCCTTTTGTCTATTTGATCTATTTGATGTGAAGGCTACGGGGATCACTCCCGAAAGAGATCATGACATAAATGATTCATGAACTTTAATCTTTAACCCAATATGCATCGTGATCTCTGAACTTTACTTTGGTGTGGAATGCAATAATTGAACTTTTAATTTGTTCAATATGGTTTCCGAACTTTTGGTACTTATTCAAATTAGTCTTCAAACTATATAAAAAAGTTCAGTGTTATCATTTAATTAATTCAAGTTTAGTGTCACACCCCCGCCCCACCTCTGGCACAAGAGCATGACTCGGCGGGTTAGCATCGACGCCCCAGGCAACGTCGAACATCCTGAAAGTCTTTTATCTTTAGTTAAGCACATGCAGAAGCGATCATGAACAATCCCCATACAAACAAACATGGAAGCCAGGTAGGACATATGCAAGTCAAGCAAAATAAAAGCAACATATATTTATACACATATTCACATATCAAAAGCTATTTTGATTACATGCTCATCCTAGTCCCGGGCTACTTATTTTCGTTTCCGTATATAGTCAATCAAAAGGCTGGAGTAGCCTAACTCCTCTACTGAGCTGCTCCCAAAAGTGGCCCCCATGCTAGGTTCATTCCCTTCTGGGACCTAGGTTCACCCATCATACACCTGAAATTATGAGAACAACAAGAGTGAGTCGATGACTCAGTAAGTAGAAATCCCTAATTCTCTTATAGGAGGACGTCTCGCCATCGATCGTCAGATACAAGATCACCACCCATTTGCCGATGGCAAATCAATGGCAAGATTCGTGCATTGCCTTGCTTATGCATATGAAAGGCTCACAACCGTCTATGTGCTTTCAAAAATCAAAGCCAAGGAGTTAGTGCATATGAACAAGCTTTCCAAAGATCCATGGCTTATAATCATTTCGGTCACAATAAGGGATGCATGCATCTCATGAAACTCGTTCAAGCATTAAGTGACCCACTTCAAATATATGCTCAAATTGATGCAGGGACTTAACAATACATATCAAAACAAACCCAGCTTTTGCAAGTATCACACATGTATCGGTCATGGACCACACGCGGACTTTCATTTTTCTTTTTCAGTATCATATTAGTCGAAATTAATCGACTATTCCGGTAACAACTAGGCATCGATCCCCCCTTGGAAACCGGCATCGTCCTAATCTCATTATCAAGACGACATCCAAGACAACCCCCAGGCATCGGCCTCACCTGGGTCGGCATCGTCCACGATCTCAATATCAGGACAGCATCCGGGGCTTTACCTCAAGCAATGACCCGGCATCCCCCAGCATCGGCATATAAGCCCATTGTGTGTCCATTAATTTCAAACATCAATCGATTCATTTTATCTTTAAACTTTAAGTCAAATGAAAGGCTTGAAGGTGTGCCATGCAAAGTGAATCAATGAACAACTCGTATACCTTGTTGGACTCATGCCGGATGCAATTCGGCCTTATGGTCTTGACTTGGAACTGTTCTCTCCGGCTTCGGCATCAACCCGTGACGTGTCCCAAGTAACAACACGCCTCAATATTGTCCCGGGATCAAGTGTGAGTCGTGCACCCACCTCGACACACGTCCAAAGTCGCCGAGACCATTCCTCAACATCCAGGTGTGCTCGACACTCATGTGAGATCATGAACTTACTCGATGCAACAACAAGTAATAGAAACACAACAAACATAACAATACAAAGCCAACACAAGTAAATGATGACATGATCCTAAAATTGATAAGCGTAGCACATCGCCCTATTGAAGAGTTAGGAAAATCTACTTACTACTTTTTGGACCTAGCTCCAAGATGCTCCTTTGGTGGTCGGTCGGCATCTAGGGCAGCTTGGAAGAGAATGGTGTGAAAAAGAGGAGAGAAAGGGAGAGGAAAAGAGTGAAAGGCCAAGCCTTAAAATATGAGGATGTCTTCTCCTATTTATACGCCTCTTCCTCTTAGATTTTTATGCAAACTCATGATTATGCCTAAATGACGAGTTGGCCTACCTATCTTCCCGAGTTGGTGCCTAGGTCCTTTGGTGTTAGCTTGTGATTGATCCACCTATTTGTTTGCTCTCTAAGGCTCAATCTAGGCTCATTATTGCCTATAGTGCCTAAGGGACACATAAGCCCCTTTTGTGCCTAATGTTTTCTTCTAATTGGTTGGTCTTACCTTGTTCACCAATGCTACAATCTAGGGCCATCATAACCTAAGATTCTAGGGGACACCTAAGTAGGTGACTCACCTCTCTCATTAATTGCCAAGATTTTATGCAATTATTAGGCTTAGATGTGTTGACATTAGCCAACTTGCTCTCCAAGTTTCTCCTCTTTAACACACAAAGGTCCAAAAGCATTTAATGCATTCTTATCTTCAAGCTAAGAAGTCTTTAGATTAGCCTGCTTTTCAAGTTGGGCGTGCAGCCCTCTTCCCCTCCAAGTTGGGCATGTGGTTCTCCCATTCTAAGAAGAAAACATTTTTGAGCAACTTTCGAAATCAGTACCATTACCTTTCAAACGGACTTGAAAAATTACAAAATTTCAATATGTTATAGAGAAGACCTTAGAAAACATTTTTCATGAGGAATCCAAGCCAAATTTGTTCTGTGGAAAGAGCAGAAAATCATTGAACCCAACCCAAAAATTCATCCATCGAGCAAATTCAACGGTCGGAGAGAAAGACTCATTTCGAAATCTAAATCTTCACAAAACTCTTCAAAATTTTAATATGTTGTGGATATTGATGCCATTTAAAACTTTTGTGAAGGAAGCATGTCCAAATTTGAAAGTGAAGATTTTATAAAAATTCAAGAAAGCAAATTGGTTACCATTTTCACTATATTATGCGGGTTCTATATGGTAATTGATTGGGCCTTCGTCCCGACCATTTCACCTCAAAAAAATATGAAAAATAAGTATGTTATAGATTAAGATGTTTTGAACAAATTTATGAAGGAAGTTTTTTCAAATTTGAAGCATAAAGAGCTCTATAAAATTAGAAAGTAAGAAAAATCCAGTAGTTTCGAAAAAGTTGAAAGTCAAAACCTATGAAACTCAAGGTGGCATCAAGGCTATAAGATAGCCATATTTAGCTCCAATGTGTCTTATTTTTTATGGGACACTTGACTTGGATACTTTGCTTAATTCCCAAGGTAAATCCTTGGTACTCATGATCATAACTAGAAAAATCTAGATGGAATGATACGTCAACTTCCTTTATAAGAAGCTAGGGTGTTCTAGAAAATTCCATTTTGTCATTTTCTTTCTCAAGAAAGCAGCCTGGAGAAATCCATCGTCTAGATTGGTTCCGAGGCCGGAAAATGGATCATTAAGTACACCTCAAAAAATCGAATCACGTATACCGCAAGATTCAGCCATCATGCCCCATGCTCACCCGAACCATTCCTTTGGACAGTCGATCGGCCTAAACGGTTGATTCTCCTTTGGTCAGTTCAAGGCTAATCCTAAGGCTACCCATGGCCTAACACTAAGCCAAGGCACTCATGGACCTTAAAATTTGTGACAGAATAGTCGGGTCTATCCCTGAGCTCATTCCAGTCGACACCCGATCCATTCGTATGGCTCATGGTCGGCGCATTACTGATCCATGATCGATATCATCAATTCAAGATTCATTTCCGATCACAAAGAATTAAATAGGGAATGATGCATTTTTGGTTGGAAGATGATCGCATTTGGTCAAGTCAGATCGTCCGTGTATCAATGCATAGCCGAGCAGAATCACCCGCGGCTAAGCAATGTGACCGGTTGGATCAACCCGTGATCATCTGCCAATCCAAAATCATCATGTGACCTCTTCATGATCAAAAGGTCATCTTATGAGCTAGTGATCCCATCCCATCGGTATGGTCGATAGAAAATTTACGGCCTACACTTCGACCAGTTCGTGACCAGTTGATCAGTCGGTCGGTCAGTCGGTTGGACCATGACCAATTCTTGATGCCTTATCGATCGAACCGATCAATCCCATGGCCAATGGCCCATGGTTGATCCATTTAGAATCTTATGGCCGATCCTTATGGGGTCGGTATCGAGGGTGTTACATTTAGGGACCATATTGAATATTTTCATATAATTAAGGAACCAAATTGAACATGTATCGAATGTCCAATGACCACATTGAATAATTTAAAAGTTTAGGGATCACATTGCACAATGGGCTAAAATTTAATAATCACGCTGAATTTGGTGGTCAAGTTGTGGTCCCCTGAGAGCTTGAGCAAACTTTGGTAACTTTTTGTCACGCCCTGACCCGCTCCAGGCTCGCAACAACCCACACCATGGCTTTTCACTTAGGTCATTTGCTTGCAACATTTCAGGACACGTCGTCGACCCATTCATTTTACCTTTTAATTATATACAAGCAGAAGCAAAATAAACATCTCCCAACTATTAACAAACAATAGGGATAGTGTAAGGCATACATTAGAACACACACACACACACACACACACACACACACACACACACACATATATATATATATATATATATATATATATGCTTCTACTGTCAAACATAATCTTTCCTTACATCAAAAGCTTAACTATTTACATGTCCACGTAGCGGATTTCTTCATACTTGTTCAAGTATCGAGGTTGGGTTTAACCTAGCACCCCTATTCTACGAGGGCGACCTTACAAAGTGGTATCTCATACACGTCTAGTACACGTCAATCTCAAAGTACTTCGACTTGGGCTCGGATAGTTATGATTAGGGCCTGAAAAAGTTAAACAACGAGGAGTGAGATAAACTCAACGAGTAAACTCCCTAAACCTCACGTAGGGAAGCTGTTCACCTCAAAAACGCTCTAAACGTGCAAGTTATCTAATGATGGCAGATTAATAGTAAAGCATCTCATGCTTTGCCCTAATTATAAATAAAAATGATCATCTCACCTTCTTAAGTCATCATAATGAAGCACGTAAGCAATTCTTATGACACTTTCCATATTCACGAGTCAAATACAAGAGCGTGCAACATATTATAATCATGCACCCATGCCATGCTATAATCTAGAATTGCTCATATATCGATCTTAGGTCACAGGTGTGCCGACTGTAGCATCACTTTTCAAAATATACATTCATGCACTCATGCACTTTACACACGTGGTGTCTCGAGAATTGCATGGCATCCCATACTACCATGCAACCCTCGAAACCATGCTTTCAGATTATTACGGCCGCTTAGGGCCCAAGGCCAATCCGAAGGTTCACAGTCATTTGGTGTAACCAGACATCGTTTCGCCCCACCAAACACAGCATCGTCCCACATAAACGCATCAAACGGCATTCCTATAAGGAGCTTTATTCCGAAATCCATCCGCCAATGGCATCCCATTGACTTGGAGGCATTCGAACTTAATTGGATATCGTCCCGTGTAAAACGCATCAAGACGGGTTCACACCCCCACGTAAAATGCATCAGGATCTTTAGTTGATCACACGGGCATACCATCACCCAACTAATTTCATATCTTTCTCATTAATCAAGTATGAATGCCTCTATAACGTGCCGGGTGGAGTGTGTCTCATGACTTATTTAAAGTACATCAATAAAATATGCTGAGCATGAAATAAGAATCCATGGCGTAACCTGTTACATTGAGCATCGGCCTAAGTCCAATCCGGATCGGAAATGATAGCCTCAATATCGCATTGAGACTAAGGAAGGACAGATCCTTCGTGACATGATCACCGACCTAGTACTAGACTTAGCTCGGGAACGATACGTCTTAGTATTGCACCAAGACTAAGAAAGGACCGACTCGTTGTGACTTGATCACTGATCTAGTACCGAACTTGGTTCAGGAACAATACGTCTCAATGTCGCCAATCCCAAGAGAGTGACTTGACCCGACGTGCTTCCTTGCATGTCCAAGAACCATCATATATCTCGTCTCGGAGGCTCAAGGTGTTCTCACTCATCGACCATAGACGATGAACATAACATATGTATAATAATAACTTCCAATGAACGCATATAATACATTGTCATCATAATCTATTCAAGACTTATTTAAATAGCATACTTTATTATAAAATCACATCATGTATGACATATCACCATAATATGATTCATCACCCCATTATGGCATATAATGTAGAATAAATTATCATACTTGAACATAAGTTATAAAAAAAAAAAAATCACTTATCACATGCCATCATAAACTATTCGATAACTCATCTTTTATTAATATAACTTATCATAATACCATAATGTATTTTAATAGCATGCATTATCACAATATCACTTCAAGAAACACATATCACCAAATGATAGTCTATCACCCTATTATGGCATATTATAAGAACATATCACACTTCACTTATCATAACCTAATAACTTATTGCGTAACTACTTATCACGTAACTTATCAAACCAAGAAGTGATAATCTATCGGTAAAGATCGATAACCTATGGCCCTAAACATGATAACCTATCGTCCAAATCTTCATAACTCATTGTCCAAAACTCGATACCCTATCGCCCAAATCTCGATAACTTATCATCCAAAACTCAATAACTTATCGCCCAAATCTCGATAACTTATCGTCCAAAACTTGATAACTTATCATTCAAAGCTCAATAACGTATTGTCCAAAACTCATAACCTATCGGAACTCAATGATCACTTATCACATAAAATCCACTTATCACATCAACAAAACACCATTTAACCTTAATCTCACTCTAAATTACTTCCAAAATGCAACAACAACCCTAATTAAGGGCTAAAAAGCCACTCACATCCAAATCCAAGCTTTAACGAGCGTTAGGAAAGGTGTAGTGAGGCTGGACAGCGGTTGTAGGTTATTAGTCACGCCTCTACAGCATACGTGGGAGGGTCGGATGGCAGCTCAGGCGACGACACTGCGGCGGAAGGCCTCCCTTAAGCCAATGGTGTCCAAATCACCAACAAAGGGGGAGAGAGAGAGAGAGAGAGAGAGAGAGAGAGAGAGAGAGAGAGGGCTGCTGTGAGGGGCTGGACAGCAGCTTCCTCAGCTTTAAAGCTTCGACTTAGCGATGGGAATGACGATGCGAAGGGTGATTATAGGGTGACGGTTGTGGTGGTTAGTTATTGATGAGTCTGGAGAGGAAAATGAAAGAGAAATGGATATGAACAAAGGAAGAGGATGAGGGAAATTCGTCCAAATGGTAGAGAGAGAGAGAAAGTGAGAGAACATTAGAGAAGAGAGAGAGAGAATTGCTATGGGAACCAAGGGAATGAGAGGAGAGAGAGAAGGAGGAAGAAATCTTGCCACTAATGGCATTGTACTTGAAATCCCCCCAAACCCTCTCAACCTAGTGTTTTTACTTGGAGGGGAAGCATTTATAAGGAGAGAAATCCAAATCATTAATGAGGTAGATATGTACATGGGTTAATAAGTCTAGGATAGGCTTTACATTAAACTAGGTTGTCCTTTCCCCATTCTTCAAACTCATTGACGTCCCCTTCCATGCCATTTCCTATCTTGTCCATTTATCCTTAGTTGAATAAGAGAGCAATTCAGTCATTTTACCAAGATTGCGCACTATTCACTCACTATTCACATACTTGAGTGCAATTAATGTTAAGATCTTACAATGATGGCTTGATGAGATTGGAGGGTCCATAGCCCTCCCTTGGGCCGCCCATCATGGGCGTGAGCCCATTTGGGCCTTCCTTCGTGGGCTTGGGCCTATTGGGCCATCCAACATAGGCTTGGGCCCAATCAAGTTCTCGTTCGTGGCCCGCTCCTAACTTTTCGAATCTCTGCGTTCCGTCGATGAGAATTCAAGTCTTTATTTCATAATAGCCTTCTCGACATTTTCTTGGTCCATTTTCATTTATCTAAAAATTTAGGATTTACCAATAAGTGAGGACTTTGATAAAGCAATATCCAATGGTGGTCTCTTAATCTTCTAAAATCTGATACCCTTAACTGAATTAGAGTTTGTGGTTGAAATCTATCGATTGCGGCTTTAGCAAAATTGAAACCAACGTGCACCCTTTAGGGGTTTCATGAGTTCGACCCGTGGTTGATTCGATGTCAATCTACATTTGAGTCTTTTCAATTCATGGATGATCCTCGATTGTCATGTAATTGTGAGGGGTCAATTGCTCATTCCGAAGTACGCGATCATTTGGAATTGGTTTAGAGTCGTTCATAATTAATATAGTAATCGTGCAGAATCACCCACAATCCGATTATATACTATTATCAAATCGATCTATAATCATTCATGGATCGGTCTGAAACGGCTAAGATTGTCTCTCATCGATACTTATAGTCGAATTGTCAATCTATGGTTGAGTTCTTTGATCGTGCGCATCGAAATCCTAATTTGCATTTCCCAATAGGTTTAACACTCTTGAATGGTTCACGAACTAATTCAAAGTCTAAGGCTGCATTTGGTTCAACTTTAGAAATGGGCCTTGGGAAAATGTAAATATCTTCGATCTAAAGGGCTTTAGGAAAATGCAAATTACGTTTAGTAAAAAATTATTTGCAAAGCTATGTTGATATAACGAGTGTTTGGCAAATATTTTTTTTATATAGGGTTTTGGATTTATTTTTTCTTTTTTATTAAAAAATATTAAATTCTTTGCCAACTCTAGTGAAGATAATGGTAGTTTTGGAATACTGAGAGGTAAAATCGAAAAACTAAAAAAATTATGATAATAGTTTTGAAAAGAAAAAAGTAGTTTCAGCGTTTGGCCAAATACTGAAAGCCCAAAATTGGTCCCTTTCAGCATTGGGTTTTCAGCTTTTCCAATACTAACATTGACTGAAAGCCTATTGGACAGGCTTGCCAAACATTCTAGCATTTCCCCAAAGGGCTTTGGAGGCTGGAAACTTTTTGGGAAAGTTGAACCAAATGCATTCTAATTCTGTTAATTGCGCATTGGTAGAAGTAAACCCATTATCGTATCCTGAATAGGGTTGAATTTTAAGGATGTCACACTTTTCTAATGAGACCCATGATATGTCCCTAGTAAAAGGAATTTTTAGATCTATCCTTTTGTCTATTTGGTGTGAAGGCTACAAAGATCGCTCCAAAAGAGATTATGAATAAATGATTTATGAACTTTACTCCAATGTGGAATGTGATTATTAAACTTTTAATTTGTTCAATATAGTCCCCCAACAATATAAAAATTTTCAGTGTTATCATTCTATTAATTTAAGTCCGAGGACAACATTGAACATTTCTATATAATCTATAAAATTAATCAAAAATGTACCAAAAATTCGATAATCACATTACATAATTTAAAAGTTCAATGACCATAGTGTACATTAGGCAAAAGCTTAGCAATTACATTGAATTAATTAAAAGTTCACGGACCATATTGTACATTAAGTCAAATTGGCCATACTTCATGAATCGGTTACAACATTTTTCCTTTCCCGAAACATTGATTGACTTGGCTCTTCAGTAGCACCGACATTGATACGCAACACACGTTTGACACGACACGACATAACATAGTACACCAACACATTATTTTTCAAAAAATAGAGAATTTTGATACATTGAGACACATTGTATATTAAATGTATATATTTATATATACATGATAAATTATCATTTTTATGATTATGTTAATCAAATTAATTTAATTCAAATTCATAAATAAATAAATAATAAACGCGGATAATGAATTGACACTAAAAATATTAATCAACTATTAATATCATTCATTGTTTCAATTTGATAAGTTCAACTCCATTCCAATAATCCATAAAACTCGTTTAAAAAAAAAAAAACAATCCACATTTTGAACTCGCATGTCAGAGTGTATTGGAAAAGAAGAGGAAAAAACAAATTTGGGAATGAATTGTGTCACGGGAAGTGCGAGTTAAAAGAGAAAAGAACACAATATTTTTCTTCTTCCCTTCTTTATTATTTTTTATAAATTTACATTTCGACCATTCATTTATTGAAAATTTTTAAAATTGATCTGTGTGTATCGGAATTACATGTCGGAATTTCGAGCATGCATGTTGGAATTCCAAACTTGCTTGACAGTTAATTAGGTGCTGAATATTCCGACACCTGTTGGTCGAATATTAGAGAGTGTTCGATACGACATAAAAATTCACGGAGAGTATGGGGCTGTTTGTTTAAATTTGTTTATGTTCCCGGGAACACAAATTTTTTTCTTTTGTTCCAGGGAACAAAAAAAGAACAGAAACACATTAAAAGCCGTCAACGGACCCCTCAGGATGAATGGGAAACTCCTCTCCTTTGGGCGTTTTTTGCTCCTGTTCATCCCAGCCGATCTTCTGCTCCTCCCGGTCGCTATAGGCCTTCGTTTGGCTCGAGATTTGGAGGCATGTTTCATCTGTCGTGCCTCTTCATTTTCACCGAACGATTTCTTCTGATTTAGTCTCAAGAACGAGATCGAAGCTACCCTAGATTGGCTTGATTCGCTGCTACTGCTGTCTGCTTGGGCTCTGCTCACGTAGGCTGCCATTGCTTCTTTAGGGGTCCTTGTGGGGGAGGTTGGACTTCTCACCCCTTTCCTCATTCCGATTAGCCCCTACCTTGGTTGTGTTCGAAGCTGCTCTACGTCCCGTCGCTTCGCTGCTACGGCTGTCTTCGCGAGCTCTGTTCATGCGGGCTGCTAGTGTTGGTTGGCGGGGCTTTGTAGTGGTTCTTCGGCTCTTCAGCCCTCTTCAGCCCGGTTCTTCTCTCGCCCTGCTACTGCCTTGGTCGAGTTCGGAGCTTCTCCAGGACCTGGCGTTTCGTTGTTGCAGAGACCTCCTCGGGCTCTGTTCATGCAGATTGCCGGAGCTAGTTCGTGGGGCTTTGCGGTGGTTTTTCAAATCTTTAGCATACCTCTTCAGCCCAGTTCTTCTCTTTCCCTGGTATGGTCCCATTCTTTGCAATGCTTGTACCATAGAAGGGTTTGGACTGTGTAGAGGACTGCTGGTGAGTTATGGCTTCTTCATTCGGTTGTGGTGGGTGGAGTGAGTAATGAGGTGCAACCCGGTTCTGGTTTTGAGGAGGGGCTTAGCCTTTCTTCCCGTATTCGTTTGGGCCAGCCTTCCCTGGCCATGGGTAAGGTCCTTGCTGTTGCTTTAAAGGAGAAGCAAGATCCCCCGAAGTCTTTGGCCCGTGCTGGACGATCCAGAGGATGTAGCCGTGCAAGGTCTACTTCTAAGAGACCTCAACCCCCTCATAGCCAACCGATCAGCTCGAAACCCCCCTTGCCCGTTCTTGGGCGAGCGTTGCTAGGCTTGCTGCCGAGGGGTACGATCTCACTTATGTACCCCCTTCCTTCGAGGAGGATGGCCCGGCTGTTAATCTCTCGGAAGAGGTGCTTGATGCAGTGGATCCTAAGTGGTATGAATGCCTGGTTGGTTATTTCATGGGGAGAAAGCTCCCGTTTCATCTCATGGAGCAATCGCTCAAACACACTTGGGGGCCGAAGTTAGTCGAGGTCTTGGCCAACAATCAGGGGTTTTTCTTCTTCCACATTCCCGATCTGTTATTCCGGAGGAAGTTTTTGGAGGATGGGCCTCTAACGGTTGCAAGGGTGCCACTTATTTTGCAACAATGGAAGCCACTTTTAGAGCGGAAAAGAGACAAGCAAACTTCGGTGCCGATTTGGGTTAGATTGAAAAATCTAACCTTTGATTTGTGGACCGCGCCGGCAATTAGTGCTATTGGAAGCGCCGTTGGAAAACCCCTCTATGTGGATCAACGTATGGAACAAATGAGGATGATTTCCTTCACAAGGGTGTGCGTGCAGATCCAAGCCAACCAATCAAGAGTGTCTTCGGTGAAGGTAACCTTAAATGGAGTGACTCGATCGGTTGCTATTGAATATGAATGGAGACCGGTTGAATGCTCTAGGTGTGGAACTTTTGGACACAATTGTGCTGCTACTCCTGCGGTCCTAAAGTCAGCGGAGGTCTCGCAGCAAGATCAGACTCGTCCCACCTCCCTTGCTGTAGCCTGCCTTCCCAATCCTACTTCGGTACTAGTGGATGGGCCTCCAAGGCTGGCGGCCTATTCGCCTCAAGGTCAGGCCAACCCCTCCCCTCCCCCCCCGGCCGCTTCTTGGTTGCCCGAACCGCTCCAGTTGGGGTGGATGGACCGGTGACGCCAACCTGGCATGGATACAAGTTAAGGGAAAGGAGAAGAAGCCTCCCCCTTTTATCGAGTTAGTCTCGTCCTTACCAGTCACTTCGAGTGAGGAGGGGCGCTTGCTAAAGATGAAGGCTGCAATTATTGAGAGGAGTTTGCCCTCCACATCAACTTACAGGACCCAGAGAAGCTTGCAGATCCTCACAAAGACGGATGTCTCCCACCCCGCCGTAGTGGATGATCCGTCCAGCCCTAGTGTGAAGTCTGAAAGTGTATCCAACCATGTTGGCAATTCAAATGATGACCTACTCTCCCTTTGTTTGTCGCTGAAGGCCCCTCCGTCTAGTTCGATGGTTGTGACCATGCAGGACAAGCGTCTGGCTCTGTCTCCAAACTCACCTCCTCCTCCACCCCGTGCGGCATCGCCTCCTTCTAGGGCAAGCCCCCGAAGAGGAGGTAACCCTTGGTCATTCTCCTTTCTTATATATATATATATATATATATATATATATATATATATATATATATATAGGTTGTTGGAAAATTATGGGCCTTGTTAACCCCATCAGACAGGCGGAGGTCCGCAATCTTGTCGTTTCAAATCAATTGTTGTTGGTTGGTCTTTTGGAAACGAATGTACTGCAAACTCTCTTCAATTCCATTTCTGGGAGACCGTTGAGGGACTGGTGCTGGCTTGCCCACTATGAATTCTCCCCTAGGGGTAGGATTTAGGTTGGTTAGGACCCCTCAAAGGTTAACTTTGAAGTTCTCGCTATTTCCAGTCAGGCGGTTCATGGGTTTCTTAAGCTGTGGGACTCGGAAGTGTCCTGCTGTGTGTCAGTTATTTATGGGGAGCACTCTGTTACACTCCGGAGACAACTTTAGGGGGATATTACCTCTAGAAGTAGTGCCTTACAGAATTCAGTTTGGCTAGTGATGGGTATTTCAATGCTATTAAGGACCCCTTCAACGGGGTTGGTGGCTCTGATGCTTGGATCCCGTGCTTCGATGATTTCGGACAGTGCTTGGCGCAGGCGGAGCTGGAAGACCTTAGGTAAGTTCGCTTCAGATACACGTGAACAACCTCCTCAAGTTCTACTAGAAAGGCTAGGAAGATTGATCGAGTCCTTGTGAACTCTAGGTGGTGCTTAAATTTCTCGTACTCAGAAGCTTCCTTTCTCGCCCCGGGTATTTCAGATCATACACCTATAGTGGTTAAAGTGCTTAACCCGATTCTTTGGAGGAAACCCTTCAAGTTCTTTGATTTTTGGATGAAGCATCCCGAGTTCAATGCAATTGTTACTATTACTCGAACTTGGGAGGACCCGGGGGAGGGAGTACCTATGTTTAGGCTTGTGCACAAGCTTAAGGCTCTCAAAATTCGTCTCAAGCAACTTAATAGAGAATCTTTCTCTAATATATATGCCAGGACGTTAGCAGCGAGGGTTGCCTTGGAGAACACGCAAGACGATCTTCAGAGGGATCCCTTCTCGGTTGACCTTGCGAAGTTGGAGAAGGACTAGCAGCGTATCTTTGCTAACCTTCAGTCTAGTGAGGAGTCTTTCTTCAGACAGAAATCAAGAGTCAGGTGGCTCAAGGAGGGAGATCGCAACACCAAATTCTTCCATTAGTACGTAAAAAAGAGACAATTGTGGAATATAGTTCTTTCTGTTCTGGATTCCTCAGGTAACCAAATCACCGAGCCGCAGTTGGTTCAGCAGCGTTTTATGAAGTATTTTTAGGACCTTCTAGCGCCGCGAGTGGAGCAAGGAGGGCCTTCGATTGGGGAGATCCAGGAGACTATCCGGCATCCTCTTTCAAATGACCAGGTTAGCTTTCTTGCTCGACCGGTCACTAAGGTGGAGATCCGGGATACTTTCTTCTCTCTAGCTAGGGGTAAGGCCCCTGGGCCGAATGGCTTTATGGTTGAATCTATAAGGAAAATTGGGAGATGGTTGGACAGTTGGTCACAGCAACAGTGATGGATTTCTTCGTCACGAGAAACTCTTGAGGGAGATAAATAACATCATTCTGGTGCTTGTGCCTAAAGTGCCAAATGTGACTTCTATTGATGATTACAGGCCCATCGCCTGCTGCAACACCATTTATAAATGTATCACAAAGGTGCTGGCTAATCGAGTTGCAGCTGTTCTAAAGAGTGTTATTAGCCCTTTTGAAAGTGCATTTGTAAAAGGCAAGCGGATCAAAGACAATATCTTGATGGCTCAGGAACTCTTTTCTGGTTTCCACTTTGAACCATACCTTTCCAAGTGTGCGGTTAAGATAGACTTCAGGAAAGCTTATGACATAGTTGATTGGGGTTTCCTTAAGAGATTTCCTCCTTGCTTTTGCCTTTCCCGACTTTGTGACCCGACTTATTATGATATGTGTGCGCACTCCCATGTTTTCCATCGCTTTGAACGGGGAACTTCATGGTTACTTTGCGAGTGGACGCGGCCTTCGCCAAGGTGATCTTATCTCTCCACACCTGTTTACGTTGGTTATGGAAGTGTTGTTTGGAATTCTATTTAGGTGCTCTTCCAAGCCGGAGTTTAAGTTCTTCTGGAGATGCAATGCGACGAATCTCTCGCATCTTTTCTTTGCAGAAGATGTTTTTCTCTTTTGTGAGGCGAACTTAGCTTCGGTTAGTCTTCTCAAAGAGGGCCTCCAAACCTTCTCGGCGTGGAGTGAATTGAGTCCAAATCCTTCCAGAAGTGAGATATTTTTTGCTGGTGGTTCGCATTCTTTAAGGAATCAGATCCTCCTCGATCTTGGTTTCCAGGAAGGCAAATTACCAGTGCGCTACCTGAGAGTTCCTATCATCACCTCGAGGCTCAGTAAGGCGAATTGTTGCGTTCTCGTCAGTCGTACTATTACGAGGGTTCAAGCTTGGACTCACCGTTTTCTTTCTTTTGCTGGCCGACTTCAGCTTATTAGGTCAGTCCTTCATGCTATCCAAGCCTACTGGGCGAGTGTTTTAATATTACTTATAGTTGTGCTGAACCAAATTGAGAAAGTCCTTAGACAATTCCTGTGGAAAAGATCGGAATTGGGTAGAGGGGGAGCTAAGGTTGCTTGGGAGGATGTTGTTAGAGAAATCTTCTTAAGGTGTTTTGAAGTCGACAAAACGTTTCCATCAGTCTAGTCTGAAGACTTGCAGACTCTATTGACAAAGTCTGAAGACCTCTAGACTCAAGATTCAAAGTCTACCTTCATTGACAGTTTCCAAACCGACGAAGTTAAAGTTCTATTTTGATAGATTAAAGCATATCGTTATGGATTTGATTCGTTTGGTTAAGGAATATCTCACGGCTGGAGTTAGCACTTCAAGATCTGTTATTCGTATTCGAGTAATCTAGATCCTCTATATCCGCGAATTATACTTAGAAGGTTCTACGTATGGAAACCTAGATCCTGATTGTATGGGCGAGCAGGATTGATGGGCTATCGTCATTTTCCTTGAATAGCTCGAGATCTCTCTAATTGATTCTGTCCAACGGGTTGATTGGAAGAACTTCTTTGGAAGGTGCCAACGGTATTGAAGGCATAAAGAAGTATATAAGGGAGACGTTCAAGTTGTTCAAGAGTGCCCGATAGAAAAATTTCAAAGTCTGAATCTCTTTGTTCTTTTGCGATCTTATTCGTTGAGCTATACTTGTAATCAAAAGAAAGACTGAATTTTGGTGAGACCTTGAGGAAGTGTAGTAAAGTCTCTACACTGTGGAATCAAGGACGTGAGACTGTAAATTCTCTTTTAATTCTTAGTGAAATCCAGCCGTTGGGCTGTCCGTGCGGGAGAGTGGACGTAGGCTTGGTCTAAGCCGAACCACTATAAACTTGGAGTCTTGATTCTCTATCCCTAATCTTTTTATTTTATATTGCATCTTCATACGTCTATTATTGTTTACAATCTCTTAGTCTATCAATCGTTAAAAAATTAATCTATTCTGTTACGATCAGCAAAAATCACTTTGATCACCTATTCACCCCCCTCTAGGTGCTTGTACTAGTCCTGTCAGATGTGTGCCTCCCAAAAGTGGAAGGAGGCCTTGGTATCCGGAGGCTTCAGGATTGCAACAAGGCCGCCACGCTGAAGCATATCTGGCTCCTGTTTTCAGACAAGGAGGCTTTGTGGTGTAAGTGGATTCATTCCACGTTTTTAAAATCAAGGAACTTTTGGGTTGCTAAAAAACGCACTTTCTATTCTTGGACTTGAAAGAAAATCTAATCTTTCAGAAGTGAGGTCCGAAATTCTTTCTTTTGGAGGATTGGGGACGGCCTCTCTACCTCTCTTTGGTTTGACAACCGGCACCCTAGGAGTCCACTGAACTTAATCTTTTCAGACTCAATCATCTATAGTTCCAGACTATCTAGGTAGGCGACAGTGGCAGATCTTTTCTCTGATGTCGGGCAACCTCTTAGGTTGGTGCTTGAGTCGTGGGATCACCCTTTCTCGAGCCTCACTCAGAACTTGGATTGCTTTTGTGGGAGGGAGAGTTCGTCAGGCCGGTTCACTGTTGCTACGGCTTGGGAGACCTTTAGGCGGAAGAGGATTCGGGTCCAATGGCATACGTTCGTCTGGAACAATGCAATGGCACCGCGGTATCAACTAAACTTGTGGCTTATGGCCAAGTGTAGGCTTCCCACACAGGCGCTATTATTGTCTCATGGCAGATAGATAGTGGTGCTTATGCCTTCTGCAATGAGGTGCCTGATTCTATGGACGACTTGTTTTTTGGTTGTCGTGTTATGACCGGGGTTGCTTTCTTTTAGGCGGCCAGATGCAATCTACCTTGGCATAACAGGTCATGGGAGGAGAATCTCCATTGGGCCACTACCTTGCTGATGGGAGATGATTTTTATAAGTGCATAGCTCGTTTTTCCTTTGGAGCGCTTTATCATATTATTTGGAAAAACAGGAACAATATCCTTTTCAGAGAACAACCCCTTGCTATTTTGGCTATGAAGAACCATCTTTTTAAAGTGGTCAGAGATAAGGTGATCACTTTTAGGAATGTCAAAGATAACTTCAAGAATAGAAGGTTGCAGATTTAACGACCCAGGCCCCACTGTGTAATTTGTCCACTTTGGACACTAAGTCCCCATGGCTTTAAAACGCGTCACACAGGTTAGAGGGACCAAAGCCTTATAAACTAGCCCAGGACTCCCCCCCTAAGCGATGTGGGACTAGAGAGGACCCATTCTCCTTCCCTAGGCTGTCACACTCTCCACCTCTTAAGAACACATCGTCCTCACTGTGGCCCCACACGCAGTCGGGAGTCAGCTCTGATACCATTTGTAACGACCCGGGCCCCACTGTGTAATATTGTCCGCTTTGGACAGAGTTCTCACGGCTTTAAAACACGTCACCCAGGTTAGAGGGACTAAAGCCTTATAAACTAGCCCAAGACTCCCCCTAGGCGATGTGGGACTAGAGAGGACCCCTTCCCCTTCCTTGGGCTATCACAGCAGAGGAGCTAGGGCATTGACCCGGTCATCTTCTCTGGGGATCCTTAGATGCTTCCTTTTCAGCTGGTGCATGTTTGTTTCAGGCCTTGGGAGCAGCAGCTTGCTATTTTTTGCGATTGCTCTCTTCCATAGCCGAGGGTTTTTTTGTGTTTATGAGGGCCGGTTGTTCATGCCGTGCTTTCGTGTCCCTTAGTGTTTGCTATTTTTGGTTGCTGCTTGTGGCTTTTACATCCCGGTCCTCTCCACCTCTTAAAAACACAACGTCCTCGCTGTGGCCCCACACGCAGTCAGGAGTCAGCTCTGATACCATTTGTAATGACCCAGGCCCCACTGTATAATATTGTCCGCTTTGGACACTGAGTTCTCACGGCTTTAAAACACGTCACCCAGGTTAGAGGGACTAAAGCCTTATAAATTAGCCCAGGACTCCCCCCTAAGCGATGTGGGACTAGAGAGGACCCCTTCCCCTTCCTTGGGCTGTCACAGCAGAGGAGCTAGGGCATTGACCCGGTCATCTTCTCTAGGGATCCTTAGATGCTTCCTTTTTCAGCTGGTGCATGTTTGTTTCAGGCCTTGGGAGTAGCAGCTTGCTATTTTTTGCGGTTGCTCTCTTCCCTAGCCGAGGGTTTTTTTGTGTTTATGAGGGCCAGTTGTTCATGCCGTGCTTTCGTGTCCCTTAGTGTTTGCTATTTTTGGTTGCTGTTTGTGGCTTTTACATCCCGGCATCATTCCGTTCATAACGTTCTATCGTCTTGAGTGTAAGTTTGATGCCGTGATCTTTTGTACAATTGGTCATTGCTCTATATTTTATTACCTTTCACAAAAAAAAAAAATGAAAACGCGTTTGTTTACACTTTTATTTCCGGAAACAAAAAATCTATTTTTTTGTTCCCGGGAACAGATTTGGAACAGAAACAAGAAATAGAAAAAACTTGTTTCTTGTTCCTGGGAACAATTCCGAGAAACACTTCTTCTTTTCTCATTTTTCTTCTTCTTTTTTCTTCTTCTTTCTTTTTTGGCCGACCGCCGGCCTCGGCCATGGCCGAGGACCGACCGTTGAGGGCCAGTGACCTCACCGGAGCATCGCTGGCCCTTGGAGAGGCCGCCGGTCCTCATCGACTGTTCACCGGCCATGGCCGAGGCCGGTGACCGGCCAAAAGAAAGAAAAAAAATAAGAATATTAAAAAATTAAAAGAAATAAAAAGTTATACAAGTTTACCAAACGTGTTTCTGTTCTTTTTCTATTTCAGGAACAAAAAATTTGTGCAGTTACCAAACGCGTTCTTCTATTCAAAAATTGTTCCTCGGAACAGAAATAATTTTCTATTTCTGTTCCTGAGAATAATATTTTAACAGAAACATTACTAAATGCGCCCTATAAAAGCGTGATGTTGCAATCCTGCTTCACATGGTGCGCGCGATTTCTCTTGGAAGATAATCACCGTCGTACTGGAAACGGCGAGGACTTCCAAGAAAATCGACCAAGTTCGCCTTGGCCTTTGATTGCGGGTATCAGTATAAAGATTGAGGACGTTGAATTAGGTGGAGTTGCCGACAAAGCCTCCAATGATTGATTTGACCAGACGGAGCCATTAACTCCCGGACACCTTGTACTGCAGTTGCTTTTAGTGGATTTTTTACAGGGGAAGCTCCGCGTCCTCCAACTATACGACCCACAACTGAGAGTCACATGAAATACAAAGCTAACAAATTTTGATACAAATATCTTATTTTTCAAACTTTATTAGTACGTCGTCACGTGCGTCGCACGTCCCACAGGATAAGAAGATTATTCTACAATATACATGAGAACCAAATTATGCGAAAGCATTTCGACCACAAAAAAAAAAAAAAAAAATTATGCTAAAGCATGATTTTGAGTATTTTTTCCATTCTGCCTCAGGTATTAATTAGAAAGTACAATGATTACTAACTTAGAAAAGGACACGACAATCATCTATCTAATAAAGTCATACGTGAACTCGCATCCGTCAAGATTTAATGAGAAACGAGAAACGCTCTTGAGAGAGACATGATATATTTATAAGCAAATTTCAAACAAAAACATCAACAAAAGAGAAACAAAACTGATGAGTGCAAAAATCCTGAACATCAACCGATTAATTAAAGGTGGGATGATTTTTTAGAAGGAGACGGTTTGCTGGTTATTCATTGATCATATGTTCCAAGAATTTTTATTTTTTAATTCGAATTTTTTTTAATTTCCTTTTTCTTTTTTAATTCGAATTATTTTTAATTTCCTTTTTCTTTTCTATTTCTTTTTATTTTCTTTGTTTCCCATCTTCTTCTTTCTTGGCTAGTCGTCAGTCATTGCTAGGCGAACCTCGAGCTCATCGATCTCAAGCTCGCGCTCTGCACTCTTACTTATCATTTTCTTTATTTACTCTACCTGCAGTTGTACATTACTCAAGCGAATGGCTCTACATGCTTTGCTTCTTTTTTATTTTGTTTATTAGAACACAAAAAACGCAGGGGAGAATAGGTCACTGAACTGGAAGATTCTCATTAGAGTTGTACATGCTTTGCTTCTTTTCTCTTTTGCTTCATTTTAAAATCCATACGAACATTTTTTACAGTAAATGAGCGTTTGACGACAATTAGGGAACAAAGATATGAAGCAAGTTTGCCCGGATTTAAAGACAAATTCATATTTGATGGATTTATAGGTCGGTAAGTGATGCATGCTTAAGTGGTAAAATCTTAAAAAATATTTTCCTTATCGAACACCGGAAAATATTTTCCGAAACATTTTCAGGTTTTAGCCAAACACCAAAAAATATTGTCATTTTCTTGAAAAATGACTTTTGGGAAAATATTTTCCGGAAATGGCCCATTTTCCATAAAACGAACGGACCCTTAATCTTAACCGATTTTCCAAGTTTCAACTTATCCTCCATTCTAGCGATCTTAAGAGCCTTCTGGCAGACGGGTAAGCCCTGGTCATTCCAAGATTCCAATATGACCCCTGAACGGATGCATGTTGTATCTTGGTAAAAGGCTGTGAATTGCCCTACTGCCAGGCCTTGATCATCTTCGGGCAACTGAACAACCGCAACATCTTCCTGGCCATTCTCACCCAACTCTAAAGACAAACTACAGTTGTAGAAACCAGGACCGTGTCTCACCTATTAATAGCAAAAGTAAAGTGAAAAACACTGGGAAAATTGTAAATACACAGTATATGCCCAAAAAAAGATCATTCATTAGACAGGCTGATCAGTCATATTTCTTTGCTGAAGCGTGGTAATTATTTGGTCAGTGAAGCTGCCAAACTGAGGGTGTGTCTGGGGTGACTACTGTCAATCTTCAGCTTACAATTGTAGTGTTCTGAGATTTAATTCCTCTTCATTACACGCCTTAAAGTTTTAAGACCATATAAGTTGTCATCTAAAGTCATGGAAATCATGTTGAATACCTACACAATTTTTCCAACAATAAAAATTGATTTTCAATTTTGGTGGGGAATTAGAATAAGTAAACAGCTTGAGCATAACTGTTGATCTTTTGTTCAATTTTAGCTTAGAAGAAAGGCCGACAATAAATACATGCCTGGGTAGATATGGAGGAGAGCCGTGAGACTCATTTATAATCTGTTAAACAGATCCATGTGACTGGGACCATTGTACCGATTAGACCTCAATAATGCTGATGGGATGTATTGCTAATTTTCCGACAGATCCACGTACCAATGGTCCGCCCACACATAACCGAGATGCGAAAACGGAGTTGAATACCTTGCATTGAGGTGACTGATATCAGTTGGAGGTGCCCCAGTAAGCCATTTAAGAGAGCCAACACGAAAAAGACGCCTCCTTTCAAGGGAAACGACAGCCTTGACGAGTGATGGGAAGAAAGAAACGGGAAATGACAGGCCTTTTTTTGTTAGAAAATTAAATAAGTAATGTTAAAAAATAATTTCAAAAAATTAAAATACTGAATATTAAATAATGATCAATTTTAGTCATCATGTAAGATTATAGATTTATATAACTAAGTTCATTTTAATCTTTTGATAGTCATTAGTTTCACCGATAATTTTTATTAAAGTTATAAACATGTTCCCAAACATGGATAAGTATTAACTATAAATATGTCTTTCGAATTCCTTATGAATAAATTTATTAATATAAATTCATTTTAAGCTCTTATTTTATTATTTATTTTTTTGTGAATTCAAATCAAATTAATTAAAAATAAAAATATTCATTTAATATATAACGTGTGTCACAACGTGTCGGAAATTCTATTTTTGAAAAATGATGTATCCGCGTAATAGGTAATAGGTCGTGTCGTGTCGCGTATCGGTCTTATTTAGATTGGAATGGAGATGATTAAGAATTTATTTATCTAGCAAATAATATTTTATATTTGATTTCGTATGAGTAAATACGGATATACCGCCACTAAAATGGAGCCATGGGAGAAAACCGCTTCAACAGGCGAATCAGACATGGCGTGCAGACGGCCTTTTGCTGGAAGTCCAACGGACTCGAGACTGTTCGCGTCGACCCAACCAACTTCAAGCCCCGAGAGAGAGAGAGAGAGAGAGAGAGAGAGAGAGTGGCGGCGGCAGGTGGCTTGGAGCGCGGCGGAAACTTCCATTTCCGAGCACCGGGTAAGACAATTTCAGCCCGGAATATGTTGATTTTGGAGGTTTCCGCTGTAAAAGTTTCTAGTTTTTTTAGTCTGGACCGTAATGAGTTCACTTTGCTGGCACATTGCCGGCGAAGTTCCGGCTGATCAGTGGTCAATTGGTCATAATATGAGCTCCGCACGCCGCTTCGATTCCGTAGGATTAGACGGCTGGTCGTGTCAGGCAGTTATGTGCTCGGAATTTTGTGACGGCCCAAAAGTCACGGGAGTGATCCCTATGGCGAGAATGGAAGCCACAAGGTTTACTATGGATTGCTACATTGTGTTCGATCCAATTTGCTCTGTGGTCTGGATGAGTCTAAGGCCATTTCTCGAGCGTGCATATGCGTTTTATCTGCATGTTGACATTGCTGGAATCGGCCTTTTTATTTATTTTTATTTTTATTTTGTTTTGCTTTTTTGTGCGTGGGTGGATAATGCCGTTCAAATTTGAATTCAATTTCCATCAAAGATATATGCACTGACGTGAAATGTTTGGCAATATAGTTAGTGCCGTGTACGTTCAAGAGATTTGGAACGATGGCAACTACTTTCTGTCCGATTTTGTCACATACAGAAGCCAAGTAACTGCTTGGCTATAGCAGACAGTGCAGTACACTTTCAGGAAGATTAATTCGGTGCATAACAGGGAAGAATTCATTGATATCATCTTTTCTCATGCACGGCGCAAACACCTACAGTTGTTTGCACAACAGAATTTTCATAAGAAGCTCTCAAGTTATTCGCAATTCACGATGTGAAGGAACAGCGAAAAAAATCTGCAGGAAGTTCTTCATACGTCATTATGACCGCTAATGTGCTTGCTTTTTTGTACATTACATGTCATAACTATCCAGAAGAATTTTTATTTTGTATTATAGAAAAGGTTCTTCTCTCTCATTAGTTGAGGAACTCCTTCCTGGCCAATTCAGAGAAGCATATTGATTATAATGCGCCGTATTACTTCTTTTCTTTTGTTTGGCAAATACTATCAGAATGTTCCATAGCTACACTATGCTTCTTCAAGCCGCTCAAGGCTATGTAAAAAAATTCTATGGTCTCCTTCTGTTCTTGCATTTTAGAGTCTGCATTTTTCATCTGGGTGTTGGTTTCTTAAGCAGGAGGTCACAAAACTGAAGTGCTATCTAGGTATAGAAAAGAGGGCAGCAAATTCAGTTTCTCAATCAAGGGGTCCGGCTTCTGTTGAACATCACATCCTTGAGGCTAGGATTTTTATTTCAGAAATTATCTTGTCATGATTGGCGATTTCTTGTTAACAGGATAATGCATCATGGATGATTAATCTTCAGACCAGACCAAGTCACATCTCCATTGGACGAGGAAAAGCTATTATTGAGGTAAAAGGATGAATCTCCAAATTAACCAATCAAACAATACAGAAGGCTGAATGGCAAGTGAATTACAGACTTGATATAGTGCTAGTCCTCTAGACTTTGCATCTACCATAAAGCACGCAAGTTCTTTACATTCTTTCAATAAAAGCGATTAGGCACTCGGGATGTATTAATGTAGTGATGACCTCATGTGAATTGAAATAACCTTCGACTCTGCTCAGCCTTGCTTGGATTTCTTCAGTCCGAGTACGGTGAGGAGCAGTCCGAGGTAATCAAAAAGATACACTGAGCGAAACAGCTGCAGTTTGTGGTCATTCCAAGGAGGGAATCTGAACCAGAAGTCAACCAGAAAGCTTCTTCTCAACACTGCCTTGCTGTGGCTGAATGTATCGAATGAGAACTTCCCATGGTAATTGCCCATGCCGCTCTCGCCAATACCTCCGAACGGTAGTGTATCAGCCATATACTGCAGATTCGACACAGATTGGGCCATTCGAGCAAAAGAAAGATTAAAGAAAAGGGTAAGAATCATTCGTTGCCATTCTCAAAGCAAATGCCATATGCTGCATAAGAGAATTCCTTCCAATCATTTTTACTGTGGTTTGTGGCAGTTATTTCTCATCAAAAACTTTCTTTTTTCACAGTCAATGGATCTTGAAGTTATTGAACAATGACGTTACTTGAATCATTGCATCATTGAATGTCACGCTTCCCGATGATGTTTCCGCTACCGTCCTTTTCCTGAGCGAGTCGTTATGAGTAAAGACATAAATGGCAAGAGGTTTAGGCCTTGAATTTATGAAGTGGATGCTGTCCTCGATCTTCTTCAACTGTCAAGACAGGCCGGTTGATTGCAACCTATTCTATGAGAAGCAAAGTCGCTACTAACCGAAGAAATATCATTTAGAAGGGCAATGTCCAAGGACAAAGGACTATAATGGAAGTACATATCTCAAGGAGAATATATTTACCGTAATGATCGGGAGTAAGGGGCCGAAAATCTCATCTTGCATGAGATCCGATTCGAGGGGGGGATCAAGCAAGATGGTCGGCTCAATAAACCTGCGCGAAACAAAAGCGAGGGAATGATTGACTACCGGAGCACAGAAAACATTCTTAGGCTCTTTCAAACGAGTCAATCTGGACGACATACAAGCTTTTTTCGTCCATTGAACCTCCGTAGACGATAGAAGCTTTGACATTTGGGTCTTCTAGAAGAGTTTTCAGTCTCAAGAAGTGGTGTTTATTCACGATTCTTGCCATACTGCGCGATTCCCTCGGATTCTCTCCAAGCATTTTGCCGATCCAGACCTTCATTAGTTCCAGCTGAACAAAGAAGCAAAAATTATAAGCATGATGCTAAAAACAGATAGGAAAATGATTCCAAACGACATAATATTTGGCTGTCATCTTACCAAAGTGGAGCTGAATTTCGTCTCCACAATGACATAATCAATGGCTATGCAAGCTTGGCCAGCACAGGCACTAAATTTTGACCCGACAATTCGTTGAACGGCCACCTTAACATGTAAGAGCAAATATTACATCTTGTGAAGTGAATTTTATATCAAGAAATCGACCAAGATGCTCACTTTCGTTGGAGTTCTAATGTGACAATTCCTTTTTTCTTTTACCTCTCTGTCCCATGAGCTCGAAAGAGAATCCAGTACGGCGGGACACTTCCCCCCGAACTCGAGAGTCACTGGTGTCAGATGATTCGCTGCTGCAGCCATCACTATTCGACCAACTCGTGCACTCCCTATACTTTTGCGAAAATATTTAGAGAATGAAAACATCACAATCGAAACAGCCTGGTGACAAGGTTTAACCTCATACATCAGGAACAACTTGAAAGGAGCTCCGTGAGTGATGTTTTTACCTGTGAAGAGTATTTTATCCCACTTTTGCTTTACTAGTTGTTCACTAACGGCAGGACCACCTTCGACAACCTTGACGGCCTTGGGGTCTAGATAAGCCGGCAGTACGTTGGCCAAGAGAGAGGAGCATCTAGGAGCCACCTCTGAAGGTTTCAGGACCACCACGTTTCCGGCAGCCAGCGCTCCTATCAGTGGTTCCAGGGAGAGTCCTGCTCATATACAATTCAACCACGACAATAGCCTCCTAAAGTAGATAAGATGGAAGCTTTATAGATGATGGAACTGAATTTGATCTCCTATGCAAACAATTTCGCTTACCAAATGGAAAATTCCAAGATGAGATGATCAGGACGAGGCCGAGAGGTTCAGGAATTATCTCCGCAGTCGTTAGTGCAGCAGCAAGCGGCAGTTTAGCCTGCAAAGTCGGGGAGCTCACCTTAAATTCTTCTCATAATAGGGGTCTCAAAGGCATTAAGAAGAGAACCGTAACTTTAAAATGTCAATAAAGACGCATGTAACATTGAATAAATCCCGCGGCGCGATTGGAATCTTGCGATCCAAGAAAGATGACAAAGAAACGGTGAAAATTTTCCCGGCACAGGATAAACGGGACGCATCAGAGGATCAATCAGGGAAAGCCTCGTTCACCTTCTTGGCTGACATCCACCCTTTCAAGCAACCAAGTGCGTAGGTAGCAGACTTTATCAAGCCTCCTATCTGCGCACATTTCAAGGAGAAAAGTCAACGAATAAAAGTTACCTACAGCAAGAAAACTCGAATTGAAGAAGCTACCTCATCCCGATAAGCCTCGACAGGATGCTTCCCCAGGTCGAATTCGAGGGCAGCATTCATTTCGGCTTCTCTTTCTTCGAGAAGCCGACACAATCCTCGGAGCTGCGACTTCCTCCAAGATGCTCCTCTTGTGTTGCCGCCCCTATAATACTCCCTCATTCCCTCCAACTGCACTTCCAAATCTCCCCGTGTCTCCATGGATGGCTGCAAGAAGGTGATGGCACAAGAACTTGATCTGCTCTTCTGCGTGCTTCCAGGCTAGCTACCTAAGTTATCAACTGACCTATTTATTTCCGTGTTGGTTGTCATTTAAAGCACCTGAACTTTTAGTAATCCGTCGTCCTCTCACACGATCCAGGCCACAATTGCCATTTTGGTGGTCAAGTTGTGGATCTGTCTCCAAGAATTCCTAGATCCATCCTTGCCTTTTTGCTGTGAAGGCTCGCTTTTGAAAGAGATAACGGCATAAATGATTCCCGAACTTTAGCCCAATGTATATTTTGATGCCCGAATTTTACTCCAACGTGGAATGCGATTATTGAAATTTTAATTTGTTTAGTACAGTTCCCGAACTTTTGGTGTTTATTCAATTTTGTCTCCGAACTATAAAAAATGTTCAGTGTTATCCTTTTATTAATTCAAATTAAGGGACAACATTGAATATTTTCGTGTAATTCATGGGCTAAATGAACATATACCAAATGTCCAATAATTAAATTGAACAAATTAAAATTTTATAGACCACATTGTATATTGGGCTAAAATTCAGTGACCACATTGAATTTGATGGTTAAGTTGTGGTCCCCTGAGAGCTTGAGCAAACTTTGGTGACTTTTCGTTTGAGAACCATGATGTGTCCCTAGTAAAAGGAATTCCTAGATCTGTCTTTTTGTCTGTTTGGTGTGAAGCCTACGAGAATTGCTCCCGAAAGAGATCATAGCATAAACGATTCCTAAATTTTAACTCACTGCGCATTGTAATTCCTGAACTTTACTTTAATGTGGAATGCAATTATTGTACTTTTAATTTGTTGAGTGTAATCTCCTAACTTTTGGTACATATTCAATTTAGTCCATCAACAATATAAAAACATCCAGCGTTACCATTCTATAAATTCAAGTTCAGGGACAATATTGAATATTTTCATATAATTCATGAGTTATATAAGACATGTATTAAAAGTATAGTGATCACATTGAACAGTTTAAAAGTTTATGGACCACATTGCAAGGTAGACTAAAGTTCAGTGACTAAATTGAAGAAATTAAGACTCCATTTGGTATCGTTCTTATTTCTCACAATTCCTTTTTTTGCTGCGGAAATCCGTTTGGTAATGACAACTAATTTTTGTATTCCCCAGAATAGAAAATTAGCTGAGGAATAGATTTGGAATAGAAATAAAAAGTAGAAAAATGTAGCTTCTTGTTCTCGAGAATAATTTCTAAAAATAAGTTGTTTTCTTTTTTTTTTCTTTTTTTTTCTTTTCTTTTTCTTTCTTGCCGCCTGACGTCCACCGCCCCCGTAGCAGGTCACCCACTGCCTGCCACTAGTCACCGATCGTTGTTAGTCGCTAAATGCCACCCAATGCCGAACGCCGCTATTGCCAATTGCTGGACACCGGAGGCTGCCGTCGCCGCCAGCTAAAGGAGGAGAAAGAAGAAGAAGAGAGGGAAAAAAATAAAAAATTTGTTAAAAATTAAAAGAAATTTTACATTACAAAAAAATTATAAATCTTACCAAACACATTTTTATTCTTTTTCTTTTCTAAGAAATTACCTAACGCGTTCTTTTACTTAAAAATTATTTCGAATAATAAAAATAGAAAAATTATATATTTTTGAAAAGAAATTATTTTTTCAGAATAAAAATGTTACCAAACAAACCCTAAAAAAGTTGAGGGAGCATGATTCATGAATTGGTTATGCCATGTTTCCCTTCCCGAAACACCCATGGACTTGGATTGGCGGAGTAAAGAGCGTGCTGTTGCAATATTCCTTTGCATCGTACGCGCGGTTTCTCTTGGAAGAGAATCACAGTCGAACCCGAAATAGCAAAAATTGCCCAGAAGATCGACCAAGATCGCCTTTTGCCGTTGAACGGAGACATCAGTATAAAGAGCGTGACATGGATTTGGGTGGAGTTGCTGAGAAAATCTCAAATGATTTGTTCGGCCGGACGGAACCATCATTCCCCGAAGCCCCAGGACGCCTTGGACTGCAGTTGGTATTGGTGGATTTATTACAGGGGAAGCCCCAGGTCCTCCAACTGTACGACCCATAACTGAGAATCACATTAAATACAAAGCTAACAAATATTTATTTTTTAAAAATTTTGTTAGTACGTCGTCTCATGTGTCATACGTGATAAGAAGATTATTCCACAAAACACGTAAAAACCGATTTTGCTAAAGCAAAAGACACGTCGTCACATGCATCGTAAGTGATAAGATAAGAAGACCATTCCACACAACATGTGAAAAACAATTTTGCTAAAGCAAAGGACACGAGATCATTTATCTACTAAAGATCTCTCTTATGTGCTGGCTTGCTTCCCTAGCGAGGTTGCCACCTACATCGGGGAAACTACTCAGACAATATTTTTCATGAGCAGTTTCATTAGAAAGAAAGTGGGCTTAACAAAAATTATTTAACATATATAATCAACGAATAACCATCAAACTGTCTCCTTCTAAAAAATCATCCGACCCTTAAATAATCGGCCAATGCTTGGGATTATTGCTCATTTGAAATACGTCCAAAAGAAGGCCTTGGGGAAAAAAATAACTTGTCTAATACACAATATCAGAGTGGAGCTCTAACACCGCAAGATGAACTTAGGGGATCGGATAACTCATCACCTTTCGACCCCGAGTGATCTTTTTGCTAGCATACAATATATGGCAGACGGTATCTTGCGAATTCTCCACCACCCACCAGCCAGAATTGATTGTCCTCCCCCATCCTCTGGTCTTACAGCTGGTCTTAAGCAAATGTCAACTTCGTTTTTCCAGCCAAAATCAGCGTGGCAAGGGTGTTGAGCCACAAGGCATTGCTGTTCGAATTGAACTTTTCCTCAACTGAAAATTGAATTTTTCCGATCAAACTAGCCCACAGTACCCCTGGTTTTACCTTAATTTTAACCGGTTTTCCAAGTTTCGACTTGTCCTCCATTCCGGCGATCTCAAGAGAACTTCTGGCAGACACGAAAGCCCTGGTCATTCCAAGATTATAATATAACACCTGAACCGATGCATGTTCTATCTTGGTAAAAGGCTGTGAATTGCCCTGCTGCCAAGCCTTGATCATCTTCGGGCAACTGAATCACCGCAACACCTTCCGGGCCATTCTCACCCAATTCTAGAGGCAAACTACAGTTGTAGAAACCAGGACCGTGTCTCACCTATTATTAGCAAAAGTAAAGTGAAAAACACTGGAAAATTGTAAATACACAGTAAATGCCCAAAAAAGATCATTCATTAGACAGACTAATCATCAGTCATATATCTTTGCTGAAGCGTGGTAATTATTTGGTCAGTGGAGCTGCCAAACTGAGGGTTTGTCTGGGGTGACTACTTTCACTATTCAGCCTATAGTTGTAGTGTTTTGAGATTCCTCTTCATTACATGCCTTTAAATTTTAAGACCATATAAGTTGTCATTTAAGGTCACTAGAAATCAAGTCGAATACCTACACAATTTTTTCAACAGTAAAAATTGATTTTCAATTTTGGTGGGGAATTAGAATAAGTGAACACCTTGAGCAAAACTGCTGATCTTTTGTTCGATTTTAGCTTAGAAGAAAGGCCGACAATAAATACATGCCTGGGTAGATATGGAGGAGAGCCGTGAGACTCATTTATAATCCGTTAAACAGATCCATGTGACTGGGACCATTGTACCGATTAGACCTCAATAATGCTGATGGGATGTATCGCTAATTTTCCAACAGATCCACGTACCAATGGTCTGCCTACACATAACCGAGATGTGAAAACAGCATCGGAGCTGACAGATCTCAGTCGGAGGTGCCCTAGTAAGCCATTTAAGAGAGCCAATGATAAAGGTGCCTCCTTTTATCAGCTGAGGAGTAATTTCGGGACACGAAAACAACGTTGTACTTAGTGTCCTTATCCACAACACGCCTGTGAAAAGCATATACATAAATGAAGAATTCAGAAAGCAGAAAGAAGCTTCATACTTCAAAAGACATTAGAGAGACACGGGAGCTGGCAGCTCTGTTTAGGGCAGTTGAACTCAGAGCAGTGAAATGCATTGAAGAATTTATGTTGAAAAGATATTTCAAGGCCCCAGATTCCTGAACAGCGTTTTCTAATTTACCACATTAACGAGTAGTAACAAACGCAGTAATCAACAGTTGTTGAGACGGACTTCGTCTAAAATACATGCACTTGGTGTCCAATCAAAGTACACATACTAAGGTCCTCCAGGAAGACGTAGTCCTTGCCGTTGACCAATTGTGTAGAACCAAAAGCCACAATGGTTCCCAAGGAAATCCCCAGTCTCAGCTTCTAACATGACACCCTCCTTCTCCCCAATATGTCTGGCAACAAACTCAGAATTTTATCTGCAGTAGAACAGAGAAAGGGTTAATACAGCAATGAGCCTGAAGGGACATTAACTGCTATGAAATATTAAAATGAGAAAAGAGTCCTGGTAATTTGATAGGTCAAAAGCGATCTGTTTCTGCAACCACTTGTGTTTACATTGGAATCCAAACAAAATAATCTTACAAAACGACAGTTAAGGAGTTTTGGTCAAAATTATCATCTTAGAGTAAGAAGAACCCTTTCTCGGCTTGAAATCACAAGAAGGTGCTTCAAATTTCTAGACAAGACTGAATACCGACGAGGCTAGTTATACACACCTTCCCGAGAAAGCATGTCCTTTGTGAATCTTTTCTATCTTTGTTAGGCAAATCAAATCTGGCAGCAAGTTTTCGAACTTTATCCTGCAGGGTTACTAGAGTCAGACCAAGCACTATAGAAGTAATAAATGTCCTTAGGACTGTAAAATCTACTTTATCAGGGCCAAGAATTTCTGCTAACCATACTCTGGACGGGAAAAGTTCTTGAAAGATATAAAACTAGCAATCAATTGCTTTATTTATTCCCATTAGCTAATATTGTCAAATTAACATTTTTTTCCATGTGAATATCTTTGCCACTTGTTACCTTGTCATTTGACGCCAAATAAGCTTTGCATGTCTTTATTTGTCATATAAGCAATACCAAGTCATCGATTAATTCGATAGTTTAGTTAGAGGTAATGACCGAGAGATTTGATTGCACAAATTTCAGAAGTTCATGGACCAAATTTCTTGAATTTAGAAAGTCAAAAGACTTAATTGAAAGAAATAAAATTTAGAGGACCAAATCGTACAAATGCTTAAACTTAAAAACTAAATTTGTACCTAACTCTATTTTTATCCTTAAGTTTCACATAATGCTCGTGTCATTCATGAATATATATTACCATAATATGATATGATCAAATGGATGAGAATGCAATTTAAATGATGGTGATAATAACCCATTAATTCCATAAACTTGAATATTTCATCTTACGATTACTTAAATTTATTGCTAAAACTAATTAGCATCTTTAGCATCTACTCTTTCTCTCTCTCGATATTTAGGGTGAGTTTGGTTCAATTTCGCAAATGGATTTTTGGTGTAATACACATGCTTAAACCTAAAATCCTTTGGAGAAATGCAAATTATTTTTGGTAAAAACTTTTTGCAAATAGACTTGAGGAAAAAAAATTGCAATGGGCTTTCACTATATTTTTTATATTTTTTTAATTGAAAAAGAGCTTAAGCCCTCCGTCGACTCTGGCAAAAGGGCTATGGCCGCTAAACCTCAAGCGATCTCTGACGACGCCAGATGTAGGGGACCGACGCATGGGTCACGCGACCCAGGCAGTGCACGGTGCAGGCAACCATCATGAGGGTCATTAGGGATGTGCAACCAGATCACGTTGATATAGGAACCAAATCGAGCCACTCGGAAAATAGATCTAAGAATAGGTTCCTATCTAAACCGGTCCGAGAACCGGTTCTATTTTTTGGAATCGGTTGAAACGGATTCGAGAACCGGCTCCAAGTAAAGGCCCACTCGGAAATCAGACCAATTAGACCGGTTTTTGGAATCGGTTTTTACTAATGTTAAAAAAGAAACTCTAGCTGCCTCCTTTTCTCTAGGTCTCTCTCTCTCTCTTCACGCGATCTATCTCCTTCTCAATCGCCCCTCTCTCTTAGTCTATCTCTATACGCCTTGCCACCATCGTTGTTGCCACCATCGACGTCGCAGCCTACAGGAATGCAACCCAACTCATTGTCGCCTCTCGTCTCGTTGTCGTGAGACTTGCCATCATTGCTAACGCAGTACCAACTTGAGCAAGGTGAGTTCGAAATTGATTTTTTTTTTTTGTAGGGTTTTTGATTTTTTGGGGATGGGTCTTTGATTTTGAAGCCGGCGTTGGGCTTCCAAGTGTAGGTGCTCTGGTGCTTGAGCGGGCGACACCAATTGCTCATCTCTTCTTTGTCTTTGACTCCTCTTTTATCTTCTCAATTCAAAGTAATGGGATGGGAGTAGGCATTATGGTGCTTGGGCTTCCAGGTGTAGGCGTTATGGTACTTAGGTTTATGATAATTAGCATTGTGGATTCTATTTTTTTATTTAGTCAAAAAGTTCATGTACTTATTGATTACATGCGCTTAATGTTTCAATATAAATTAGGAGGATTACGTTATTGTTTTCTCGTGTATTTATGTAAAATTTAGAGCCATATAGGATATTGAGTGGTTACAAAATAGGTTCCAATGCAAATAAGATAGACCTTTGAACCAAACTAGAAAAATAGGATAGGTTTCAAAATATATTCCAGTGCAAACAGAATAGGGTACAAGGTCTAAAAAAGGGAAATTGATTATAATAAGGTAGGTTATAAGGTCTAGGTTCGGAACCTACTTATACTGGAACCGAGTACCCTTAAAGGTCACGCAAGGCCTAAGCATGGGTCGCCCGAGGTCGCGCGACTTTGAGCGGGGGTCACTGGAGGTCACGAGACCCAAGCGGCGGTCACCCAAGGTTGTACAATCTCTAGTGAAGGTTGGCTAGGTCACATGCTTGCCGGCCCTTCCCTAGCCAATCACTGGCTAGATATGTCCTCACTAGCCGCCCTTGTGCATAGAAGATGAATAGTTACAATGAGGAGCAAAACCGAAAAACTAAAGAATTGATAATGGCTGTCGCGACCTACCCTCGGGGGGAGGGAATAGGTTTAGGGGTATTGCCTAAATGACGGGTCTAAGGCCCATGATTAGGCGTGGGCTCTCCCAAGCTCATACCCGCGTGACATTGGAATATTCTTAAGAAATTGTGCAAAAAGGAGTCGCCACTAGCCTATTAGGGTCGGCTAAAAACCAAGTGTGGCACGGGAGTATGCCACACTTCCTACGCAACCAGAGATTCTAGGGTCGGGGACTTGATTACACTAATTGACTAATTAGTGCCCTTTCGGTACCTAATCTTGTTCATCTTAAAAAGAAATGATTTTTGTCAGGCAGTTTGGATTGATTTCATACCTATCCACTAACATGTGAGGTGATCAAGCGGGTGCACAATCATTAAAATAACAGCCATAACTACCAAGATCCTAATTGCAATAAAAATAAACAACTAAACAATTGCAAACATATTTAAATAAACAAGTGAATTAAAGATGCAATATAATCAATATACGAACAATTAGAGGCCTAATCACACTATAAGGGCAATGCATGGTCATTCTAATCAAAACCTGCATTTTTGGATTTTCGACATTTTTTTATTTATATTTTTTTATATATTTTTATATTTTTTTAAGAATAATAAAAATAATAAAAAAAATAAGAAAAAGGTCGAATTTTTTAATATTTTTTCGAGTTTTGAACTTTCGGAAATATTTTTGAATTTTTGTTTATTTTTTTTCGAAATTTTTGATTTTTTTTTTTTTGAAACTTTTTTTTGAAGTTTTAATATATTCTTAATATTTAATTCGGGAAAATGGGTCTGGATCGGGTAAACCCAATCCAGCTCGCGGACCCAACCCGAACTTGAATCCATACACTTTCGATTTTTGATTTTTTTAAAATAAAATAAAAAAAAGTTAAATTAAATTAAATTTTTCACTGCGCACTTCCCTCCTACGATTCCTCCTTCCCGAGACTAACTTTTGCCCCTTTCTTTTCCATATACTTTATTTCCCCTTTTTACTTTCCCCATACTTTTCTTTTTTTCTCTTGTTTTCATTTCTTTTTTTTTTTATTTATTTTTGGTTTAGGTCTTCTTCCCCCTCGTGCTCGCCCAATGCACGCCCGAAGCTCCCCTTCCTCAAAACGTGGCCTCGTCGCGACTCAGTCAAAGCTCAACGCAGCTCGGCACAATCGGCGACCCTTCCACCGCCGAACCTTCGCCGGCCACTAGTTGGCCGGAGGTCAGCACCCTCGCTGGAATACTTCCGGCTAAAGATTAGATTTTTGAACTCTAAATTTTCATATAACCAAAACTCCGTCGATTCGAGTACTAATACCGGCATGAGCAAACAACACGATGAAAGAGACTCAAACACGAACAAAGACAACATCACAGCAACGAGCCTCGCAGAAACCATTTCCAAATCTCATTTTGACATTTCATCGAACACCTAGAATGCATCGGCTAAAGGAAGGAACCAAGCTCACCCGGGGCTATTGTTTAGACCAAGCAACGATCGTCAATGCACAAACAACATTCCAGACCAACTCAAAGGCAGATTACATCAAATTTAACATAGGTATGATCTCAAGAGTTGGCGTACGCTACTCGAACGAGAGATTTCCGACGCGGTCGAGACTCGAACACAACCCTAAGTTCTTATCGAAACATACGAAAACACACAACAAGATCAATGAAGGACCAGCTGGGCCAAAGTTCTCTCGGACATTTCTACGAGCAGTTTGCATATACTAACAAAACTAACAGACTTTGTCTCGGCCAAGGCTCGAACACCTATCCAGACTTCGCAAGAGACATGGCAGGACAGCAAACAAGGTAACAGGACGGGCAGGCGGCCGGAGCTCGCCCGGCGGTCGGGATGAGCTCCGGCCGACACATTTCCAAAGTGATGCACACCAAGTGTTCGAAGAATGGCCTACCTAGTTTCAACAGGAATGACGGCGGTCGGCGGCTCAACGGCGGCGGTGGTGTGTCCCCAGGGGTCCTCGGTTCCTTGGCTGACCTCCACGAGCCTTCCTCCTCTCCATTTCTCTCTGATCTCCCTCTCGGCTCTTCCCCTGTTCTTCCCCTCTTTTCGTTCGAGGGGAAGAGATGCGGCGGACACAGGCGGGCGGATGGGCTTCCGGCATGGCTAGCTGCTCTGTCGAACTTGCCTACTCCCTTTCCTTCGCTCTGGTGTTTCTCTCTGTCACGTTCCGTTCCCCTTGGTTTCTCCCTGTGTTTTCTTTTTGGGTGTTTTTTTTGGAGCCCCTCCCCTGTGTTATGTCCCCTCTTCTGGTTTTATGCTCGACCGGCAAGCGCGCATGGCCTCTGCAGCTGCCAGCTTGCCGGCCGGACCTGCCTCCCGACCCGCGGATCACGCCGCCCGCCTGCAATCGATTCCCCTGCTCTCTGCTGCTGCTCCTTTTGTTTCCTGCAGGTTCTGCAAGTTTTTGAACGAAGACCAGCAAAGGGGAAGAAGACCGGGCGCGGGCTGGGCTGAAGGAGAAAAGGAGCTGGGCCGGGCCTAGCGCAAGGGGAAAAAAAGAGGGGTGGGTTGAGCCACTGTCGAATTCGGCCCGACCCGGCCATTTCTTTTTCTTTTTTTTTTAATAATAATTTTTGTGACTGATTCCTAACCTTTAACACTACTTTAAATTAATTGATTTAGGTGAAATTTAGGTGTTAACAGCTGCCCCTCTTTGAATGTAGCCTCAAAGAGGTTGCGATCAAAGATAGAAAACACCTAAATTATTTTGGCGATAGAAAGAACCTAGGTGTATACGCACGTATCAGGTCGATGGAAAGGACTCATAACTGTGAAAGTGCATCTTGTCAGTAAGAGGAAGAAAGACTCCGGGATACAGAAGCCCACCAGGTCATAAGAAGAGAGAGAAAGGACTCCGGGCTATTAAAAGCCCACCGGGTCATAAGAAAAGGGGTAAAATGACTCCGGGCTACGGAAAGCCCACCGGGTCATAGGAAGGAGAGAAGGACTCCGGGCTACGGAAAGCCTACCGGGTCATAAGAAGGGGGTAAAAGGACTCCGGGTTACGGAAAGCCCACCGGATCATAAGAATGGGGTAAAAGGACTCCGGGCTACGGAAAGCCCACCGGGTCATAGGAAGGAGGAGAAGGACTCCGGGCTACGGAAAGCCCACCGGGTCATAAGAAGGGGGTAAAAGGATTCCGGGCTACAGAAAGCTCACTGGGTCATAGGAAGGAGGAGAATGACTCCGGGCTACGGAAAGCCCACCGGGTCATAAGAATGGGGTAAAAGGACTCTGGGCTACGAAAAGCCCACCGGGTCATAGGAATGAGGAGAAGGACTCCGGGCTACGGAAAGCCCACCGGGTCATAGGAAGGAGGAGAAGGACTCCGGGCTACGGAAAGCCCACCGGGTCATAAGAATGGGGTAAAAGGACTCCGGGCTACGGAAAGCCCACCGGGTCATAGGAAGGAGGAGAAGCACTCCAGGCTACGGAAAGCCTACCGGGTCATAGGAAGAAGAAGAAGGACTCCGAGCTACGGAAAGCCCACCGGGTCATAAGAAGGGGGTAAAAGGACTCCGGGCTACGGAAAGCTCACCGGGTCATAGGAAGGAGGAGAAGGACTCTGGGCTACGGAAAGCCCACCAGGTCATAAGAAGGGAGAAATGAAGTCTCACCGTGTAACAACGGTTTTTGACTAGGTATGATAGTCCCACCGTGTACAAACGGGTTTCGACCGGGTATGAAAATACATGATTTAAAGAAAACCAATGAACCTTTGTAGATGACATGGTTTAAGGTTGACCATGAACCTTTGGAGATGGCATGGTTTAAGGTTAACCATGAACCTTTGGTTTTTTAGAAAAGCAACCCGCTACCCCCTTGAAAATTGCATGGCTTCATTGAGGAATCCTGTCAAACTCAACTTGAGCAAATGTCAATTAGAGATGTCATCAAGAGACGTATAGGCAATATTACAGCATTAATTGAACAAGCTAATCAAGCTAAGCTCGACTTTTTTATTAAAATATTTAATGTCAATTAGCATCATGTAGTGCAAAATTGTCACCTTGCTCGGGGATGTATCATTAATCATCAAATTCTCTGTGAGACAAGTTCTCATCAGAATGACTATGACTCGTGAAAAAAACTCATTAAGCATGCCAAACTAGAGCCTCTTAGTCAGAAAGGGTTTCTCACACACTCTTGATAAAATGGCTGCTTGATCCCATCTATTCGCGTGGGAAGTAATAGATTGATGAGGGTATCTCACATAACCCACGTCAAAGGCTTTCAGAAACATTTGCAATGAGCACAATCTAATCGATCAAAAAGGTCTTTTGAAAGGACCGCAATATAGGCTTGGTTAGGACTTACACAAAGGAATTATCGTTTTGAGGTCAATAAAGGAACATTTGTCGCTGTCTTCATCGGGTTTACAAGTCGAGAACTCGGAAGATAAGACAAGATAGAATTACTTCCACTCCTTCAAGCAATAGCTCCTTTGTGGCATTCTCATCTTCACTCAAACCATCCCAATCAGAAGAGACTTTGGAAGAGGGTTGTAATGTTGGCTCGGGAGAGGCTCAAAACGCTTAAACTTTTCAAGGGGTTTTTTGTTTTTTTTTTTTTTAGAGCCGGTGATCATCATGGCATCGTGACCAGGTCAATCGATCTTTTGAAGTCATTTGGATTCTGGAACACAGCACATCTCGAAAGTTCCTTTACTAATCATTTCTACATAGGAGCTTTGCTTCTTTTTCTAATTTCTTTTGCACTTGCGATGATTTTTTTCATGCCAGCACTTTGATAATAATTTTTCTTCACATAAGATGCAGCCTTTTGGCTCTTTTTCTCGACGGGCATTGGCCTTGCTTTTACCAGGCACACTACTTTTTCATGCCCCTAGTTTGTCAAACTTTTGCTCTTTGACTTTTGTAGCTCTTATGACTCTCGAGATGCTTTTCACATTTTCTCGCGACTGTCAATTGTATTTGATCAATTCTTATGCCTTGCCCCATTGAAGGGAGATGATCATCGCTCGGGGTTCAGAAATGAATAATCAGGCCCAAATTGGTTAAGGCAATGGGTATTAGTGTTTGGATAGAGAAGGAAATGCTCTTCTTCACTTTGGGATGAGTCAAGCTTTTATGAGAGTCCCTCTGAAGCTATCACCAGAAGATTGACGCAAGTGAAAGTAATAGAATCTTTCTCAATCTTTCGCTCTACAAGACGATTGTAACCATTTATGCTGCCTCATTGTAGGGTCGTTCTTGACAGGGGTACTTTGAAGGGACACCTCTCTTTTTTGTTTTTTTTTTTTTTTTTTTGGGCCGAACGGGTAGCAAGAGACAAGTGCAATGCTTGGGATTGATGAAGGAAACACCTTTATCATTTCGATCTTTGCGCTCAATGCGAATGAGTCATTCGTCCTAAGAGAAGGTTGTCTCTCACTCAACTCTCAAAAGTGTTTGAAGGACATTGAACTCTCAAAAGTGTTTGAAGGACGTGTTTGGAAATAGGCTTGCCTTTCTTCATCCTAAGCACTTCTTATTTGGCATGGTTAACGTTTGACTCTTTTGCCCGAATAAAGTCATTTTTACGAACCATTTTTCTTTAGGGTCGCAGACGTGAAGCGCGCATAGTGACACTAGAGAATAGGTCATACAAATCATGTCATGCATTTTTGTTTTTGTCCTTATTCCTTTTGCTTGTTTGTTTTGTTTCGTTTTGCCCATTTATCGTCTCGACTTACCTCTCAAAAGAGACATTCAACCGTTTGTGCGAAAACTCGATGGATTCTCGAGTCGGCTCTTTCCTCTGCCATTTCCTCGTCAGAAGGTAGGGTGCCTGAAACACAAATAGATGTGCGTGCATGTAGCATATGCATTGTATCTACAATGCTATGCATGATTCTATGCGACTTGAATTGTGCATGAAGTGATCCCTCAGCCTTGATTTCATTCATGGAAAATATTTCTTGACTACATCAGTGTTTACAGGTCTAGGCAATTCACTGCCATCCATTTCAACTAAAATCATGGCGCCACCAGGAAGAATCTTCTTAATGACATACGACCCTTCATAGTTTGGGGTGAATTTGCCACGAGGATCTGGTATGATCGGAAGCATCTTCCTCAACACTAGGTCATTGACCTCGAAGTGCCTGGGACGCACCCTTCGATTGAAGGCTTTTGCGACTCGTCTTTGATAGCATTGCCCATGACACATAGCTTGCAATCTCTTCTCATCGATCATGTTTAGCTGTTCATGCCTTTGTTGCATCCACTCGGTCTCACCTAGCTTAGGCGAGAAATGACCCTTAAAGAAGGAACTTCCACCTCAACGGGTAAGACCGCTTCCATCCCGTACACGAGTGAAAAAGGAGTTGCCCCCGTAGAGGTGCGGATAGAAGTTCGGTACGCCATTAGTGCATAAGGAAGCCTCTCATGTCAATCGCGATAATTTTCAGCAGTCTTCGACAGGATTTTCTTTATGTTCTTATTCGCCGCCTCCACTGCTCCATTCATCTGAGGGCGGTAGGGTGACGAGTTCAAATGTTTAATTCGAAACTCACTAAGTAAGCCATCCACGACTCTGTTGTTCAAATTAGTGCCATTGTCAATGATGATCGCCTCAGGTACCCCGTAACGAGCAACAATATCACGACGAATAAACCTGGCCACATTCTTGGCGGTGACGTTGGCATACGAGTTGGCCTCGATCCACTTGGTAAAGTAGTCTATCGCCACCAAGATAAATCGATGCCCATTTGAAGCTTTGGGGTTGATGGGCCCAATCACATCAATTCCCCACATTGAAAATGGCCGGGATTGAGACATTTGGTGAAGTTCATTTGGAGGGGCATTTATCTTGTCTCCATAAATTTGGCACCGATGGCACCGTCGCGCGTCTTGAATGCGATCGGACTCCATGGTCAGCCCGGTAAGTAACCGAGTCGCATGACCTTTCTCGCCAAGAGGTGTCCGTTCATATGGGGGCCGCACTCTCCTTCATGTATCTCTTTCATCAGACGGTCGGCTTCTTTAGTGTCGACACACCTTAGCAATGTTGAGTCGAAAGACCTTCTATAAAGGACAGCTCCACTAGCGAAGAATCTTGATGCCAGCCTCGAGATATACTTCTTGTCTGCTGCTTCGCTTCCTTCGAGGAATTCGCCTTTCTGCAAGTACTTCAATATGTCGTGATACCATGGCTGCCCGTCGGGCTCCTCTTCGACCGTCATGCAATAAGTTGGGCATCTAAGAATCTCAATTCTCAATGGTTCAATGTCTATGCCTCCAGCTACTTGTAACATTGAGAATAGGGTAGCCAAGGCATCCGAAACTGATTTTGAGATCTTGGTAAGTATTCGAATGCTATTTCTTGGAATCCTTCCATCAACTCCTCTAGGAACTCATGATACGGAATCAATTTAGAATCATGTGTTTGCCATTCGCCTTTAGTCTGTAAAATGACAAGGTTCGAATCGCCATAAACTTGTAGCTTCCGGATTTTCATATCGATGGCGGCTTGGAGGCCAAGAATGCATGCTTCGTATTCAGCGACATTATTCGTACAAGGGAACGTCAATTTAGCAGCGACAGGGTAGTGTTGTCCATCTGGAGAGATAAGGACTGCCCCAGTACCAGACCCGGCTAAGTTAACAGCGCCATCGAAGTACATCGTCCATTTATCACTTGATACAAGTAAAATTCGATCTTCCGCGTCACTATCTTCATCGATGCTCCAAATCCCTCGGAACTCTCGCTAACATGTTCTGCTATGGCACGACCCTTAACGGACTTTTGTCCCGGTGCTCGAACGTCGAACTCGAAATTAAAATTTGCCATTTGGCTAACTCGCCAACCAATGCTGGCTTCTCTAATAGATACCTAATGGGATCATTTTCGGTCACCGAAAGATTCGGTGATGAAGCGTGTATTGCCGCGGCACGTGCAAGACCCAAATCAAAGCCACGCAAGTCCTCTCAACTTCGTGTAGTTCCTCTCGAAATGGTGAACGTCTTGCTCAAGTAGTATGTCGCACATTCTCTTCCGTCGTTTGGTCTTTTCCGGGCTAGCGTGGCTCCCAATGACTCGTTGTGTATGGTTAAGTACAAAATCGGGGAATTTTAGGGAGAGGGGCACTAGGACCGGCGCGTGAGTGAGATAGTGTTTTATCTTCTCGAAGGCACCTTGACACTCAAAGCATCCCACTCAATCTTTGCATTCTTTTTCAGGAGCTTGAAGAATGGCTTCGCTATTTCGAGACGGTTGATGATAAATCTCGCTACATAATTAAGTCGTCCCATCGTGCGGACTTCTCTGGCGGTGGTCGGGGGTCGTAAATCACAAATGGCTTTAACCTTTGACGGATCAATCTCTATGCCCCTACTACTAACCATGAATCCTAATAGCTTCCCAGCCAAAAACGCATTTTGCGGGATTGAGGCATAACTTGAACTTCTGAAGACGTTCGAACAGCTTTCGCAAGATTTTAACATGATCTTCACCACGTCTCGATTTCGCAATCATGTCGTCGACATATACTTTGATTTCTTTGTGCATCATGTCATGGAATAATGTGACCATGGCCCTCTGATACGTTGCCCCAGCATTCTTTAGACCGAAAGGCATCACTTTGTAGCAGAAAGTTCCCCAAGGAGTTATGAATGATGTTTTGCTCCTGTCTTCCTCCTTCATACGGATTTGGTTATATCTAGAAAAACCGTCCATGAAGGAGAATAATTCGAATCCCGCCGTACTGTCAACCAAGACATCGATATGCGGGAGCGGAAAGTCATCCTTGGGACTAGCTCGATTTAGGTCACAATAGTCAACACACACCCTGATTCGCCCATCTTTCTTCATTATAGGCACAATATTTGCTACCCAATCAGGGTAACGCGTCACTCCAATAAAATCTACTTTCAACAATTTCATCACTTCTTCTTCGATCTTCTTGGACAACTCTGGTTTAGTTCTCCGAGTCTTTGTTTCTTGGGTGGCATGTTAGGATCGTCGGCGAGCATGTTCCACAATTTCGGGGTCCAATCCCGGCATGTCAGCGTATGTCCAAGCGAACACATCTTGATATTCTTTTCAGAGAGTAGTCATCCTTTCCTCCTCTGACTCTGGAAGACTTGCCCCGATCTTTACTTCCCTGACGTTCTCCACATCACCCAAATTTATGGTGATCGTTCGTTCTTCTGTCAGCGACTTCGATTCTTCATGTCGATTCCATTCACGCTCGATTCCCTTATGATGGTCATCGGCATCATCGAAATCTGAGAGACTCTCTTCATGCACATCCAAGTCACACGAGTCTTTATCATGATTATGTATAATGTAATGCCTGAGATGTGATGAGATAAGTTAGGGCAATGTTGATAATAAAGGGGTGCATGTCATTTTTGAAGAATTTTCGAAGTATTTTTTTTGTAAAAAAACTTTAAGAACTCATCCTCATATCCTCGGATTTCCTCGTTCTTGCAAAACAATCAAACAAGGGAGCATGTGGAGGCCTAGGCCTCAGCGACCATCATAGGGCTAGTTTGATATGCTTCCACATGTCCATAATTAAACACGTGTCTACTTTATTGAATGGGAAAATATAAGGCCGTATTTTAACACACATCGCCCTCGACCAACGGCTCAAGATCGGGGTTGACCATAATTCACACTACAAATGACACAAACAGAAAATAAATTAAGAAAAACTATGAGGTCCCACGCAGGGGAGAAGACATAAAACGAAAGACTAGACTAAACGAGAACCGCCCTACTCTGGAGGGACAGCCGTGATTTCAGAGGACTCAGCTTCCTCGTACGCCAGGATGGTGCATATGACTTCTTCCTCGAATAGCTCGGTCACACCATAGATGTCATCTTCTTCCTCAAACAACATCCTTGGAGGTCCTGGAAACGTCTCTTCCAGCAATGGGGGAAGCAAGTTTTGATCGCCCTCGCCCTCCTCGGTTTGGGCAATGCGCTCGCTTTGGTTTCTATACTCACCTCGGCCTCCTTGGACACTTCGGCCTCTCTGCCTTCCACGGCCTCCTCGGTTGCCATGACCACCTCACCCCTCAACATATCCTAGGCCTCTCCTCTTCGGGTTCTTATGAGCTTCAATGGGCTTTCGCACACCTTGACCGTGTGATCCAAGGCCCTCTCCAGGATTATACCCGCTCGCCAACATAATCTTCCCCACAACTATGGCCGGCTTAGACAATTCAGGAACATTCGTAAAAGATCCTGCAGGCATGTGGAACATGGATACCAGCTCGAAGGTTTGAAAGCTGGATTCCTCGGTACACTCAGGCTCCACATACGGGATGGATGTCTCGTGGTAGATCTTAAAGTCGATTCTCCATGGATCGTGATAAGCCGTTATCCACCACAAATCGTACCTTTTGGTGGAGGTGGAGGCAAACGATACTGCGGTGTGGATCCATGGCCTCCCTAGCAGAAAATTAAAAGCGCTCGGTATATCTAACACTTGGAACGGGACTTGGAAAAGTACAGGGCCAATCAGCAGCTCGAGTTCGATTTCTCCTATCACCTCCTTCTTCATCCCATCAAAAGCCCACACAGTTGACTTGCCAGTACGGATTCTCCCAAGCTCAATGCCGAGACGGTGGAGCGTAGCCAAAGGGCATATATTGAGCGCCGAACTGTTGTCAATCAACACTCTGCAAACGAGAGTGCTCTCATACTTCATTGAGATGTGTAGTGCTTTGGTATGATTAGGGCCGTCAGGAGGGAGATCCTCATCAGTAAAGGAAATTTGGTCTTTCAGTAGAATGGCCCCAACAAATCCTTCCAATTGGACTTCATCGATTGTTTCGGGCACGTGAACCTCATTGAGGACCTTCAGCAAAATGTCTCTATGCTTCTCAGAAGATTTGAACAATTCCAAAAGGGAGATTTGGGCTGGCGACTTCCGCAGTTGGTCCACCACATTGAATTCGCTGGATTTTACTATAGCCAGGAATTGTTTTGCCTCCTCTTCAGTCATGGCCTTCTTTTCTACTCCTTTATTAGGTGCATAACAGCGGCCTGATCGTGTGACAGAGTTCACCTCGTTCGTTCCATAATTCCAAGGTACAGCTTTGGGATTGAATTTGGGAGGATTCTCCAACACTACCACTCTATCCTTCTCTTGGGGTGGCAATTCGATCGTGACCGGTGTTACGTTTCCTCCTGCGACTTGGATTGCCGACATCCCCTCGACCATAAGGTCTATCACCGTGGGTTTAGCAATTTCCATCTCAATGTCGCTGGCGGGCTCCTCATCGGATAGTTCAATCACCATCGGGGTTATCATGGCTATCAACCCTTCCTCATACAAAGCTGGGGTCTTCGAAATTCCAGGCATAACTTTTCTCGTCCGAGATATGCAAGCAAGATTGCAAAGAGATGAGCTGAATGACGATGGCGTTATCATGGATACGACCCTCTCTCCCTCTTCTCCACGTCGGATTACCCCCATGGCTACCATCCTGCGAACACGGTCCAGCTTCTCTTCTAGGGTCACATCCTCCTGACTTCCATATTATCCCGCCAACACTAAGGACTCATACAACTTGGAAGCGTGCACCGCTAGAGGCTGTTGACTCGCTCGCGTCTCCTCGGCATTTAAATTCACTCCCCCGGCATGATTTGGTAGAGGGTTCCGTTGCACGTTAGGTTGAGCCTCCTTAAAAGTCAAGATGTTCTTATCTAAAAGCTATTGAATTTTGTATCTCAGCACGCTGCAATCATCTACATCATGCCCCCTTTCTCCCATGTGGAATTCGCAAGTCTTGGTCATATCGAACCCCGGGAATCTTGGGGGATTGTCTCTAGGTACCTCCTTTGCAACCATTCTCTTTTCAAGAAGCATGGGCAACAGCTTTGACAGCGGGCGCGGTAGTGGGAAAATTCTTTTCGAAATGGCCTTTTGCCATTATCATATGCCCGTGATGAGCCACCTTGAAACCCCATAGGCTTGTGCGCAGTATTGCGGGCGGTCGAGGAAGAAGCGGCTCTTGCACAAGTGCTACTTCAACTGCGGCTTCCTTATCTTTTCTTGTCGGGAACCTCTTCGTGCCTTCGGTGGATATCTTCCCCTCGATAAGCGCCCGGTCGACTCCTTCGGCTACTTCTACCACTGTGAAAACGTCGGCATCCTAAAAACACTAATCCTTTGAAGTATTCGGGGGTAATGTCTTGAGGAAAAGTTGCTTCATTTCTTTTTCACTCAGTGAAGGCTTCACTTGTGATGCCATCGTTCTCCACCTTTGAGCAAACACTTTAAGCGATTCATTCCTCTTCTTTTCCATCCGAACAAGCTCTTCTCTTGTAGGGATAATCTCAGAGTTGAACTTATATTGCTGTAAAAACTCGTCAGCGAGATCCTCCCATCCAGTCAGCTCTTCAATATCCAAAGGCGATAAACCACGACAAAGCAGGGCCGTCTAAGCTATCTTGGAATGTATGTATGAGGAACGAGACATTGTCGGAGTAACGAGCCATTTTCCTCACGTAATATCTAAGATGGGTCTTAGGGCATCCCGTTCCGTCATACTTTCTCGTGAACTCGGGTTCTTGAAAATTCTCTGGGAAGTTTGTCTTGGCATATGAAGACAACCTATCAGCTCCCTTCAGCTCGTACCCTTGCAAGGCACACAGCCGCTCCTCCATTTTGGCCAAGCGTCTCGCACTTTCTTCATCGAAGCGGACAATAGGTTCCTCCTTTAGAGGAGGATCCAGATTGATGATTGTCGGCGTAATAGAAGGGGCTTCCTCATAAGCACCTTTTTCAGCAAGATCGGTGACATGCGGCTCTCCCGCTGAGGGTGGAGTGTGTCCCGACAAAACGGGAGTAGAGGTTTCAGCTATGGCCATGACTGGAGGTTCACTGATTTTTCGACTTATCTCGGCCATCGAGCGGTGAGTTGAGCCAGCCTGGCTCTCCATGTTGGCCATGCGTACGTTGACATCTTCATTTTCCATCCTTGCTTTTGCGCGAGTACGGATTGGAGATCTCCTCTTAGCCGTGTTGATAGTTAGACGAAAATAGACAACTCGTCAGTACCTTGAACAATGGTAGATAAGCATATATAAGCACGAGTAATGATTAGGTGGTCGGCCCATGACAGAGATCTAAACGCCCCAATTCATTCATTTCATCGAAAACCAGGTTGCTACATAATACAGAAAAAGACAACAAGGGAGAACCCCTGAATCACAAAACTATTTTGAAGACGGAAATATGTGACATGGTCCTATTATACATTACACTTGACTCAATCTAACTAATGATGACAACTTTCGTTTGTGGCGCCCTCACTAACTCGGGTCGACTTCGAGGCACGCTCCTCGGCCTCCTTGAGCTCCCTTTTAAGGCGCTTGATCTCGGCTCGGTGGGTGGTCTTTAATGGCACGTCGGGAATCTTCGGGCGTAAGCTCTCTGGGATTTTATGCCTAAGGATGTACTCCATCGAGGCATAGTAGGTCTTCTCTTGCCCTTCCAACTCCTCTTCAGGCCATATTAGCTTACGGGGTGGCACATGTCCCACATTGACTTGACTAACGCGACGGAGTCTTCGTGATCTAGGCATCCATCAGGGAAATCTATCCTGAGCGGGTCTTCTTGAATCGTCGGTGGAAGTTGTTGAACCTCTTGGAACTGGCGGGCAACTCTGGTCGGGTAATACTCAGTGACTCCGGTAATTCCCAACAAAGGAACAAGTCCAATAAGCCCACACACGAATCGCGCTTCTCGAACTCGGAACCATTTGGCGTGCCATAGGAAATCTTCGGGTCCAGGGTTGGTCATGAAAACTAACCACTCAGAATAATGATAATCGGGGGCAAACATCTTCCTATCTTTAAACTTCAAGATGGGGTGGTTAGAGTCAGAGATGTCATTCACGGTCATCAAGCTAACAAACCCCTTAACATGAGAAAAGAACCAAATTTGCAAAAGTTCAGGAGGGGCATGAAAAACCTTGTCTTTGTTTTCTTTAAAGTGGGTAAGGGAAAGAAAAGTTTCAATCAGGACGGCATTAACAAAACCCTTTCCCATACATACCTCACGAACTACCCATGCCACTGAAGGGTTAATAGCGTTCCTATAATGTGGGAATAACATGAACCCGAAGAAAGCTAATAGGAAGATCCTATTCTTTTGAAAAGATGGGGCATTTTGAAAAATCTCGTTTAGGAATGAAAACGGGCAGGTCTTGCGATTAGCTTTCAAAACTTTCCTCACATCATCCCCCTTAACTCTAAGGAAATCGATAAGGTCGATGCATGCTCGTTCTTGTGTGGGCCAATTAACTCCGACACCAAAGGCTTTCCCATGACAATACTGTATTCTTCCAGGGTTGGAGTGAGCTTGTGGTCACCGAACATGAACGTGCAAGTCTCGGGACACCAAACATGCGCCAACGCTCGTACAACACCATAATGAGTTTCTATTTCTAAGAGGGGAAGTAGTCGTCCAACATAGGATCGCACCCAATCATGGCCAGTCGGGTCTAGTTTATCCCACCATGTGCGAAGCTCGGCTTTTGGGGTAGCAATGATGTGAAGCTCAGGTATCCCCATTGTATACTACTCACAGCTACGATCAACCTAATTTGTCATGAACCGACCAAAAAAAGAAAGCGAATAAGTAAATTACGAAGGAGAGAATTCAAAAAACTTACCCTACTCATTGAGTAGCAAAGCTAATGACATAGACATACGCATGGATGGTGGTTCAATTTCTACTCTAAACGGCTCAAAATGGAGCCATGGGATCACCGGACCGAACCAAGCAAGGTCGCGGCTAGGTCGGGTTACCCATGACTCCGGCTTTGCCAAAGAACCGACCCGTGTCACGCGGTTGCAGACCGGGGTGGGTACTTTCGACATGAAGAAAGAAATTTCGGGGTTAAGGTGGGCGACTCGTACTACGCGGTTGTAGTCGGAGTGGTATCCACCTCAACACCATCCTAGGTGATCCTATGCGGCCCCCAGTCCGGGCGGGTTGTGTGTGCTATGGTGTAGTGCAATGCAAGCAAGAGACGAGACATGACAATTTATAGGCAGGCAACACTTCATACATAAAAAAAATAAACCATACATTCCTACACCTTCCTGCAAGACAAAGGTGAGCAAACACTTCCCCTTATGTCTTTTTTAATTATTAAAAAAAAATCAAAAATCGAAAGTGTATGGATTCAAGTTCGGGTTGGGTCCGCGAGCTGGATTGGGTTTACCCGATCCAAACCCATTTTCCCGAATTAAATATTAAGAATATATTAAAACTTCAAAAAAAAATTTCAAAAAAAAAATTCAAAAATTTCGAAAAAAAATAACAAAAATTCAAAAATATTTCCGAAAGTTCAAAACTCGAAAAAACATTAAAAAATTCGACCTTTTTCTTATTTTTTATTATTTTTATTATTCTTAAAAAAATTTAAAAAAATTAAAAAATTAATTTAAAAAAATTAAAAAAAAATGTCGAAAATCCAAAAATGCAGGTTTTGATTAGGAATGACCATGCATTGCCCTTATAGTGTGATTAGGCCTCTAATTGTTCGTATATTGATTATATTGCATGTTTAATTCACTTGTTTAATTTAACTATGTTTGCAATTGTTTAGTTGTTTATTTTTATTGCAATTAGGATCTTGGTAGTTATGGCTGTTATTTTAATGATTGTGCACCCGCTTGATCACCTCACATGTTAGTGGATAGGTATGAAATCAATCCAAACCGCCCGACAAAAATCATTTCTTTTTAAGATGAACAAGATTAGGTACCGAAAGGGCACTAATTAGTCAATTAGTGTAATCAAGTCCCCGACCCTAGAATCTCTGGTTGCGTAGGAAGTGTGGCATACTCCCGTGCCACACTTGGTTTCTAGCCGACCCTAATAGGCTAGTGGCGACTCCTTTTTGCACAATTTCTTAAGAATATTCCAATGTCACGCGAGGTATGAGCTTGGGAAAGCCCACGCCTAATCATGGGCCTTAGACCCGTTCTTTAGGCAATACCCCTAAACCTATTCCCTCCCCCCGAGGGTAGGTCGCGACAATGGCAGTTTTGGAAGGACAAAAAATATTTTAATCATAATTTCAGCCTGTTGCAAATGCCATTTCAGAATGGTTAGCATTGGGCTTTCAATATTTCTAATATCAGCATTTGGCTAAAAGTTACTTTAAATTGCCTAGGAAAAGCTACATTTCTCAAAAGGACTTTGGGCCCGTTTGGTTCGGCTTTGGGGAAATGCCTTGGGAGAATGCAAATACCTTTGAGGTAAATGGGTTTTCCGAAATGCTAAAATGTTTGGTAAACTATAACTGAAAAGTGTTTTAGGAAAATGCAAGACTGTTTGGTAAAAATATATTTGAAAAGCCATTTAGTGTAACCAAATTAAGTTTTTTAGTTTTAGTATTTTTAAAATTGCAAAAAAGAAACAATGACTATATAACATTTTACTTTTTAATGTTGAGAGTAATGTAAAAGATATATATTAGTAAATTTATTTAAAAATTATATTAAAAGAATTTGATTATAGATTAGATACAAAGCTCAACTTTTGGCCTAGGGTTTTTTTAGGTTTTTTTTCAACTTTGAATAATTTTTTTAAAATTATTGTAGTATTAATTATCTTCATTAATTAATGATCATTCTAGTATTCTAGTGTATTGATAAAAAGTTGAGCTATTGATTGTCAAAAATGACAAAAAAAAAAAAAGGTGAACCCAACATTTGCAAAGAGTTTTTATTATTGTTTTTTAAATATAAAAATAAAATCCGATGAAACAAAGTCGCTGATCAACGGCGGTTGGGGTGTGGGGAAGATGATCGGTTTAAAAAGAAAAAGAAGTCAACGGATGAATAGTAGAGGTGGACTTGCATTTCCGAAATGCTGAAAGCGCAAAGCAGGCGGAGATGATCGGTTTAAAAAGAAAAAGAAATCAACGGATGAATAGTTGAGATGGACTTGCATTTCCAAAATGCTAAAAGCCCAAAGCAGGTCCCCACCTGCTTTGGGCTTTCAGTATTTCAAAGGCCAACAATTGGCTAAGGACACTTCAAAATGCTAAACCAAACACCTAAATTTTTTCCCAAAGCGGCTTTCGGGGCTGAAAGCCTCTTGGGAATGCTAAACCAATAGGCTGAAAACTCCTCGAAAAAATTGAACTAAATGCATCCTTAGTTTTCCTTTCTTTCACCATCATGTCCTCACAACCAAAAAAAGTCTAATTTAAAAGATAATATAAGTCAGATTACTCTATTTTATTCTATTTTCTCGTAATTATTTTTAAAAAAAAAGTTCGCAATCACGAACAGGTGCGTCTTTCTTTTTCCGATCGAAATGCGGATGATTAATAATTCATTCGTCTAGCTAATAATAGTTTATATTTGATTTCGAATGAGTAAAAATCAATATATTGCCACTAAAATGGAGCCATGGGAGAAAACCTCTTCAACGGGCGAATCAGGCATGGCGTGCGGACGGCCTTTTGCTGGAATCGCCCTGCGGACTCGAGCTCATTCGCGCCGACCCACCAAGCTTCAAGCCCCGAGAGAGAGAGAGAGGGCGGCGGCGGTTGTCTCGGAGCACGGCGGAAACTTCCATTTCCGAGCACCGGGTGAGACAATTTCGGCCCGGATTATGTCGATTTCGGAGGTTTCCCCCGTTAAAGTTTCGAGCCTTTTTAGTCTGGACAGTAACGAGTTCACTTCCCCGGCACATTCCCGGCGAAGTTCCGGCTGATCAATGGTCATAATTTGAGCCCCGCACGCCGCTTCAATTCCGTAGGATTAGACGGCTGGTCGTGTCTGGTGTTTGTGTCGTCGGAATTTCGCGACTACCCAAAAGTCACATGAATGATCCGTATGGCGAGAATGGAAGCCACAAGGTTTACTATCGATTGCTACACTATGTTCGATCCATTTTATTCTTTGTGGTCTGGATGATTCTGAGGCCATTTCTCGAGCGTGCACATGCATTGTATCTTCATGTTGACATTGCTGGAATTGGCCTTTTTTTTTTTTTTTTTTTTTTTTTTTGTATGGGTAATGCCGTTCAATTTGGAATTCAATTTCCATCTATATGCATCTTGCGATTGACATGAAATGTTTAGCAATATAGTTAGTGCTATATACGTTCAAGAGATTTGGAACGATGGCAACTACTCTTTCTGTCCGATTTTGTCACATACGAAAGCCAAGTAATTGCTTGGCTGTGGCAGACGGTGCAATACGATTTCAGGAAGATTACTTTGGTGCCTAACAGGGAAGACTTCATTGATATCATCCTTTCTCGTGCACAGCGGCAAATGCCTACAGTTGTTTTCACAACAGAATTTTCTTGAGAAGCCCTCAAGTATCATCCAGGAGTTTCTCGACTGAATGCTATCTATCCTTTCTATGGTGATCTTCTCCATGTGCTGTACAACAAGGATCACTACAGGCTTGCTCTTGGGCAAACCAACACAGCAAGGAACCGTATTAGAAAGGTTGCTGAAGGCAATGTCTAGCTGTTATAGTATGGTGAGTCACTCTACTGATGCAAGTCTCTAAAGGCTGCTGCTATCGGGAGAATGTATACCATACTGTGATTAAGTGGCTTAATGTTAGTTTGGCTTATCTAGAACAGAGTAGACAACGGATGGCTAGGCTGCCTTCAGTAGATCCAAATATTGGACTATCCTGATTTGCAGGTACCCAAATGTTGGCAAGAGCTCTTTTATGAATAAGATCACAAGGGCCGATGTTGATGTGCAGCCTTATACTTTCACAACTAAGTAGCTCTTTGGGTGTCATAGTGATTATAAATAACTTAGGTATCAAGTCATTGATACTCCCGAGATTCTGGATCCCCATTTGAAGATCATAACACTATTGAGATCTGCACTATTACTGCTTATGCTCATCCACGTGCTGCTGTATTGTTTTTCTTGGATATATAGGGGTCTCACGGATACGACATTGCCCAGCAAGCTGCTCCTTTATACAGCATCAAATTGCTCTTTATGATCTAACCTTGACAATAGTCTGCCACTGCTGGAGGTATCTGTAGAGGACATGAAGTTGGTTATGGACATGAAAGCTGAAGCTATGGAAAGTGTGGGTCACGGAGGTGAGGCCACAGATGTAGAGGGAGTGTTGCTGAAGATAGAACACTTTGACCGAGGATGGTGTAATTGTTATGAAGAATTCAGCTTGGGAGAGTGGAAAAAAGATGATTTTCGAAAAGGATAGACTGTCTGAACAGATTTCACGATGTGATATTAAAGCCAGGTGACCAAAAGGAAAGACTGCCTTGCATACCATAGGCAGTATTAGAAGCTAGAGCTCAGAAAGCAGCAGAGAAAGAGAGAAAGCTGAAGAGGATTTGGAGAACGAGAATGGTGGGACCGGGTGCCAGTGGTTGTTAGTTTGAAGAAATACCATACTTGGGCTAATGAAGAGTCAAAAGAAGACATGGGCATAGCATAGCTGACTTTTGGATCCTGATATTTACTAAAGTTTGAAGAGAGCTGGAAAGAGAAGAGTTACGCGAGGCAGAGGAGGAGGAGAATGATTTCGAGATAAATGGAAAAGAATTGACCCCGGAAGAGCCAGAAGTGTTGGCTGAGAACAGAAAGAGGAAAAGCTTGCTCATTTAGGAACACAGAGTCAGGAAAAGTACCTCAGAGACTAGGCCAACTGTACTGAGAAAGTTTGACTAAAACCGTGAGTTTACATCTGAGAGGACGGGCAGGCAGCTATCAGCTCTTGGACTTGACCTGCTTGGCAACTGAGGTGGCCAAAGAGGGAGAGGTCGCCCGAGAGGGGAGATGATGGTGGAGGGACACTATGGATGTGGACCTAGACCAATCCAATAAGGAGTGGGGACCGAGGTCCAGGTCAAGGTTCTTTACCAATTGGTTAGGATGCTGGATTTAGTTATGCTAGTACTGGGTCTCAAGGACTCCGATTAAGGGAAAAGCTTTTTAAAGCTTGTGAAGAAATATGTGAAAAGGAGCAACAAGGAGTAACAAGGATGCTCGTGGGGGAGTGGCAGACAGAGTTATTTCTTCCCTCAAATTAAAACACTGTTTCTCTGGCAAACGCTTAATCAGAAAGACCCAAAGAAGATAAAATTTTCAGATATTTTATACTGATGTACAATTAGACTTGATTTCTCAGATAAATCTAAAGCTTCATGCATTTTGCATTTTTCTGAAGATCAGTTCATGTTTTCTACATGTTGCCAATGCATCCCCTAATTTAATTAGGACACTATTGCAGACCTCTTGTTAATTGTTATTTATGAGATGCCAATCCTTATTGTTGTGTAATGGCTCAAGTGGAGACAGATTCTTCCTGTTGTTGACGTTTCATTTTTCCTTTGAATGGATAGGTGCATTATTAGCAAAATGCGATATGGATCTTGCACGAAGAGATTCCTGTGTTCGTCTCTTGGGAAGTAGTTGGCTTCTGTTGTCAGTTGCTTTGTTGGAATGGAAGTTCTTCTGGGTTCTTCAGATTTCTTAGCAAAGAGTTACGGGTACGCAGATTCTACCGTGGTTTGTATAGTCCTTAAATGGGAATGGTCTTTATTTATCATCGTCACTTTTTATGTGCTCCTTTGGGATCTCTTTGGTTCAATTTCTCTCTCTCGTCCTGTCCAATAGTGGCCTGATTGGAATCCGATCATACTCATTATGCTTTCCCATCTTGGTGAACGAGGAACTTGGGGATGGTTTTCGGGCATTGTCCTCATGGTCCGTAAGCTACAAAATAACGCAGGGACATCACTGACCATGGCATTAGACCACCGGCTTTCTGATGTCCCTCAGAGTTACGTTCCACTTCTCGAAAGGGTCAAAAGTGGTGAAGCTTTTTGAAAAAGGTTACGTGCTTAATGCATATTGCTCATTTTTTATGCTGTTTTAGTGCGTTTTATGTATATAAGGGTTAATGTCATTGGTTGTCTATGTATTTTTGCCCAAAAATCGAAATTGTACCTCTGCTTTAAAAAGAAAAAAAAAAAGCTTCCCTCTACTTTTTCTCTTACCGGTTGTTTAACTGACATGAACGTCAGAATGCACGTCTCACGTTATGGTACGCTCAAAATCATTATGCAGCGCAAAAATGCTTGCAGCAACCATTGCAACTTGATTTGAGCTTGCCGCAGCCATTTCTGCTCAAGCTTCGAGCTAGTGGCCATGATCGTGAGAGCTCGGGGCTCACTACCATGGACATGTGATCTGGAGCTTGTGGCTGCGGATGCTCAAGCTTCCAGCTTCCAGCTCCCAGCAGCCATGGCTACTCAAGCTCGAGCTCCACTCGCAGCTATGGATGCCAAATCTCGAGCTCATGGCCGCCATGACCACTTGAGCTTGAGCTCTGGGCTCGTCGCTGCCAGTGGTGGTCATGACTGGACAAAGAACATGTCAGACTTCTTTTTCAAGAAGCCTGGGCTCGAGGACCTAACTTTGCAAATGTGGGTGATGGTGTAATCCTCTGTACCTTCACCTTCACCTGCTCACTCAAGGACCTAAATTTGTAGTTTCACCTCGACCATGAATTGTTGTAGGAACTTGTAGTGGGCTTGTGGCCACGAAGGCTGTACTTGGGTTAGTCGAGATGAGAAGGAGCAGTACAGAGGAGTGCAGAAGGAACTTGTACTGAACTTGTAGGGCCTGAATTTGCATTTGACCTAGAGCATGAATTGTTGTAGGAACTTGTAGTGGGCTTGTGGCCACGGAGGCTGTACTTGGATTAGTCGAGATGAGAAAGAAGAGTACAGAGAAGGAGGGAAGAAGGTGAAGGAGAAATTGCTAGAGAGAGTCCGGTCAACTTCGTTTCGAAAAAGAAAGAAAAAAAAGGTGGGCAAAATTTCAGCTTTGGTTTGAAAATAGTAAAGAAAATCTACGTCTGCAACTAGTTAATGTCATTAACGCCGCCACGTCTACAATTCGCATCATTGGTGACATTTTTTAAAATGTAGATGGACGCTTTTGAATAGAAAAGTGAAGAAAAAGGACAATATTTTATTTTCGGGCAACAGTAAAGAAACCATAAATGATTCGCTCATTTCTAAGGCAACCAAAAAATTTTGCAGTGGTTTGCTTGATTCTAAGGTTACCAAATACAGATGTACTTTTGGGTGTTATCCAGCAAATGGACTGAAAGCTTGGAAGGTAGAACAGTGTGCAGAAAGAATTGAAAAGTGTAAATATGCTTTGCAGGATTTCCCTTCTGTCTTGTTGCACCGCTCCTTTGAATGTATTCAATATTATATGAGCAAGTTTAAGTAGAAACAATTGAGAGTAGGGCAATTTCATATTCGACGCAAATGACAAAAATATGAGTGAGATGATTAATTCTTTCGGTAGCGAGGCTTCCAAATGGTGAGGAGTGGCATGACCTTTCGGTTTCATTTTCGCTAGAACTATGGCAAATTCGGCGTATAAACTCACAATCAAGAAAAACCCAAGTTGAAAATCGCTCGTGAATAATTGCTCATGAAGTCTTGTTTAAGGGTTTAGTTAAGAGTTCACGTCGTGATCGGCTTATCTTGATGTTTAAGCTAATCGACGCCTTCAACAAAAAATGAATTAACAAAAGACTCTGCTAGTCCCAGTGCATGACCGCTCGCTCTTTTGTTTTCTTCATTCCACCAGGAAGTTTATCAATGAGAATCTTCCATGTTCCACTGTGATTCGAACGCGGCCCTGGCTTCTAGAGCCACAGTAATGATGGGAAATATTTCCAAGTCAACCTAGAAACATGAAAAGACATTCGGCCATGCTCATGTGAAGAATCCTCAAACTAGGATCACAAATCTCAACTCGCCACGCACGTTCTTGCAATAAGTGACCCCCGGATCGATGATCCGGAGGCGGCAGGGCTCTCCACTCCTCGGTTCGTCGACCTCTGTCCATCCACAGCGTCTCGTCTTTTGGGCTTTCGCCAGCCGTCCTGCCGACTAATCGATTGCGCCCCCTCTTTTTATCTTTTAACATTATGGCCTTTCGGAAGCCTTTTGGACCTCCCTTTTTGAGACTTTTTTTGGAAATTTTGGGGGAAACTTATAAGGGGCCAAACATCGCACGGGAAGAAAGGAGAGAGCAAGAGCAATGATGCAGAAGAGCAAAAGACAAATCGTGGCAGAATTGCATTGGGATGCACCCGTCACGTGGGCCAATGTTTCTTTTGTCAGATCTCGAACGAGGATTGTAAAAATTGTCATTGTAGCCGGACCCATTTTACTGGTTTATTGAGTTAATTATGACGCGTAAGGTCCATCGATGCTATCTTGGTATTGTTTATTTCGAGAGCTGGGCAAGACCCGTGTGCAGGAATCGTCAATCATACAAAGCCCTCGCAGCTAGCTTTCTTGTCAAATTGCCAATGCAATATTGAAATGTCCCCATCGCCACCTCAACTACCATGACACGATGTAATTTATGCATCGGCATGGGAATTTTTCTTTTTGGCAACCTTTTAACTCGTTAAGCGACAAGAAAGTGGGAGATAGATAGAGAGATGTCATCCTACATGGATACGCTAGATGAAATAGAGTATGATGTTTCGTCACATGCATTCCTCATCATTCGATGGAGGATTAGGATTCTTATACGGAGAGTACTTTCCTATATTGATCGATCTTGTGTGACAATAAATGTTTGCGCAACGAAAAAGGGGCTCGATTGGAAGTGATTTTTGTCTCAAGAAATGTTATTTAATGTAGGCAAATACCACGTCGGGTTCAGTGACTAGGTTCTATGTTTTTGACGTGGGTTTGTCACTTGTCAGCAAAAGAAAATTTCAACGAGTGAGAAGGATTTTGCTTCCAAAGGTTGCCTTGGTGAGAAAAAAAGTCAATGATTTCGATGCTCTATTCCTTTCATCTTTTCCTCATAACGGTTCTTATTATGTTACTTATGGATTAAATAATGGCACATAAACAGAAAAATGCAGCCGTGGAATCTTATTGTCCATTTTTTAAATTTCGGTTTACTTTGAAATCAATTCATCGCACAATTTTTTCTTCCTCTCTCTCTCCCTCTCTTGCTTGTAACACACACTACACAGTCTCTCATGGAAAAGATGGCGCTCGTGAAACATGTACTATAAAATAATCGAGGAGGAAAACCAAACAAATCATATATTACCAAATTCCTTTCTAGGTCATTCCATTCAGGAATACATATAAATTAAGGTAAAAACAAGGGGGCAATCCTGAACGATTTCTCTTCCGCAAATGACCTTGCGCAACGTGTCCTATATAAAGATCAGGGAGGAAACACAAGCAAATGATATATTACCAATTTTTTGTCTGGATCATTCATTATATATTATATATCATATGATAACAAGACGCAGCTCTTGAATGGCTTCACTTTCACATGTGTAAACAACGGACTATAAAATCATTACGAAATAGACCTGTTATGGGATCGTCTGGTTTTGGTATTAATGACAAACTAGGGAGGTAGATGAGAAAGCTCCATAATTCTTGTATTATATCTATCTATATTCTACGAATAATTGCATGGCGACGGCGAAATCCTATGCATGTCATCGTAAATCGCCCGAATCGAAAAGAGACCGTATAATCAGCTCACCACTTTTATAGGGAACGCATCGTATCCCATATCAAATGAGTCTTAATTAACTTGTTTTTTTTTTTTATCATCACATGGAGAACACCTTTCTTGAACTCGGATTGAGATAGGCCGGTACTTACGTACATGCCCGTAAGAGTCTTAAGGAAGCGCCTGTTCATGATAGTTCTATCCCACTGTTATCCCATACATATGTCTCGAGATGAACACGTGAAATAGCATGTTTCGAATCCTTTTCTCGTGTGTCGACTACTTTTCTCATCGATCCTGCTCTGTCTTAAAGCACACGTGTGAATGAAGGAGGGAGGGAGGGAGAGAGAGAGAGAGAGAGAGAGGGGGGGGGGGGGAGAGAGATAATGTGAAGTGGAAGCAAGAAATGTTGGCTTGGTTAGAAAACAAAGGGGAGGTGTGTTTCTTTTGTTTTGGAGGGTTTCGCTCTCTCTCTCTCTCTCTCTCTCTCTCTCTCTCTCTCTCTCTCTCTCTCTCTTACTCACTCACCTCTCTATGATACACAAATGATTACTCCCTTGAGATTGAAGAAAATGCATTTGAGAGCTAGACAGAGAAAGAAAGGAAGAAAAAAGGCGAAAGGTGTATATGGAGTCAAAGACAAGACGACCACCACCCTCTCTCTCTCTCTCTCTCTCTCTCTCTCTCTCTCTGAGAGGTCCCTCTCTAAACCGTTTTCTACTCAGACCCATCAACCAACTCTCTCTCTCTCTCTCTTCCCTATGTTTCAAGCAAAACCCACCACCACCATCACCATCATGATGATCATGAACCCTTACAGCCTTTCGCTACCTTTCTTTTCATTTCCTCTCTTTATAAAACGACTTCAATCTTGATTCAGGTTGGGGGAGAGAGAGAGTGAACGAATTACCACCACCCCTTTGTTTTATTTTCGATCCTGCATCTCTCAAAATGAGGAAACCTGATTCCTCTGGGAAGAACAGCTCCAACAGCAACGCTAACAAGCTGAGAAAAGGACTCTGGTCGCCTGAAGAGGACGACAAGTTGATGAGCTACATGCTCAACAATGGCCAGGGCTGCTGGAGCGATGTGGCCCGCAACGCCGGGCTGCAGCGGTGTGGCAAGAGTTGCCGCCTCCGGTGGATCAATTACTTGCGGCCCGACCTCAAGAGGGGCGCTTTCTCCCCACAAGAGGAGGAGCTGATCATCCACTTGCATTCCATCCTTGGCAACAGGTACTCTCTCTCTCTGTCTCTCCCTCTCTCTCTAAGCTTTTGGTGATTAGCGTACAGCGCATATTCTCCTTTGTGTCTGATCAAGAGGAAATTCTTGTAATGTAATTATTGAAGGCGGCGAAATAGTGGATCTTTTGATGCCCATCGTCAATGGATAGAATTGATAGACAAATGTTTCTATTTGGTCACTGTGTAGCATTTACATCAATCTATAATGTTGTGTTGCAAAGTTTGATAATCACATGTTTGGAAAAAGGAAGCCAGGTTAATTGGTAATTCCCTTAATTTGCAAAAAGCTAAGTCTTTGGTTTCAAAAGGTGAGATTTGTGGATACTCAAGTGATTTGCTAGACACAATCAACCACTACTTTTATCAACGACACGTATATAACATATTTTCTCTTTTACAGTACCATGACTTTTTTTTTTTTTTTTTTTGGTCGTGCAGTGGTAAACAAAGATAAATTTGTGATGCTGTAACGATAATCATTTATCACATCCAATGTTCCTTTTAATGGATTAAAATAAATAAATAAATAACAGGACGTCACTAATTAGAGGTGTACTAAAGTATGATACTCTCTTAGACCGTGAAAATGACACAGGAAGCATAGCAGTATGTAGGCCAAATGAGAACAAGCTATAAAGTCAAGTCCTATGAACAATGGACTGAAAAAATGACAAAAAAAGAAATCTTGCATGCATACATGCAAAAGACACAAGAGCGACCTCTCTGCAATCTACAGGTGTTAAAAGGACTTTAGAATAGAGAATAATAAGTCTCTAACTAATTATTCGTTTATCTTACCTACTGCTTCGCTGGACTTTGGTTGCACGTAGAAAATAAATCGCGCCAGGACAATTCTGAAGTAAGTTTCCATGAACAGCCATGCATCCAGTCAAACGCACCAACCATTTGCATAAGAAAAAGCATACTATATAGTATATAGAAATACAAGCCTACTGAAATCTAGCTAGGTTGTTGATGCTACTGTATTATAATAAACCTAACGAAAGGGCCAGAAGCTGAAAAGGACACCGACATGCTCTGGTGCCATTTTCTGGCCTTTGAGTTGAAGATACTCCACATCGGAATTATCACATCGAGTATTATTCAATGCTTTGCATGATTATCTTGCATGTTCTTGAAAGTCATCCGCGCAACTTGATTTATCTGCCCTTACTTTTACATCAGCAGACAGTGAGTCTTATATTGCCTCATGCCTTCTTCTTCTTTTCCAAAGGTGGTCGCAAATCGCGGCTCGGTTGCCGGGACGGACCGACAACGAAATAAAGAACTTTTGGAACTCGACCATAAAGAAGAGGCTCAAGAACTCATCATCGTCTTCTTGTAGACACTCGCCAAACACGAGCGATTCCTCCTTGTCATCAGACGTTAAAGATGTCATGGGAGGTCTCATCTCCCTTCAGGAACAAGGACTCGTGCCACTTTATATGGACTCGTTGTCGTCCGTGCAAGCTTTGGCTCTTAACCAGATTATCGATCCATTACTACCCTCACTCAACCAAGGCCTTGACCTCCCCGGTTTAAGTGGATACTGTGATGCAAATTCTAATTACTGCACGGTGCAAGGCGGAGTTAGCAGTGAATTCGGGAGATTCGGAGGTGTTGTTGGTTGTGGCAGTAATGGAGATCAATTCTATGTTCCTCCACTAGAGAGCATAAGCATTGAAAATGTGAAAACTGAGAACACATATGACAGCGAACACAATAGCAGCAACGACCTTAGTAACTTCAACTATACCACTGATGATGTCGTTGATAACATAGGCAACTTAAACAACTATGGCAGAATAGAAAGCATGGCTGGTCTGGGGAACTTGTGGAACGGAGGTGAGGAGATGAAAATGGGGGAATGGGACTTGGAGGAGTTGATGAAAGATGTCTCTTCATTTTCTTCTGCTGATTTCCAGGTTATTCAATAGGTGGTGATAGCTCTCTCCCAAAATCACCAACAGTTTTTTTCCTTTGTTTTTCTGTCCTCCACTCTAAGTGATAGAACCATTCTCACTTTGGATTAAGAAAAGAGCAAGAACCCCAGAATATACACGTTCTTGAATTTAGGAAACCCGTCTGTCATTGTCACATATGATTCCACAACAAAAATAATTTCCCCAGCTGTCCCTCTTGTTTTTGCTTAATTTCCTGACGACCGGCCCATGACCATGGTAGTTTATAGTGTATATCCCTTTTCTTTCCCCCCCATAAAGAGTGAGCAGTGGTACTTGGATTTGGAAGGTGAAGCATCGATTTGGTGTAATTAAGGTGCGAACTGGCTGGTACACACTTTTGCTTGTAATTAGATTGCTGAAGTCACTTTTCTGTCGTTACGCGATCATGTGAAGTTCCGGAATAATGGTCGATGTATACATGTCAAAGATGGATGTGGGTAGACAATAAAGGTAGAGAGAAACGTCAAGTTGGTAGGTTTGCAAATTTGTGATCATTATGTGATGTACAAAATCGAAAGTTGGGGGGGTGGAAGTTGTTATTAGTGGAGAGTTATCTGATATAAAGTGAAATCATACATATTTGATGGAGGTGATGGAAAATCTCTCTCTCTCTCTCTCTCTCTCTCTCTCTCTCTCTCTCCCCTGAGACTTCATAGGAAGATGAGCATGCTCGATAATGGAGTTAAATCAGTTAGTTGTGCAGTCCACTTGGTAGAAAAATAGACACTTAAAGAGTACTTAGTCAGCTTTGCTCTCATTTCCTGCAGATATTATCTTCGTTTTATATTCGTCCGTTAGTTATCCTCAATGGGTTAACTTCTAATTGCAATTATGGCTCCATTAATCACTGCATCGAGGAAGAATAGACACCTAACCTCCTAGCCACGTTGAAAAGGGGCAAGCAGTACAAGCAACCTTTAAGAATATATGACCTTAATATTACAATTTCCCAACGCATTTCTGTTTAAGTGCATGATGCACACGGACAATGACGTTTTAACTCTTGAAGCAAAACCGTTCGTTAAAAACTACCATCCCTGATTTGAAAAGACCCCGTATGAAAGAAGATACCACTAGCTAAAATTCTTCAAAACGCAGTTAATCGTCAAGGTGATGTCGGTCTACACAACTTAGATGACACTGACAAAGCCGAGCTCACAAGTCAAGCCGCCGAACAAAGCTTGACGGATAAGCCAGGCAAGTGATTTCTAAGGGGTTTGATGCGAAAACCCAGGGAGATTTCTACCTAACCCTTAGGCTTATCCATCCAATTGCCATCAACTAATAAGCTAGGGCAAGCAACCCGTGCATCCTTATTAAGCAGGGTTCCATTACTGAAGCTCCTGTTCACCGTCGAGCCTCTTTGGCTCTAGTGGACCGGAAAAGTTCTAATTCTAGTCATTTGGAGTGCGCACGTGTCGAACCGTGATTCGATTACCCTCTAAAGTTATTACCAATGTAGGGGAATCGAGCTTTAGAGAAACCACTGGTTAATTCTTAGGTTTTATTTATTGACATCTAGAAGAGGAGGGGGGGTTGGTTTGAGACATCAGCTAAAAAGGAATCGGGCCAATCCGGGGAGCCGGACTCTCGGAAAGGGACATGCAAACGAACCTTTTCATCTTTGTCTTGGAGCTTTAGATGAATGATGGGTTATTTTGACTTTTCTTACCTCGTTTGACAGGTGCGGAATTCTCATAAGCCGTGATGTCGGACAGATCTCCCTCCACTCTCCCCAAGATAACGCTCACTAAACAGTCGTTAACGAAATTATCACGGGCCCCCTTTTTTTAAAAAATTAAAAAAGAACAAATTTGTGTATTTCAACGCAAATAAAAGGCGTGGCTCGTAAAAAAAGTCAAAAAAGAAAGGGGAAAAAAAAGAAAAGGTACCGTCGCCTGAGAGATTCGAACTCTCGCGGGGAAACCCCATGTACTTAGCAGGCACACGCCTTAACCACTCGGCCAAAGCGACTCAGCTGCTGTGGTTTCGCTTAAAATAATATTAACTTGTTTTTTGTGTTGGTATGGGCGCAGCATAGCCCAATAATGCAATGGGCCTCAAAGCCCGCTAGGCCCGCCCGAGCTTGGTCGGGCCCAATTGCCTGGAGAGAAACGTAACCGCATTAACGGTCGGTTGCCGTGACGCGGGGACACGTGGCTTTTTCGAGCGGAGATGTCACTCAGCTCCTCCGGCTATCTCAAGCTCCCACCTTCGCCGGCGCGACCCGACCCGCCGAGCAAAGACCCGAAGGACTGGAACGCGCTCATCAGACGCCATGCCAAGCTCAGGAACGACGGGGCGATCCTGTCGACCTATGCCCGCATGCTGTCTTCGCGCGTGTCGCCCGACGAGGCCGCGTTGCCTCTGGTGCTCAAGGCCTGCTCGAGGCTGGATGACGTGGAGCTAGGCAAGAGGATCCATTCGAGGATCCTGGGTACGGACTTGATGGAGGATGTGCGGGTGGCTACTTCCCTTGTCGATTTTTATTGCAAGTGCGGCCTCGTCGAGGATGCTCGGTACGTGTTTGACAGAATGGCCGAGAGAGATGTTGTTCTGTGGAATGCGATGATAAACGGGTACGTGGGTGTGGGTGATCACGAGGAGGCGATTTCGGTGTTCGTGGAAATGGGGAGGCAGGGTGTGAGACCGAGTTCTCGAACTGTTGTGGCGTTACTTTTGGCCTGTGGGGAAGCCATGGAGTTGAGAATGGGGCAGGAAATACATTGTTATTCTTTGAGGAGTGGGCTATTTCATGAATTCCCTCATGTTGGAACTGCTTTGATAGGGTTTTATGCAAAGTTTAACTCGAAGGTTCTGCCCAGTGTGTTTGACATGATGGAGGTGAAGAACATGGTGAGTTGGAATGCATTAATCACGGGTTATTTTGAAGCTGGTGAGTACTTAATGGTTTTGGAGCTGTTTGTGAGGATTCTAGAGGAGGGGGGCAAACTTGATGAGGTCACCATGTTGATTGTGATTCAGGCCTACGCAGAGCATGGATCTCTTGGTCTGGCAATGCAAATTCATCAAATGGCTATTAAGTCTGATCTAAGTCGTGATGTCTACTCAGCAAATGCCTTGCTGCATATGTATAGTAAGCTACAGAAACCAGAGTTCGCATACGAAATATTTAAATCTGTTCCTACCCGTGATGTTGCGCTGTGGAATTCGATGTTATCAACGTACAATGATTTCAGCTGTCCTGAAGAAGCTCAGAGGTTGTTCTTGAGAATGCTAACAGAGGATGTCCAGGCAGATAAAAGAACTATTATTGTCATGTTGTCTTCATGTGCAGACTTAGCAGATGGGATGAGATTCGGTAGAAGTTTACATGCGTATGTGATTAAGGCTGGTATGCATATTGATGTTTCTCTTGGTAATGCACTTATGAATATGTACGAAGAGACCAACTGTGCTGAAGCTGTCAAGAAGGCTTTTACTCAACTACCAGACGTTGATGTAATATCTTGGAACACTTTAATTGCTGCATTGGCCAATAGTAACTCGAAAGTTGATGCAATGGAAGTCTTTCTGAGAATGCATGAGTCTGAAATTAAACCCAACTCTCATACAATTATATCAATTCTTGCTTCCTGTGATGACGCACCTTCGCTCAACATTGGCCGATCTATCCATGGCTATGTAATCAAACATGGCATTGATATTAATATACCCCTGAACACTGCCCTGACAGAGATGTACATGAACTGTGGTGATGAAGTGACAGCAGAGAATTTATTCGACCACTGCTCCAACAGAGACATAGTCTCATGGAATTCTTTGATTTCCAGTTACATTAGAAACAACCAGACTCACAAGGCTCTGCTACTCTTTAGACGTATGATCTCGGAAGTTGAACCTAACTCAGTCACGCTTATAAATGTTCTATCGTCATGTATCCACCTAGCTGATCTTCACCTAGGCCAGTGCATTCATGCTTACATAACCAGGAGGGAATCATCTATTGGTTCTGATGCATCTCTTGCAAATGCTCTGATAACTATGTATGCAAAATGTGGCAGTCTGCACAATGCTGAGAAAGTTTTTAACTTGATTTGGCGAAGGGATGTTATCTCATGGAATGCTTTGATAACTGGCTATGGAATTCATGGTCAAGGAGAAGGCGCTATATCTACCTTTCTAAAGATGCTGGAAGATGGTATGAAACCAAACGGTGCAACTTTTGTGTCTATTTTATCTGCTTGCAGTCATTCTGGATTGATAGAGGAGGGGTTGCTTCTTTTCAGTTCAATGTTTTGCAAGTTTAAGGTGAATCCTGTACTTATTCACTATGGTTGTGTGGTTGATCTTCTTGGGCGTGGTGGCTACTTAGGTGAAGCTCTAGATTTTATCAATTCAATGCCTATTGAAGCTGATGCTTCAGTGTGGAGAGCTCTGCTTAGTGCTTGTCAAGTCCATTCTAATACCAAGCTTGTCAACCTTGTCTTTGAGAAAATCGTTGAATTGGAGCCTATGAATGAGGGAAATTATGTTCTACTCTCCAATATCTATGCTACCGCAGGTCTTTGGTCAGAGGTCGGGCTTATGAGGGCATGGCTGAAAGAGAAAGGTCTTAGAAAACCTCCAGGAATTAGTTGGATTGTTATAAGAGATCAAGCTCATGTTTTCACTGCCAGAGATCAATCACATCCTAAGAGGGATTTGATTTATGCAATTTTAAGTTCGTTGTCATGCTCCATCAAGGAGGCTGGATATGTTTCCGATATCCAATGGATACTGCTTGATGAAGAGAGTTAGATGAAAATCCGGAGGATCTGTTGCACATCAATTAGTAAAATATTTGAAGTCTCCTCATGAGATCTGCAAGTTCCTCAGAACACCTTGATAATTACAAGTCTCAGAATGGAAGGTAATATTCATGGTTTATCATCCCATAATTAGTGCGGCCGAACTTCAGGGCACCCTGCTACAAGTGATATCAAGCACTTGAAGTTTGTCATAGAGCTCCTTCTATGGGAAACCATGCTTATGTAGTTTGGAAAAGCTTCTTGGTATTATTCGGAACTGCATGGATGTTCAAAAGTTGAAGTCGGTGGTTTTAGGAGGAGGTGACGTTATCAGCTACTAATTCGGATGTATGTAAGCAAGCCAAAGTGTAACATATTACATGGCAGTGAAGGGTGCATACTTGAACTTAAATGGTTCTGAATTTTGAAAACTGACTTTGTTTTTTCCAATCTTGGGCTATAAGACGTTTAGGAGAGTAGTTGACAATGTATGGGTTGCTTGCCGATTTGGGGTGTATGCCTTTTCTGCTCCAGTAAAAAGATTGACATAGTCTTCAAGCTAAATGACATAGGAAACTTGTGTTTAGATGGAACATCATGATAACAAGGAGAAGAGAATGCCAATGCACAGAAACAAGGAGGTGGAACTCAGATAACATGTCAAGCATTTTCATCTCAAAAGCTTCAGATATTTTGACATGGATTGACAATGTATGTCAAGTGTATATAATTTCACCATATGAGGTGACAACTAGAACATGTGACAACCAGGCTGGCTTTTTAAATAGTCGATATCTCTTCTACATAAGGTTGGGTTCTTAATTTTGGAGCGACTTTCCTACTGTGGTAATGTGTTTACCCACATGGAGATTTGGGGCAGTATATGAGGTTAATAATCACCCTAATTTGGCCCCAAATGAGGAAGATTTAATCCTAGGAAGTTGCATAGCCAAAAACTTATTTCAGATGACTGCATACAGAAGCATTCTTTGGCCTTCATCCTCTTGGCAATACATTGGTCATATAGTGAAATTAGACGAGCACATCAATGATAAATCACTAACATTGAGGTAAAAAAGGATGCAGCAGTGAGGCAATTGCTTTTATGCGCAGAAAACATTGCCGAGCCTTTTGCCACAAAATAAGAGCAGCAATTTAAGACATTTCCACGCCAATTATCTTAGCTTGGCATTGTGTGGAGCTCTCTCCGTCGGTGAGCCCTGCAACCTGACTTGATCTAATCTTCCATTTCTTGAGTGTTTTATACTGCAACATGACGCATTCAATTTCTATCGGGGTGTACTTCAGTGAACTCTGCATGTACGGTACTCTCATATCTGTTGCTTTGGTTTAGGAGTTTTTACAACTAGCAGTTAAACCTTTTTCGGTTGTCGAGTGAAGATAAACCTTTTCTTCCCCAAATGGTGTTCCAACTTTTGAAATGAAAATGACAAGATTGAACTTGTCAGAAGTAATAATGTTGATGAAAGGGGAAATTATCACTATCTAATAATTGCTTCTGTAAAGTATCTAGGAACTATTTACATATGGTAAGGGAAAATTAAGATTGAAGCTTAGTAAGGATGAAGTAAGCTAACAACTGACAGAAGTAAAACCCAATGAATAGAATGTGAAGTCGCAACATCTTAGCCAATCTTCTCTGTGTTCGTATCATCCGAGGGCCAAATAACAGTCTCCATGAGCCGTTCACGCATCAACTCCAAGTTCTCATCAGATATCTCTTGGTATATTTCAGCATGATTGCATTTCTATACAACAATGACACAAATTTAGCTGGATTACACATACACAAAGAAACGATTAATTTCTCGACTTTTGTTACCTTGACCCATTTCCCATAAAGGTGAAGACGAGTTATCATTACTCTCTCAGCAAGATCATGCTTCTCCTGAGATTAAAGAGGGAGAGAGAACATGCAAAGTTATTCCTTCTTTCATATCCAGTGGGTTGAAAAAAGTGTAAATGTAACCTCTTGTTCTTCTGCTAATGTGGCCCTAGCGGGTCAAAATTTTGTGCCCTAATATTGCACAAGCTTTAAATGCAGGTTCGGTCATTATCTTTGCATTATCCATAACACAAATGATATTACAGAGTTCTGAAGGATACCTTTCCCAGTATTTTGATGAAACGCTTTCCATCTCCAGGCTTGTTTGTCGCGACGAATCTGCCCATTAGAGATGAAGCGGCAATACTTAGACATGATGTTGGATAACTGATTGTCGCAACTCGACATGTACACAAGCGAGCTATGATCAAGCTAGCATCGCATGATAAGTGAAGATCAGAAACTTACTCATAAAACCACCTGTACTGCGTCGGGTTCATCTCGTACAGCTGGCTGAGAACTGTCCTCACGGCTTTATACGTGAAATAATTGAGTATTTGCTGCAGGCATATGAAAAGTTTTCCATGTAACAAGATGCTTCATAAAAATGAATCACAGAAGATACGGACTGCCTCTTCTTTTCCTGGCTATGTCACCAGTTCTTGTGCCCTTGTCATGACAGGAGGACATAATTCAATAGGAATAGTAAAAAGAAAAACTACAGAGCACATGAGTATTTCACTCAAATCAGGACATCTAAATTACCAAAAATGAGCATGAAACCGTAAAGCTATGATGCATGCCGGCCAGAGGATGCTCACCGTCTTGACATCCTCGAAACTGTCTTCATACTGCCCGGCCACCTCACTCACGACCTTAACGTTCCGGTGCTTCTGCGGCTTCTTCGAGAAGCAGTGGCGGCGCCTCGTGTCGCCGGAAATTGCCTTGGCCTTAAGCCAATCGTTCCACGAGTCGAGGAACGAGCCCCTAGCTCCAACGATCCGGGCCTCGAGAGCTGCTTCCTTCCCAACGCGCTCCTGTGCAAGCTGACTAAATCTCCACCGCTCTTGAGGCTCGTGCTCGAAGGAAGCGAATCGAGGTACAGGCATGGAGACGTGTGCGATTCCACGACCGACGAGCCCACGACGGATAGAGCCCCCACCATATCCTCCCCCCTCGCGGAGCCGACAAGAACCTCACAAATAAAAAACAAACTTGTTCTTGAGTATTTGCAAGATCAAGATCAGGGTTCCTGTCAGAAGTATCCACGAAACTAGGGGTGCCCCCACGAGAGAAATTCCGAGGGAAGTCGCAAATGGGTACTTCAGAATATACGAGATGAAGAAGAAGAGCAGTCAAAGATTCACCAATTTGGCGAGGAGGGAGAGAATCTTCAAAGAGAGGATGTGTTTTCTGCTCTCTGCAAGGAAGGATTGGTGTGTTTTTGAAGGTGTGTGAACGTTAACCAGACGATATTTTGAGGTCCACAATTCTCCACCAACCGAAGCTTCGGTTTCCTTCTTCGTTGAATCTTTCTGTAGGCAGCCCGAAAGGACAAGCGGTCGGCTCCTCCAATTTCGCGGGATTCCCTCGCCACGTGGAGTCCCGGAATTTGCGGGAACGTGTTAAATGGTCCGCACGGTGTTGCAATTCAACTTCGCCTCCTCCTACGGCCGCCAACTCGCACAGCTCGACAGGTGCATGCAACACGACTAAAAACTTGAAATCGTTCTTGTCCAAACGCATGTAATTGGAAAAGGAAAATGGACAATCATTTCGTATAAAGTGATTAGGTTTGAGCGAGCCACAACAAGTTGGAGCGAACGTGTCGGGCTCAAGAAAGAAATTGCTTGATCTGACCTGCTTATTTTGAATTTCAGATTGTAGGCTATATGAATAAGGGGAAAGCATGCATGCCAAGCATATGAGCATAATTGCTTGCTAAAAATAGGACTAGCAACTCATATCATATCGTAAATTTTTCCCAATCGTCGATCCTGCTTAACCCAATGGCTCCGATTGGCTGACTCCCGCCAATTTGGCCAATTTACCTGTGTTGTCCTATGCCAACACTCTCGAACAAGCCTGCCCCTTTGCTTCGTCTTGTTGTCTCCACTTTTGTTTTGCCTATTCTGGTCATTTTTACTGGTGCTCTGCATGTGAAACACACCAACCACCTACCTATTCTGCCTTCCTCCCTGCGGCATGCTCTCTGATGGACTGCACTGGCCAGGAAGAGGATGCCCGTCTCGCTGCTCTCTGCAACAGACTAGGTCGGCTCTAATCTGAACAGGAAGTCGATGTATGAGATGAAGCGGTCCCAGTAGAGAAGTTAGAAGAATGTAAACTGATATTGGTGGGTAAAATCCTCTCTAACCCTTCTATTAACTTCCAAGCGTTTCAGAATACATTAAAAAGGGCATGGCGCAATGACCAAGTCAAAATTTCTCGACGTGAAGCGGGGCTATATGTATTTAAATTTAACTCGGAAGGGGAAAACATAGGGTTTTAGACAATGGTCCTTGGCTATTCTCAAGCCACCTTGTTATTGTGAAGCCTTGGGTATCAAACACACCTCTACATTGTTATGACTTTACAACTTGCGCTTTTTGGGTGCAAGTTTTTGGGCTTCCCCTGGAAAGATGTACAGAGGATATGATAAGTAAAGCTGTGAGACATCTTGGAAAGGTGCAGGAAGTTAAGATTGAGTCTAAAGAAAGAACAACACTACGGGCGGGGAGGGCTAGAGTGGAAATCAACTTGCAAGAACCGCTTAAACCTGGAAAACTGATCAAATTAGAAGGGAAGAACATATGGCTCGACTTTCGCTACAAACGTTTATCCCACTATTGCTACTCATGTGGCATTCTAGGCCATTATGCGATGTATTGTAAAGAATTCCCCTTTGATGAGGCAAAAATGGAAGGGAAAGACAAGATATCTTATGGTTAATGGCTATGGGCTGAAGTCAGAGAACACAGCCTGTTTTGGCAAGTCTTCTATGAGACGCAACCTAAACAAGCTGAAGTAGAAGAGACCATACCAAAAACCCCTCAGCATTCGACTCTCTTACTCCCTGTCGTTCCTCACAGTACTAGCCAGCAACCAACCATCATGGAAGTCAGCACAGAAGAACTTGTTGATCGTACTACAGTACCAATCCTGAGGCGTACACCCCTCGATGATTCTCCAAAAGGAGTTGTAGCGCCTAAGCTGAAGTCCCCTGCAATAGAACAGCATGAAGTAATCAGAGATTCAGATGCAAGCTTCTCCAAAACTAAGAAACTAAAGAGCACCAGAATGCACACCAAAGCGAGTCCCCTCAAGAAAGCTAAAAGGTATGCTCCTTATGGGTCGCATTCTTATCTAAACGACGGCCTTGATGAATCTCATCTTATGGATACCCCGATATTTGAGGCCGAAGGGGTCGGTAGTTGAGCCGTGGTGGCTTGCCCAAAAAAGCCACCAAGTGACAAATGAAACTCATTAGCTGGAACTGTCAAGGACTGGGCAATCCCCTGACAATTCAAGCACTAAGGGTCCCAGTGGTCCATGAAAGGCCCGATGTAGTCTTTTTGATGGAAATCAAAAATCAGGACATAGTGATCCAGAAAATTCAATGCTGGTTGAAATACCCAAGTTGTTTTGGGGTGAGCCCCATGGATTTGGCTAGAGGGATGGTGGTTTTCTGGAATGATCAGGTCTCATTGTGTGTGGAGCGACATACTATACATTTCATTGACATGATCTACACCAATGTACCGAATGGAAATCCAATGCATCTTACCTACCTTCATGCACTAGCGGTATATCAACAAAGACAGTAATTATGCGCAGACTTGCGACAACTCAGTTATTCAAATACCCTACCATCGGTGTGCATTGGAGACTTCAATGAGATTATATATCATTGGGAGAAAGTGGTTAAGAGGCTAGCTGAGCCTTATAGGTTGCACTCTTTTCGGGAATTTTTAAATGACTGTTCGCTGATGGATATCGAGAACAGGGGTTGTGCCTTTACATGGGTGAACAATAGAGATGGCGAGGATGTGATAAAAGAAAGACTCGATAGAGTGCTATGTACTATGGAATGAAGATTGACTTATCCAGAAGCTGAATTTTTTGCATTACCTGCTCTTGGTTCAGATCATAGCCCGCTTTTACTAACTACTAAACCCACTCCACCAAGGAGGAAGGCTTTCACTTTCGAAGCCTTTTGGATACAAGATAAGGACTGCCGCACGGTTATTGAAGATGCTTAGGCATCTTTATTGCTAACGGACTCCTCTCTATCCCACAAGCTTTAGGTTGCCTCGTTGGCGCTTGCCAGGTGGAGTAAATCGAAATTCTCCAACAGCCATCATCAAATTCATCTGTTAAAGCAACAAATTCAACGTTATATCAATCAACCCAATCGCTACTATGATAAAGCACATGTAACTCGTCTGAAAGATGAAGTCCAACACTTATGGCAACAGGAGGAACAATATTGGGCGATGAGATCAATGATCAACTGGTTGCGATGGGGGGACAAGAACACCAAGTTTTTCCATGCGACTACTATACAACGGAGACAAAGAAACCGAATCAATATGTTGTAGGATGAACATCAAGGGTGGATCCGAGATTCCAATCAACTGAAAAATATGACACTAAACTTCTTTCAAAACCTCTATAGCTCGGTTGGCTACCGTGATTATGAACCTATTCTGACACAACGTCCCCAGGTTGTTATAGCATAAATGAATACAGTTTTAACAGCAGAGGTCTCTCGGGAGGAAATCAAGCAAGCAACATTCCAATTGGGGGCTACTAAAGCCCCGGGACCCGATGGCTTGAATGGGTTGTTCTACCAAACTCATTGGGATATACTACATGAAGATATATTTATCTCGGTGCAAGATTTATTCATCTCAGATGTGCTGCCCCCCGCTTTGAACAAAACACTCACTTCTCTAATCCCAAAGATACCGCACCCCGAGATGTTAGATCAATATTGACCCATTAGTCTCTGCAATTTTATCTATAAAATCATCTCCAAAGTGCTAGCGAATCGTCTGAAACCATGGTTACCTGAGTTGATTTCAACAGAGCATAGTACTTTTGTGACTGGTAGACAAATACAAGATAATATTTTGGTTGTCCAAGAGGTCCTACATTAGCTAAAAATCAGGGAGAGAAAGAAAAAATTTCAGGCAGTGCTAAAGCTGGATATGCAAAAAGCATATGATCGGGTTGAGTGGGATTTTTTGAAGGCCTATCTTCGACAAATGGGATTTCATGGTAAATGGGTACATTGGGTGATGCAATGCATTACCACGGTCTCCCTCAGTGTTAAATTAAATGGCGAACCACTACCCTATTTCCATCCAACAAGGGGGCTCAGACAAAGAGATCCCCTCTCTCCATACATGTTCATCCTTTTGGCTAATGTCTTATCTATCCTAATCCAGCAAGCCGTCGACATGGGAAATCTAACGGGGATCAAATTTAACAGGTTGTGTCCTACCCTATCTCATCTATTTTTTTGCGGATAATGCTATATTTTTCTTAGATGGATGACTCCTAGAATGCCAAAATTTAACGAACATATTGCATCAATACTGTTTAGCCACGAGCCAAGCTGTGAATAGAAACAAATCATGACTCTTCCTCAGTAGAGCTTGCCCTCTCAGTTTAAAGCAAAATCTGGCTAGAGAATTGAGAGTACCTGTGCTTGAAAAGACTGGCAAATACTTGGGTATATCGTCTAATTGGGGGGTTTCCAAAAAAGATATGTCTGCCTGGATTCTAGGGCAAGTGAATGCAAAGCTGGCAGGGTGGAAAGAGAACCTCATATCTAAAGGAGGGAAGGAAATCCTGTTAAAAACAGTGGTACATGCACTCCCGCAGTATGCCATGTTGATCTTTAAATTTCCTATCTCTATATGTAAGTCCATTGAGCAGAAAATAGTCAAGTTCTGGTGGCAGAATAATTGTACTAGGTCAGGAATACATTGGAAGAGTTGGGACCTACTTAAAGAACGGAAGGATAATGGGGGGCTTGGATTTCAAGATTTACTTACCTTCAACAAAGCGCTTCTGGGTAAACAAGCATGGCGTCTTTTCCAACATCCATCATCCTTGTCGAGTCGAGTTTTCAAAGGACTATATTTTCACTCTAACGACTTCTGGCATGTAGCAAAAGGAACTAGACCATCCTAGGGCTGCCAAAGTCTACTCTTAGGCAGAGATTCCATTTCAAATCAGTTTCAGTGGTCAGTCGGTAATGGGCAACGGATACGAGTCCGCGAGGATAAATGGCTAACAAAAAGAATCATTGGCGGGCCAGCACCTAGAGGAGAGCCCGAGAAGGTGGCCAGTTTTATAATTCCAGAACAGAACATTTGGGATGTTCCTCTACTCTGACGTAGCTTTGATGAACAGACTGTAGAGGACATTGTCGCCCTACAGTTATGCCCAGCTTCCACTACAGATCAACTTATATGGACAGGGAAGCAGACAGGTCAATATACAATGAAAAGTGGCTATAATTACCTCCGACATACAGCTCATAACATTGCTAGCACCCGTGCATCCTCATCCTACCAAACGCCACCCCAATTATGGAAATAGGTTTGGAAAGCGAAGACCGCCCCCTAAATTCGAATTTTTCTGTGGTCTTTATACCACAACGCCCTCTCTACAAAGGACAACCTATTTCGGCGACACATTATCCCAAACCCGGTATGTCAGCTCTACCCATCTCACATCCCCGAAACAATAGAACATATATTTCTATTCTGCCCATGGACAAAGGATATTTGGACACATCCCAAAGTAAAGATTGATATATCAGCTTACAGAACACACTCGAATGGATGCTTGGTTAGAAGATCTACTTAAGAATAGGGCCAACTCACCTTATCTGGAGACCATCGCATCCCTTCTTTGGCAGATCTGGAAGGCGCGCAACCACTTCATCTTCCGACGCCAACGCACAAACCCCAAACAGCTTGTGGATCTGGCTTTCACAAATGCAACGCTTACCCTTCGCACACTGTAGCCAGCGTTGGAAACAGGGCAACCATTGCTGAACCCTAATCAGTTGTGGATTCCCCCGGAGCCTTGCATCATCAAAATCAATCTTGACGGGCCTTTTCCAACAGCGTGTCAAACAAGAGCCATCGCGTGTGTTTGCAGAGATCACTCAAGCACCCTGATCGATGGTTTTTCCAGTAGCGCCCGGGCATCCTCCCTGTTGCAAACCGAGATTCAAGCCTTAATACTCACACTCAAATATTTGCTGCAAAGAGGAAAGGCCAACGCTCGCCTGCTGGTTGAATCTAACTGTCTCGTGCTTGTGGAAACTGTGAACCATCGCCGTTTGCCGACGTGGGAGTGTCGAGCGTTGTTCGCGGACAGCACATCGCTGCTCCTTTGGTTTCCCAATATGTACATCCAGCATTGCAGACGTGAAGCCATTTCTATAGCTGATTGGGCCGCCAAAGCCCATGGCTGTGGCACCCTTTCTCCAACCTGGGCCTTCTCACCTCCCCAAATTCTCTTGGATATGCTATGTACTGAAGCCCTGACTAAGGGTTGTCATATTTTACCTACTTGAATGAAATGCTACGTTTTCAGACCAAAAAAAAAAAACTCATATCATATCGTGTTGATTGTGTCACGGCAAATCGGGTATAATAATGTTCATAAAACCATATTGAATCGATTGATTTGACAAGGTACCGATAGGCTCGGGAAAAAATTCCCATCATCCCCTTACGTTGATCCTCTTTTCTCAAAATACATTACTAGACACCGATGGATATAAAAATAGGGGTGGCAAGAGGCGCCATTTGCTGCACTGCAGAAAGCAATAGACATGCTTAAAAGTGGAGGTGATTGATAATGCAGTTGGGAATGGAGATATGGACGTGCCGATGTTTCTCGTCGGCCAATGTGAGGTTGCTGGTGAGGGCGGAGCTGACCGGCGAGGGAGGAGGGCGTGAGGATAAGGCGACCGAGATCGATGCGGGGGGCTCGAAAATTAGCGATAAGAACCGGCAACCGTGATGTCGAGGAAGCGGCTATTGGGAGAGAGAATGGCAACGAGGGGAAGACAAGTTGGTGATTTGCAGCGAGGTGGACTGTTCGATATTTTTCTTGGCGCAAAATAGTGTTCCGGGAGGCAGAGAGTGCGAGTCACCTCACGCGCACCTTTGGGGCTGTTTGGAACATTGGTTTTTCAACGAGGGGGCAAATTGAGAAAAGGCAATCAACACGATGGGGTTAATTGAAATTTTTTTCAACCAATTTCTCATTTCAGTCCGTTGCGAGGAAAAAAGGGCGAAAATCACCAAAAATTGTAAATTATATTAATTGTGACATATTTACTCTTAAATTTTTTATGTTAAACAAAAAATCCTAAAGTTATACATCCGTGACACATTTATCATTCATTAAAGTTCTCTCAACAAGAACTATTAAACATAGATGCCAGAAAGTAAATAATGTTGACATGGCGCTAAGGGTGATTGAAAAATCACCTAACAAAAATTCAATGGAGGGTAAATATATCACAAAAGTACAACTTTGAAGTTGGTATTAGAGATCTTATAATGATAAGATAACACATTATCCTGATAATATACTCTGCACTCGCCTTTATAAGAACCTTTTACATCATAAAAAGATTTAGAGTAAATATGTCATAGTGAGCATACTTCGGGATTTTTTACTTCACAAAAAATTCGGAAAAAAAAAAAAAAGGAGAGAGAGAGAGAGTAAAAAAGCATATTTTGGGATTTGTTGTGACTTTTTTTTCAAGGAAAAAAGAGAGTCAAAAAGCCCATGTGAAATCGACCCAAAAAAAAAGCCCATACGAAAGGCCAACGCCATAGCCCGGTTACATCTATCGGCCCACGCTCGAGGGACGCCGTCGTTTCAGCTCGAGTCGGGGGGAAGAAACGCGGATGCCACGTCACCATCTCCCCCCCCTAGACCAGAAGCTTCTTCCCTTCCTCGTCTCGCATTCCAGAACCAGGTCTCTCCCCTCGCCGCCCGTCCGCCACCGCCGTCAAATCGCAGAGAGCTTCGAGGTTCTCCGGCGAAAGAAGATCGGAGCGATTGATTCGCACCCATTGGAAAACAATTGACTCTCTCGCGCGGCAGCCAGACATGTCGATGTACTACAGAGGGTAAATGTCGATTTCGCATCGTTTTATATCTCTTTCTCTCGTGCTTGGGTCGTCCCCGATGTCGCGTTTATCTCCTCAATAATTGCGACTAATTTGCTCGTTTTCTATGCGCTTTCGTAAATTTGATGTCTTTCCTCTTTTTCCGTGAATGATTTGGCTGTTATTCTTCGGCGCGCTTAGTATCTTCTGTTGCGATTGGATTCTGTAGGGTTTTGTTTGTTGGTTTGAGTCCCGCCGGAGCTTGGGTTCTTCTTGCATTTGCAAATTACCCCAATTCGGGTCTCCAAGTTTGGAACTTGAACCCATCTTGGCGATTGTTTTTCCCCCTTTTTTTGTCCCTAGTTTCGGCTTCTGGGTTAATGGCGGAATAATTTGGAATTGCCATGGTCTAGCTGGTTAAATTTAGCTGCAAAACGCGAGTTCTTGCCAGTCCCTTATTGTGCTTAAATTCTGGTGACTGTGCATTTGATGGTTTAGATGCAATGGCTGGGGTTGTCCTAGAAAGAGGCCATTTTGTTTGACGTAATGGCCTAACTCCCATAATTCCAGCTCAGGGGCATCATCACATTCAGCAAATATGTAAACTTTTTTGAATGTTGACTATATTATAGTCAGTAGTAACTGTTTGTTTTCATTTGTTGTAGTGGTTTAGGTGTTGTCGTATACCTTTTTTGTACAGGGGATGTGCTTTGTCCGTTCACTGTGACAAGGAATATGTCAATTCAGTACCATCATTTTGGATGTTCTGCTGGCGGGAACTTTGTTGCCTTGCATATTTTTTTATGTATACTTCTCTTCTCATCGAGCAATTTCTGTTCATTGTCCCAAATTTATTCCTGATTAGTTGTGTAGATTAAGACAGTAATTGTTCATAGATACCAGTCACTCACCTCTGGTTTGGTGCATTGCCCACAATTTCGAAGAAGTTATAGGGAAAGAAGCAGCCTTTGTATGTAGAGATAGATGTTTTGGTCGACCTGTTAAGAAGTGCATGGGACAATATTGCTTTCCTTTCCTGTATTTAGTGCGTGCTTTGATAGTTCATGAGAAATGAATTTTGCAGCTTGAAGGCTTTGAAATGTTCTATTAATATGCTTTTAAGTTTTTCAGCTTGAATTTAAAGTTTATTCCTCATTTGTGATAATTGAACAATTGAATGGAGGAAGCCCACAAAAAGACATAGTGTCCCCATTCTTCAAGTATAAAATTTTGCTCAGTTAACATCTGGTGACATCAGGTTCTACAGCATACAATAGGTGGTGTTGTTTTGCGCTGTGAAAGATGAGAAGTAGTTTCACTTTTGAAAGCATGAGCACAAGTTATATGTTTTCTCTGAAATTCTGGTAAAAACAATCATTGGATACATATTGGCTTGTAATTTTCGTTAGGGACGATATGCTTCGGATGCCTGGAAAAACACAAGCATAGTATTGCTTACTTTAGTTGTTCGAAGGATCATCTTCTTTCCTCAAAGTAAAGAATGGCTGAAGATCATAGTTTGGGCTTTATTTTTATTTTTTATTTTTACTGTAGTATTGTTTACAAAACAAGTTACATGATATTGTTGCTCTTTCCCTTCTACCAGAAATTTTGGTAGGTTTGATTATTTTGATGATGGGCGTGAAATGGGTCCGAAGCGACAACGCCTATTTGATCAGGGCTCTTCATTCTACGGCGCTTCTCCTGGTTCAAGCTACATGTACAATGCTTCACCTTATGCTTACACTGGTCAGTCTCCACCTTTCCCGCTGGTGCGGCTTCGCGGCCTTCCTTTTAATTGTACTGAAGCTGACGTTGCTGAGTTCTTTCACGGCCTGGACATCGTTGATGTTCTGTTTGTTCACCATGATGGGAAGTTCACTGGAGAAGCGTTCTGTGTTCTGGGTTATCCTCTTCAAGTCGATTTTGCGCTTCAAAGAAACAGGCAAAGCATGGGTCGTAGATATGTTGAAGTCTTCAGAAGTAAGAGGCAGGACTATTACAAGGCGATAGCGAATGAAGTTTCAGAAGCTCGTGGAGGATCTCCTCACCGGAGCGTATCCCGAGGAAAGTCTTCTAACGAGAGGAAGGACTCTGCAGAGCACACGGGAATACTCCGATTGAGGGGATTGCCATTTTCAGCTGGCAAGGATGACGTATTGGAATTTTTCAAAGACTTTGAAGTGTCTGAAGATTCTATCCATATTGTCTTCAACTCCGAGGGGAGGCCTTCTGGGGAAGCATACGTCGAGTTTGCGAGCACAGACGATTCTAGAGCTGCTATGGCCAAGGACAGGATGACACTGGGGAGTCGGTATATCGAGTTGTTCGTTTCAACGCACGAGGAGTTGGATGAAGCGGTTTCGAGGGGACGGTGACTCTATTCTTAGTTCGCATGTAATGCTACTTTGTGACTGATAGGATTATTTGGCTGCACTGTAATGTCTAAAATTTCCTTTTTGAGGCCTGTTCAGGTCAGAGTGGAGTTTCTTGATCTGCATGGAGAAAGCATGTGTCAGTTTTGGCCTGAATTTATGCAAAATTTCTGTGTTTCCATCAGTGGTTTAGCACTATGCTAAAGCACTAAAGAAACCCAAGGGGCCAAGTGAGTTTGATGCTGGCTCCTAATTTTAGGCTTTTCCCCAAGCCAAGAGCCCAACAACACGAGGAAAAGCTTTTTAAATATTTGAATAAAGTTATGAGTGCTTTGAACAAAGATGCTTGCAACTTTTAAGAAATTGAATGGTAAAATAAGACTCTTTACCCAGATAACCAGCCACATGTTTTAAGAAATTGAATGGTAAAAAGAAGACTCTTTACCCAGATAACCAGCCACATGTGGTTGATGCTGGCTCCTAATTCCATGGGAATTGGGAATTACGGGGTTGGATTATTGACCCTTCGGGGAGCCTCGATCGCCGCCGCATGTCATTTGGTCTAATAAATTTCGAGCACACTTACGTTTGAACATATGTTAATCGTATGTTAACAAAAATGATGGACTATCCGTAATTTTAAGCTCTCCTTACAATACCCACATGCGTGAAAGGGAAAAACTTGTCTGGTACATATGACACGTCCTAGCCCTAGAGCATCTGTCCATGAATATCCAACTCGTCTTGATCATTCTGGTATCGTAGGAAATGCTTGGCCGTGTTCTGTATAGCGTTTACGAGAACTTGGGTGAAGAGTATCCTTCGGACGACGGGTGCACAGATGACAGCAGCGACTGTAACGATGGCTACTACTACTGGAAATGCCATCGCTACCACTAGCGAAGGTTGCCAAGAACTGTGGAATGGCGCGATTTTAGTCATCGATTCTTCTTTATTTCTATTTTCTTGTTTAGTTGAAAAGATACTTCGATATAGCCAATGTGGAAATTTTAGGTGGAAGTTTGAGGTGGAGGGTGCTTTTTGTGTTTTCTTTATGATGGGAATCGATCTAGCGAGGTACAAAGAGAGAATTATCAAAAAGTTTTAAATTTATTGCAACCGTGTCAATTCAGAATTTTTTTTTTTTTTTTACTAATTCAATCCTAATTTTTTTGTAATTATATCAATTCAGTTCATCCGACCAATTTTAACTAGCTGTCATTGATGTTTATAATTTTAAGTAATGTTTTATTATCTTTCTTTTTCTTTTTCTTTCTTCTTTGCCTTTTTTCCCCACAGGCTTGCCGGTTACTAGGTGAGGCTTGAGGGCCATGGGCAAGGCTGCCTTCACTCATGGCTGGCAAAGCTACCTCGGCCAAGGCCCCCAAGCCTCAACCCTAGTTGGCGAAGGCTTCATGGCCTTGCCGACCACCATGTGGAGAAAAGCAAAGAAGGAAGAAAAGGAAAAGGAATAAGAATAAATTAAAAATTCGAAAAAATAAAATATTATCAAAAATTGTTCATGTTAGCGTCAGGCGAACGGTTAGCATCAACTAGTCAAAATTGGTCGAATGGACTGAATTAGCACAATTGCAAAAGGTTTAGGATTAAATTGGCAATGACGAGATCGATGAACATGTTAGATTCTACTTTATGTCCCTAACTATATCAGAGACAATATCACAATCTCGACTTGCGTTATTTCAAAGCGCGCTGTGTTGATGTCCAAGGAGTTTGCTAAACATTAAAAGCCAGAGCATCCATTTTCACAATGGTAACTATTGCATGAAAGTTATATCATACCGGCTCTGAATACCATGATCACTTGTGAGAATGTGAATACCTTGTGTTTTTTATTTTGGTCTCGAGGGACGACAAGGTCTTGCTGGGCCTTTAACAATGACTGATTCGATTGAAAAACTGAGTTCAAAACCAACGAGAGAAATATTAAATAAGCTCTAACAATCATATGCTGACGTTTAATATTTCATTTAAATCGGAAACTGGTTAAGATAGAATCCGCCAAATGAACTCTTGAGAGAATCAATCCTTTTCGTTTTTGTCTAGAAATCATCTCCCCCACTCTCAATGCAGAAAATAAATAAAGAAAAACCTCAAATTTTCCTCTTTAGTGCACGAAAATTTTAAAAATTCTTTGTTTTAGAAACTACTACCTTATCTGCAATAACGAGATCAATGAACATGTTGGATTCTACTTTGACATCTCTAACTAAATCAGAGACAACAATACAATCCTGGCTTGCATTATTCGAGCGGGCCGTGTTGACGTCCGAGGAGTTTGCCACACATCAATAAAAGTCGGAGCATCCATTCTCACAATTGTAACTATTGCATGAAAGCTATATCATATAGGCTTTGAATCTTGTGATTGCTTGTGAGAACGCAAATACGTTGTTTTTTTATTGTTATCATTTTGGTGTTGGGGGATGACAGGGTCCCGCTAGGCCTTTAGCAAGGATTGATTCAAAAATTGAGCTCAAAACTAGCGAGAGAAATATTACATAAGCTCTGGCAATCATGTGTTGGCGTTTAATATTTCATTTAAATTAGAAACTGGTCAAGATCAAAACGGCAAAATGAACTCTTTCCAGAATCAACCCTTTTCCTTTTTGTCTAGAAATCATCTCCACCGCTCGCAATACAGAAATAAATAAATAAAGAAAACCTCAATGTTTTCGCTTTATTTCGTGAAAATTTTATAAATATTTTTGGTTTTGATTTCGTGCAAGGATGAATTTAAGTTAAGAGGTTCATTTCACAGTAATTTAAAGATCAGTTTTCAATTTAATTTAATTAATGAAATGAGGTTATTTTGATCATGCTCATACACTTCAGTTAATATGAATATTCACATGAAAAGAAAAAAAAAAGAGAAACAAATTTTTAAAAGCCACGTCATCTCCGTTGACTAAATAAAACGAAATTAGTGGAGATATTTGATTGTATCAATTTCCAAAAAAAAATCCTAAAATTTGAGTAGGCTTTTTTTTTTAGAGTTTTAAAACTATGTGTTTGCAGGACAAGTTTAAGATGCAATCATCCTTACAAAAAGAAAAAGTCTACATGGGCAGCGGGCAGGCCTGCCCTGATTATCGCCTTCCTCGTTCGACTCGAAGTCCTATAATGTCCCAAGCTGCAAATCGAACGGTGGAATCAATCTCTCTTTGGTGAAATCATTCTCTCTCGCGTTCTCAGTCCCCCCGGGTTTATGCTTCGTGATCAGGGCTTTTCAAGCCTTCCTCACCGGGAAGTGGTGGGTCTCTCTCTCTCTCTCTCTCTCTCTCTCTCTCTCTCTCTCTCTCTCGTTCATTTTCTTAGGCACTTACAGATCGTTGCTTGCCTCAGGACCTTCAATTGATCACGAACCTTTTGGTGGGTTCAGTGGAGAGCTCTTAAGTGCTTCCAAGGCGACACAGCTTGCTGTTACGACAGTCAGCTTTGTTTGCTGTGAGTGGAAGATTCTGCAAAAGTTTGGTGATGATCTCATATGGGGCTCTGTAAAAGTCAGTCAGCCAGTCTCTCCCTCTCGGAAAGTTTCTTCATTTAAGCAAAGCGCGATATCTTGTAGAAGAAGACTCGAGTGCACTGCCAATTCAGCGTTCTTGGTGGGAAATTTCTCTTCTTTTATCGGGAGTTCTTTTTGGGCCTCATAAAGGTTTGTTTCCAAAGATGTTGTCACCACCCCCTCGAGCTTTCTTTGATCACTTTTGGGTCAAATTTAGTAGCTTTAAAGCACACAAGTAGGGGCGGGTAGTGGCAGGGTTTGAATTCAGCATTCTGAGAGAGTCTTCATTCTCTGAACCTAGTAAAGTTCTCACTTTCTTCGTTAATTTCCCAGGTTCGCTCATCTTCAAGAATCAAATACTTAGCGGAGTAAGTTCTGTTCTTGCCAAATGGCATCAAAGGGCAGCAGAAGAGCGAGGACAAGAAGATCAACCACAAAACCGAGAAGGACCCATTATGAGAAAAGGCCTCTGCAAGTGAAGAATCAAGAAAGTTCCACTTCGTCATCCTCTACAGTCTGCTCAGAGAGTTCGCCCAAGGTCAGCAATACAACGAGCGACTCAGAATTGGGAGGTGAAAAAATTTCCGCAAGCCACTGCTCCACTCCGAAAGCGCAGAGATTCCGGATACCTGAGATCGAGACCTGCCCACCTGCGCCGAAGAAGCAGAGAGTCATGTCGAGCTGCCGCCTGCGGAGGAGGCCAATTGCATTCTTCGCTCCTCCGGACATAGAGCTCTTCTTCTTCTTCGCGCTTCGCGGTATTTCAGTTTGAAGCTTGTGAGTGTGCCCCCATGTAAAGCAAAAAGGATGACCATGTCTTATTGGTTTTTGGTCATCTTTATGAACCACTTTTAGGTAGGCGTTTGAAGGTTATAGTAGTGTGATGACACTGTGTGAGAATTTGAAGATTCTGAGCAATAGGGTTAGGGACCTTTTAAGCTCTCTCGATTTGCTTGCTTTCCCTCCCGGGGCCAATTGCTAATTCTGGCCTTCAAATCTGTAGGGAATGACTAATCAAATCACTCGGATTCAGCTGGGAGGTCCAGCTGAAATTCGGTGTTACTGCAAAACCTTTTTTTTTTTTTTCTTTTTCTTGGGCTAATGTTATCTCTGACCTTTCGAGATTGAAGAAAGTGCAATTTGTAGTGGGTGGTTAGGGAGGCTGAGTGAGTGTGATGTTAGTGTTGTAATCTTCCTTGATTGTCAAAAGTTGATCTGATAAAGTAAAAGAAAAGGCTTTTCTTTCCTTACTTTTCTGTTGTTATTTCGAGTATGAACAGCAGAATTCCTGTCTGTCTTCCCTTTGCTCCACCTTCTTGAGTTAGGTGTGGTGACCTTATGATTTAGTGCTTTGCTTTGTTTAAGAGAGTCACTCGGTATGACAATGTCAATGTCTGCCACCACAACTAATTTCATTCAAGACTATGACTTAGGCTAAACTTTTCTTCGGATAAATTAATTTCAAATTGGTTCTTTTATTGGATTTTCTACAAATAGGCGTGATTGTTCTCAAGTAGTTAAGTTTCCATAAATAGCGCCGTCCATAAGTTCATGAATTGAATACAAGAGTTTTGAGTTAAATAGCCTTATCTTTTATATTCGTAAAAGTAAAAGAATATTAAATTCGACGAATAGCTTATTGAATCTAAAATGAAATTTGAAAGTGCTTACGGTTCTTAAATGTATAGATTAGAATCAAATTACTTTCACTAATTTTTTTTGGAATAAAAGTTTCGTTAGATTTAATTTAAATTACTGTCAGATGTTTTAATGGTTCCATCTCATTTTTCTTAATTTTTCTATCTTTTACTTTCGTGTTAAAAGGATTTATGATATTTAGGATAATGGTGCCTCGAAATGGAGAAGTAACGAGAAGGGTAAGATACTTGTCTTCTTGCTACTTTACTCTGTTAGAAAAAGAAATTAACTAATCTTCAAGAAACAAATGCAATGAGCATGAGAAAGGCAGCGGAAAAGATGGTCAATCCAGGAGATGATGGTTATATTTTATAAACAAATTCATCACATCAATCAATCAATGTGTGTGTGTGTGTGTGTGTGTGTGTGCAGAGAGAGAGAGAGTGAGTGAGAGTTTTAATGGATGTTGGAGTCTATAATTAATTAAGAAAGAATCAAGTTTATATATTTATAACATTTTCTCGGGATCTTGAAGGGTAATCAAATAGGCTGCTTAAGAATTGAAACAAACAAGGAGAATTTACACCTCCAATTAAACCCAGGGAGGGAGGGAGGGGGGGGAGGGAGAGAGAGAGAGAGAGAGAGAGAGAGAGAGAGAGAGAGAGTAAAAAGGCGAAGGGAATCCGATGAGACGACTCGTGCGGGTTGCTGATAAACCTCAGCCTTGGAGAATCTCAAGAAATTCCACTCATCACACATTTTCGCTGTTCATCAATCATTCTTTACTTTCACCAATGTATCCCTCCCCATCACGAGCGCTCGATTCTAGAAACGGACGGACGATGCCCGCGGTAAATCAACCTATCCTTTAACACCATGCACAAACAAGACACGACACGAGATTCTTTTTCATTGTAATTCACTATGTTCTGCCCACCATGTAAAGAAAAATAAAACAGCCTATAGCCCTACCTACCCCCAACAAGGTCTATAAGCAACGTTGAAAATGATGAAACTTGTGTAGATTTTAGTGGGTAAATGCAGTTAGACGAGTTACGACTTTATCACGGGCATGAACGCATAATCTAATAGCCCTTGTGTAATCTTAAAAGAGATTAGAAACCTATCAATCTTTTTGCCCTCTAATATTGATGAACTCGAGGTGACAGTGAAATAAACACGACCGAAGACCCATAATCAGAAAATAAGATGATCCTCAAGATGAATGCGCACATATCACAGTTTGGGAACAAAGCCCGTCTTTTTTAGGCCAACAAATTAACTATATATGAAGCAACAGGTAATGTGGTGATCTTAAAGGGACCATTTTGCGTAGTGGATGAAAAGCTTTTAGCTTTGAACGTCCATTTTGCGTTCAGCTTTCCCGAGCTCATTATTGAAGAAGGGAATATGTGAAGGACAAAACCGCATTTATTGCGAAGCCCCCCGTCCTCTCCTGCTTCTTCAATCATTCTAGTGGCCCCCAATTTTTTTCCTTTCCCCTTCTCTCACTTTTTTCAAATTCGTGTGGACCCAATTTTGCTGGGCATCATGATGATGATGGTCATTTGCATGTTCATCATCTTCGAGTTAACTAGGGTTTTAAGCAACCATTGTTTCTCACTTGATCCGCGGCATAAACATGGAAAATACAGCAACGTTCGAGGCGGAGATGCGTGTGGTATCTAAAGTTCGATCATTGCAGAAGACACCGGATATTATGCCTCACATGCAAGAGATAGCGAAACTCAAACCCTTGTCTTTTATATGTCTGCGTGACCTCGGTCGCCGCGGATAGATTGTCTTTGCACCGTGGAGATATAATGTGAACACCTGAGTACTGTGCGCGCGTGTGCATGGAGAGAAAAATATTATGATTAGGGTTTTCAGAATCGCCTCGGAATGAGGAAAATATGCGCGAATTGAACGGCCGAAGAAGCTGAGTTGGATGGATGGTTGTCCTTGAGCGACGACTGACTTTATTTATGAATTGAAATACCCGACAAATCAAGACACATGGTGGTGATTTTTCTTTCGTGTTGTTACCGGGATGAGTTTGTTTTTTTCTTAGGTTCCACGCATCGCCAACTTTTCTAGAATCCGAGGTTGCCCCCACATTTCTTTCACCAAAGGTTTTTCTATCTTCTTTAACTTTCGGGTCAACACCCAGCGCGGTAAATCATGTTCACATCAGACACCCCGGGGTTAACAATATCAATTAGGTTTCTGTTGCCATAAAACACCCCTAGGTTAACAAGATTAGATTATATTAGATCAAAAATTAAATATCTTCATTATATTAGAGAGTAGACATTTAATCGATGCAAACGGAAGAATAACTATACAGTTTAGCCGTTTTATTTTCAATTTTGATCCGGTCTTACTTCTTAGTAATGTTGGGTGGTCTTAAATCTCTCTCACCCAAAAAGCTAATTCAACACACTTATAATTGATTAGCGGCCTCCTCCACAATCAAAATAGGATAAATTTTACAATCTCTCCCTCATACATCGGGCTCTAGGTCGAAGTCGCAACAACCTGTATCTCTCAAATGACTATTGGGTCTCAGGTCTGATACTAGTGTTGGGTGGTTTTGAGCCTCTCTTACCTTAAAAGCTAACTCAAATGGTAAGATTTTCCCTCGCACTTATAAAGTGACCACCAATCCAATCCATAATCTCCCCAATGAGGTATGAGGGAGAAACCCAACAATCTCTCTCTCTCACACATCGGGCTTAATTCGAAGCTGGAACAACCATTTTCAAGTGATTGTTGTGTCTAAACTTGTTGGTAACTTAAGCTCTAATACTAGTGTTGGCTAGTTTTAGAAATCTCTCACCTCAAAAGTTAGCCAAGGAATGAAGCATTCATCTACACTTATTGGTCGAGTGTGCCTATCCTAGTTTGATATCATTTGATATTTGACCTCTATTGAATACTATCTATGGACTATTCTAGGTTGCTAAATATAGAATATCGGTCGGGTGGGCCTCCATGCGATCGAGCACGGTCGAAAGCATGGGTCAAAGTTCACACGGGTTATTCTCATCCAGGATCTCAAAAGGGGATGTTAATGTTTGATTAAAGAGGGATAAAGATGGCGTTTGGCCATGCACTCTTGTCGGGATATCATTAGCAAGGGGAAACCATTGCCATGGGCGCTCTACTTTTAAGACGAGGGTTAGCGCGTTAAGGAACGAGGAGACTTTCCAATGGTTTTGCTAGTTCCTAGAAGGACTCGAGAATCCTAGGCTTTGGTCCGACAGGGGGGATTAACCTGAAAATGGTGTGTTTTAAAAGGAAAATTTAAGTGATTAAGCAGATTCGGTACTTGCGTGTTTGAATTGTCACCAAAAGATGGGAAATTTCTCAATCCGAGTCCGAGATTCGGGTCCCTCTTCTAGCAATTCAAAAGGTCACTGTTGTATGGATACAATCATTGTTAGGACAGTCGCTTAGAGTTTGGAACGAGGCCTCGTTCGATCTTATGATTAGGAATCCTCAAATGAATTCTCATTTCTAGAAATCCTATTCATTGGAATGAGATCTCTTTTCGATAAATTTGGATTGCACAAAAAATCCAAAAGTTTTGGCCTTCGAAGAAAGAATATTTCTCACGCGCTTCCCCCCCTCCCGGCATGGTGCCAGCGGGACCGGACGACTGGCAACCGACAGCAGGAGCGGCAATAAAGTTGGGTTTCTAATAATTTTGTTTCATTAGGAATGGAGCATTGGAATCCTGATCTAAATTATTGCCAGGTAATCCCAATTTCGCACTCTTTTAGAGAAATCCTATACTGTGTGGAACCAAATCCAATATTTCATATCTCTCCAAGCATGAAAATCGTAAAAATTATAATCTTGCTTATGAAGAAATCCAATCCAGCATTGAACCAAACGCAGAGGCGTAAGAGATAATTGGAAAAAATATCAAAAAAGTCCCAAACTTATTGCAATTATATCAATTCGGTTATAATTTTTTTTTTACTAATCCAGTCCTAAACCTTTTTATAAATGTGTCAATTCAGTCTATCCGGCCAAATTGAGCCAATTGGTGCTAATATGGATGTTGACATTTTTTTAATAATTTATTTTATTTTTTTCGAATTTTTATTAATTTTTTTGTTTCTTTCTTTTCCCCTTTCTTCCTTCTTTCTCCGACGGAGGCAAGCGCTAGCGAGGGCGAGCCTCGCTAGTGGCTGGTGGGGGTAGCCCTCGGCGAGGCTCGCCAGCCCTCATCTTTGGCTAGTCGCCACTAACCAGAAGAAGAAGGAAGAAGGAGAAAAAAGGAAAAAGATAAGATAAGATTAAAAAAATTAATAAAAAATTCAAAATATAATTAAAAAAATATTGAAAAATTATCTACATCAAGCATTCATAGGCAGCCAATGTTGGCTAGTATTCACATTAGCGCTGGCCAATCGAATTTGATCGGATAAACTGAATTAACACAATTACAAAATGTTTAGAATTGAATTGGCTAAATTTTAGGATTGAACTGGCATTAAGAATAGGCTTAAGATTTTTTTTATAATTCTCCCAAGATAATAGAGCCATTAGGAGGTTGTCCCCCAAGGCCCCCAAGAACTAGCAATCAAACATAACTAATCAATTTTGATGTGATTATCCATAATTTACACAAGTAAGGACTCTTGACATTTGATAAAACCAAAATTTGATTTTAAAGTGGAATACTAATGATAATTAAATTCTGACGTGTTCATAAAAAAAATCATTAAATAAACATAAAATACTTCACTAGCTAAAACTATTTCAAGAATACTCTTTATGGTTGAAAAAAAAGAATAATATACATAAATCATCTTTTTTTATCGATTTATTACACAGTGTAGATTAATATGCATTGAACCTTTAAGTCGCTTGCCCCCTTAAAGTAATTCTAGCTCCGTCATTGGAGAGAATCATCGTGCCATAGCCTGTGTATTTCCCCAAAAGCTTAAATTTTCGAAGAATCGACCGTGCACTCAATCGGAAGAGGTGATGACTAGGGGATAATTACCAATAAAGCCTTAATCATATTATATTTGTGCCAATTTGATCCTAAACTTTTTAATTATGTTAATCGAGTCTTAAACTTTTTCATATTTTACCAATTAAGTTCATTGGCCAATTTTGACTGAAATCACTAACGTAAATGTTGATCGTCCCATGTAGCATGACCTTCCTAAACTTTTCTTTTTTGACTAAGGGCTAGTGAGGGCCACGATGCCCTCACCCAGTGATGGCGATGGTTGGTAGGCAACCCTTGCTAGCCACTAGGTGAGGGCTCCAACCCATGACACTGCAGCCGAATTCGGGGGAGATGATGGCATTGTGACCCTCTCCGGCCCTAGGCGAGGGTGTCCATTCGTTTGTGGTTAGCAAGGGCTGGTTAGTGACCCTTGCCAGCCCTCAATCTCCAAAAAAAAAATTAAATAATTAAAAATAATTAAAAAATATATATGTTAGCATCGATCATGCCACGTAAGACAATTGATATCTACGTTAGCGATTTTCGACCAAAATTGACTAGATAGACTCAATTGGCAAAATGCAAAAATGGTTAGGATTCGATGGGCACTATTGAAAAGTTTAAAACTAAATTGGCACAAAAATGATGGACTTAAGACTCTTTTTGGTAATTTCCGATGACTTGTGAGTGACGAAAATAATTAGGGATAAGCATAGTTTCAAAATAAAACTAGTCTGGTTCCAGTTCCGGTAAGTCTCAATTCAGTTTCAATTCCACCAAATCAGAACCCAAAAAATCCTAAAATAGAAACTGCGAGTTCAGATGAAGTGGCAAGCCCCTGCTTACTACTTCGATGAGGAAGAAATGGGCGAAGGTGAAGTCGAGGTGAGAGGAGGTCCTGCTAGTCTCTGAAACGCGCAAAAGCTTTTATTTCGATCCTGCTCTGTACCCTCTAGTTGTTTCAAGAAGGCGAATGATGATCAATCTAGGACCATAGGCAGTTTTAGTTCTGTGACCATGTCATCTACTGCAGTTCTTGTTAGCCTGATGCAAAAGCCTGAGCAATAAACAACTTGAAGAACGACACATTCGACGGTGCGGTCCTATGAGGAGTTTTGAGTCTTGTTGGCCTGGACCATGGAGAAAGCAGGGCAACGTAGAAAGGGGTTGGACCATAGTCATTCAAGGAGTGCGGGGACTTTGGGAACCAAGATGGGTTATTAGTTATTACCATGGATGCTTCCATCCTCGCTATTCACGTTGGCTGGGACAATTCACCACCTATCCGCTCAACATGGGTGGCGAAAAATGAGCCGTCGCTTTTGGTGGAATGGATCGAGAATAAATAGGTTGGAGGAGTAACGAGAAATAATACTTTGAATTCTATAGTTAGGTTTATCTTATGTGTTTTTGAACTTTTTTATTATTTATTTTATTTTACATGTTTATCTTTGATGAATAATTATTATTGACAATTACTTAAACTTTCATCTTTATTGTTGCGTTCACTTTTATTTTGCTTAATTAAAAATGAAACGACAAAAAAGAAAATTGGACTTTGAAACTGACTGGGTAGATTCCAAGTTTTAAGACATGTAAAATAAATTCCAGGTTCCAAAAATTGAGGAATAGATTTCGACGGATAGGTTCCAGATTCTATTGAAACCACTCACCACTAGAAATGATCACTCACATATGAATTCGAGATGTCAAATGGGCCGACCCGACCCATTTCACAAGCTGACGGTGCCGGGCGGGCCCGTTTTCCTTGACCGCCAAGCGTGATAAGCGGCCTTCCGGGGACGGGCTGGACCCGGCCCATTTCATGCCGACCCTTTGGGCCTTCTTTGCACAATTTTTAAGATCCTCTCAAGCTTCGCTGCCCGACCTCTTTTTTCCCTCGCGGGAAAGGACGCATATTCCGATTAAGATAAAACACTCTCGTCTGTGGTTCATCCTCAAGCTTGGGAACCCATCTGCAGTTCTGGATCGACGCGCCAATCTATACACCCTTCTTTTCCACTCAGATGCTTTCCCTGCGTGTGGCGTCTCCTCGGCTCTTAGTCCACGAACGGTTCGAAGTTTTCAAGGGAAGAGCTCGTTTCACGGTGGTGCGTGCGGTGGAGGAAGACTCGAAGCAATTCGAGATAGACCAGGACAAGGCTCGCGAAGCCCTTCAGCAGCTCGACCAGCAGCTCCAATCTCTGTCCCAGAAGCGAACCCCTTCTCCAAAAGTCAAGGGTATGCCCCTGTTCCGGTCTGAAATTGTGCAATCTTGTTCGTTTGTGAATTCTCATCTTGCTCGTTTTCTTTTCCGAGTTTGCAGTGAGAACTTTTTGGTGGGGTTTTTAGTTACACGATTGGTTCGAGGTTATCGTAAAGATGCTTCATATCGAGCCTGTGAAAGATGATTAGAAATTTAGAACTATGTCGCTTGAATTATATGATGAGAAGTGAAAAACTTGCCTTTTTCTTTGTTTATTTGTATAGATAATCACAAGTTGAAAGGAACTAAAAAGCGGTGCGTATAGGCCGTTTCTTAACGGTATGCCCGCTACCACTGGCGACGCTACGAGAATTCTCACTGGTAACGTACCGGTTGCTGCTGTATGTTCCACAGACATAGAGGACAAGGGAGATTGGAGATTTGGGCCATGCCGGGGCTTCTTGCATTTATAGGATAGAGAAGTATAGTAGTCCATGGTGCTGGACCCACAGAGAAATTTAATACTTTCTTCTAAGCTTAACATGCCTTGAAGACTATACTTTGATTTGTCTTCCAGACATGTTAATAGGTCAACCGAGGAAAAGTTATTCCCAAACAATATAAAGTTGATATAATGTTGATGAAAGAATGTTGTAGATTTAGCCAAAATTGACGAATACGTTGCTTTTTGGTAAATTTAGAACCTTTTAAAAAGATTTCTCACCGCAACCTCCATGGCAAGTTACTTAATAGCCGTGACTGCCCATTGGGTAGTTTCGATTCTTGTTCCTGTGGCTTTACTCTCTTGAGTGTGCTCTTGTCAAGCTGCGTACTTTGTATTTGTAGCTTCATTTACACTGCTATAGTTGTGTCAAGGATAAGCATTGCACAGATTTTTTGCGGGGATAACGACGAAGAAATTTGAATCACAGAGCACCTTCATTTAAGTGTCATGTTTGATGGTAATGTAGTTTAGCAAAACCAATTTAAGCTTCTGTCATTGGCGCTGGTTTGTGGTCGCACAGTGATAGAGTGTAGCAAGGGAATTAAGTTTCACCCAGTAGCTGGGTCGAAATTTGAGCCTGATGTTGGAGTTTCAGGTCTTGGAATATCACCATTGCGCTCTAGCTGTCACCTGGCATGTGTTAAATGAGTTTTAAGAGTGCAGAGTCCATGACTGCAACCTTCAAGATAGTAGATACTCCAATCTGTCCTTGGGAAAATTGGATTGGTTCACTATATCGTGCCGTTGCTGACACTTTCTTGTGCCTGCTCTTGCTCCATGATATGTTTTGTTCTCTCATTGCAAATCCACAATACGGAACCATGAGAGATGCTAAGTTTTAGCACATGGAAGATGTGGCCAGTGGACTCTGGTTGTAGCTGAACAGTCTATCGCATCTGATTTATGGTGTGGTGTGGTGGTATTCTGCTGTCTCATGGTTTTGTTGTCGCGAACCCTTCACCATCATATAAGAAAGGATTTTTATGAAAGATGACTCTCTAACGTGATTTTATTTTCTTATGTGTTCTTGAACATCGCAGCTTCAGATGTGAAGCTGGCGAGTGACCAGGTAACAGGAGAAGTCGGGATGGAGATCTCGGGATCTTTACTATCGAACACAGCCGGCGGCCTCCTGCTCTTCACCTTCCTCTATAACCTGTTGTTCTACAGCGTCATCAAACCCTCCATAGACGGACCGGACTCTCCCCCAGAAACTCCCATCACAACACAAGCTTCAGAAGCCGCGGATTCTCTCCAGTCATCGCCATCGCTGCTCGAAACTCCCTAATACATTCGCCTGTGACAATGCGATCCGGTGCCAGCCAACGGGAAAACACACTTAGTTGAGCTACATTAGGCAAGCATCACGCCTCTCCAGGCTTTTATATTCCTACAGAGATGTATCTTACTGTTCATTTTCTAAGGTCTATTTTCAACACCTGGAGATAACCCAAACTCAGTTGCCATATCCGCACTGCATCTCAAAGATTGTGCAGAAAACTTGGTTTTGCATCTGTATCGGACCAAGCCCACGCACGCAGGTCCGTGGGCAAGCTGGCCGGGCTTGCGGACATGTTCATGAATAATTTAGAGGGGATTAAAGAAAGAAAATAAGCCTTTTCCTGAAAGGGCCGTCGAAGTGGTCCCCGTTGCTTGCGCTTTTGTCCGCGCGTGGATTCCCCTCTCCGTCTGTCTCTCTGTCCGGCTGCTGCGCTCGTTGTCAGAGGAATTCAAATTTCGCTTCTCCTTATTAATATCGTATTTCCTAATCATGAGTAGCCTTTGACGTCTTTATTCGCGTCGGTCCGCCACGCATCTGCCCCCATCTTGATTTCTTTGACGGGCGGATCCATCTGATATTCAATTCTTGAGTTTCAGGAGCTTTTGAAACCCGTGATCGTTTCTGTTCGCGTAAGGCTGACGCCCGCAAAAACGTATTTAATTATTTTTTATGCAATGAAAAATATATTTTCAAAAAATACTTTTTGTTTTCCATTTTTTTACATTTGATTTGTTTAGAAAAATTAATTAACAAAATATTTTTTCTTAATCAGTGAAAAATGTTTTCCAATTAAAATTTTAATGAAGAAAATGATTTCCTCTTTAAAATAATTGGAAAGTGTTTTCCAAAATATAATTAAGTATTGATGCTTGAATTAGAAATTTTGCGCTTGACCTAAGGTGAGTATGATTCCAAAACAGAATCTCGAACCTAATATCTAGACTATATAAGTTCCAGGTTCCAGGGTATATATAGCAAGTTTTACATTCCAAAAAATGAGGAATTTGTTTTGACGAGTAGTTTTTAGTTGAATGAAGAACTTTAATTTGGAAGTTTGATAAACTTAGAACAAGTTCTAATTTTTTTTTAATTAATCAAAATAAGTGTTAATTTGAAAGTATTAGTTTGAGCTTCCATTTTATAACTTTATTAATGTTTATATTTTTCGTATCTTTATGATTGGTGAATTGTTATAGCAAATTGTGATCATTAAGAGTTTTCATTCATTGTAATCGTTCAATTAGTAATATAAGATGGAAGTTAGGTAGACCACGAAGCTAACCTTACAAGGTAGGTTCAAAGTTATATAGCATGTAAGACAGATTTTAGGTTAAAAAACGAGAAACTTATTATAACGGTAAATTTCATGTTTCATATAGAACTTATATAAAATTTGGAATTGCTCACCCCTATGCTTGGGCACAAAAATGCTAACATTAGCTCCTAGATCTCAACGTTTAGGATTAGGTCTCCAATGGTCAAGTTGTGCCCGAGACCCCAATGCCCATGCCTAGGTCCATTAAAGTCAAGCCTGAAACTTGGTGCCCATACCTAATGCTTTGGCACTTGAGCTACAGTCTATGAAGAGCGGCTCGAGTACTTGACGCTTAAGCTTTGGTCTCGACCTCGAGGCTTGGGTTTGCAAAGGCTATGTGTGGGTCATCTACATTCAAACTTGGGTCATTTGTTAAAGAAACATTTATTCTTACACAAAAAATTTTTAAAAAAAAAAAATTTTAATATTTTTTTTTTTATGTTTTTTTTTCTCTTTCCTTGTCTTCTTTGTTAGCTGGTTGCCAATTGTTGCTGTACCCGGCGAGCTCGAGCACTTGCCATACTTAAAGAGGCTCAAGCCTCGCTAGATCCGTGAGCTTCAAGCTCACCTCGGGCTAGGGAGGCTTGAGGCCCCGTGAATCTCAAAAAGCTCAAAGAAACGCAATGTTACGACATGCGCACAAAAAGTTCAAAGAAATGCAAGAGCAGCCAACATAGCCCGACGTCAAGGAGCTCATCCATCTCCTGCTGAAATGAGAAGATAGGAGAAACTTAATGCAACATGGTTTGGCTTTCGGCTTGGATCTCGATCCTCAGTTTTCGATATGGTTCTCAATCCTTGCTTTCCTCTCCGATTTAGTTATTTCTAGGGAAACTGAACTGAACTATACATAATACAAGAAAAGAAAAATGGAATTACGAACCGAACTTGGTCTCATTAGAATTTGGAACCGGAGGAGCTCATCCATCTACTACTTCAACAAGAAATGAGAAGATAAAAGAAATTCAATGCGACGCGGTTCAGCTCCCTGACGCTAGGAATCGAATTGCATATAGAATTGGATTTTTACCGCGAAACCAATGTCCACCCCTAGTGCTCGCTTCTCCCACACGAGCGAGTCGAATAAGGAATCTCTGTCGTGATCTGTAAAGTGAAATGACAATCGTGGAGCCGAGCGTATCGAATCGCCACTCTTTTTCCAAGTGACCTTCCCCTTCCATTGGCAATTAAAAAATTAGACAAAAAACCGCCGCAGCCCTAGTTGACCCCGGTCCGACCCCTCTGCTAGTCCAAAATCCCGTCCAGGTTCAACGTGTCGTCGTACCCAAATTTGGGGTTTCGCGCCTCCGGCGAAAGAGGCCCACGCCCGCCACGCGCCTCATCTCGGTCGTCAGGTCATTCCGGCGAGCGCGTGCGAAGGACGCGAGCGGGTTCGCGCCCACTTGCCCGTGTCAGGCACGTGACGCGGCGGCGCACGTTAGCGGACCTCGAGCGAATTAGATAAAGAGCACGAAAGGGACCCGGCTCAAAAATAATAATAAATAAATAAAAAGAAATGAAGAAAAGGTCGATTTGGAGAGATTCACTCATAATAATTTGATATAATAATCCCGCGCTTTTTCCAGCACTCCATCGCCACCACCACCACCCAATCTCAGATAATCTCATTCGCTCAAACCCTAGCCGGTCGTGCCTTGGACGGGGGCGTCGAGGGAGGTTGTTGATCGGTCATGGCGACGGCGCTTGGAGCTGCGAGCACGGCGGTGCCGGGCGATCGCAAGGCGGCGGCGGCGGCGGCGTTCCGGAGCTTCACCGGGCTCAAGTCTTCGGGCTCGGTTCCGCTGGCGAGGCAGCTGAACGCGCTGTCGCTCTCGTCTGGCTCCTCCTCTTCTGCTCCTTCGAGCGCGTCGGTGGTGAGAGCCGTGTCCACGGTGAGTCCTGGTTCGCTGCTCTGGGGGTTCCGCGTCTTTTGTTCGGGAATTGTTTGCATTTCCTGTCTGGATTTTAGTTCGTTGCCTTCTCGTTTGCTCGAATTGGCATTTTGCTGGCCTTCCCTTTGCATGTATGTATTTGGAGACTTTGGAGATTTTGGGTGGTCAAGATTGATTGGGAAATCGGTACAATGAAAATGAAAGACTGAAAGTTGGCAGCTTTTTTCTCCTTTTTGGGTTTTCGTTTTGGGGTGTTTGGTTTAGGAAAGTCGAGGCGGAGAACGGGGGCGGTCGGTAAGAACGCTGATTCTGCTCGAAACATTCTTGAAAGAAAAAAAATTGAAAAATGTAAAGAGCGCTGCTAAAGAAAATTGTTTCAGGCGAAAAATAGATTCCTTTTCATTCTCACAATTGTAGATCTCTTGCTTAAGGCACGCTGCCAAAAATCTTTTTTTCTTTTCATAAATTGCCAGCGATGGATATGGACTTGCACTCGGTAAGTTCCTACAGGGAGAACGTGCGCCATCATAATCAAACTCTTGATAAAACAACACCTTCCTTCTGTCAGACTAGAATTGTTAATGCCATCTCTTTTGGCTTTGCAAGCTTAATTTGTATCTTTACTCGAATTCTTGGCGTTCGACTTACTACATGGGTTAATTAGTACTCCGGGATCACTTTCCTTTTTGCATCTCTGTTCTTCATCTTGCTTTTATCTGTAAATTTGAATAATGTATAAACAATGGGGAAGACCAGATGCATCTTATATCTTGACAGGAAGCTATTATGACTTGAATTTTTGCTTTCTAAGTAGCATATAATTTATGCCTCTTTCTTAATGAGTTTTCTTAACAATGTGCAGCCAATAAAGCCTGAAACTGCTGCTGAGCCTAAACGTAGCAAGGTTGAAATAATTAAAGAACAAAGTAATTACATAAGGTACCCTCTCAACGAGGAACTGCTGACAGATGCCCCCAACATAAATGAATCTGCTATCCAAATCATCAAGTTCCATGGGAGCTATCAACAGTACAACAGGGACGAACGTGGGGGAAGATCATATTCGTTCATGCTTCGTACAAAGAACCCCTTTGGAAAAGTTCCCAACCGACTTTATTTGGCCATGGATGATCTTGCTGATCAGTTTGGAATAGGAACACTTCGTTTGACTACAAGACAAACATTTCAGCTCCATGGAGTCCTGAAGAAGAACCTCAAGACAGTGATGAGCACGATAATTATGAACATGGGCTCAACTCTCGGTGCTTGTGGAGATCTCAACCGAAATGTTCTTGCCCCTGCTGCCCCATATGCGAGAAAGGATTACAAATTTGCACAAGAAACTGCAGAAAATATTGCTTCACTTCTTACACCGCAGTCGGGTTTCTACTTTGATATGTGGGTGGATGGAGAGAAAATCACCTCAGATGAACCTGCTGAGGTTGTGAAGGCTCGAAACGATAATTCTCATGGAACAAACTTCCCTGACTCCCCTGAGCCAATTTATGGAACTCAATTCTTGCCCAGGAAGTTCAAAATTGCTGTTACTGTGCCCACAGATAACTCGGTTGATATCTTTACAAATGACGTTGGAGTTGTTGTCATCTCTAATGAGGAGGGAGAGCCTCAAGGATTTAACTTATATGTAAGATGACTCGTGTTTCTATTGGATATTGATTGACATTTTTTCTTAAATGCTTTTTTTTTTTAATTGCATAATTGTGATATTTTCTTTTGCAGGTTGGTGGTGGTATGGGAAGAACGCATAGGGTGGAGACTACCTTCGCCCGCCTGTCAGAACCTTTGGGTTATGTACCAAAAGAGGACATTTTGTATGCAATAAAGGCTATTGTTGTTACACAGAGAGAAAATGGGAGAAGAGATGATCGCAAATATAGTAGAATGAAATATTTGGTTAGTTCTTGGGGAATTGAAAAGTTCAGAAGCGTTGTTGAGCAGTATTATGGCAAGAAATTTGAGCCAATTCGTGAATTACCAGAGTGGGAGTTCAAGAGTTACCTGGGATGGCAGAAGCAGGTGTGTGTATTTTTCATTGTTTGCTATCGTTTTCTTATTCTGAGGGATCTTGATATCTGTTGCATTCTGATAATTCTGTGTCCTATATCAGGCCTTAACATTCTTGTACCATGCTTGACCCATATGATCTCTGATTTGTGATTCTCAAATGTTTTTGGCAGGGAGATGGTGGTTGGTTTTGCGGGCTGCATGTTGATAATGGACGTATTGGGGGGAATATGAAAAAGACACTAAGAGAGATAATAGAGAAATATAATCTCAATGTTCAACTCACACCAAACCAGAATTTAATATTGTGTGATATTCGGAATGCGTGGAAGCGTCCTATCACAAAAGCTCTTGCACAGGGTGGTTTTCTGGTAAGTTGCGTTGGAGATACTATTCTCACTCTGGTGTTAGTGTTATGTGATGATTTAATATCATTTAAGAAATTCGTCCACTCCAGTTAAGAACATCTCATTTCCATTTGCATGTTGTTTCAGTAGCATAATCACCGAAGGTATGTGCTTTGTGTGGGACAAAAATCTGTAAACAGAGCGATGCTTTTTCAAATCACTGTGTTGATACCTGCACAATTGAGTCCGCTTGTATGACTATTTAAGCTGTGCTTGGAGGTTTTAAGGATTCCAGTGCCGCCAGTAAGAAATTTCTCCTAAGGAGGAGTCCCTTTTGCTCCCTAAAGTTGAATACGACATGGAAACTGTTTATTATATGGTTGCAACCTCCCAGAGGACATTGCTGTTGACTCTAGATCCAGACTTTGTCTTTGATATTATGACACTCAGAGATTGTATCATTTCTTTTTCTCTACCTTTGCTTGGTGTGATTTATTTCACTGCACGATGATAAGAAAGTCATGATTGTGGACAGGAACCTAAATACGTGGACTCTCTCAATATAACTGCAATGGCGTGCCCTGCATTGCCCCTATGCCCATTGGCAATAACTGAAGCTGAACGAGGAATACCTGATCTACTTAAGCGGGCTCGAACTGTATTTGATAAGGTATATGACCATCCATTCATGACAGCTCAGTCGTGTAATGCCATAATATCGCAGTACGGTATCTGAAAAGGTTCGTTGGCACTGGTATTGTAGGTTGGCCTTAAGTACAATGAATCTCTTGTGATAAGGGTAACTGGCTGCCCTAATGGCTGTGCTAGACCATACATGGCTGAACTTGGACTTGTTGGTGATGGTCCTAACAGTTACCAGGTACGTCTTACACTTTCTCAATGCCTTATATCTCCTGAAAACTATCAGAATAAACTCATTTTGACCTTTAATTCATGTGGAAAAACAGATTTGGCTCGGAGGGACACCAAATCAGACATCAATAGCAAGAACTTTTATGAATAAGGTTAAAGTTCAGGATCTCGAGAAGGTTTTTGAACCTCTTTTCTACTATTGGAAGCGTAAGAGACAATCCAAGGAATCATTCGGCGACTTCACTAATCGTGTGGTTAGCACCAAATAATTACAGCTTGCGAATATTTTATAGTTTTTTTTATCAGATTAGGAATATTTTTAGCCAATATTTGTCAAGCATGAGATTGTATGATCTGTTATTACGTCCTTCTTTTCCTTCATTGTGGGCTAGCCAATTTCCTTTAACGGTCTTGTTTTCCACCAGGGATTTGAGAAGCTTCAAGAGTGGGTTGACAAGTGGGATGGTGTGGTAAAGGCACCTGCGCGCTACAATTTGAAGCTATTTGCTGATAAGGAGACATACGAGGCCGTGGAAGAACTGGCAAAGGTGCAGGACAAAAGTGCTCATCAATTAGCCATAGAAGTAGTCCGGAACTTTGTCGCCGCCCAGCAAAATGGGAAGGCTGAGTGAGATAGCAGTTCAAGTCGATCTTTTTAATGCCTGCCTCACCAATGCCAAGTTGAATAAGAAGATGATCCACCGCTTTGCCCATGTCGTTACCATACAGTAACGGCTCCTGTTGAGTAGATGCAGTGCGAGGTGTCGTCATTTTTTTTCTCTTACTTCCATCAGTTTCTTCTTCCAGCTTTTGCAAGACCTCGAGTCGGTGTAAACAATTGAGTTTTCTTTTCCCTTTTGTAATTTCCTTTTAATCGAGTAATCAAATTTCTTCTGTTGCCTGTAGCTGCTTGTATGATTCACCTAGTATGCTGGTTGGCTTAACAGCATAAGCTTTACAGAATTGTCAGTGATCGGACACCGCACCAAAACCGGTGGCCTTATTATGGGGATTGTACTGCGGCGACCAGCCACATGCGTGGGATGCAGTTCAGTTGAATTGCATCATCTTTTCATGTTGCAACTCTTTCAGAACATTGTAAAATTTCATGTATGTTTTCACCATAGTTACTACAATAATGAGTTGGTTCTGGCGACACGCAGTAACTGTTTATACATGAAAGCTGGTTGTTGAATGAGTCCAGACCTAATGCAAACTGGCCGCTGCTACTAAGTCGGATGGGTAACGCTTTGCCGTGGGGAAAATCTCTAGTGGCCAGAGCCAATTGCCAGTCCTGAGTGAATTTGGATAATGCAATTCCGAAGAAGATATGCATCTAAATTATTCTCTCTTTCAAACGTTCGCTGCCCGACAAGTACCGACAATAACACCCGCGCAAGTAGAAAGGATAGCCCGACGTCGAAATCAATATTCAAGTTGGAAAGCAACAGGAAAGTGTGACTCAGACCAAAGAAGCGGACTTAGATAGAATGGTGATCGATTAGTCCCAAGAGAGCGAGTAATGAGAATACCAGGTTTTACAAACATATCATCATTCCCAAATCAACACGAAAGCAAGAGGGGTAAAAAGGAGTTGCCAAATTCCTGACCCTCAGTTGCGGCACACGCGAGCGGTGGGCATTGTCACGCAAATAGGAGCATACTTCTTCTTGGCCTCGGGAGTCCCTCTCCTCGGCTCCTCTTCCTCCGCAACAGCGGCCCTCGCGACGGCGCATGCGGCTGCGGCTGCGGCGGCGAAGACCAAGTCCCTTCTCCCGTTGACTCTCTCTTCCTTGGTGGCATCGAATTCAAGGCTGGCCTTCTCGGCCTCGGTGGCTCTCGAGGCCTTGGCCACGATGAGCCCTCTCGAGGCCTTGGTGGATGGGAGCTTGCCGATCACAGCCGACGAGCCGGCGAGGAAGGAGGCTGTCATGGTCATGGAAGCCATTGCTGCTGTTGCAAGCGTGGTTGGGTGAGCGTTTCGCTTTCTTTCTCAGCTTCTCTCGACTTGCAACTTTACGTTTGTGGGGGAGGGAATTTGTTATTATTTGAGGGTCGAGGAGGATGGCAAGTGCAAAGCGCTTGTTTTGCGGGGGAGAGGGCATCATCCATTTCCTTATCTTCAGACATGTGTGGCCCTAATGGGTGCTTGCCACGTGTATCTCTTGTTATCTGAAGAGGGAAACTGGTGGCGAGGAAAGCCTGGGCTAGAAAGCGCATGGCATTTCAGCTTCCATTTCGCTCCCCCCCCCCCCCCCCAAAAAAAAAAAAAAAAAAAAAATTGTCTTGCTACTTCATTGGGAAATCCGTACAATTTCGATGATTAAGTTCTTGCTTCCATCAGTAAAAACCATTCGAAAGATTTGCAAATTTTGCTACTGTTGAATCAAAGGATCAACGATAAATTGCACATCAGCACAGTGATGTTGTAAAGGGATGATCAAGTCCAAGCAGATTTTGCCAGTGTATCAGGGAAACAGCACAACTTTCCCATCCAGTTTTTACTAGTGGCACAAAGCACAGGACCATGATGCGAAGAGCGATGAGAAAAATCCTAGAGCCTCTGCTCAAAACGGGTTGTCTTTCAACATTTTGCTGCACAGAGTCCCTCCTCTATTCAATCAAATGCCATAATGGCTAGCGACCTGCCGGGAGCGGAGACCTTGTGCCGGGGACTCGACAGTCGAGAAATCTCCATCCTCGACTCCACCTAACATAACGTTGTTGGTTGCATATAGTGTTCTTCGCATGCCCCGTGAGGCCTGCCTGGAGAATGGGCGGACTCGACCGCTTTCTTTCGGCCTACTTGCTGGGCTTGGGACTTTTTTTCCAACACTGGCCGATGAATCAGGCGGGCCAGGGCAGGGGCTTTGAGACTCGCCGGCCCGCCCATAGAATCACTAAAACGAACATCTTAAGATAGTTCATCGACTTTCCTACCTTCAGACATGAAAATTTACGGACACCAAAACAAATGGACAAGGCCGATATTTTCACACTAGCAAAGAAAAAATCGACGAACACAAAATCTGTATAACAACATGATGAGAGAAAAAGAAGTATCAAATTCACACGAGTTGATTAATAATCCTAATCCTAGTAAAACCTTCAATCCCAACTGCTTGCTAATGATAGCTAGAGTCAATATATATCATAAGAACTCGCTTGGATATCTGATCACCTATTATGTGGGAGCGAATTCTATGGGTTGGTGCTGATTAAATCCTTAAAGCTATGCACCACTACTTGACGAGGATTTCGGCGAGTGGAGTGCGCCGGGAGGCAACAGCTCCTGCTTGGATGTGATTCAGGAGGAGCATTGCCGGTCAGCTGCCAAGTAGGAGGCCCGAGGCTTGCGGGCTGCGGGGCCCCCCGCTGGACCTGTAGATGTATGCTGATCTGCATCCCACTCGGACAATGCGCCATTGAGTCGGGGTCCGTATGGCTGCGATATGGAAAAATATTGTAGGCTGGTTGGTCGGTCTCCGGACCGCCGAGAGCGCTTATCTGAGAACTCTGAGGCAGTTGATAGTTGTCGACCACATCGACTTGTCGGCCCGTGTTGAGCTTGCGAGTTGGCGTGGATTGAAGGTCTTGCAAGTAGCCATCATCAACAACAATACCCTCTGTCCGGCCTCGATTCTTGCCGGCGGTCGTCGGGGCATCATCACCCTTGCCGTCTGGCTGATCATCGTTCTGTTCGTTCCTTGTCTTCAGTGGATGATCAGATTTCCGGCCGTTCTTCGAATGCTTTGCATGCTTGGGCGTGAAGACCTTGCACAGAACCCACTCATCCAACTGCCACAACACACGTCACAAAGACATCAACAATTTCGCGTTAAGTGTAACGGCAAGGAAAACTAAGATACGATAATGTCGACATGAACGTATGAATCCAAACCCTCTTGTCCTTCGCTCCCTTCTTCTCGTCTGTCCCGGTGCGGTTCCTCTTCTCGTCCTCCTCCAACGTATACTCGTGCATGCTCAAGGCCGTCCCGTCGCCTCGTCTGGGCGAGGCTCCTCGAGAGAAGGCCAACAGCCTCTTGTACCCGATCGTTTTGTTCTCCATCCGGATGACGCTATCCTTCGCGGTCGCCTTCCAACACCCGCTGGGCGTGCGGCGATTCGGCCGCGACCCGTTCGGATACTTCCTGTCCCTCGGAGTGAAGAAGTAAAACTCGTCCTCATCTTTGCCCGCTCCCTTGTGGTTCTCTGGAGAATCATGAAATGAGTTGCATAGGAGTAATTTCTATTTCATTTAAACTTAGAATCCGACTATACAACAAGATAAGGGAAAAATTACCAAACAATTTTTAAACTTATTATAATTGTGTCAATTTAGTTTTTAGCCTTTTGTTTTTCTTTTATCAATTCAATCATAATTTTTTTTTTTAATAATTGTGCCAATTCAATTCATTTGATCAATTTTGGTAAACCAATGTTAGCATGGATGCCGTTTGGTGAATGCTGACGTAGATAGATTTTGAAAATATTTTATTTTTTTCTTTTCTTTTTCTTTTTCCTCTTCTTCCTTCTTTTGCTTCCTTTCCAACAATGGCCTATGAGATTTCGGTGAGGTTGCCCGACCACTAGGCGAGGCCACCTTCACCTTTGGCATTGGCCTCGCCTAGATCTAAGAAGGAAGAAGAGGAAAATTAAAAATAAAAAATATTAAAATTTTTTGAAAAAAATAAAAAACTTATTAAAAATTGTCAAAGTCAGCATCAATCGGCAAAAATTGGCTTGATGGAATGATAAGTTTAAGATTGAATGGCCGAAGAAAAAGATATACAACCGAATTAACACAATTATAATAGGTTTAGTATATTTTTGATAATTCTCCCATGAAATAAACTACTCTTATCTATTTTCGCCAAGCGTGTATGTAAAACAACAAATAGTTTCCATTCAACTATTTTCCTCTAGAGATAAGAACCAAATAAAGATAAGAATAACAATGGTAAAAAGATCAAAGAAACACCAAGAAAGTCAAAGAAAGAGAAAACCAAACAAGCCCAGAGAAAGCCAAGAAATTCAAACGGAGGAACGACAGAACAAGAAATCCAATCTTCAAGCATGAATGCGCGTACACTATAAACCGACCGGAGTCTGAGTCTATATGGCGGTCGCGTATATGTACGTACCGATGAGCTCTCTGGGGTCAAACTGGTAGAGATCTACGTCGGCGAAGAACTCAGCTAGCGGAATCGGATCGCCTGCGATTTTGGGCTTCAAGTAATACAGAATGAGGTCCTCGTCGGAGGGGACAAATCTGAACCCTAGCGGAAACTCGAGCTGGAAATCGTCCTCGAAAGACGGCCGTGGCGGCGGCGGCGCCACTAGTTCTTGGCTCGAAGACGTCATGCATTGGTCGACGCCGGCATTCCGTTGACCGTTGACATGCGTTCCCTTTGGCTGGTCGTCGCAATGGCGGCTGTGGCCGGGATCATTGTTCTCCATCCTTGCCTTGACGATAGAGCCTCTTTCGCTGCAAGTGTGTACCTATTGTGCAGGAAAAAAACGATCCATTCAAAAGATATATATACGAAGCGAGTAGATTAGATACGTTTTCACGTGGTTGGATAAAGGCGGCCACTCCATTAAAAAGAGCAACACAAGAATCTTTTAAACAATCTCTGGAACTCACAAAAGACTTCGAAAATTCTTAAATTCAAAACACCCCCGATTTCTTTTTCGAGGTGTTTAATTTACAAACATGCTGCACAATTGATTATTAAAGGTAAAAAAACTCCTCCAGCGACTAAATGGGCAAAAATCATCACCCATCTCTTGTATATAATTTCCAGATTAAGTGATTCAAATTAGGAATACAATTCAAATTAGGAATACAACCCTAATATGAGTAGTATTTTGTTTAGCAACCTAACAATTATCTCCTCCTTCTTGGTTTCTTTATTATATAAGAAAATCCGTTAGTTATCTGGCGAATTTCCATAGATTTAAGATTTCCATTAGGTGTTGAATAAATTTGTCTTCAAAAGATTTAACCTATAAATGGCCCGGCGCCCTTTGAGTTTAAGATAACATAAATCAATCTTAAAAACTAAACTAGCCCTTTGATTTTGGAACACCGACCTAAAGAAAGGAGTGGTTAAGATGCAAATCGCTCTTAAAGATAATTTAACCCATTATCCTTTTTAGACCAACATGTCCGCGATTTCACAAATAACTTAATATTACCTAAATGATATGTGGTATAGTTTAATTATAACATTATGTGCAACTTTAGTGCTTCAACATTAATAAAATGTTCGGTAAATATACTGGGGCACGGAAGTGTGCTAAAGCTTGAACGCCTCCATTGAAATTCTTTATGAATTTTGGTGGGTCAACTCAACCAACCAGGATGAATTGTCATCTTAGTTATTACATATTATGTTAAACCCCCGATTAGTTGTAGGCTTCAAAATCACTAAACGACAATCCAATGACTTGGACCCCAATCATTGCTCGTTAAGTTAGCCTTGAAAAGCCAAATTAAAGTAGTAAAAGGACTCTTTAATGTTTTTGGGTTATTGCTTGATAAGACTAGATTAATAAAATATAAAATTAAGAGATTTTGTTATATCTTATCTACTGATTGGTGAATTGCAATCCTAAAATTGGATATTTTCGTATTCTATTATGGCCATTGTTTAGGAAGGCATATTAATGTAGAAGAACCTAAAATCTATTTAAAGGAAGACAGTAAAAATATCCCACAACACTCTTGCCTATTTCCTTTTTATTTGCTTATTTTTATTATTTTCCCCGCTCTTTTTAAATTATTTTCTTCTTCTTCTTTTTATTTATTTCTTTTTCCCCCTTCCTTCATTCTCTAATAAAATTTTATTATATAGTAAACTATTCTAATATTCCTAAAATACCTCAAATATGCAATAAATATAAATAATATTAATATATTTAAATTTATTTATATAAAAGATAAAAAATTTTAATATACAAATAAAAATAGAAATAAATAAAAAAAATCGTTGTTATTTTTTGTCATTTTGAATCAAGAATTCAAAAATTATTTTATATTCAAAAATTATTTTAATTTTATCAATTTAATAAGTTTGTTTTTTGAGAAATATAACTTGTGTATTATGGATATTACAAATCATATCCACCTTTGTCTCTCTTCCCCAATGAGATAATTTTATTTGACATATTGCTCTCTTAAATATGAATTTTATCCTATCTTAAACGGGCACCAAATAAAGTATATGATAAAGTTTATCCTATTTTAAATTGACAAGGGATCTATTTTGGATAGTATTTATTATAAGTGGTGTAACATATAATTGTTTTAGCAATCTGTGTTTTTATAATAACTTTCTAAAAACTGACCAAGTCAATCATAAACCTATTGTAATGATGGCAATTCAATACTAAACTTTTTAATTTTGCCGACATAGTCTTAAACTATTTTGCGAATTCAATGAAGTCTTTTTGTCCAATTGTCATAAAAAATCACTGACATGGTGATTCACGTGAGATGTTGTTTCAAGTAAAGTTGTTTACGTCAGCGTGCCACATATGACAACTAATAATAATTGGATGTTACGTCAATAATTAAAAGGTATATGGCTAGTTTTTTGAAGTGTGATTTTATAATATCCCCTTGAAAATATAATGTTGTGGGTTTGATAGAATGTTATATATATTTACATGGTCGCATTACTTTTCAGATTTATGGGTTAGTTTTTTTTTTTTTTCTGTCCTTTCATTTCAAATTGGAAAATTGTGCAATTGGTGATACTTATTTTCTTATGGTGATTTTCTAGCCAAATGATGAAGCCCACCTAATAAACAAGGTAAAAGATTATTGATATAATAGGAAGCCTGCTCTTTTCACTTTCCGTATAATATAAAAATCAATTTATAATCTTCTAATATTTGACCTTACCTAAGTTCAATCACTTATAATGCTTCATCATGAACTTTACGATAGATTTCTTTATCTTTTACGATCATATGTCATAGCTTGAGCTAAAAATTGGTCCATTGACATTTATAATTGGGCTACGTATATGTCAATATAATACAACGATATGATTAATCACGAGTAATTTTCAAGTTTACTGCTGGCTACACGAGGGGTTCCATGAACAATAACCTAAATACAACTTAAACAATAAAAAGAGACAACAGTTTCCTTGATAAATTTCTTTTCATACGTGGGAAGACAATTGGGACTGTCAAGATGAAAAATGATTACATGTAAAAATTATGTTCTCTTAATCGAAATAAAAATCTAAGCAACTCTAGACACATTTGCGATTCTTTAGACAAATGATTTGCTTTTTCACAACAACAAGATTTTTGAATTTTCTTTCTAGATGCCTAATGCATCGTGTGCATCACACACGTGATGTTCTAATACCATGTGAAATAAACAAGAGACATCAAATAATTCCGTACATGTAATCGATTAATCATTGATTTGGTACATGATTATATTAAAGCAAATGTAACCTAATTCCGTGTACTCGACGGTGCTTGCATGAATAAATCGGACAAGTTGTTATCATTTTATATCGACCTTTTTCATGGTGCCAAGTCATTTTATTCGGGATATAGAAAGGTTGTATTTTTTATTATTATTTTTTATTTTTGCATGGCTTTTGTCATGTACATATTAGAATCAATAATGTTGTTTCTGCGTTTCCCACTTCTGTTCTGATTTTAAGTTTGAGCTGAGCATCTTGAGATTAATATAAAAGCAAGTGCCGCTGCCTAATTGATGCCAGCAAACAGACATCTTGGCTTCTATCGGCAAGTCGAACACGACTTGTAGACGTCGGATCATTATATTTTGAAGCCCGACTCTGCCGGAACAACACTGATGGCAACTCGAGAACTGCAGAGCAAGAGCGACGTCCTGAAACGAAGAAGGACAGCAAGAATCGGACGACTGAAAAATGAGCGGGACCATCGGTGCCGGGATGATCGAGCACCTGACTGGCGCATCCAGTTACATTGCCTCGTGGCTCGTCAAGCTTCTCTTGCAGCATGGCTACACCGTCAAGGCCTCTGTGCACGACCCCAGTCTGTTCTCGATCCCTCTCGTTTCCGTTTTCATTCGAGTTGATTTTGTGCTTCCTAAATGATCTCGGTCCGCTCTCGTGTTGTGTGTACCTTGTCTAATAGGGTCTATGTCGTCTCAATTCGTGTAATTCTGATGTCTGTTTGACTCGAGCCGTTCTAGTTTAGTGAATGAGCTATAAGCGTTAAGTTTTGCGGCTTGCCTTATATTCAAGCAGCTCATTCACTGTGATTGTTCGTGTCTCTCCGACAAACGATCCAAAAAAGACCGGACATTTTGCTTGCACTTGATGGAGTGAAGCAGAGACTTCAACTGTTCAAAGCCAGCCTGCTGGAAGAGGGTTCGTTTGATCCCGTTGTGGAAGGTTGTGTAGGAGAGTTTCTGTTATTTTTGTCAAGCACATCTATCATTGCCTTCTGATGTACAGGTTCGCAAATTGCTTGTGAAAATAAGAGCGCATGATTCATAGGACTTAAATAATTTTTCCCTCATTCTCTGAAATGTTGGAATTTTCATTAATTCTTTACATATTTTACTTCTTAATTGATGATAACGCAACCTGCTTACGAATGGATTTTTCTCTGACTTTGTTACGTTTCTTTTGTGAACGAGCAGAATAGATCATAGAGCAGCGTGTTAATCTCTCATTATTCCAGCTATTTTATCTCTTTTGGCTAATTAATCGTTATCATATTTCAGGCAGAACTACTTGATCCCGTTCTGAAGTCATGTTCCAAAATGTCTCCGTGCAGCGTTTGGTCGTGACATCATCTATGGCTGCAGTTGCGTACAACGGAAGACTGATCCAGGCTTGGTGGATGAAAGTTGGCTTTCTGATCCAGACTTGTGCAGGCAAACCAACTTACAACGTCTTGTCCAGTTTAATTTTGCATCGTCGAGTGTATTATTTTCTCCTGGTGCTGAGACGATCAACATGAACGAATCTAACAACTCACTGTCGACAACTCTTAAAGTGATCTCTCCCATTTTATAGTTCTGTTTTTTGACACAAAACCAGCTGACTAGTGGGTGGAGGCAGTCTGGTCCATTTCATATTGCTACAACTCAGTGATTACCATAATGTCATCAAGAGGACGCTCAATCTTATATTCGTCTTAGTTGAAACAAATACATGCAAAGCCACTAGTTAACTTGTCCAATTTAATTCGTCTTCTTTCAAAAGATTAAGTCCAAGATTTACGAGCCAACTAAAATGTATTAGCTGCTCCACACTACACCAATTCTACCTACGTGAAACTTTCTAACACATGTCTCATGCATCTCAACAAAAAGAATGGTCTTTTGAGCACAAGAATCCCTTTATTTTTGCTGTCTCTAAACAGGCCTTCCTCTACGGACTAGCCGAGGGCAACAATAGAACATTGTTTTGGGCTTTGACTTTTGACCACATTTCGCCAAGTTCTTGGAAGATATGATGGGCGCCGTCGGTGTGGTTCAGTTAGATCTGATCAGCTCAGTCAGCACCGGCGCTTCTATTGGCGGCGATGGTGTGGGAGGCACGGAGGTCGGGTTAGAGGGAGGAGATGACGAGACAGGCTTTTTCAGCAAGAGGGATCTGAAGCTGACACCGGAGAACATGGTGTCAAAGTTGAACAACTCCTCGATGGCCGTCGGAGGGAATGACAAGAGGCGACGGCGGCTCGAGGGCGACGGTGGAGAGGGAGGAATTGGAGGCATTGTACGTGTAGTGGAGGTATGCGCGTGCTGGTGGAGGTCGGTGCAGTTGGCATGGAGCTTTTAGTGAAGCTCTGGGACGTGCAGGTGAAGGAGAGGGAGGAGCAACGGGGAGAGGAGACACTATCGAGCTTAGAGAGAAGATAATGAAGGAGTGAGATCAAGAGAAAAAAATCCGATAAATGAGCTCATTATGAACACGTGGAGATGAATGAGTGAAGTGACACATAATCTATATGACAAGATAGACCCACCTAATATTTTACCTATTTCATATTCTAAGAACATTACGTCGGTTTCCAGCTCACTAGTAGAATGGGTTTTTTCCATCAGGCTCCTCTCGATCATGTTTATGGTATATCCTTACCCAACACTTAATCTAATTTGGATCTAGTGCTAATCTTTTCCGATTCTCAGTCACTTGAAGACTCAATTTTGAAAAGTCAAACGGTGTCGTCCCTAAACCACGTGAATCTTCCTCGCACGAGCCCGCGCTTGAAATGGACGTGGAAGCGCGCTTCCGCCATTGAAAAGCAAGAGAGTACCGAAAGGAACCTCGCGGAACTGCAGCGAGCGAAGACGAAGGAGAAGAAGGAGGATCGGAGAAGACGAGAATGAGCGCGGCGGTCGGCGAAGGGAAGGCCGTGTGCGTGACCGGCGCGTCCGGTTACATCGCCTCGTGGCTCGTCAAGCTCCTCTTGCAGCGCGGCTACAGCGTCAAGGCCTCCGTTCGCGATCCCAGTACTTTCTCGATCCCTCCTCGTTTCCGTTTTCCTCCGAGGTCCCTCCTTCTGTGTCGTACGGCGGTTTTGGTAGTAATTCGTCCTCGATCTACCGGGATTGTGTCCTGATCACGGTGATTCGCTCTCGCCTCGCGTATGGGTTGCGGGGGGCGGTCTATTTCGTCATCGTTGCCTGAGGTTCTGACGTAGTAGTAGACGAAAGCTTCGTGCGTTTTGACTTTCGAGTTCCAGACAGGGTGGTGGACTGGTCGAGTAGCTTTTGTTGTAGCTGGATCGTTTTGAAGTGGTCGAGGTTTCGGCGACTGAACGGGGTTTGATCGACCCAGGGGATTCAGAATTATGCCAATTTAGCTTGCCTTTTTCGACGATGTGTGTTGTAGAGAAAAGTTTCTCGATTTCTTTTTTTTTTCGGTAGAATTCCCACTTCTTAGTGTATAAAGGAGACATGAGGTGATGACATCGATTACCAGATGAAGGGGATTGAAGGTATCATCGATCCAACGCCTGTTACAAGGTTTGAACTTTCTATAACAGCGCTACCGCGCTCCAAATCGTTTAGTTTCTGGAGAATTTGTGTTATGGAGTTGCGATGTTGTGTGATTTGAGCCATTTTCAGTTTAGAGGATGAGCTATAGTTTTTCGGATTTCACCTCTTTCCTTATTTTCCGAATAGCTCGCTCGTAACGATCATCTGCGTCTCCCCGACAGATGATCCAAAGAAGGTCGAACATTTACTTGCGCTGGATGGAGCCAAGGATAGACTTCGGCTGTTCAAGGCAGACTTGCTGGAAGAGGGATCATTCGATCCTATTGTCGAGGGCTGTGTAGGCGTATTTCACACTGCCTCTCCCTTTTATCATGATGTCAGGGATCCGCAGGTTTGGCTCTAGAACCATATACCAGTCCTTGCAGAGGAGCCCTTTTCACCTTTCTTCTTAAGCCCTTTATTGCTATAATTTCCTTCATCGTGGGCTAAACGCATGCTTCATGTTTATTCTGAGAGAGTAGGGAATCATTTGCTATTAACCAAATTCACGAACTTGGTCATTCCTGTTTACTTTAGTTGCATTTCAGTCTGTACCCGTTTAAAGTTCATTGAGTTAGAGGTTGTTGATGATAATTTCAGCTTTCAGCTAACTTTATTCTGATTCGCATGACGTGTTAGGTAATCAGTTAACATGACTAAGCATGTGATGTTTCCTGAACCAGCTTCCTAACTACATATTAAAGCTCTTCCATGCAAAAATTCTCCTTGTTCTCTTTACTGGAGAAATAATGTCCATTAGTATCAAGTATGTGGCTGGGTGGGTCGTTGCTTGCCCTTGTATAAGATTGCGGATGTCAAAATGCTGCCTGTTCATTGAGTTTCTATAATGTCTCTTGTATTTTTTTGTCTTGTTAATATTGTGCCTCAATGTGAGAAGCCTTGAATTGGCTAGTGATAAAACCATAAGAAATAAAATTAGCTGAAGGGAACTATTAGCGATGCAATTCATCTCTCATCCTTTTACCCATTTTATTTCTTTCGGCTTATGAATCCTCATCATATTTCAGGCAGAATTACTTGATCCTGCCTTGAAGGGGACTCTTAATGTTCTGAAGTCGTGTTCCAAAGCACCTTCTGTCAAGCGTGTGGTCTTAACATCATCTATGGTTGCAGTTGCATTCACTGGACAACCTTTGACAGTTGATGTTGTAGTTGATGAAAATTGGTTTTCTGATCCAGAGTTCTGCAGGAAAACAAACGTAAGCATCTTGTCCAATTCAGTACTCTTCTTGTCTCATGTGTTATATTGGACTGGAGCTGAGATGATCAACGTGAGTGTTAAGTGTCAACATTGCATGGTTAACCACTCCTTGATGTGATTATTCCTGTTGAATCTTTCTGGTAATTAACTAAAACCTGCCATTCCATTTCGGCACAACTCAGAAGTTATCATAATGTCGTCAATTTGGAAGTGGCTTTCTGTTTCATCACAAGTGCTTTATCTCCCTCTCTTTTTCTTCCAATAGATGTGGTATGCACTCTCAAAGACTTTAGCTGAGGATGCTGCCTGGAAATTCGTGAAAGAAAAGGGTATTGATATGGTTACAATCAACCCAGGCTTGGTGATTGGTCCTCTTTTACAGCCAACACTGAACACAAGTGCTGCAGCAATTGCAAATTTGGTAAATGGTAATTCAGTGGTAACCAGTTTTTCTAGATTACAGAGGTCATCCTAACCTTTTGAGCTTTATAACATCCCTTCCTTCTAATCAAGAGAATATTTCTCCTTCTAATCTGGTGCAATTTCAACTCAGGAGCGCAAACTTTTCCAAATGCAAGTACACGACTGGTGAACGTCAAAGATGTGGCAGACGCTCATGTATTGGCATTTGAGAACCCGTCAGCCAGCGGAAGATATTGTTTAGTTGAGAGAGTCGCACACTACTCTGAGATCGTGAGGATATTACGTGAGCTCTACCCTTCTCTCCAGCTTCCCGAAAAGTAAGTAATTAAGTGACGGCCTTTGGTTTAGCTTCGCATGTATAAATGCACTTGTCCAATGTCTGACTATTCCAAGATGCAAGCATCGAACACTTGAGCATTCACATTGTCTTGTGTGTAATGTGCGTTGAGCATCGAGTTCACTGTATCATCATACCATGATTCAAGTGAAGGTGGATGAGTTTTCCTCTAAAATGACTTGATATTTTGCACGCAGGTGCACGGATGACAAGCCTTTTGCACCGAGCTATCAGGTGTCCAAGGACAAAGCAAGGAGCCTGGGGCTGGACTACATTCCTCTGGAGCAGAGTTTGAAGGAAACCGTTGAAAGCCTGAAGGAGAAGGGACTTGTTAAATTCTGATAATAGATATTCCATCCCAAGTTAGGAAAGATGCAAACGGGAGGTTCTACCCTATTTGCTGTCTTCTCTCATGTTAGAAAGTGTTTGGTGCATATGAACATTGTGAAGGAAGGAATCAGGGGAATTTCCTGATTATCTTTACTCCTTTTGATTATAAGGTAAAAAAAAAAATGTTGCTAATATATGAATTAGATGGAATGAGCAATAAACAAGAGTCTTCTTATGAGGTCCTATGCCAAGGGTATTTATTTTGCAAAAAATGAATGATTTGAAAAATATTCTTTTCAAAAACGATGGATTATATTATTCATGAATAAATAAAAAATATTTTCATCATTTACGAAAAATGTTCAGACAAAAATTCTTATTAATAATGAAAATATATTTTATTAGTTAATTATTTTAAATGATATGAGCGATCATTTTTAAAATAATATTTTTAAATTATTTATTTTTCATGAAATAAACAAAATTAAAAATCCATATAGTCCTCCATATATAACTAATTAGATAATTGAAGAGTCCTCAAGCTTATTGTAAAACAAATGGAATTTGATCATTACACACACATAGAAAAGGAAAAGCGGTATGTTTTTGGTTGAGCCATTTGACAAGTGTTCGATCTCAGTTTAATTTGAGCATTATTAGCAATATTATCTAGGCGTTTGGTTCAATTTTCGCATCATAAAAAATCTCAAATTAATATATCCATGACAAATTAATACTTCATTAATTTTCATCCAATATCCCTGTTAAATTGAAAACACATGTAGCAAGTGACTCGTTTAACGTGAATCTAACATGAAAATTCAACATCAACGATTCTTTAAACGATGTCATAATGAATTGGAATTGGTAATTAGGACGAAAATCAAATTTTTTCATTTGCCAAAATCTTGAGATAAAATTAAGGATTTCAACAAGATTGCACAATGCGAGGGTGCTCTTGTCTAGAAAGGAAGCAATTAAAGATGGCAAGAATAGAGAGGAGTTGCTATCCGCTACTATCAAGATAGTGTTCGAGAGAGCTAAAGCGATGAGATATGTTGCCAACAATCTGAATACTCTCACCTTAAGACGGTTGAAATTTCACGACTCGTTCCAGGATCTTCTCTTCCTCGCAAGCCTCCTAGCAAGCCTAGGCTAGCGAGCTCGAATTTCTAGGATTGTGTCCTTTGTAAAAGGCATTCATGTTGAATTTCCATATCAGATCAACATCAGACAAGCTGATGCGAAAATTAGTCCGAGATAAATGCACCGCGGGTATATAATTTCAAGATTTTTTGTGACGCGAAAATCAATTATGAGTAAATACGTCACGATATGACAAGTTTGGAATTGAATGTTGCCTTATTGATTTTTTATCGATTATATTATATTCCTACTTTGACTTTCACTTCCAAATTTTTGTCCTACTTCTTTGCAAGACGTAGAGTTGAAACCATACTTGAAACTAAATCATCTCTATCCACATCTCAACCCTCTTGAAAAGGTGGGAATTCAAACATTCCATCTCCCCCTTCTCACGTGAGAAGGGTTGATTGCTATGTAAATGTCGATTATGGACCACATCATCCAATACTCCATACCAATTGATGTTAAGATTGGCCTAACTTGGGCAAGCAAGAATGGCCATAGCCACAAGCAATTTCGGAAATTAAATACAAAAAATAAAAAATAAAATGAAGTTGTCGAAAACAGAAGTAAAGATTTCATACATCCTAAAGAATCTATGGAAACAGAAAGAAAACAAAATCGGTAGTTTGGAAATTATCTTGTTGCTATTGAAGAAACTTTGGTTAATGCACAAGGCATTCGGTGGGAAATCGACCAAATTCTATTTAGGGTTAATGCCATAAAAAATTCCCAATCTAATAGCAAAATTTTTTGACTTGGTACATTCATGCTACATTTATCCCAAATTAAAATAATTGTGTCATATTTACTCCTAACTTGTAGTAAATTTGAGATTTTGGGAGGGTCAATGTGACAAAATATACTAATACAAGATTTTTGGTGATGTGCGCCTTTTTATTTATATGAAGAGGCTCTAATGGATTTTGCTTTTGTTTTCCAGTGATTTTATGCAAGTTCACCAGTCGAGCTTTGTTTTTCTCCCATTTTTTTACGTGATGATAAAGTTGCGTGGATATAATTCAAAATGGTCCTAGTCAACTGAGTTGCCGGAAGTGGTGAGTCTGCTAGAAGAGGGGAGACGTACAGCTTGACCTGGCCATTCCAAAATGATTTACACTACTGATCACGCAAGCTTAGCTTAAATTCCGTCAGCCGGCACGTCACATCGACAGTTAAAACCCCCCTTTAAAGCAATAAAAAAAATACTTATTAAAAAAATATTCATTATAAAAGAATGTTGTTGATATATGAATTAGATGGAATAAGCAATAAACAAGAGTCTTTTTAGTCTTCTTTCCAGGTCTGACGTCAACAAAGGTGTTTGTTTTACATATAGCAAATGATTTGAAAAATATTTTTCATGAAATATTTATTTATATTGCTCATAAAAAAGTGAATGATGAAAAATATTTTTATCGTTCAAAAAAAATATTTAGACATGAATTATTATCGATAATAAAAATATTCTTTATTAACTAATTATTTCAAGTGATATAAGCGATTATTTTAAAAATTATAGATTTTTTTATTTTCTACAAAATAAATAGAACCTTTCTAAAAGGAGTAATAAAACGAATGGAATTTGATCATTACACACATGAAGAAAAAAAAAAGCCCTATGTTTTTTGTTGAGCTATTTGACAAGTGTCCGATCACCTGTTAAATTTGAGCATTATTAGCAATATTATTTTTATGGGTTTGGTTTAGTTTTTGCATCATTAAAAAAGTCCGAATCAGTACATTTATGATAAATCAACGATTAGGTAATTTCCATCCACTATCTCTATTAAATTGTTGACATGAAAACACGTGGCAAGTGAATCGTTTGACATGGATCCAACATCAAATGACATCATAATGTACTGAAATTGAGAATTAGGGCAAAATCAAATCTCTTCATTCTCTTCCAGATCACCAAAATCTTGAGGTAAAATTAAGGATTTCGGCGAGATTGCAAAATGTGAGGGAGCTCTCGTCCACAAAGGAAACTATTGGAGATAGCAAGAATGGAGAGGGATTGTTATTTCCTGCAAGATGGTACTCGATAGTGTCTTTTGCAAAAAGCCATTTATGTTGAATCTCCATATCGGATTCACATCACATAAGCTTTTTTTCTGCCTATATTTCCATGTCAGCAATTTAACAAGACATGGTGGAGTGTGAATTTCTCATGGTGTACTAGTTTTATAATTTTTCGTCATGCGAAAATTATTCTGCAATAAATGCGCTGCAAAGTATATAATTTTAGAATTTTCTACGACACAAAAATCAATTATGAGTAAATGCATCATGGATGCGATAGGTTGGAATTTTTATCGATGCCGTTAAACATTGCCTCACTTTTGATTACTATATAAATGTTGACTATGGAACACATCGTACAACAATCCATGCCAAGTCATATTAAGATCGGCCTAAACTGGGGAGCAAGATTGGCCCAAATTGGGCGAGCAAGAAAATCGTGCATCTCGATCACATCCTTGTCACCAGCCGTGAACAGACTTCTATACTTTCATTCCCACAATCAATTTCAGAAATTAAAAATGAAAATAAAATAAAAGGAAGTGCCAAAAACAGAAGTAGAGATTCCGTACATCCAAAAGAATATATGGAAACCGAAAGAAAACAAAATCGGTAAATTGGAAATTATCTTGTCCTTATTTAAGGAACTTCAGTTAATGCACGAGGCATTCAATCGGAAATGGACGAAATTCTATTTAGGATTAATGCCATTGAAAATTCCCAATCTTATAGTAAAAACTCTCGAACCGGTATATTCGTGTCCCATTTATCCCAAATTGGGATGATTGTGCCATATTTGCCCCTAAATTTTGGTAAATCTTGGACTTTGGAAGGCTTGATGTGGCACAAATATATTGGTACGAGATTTTTGATGATGTGAGTCCTTTTTTTATATGAAGAAGCTCTGATAGTGACAGGTTTTACTTTTGTGTTTCGGTGATCTCATGCAAGTTCACTTGCCGAGCTTTCTTTTCTATTATTTTCTTTTCCTTTCTTTTTCTTTGTTGGGCTTTTTTATGTGACAACAAGGTCGTGTAGACATAATTCAAAATGATCCGATGTCTTTGTCTTCTTTTTCGAGTCAATGGTCAATAGATCAGCTGGCGCACGATATCTCTCCATTGATTATTCTTTATTTAGTCACTGATTGGACGAAAAGTGGCGTGTCTGCCATAAGAGAGGAGGCGTTCAGCTTGGCCACTCCAAAATGATTTACGTTGCTGATGACGTAAAGCCCGGCTTCAATTCCGTCAGCCGATCCGTCACCCCGGCACCTAAAAGCCCATCGTCAAAGAGTATAAACATGCTTATTATAATTACGAAAATAATGCCTTGACGTTGACGTTGCCGTAGCACCCGACGGCGGGCACGGCGCCACGTGAGGCTGCGCCTGGGGGCGGCGTCGACGTTTTTTTAAAAATGGATATCGACGCGCACTCCGCTACAAAGAGCGCTCCTGGTTGCTCGCCAGTGGCATCTGCAGCAGAGCACGAAGGAGACGAAGGAGACGAAGGAGAATCGGAGGAGACGAGAATGAGCGCGGCGGGCGGTGCCGGGAAGGTCGTGTGCGTGACCGGGGCGTCCGGTTACATCGCCTCGTGGCTCGTCAAGCTCCTCCTGCAACGCGGCTACACCGTCAAGGCCTCCGTCCGGGATCCGAGTCCGTTCCTCGATCCCCTCTCGTTTCCGTTTTCCGTTGGAGTCGAGTCTTGCTTTGACGCGTGCCTTTTGGCGGTGACTGGCCGTTGGTTGCCCACGAACGGCTGGTCTTTGATTCTCTCTCGTGTCGTGTGTGTCCTGTGCGACGCGTTCTGTTTCGTCGTTATCTCGTTGAAGTAGCTTGTGTTTTGGCTGGATTGGTTTGAGGCAATCGAGGTCTTAGCGGCTGAGTGGGGTTTAACTGAAACTGGGGGTGTAGTGCTTTTTCCCGACGGCGTGCCTTGTAGAAAGGTTTTCTTTTTGCTTCTTTTTCGAGCATTTCTGGAGTATAGAGGAGTCATCTCGTGGGATTATTGATTAACAGATGATGGTGGTTAGAGGTATAATCGATCTGGATAAACCTTTTTTTTTTTCCGTTTGGCCTGCGAATACCGAATTTGAGGTCATTCTTCCAGAACTGGAGTAGTTGTGCCTTAGGATTGTTTTGCCAGTTCCGAAGACATTACTCAATGAGGTTGTGATTTCTGTGGAACGCTGGTTAACTTCTATGGCTTGTATTTGGTTAGATTAACAGTGATCTTGCAGCTGTTATTCAAATTCATTCCTACATTAGTAGGCGGGGAAAAAATGAAAGAGAACATTCGGGAATCTTATAAGAAGTTACAAGATATTGGGTTTGGTCTCTCGGTTTGGTTACTTGAGGTTTTTAAATTTCAATAACAGTCCCATGCTCCAAATCATTTAGTTTCTGAGGAGAAAACCAGATATCTAAGACTTTCATGAAAATGCCTTCATTCAAACTTTTGTTGAAGAGCCATGATGATGTTTGACTCGAGCCCTTCCAGTTTAGTGGAAGAGATAGAGTCATTGAATATTCCCGCTTTCCTTTTCTCCAAACAGCTCATTTACAGTGATTCCTCTTGTCTCTCCTACAGATGATCCAAAAAAGACTGAACACCTGCTTGGACTTGATGGAGCGGAAAATAGACTTCAACTGTTCAAAGCAAACCTGCTGGAAGAGGATTCATTTGATCCTATTGTTGAGGGTTGCGCAGGCGTTTTTCACACTGCCTCTCCCTTTTATCATGATGTCAAGGATCCGCAGGTTTGGTTCCAGAATTCATACACTATTCATTGCAGAGTAGTTCCATTTTCCATTTTCCATTAATCCTTTTTTGCCACATTTTATTTATTGAAGCCAACCAGCATGCGTCATGCTTCTCCTGAGAGAGTAGGGATTTATTCGATATTAACCATAACCAAGTTCATTAACTTGGTCCCCCCTGTTTAGTTTTGTTATACTATAGCTTTGCCTTTCTTAACTATGAAAGGGAATGAAGGGTGCCTTGAAACGGTAGTGAAAGTGACTGTATTATTCTAATCTTCAATTTGCATAATCTGATATTCTCATCAGGCATATCTCTCGTCTCCTTCTAATGTACAGCTTTGCAAATTGTTTGTGAAAATTGGTTGGGATCAATTGTATATGGGATTTAAGTTGTCCGGCTTATCTTTTAGTCATTCGCTTCTATACCTTTACTCTAGTATCCGCTAATGTATTCTCTTTTTGGTGCGATAATAGTTTGGTTGTGTATCTCACTATGTTTCCTTACGTGCATAAGTTACAGGCAAGGAAATAAGAGCATGTGAATCCGAGGACTTACCTAATTTTTCCCTTAGACTCTAAAAGATTCAAATTTTCATTTATTTTGTTACATTTTTTACTTGATAATTGATGATAACAAAGCCTGTTTACGAATGGATTTATCTCAACTTTGATATAATTCTTTTATGGATGAGCAAGATCATAGAGTATCGTGTCAACTTTTGTCAGTTTTTGTGTTTTGGGAGAGAACCATCATTTATTGGGGGACCTCCCTCATACTTGCGCTAATTACAATGTTACGTACAATTAGTTCTCTTACTAGAACAGTAGAACTATGTAGAATCAATGGAGATCCTACCATTATTGAGTACGTACTAGATTGAAGTTTTTGAAGTTAGACGGAGATGTGAGATAGTTGAATTATTATTTACTAATGAGTGTCTCCATGATATAAGTGGACTATGTTTCTGATGCTAATTGAATTCTTCAGCACCTCATTTCTTATTGAAATGATGTGTTAGGTAATTAGTTAACATGACTGAAACATGTCATATTTCCTGAGTGCCTTGCTAATTAGTGCTTGTCTATCCAGGCCAAATGAGCATGTAAAAGGTCTACAGTGGGAAGTTTCCTTTAGATTTGTTTTTTCGGACAAATACTGTTCATAAGTGAAATATGTAGCCTTGCCTTATCCCATGCCCTTGTCTTTGTCATATTTTGAGACTATGGATGTCAAATTGCTGGCTCTTGCTCACTGAGAAACCTTGAATTGGCAAGGAGAAGAAACTTAAGTAGGATTTATAATTTAAGTTCTAGGTGGGTCGTCACTTGCCCGTCTAAGATTGTGGATGTCAGAAGGCTGCCCGTTCATTGAGTTTCTATACTTTCTCTCATATCTTTTATGTCTTGCTAATATTGGGCCTCAATGTGAGAAGCCTTGAATTGGCTTGCGACAAAATCATAAGAAATAAAGTTAGCTGAAGGGAACTCTTGGTAACGTGATTCATCTCTCGTCTTTTACCCCTTTTATTTCTTTTGTCTTATGAATTCTCATCATATTTCAGGCAGAATTACTTGATCCCGCCTTGAAGGGGACTCTTAATGTTCTGAAGTCGTGTTCCAAAGCACCTTCTGTCAAGCGTGTGGTCTTAACATCATCTATGGCTGCAGTTGCATTCACTGGGCAACCATTGACAGTTGATGTGGTAGTTGATGAAAATTGGTTTTCTGATCCAGAGTTCTGCAGGAAAAGAAATGTAAGCATCTTGTCCAATTCAGTACTCTTCTTGTCTCATGTGTTATATTGTGCTGGAGCTGAGATGATCAACGTGAATTTAAGTGTCAACATTGCATGGTTAACCGCTCCTTGATGTGATCTTTCCTGTTGAATCTTTCTAATAATTGACTAAAACCTGCCATTCCATTTCGGTACATCTCAAAAGTTGTCATAATGCCGTCAATTTGGAAGTGGCTTTCTGTTTCAGCACGGGTGCTTCATCTCCCTCTCTTTTTCCTCCAATAGATGTGGTATGCACTCTCAAAGACTTTAGCTGAGGATGCTGCCTGGAAATTTGCGAAAGAGAAGGGCATTGATATGGTTACAATCAACCCAGGCTTGGTGATTGGCCCTCTTTTACAGCCAACACTTAACACAAGTGCTGTGGCAATTGCAAATTTGGTAAATGGTAATTCAGGTGAAGATTTTCCAGATTACAGATGTCATCCTAATGTATTTTGAGGTTTATTACACCCCTTCCTTCTTATCAAGAGAATATTTCTGCTTCTAATCCAGTGCAATTTCAACTCAGGAGCGCAAACTTTTCCAAATGAAATTAGGCGATTGGTGAACGTTAAAGATGTGGCAGAGGCTCATATATTGGCATTTGAGGACCCGGCAGCCAGTGGAAGATATTGCTTAGTTGAGAGAGCTGCACACTACTCCGAAATCGTGAGGATCTTACGTGAGCTCTACCCTTCTCTCCAGCTTCCCGAAAAGTAAGTAGTTAAGTTACAGGCTTTGCATGTATTCCAAGACACGAGCATCGAACACCTGAGCATTCACATCGTCACATGCATAGTGTGCTGTTGAGCATCGAGTTCACTCTATTATCATGTCATGATTCACGTGAAGGTGGACGAGTTTTCCTCTAAAGCAACTCGATATTTTGTACGCAGGTGCGCGGATGACAAGCCTTTTCCATCGAGCTCTCAGGTGTCCAAGGACAAAGCGACAAGCCTTGGGCTGGACTACATTCCTCTGGAGCAGAGTTTGAAGGAAACCGTTGAAAGCCTGAAGGAGAAGGGACTTGTTAAATTCTGATAACAGGATATTCCATCCCAAGTTAGGAAAGATGCAAACGGGAGGTTTTACCCTATTTGCTATCTTCTCTCGTGTTAGAAAGTGTTGGGTGCATATGAACATTGTGAAGGAAGGATCGGGGGAATTTCCTGACCATCATTACTCACTTTGATATTAAGGAAAAAGAATGTTGCTGATATATGAATTAGATGGAATGTGCAATAAACAAGGTCTTCTTATGAGGTCCCACGCCAACAAGGAGTTTCTTTTTGTGAAAAATGAATAGTTTAAAAAAATATATATTTTTTTCAAAAATAATTGCTTATATTGCCCATGAAAAATTTAAAAATATTTTCATCGTTTACAAAAATGTTTAAATAAAAATTGTTGTCAATAATTAAAATATTTTTCATTAGTCAACGGTTTCAAACGATATAAGCGATTATTTTTTTTAAAGTATTTTTTAAATTATTTATTTTTCACGGAATAAACAAAACCTAAAATTCATATTATAGTCGTGTAACTAAATAGATAATTGAAGAGTCCTCAAGGTAATTGTAAAAGGAACGGAATTTGATCATGACACACACACAAAGAAAAAGAAAAGCGGTATATTTTTTGTTGAGCTATTTGACAAGTGTTTGATCACCTGTATAATTTGAGCATTAAGAGTGATATTTTTTATGCAATTGATTAATTTTTAGACATCATAAAAAATCACAAATTAATACACTCATGATAAATCTACACTTTGTTAGTTTCTATCTAATATTCTCGTTAAATTGTTAATGTGAAAACATACGCGTGGCAAGTAAATGGTTTGACTGCATCTAGTATGGAAATTCAGTAAAAACAGCTCTTTAAACAGCGTCAAAATCTAATCTGTTCATCCTCTTCCAAATCACCAAAATCTTTTGGTAAAATTAAGGATTTCAGAAAGATTGCAAATGAGAGGAAGCTCTCGTCTACAGAGGAAGCTACTGGAGATGATAAGAATAGAGAGGAGTTGCTATTCCATGCTATCAAGAGACTCTTTGTAAGATCTTCTCTTTCTCGCTAGTATGGGCTAACGAGCTTGAGTTTCTCCAACAACGTCCTTTTTAAAAGCCATTTATGCTAAATTTCCATGTCGAATCCACATCAAGCAAGCTGCTCGCCACATGTGTTTTCACATCAGTAATTTAACGAGATATCGGATAGAAGTTAGTAGAGTTTAAATTTATCATGGTGTACTAGTTTATAATTTTTTGTGATGTGAAAATTAGCCCGAGATAAATGCACCGTAGGTATATAATTTAAAGATTTTCTGCGATGGGAAAATCAATTATGGTTAAATATGTCACGAATATGACAAGTTTGGAATTTTTATCAATACTATGGACCGTTGCCTCAATGTTGATTGCTATATAAATATTCACTATGGACCACGTCATACAACAATCCATGTCGAGCGATGTTAAGATCGGCCTAAATTGGGGGAGCGAGAATGGCCCTGATTGGGCGAGCAAGAACGTCATGCATCTCGATTGCATCCTAGTCGCCAGCCCTCAACAGACTTCAATATTTTTAATTGCCACAAGCAATTTTGGAAATTAAAAAAAAAAAAAAAGAGAAGAAAATAAAAGGAAGTGTCAGAAACAGAAAGTAAAATTCCATACATCCAGAAGATTCTTTGGAAACGGAAAGAAAACAAAATCGGTAGTTTGGAAATTATCCTGTCCTTATTGAAGAAACTCTAGTTAATGCATGAGGCATTAGGCAGGAAATCGATTACATCCTATTTAGGATTAACACTATCAAAAATTCCTAATCTGATAGTAAAAACTCTTGAATTGGTATATTCATGTCACATTTATCCCAAATTGAAATGATGGCATCATATTTACTCCCCAATTGTGGTAAATTTGAAATTTTGGGAGGGTCAATGTGGCACATATACTGGTATGAAATTTTTGGTAATGTGAACCCTTTTTATTTATATGAAGAAGCTCCAATGGATTTTGCTTTTGCTTTTTGTTGATTTCATGTAATTCAACTGAACCTTTTTTTTTTTTTTTTTTGAAAAAAATCACGAAAAATCTCAAACTTTACCCAAAGTGACAAATTTACCCAAAACTTTTTTTGTGACTTGAAAAACCCTAAACTTTGCCATCCGTGACACATTTACCCCAAAAAAATTTTTTTGTGACACAAAAAACCTTAAACTTCTGTCCGTGTAACACATTTACCCTAAATTATTGGGCATTTTGGTCTTTTTACTTTTTAAATTTTTTTACTTTTTTTCTTTTTTTCTTCTTATTCTCTCTTCCCTCCACCGACTATGGTGGAGGGAAGCCGGCGTTTGGCGAGGGCTGCCCTCATCAATGTCGGGAGAGGGCGGCCCTTAGCTGGGTCAAGCAAGGGTCGTCCTCGCTAGATCTGGTGAGGGCACCCATTGCCGAGTCTGGTGAGGGCCATCCTCACCCGACACTGGTAAGGGCCGTCCTCGCCGGACGCAGGCGAGAGCAGCCCTTGTTGGCGACGAGTGAGGACAGCCCTCCCTAGATCTGGCGAGGGCGACCCTCACCAGATGCTGGCTTCTCTCCGCCATGGGCGGCGGAGAGAAGAGGGAAGAAGAAAAAAAGAAAAAAGAAAAACAGAAAAACAGAAAAAATAAGACAAAAATGCTTTTGATTGGGTAAATGTGTCACAATTTGAAAATTTTGGGGTTTTTCATATCACAAAAAAAAAAGTTTGGGGTAAATTTGTCACTTTGAGCAAAATTTGGGATTTTTGGTGATATTTTTCCTTTTCTTTTTTATGTGAAGGCAAGATTACGTAGGCGTCAATATAATTCAAAATGATCCAAAATCTTTTTTTCTTTTGATTTTTTGAGTCAATGGTTGATAGCAATGAGATCGTCACAAATACTTTATAGCTGCGTTTGGCAGTCGGGATAAAATTCAGGATAAGATATAATTTATCATATCCTACGTTTGGTGCTCATTCGGGACATGATAAAGTCGGATATAAAGGGGATATAGATATGATAAAATTATCCCATAGGAGAGGTGGGATAAATGTGGATAGAATTTCTAATGTCCATAATAGGAAAGTTATTTTTCTCGAATAACAAACTTATTAAATTAAAAAAATTGAAATTATATTTCAATATAACTAATATTTGAATTCTAATTTAAGAAATTAAAAATTTTATTTTTAATTAATCCTATTTTAATTTATATATTCAACTTTAATTCTATCTTATAACAAACATTCAATCTATAAGTTAAATATTTATATTTATTATATATTTTAGGTATTTTTGTATTTTAGGTATGTTAGTATGGTTTACCATTTGATAATATTTTATTAAAGAATGATGAAAGGGGAAAAAAGAAATAATAAAGAAAATAATAATATAATAAAAAATTAAATTGAGGAATAGTGTTACGAGAGATTTTCACCATCTCCTTTTATGAATTTAGGTTCATTTATAATGATATGCCGTTTATATAAAAAAAAATGTACATGATATGATGTGAACATATCCGATTTTGATACTGCGATTCACTAAGCAATGAATATGATGTAAAAAAATCCTAGAATTTCATATCATATCCTATCCAGTTCTATCCCGATTAGAAATGTGGATGACTAAACGTAGAGAGATTAGCATGCGGACGATATCTCTCCGTTGATTATTCTTATTTACTCGCTGAATTGATGAAAGTAGTAAGTCTGCTGAAAGAGAGGAGATGTACAGGTTGGCCACTCCAAAACGATTTACGTTAGTGATGACGTAAAGTTCGGCTTAAATTCCGTCAGCTGACATGTCACCCCGACAATGAAATCCCCCTTTAAAGCAATATAAAAATAATCATCATGAAAGAATGATGTTGACATATGGATTAGATGGAATGAGCAACAAGCAAGAGTCTTTTGGTCTTCTTTTGAGGTCCCACGCCAATAAAGATATTTATTCTGCGGATAATAAATAATCTAAATAATTTTTATATTACTTAAAAAAAATAAAAAATAAAAATACTTTTATCATTCACGAAAATATTTAAATATGAATTGTTATTGATAAGGAAAATATTTTTCATTATCTAATTATTTCAAGTGATATAAGTGATTATTATATAAAAAATAATTTTTAAGTTATTTATTTTTCGTAAAATAATAGAACCTAATATTCATATCCTCATCCATGTATAACTTAATAGATAATTGAAGAGTCCTCAAGGGAGTTACACACAAAGGAAAAAAAACCATATTTTTTTTGTTGAGCTATTTGACAAATGTCCGATCATTTGTTTAGTTTGAGCATTATTAGTGATATTTTTTTATGTGTTTGGTTCAATTTTCGCATTATAAAAAATTCCAAATTAATACACCAATGACAAATTTACTCTCTATTAGTTTCCATTTAATATTCTCCTTAAATTGTTGACATGAAAACACATGTGGCAAGTGACTCGTTTGACATGGATCCAATATGAATATTCAGCATAAACAAATTTTTAAACGACGTCATAATGTACTGGAAGTGGGAATTAGGGGAAAATCAAATATGTTCATTCTCTGCCAAATCACCAAAATTTTGAAGTAAAATTAAGGATTTCAGCAAGATTGCAAATTGCGAGGGAGCTTTTGTCCAGAAAGGAAACTACTGGAGATGGCAACAATGGAGAGGAGTTGTTGTCCCCTGGCTATCAAGACGGTACTCGATAGAGATAAGGTGATGGAGAATCTGTGAGGCTTCGTAAATTGCAAAGAGAGACGTCGCCAACAATCTGAACACTTGCCCTGAGACGGCCGAAATTTCACGACTCGTTCCGAGATCTTCTCTTCCTCGTAAGTCTAGGCTAAAGAGCTTGAATTTCTAAGGCAACGTCCTTTGTAAAAAAGCCATTTATGCTGAATCTCCATATCGGATTCACATCACAAAAATTATTGGCCGTGTGTATTTCCACGTCATCAATTTAACGAGATATTGGACAGAAGCTAGCGAAGTGTAAATTTCTCACTATGTACTAGTTTTATGTAATTTCAGGATTTTCTGCGACATGAAAATCAATTATAGTTAAATGAGTTGTGGATATGATAGTTTGGAATTTTTGTCGATGCCATCGAATGAGGCCTCACTTTGGATTACTATATAAATGTAGACAATGGACCACATCGTACAACTACTTTTTATTACTATACAAATGTTGACTATGGATCACATCGTACAACTACTTTTAATTACTAGACAAATATTGACTATGGACCACATCGCACAACAATACATATCGAGTGATGTTAAGATTGGCCGACATTGGGAGAGCAAGAATGGCCTAAATTGGGCGAGCAAAAACGTCGTGCATCTCGACTGCATCCTAGTCATTAGCCGTGAACAGACTTCAACACTTTCATTCCCACAAGCAATTTCGGAAATTAAAAACAACTAAAGAAAATAAAAGGAAGTTGTCCAAACCAGAAGTAAAGATTCCATGCATCCAAAAGAATCTAGGAAAACCCAAAGAAAACAAAATCGGTAGTTTGAAAATTATTTGTCCTTTGTGAAGAAACTTTGTTTAATACATGAGAAACTTTGTTTAATACACGAGGCATTTGGTGGGAAATCATCCAATTTCTATATAAGATTAATATCATAAAAAATTCCCAATCCAATTTAGAATTAGTGCACTTGTGTAATATTTATCCAAACTGGGATGATCGTGCCATATTTGCTCCCAATCAATGTGGCCCATATAGAGTGTTGTGAGATTTTTTTTATGATATGAGCCGCTCTAAGGGTTTTGCTTTTGTTTTTCGGTTATTTTATGCAAGTTCACTCACTGAGCTTTCTTTTTCTTTTTTTAACTTCTTTATGTGATGACAAGATTGTGGAGGTGTGGATATAATTCAAAATGATCCGAAATCTTTTTTTATCTTTGTCGAGTCAATGGCGGATGGTAATTAAAATCGTCACGAGATCAGCATGCGATCGATATCTCCCCGTTGATTGTTCTTTACTTAGTCACTCAATTGACGAAAGTGGTGACTGCTAGAAGAGAGGCGGCGTTCAGCTTGGCCACTCCAAAATGATTTTACCTTACTGATGACGTAAACCTCGGCTTAAATTTCGTCAGCCGACGCGTCACCCCGACACTTAAAACCCCCCCCCCCTTCAAAGCAATATAAAAATGCTTATTATAACTATAAAAAAAATAATACCTTGACGTTCCGTTAGCATCCGACGGCGGGTACGGCGCCACGTGGCGCTGCGGTCGGGGGAGCGGTATCGACGTGGCGTCAGCGTTTTTCAAGAGGATATCGCAGCCCCCTCCACTATAAAGAGTGCTCCTGCGGGCTCGACAGCCGCATCTGCAGCAGAGCGAGAGAGGCATTTCCTCGAAACGAAGAAGGAGGAGGAGGAGGAGGACGAAGGAGACGAAGGCGAATCGGAGAAGGCGAGAATGAGCGCGGCGGGCGGTGCCGGGAAGGTCGTGTGCGTGACGGGGGCTTCCGGTTACATCGCCTCGTGGCTCGTCAAGCTCCTCCTGCAGCGCGGCTACACCGTCAAGGCCTCCGTCCGGGATCCGAGTCCGTTCCTCGATCCCCTCTCGTTTCCGTTCTCGTTGGAGTCGAGTCTTGCTTCGATGCGTGCCTTTTGGTGGTGATTGGCCGTTGGTTGTCCCCGATCGGCCGGTTTTGCTTCCCGACGGTCTTTGATTCTCTCTCGTGTTGTGTGTGTCCCGTCTGCGTGACGCGGTCTATTTCGTCGTTATCTCGCGTGATTCCATGCTGTGGATGAATGTTTCGTGCGTATGCAGTTTCGGACTGGTGGCCGAGTGAAGTAGCTTATGTTTTGGCTGGATTGGTTTGAGGTAATCGTGGTTTTAACAGCTGAGTGGGGTTTAACTGAAACTAGGGGTGTAGTGCTTTTTCCCGACGGCGTGCCTTGTAGAAAGGTTTTCTTTTTGCTTCTTTTTCGAGCATTTCTGGAGTATAGAGGAGTCATCTCGTGGGATTATTGATTACCAGATGATGGTGGTTAGAGGTATAATCAATCTGGATAAACCTCTTCTTTCCTTTTGGCCTAAATGTGAGGTTATTCTTTTAGAACTGGAGTAGTTGTGCCTTAGTTAGGTAGGCAAGGAAAAAATGAAAGAGAACGTTCGGGAATCTTCTTAAAGGTTGCGAGATATTGGGTTTGTTTTCTCGGTATTGTTACATGAGGTTTCCAAATTTCTATTACAGTGCCATGCTTTAAATCCTTTAGTTTCCTGGGGAAATACCAGATATCTTCGACTTTCATGAAAATGCCTTCATTCAAACTTGTTGAAGAGCCATGATGTTGTTTGACTCGAGCTGTTCCAGTTTAGTGGAAGAGTTATGGTCATTGAATATTCCGGTTTTCCTTATCTCCAAACAACTCATTTACAGTGATTGCTCTCGTCTTTCCTACAGATGATTCAAAAAAGACTGAACACCTGCTTGGACTTGATGGAGCGAAAGATAGACTTCAACTGTTCAAAGCAAACCTACTGGAAGAGGGTTCATTTGATCCTATTGTTGAGGGTTGTGCAGGCGTTTTTCACACTGCCTCTCCCTTTTATCATGATGTCAAGGATCCGCAGGTTTGGTTCCAGAATTTATACACTAGACATTGCAGACTAGTTCTTTCCATTTTCTATTAATCCTTTTTTGCCACATTTTATTTATTGAAGCTAACCAGCATGCGTCATGCTTATCTTGAGAGAGTCGGAATTTATTCAATATTAACCATAACCAAGTTCATTAACCCGGTCACCCCTGTTTAGTTTTGTTATACTATAGCCTTGCCTTTCTTAACTATGAAAGGGAATGAAGGGTGCCTGGAAACTGTAGTGGAAGTGACTGTATTATTCTAATCTTCAATTTGCATAATCGGATATTCTCATCAAGCACATCTCTCGTCACCTTCTAATGTACAGCTTTGCATATTGTTTGTGAACATTGGTTGGGATCAATTGTTAACAGGATTTAAGTTGTCCGGCTTATCTTTTGGTCATTCGCTTCTATACCTTTACTCTAGTATCTGCTAATGTATTCTCTTTTTGGTGCGATAATAGTTTGGTTGTGTATCTCACCACGTTTCCTTACGTGCATAAGTTACAGGCAAGGAAATAAGAGCATGTGAGTCCGAGGACTTACCTAATTTTTCCCTTAGACTCTAAAAGATTCAAATTTTCATTTATTTTGGGACATTTTTTACTTGATAATTGATGATAACAAAGCCTGTTTACGAATGGATCTATCTCAACTTTGATATGATTCTTTTATGGATGAGCAAGATCATAGAGTAGCGTGTCAACTTCTGTCAGTTTTTGTGTTTTGGGAGAGAACCATCATTTATTGGGGGACCTCCCTCATACTTGCGCTAATTATAATGTTACACAATTAGTTCTCTTACTAGAACTACGCAGAATCAATGGAGATCCTACTATTATTGAGTACGTACTAGATTGAAGTTTGTGAAGTTAGATGGAGTTGAGAGATATTTGAATTATTATTTACTAATGAGGTGTCTCCATTTCTGATGCTAATTGAATTCTTCAGCACCTCATTTCTTATTTAAATGATGTGTTAGGTAATTGGTTAACATGACTAAAACATGTCATATTTCCTGAGGGCCTTGCTAATTAGTTTTTGCCTATCCAGGCCAAATGAGCATGTAAAAGGTCTTCATTGGGAAATTTTCTCTAGATTTTTTTTTTTTTTTGGGGGGCAAATGCTGCTTGTTAAGTCAAATATGTGGCCTTGCCTTATCCCATGCCCTTGTCTTTGTCATATTTTAAGACTATGGATGTCAAAATGCTGGCTGCTGCTCACTGAGGAACCTTGAATTGGCGAGGAGAAAAAACTTAAGGAGAATTTATAATTCAAGTTCTAGGTGTGCACTGAAGATTTTATGACATGTAGTGACACAATCTGTTCTCTAATTATTTCATCTATTTTATCTCTTTTGGCAAATTAATTGTTATCATATTTCAGGCAGAATTACTTGATCCGGCTGTGAAGGGAACTCTTAATGTCCTGAAGTCATGTTCCAAAGCACCTTCTGTGCAGCGTGTGGTCTTGACATCGTCTATGGCTGCAGTTGCATACAATAGACAACCACGGACACCTGAAGTTGTGGTGGATGAAAGTTGGTTTTCTGATCCAGACTTGTGCAGGCAAACCAATGTATGCATCTTGTCCAGTTTAATTTTGTTGTCTCATGTATTATCTACTGGTGCTGAGATGATCAACATGAGTGAAATCTAAAAATGCACTGTTAACCACTCCTCTCAAAGTGATCTCTCCCATTTTGTATTTCTTGTTATTGACACAAACTAGCTGGCTGGTTGGTGGAGTTGTTCCATTTCAATCTCAGTGGTTATCATAACTTTCTTTTCCGTCATGAATGCATTATATCTCTCTAATTTTTGCCCCCTTGTAGGCGTGGTATGTGCTTTCCAAGACTTTGGCTGAGGACGCTGCCTGGAAATTTGTGAAAGAAAAGGGCATTGACATGGTTACAATTAACCCAGCTATGGTGATTGGTCCTCTTTTGCAGCCAACACTTAACACAAGTGCTGCGGCGATCGGAAATTTGATAAATGGTAATTCAGTAGCTACCGTTCTCCAGATAACAGAGTTTCATGTTTTCATTGCATCGATCATGCATGATTGCATTGACAAACAGTTCTCTGCCCTAACTAAAAAGGAAGCTCGCCCCGCTATTCTGTTTCTTTACCATCCTAATTCAGTTTTAGCCATTCTAAATTACTATTTGAGAGGAGGAAATATGAATATTTACTTTTCTAACTTCTTAACATATGGTGATTATTTAATTGTACAAATTTACCCATTCAGCTGGGGCTTTGTCGGTATCCCTCCTTTTTGGTAAAGTCCTCGTTTCATTTCTTTGTTTGATTTTGATTACTTCTGTGATTTTTCCTCGGGAGAAAGGAGAAAGGATACCAATTGAATTGAGGTGTACCATCACCCACTTCATTGCCGGCAATTTTCCCCTTGTGTTTTCTCCATACAGTAGCCATCCTTGTTATATGCAACCTACTTTTTTTTTTTGAAAGTTTTGTCGTATGCCTTCTAACCAAGAGTACTTTAATTTGATATCCATTCTGCTTGTGATTCCAACTCAGGTGCACCAACTTTTCCAAATGCAAGTTTTGGATGGGTCAATGTCAAAGATGTTGCGAATGCTCATATACTGGCATTTGAGGTCCCATCAGCCAGCGGAAGATATTGTTTAGTTGAGAGAATTGCACACTACTCCGAGATCGTGAGGATCTTACACGAGCTTTACCCTTCTGTCCAGCTTCCAGAAAAGTAAGTAGTTAGACCATAACCTGTACATGTATAGTGACCTGTAGAGTATCAAGGTTTTACTATTATCGTGTGAAGGTAGACAAGTTTTTCATGGGATATACTATTGGTATAAAATCATATGCTACTGATTTACAAGATCCTTTTTTTTTTTTTTTTTTTTTTTTTTTTTTTTTTTTTTTAACTTTCATTTCTGGTGGTAGGAACTTTTGGAGTTACCATCTCATATACAAGTTCCTAGGTCTACGGTCTCATTTTTCCCATGATGTCTATCTTGCGTCTGTTTGCTTCCAGCGGCGATTGCTGATTCTGCTTGAAATTCACTTTGTAGGTCCGCGGACGACAAGCCTTTCGTACCGATCTATCAGGTGTCCAAGGAGAAAGTGAAAAGCTTGGGGATCAACTACATTCCTCTGCAGCAGAATTTGAAGGAGACTGTTGAAAGCCTGAAGGAGAAGGGATTTGTTAAGTTCTGATAGAAAATTTTCCCAATTCAGAAATGTATTAGGGAGGCTTATCACCCTACTGCCTGTTCGTTCCCATGAAGTGTGTTTGCACACGAATATTGGTAAAGGCAGGAAACCATAGATTTTCCTGCTCCTCTGTACTCGTCTTCATAATAAAACGAGAAGTGCCGTTGCTGTGTTCTTGCTCAATCGTTGAATTACAATGGACCGAGTGTCCGACCGGCGGCAACGTTCTTATTAGGACCACGGCCAGTGGTTAGCGCGAAGGGCGTCCGAAATTATCCCTTCGCGAAATTTACGCCCCCCTCCGTATCAAAACTGTCTAGATCTTCCAAGTTTACACCCTCTAATAGTCAACATAATAATCAGTTCTAGAGGCAATGCGACTTCGTAGAGGACAGCAGGATCATATATTTTTCTCGACAACTGTTGCTTTCGGATTTGCCAATTATAGTCTGACAACGCGACAGATCGGAAGGTCCCTCGATCGGATAATGTAAAGTGCAGTCAAATGGTCTTCGAGTACTAATATTATTATGATTATCATTATTCCGTCTCTAAACGGTCCTTCCCCGACGGACTTGTTGAGGTACAAAGAAACATTTTTGACCAATGACTTGAACGCATTTCCCTTGCTCTTGGAACGTATCCACCTGCCCACCCCCGACCGACACGTTGACTTCCATCTCGCCAGTGGAATTGCGTCTTTTTCCCATCAAGCGCCGACCCCCCCCCCGGCCCCGGGCCCTTGAATTACATGTTTGTTGTTGTTCCTTTCCCTGTGTAATTTGCATCTTAGAGTTCTTACCAAAACATCGTTATCGAAAAAGGAATTATCTATCCTCAAAACAAAATCTTTTTCGCGGTTTCCAAAGTAAAGTCTTTTTGCGCGTTTTTTTCTGATGCTAGAGGAGCATATTTTGGGCACCCGTCCAAAAAATGTACGAGAATGATGAGACGGAAGAAACATTAAAATCATATGCGTAAATTAATCATCCTAGAGTCAATGTATATCATAAGAGCTTACTTGTATAATAATCACATATGATACAGTGACGAATGATATGGGTAAGTGTTGATTAGATTGTCAAAGTTATTCACCGCTGCTCAACAAGGATTTTGGCGAGTGGATTGCTACGAAAGGTAAGAGCTTCTGCATGGATGCGATTCGGAGGAGAATTGTCAATTGGTTGCCAAATTGATGACTGTTTAGCTCATGTTGAGCTTGTGATTTGGCGTGGATTGAAGGTCTTGCAAGTAGCCATCATTATGAATAATAGCCTCTTTCTTTTGTCTTCATTCTTGTCGGGATAGGGTGAGGAGGCTCAACCTCACTAGCCCTATCCTATAGCTAGTTGCTAGTTGTCGCTGAGGCCTAGAGACCGATGGAGAAGGGGAAAAAAAAGAGAAAGAGATAATAAAAATATTTAAAAAAATTGTAAAAATTGTCTTTATTAGCCAATAAGAATTTGGAAGGAATAAGCGCGGCGGTCGGTGCCGAGAAGACCGTGTGCGTCACCGGAGCGTCCGGCTGCATCGCCTCGTGGCTCGTCGAGCTCCTCCTGCAACGCGGCTACACCGTCAAGGCCTCCGTCCGCGATCCGAGTCCGTTCCTCGATCCCCTCTCGTTTCCGCTTCCGTTCGCGTCCGTTTCCTTTGGCGATGATTGACGCGAGCGACCGTTCGACTGTCCATGATCGACAGATTTTGCTTCGCGATGAGCTCTCGTGTTGTTGAACACGGTCTGTTTCGTCGTCATTTCGTGCAACTCTGTCGTCGTAGATGAAAGTTCGTGGATCTGTAGTTTGAGACCGTGGCCGAGTAGTTTCGGTTTTGGATGGATTGTTGTGAAGTCGATCGAGGTTTTAGCAGCTGAGCGGGGTTTATCCAATTGTGGATGCTTTTTGTCCGGACGGTGGGCCTTGCAGAGAGGTTCTCCTTCTGCTTCTTTTCCGAGCATGTCTTGAGTACAGAGTAGTAGTCATCTCGTGAGATTATTGATTACCAGATGAGGATGGTTAGAGGAATAATCAATCTGGATAAACCTTTCTTTCTTTTGGCATGCTCAAGCCAAATGCATTAGTTAGGATTGTTTTGCCAGCTCCGAAGACATTCCTTAATGAGGTTGTGATTTGTGTGGTGCGCTGGTTACCTTTTATGGCTCGTATTCGTTCTTATTAAGAATGATCTTGCAGCTGTTACTCCAACTCATTGCTGCATCGGTAGGTGAGGCAAATGAAAGAGAACATTCAGGTATCTTCATAAAAGTTTCAAGATCTTGGGATTTTGTTCTCTCGGTTTGGTTACATGAGGTTTTCAAATTTCAATAACAGTACCACGCTCCAAATCGTTTAGTTACTGGGGAAGAGACATGATGTTGTTTGACTCGAGCCCTTCCAGTTTAGTGGATGAGTTATGTTCATTGAATTTTGTGGCTTTCCTTATATCCAAACAGCTCATTTACGACGATTGCTCTTGTCTCTCCAACAGATGATCCGAAAAAGGCCGAACATCTGCTTGCACCTCGTGCAGCAAACGAGAGACTTCAACTGTTCAAAGCAAACCTGCTGGAACGGGGTTCATTTGATCCTATTGTTGAGGGTTGTGCAGGCGTTTTTCACACTGCCTCTCCCTTTTATCATGATGTCAAGGATCCGCAGGTTTGGTTCCAGAATTCATACACTAGTCCTTGCAGAGTAGTTTTTGCCACATTTTAGTCCTTTTTTGCCACATTTTATTTTATTGAGGCCAACTATGCTTATCCTGAGAGTAGGAATCTATTCAATATTAACCATGAAAAAGTTCGTTAACATGGTCGCTCCTGTTTAGTTTTGTTATACTTCAGTTACAAAAGGGAGTGAAGGGTGTCTGGAAACTGTAGTTGAAGTGATTGTACTCTTCTGCTCTTTGATTTGCAGAATCTGATATTCTCACCTAAGTTTTCCCTCAGACTTTAAAAATTCAAATTTTCACTTACTTCGTTACATAGTTTAATTGATAATAACAAAACCTGTTTACGAATAGATTTCTCTCAACTTTGTCATGTTTCTAGCAAAATAGATCATATAGTAGGGTGATACTTCTGTCAATTTTTTGGGTACTGGGAGAGAACAGTCATACATATGGGGACCTCCAACAGACTTGCACTACTTACAGTATTACGTAACAATTACTTCTATGACTAGAACTACACGGAACCAATGGAGATCCTTCTATTATTGAATCTGTACCAGACTGAATATCGCGATGTCAGATGGAGTGGAGTTGTAGCTTGAATTCTAATTAACAGATGAGATATCTCCACAATATAAGTGGACTATGTTTCTGAAACTGATTAAATTCTTCAGCACTCTATTTCTTATACGCATGGTGTGTTAGGTGATCAGTTAACATGACCAAAACATGTCATATTTCCTGAGTGCCTTTGCTAATTACCTCGTAGGATCACGGCGATAGCAGGATTTGCCAACTGTAATCTGGCAACACGATAGAATAGAAGATCGGTTGGTTGAATATTGCCAAGCGCAGTCGAACGCCTTCGAGTACGACAATGTTATTCTTTCTTTTTTCTTATTTAGTCCCTACGCGGCAGTTTCCCGGCGGATCACTGGCCAAGATCAACATCAAACATGTTTTGGGCTTTTTGACTTTTGACCACATTTCCCGTGTCCTTGGAAAGATATCACCCGCGCTCCCCCTAATTTGCATCTTAGAGTTCGTTCCAAGCATCGTCACCATCAAATATAGAACTATCGATCCTCAATACATAGAATTTTTCACGATTTCTGAAAAAGAATTTCTTCATCTTTTATTTTCCGACACTCAAGGAGCATATTTTGGGATATCCATTCAAAAAAAATCTATGAGCATGATTATGAGAAAACAGAATTATCAAAATCACATGAGTGAATTAGTCATCCTACAGTCAATGATGGATATCATAAGAGCTCGCTTGCATAGTAATCACCTATGATGCAGTCACGAATGATATCGGTTGGTGTCAATTATATCGTCAAAGTAACACACCACCCCTGGACGAGGATTTCGACACATGGATTGCACAGGAAGGGAAGAGCTTCCGCTTGGATGCAGTTCAGGAGGAGAATTGCCGGTAATCACCATCGCCGTCTGGCCAATCAAGGTTCGGTCCGTCCCTCTTCTTCGGCGAAAGATCGGATTCCTGGCCGTTCTTTGAGTGCTTTGCATAATTGGGCGTGTAGACCTTGCACAGAACCCACTCATCCAACTGCCACAATGCACATCACAAAGACGTCAATCCACGCCAAGCGGACAAGGATAACTTTAATGTAAAACATGAAGGAATGAATTCGAACCATCTTGTCCTTCCCTTTCTTCTTCCCGTCTACACTGGTGCGGTCCCTCTTCTCGTCCTCCTCCAATCTATACTCGTGCATGCACCAGGCCGTCCCGTCGCTTCGACTTTGCCAGTCTACTCGATAGAAGGCCAACGAGCTCTTATATCCGATCGTTTTATTCTCCATCCGGATGACGCTATCCTTCCCGGTCATCCACCAAAACCCGCCGGGAGTGAAACGAGTCGGCCACGACCCGCTCGGATGCTTCCTGTCACTCGGAGTGAAGAAGTACCACTCGTCCCCATCTATGCCCGTCCCCTTGTGGTTCTCTGGAGAATCGCAGAACGAATCGCGTCAGGGGTAATTTCTTGTGCATTTGCACATGATAGTTCCTCGCGAATATAAAATGAGCGATTGCGCTGTCACGGAAGCGCGAGCTTGCACCACCGAGACGAATCCACACAAGAATTCACCGCGCATTTCAAGAAACGCCAAGAAAGTCCAAGAAAGAGGAACCGAACAGGCTCGACGAAAGCCAAGAAAATTCGAAACGAGGAACGACCGAGCGAGAAATCGCATCTTCAAGCATGCATGCACGTACATAACAAACCGAACGGAGCCCGAGACTATAACGGCGGCTGATATACATACCGGTGAGCATCCCGGGGTCGAACTTGTAGAGATCGACATCGGCGAAGATGTCACTGATCGGAATCGGATCACCCGCAACTTTGGGCTTCAAGTAATGGATAATGAGCTCCTGGTCGGTGGGGTCGAATCTGAATCCAGCTGGAAAGTCGGCCACAGATGGCGGCGAAGCCACTAATTCTCGGCTCGAAGACGGCGTGCATGGGTCGACACCGACTTTCAGTTGACCGTCCTCATGCATTGCTTTTGGCTGATCATCCCGATCACGGTTGTGGCTCTGATCGTTATCCTCCATCGTTGGTGCCGCGAAATACAAACGGATCAAATAATAAATTAGATAGGCCAATATATAAGAATCCAAAATAACAGATCCTTTGAGTCGACATTCGGTTGGTTGCGGCTTTATTCGTTCAGGATGATAACGGTTTCCATTCCTAACAACCATCGTCTCCTTCCTGATCTCGTATTTATTTAGTTATTTCCCGTCGATCATTGGGCGAATTTTCGTAGCCGTTTGGGTTTAACATAATACAGATCAGTCTTCAAGTATCAAACTAGCCCTGATGGGTTCTTTTTTTTCTTTTTTTTTTCCCTGTTCACCGACCAAAAAGAACAAGATGCCAATTGCTCTATATATATATATATATTTGGACCGATACAGCTATATCACTTCGATATTAATGAGATGTCTGGTAAAGTTTGAGGCTTGAACTCCTCAATTGCAATTCTTCATGCATCTTGCCAGCGTGAATTTACCCAAATGGTCACAATGGATAATTAACTCCTTCCTAGTTCTCCTCTCCCTCTCATTTTTACACAGTTTTCTTCTTCAACCTCCATTTTATTTTATTTTTTTGGTTCTCTTATTATTATTATTATTATTTTTTTTTTTTTTTGCTTTCCTCTTGTTTGAAGAGGTTTTCTTTTCTGATATAGTCTAGACCTAAAAGCTTCTCTCTCATATTTTGAGGAGGTTTTTATTCCAATCTACTCTAGACTTGGGGTTCTTTGCATGTATAATTTTTGGATTTTGCTTCCCTCGGGTTTCCTTGGTGTACAAGTCTAGCTTCAAAGGGGATTGAAGAAGTTTTGTGAAGGTTTCATTTTCACATTTTCATAGGCATTGAATCTCTGCTCATTCGACCTTTTACTCTGGACGGCGATGGTATTAAGGACATCGAACCTAGACGTGCACTATCAAAAGGCAAAACTATAGTAATAGATGTACATCTCAGTGTACGCTCATTATTGAAGATGGATTCCACGATTAGCCATGAATTTTGGTTTAAAGTGATAATCAACCTTGTTATATGGAGTTTGTTTTGTTTTGAAGCCATCTAGGATTTGTCTTAATTTGCAGTTGAACTGCGTTGTATCTCTCTTGTGTTTACGTGGAAATGAATAAAATGTTACTTTCACCAAAAAAATCGCCCAATTAAAAATGGTTTATGGTATAGTCATTACATGCAAAAGTTGTTTAATTGATTAATTTTAACCTCACTTAGGTTTAGGTTCCGAATCACTAAACTAAATTATGACCTGGACCCAAATTATTACTTGCTAAGAGCGCGTTTGGTAACTATTCTGCTCCAGGGAACAATTTTTTATCGAAATGATTTTTTCTAATCCCGCTCACGGGAACAATTTTTTAGCAAAATAATGCGTTTGGTAACTCGTCTAAAAATTCTACTCCCGGGATAGAAATGCGTTTGATAAAATTCTTAAATTTTTTGTTTCTTTTAATTTTTTAATACTTTTATTATATTTTTCTTTTTTTTTTTTTTGTCTTTTTTCTTTTTCTCTCCTTCCTCCTTCTTCTTTGTAGCGGTCGCCAGCCACCACCGTGGCCGATGTCCGACGACTTGCTAGGCGAGGCCGAGCCTCGCCGGTGGTTGGGAGAGCTCAGCCTCGCCGGATCTAGGCGAGGTCGGCCTCGCCCAACCCGGCCAAGGCGAGGCCGAGCCTCGTTGTGGCTCGGCGTTGCCAAGGCCGGCGACGCTCCAGTGACCGGCCAAAGGGAAGAAGAAGAAAGAGGAAGAGAAGAAGAAAAAAAAAAAATAGAAATTGATTCTAAGAATTGTTCCTGGGAACAAGAAGCAAGTTTTTTCTACTTCTTGATTCTGTTTCAAATTTACTCTCGGGAACAAAAAAACAAAAATATTTTTTTGTTCCCGAGAACAAAAAATTTACCAAACGCATTTTTGTTCTTTTTTTATTCCGAGGAACAAAAGAATAGAATTCATACACTATTTGGAGTAAAAACAAACAAGCCCTATGTTAGTCTTAAAAAGCCCAAATTACAATAGATAGAGGCCCGAAAATAAGGATTAAATCTTCTTCTGTTTTCGGATAGTATCTATTAAAAGTGTTGTGTGTAATTTTAATAAAGCTTATTTTTATGATGGTTCTCTGAAATTATCATAAACAGTTACCATCGTCATAAATGCAAGATGCCACACATCCAAAACATAACTAGCATCTCTCATAGAAAGCATCTTGCACTATATTAGTCATTTCTTATCGGAAAATGTGAAATTTCTGGATTCTAATTTAAACTATAAACATGAAACCATGTCAATTAAGAAGGCAAATAAGATTTTAGAAATATTCAGATATGAGACTTCCTGTATTATTATATGAGATTTTGTGAGAGCAATTCTAAAAATTTAGGAAATAATTACGTGGGAAACCAACTAAAATTTGCACGTATACCGTAAGAAGGTTCATTTGATCCTATTGCTGAGGGTTGTGCAGGCGATTTTCACGCTGCCTCGCCCTTTTATCATGATGTCAGGGATCCGCAGAATTCATACACTAGTCCATGCAGAGTAGTTTTTCCCCTTTTCCATTAGCCTTTTTTTTACCAAATTTAATTTATCGAGGCCAACTAGCATGCTTCATTCTTATTCTGAGAGAGTAGGAAATTATTCAATATTAGCCGTGGCCAAATTCATTAACATGGTCCCTCCTGTTTAGTTTTGTTATACTTTAGCTTTGCCTTTGGATTACTAAAGGGCATGAAGGGTGCCTGGAAACTGGAGTTGAAGTGACTGTACTCTTCTGCTTTTTGATTTGCAGAATCTGATTTTCTCATCGAGCACATCTCTCACCAACTTCTAATGTACAGCTTTGCAAATTGTTTGTGAAAGCGGGCTGGGATCAATTCTACACAGGATTTCAAGTTGTCCAGCTTATGTTTTGTTCATACCCCATACCTCGACCAGCAGTTCCCCTCGATTACATGTTTATTGTCGTTCCTTGCCCTACGCTTCCCCACATTGCATCTTAGAGTTCGTTCCAAGCATCGTCTATCATTAAATATAGAACTAACGATTCTCAATACATAGAATTTTTTCACAATTTCCAAAGTTGAGTTTCTTTCACGCTTTAATTTCCGACACTCGAGGAGCATATTTTGGGTCCGTCCAAAAATTTCTACAAGCATGATGATAAGAAAACAGAATTATCAAAATCACTAGTGAATTAATCATCCGACAGTCAATGTATAGCATAAGAGTTCGCTTGCATAGTGATCACCTATGATGTGGCGACGGATGATATGGGTTGGTGTTGATGAAATCGTCCAAGTAATACACCAGCCCTGGAAGAGTATTTCGGCGCATGGATTGCGCTGGAAGGGAAGAGCTTCCGCTTGGATGCGATGCAGGAGGAGGATTGCCGGTGAGCTGCCAAATAGGAGGCCCAAGACTCGCAGACTGTGGGACCACACGTGGAACGTGCAGATGCACACTGATCCGCCTCCCACGCGGGCGGTAAGGCCCAAAGTTGGGGTGCGTATGGTTGAGATATTGCAGAAAATTGTAGGCCGGTTGGTTGGTCTCCGGACGGCCGAGAGCATTGATCCGAGAACCCTGATGCAGTCCATTATTGTCGACTGCGTCGTCGACTTGTCGGCTCGTGTTGAGCTCGTGATTGGGCGCATTGATCTGAGAACTCTGAAGCAGTCGAAGAATGTTGGCCGCATCGACTTGTTGGCTCGTGTTGAGCTCGTGATTGGGCGCATTGATCTGAGAACTCTGAAGCGGTTGATGATTGTGGACCGCGTCGACTTTCTGGCTTTGATTCTTCGATTGCTTTGCATGCCTGGGCGTATAGACCTTGCACAGAACCCACTCATCCAACTGCCACAATGAGCATTACAAAGACGTCAACCCACGACAACCGGGCAAGGGAAACTAAAATGTAAAACATGAACGAAAGAATTCAAACCATCTTGTCCTTCACTACCTTCTTCCCGTCTATACTGGTGCGGTCCCCATTCTCGTCCTCCTCCAATCTATACTCGTGCATATTCAAATCCGTCCCGTCTCTTCGTCTTTTCGAGCCTTTTCGTACAAAGGCCAATGACGTCTTGTATCCGATTGTCCTGTTCTCCGCCAGGATGACGCTTTTCTTCAGGGACGACTTCCAAACCCCGCTGGGCGTGCACCGGTTCCACCGCGACCCGTTCCGATACTTCCTGTCCCTCAGAGTGAAGAAGTACCACTTGTCCCCATCTATGCCCGCTCCCATGCGGTTCTCTGGAGAATCGCAGAACGAATCGCGTCAGGGTAATTTCTTCTGCATTTCTACATTGTTTCTGGCGGAAGCACGAGCTTGCACCGGGACGAATTCACACAAGAATTTACCGCGCAATTCAAGAAAAGCCAAGAAAGTCCAAGAAAGAGAGAACCAAACAGGCTCGACGAAAGCCAAGAAATTCAAAATGAGGAACGACCGAGCGAGAAATCGCATCTTGAAGCATGCATGCACATGCATCACAAACCGAACGGAGCCCGAGACTATACGGTGGCCACCTTTATGATGTGCTTACCGATGAGCGTTCTGGGGTCGAACTTGTAGAGATCGACGTCGGCGAAGAAGTTGCTGGCCGGAACCGGATCGCCCGCGACTTTGGGCTTCAAGTAATAGAGAATGAGCTCCTCGTCGGTGGGGATGAACCTTAACCCGGGTGGATTCTCGAGAGGGAACTCGGCCTTGGATGGCGGCGCCACCGCCGCCGCTAATTCTTGGCTCAAAGACGGCGTGCATGGGTCGACGCCGACTTTCCGTTGACCTTGATCATCCCGATCACGGTTGTGGCTCTGATCATTATTCTCCATCGTTGGTGCCGCGAAAGACAAACGGATCAAATAATAAAATAGACGGGCAAAAATCATCACCCATATTTGTATGTGCGTGTTTATTATAACTAATTATTTGAATCCAAAAGAATGATTAACGGTTTACCAACCTAACAACCATCTTCTCCTTCTTGATCTGGTATTTATTTAGTGAATTCCCGTCAATCATTGGCGAATTTTCGTAGCCATTTGAGTTTAACATATTACAATCAATCTTTAAAGTATCAAACTAGCCTTTGGGATTTTTTTTTCATACACTGACCAACACCGACCAAAAAGAACAAGATGCAAATCGCATATATATACCCATCGTCCTATTTGGATCGATATATCCGAGATTTTGCAAACAGATCTATACTAGATATAGCTCGATTGCAGCATTATATGCAATTTTAGCGCTTCGAGATTAATGAGATGTTTAGTAAATTTTAAGGCACGAAAGCATCCTAAAGCTTGAATACCTCAATTGCAATTCTTCATCCATCTTGTTGGGGTGAGTTCCCCAATTAATTACGATAATTAATTGGGTGGATTCATAACTTTCTTTTTCAGTCTCCCTTTTTCTTTGACTGATCCAGTTCTCTGTTTTCTTCTTCTTTTTTTGCTGTCCTTTGTTTGGGGAGCTTTTCTCTTTCAAGGAAGGTTTCTATCCCGATCTAATTTAAATTTGGGGTTGTTTTTGTGTATGATTTTGGGGTTTTGTTTCCCTTGAATTTCATTAGTGTACAAATCTAATTTTAAAAGGGATTGGAAGAGTTTTGTGAAGGTTTCACTTTCACAAGCGTCAAATTTGCACTTATTCAACCTCTTTACTTTGAATGACAATGGTGTTGGATATACGAACCTACATGCACACCCCAAAAGACAAAACTGTGATAATAGATGGAGACTTCAATGCATACTCATTATTGAAGATGGATTCTGTGATTGAACGCCGATTTTAGTTTGCAAAATCACAAATCTGCTCTTTGAGCATATAACCTCCAACCTTGTTCAATAATTTATCTTGTTAAGATACTTTGTTTATTTTTGCCATTTAAGAAATGAATGAAATGTTATTATGAAAAAGAAAAAGTTCACCCAATTAAAAATGATTTATAATGTAGTCATTACATGCAAAAGTTGTTTAATTGATTAATTTTAACCTCACTTAGGTTTAGGCTCCAAATCACTAAACTACAATATGACTTGGACCCAAATTATTGCTTGTTAAGTTAGTCTTGAAAAGCGCAAATTACAGTAAGTCTTAAAAAGCCCAAATTACAGTAGAAAGAGGCCCAAAAATAAGGATTAAATCTTCTTCGGGTCTAATTTTGGATAGCATAATAATTTTTGGATTAATGTGAGGATATCAACTTGTTGTGAATCATAAATTCTTGAAAGAATGAATCACACAATAATTTATAATTATTTGTTGAATTATTTTGAAAGAATGAACCACACAATAATTTATAATTATTTGTTAAATTAAAGTCTGTCATCAAATTATTTCTCTTTTAATAGCACTTTCTTTTGTAACGTTTTTTAAAAATTGTTATAAAAAGTTACCATCATAGAAATTGCAAGATGCCACACATCCAAAGCATGCCCGCACCTCTCTCAAAGGTGAATTAGTTTTTTTCCTATTAAAAAGCCTAAATTATAAATGTGAAAATAATCTAAATTAGGAGAAAAAATAAGAGTCTAGAAAGATTCGAATTTGGGACTTCCTCTCATACTATATGAGATTTTGTAAGAGTAATGCTAAAAATTTATGATAGAATAGGTGGAAAGTTCTAGAAACTACAGTGGATGCACGGGGGCGTCACGTGGGAAACCAACTAAATTTTCACTTGCACAGTAAGCCAAACCGACAATTAAACCCCCTTTAAGAATATAAAATACTCGTAAGAAATACCATCGCGTTCGTGGGTCCTTCCCTTGAGAACATCCGAGCGGCGGATAGGGCGCCACGTGGCATTGCGCTTGAGTCGCATTGACGAGCGTCCGCGTGTTTTGAAATGGACATCGAAGCGCGCGCTCGCTCGCTCGCTCTGCTGCTATAAAAGCACGCAGGACTGCGCGCCAACTTGCAGAGCAAGAGCAAGAGCAACCTCCTCCTCCTCCTGCTCCTCCTCGAAGCGACGAAGAAGGACAATCGGAGAATACGAGAATGAGCGCGGCGATCGGTGCCGGGAAGACCGTGTGCGTCACCGGAGCGTCCGGCTACATCGCCTCGTGGCTCGTCAAGCTCCTCTTGCAGCGCGGCTACACCGTCAAGGCCTCCGTTCGCGATCCGAGTCCGTTCTCGATCCCCTCTCGTTTTTCCGTTTTCGTTCGCCCTCGTTTCCGTCTTTTGATGATGATTGACGCGAGCGACCGTTTGATTGTCCATGATCGACTGATTTTGCTTCGTGATGAGCTCTCGTGCTGTTGAACATGCTCTGTTTCGCCTGTCATTTGCTGTGATTCTGCTGTCGTAGATGAAAGTTCGTGGATCTGTAGTTTGAGACCGTGGCCAAGTAGTTTCGGTTTTGGCTGGATCGTTTTGAAGTTGATCGAGGTTTTAGCAGCTGAGCGGGGTTTATCCGAGTGTGGATGCTTTTGTTCCGACGGTGTGCCTTGTAGAGAGGTTTTCCTTCTGCTTCTGTTCTGAGCATTTCTGGAGTATAGAGGAGTCATCTCGTGAGATTACTGATTACCAGACGAGGATGCTTAGAGGTATAATCAATCTGGATATAACCTTTTTTCTTCTGGCCTGGACATGCCGAATGCAAGGTTATTCTTCCAGAACCAGAGTAGTTGTGCTGTGCTCTGGTTATCTTTTATGGCTTGTATGTGTTTATACTGAGAGTGATCTTGCAGCTGTTACTCGAATTCATTCCTGCATTGATAGGCGAGGCAAATGAAAGAGAACATTCAGGAATCTTCTAACAGTGCCATGCTCCAAATCATTTAGTTTCTGAGGAAAAAAAAAAAACAGATATCTTCGACTTTCATGAAAATGCCTTCATTCAAACTTCTGTTGAAGAGCCATGATGTCGTTTGACTCGAGCCATTCCAGTTTAGTGGATGTGTTATGTTCATTGAATTTTGCGGCTTTCCTTATATCCAAACTGCTCATTTACAGTGATTGCTCTTGTCTCTCCAATAGATGATCCGGAAAAAACTGAACATCTGCTTGCACTTGATGGAGCGAGAGAGAGGCTTCAACTGTTCAAAGCAAACCTGCTGGAAGAGGGTTCATTTGATCCTATTGTTGAGGGTTGTGTAGGCGTTTTTCACACTGCCTCTCCTTTTTATCATGATGTCAAGGATCCGCAGGTTTGGTTCCAGAATTGATACACTAGTCCTTGCAGAGTAGTTTTCCCCCTTTTTCATTAGTCCCTTTTTATCACATTTTATTTTATTGAGGCCAACTAGCATGCTTCATGCTTATCCTGAGAGAGCAGGAATTTATTCAATATTAACCATAACCAAGTTCATTAACACGTTCACTCCTGCTAAGTTTTGTTATACTTTAGCTTCGCCATTGATTACGAAAGGGACTGAAGGGTGCCTGGAAACTGTAGTTGAAGTGACTGTACTCTTCTGCTTTTTAATTTGCAGAATCTGATATTCTCACCTAAGTTTTCCCTCAGACTTTAAAATATTCAAATTTTCACTTACTTCGTTACATAGTTTAATTGATAATAATAAAACCTGTTTACGAATAGATTTCTCTCGACTTTGTCACGTTTCTAGCAAAATAGATCACATAGTAGGGTGTTACTTCTGTCTATTTTTTGGGTACTGGGAGAGAACAGTCATATATATGGGGACCTCCAACATACTCGCACTACTTACAGTATTATGTAACAATTACTTCTATGACTAGAACTACGCGGAACCAATGGAGGTCCTTCTATTATTGAATCTGTACCAGACTGAATTTCGTGATGTCAGATGGAGTGGAGTTGTAGCTTGAATTCTAATTAACAGATGAGGTGTCTCCACAATATAAGTGGACTATGTTTCTGAAACTGATTAAATTCTTCAGCACTATTTCTTGTACGCATGGTGTGTTAGGTGATCAGTTAACATGACCAAAACATGTCATATTTCCTGAGTGCCTTTGCTAATTACTGCATGTCTATCCAGGCTGAATGAGCATGTTAAAGGTCTTCAATGGGAAGTTTCCCCCTGGATTTTTTTTTTTTTTATTTTTTTTTTTTGGGGCCAAATACTGTTCATTATGTCAAATATGTAGCCAATTGCCTCATCCCATGCCCTTGTCTCTGTCATATTATAAGATTATGGATGTCAAAATGCCGGCTGTTCCTTGCTGAGAAACCTTGAATTAGCAAGGGCAAAAAACTTAAGTAGGATTCATAATTCAAGTTATAGGGATGCACTAAAAGATTCTGAGACATGTACCAACACAATTTGGTCTCTCGTCATTTCTGCTATTTTTTCTCTTTTGGCTAATTAATTGTCATCATATTTCAGGCAGAATTACTGGATCCTGCGGTGAAGGGAACTCTTAATGTTCTGAAGTCCTGTTCCAAAACACCTTCTGTGCAGCGTGTGGTCTTGACATCATCTATGGCTGCAGTTGAGCATGATGGAACACCGCTGACACCTGATGTTGAGGTGAAAGAAGATTGGTTTTCTGATCCAGACTTGTTGAGGGAAAATAACGTAGGCATCTTGTCCAGTTAAATTTCATCGTCTCATGTGTTATTTTCTACTGGTGCTGAGATGATTAACATGAGTGAAATCAAACCGTTCACTGTTAAAGTGCCCTTTCCCTTTTTACATTTCTAGTTATTGACACAAAACCAGTTGGCTGGTGGGCGGAGTTGGTCCATTTATTTTTGTTACATCTCAGTGGTTTTCATAAATGCCATCAACTTGGAAGAGGCTTTCTTTTTCGTTGTGAATGCATTATATCTCTCTCATTTTTGCCCCCATGTAGATGTGGTATGAGCTCTCCAAGACCTTGGCTGAGAAAGCTGCCTGGGAATTTGTGAGAGAAAAGGGTATCGACATGGTCACAATCAACCCGGGTATGGTGATTGGCCCTCTTTTGCAGCCAAAACTTAACAGAGGCGCTGCGGCGATCGCAAATTTGATAAATGGTAATTCAGCAGTAACCGTGAAAGTTCTCCAGATTTTAGAGTTGTTTTGTATTTCCATTGCACGGATCGTGCATGATTGCATTAACAAACAGCTCTCTGCCCTAACAAACAAGGAAGCTGGCGCTGCTATTTTGTTTCTTTACCATCCCAATATATCTGTTGGAGGTTACTATATGAGGGGAGGAAAGATGAATATTTAGTGTTGTAGCTTGTTGACAAACGATGATTATATAACTGTACTGATTTACCAATTTAGTTGAGGCATTAGCAGTATCTCTCCTATTCGGGGAAGTCCTCATCTTGGTTTTTTGTGTGATTTTGATTATTTCTGTAGTTTTTCCTTGGTGAAAGAAGAAAGGATATAAAACTTATGAAGTATGTGCTGTGGTCGATGTGGTTATACTTATTTTAGTTGAATTGAGGTACACCATCGCCCACTTCATTGCCACCAGTTTTCTGGCTGTGTTTTCACCATACCCTAGCCATCCTTGTTAAATGCAGCCTAATATCTCTGAAGCTTGGTTATATCCCTTCTAACCGGGAGATTCTATTTCCAATGTGGTGTGCGTGTGATTCCAACTCAGGTGCACCAACTTTTCCAGATGAAAGTTGTGGATGGGTGAATGTCAAAGATGTTGCAAATGCTCATATACTGGCATTTGAAGTCCCATCAGCCCGCAGAAGATATTGCTTAGTTGAGTGTGTTCCACACTACCATGAGATTGTGGGGTTCTTACGCAGCCTTTACCCTTCTCTTCAGCTTCCGGAAAGGTAAGTAGTTTAGACCTTTATCATTAACCCTTTATGTGTGCAGTGGGCAGTAGAGTATCGAGGTTTCTCTATTATTGAGTGTAGGTAGACGAGTCTTTCTTGGGAGAGGCCATTGGTTCGAAAATGTGCTGCTGATTTACACATTCTCTATAACTTTAATTTCTGGTGGTAGAAACTTTTGGAGTTACCATCTCCCATCTATATATTCGAAGGTGAAGCCACCCCTCAGTCAATATGACATTTTATTATTCTGCTAAAATCCACTTCCTCCTAATCAGACGAGTACGATGGATGGCTGTTAACTAGGCACGACTAATAAAAGTTACCAAGCCTGCGTCTCATATTTCTCGTGTTGTCTATCTTTTGTCTGTTTGCTTCCCAGGGATCACAGCATGCGTTACATGCCGATCTATTGGGTGTCCACGAAGAGAGCGAACCGCTTGGGGATTGATTACATCGATATATACCAGAGCTTGAAGGAGACTGTTGAAAGTCTGAAGGAGAAGGGATTTGTTAACTTCTGATATAAATTTTTCCCTAGTCAAAAATGTAAATGCGAGGCTTTCCGCCCACTGACTTTTTTTTTCTTTTTTTTCCCATGAACTGTGTTTGCACGTGAACATTGGTAAAGGGAGGAGTCATGAATCTTCCTGCTCCCTGTCCTCATCTTCGTAATAAAACAAGAAATGCCATCGATGCGTTCTTCCAAAATCGCCGCTGAATCAGGATTGCACCGAATGTCCGACCCACCGCGATCTTCTTATTAGGTCTTCAGCCAACGGTGCACGCGAAGGGCATTCGCCGTGAACCTCACGCATGCCTCCATATCGTAACTTGCTAAGAACCTTCAATGTTAAGCAGTTCCAGAGGCAAATGAGACCTCGCAAAAGCAGAGCGACAGAAGGATCATTCATTTTAATCGACGCGCCTTGCTTCCGAATTTGCCAACTATGATCTGGTAAGTAAGCACGACAAAATAAGCGGATACTGCCACCGTATATTCGTCGTTGGTTGAACCAGACGCGCGCCATAGAGCAGTTGAACGGTCTTCGCGTGCGAGAATCCTTGGACATTAATTTTTTGTCCCTACACAGCACGTTGCCCGACGGACTTGCCGAGGCAACAAATAAAAACACGCTCGGGCTTCCCTAGTTCTTGGGAGAAATCACCCAACACCCCCCCATGCCCCGGCCGACATGTCGGCTTCCAGCTCCCCACCAATAGAATGCGTTTTTTTCTCCCATCAAGCCCCCCTCAATTACATGTTTATTGCCGTTCTTTACCCCTGCACTTCTCTATTTCCTTTCGCGACCATACATTTTCATGCGACTTTGCATATTCAACTAATGTACTGTAACAACGCCAAGCGTGCTCTCAGCGCATCGCGTGAACTCGACTCTCAAGCAGGTTTTTGAATGAGCTTTTAACCACCCAATATCACATTCTCAATTTTTCGTTAGCAATCAAATATAGGATTTTTTTTACATTATCATGAACAAATTTAAGGCGTTGTTTATATATTAATTATGTCATTGTTACGTTAGTTGAAATGTTTAAGGAATCCAATATTAAATGAGAAGCGTGGTTTTAAGTTCTGAAATTGTGGAAAAAAAATTCATGAATTAAAGACTAAAGTAAAATTAATGCTGAACTTCTGCTTAGTCCTATTTGCGAACATAACCATATGGTAAAATGACAACATGGCTTTGGGACGACGAGTCGCATAATATTTCAAGATTTCTCTACATTGAAAAATTCAAAGTGGCATAATTTTTTTTTTTTTGAAAGAATGATAGTCACAAACTAGTTAAATGGAAGACCGACAGCAAATTAATCTAAATGTTCAAGCATTGAATAATTTGCGTACGTAACATCTGCCAAAGTGGCATAAATTTTTTTTTTTCAAAGAAGGATAGTCTGAAACTAGTTAAATGGAAGACTGACAGTGAATTAATCTAAATGTTCAAGCATCAAATAATTTGCATACATAACATTTGCCAAAGTGACACTTTTTTTTTTTTTTTGAAAGAATGATAGTCATAAACTAGTTAAATGGAAGACCAATGGCAACAATACATTAGCAGCATCCCTTGAAAAAGAAAATTTTCTGTTGTGATCAACATTCTGAAAGCAAGAGAAGAATACGATATGAATTAAGGTATCATTAGGTATCAAAATCAAGCGATTCTATCCTCAAAAGGATATAATGTGAATTTAAGGCCACGCATGCCCTTTTATCTCAAGCTATTTGGTCACCTATGAAAGATTTTGAGTGACTGACGATGCAAATTGTATTTCTTAAAGATCGATTAGCGTCTCCAATCACACTTACATTTGACCAGCGTTCCTGTGGCCCAGCCGAGAGGGGTGAGACTGAAAATGACGGGGAAAATCAGCGGGCGCGAAGTGGAAATACGAAACAAGAGCGGGCGCAAAAGGATAACCGTCTTTCTTTTATTGAAAAAAATGAAATCGATTATTTTAGTCGATGTTAATTGCTAAACCTGAAGGGGGCCCATATTTTTCTTGTGGGGCCCACTGCAACAATGAGCTTAGGCGTACTCCCCCCACCAACCCAGCCATTTGCAACTTCACGCACGCTTCGAGCGCGTGTTCCCACTGTCCAATCAGGAGTAGCTCCACCACCTAGGATGTCTGAATTCTCTCTCTCTCTGGAACCAACCTCGCTTAATGGCCTCTTTTTTAATAATGAGATGAAATATTATTTAATAACCTTAATTAACATAGACTTCGTAGACTCAATTAAGTAAAAAAAAAATGCACATAACGTGGTAAGTGTGGAGTATTTGCCTAGTTCATTCAATAGCAAAAATGATTAGTGACAACTAAAATTTTATCACGTGTAATGCTAAAATATGACCACTTTTCTATCTTTGAGAAGAAATTAATAAAATTTAGTTATCAATTTTCAATCCTCATCGTATGATTTTTCATTTCAATTTTAGGCAATTAAAATTCAATACTACTCATTTAAATGTCATGAAACGAGTCTATTACACACACGAATTTTTTAGTTTTCAAATCTGAATTTCAAATAAGAAAAGCTTAAGATTTGTGCCGTTGGCCGTCTGTGCCTCTTATCACACTTAAGATTATATGAGTATATTTGATTATTTCAAAAAGTTCCAAATTTTAATAAACATTTCTATTTTTTTGCTGCTTTTTATTTTCGGTTGGGTTGGTCAATAAAGGTCATACGCTTCAGACAGACCACGTTTTGAAGGAAAAACTCGTCCAACCATGAACCAACCAACTATAATTCCCATTTATTCCGCGGCGGTAAAGTAATAAATGATTTCCCTAAATTTTCCAATTTCTTGGGGGGCGTGGGCTCCACGCGCCCCGACCTGCATTTGGGATTCTTCCGAAATCGCTACGATTTCCACGCCCGAAACGACTACAAAGCTGAGAAATACGGAATCCCAAAGACGACGACCTGAAAGCGCGCGCCATTCTTCCTCCCCAACGCCTAAATCGCGCGGCCCCGCATTTCCGACAATGGCGACCGCCACCTTCTTCAACTCCTCCGCCGCCGCCGCCGCCGCAGTCAACAACGGTCCTCTCCTCCACCCCGCCGCCTCCTCGCAGCCGCCTTCCCGGCTCCGTCTCCGCCTCTCCCTCCGCTCCGCCTCCCCCGCCTCCCTCGCCACCCTCCGGAGCCGCCCTCCCCTCCACATAGCCTTCTGCTCCGGCGGCAATGGCGGCCGCTCCGGCGGCGGGGGCGGCTGGGGCGGGGACGACGGGTCCTCCTCCGGCGGCGGCGGAGGGGGCGGCGACAATGCCGGCGATAATAACAAGAAGGAGGCGCTCATGGTGCTGGTGGAGGCCGGTCGAGGCGTGGAGAGCTTGCCGGGGGACTTGGCGGCGGCTCTTGGCGACGGGAGGATCCCGGGGTCGGTGGTGACGAGGTACTTCGAGCTGGAGAAGTCGGCGCTGTTCCGTTGGTTGCTTCAGTTCGGCGGGTTTAAGGAAAGGTTGTTGGCTGATGATCTGTTCTTGGCCAAGGTCGGGATCGAATGCGGCGTCGGGCTCTTCACTAAGGTGTGAAGTTAGCTTAGTACATTTGTGCTGTTCATTCTGCGTGATTCGAGCTCCAAGTTTCGACTCTTGTGAAATTCATTCTCTCTGCTGAAAGTATTCGTTACTTTAGATTGCTGTCTGATGCGAGATTAGTCTTTTTCAAGTTCCATTCTTTTTGGTTTAGGGAGGGGAGGGAAAGATCGCATTTCGTTTGAGCTGACTGTCTGGTGAATTGCTCTTCAATGGGATTCTGTATCTCTCATTGTGTCAAGAGACTCAAGACCGAGGGAGAGACTCTGTAGCTATAAATAAATCTGTTCCATACAGATTCTAAGAGCGCCGGATAAAAGATTGAACCTTGATGGAAAACGAGTTGAACTTTCTATGGCCTCTTAAGTATATGACTTCCCATCACCTTAGTAGCGAGTCGATCCTTAAAGATTCAAAGTGAATGTCAGAGCCTCAGGCATCCCTTTGGGGCAGCTATTAAGGAAATCTTACAGTTTCCAATTCACTGATTGTCCTTGCGGGATGCATAGTCGATGCATCAGAAATTGTATTTTATTTTTCTTATTGAGCATGTTTAACAAGTGCTTCTAACAGGAGCCTTCACATAGTATCTGCTATTAAGGATAATGTACATTATTAGGTTAATTTTTTGTCTACTGCCATGGGCTTGTTCCTGCCTGATCGAGGGTGAGCTCCTTAAACTGATGTGATTGATAGATTAATAATGATGATCTTCTGATAATTCCAGCATACACATTCCTCTTCGTTGCGTACCGCTTATTATTATTATTATTATTTTTTTCACAAAACAAACCTACTACAAGGATTTATGTCTCTTTGTAGACCGCTGCAGAGTATTCACGCCGGGGAGAGAAATTTTTCGACGAGCTGGAAATAGTTTTCGCTGATGTGGTATGGATTGGCTGCCTTTTATTTATAAGTCTTCATTAAGAACGTTGGTATTAATGCAGGTTCATGAATTATTAGTAGTATTCATTGTAAAACCAACTTGTGCATTCTCTCAGCAGCAATTTCAAAGATTTCAAAAAAAATTTGTGTCTATGATACCATATATTCCAAGTAAACAAATAGGTTAATCTAGAGTTATTATACTTTAAGGAACACCCCTTATTTTACTGGATGAAATTGTTCCTAAACACGTGAAGATACACAAACATACACACTCATGTCTTTTTTCTGTGTTTTTTTCGAGTGAATGAGAAAATATTCCCAGCTAGTAATGTTTAGTAAAAAATTTTAACTGTTCCTGTTAATTTTCAGAGATGTTGGCTTTGTTTGGTCCCACTCCCATCTACCTGAGTAGCGACATATCTGTTACAGATGCAGACTTAATGATACGATTTGGTTATGCTTCCGACTCTTACTCTTTTAGGTAATGGCAATACTTGCGGATTTCATGCTTGTTTATCTCCCCGCTCCGACGGTTTCTCTTCGCCCTGCCCTTGCAACCAATGCTGGGTCACTGGCAAAGTTCTTCTATAGCTGTCCCGACAATGCATTTCAGGTTACTGCTTCCTCTATTACAGTCAGCTGCTCTTCTATGAAGATCTCTGGGCCCTGCTTCTATACTATGAACTAATTTATCCTCGATCATCTGCAGATTGCACTTCCTGGATCATCATATTCATTCTTACAGAGGATAGGTTCCATCCTGGTAAGTATTTCCCTCCCTTTTCAATTGTTGCTTGATATGCCCATTTTCAGCAGTCGTGCATGTTAATCCTCATATTTTAATATCATGCAGCGTAATGGCACAAAGCTTTTTGCAGTTGGCACTGCATCATCATTGGTGAGTTTTCATCTCTTCCAGGAAATCTTCAGTTCAATCCAGCAATCAAAGATGTCATCACTTTAGCCTAGTCCAAGCTTCTACTTCAAATGCAAGTTGTACTTGTCCAGCTCATCGTAGGAAAATTAACACTTAACACAGTAGCTTAAAAAGGAATTACATCATGGCATGTTGTTTCTCATCCTTTGGATGCTGAAAAGAGGTCTTCTCCTTGACTTCATGTCAATTAAGTGAAGAGAAAAGTGCTATGATCTTTCTTATTTCATCATTGCAGATTGCAAGGACTAGATTAGCTAAAGGAAAATTAAGGGACACTAATTCTACAAATAAAGGTTTCTAAATCTTGATAATCAAAGTTTTCTTGTTACTCAGGCCGGTACATTTGTGACAAATGCCTTGATTAACGCAAGGAAGGCTGTTGATAACTCTTCTGGTGAAGTGGAAAATGTACCAATTTTGTCAACTAGTGCTGCCTACGGTGTTTACATGGCTGTTTCAAGTAATCTCAGGTTTGCTGCCTTTACCTGATACCTGCATCCGCAGTTGCCTTCATATAATTTTTCTCTCCGAAAGGATTGTTTTCTTGTGATTCCTCCTAGGAAAACATCTTTGTTTTGTCTGTTTTGAACAGCTCACAGAGGGACAATTTCTTGAGAGGATTAAAAGTTTGACGGGTTTTTTTTTTTAGTATCTATGATTTTAGAGTATACTTTACTTGGTCTTTTTGAGAAAACTACTGTGCTTTTTACATTCTGGCTCATTCTGCTTGGATCTTTCAGCGAGACCTGATGCAAACTATGCACTTTTCTCTAGACTCGTCAGAAGAACTCGCCGGGACTGCCATCAAATAAACCATAGTTGAAGACCTAACTTTCTTTTTTGAATATAATAACTTGTTCATGAAATCCAAGGTTTAGCAAGTTTTGCTTGTTGCTGCTACTTAAGAGAACCAGTTGTCTAAATTTGTCCAGCTACATGTCAAGATAATGGTTTTGGCATGCATTTAAATTTCCAATTGCTCAACAGGTACCAACTACTGGCTGGTGTAATTGAGCAGAGGATGTTGGAGCCCTTGCTACACCAACACAAATTCATGCTCAGTGCTATTTGTTTCGCTGTTCGAACCGGCAACACATTCTTAGGCTCACTATTGTAAGACTTGTTTTATCTGGATCTTTTTGACTAATCGAGTTTGTACAACCTTGGTTAAAGGTAATGAACTACATTCTCATTGGACAGGTGGGTAGACTATGCACGTTGGATAGGTATTCAGTAGACCCAAGATCAAACAATTTGTTTGATTTTCTTTGTGAAGGCATTTGAAACGTCAATCCACATATCCTCAGCAAGCGGCAATCCTTGAAGTTGCCGCCGGTTTTGATTCATACAAACCAAGGCTTCTCTCAGTATGACTGGTTTATTGTACACATGATTTATCCTACAAATAAATGACCTTGAATTTAACTTTCGGATTTCTTCTTACTTATGGGTCTCAAGAGTGCTCTAAGAAATATATGTAGTTCAGACGTCAGTGGTACCATACGGTTGTAATCCTGGAAGAGTTGAAGAATTTAGGATGAAGTTTCCATTATCATCATGAACACAAACATTTTGGATATTCTTACCACTGATGGTTTTGTTCTTTGGCAGTAATTTCTCTCATGCGTTGAACCATTGCATCTTTATTAACTCCACAACCTACCAACTTTTTTGGCTCAAAAGTGGATGAATAAATTTAGTATTGATCCTAAGATCCAATATATCATTAATCTGAAAAACATTTCTAAACCGACATGACACATTCATGTCGTTCTGCTCTTAGGCAATGACTTCACCGAACATGCAGGGCCTTAATCTGACCCTTGTGGTGTTCTGGTTGTCAGCTAGAACATCACAGCACTCCATTCTTCCTGCCTGAAAGAGCAAATGGACAGAGATGAATATGTCGACATATATGGTTGGTGTCAAATACGACAGCTTGTTGCATGCCCGTATGCAGATTAGATGAAGGTACTGACCTCAATGTGTCTTCTTCTTGGTGAAAATACCTGAACTCTGGAGATGGGATTTGCAGAGTGATTTCCACCAGGTGCACAAGATGGTAATCCGCTCTTTGATGCTCGAGTGTAAGTAGTAACAATTTCGTCACAGGTAGCATTCTCCATGGATTTCAAGAAAAATACATGAGGAACTATGCATGGATTGTCCTCAAGGATCCGCGTGTTGAACATATAAAGAGGTGGCTTAACTTTCTTCATCCATGGCTTGAATGTCTCCATGGGTCGCCGTAAGAAGCTTCGAGAAAGTATGTTCTCGTATATATGAGCAGAGTAACCCCATGATACAGAGATCGACCACTTTCTTTCCCTGTGGTAGCAGATGGTTTGTTGCAGGAGACGGGATTGGTCGACTTGTGCTGGTTTCATGAGCTGATTGATAGCTTCAGAGTGGTTCATGGAGGGGAAAATTGGGTCGATGGCATCAATGTGGTGGAGCGATAGGACAGGAGATTGCGGATGAGCTGATAGAAAACCTGATATGTCGCCATGAAAATCAATCTGTGGCAATGAAAATCGTTGCTCTAAGGTTACAAGAAAAATCTTAGGAATCCAGATTATATAGGTCAGGTAGTCTCAAATTCGTGATTCATACCTGATGAAATCCTCTCTCTTCGGTCAGGGAAACTCCATGGTCGGTTAAACATATGTGCAACATGAGATCGCTAGAATACAACCGTGGATTTCTTGTTATACAAGCATCTAACTCCGTCGCCAGCATCTCAACCAGAGGGTAGCTCAAAGCATAGCCAGCTCCTCCAAACGCCATCTCGAAGGACAATAAAAAGTTGGACATGAAAAATTCTGAGCTCGAGCCGATATAATAATACTTGGTATGATCATACTTCGACAGAACCTCCACGAGGTTGTCCACGAAGAGTACGGTGTCGTCGTCTGCCATTACATACCATCTCACATCTTTGTCTCCCTGTCTAAACATCTCCAAGATCGTTCGGAAAATCCTTATTGGGACGCGATTCCTGACTCGCCGGAGTACTCCCCACTTAGTTATATCTTCGTTCACTCGGACAGGAGGTGAAGAAGGAGGCCACTCTCGAAGCTCTTTCGAAGGAGCTCGATCCAGGAAGAGATACCCACGAGTAACATTTGGTCTCCACCACGATTCAACGTAGGGCCTCCTCCGATTCCATGTATTCACAGTGCCAACTATGCCGAATACGAGGTGGCTGATGTTAGTAGGAGTGTCGGTGCCGGGGCTGGGGCTGGACGGCGGCCGGCTAAGCCTGAAGGGAAGGTAAGAGGCAACCAGAGATTGGCTGGTGTGGTAGTTAAAGGAGAATGTGTAGAACAGGAGCAAAAGCAGTCCCGAAATAGCCACTGATCTGCGTGAACTCCCTAGAGAAAGATGGCTGAGTTTTTGCTTCGTCACGCTATAACAGAGCGACATCTCCGTCGACATCTCAACTAGCAGAAGGGAATCAAAAATAGGTCAAGAGCAACAACATAGACAAGCGAAGCGCAAAATCACCCGTAGAATATGTGCTTCATCACTTAAATAAGCTGTTCAGGAACCGTATCTTTTACAAGTGAAAGCCATTGCATCTCGCATTGTTTGAGCTGCTAATACATGTGAAGCTTTGTAACCTTTTGATTATTTTGAGAGCGTATGAAGAATATGAGATGAGATGGTTCATGCTTTTCCTCGTGAGTGGTTGGTAAGGACATGCATGTTGAGATTGAACAGACGTTTGCATGATCACGCAACTTAGACAGGAAGAAGAACGCACGAGAAGATTACTCTTTTAGCTTGCTTGATACTTTCTCTTGAGGGACTCTAACTCCGGGCATAACCTCATATCGAAATGAATTTGAATTTTTAATTTTCTACGTCAATACATCAACTTTAAGTGAGTTCATGTGATATAGTGAAGTACATCTAGATTCGTTGTCGAAAGTCATGATCTCCATATTCATACGAAGCAATTTCGATATAAATTTCATTAATCTTTCCATATTGAAGCAGCCTTCACATTAACATCTTCGGTAACGAAAGATTCCGCTAATCAAAAACATCTTTGCTAACCACCATTTCTTTTCATCCATTTTGAGTTATTCTCAAACCGTCAATAGAACGAGTTTTTTCAGTCTAATTTAATTCAACAATAGTAATTTTTTTTCCTATCAAAATGAGACATGATGAATTTCCATCGAAAACAGTTACTAAAACGTCAAAAATATACCATAAATTATGTAGAAAGTCTTCATATGGATGTTATGCCACCTTCATTTCCAAATTATTTATCATACTACATCTAGATTTCTTATTTGAAATCACGATCTTCATATTCGTACCACACCATTTCGATATAGATTTCATTAATCTTTAACAAAGAATTCTACATCATTAATATATTCATTAACCGATACAGATTTCATTAATCTTTAACAAAGAATTCTACTATCATTAATATATTCATTAACCGCTATAACCGAGATAACAGGGTTCTTTGCCTAATTCATTTCAATAACTTAATTTTTTTGGGTCTTATCAAAATAAGACAATCAATGACTATCGAAAACAAATCTCCATCGAAAACAGCTACTAAAGCGTCGAAAATATACCATAGCCTATGCAGAACGTCTTAATAAGGGTGTTATGCCATCTTCATTTCCAAAAAATTGTTCAATAATTTCCCTCATGAAACCATGCTCAAATTTTCATTTCATTTATTTCATGACCTAACTACAATACCATAGTCGGTAAGGCAAGAAACAAAAATCCTCCACCGTCGCATCCCAAAAATCAAAACGGCGTCTTTCCATCCCACTGGCGCTCGCCGGATTACCTTCCCTCCTCCTCCGCCAATCTCTCCTGTCTCCCCCTTCCTTCCACCGCAATTCTCAGTCATCTCTCTCGCTTTCTCGCCGACCAGAACCTACGAGCTCCTCTGTCGCCATTTCACGCTCCGTAGGTTGTTGTCGCGGTGATGGACTCTCTCCAAGCCACGTACAGAGACGACGACGACGACGACGACGAAACAGGGGAACTGCCCACTCGCCCCGCTCCTCCCTCCCCCGCCGACAAACCCTCCCCGCCGCCGGCGACGGGCGCGCCGGAAAACCCCGCCGCTGTGAAAACCCAGCCCTCTTCCGACGGTTCGTCCACTGATGACGAGGAAACCCCTGCTTCCTCTGAGCTCCGGAAATCCCCCAAACGACCCCGGACTTCCCAAAACGACGAGGACGACGACCAGGAAGAGGACGAGGAGGAGGAGGAGGAAGACGAGGAGGATGAAGAAGAAGAAGAAGAGGACCCGTCTTCCAAAAAGCGGAAACCTTTGTCCACTCTCGCTCTTCACCCGCCTGAAGAGAACCAAGAACTCGAAGACCCGGCAGTAATCAAGGAAGAAGGGGAAGAAGCCGAAGCCGGCTCTGTGGAACGTAATGGAAGCGCGGCCGCCGGAAACGGAGCGGCTCCGAGCACGACCAACGGGAAGAAATCGAGCAAGAAGAAGAGCAACAACGTGTGGTTGCCCAAGTCCACTCGGAAGGGCAAAAAGAACAAGAGCAAGAACAGCACCAACAACACCAACAATGGCCACAATTCGGCCTCCAGTGACAAGGTCTTGGTAGCCCCCTTGCCGCGGTTCCCCGACAGGACCGACGACAACCCGGAGATGAAAATCTGCCTATCCAAGTTCTACAAGGCGGAGAAAGTGGAATTGAGCGAGGACCGGATGACTGCCGGCAGCACGAAGGGGTACAGGATGGTTAGGGCCACAAGAGGGGTTGTGGAAGGCGCCTGGTATTTTGAAATAAAGGTGGAGAGGTTGGGTGAGACAGGGCACACCAGGTTAGGGTGGTCTACAGAGAAAGGTGACTTGCAGGCACCTGTTGGGTATGATGCGAATAGCTATGGGTATAGGGATATTGATGGGTGTAAGGTGCACAAGGCTCTCAGGGAGAAATATGGAGATGAAGGGTACAAGGAAGGTGATGTCATTGGTTTCTACATTAATTTGCCCGACGGAGAGCAGTATGCCCCAAAGCTGCCGCGCTTGGTGCTGTTTAAGGGGCAGAGATATGTTTCCGCGGCCAACCCGAAGGAGGATCCACCCAAGGTGGTGCCTGGTGAGTTGAGTTGGTTATTCAGTGTTTCTGTGGCGTGTGTTTATGTAAGTTGTTGATTGTGCATCGTTAAATCCATATATGGTAACCGTTTCGCAATGGAATAGTTGGAAATTTTAGGAATCTAGTAGTGACTGTCTAAATATTTAAGGCGAGGCCTGTATGCGCGATTCTCTTCCAAAATGATACTTTTGCGGGAGAGATCAATTTTATAGCAGCAAGGTAAGGGATGGCTGAATGAGACTCTTTTTCTATGTGAATGCAGTAAGAAACCTAGTATTACAAGCGGGTGCTTAAATATGACAATTGCTGTCGAGCTTAGATAATGTGTGTCTGGAGTCAAGCGATCTATTACTGGATCGTAGATTGCTGTAGCCCATGGAAGGTTTTGGGTATGGTCAAGTCTAAAGCTTCATTTTGGGTTAATTCATTTAGTTCCGCCGATCAATCATGTTATTAATGTTATAGTCATGTTTATGGTATACAGAGACTCTTTACTGCATACAAGATGAAGAATATCTCATAACAGTAACTGACCGGCATCCTGTCCTGCGGTCCTACTTGTAAATATGACAGTTTGAAATTTAAGTACTCTCAATTCAAGTGGACTGATAAGAAACATTAGCTGACAAACTTCAAGAGTAAAATAAAGTGAATGTTATAGACTTCATTCTCTTTATTTAGGTTGAGGCAATTACTTAATTGGCACTTAAAAGCAGGGTTGGTGTGGCTTGTGTTATGTTGGCAGGACAGTAAATTCTATATTGAGGTAATTAGCATATTGATGAGCTGGATTTTATGGTTGGCAGCCATAAGAACTTGCCACAATGGCAACACCCAATTTTCCAGTTTATATCTTAATAATCCGGAGATAATACATATTCATTGGATCTTTTGATTTTTCTTGGTCTACCGAATACCAATGTGCGTAGCCAATGGCCAAAGAACCTCACATTCTTCATGTTTAGTAGGATTTTAGTGTTTGTTTAATCCTTCCTCAGGAGGGTAATGTTGCCAAAACAGAGTCATACTCTCTATACTTTACTCATCAGTAATTGCAATATTCTAACGCAGGGAGTGAGATTTCTTTCTTCAAAAATGGGGTATGCCAAGGGGTTGCTTTCAAGGATTTGTATGGAGGCAGATACTACCCAGCTGCTTCAATGTACACTCTTCCTAATCAACCTAATTGTGTGGTCAGGTTTAATTTTGGGCCTGAACTTGAATGCTTTCCCGATAATTTTGAGGGACGTCCGCTCCCTAGGCTGATGGTTGAAGTGCCTTACCATGGGGTTGTGAACCCAGTTGAGAATGATGTGCCCCCTGAGAAGAAGAATTAGCCAGTTTGGGGGGGCTGCTTTGGTTTATGAGCTCCTTTTTGTGGAATAGAGAACTGGAAGTTGCATTCAACCTTTTGTTGAGGTCTTACTAAGGTTTGGGGCTTGAAAAGTCGCAGTTTGATGTAAAGTGTAAAGCTTTTCGTTTGGGTTATGGTAAGTGAATCTGTGACTGTGTTAGACCAGCGAACTTGATTAGAACTAGTCGTGTTTATCAATCTAGTTGAGGTTTGGCGTATGATATCTATAGGACTCTATGTTCTTGTTCTGTCCAGGTACTACATTCTGGATTTTTCCAGGTACGTTTTTGAAACTTCTGTTCAACACTACATACAGAAGAAGTTTTGTGGCTCGGTCAATGGATTATGTCCGTCGATAATAATTCTCTTCCCAAGTCAATAATTTCTCCTGATCATAATGTTGATTTTAACTGGGCACAAGTGATACACGAGATGATTCTTCTTACCTTGTCCAGAATAAATCAAACAACTGACGCTTCACAAGATGGTGAGACTTGTATCAAGCTGCACATAAAAAGAAAAAGCGAAACTCATCGTAGTTGCAAACTACGTTTGACTTTGCATATCATATTCATGATAGAACAATGTGTACGATTTTTCTTTCCATGAGAATATATTGCCTAAATATGTTTTAATAGATCAAGTAGAGCTTCTATAATATATATATGTAGCTACCAGAAAGATGGGTCTGAGTCCTCATTTCCTTTTGTATGGACCACCCTTTTTCGTTCTTTGGCTAATTATTGTTATATGGTTCTCTTTCAGGCTGACTAGACCTCCCTTTTGGATGATCTTGACATTCGTTTATTTTAGGAACGGCGTTTCCTTGGATAAAAAGCTTGAAACTCATTAATCTTTGCCTTACGACCTCAGCATATCGGTGACTCTCTAATTCACTTCTACCTCTGTGCGGGGTTGATTATTTTCTAGATGAGGTTCGGCTTCATGTTTATCTGTGCGCATCATGCCAAACCCAAATTCTCATGATCCTTGCGCTTCATGCATGTCGTAGTGAAAGACTAGATTTGGGTATGCCACTAATTCATGGTGAAAGTTATTAGGAATTTAGGACCATCTAGATTTCTGCTTTATTACAGAGCGGGTCAAACAAATAAGGTCATCTTGTCTGAAATTTGGCGTGAAAGTGGAGTGGACGTAAGAATTAAGGTCGCGCATTGTCTCAATTTGTCAAGCAGAGAACGCCTGCCCAGGGGTTCAATCGTTGAGCCCGTTCCGCATGTCTCGCTGAATTTCTCTCCCTTTTTTCTAGCCATTTTACAGACAATCACAAAGCTATATCAGGCACTAAATCAGATATCCGCAGGCTCGAAAGGAGTACAATTTGTGATGCTAAGTCGATCCACTCGTGCCAGATTAATTTCTCGGTAACCATTTGGTGTTTCCGAAATTAAAACCCGATTTTTCCCTTGTTCGGGTGACTTAACTCATAAGCGTGATTTAAGGATTGCGTATCGGACCGTGAGCATTACTCTTAGAACGTTTATAAAACGGCAATCATCACAACATCACAACTCCTCAACTGCCCTAGAAAAGTCCGAAATCACGGCGAGATATCAAATTGAAAGACCCCGCTCTCAGGTGGAAACGTACATGTCCATGTTCCAATCAATACCCATCAAGAATATATAAAATGTCTGGAAGTGTAAATATCGATCGGAGGTGCAGGAAGTCAAATATAATTAAAATACCAAGTTGCCCAACAAAAATAATGGAGCCGGGAATCTTGAGAGCCAGATGACCCAGGGCGGAGAAAGCAAGATTCTTCAAGCCCGGCCGATCTCAAGATTCCAAATCATGAACATCCACGCATCTCAACCCACATGCCTCGGCTGTGAAACCGAGGCTCGCCCATTCGTTCCCATCGATTCCATAAGATTCTAGTAGTGATTAAGTACTCAATCCATCACTGGCGATCCATCTATGATCTGCACATCTAGTTTTTATATGCACAATATGAGATTGACATTAGTAAATTACGTTGCGTCTAATATGAGATTTTAAGAGTGCCTGATGATTAGTGGGAAGTGAAGGCCCCACGGATGATCGCTAGTGGACCACGGAAGGCGACGGGTCCGCCAACCACGATCCAATCTCTCACTAAAAAAAGGTCCCACTTGTGACATGTCTGCGTTTGGAAGCCATGGCTTTACACTCCATCGAAAGAAAATTAGTGACATCCTACCTCAGCTGATAATCACCCCTTCTCATCCCCCGAACCAATTTGAACGTTTTGACGGGGAAACAACGTGTGGTTACCTGATCAGGAAGACTCTCTCTCGCTCAAGAAAGAAAAGGGGGAGAAAAAAGGAGATAAAAGAAGGATAATGCTCATCGGACGGTCAGGAAACGGGCCGTCATCGTCGACGGGATCGTGCAAGAACATCGAATGGAAGCCCGTGAATCGTATTCCTTTTTGTAATGGAGTTCAGCGTAGGAATTTCAAAAGGGAGATATCGATATCTAGGATTCATCATAATCGCAAACTTTACAGAAAAGTTAAGAAGAACCTCTCTGTTACAACTCCACTGGACAGTGCATTCTCACTCTCACCTGATTGGAAATCGGTGAAAAGATGGAAGAAAAAGAAAATCTAACCCCTCGACCGTCGTGAAGTCATCGGTATTAGGTAAGAAAGAGAAGGAAATTAACGCACTCCGTGGAGAAAAAGCCGTTAAGCTAACCCCTCCATCGAGGTGGCCTCCCTGCTCTGCTCCAGTATATAATTTTTTTTACCGTCTAGAGTTGGCAAAAAGCAGAGTAGTTCGCTACAGAGGTGGGCGCGGCCTATAAGAACCTGAACTTTCCATCACCGCCACTTCCCTGCCCTGCCCTCAGCATGGACCCCCATGGCAGGAGCTCTCCGCTTGCCAAACTGGGTACCTGGTCCCGTTGAGTAGCGCAGTACTCCCTTGCCCTTTTCCTGCTTCCGTGCCGATGGGTCACCACATCGAGTACGGTCGTTGCCCGACCTCACCGGTTCCCGACACCTCCTCCGTGTCCCTGTTTTAAAGGGCCCCTCTTGCATATCTGACATGGGCGCTGTACGGACGGTACTACTGTTCCTCATCTCGCTCGCCGTCTGGTCGGGGAATCGTCCAGTCGTGCGCGGTTCCGCCTCGTGGTACACCCACCAGTACGTTCAGCACGGCGCGCGGCAATTCGAGCAGAAAACCGATCGGTTCTGGGAGTTCGATGAGGAGACCAACCACTGGGTCGAAGTCCAGCTGCCTTACGAGCTGGTGGCCTGCGCCAACAACAACTGCACCAAGGTTGGTTTGATTGATCGGAGGTCGCAGGATGAAGAGCGGTGCGAGAGGCCACCCCACGTTCCGGAACGAAGCGAGGTGTCGACTAAAGACGACGGAGGAGAAGCGGCGGATGGGTCCAACGTGGTCCTGCCACTGAGGAAGAGACTTTCGGTTACTAAGATGTCCGAGACGTCGATTTGGATCACCGGCGAGAGCGGGTCTATCTACGAGAGGTTCTGGAACGGAGTGCAGTGGGCTCTGGCGCCCCATGATTTGACGACATCGGCAGGTCGCGCTGTATCGGTTTTCATCGTCAACCAGATAATATTTGCTCTGTCTGAAGTGGGTCAACTGTGCCAGGTAGGGGTCCCTCTTGCTTTGAACTCGTTTCGGATGCTAAAGAGACGACGTCCACATCGCGAAGAAGAAAAAGGCTCTTTATCCGCTGCTAGTTCAGCTATTGATTTTTCTATTAGACCATGGCGGTCCAGTAATCTCCTCACGTTTAATCTCATGTTACTAAATTTCTCTTAGTTTCTCCGGAGATTCACTGAGACTTGCTCGTAGATGAATTAACTTTTCGCATGTTAGTCTCTTCTTCCCTGCAAAAATGATGGCAGAGCATCCCAAAATTCTAAGTTGGAATCAGCTAACTTATGCACGCGTTTGATTTTTTCAGATGCGACTTAGTGAAAGTTCACAGCCAATTTGGGTTGAGGTCCCTGTTACAGTCAATTCGAGCTTAAGTCAAGAGAAGGAAAAGGGGTCAATCACCCAAATAAAGTCAGGTGTTGTTTCATTTGATGGAATGTGAGTAAATCAATTTCCAGGATGCAACCGGAGGAACTGAAAGAACATAGTAATTTGATTGTAATGGGGACTACTGTTGTCGGACATCTCGTGATAACAACTGAACGTAACTCCACATTTTTCCAGGAGAGTTTATTTTTGCACGAAGAATGGAGCATTGCTGGAGCTGAGCGACATAGAGCCTCCAAGGTAAGAACCAAATATGTGATATTGTACACAAGACAAATATCGAGGCGAAGGTATTGGCACGAATTTTAAACTCCGATTCTCGTAGATCATTTGTCAAGAAACTCATATGGCGTTAGCTTGTATGTCCTCTAACCACAGATGGGTAAATCATGGCCGACCCCCTCATGCTAATGTTGCCATGATAACTGATGCGGGCACTTTGCGACCGGAAGCAGTATTTATCATAAGGTAAAATCTCTTTGCCGCCTTTGTTCTTTGATATCACTGCCAGCAAACTTAACCAACACAGTTGGCATACCGACACACAATCTGATAAAACTCTAACTAGACAACCAGACCAGATTCAACTTGGCAAAAGACTTTGCTTACAAAATATGTACTAGTAAGCATTTGCAGTTGAATTGTTTGGTGAACTGTTCCAACTTAGTCAACTGAACAAGAGTGTTTGAATGCAGCTCGAAAGGTGATCTTTATGAGTATGATAAAAGCTCAAAGCCACCATGGAAGAAGCACATCATGAAACAGGGAAGAGAAGAAAATGCTTCTCTGACAGTTGCAAGGGGTTGTACTTTACTGGGGATGAACGGAGAACTTTCTGCTTCCATATTTCTTCTTACAAAGGTACTTCTACTTACATGTACCAATCTTTCATCCGTAGGTATATCTCAGGAGTAATCTAGGTTGCTGAAGTGATATGATAGAAGTGACCATACTGGAAATAAGGCATGCTTCATGTCGTATTAATATGGATGAATAGTGACAAATCCTTTGAAGATGTCAGCTGGAAATATCCATGACCTTTGCCAATTGATACACTAAACTTCTCAAAATCTTGTTGATGTTATGTATGGAAATGGTGAGGATCTTAGAATGTGCTAGGGGACCAAATGAAGGGTTATTTATCTGTGAAACTAAGATGTTTATATCTTAACGAATTTCTGCTTGCTTTATATCTACAAACTCCTCATGCAGGCTGGTGATCTAATTGAAAGGCGAATACACCAACAGAAGTGGAAATGGATATCTCATGGAAGTCCGAAGGATCATAATCTGACATCCATGACCCCGGTTATACAACATGAATCCAGCGAAAACATGTACTCTCTGTTCTTCACGACATCCTCAGGATATGTTTTGGAATATAGAATACCAAAACATTCAGGTATTGGCATAAGGAAACCTCATCATGCATTTACATGAAAAAGAAAATCTGACTTCACGTCAATAAAGAATTCATTTGGCATTAGAGCTAAAAAGTGTATTTCTCGGACTCACCAGTAACTTTTTTCTCTGTGGTTTGTTTTTGCTATCATGTTATTCCTCGCCTTGGAATTGCATAGAACTGGTCCAGAAGCCACTTATGGATGCTTGGGCTAATCATGTGCATCCAATGCATGGTAAAGCTGCGAGAGGTATTTCTGGAGTACAGTTACAGATCGGAAGAGTAATTTTCCCACTTGATGATGGCAGACTTGCAGAGCTACACCTACCAGGACTTGGGGGTGAAAACTCAGGCCCCGGTCAACCCAACATCAGGAAGAAACCAGTGACAAAGTATGTCTGGTCAATATTAGATGCCCCAGAAAGTGAAGGATGGAATGCAGAGTATTGCACTGAAGAACGTGGACCTGCAAATTGCGTAATGGGCACTAAAGACGAACCAAATGATTCAGGAATCACAAGCACGGTGACAAGGAGGAGAAAGGCAAGCACAACGCAACAAAGTTACTTACTCCCAGGCACATCAGATAGAATAAATGTGCAGCAACATACTTCCCCAGATGATAGAATTAACACTAATTTTCGGCTGCGTGTGATGCACGGAAGCAGATCATTTTTCCTGATAACAGATGGTGGTTTGACCTTTGAGTATCTCTATGCTGAGAATATTTGGTTTTGGCTGCGGCATGACCACCCAACAGCAATGAAAGGTGCACTAGGGAATTACAATGGGAGTCTATTTCTTGTTGACATTTACAAGAGTTTGCTGATGAGAGAGAGAAGCAGCAACGAGCTCACGTGGGTGAATTGCACAGCTATGAGGAAAGGAAGGCAAGTTATAGCAGGTCCTCCATGGGATGGTATACCAGGCAGAGAAATTAAACTCGCAGTAGATGATGCACTCTTCTTCGTGAGCAAAAGTGGAAGATTGATGCAATTCACAGTGAGTAGTCCACATCCAACTAGAATGCCTTTTACCTATAGGTCAGTTATTTTTATGTCTTAATTTGCTCAAATGAGAATGACGATTGAGATTCAAATCTTTCAGAATAATCAAGATTTTCTCATGCATCCTTGTCAGTTCACATATTCCATCAAGTGGCAGAGGATTCTTACAAACATGGTTGGGCAGTCGGCACAAAAGAATTACTTGTTGACAAGAATTTCTGTCAAAAATGAAAACGATCCACAATGTTGCTTCAATTTTCAAATTGCTAGACGTTCCGTGACAGAACAGAGATGGATATAGATATTGTCCCCTGTTGATTTTACATTGCTCTAACTTGCTTAAGACAAATTATCACAATGAACTACTCGACTATTTTTGCAGGTTTTCATGAGGAAGTTTAAATGGAAAGATTGTCGCCACCCTCCAAATACCAAGGTCTCGTGCATCATAGATCAGGAACTATTCAGAAGAAATATAGTATTCATTGTCGGCACAGATGGAAGACTATATCAGTACAACAAAGTAACAGAGTTGTGGCATGAGCATTACCAATCCCAGCACTTGCTCTTATCTAGGTCGCCTGGAACCGTGATGCGTCCATCCTCGCTATCCTTGGAAGGTTCCGTTTTTATTCTTTCTACAGACGGGGGACTAGTGGAATATCAATGGAGCACAGTTGATGGGTGGAATTGGGTGGAACATGGAACACCGCATAAAGCCGTCACATTGGTAAGTCCACCGGGTCCTTGCTTTGAGAGTAATCAATTATTCGTGATCGGGTCAGACGGAGAAGTATATCTGAGGTACACGGAAGAGAGAACATGGAAATGGAAAAGCTTTGGTCACCCATATGTAGGAAACACGGCCTCCGAGGACCAGAGAGAGACGAAAGTAAGTGGCGTGAATGATGCAGTTTGTGTACCTGAAGATGCTAATGCTGGAGTCGAGAAGGAACCGACACAATTCGATGACCTCAACAGGAACTGTGACACAAAGGTTAGTTCATGCGTCGCTGTCATGTCTTGCTTGGACACCAAGTTTTGTCGAAACTCACCCTTTGTGATTCAAAATACAGGTTGCCCCGACAAGGCCAATTCCATTTTCTGATGACTCGGTGATCTTTGAGCTGAAAGACGGAAGGGTGAGCCACTATTGCCTTACGATTACAAAACATGACAGTGTCGCCCATGATTTACGTACATGAATGTCTGGAGTACATCTCCAAAACTGAACATTAAATCAATGGCTATAATGGCTAAGCCACTATAACCTTAGAGCATGATACCTGCGAACTGAAAAAACATAAGCAGAATCACTGTTAACCAATATTGCTCCTCGCATGATGTTTCTGTGGCAGTTGGCGGAGATGCGACAACTAGGAGAAGCGGATTGGGCATGGTCACGTATTATAGGGACGCCAACGAGCTTATGTGGGGCGAACTACTGGACTGCTGTGGCATCATGACTGTAAATATCACCTTCAAATTTCGAAGCAATAATGCGGAAGCACGAGAGCTTGCCATGATGTGCATTATCAGTTCAAAATGGTGTTACCACTTCCTATTTGCTGATGCCTAGTGTCCTAGTATAGTTGGCCCATTATGCTTCCTCTCTTCTTCTTTTCTTTGGCTATCTTCTTCTTCCTTTTTGTTGGGAAATGATGCTACATCTCTTAGAACATTTCCAGCACGAATGGCGATCACAGGCTCACGTCATTCGTATGCGGTTGTAAATTAAACAAATAGCGAATTACCTGTAGTGTAAATCATAGTTAATTTCATATAAAAGATAGATATTACTGTATATCCTTCCCATTGGTGATTCCTAAATCATAGTATAAGAACGCCAAAGAAAATAAGATTGCAATTTATTTGTTTTTTTTTGAAAAGAAAACACAGATATGCAAACAGTATAATTATAATGGTAGTCTTACCAAGTTCCTATGTTTGACGGCAAGTACAAGAGTCTAATTAGTTAGTTTCTCCCTTCTCCTTTCTCTGGCTTTCTATCTTCTTCTTGTGGTTTCCTTAGCTAATCCTGATGTTCTCACACTATACCTGTATACATGTGGCATACTTTTACTGAGTCTTGCTTATACGCCGACATATTGTTTAACGTGGGTATAAATTAAATGAATATCCCGAGGATTGTATTTCAGTTCATAAACAAAATCACATCTGGGCATGCTTGCCATTCGTTAACCAGTGCCAAAGTAATTAGGATATATAATAAAGTGGAAGAATATGTAGTTATGAGGTGAATCGAATTGGCCAGTCACACCAAAGTGGCGCTTGCTTGTTCCAATTCGATGGAATTTGAAGAAGGAAGATTGATGCCATTGCCTAAAGGTAAAGAAGCCTAGGTTTATCCGGTGGAAGCAGCGGGAGCTTTTGCTGCTGGTTATACAAAGCCTATACAGAATGCAGTTTCCAAGTTCTTGAAAAACATGGCGAGAGAGCGAGTGGATATCTTGTAGTTTTCTCTAATCTCGACTGCCTCTTTTCATCTTTCACTTTTAGGTGAAAAACAAATTTTCTATGTTCTCTCGTTTAGCTAAAATATGGACTGGTTCATGGATCTATATTCAGAAGAGGCGAAGATAAAGGTCAGTGCCTGGTATGGTTGCAATTGTAGAAAATCCTGCAGACTCTAAATTATTTTTCCTATGGACTGCAAATTAGATTGCGGTCACGCTTCATTACTCTTACTAGTGACAGTTCTATAAAGACTGGATTATCACCTCATCAAGCAGCTGGAAAATTTCAGTTTCTTGTGACTGCTCGATGCTTGGATATCACTGTTTGTAGATAGCAGACATACTTTCCCTATTCTTTGCGAGTTATTTTTCTTGGAGGATAACAGGATTCATGGTTTGTACTAGGAATGTCAAAATGTAAACGTTGACCTATCTGTCTCGTAATGGTACACAGTTCCCATTTTTTATTTGCTTATTATTCGAAATCATACCCAGCTACATTTTCCAGTGGATGAGCAGAGAAGCATCCTTATTACAATTACGAGTATAGCCTCACGTGGTTTTTTCTCTCAAGCGAAAGAGATTTGATATTTGGGTTGCTTGCTCGGAGTGAAGAGTCCAAAATGCTGCTCGATCCCGGCAGCTTTTAGGTTCTCATCAAACATTGCGAATAAGTATGCCTCGATGGCCTGGCCGGCCTTCTTGGGCGTGCCTTGCTTCACATGGCTGATCAACTTTGCATAGTAAGTGCCTGCATTGTCTAGTGAAGCTGCAGTGCCTCCTTCTGATGGCCATCCACTCTCTGATACCACAATTGCCAAACTTGACCCACCAGCTTTTTCCAAGGCGGAGTAGAGGGAGTCCACCAATGCATCAAACAGGTTTTGGTACTGATATGCACCATCTGTTACCACCACTCCTGGTGATGTAAAGAGAGCATAGGCAAGATCAATGCTCTGCATATTCTGTACGTAGCTGAAGTAAGGGTAGATGTTGGCCAGGAGCGGTGAGCCGTTATTGACCAAGAAGCTTATTATGGGGCTTATGAATTGATTTGCAGTGTCACTGAATGCCCCGCTTGATGGGGGGTAGGATACGCCTAGCAGACTCGTGTCAATTGCCGTGGAGACCTTGATCTGGCCCTGCAAATTGGCGGATGCGAGGGCGTTTTGGATGTTCTGCATTGCGGGGAGGACATATTGGGCTTTTGTATCACCCGGGGGGACTTCATTCCCGACCGCAATGTACTTGATTTTGACATCGGACGAGAATGCTACAACATTGTTTTGGACCCAGTTGGATGCTGCGGCGGGGTCAGTTAGGGCCTGGAGATTGTCATTAAGAACGCCGAGGATGAGTTCGATGTTGGATCCTTTCAGGGCCTGGAGAGTAGCTTGGTCTGGATCGTAAATCCTCATCCTTCCGATGCTGTTTGCCTTGTATAGCTCGATCACTTCTGCTTGACTAGGCAGATTGTCGCCATTTCGTCCATAGCAGACGCCTACGGATTGCGCACCTGGATTGGAAATGAAATGATGCAGTGATGAAAGGAGAACCCGATGTTTTTTACAGTTTCATGAGCAATCAAACAGTTGAGCGCGGTTAGCAACTGAATTTGTTTCTACTATAGTGTTCGATAGGAGCATCTACTCCAATCACTCTATCAATACCATCTAGATTTAGACATGTCCTGGATACGCTTGGTCGATACCTTGGGTTCAAAGAAAACATCTGTTCTCATTACAGAATGATACATGCTAACGGAAAAGTAGAAGAAGGAACCTGTCAGTTCTGCTCCCGCTAGTAGCAGGCCGAGAGTGAGCATTAGCGAAGCCATAACAATCTTGTTACTCATTTTGTCGAAACGACTATGAGAAAAACTAAGGGAACAAAGCCGAACCCCAGATGCTGATCTCCAAAGATGTTCGGCATATGGACCTAAACCAACTATTTATATGCAACTTGAAAGGCCAGGGTTCAATTCCCCTCCTTGTCACGTTGCGGGACTTAAGTGAGGTGCCGTGGGAGGTGGGTCCCGCGCTAGTGTTCCCCCGGGTTTACGTCGTCGGCTATCGGCTGTACGGCGGTTCCCGGGTTGCCAAAAAAAAAAAAAACTATTTATATGCAACTCGACGGCCTAAGATTCAAATATGAAGAGCTTATTATTCCAAGATTGCCGGCAGCCGACTTCTTGCGGCGTCAATCACTCAATGAGATGCCAATGCTTCCCGGATTGCGTGGCCCACGTGCATGTTCTCTCGTTTCGCCATAACTGGCGGGAGAATTTTCTTTGGCGGGGACGTATTCTTGCTTGCTTCTTCTCCTCTCTCGTCCACCTTGGGCTGCTAAGGATGCCGGTCCAACATGCCTAACCTAAATACTGAATGAGTCCAACAAAAATCAGTGGCCAGGCTTTTATTAGATTGTTTGGTTGAATGACTCGCTTTCGATTGCCAAGATTGTTAAGCACAGCATACCGCCCTATTCAAAGCAAGTATTTCCCAAGAACACGGCACGACTGAAGTTCTCTTGAGAATAGAAAGCATGGTCAAAACCAAAAACGTGTTCTTGGGGATTTTTGCTTTGAATAGATACTTGTCAATCGCCAAGTTTTTAATAGATACTTGTCCTTATTTTCCAATGTTCACAATTTCTCCCAATGGTTCATAATCGTTTTCTTGGAAAAATTTTCCGCGAAAACTAACGGAACCTTAAACTTAAGGGGGTCGAATGAGATCTTTGAGAAGAGTCAAAATTCACAAATATCTTCTCTTCTTTTTGTAGGAAATTGACTCGAGAAAAGTGCCTAGGACAAGCTCGAAAGATGGAACATCATTCTATTTGTGGTCCGACTCTACGAGCTGTTTGGAGAAATTGCACTTTGTTACTATGCTTAAAACAATAAGGTGAAGATTCACCCGACAATGATAATTTGAAGGTAAAACTCGACAGTTACCGTGATCAATGGTGACTTTGACCGAAAATGTGAAGATAATTGCTAGTCCCAAGAAAGCGTTTATGAGATACTAACGAATAAGATGTTGCCACTTGGCAATTTAACTAAGTGCCGCATCACATAAGCTATTCGGCCATATTTCATGAGGACACGGGCTAAGAATCGTGTCATAGGGGTGTCCATAATACTCAGATCAAGCCAACCCAACCCAAACCGAAATTTTCATGAGCATATGGGCTAAGAGTAGTGCCACTACTGTAGAGGCCCATGTCACAAGGAGAGAGATCAACGTCAAGCACCAAAAAAGATTAAGGGGTAGATTAAATTACATCTTTCTTGATGAGTACCTTAAAAGCCCACCAAGTCAAAATTTTATAACCCATGATTTTACCACCTAACGGTAGTTAACCCTAGGTGCACAAGGCATTGGCCAATGCTACTGAAGGAAATTCTAGATAAATGTTTGGATCTAGACCCTTTTCAGTAAGTTCGAGATGTTATTTAGGCCATGTAATCTTAATTTTGCCTAAACACAAAATAAAAGCGTCCAAACCAAATTACACGTCCACGGGTGACGAGGAGCAACAGCATAAATTCACTGGTTTCGAGGCAATTACTGAATCTAAACACAGCAGGAAAAATTATAAGTAAGCACCAAAAACACATTGGATGCGAAAAATGTGCACTTTTCTTTTAGCACGTGACAATGAAATATAATTCATAATTAACTTATGTGAATAAATGCTTTGTTAAGGGTACATTTCAGCAAAACCCTAATAAAAATCATGTAATTAAATTATCACGAATAAGACCAAAGTATGGAGATAATCCGATGTATAATTTGCAATAATTATGTAACCGAGTCTTTCTTTTAGCACATGGCCAATGTTCTCACGCTCGGTCCGTCCAATGCGGCGACAAAGCTCATTCCATGCGAACCCGACAGATCCAGCTCCACGTGAGGGTCAAAAATAAAGAGCTTCGATTTTCAACGGGCGGGAGACGTCGTGCTCATCTGACTTGTCAATCGTCGCACGTTTTCTCAGTCAGGAAAGCGACGTGGCAGCCGAGCGATTCGTCTTCGGTTTGGCCACAGCGAACGCGACCGTTGAGCATGGACGACAGAGAATTTCAATCGATCACGCTGTTCTCTTGTCCTTTTTATGGAACTGTCGCGGCCCTCGTCTTTCGCGACTGGCTGTCGTCGTCGCGTCCGTCGCGGCGGGTAATACGCCAGAGCTCGCCGAAAGCCCACGCTCCCGATCTGCTCCTCGGCCCATCCACCGACCCGTACCGTCGGGTTCGAGATCGAGCCCACCAACCCGGGAGCGGGTGACGTGGCGCCCACGTGCGCGCCCCGTCACGTGATCGCATGATGTCTGAAGAGAGAGGATTTCCAGCTCTCCCTCCGCACGCGGAAAAACGTGGCTGATTCAACGCGCTCGCAGAGACAGAGACAGACAGAGAGAATTGGGGGTCCTCCCCTGTGCTGTTAGAACGGCCGACCTGGTTCGGGGACAGTATAATGGCGAGCACAAATGGGAGGGGCCGCGGGCCCCATCGAATCGCCAGATCCTCGGCTGTAAGATCGGAGATCCGACACGTGTCGGCTCCCGTTTGGCCTGCCCCGCCCAGCTGTACGCCTCCAACCGACAGAGTGCGCCCCCGGTGCACCGCGGTAGCTGGCGCGTGAGCTTACCCCCCCGCCCCGTTGTCTGTTTTCCTCGGTTTTGCTTTCTTGGTTGCGATGAGTGAGAGGTCGTTAAAAATGGCAGCATGCTTTGCTCGCGATAGGTCTGGCTGTTCGCTCATGACCTTATCTGATAAGATAATAAAAAGTCAAAACATTCTCATGACACGAGTGCCTCAAGATATAGGCCGTGACTCTTTTCCTAGAAAAAGTAAGTTGAGACCCGCACCAAATTTTGACTGTTAATTTTCCTTCGTGCAATTTGTATCATTCTATGCAGACCCAACAAAGAAAATTCCGTATCATTCGGCGGGAAGGGAACGAGGGAGGGTCAGGGGCACCATCACTGCGCAAAGCAAGAGCAACTAGGCCTTCCTCAGGACCCCGGCAAGGGCCGCTGGTAGAGGAGGCAGTATGGCCTTTGCACTCGGTCCATTTGTTTTTTTTTTTTTTTCAGTTTCATTGATAAATAAAATTATTAGCATGATTGTAATGATTGTCCCTCGTTTTCCAAGTCAAAATTATTGCGCAACACTTTATGATATCATATAATGTCTTGCCAATACATACAACTCTTTATCGTACTAAAAGCCAAAAGTCGGGTGCTTTTCTTTATTTATGTTTTGCCGACGCATATGACATTTAGCCATACTTAATGCCAAAATCTCTGTGTTATTATTTCTCGATGTTGTATGACGTTTTACCGAATCGTACAATTTTGTATCATTTTTAAGACTAATCACATGCTTTTTGAAAAATATTATGTGGCGCTTCGCCTAGTTGCTTGAATCGTACTTAAGGCCAAAACTCCCTTACTTTACTTTTAAATATCATGAGTTATCTTGTCAAAATGGACAACTCCCTATCGTACTGAAGACCAATCATGATCACACAATATTTTAACAAGGTGCATGCAATTTTAGTTTCACCAAAAGTCAAAACCCTCCTAAATTATTTTTAAATTTGAGAATATGTTATTGTAAAATGAGTACCAATTTATATCGTACTGTCCTAAATTAGGAACTTTCTTCTGCCAAAGTTGCATAACGCAATTTTTAATATGACATTTTGTAGATGCGCACCACTTTGTGTCCTATTGTTGTAAATTAGGAATTTTCTTTAACGCGAATGTACCATGTCTTGTCATATTCGAGACCAAAGTTATAGCATACCATTTTTAAATATAACGTGACATTATGACAAAGTTGTATGTCGGTTTATAGTACGATCATAAATTGAAAACTTTTTGTGATACTCATAGAGCAATTTGTTTTGCTCAAGGCAAAAAGAGTCGTAAGACAATTTTCAACTTAAAGCCTTAGGATGACTTATGGTAATTTGGCCAATCGTGATTCTTTTCGTGCACAATCATACGATGGTATGTCATACTTAAGAAAGAAATCAGCTGTACTTTAGTTTTACTACTATATGAGGACAAGACACTTGGTCATAGATTAGGCCAAGTGTGTCATACAAAATTCGTTAGCCGTCTAAACATATAAATGCTGGATAAACCACTAGGAATTGTCCTAGTAGCCATCATTTTCACATTGAATGGAAAGGTTGGGAGTTCAATTTTCTGCCTTCTAGGCACGATTAGTTTCGAATGTGTGGTTCGATTCCTACACTTTGCAAATAAGCAGGACAAAAGTCTATTAGTATATCGATAGTTGGAGTATGATAAGCAAAAATAAATAAATAAGTAAATGCTCAATAGATTGGCTATTAATGGTTGCCCTTTTTGATTGTACCATAAGATAATTTACGCTACACAATCTCATATTTAATCTAAGTTGATCAAGGAGGGAGAAAGAGATCTTTAATTGGTATAATTGCTAGCAACACGAACGAACTTGCCCTATGATGAAGATCATGAAAAAATTCATCCCCAATCGATAATGGGCTCCGGCAATCGTATCAGACCCGAGATCCGGAACGGAGGCAAAACATTTCAAGATACCAATCCATATTTATGGATCGTCTCAATCGCCCCCTCGTGGTCGCCCATCATGGGGGTGAAGGAAACTTAGGAAAGTCGCGAGCCGCTAAAAAAAGTCGCGAGCGATAATAGAGCGAGACGATTCGCCGAAGTTTTGGCTTCTTTCGGTCGGCCAATCCCGTGCCTCGGGCTCTCATGTGGATGGCCCCGAAAAGCGGCCCCCCACTTCCGGTCAGTTTCGACCTCGCAACTGTTCGTGCCTTTTCGAGAGAAAGGTTTTTTGGGGAGGGGGGAAAAAGAATGGCTCTTCTTCGTGCGTTGCCAAAACGATTTCAACCAATCGGGAAATTAATTTTATTTTTATTTTGTTTTTTTTGGTGGAAAAAGCTCTCTCGGGACACTGATATCTCGAGAGGGAGAGATAAACCGGCCCATCAAGATCTGCACTTTTTGGTCGGCAGGGTTTGTCCAATCGAATCGTCCCTAATCTTGACCAGAGGCCCCCCTTTTTCATGCTCTCGAGTTTTTTTTTTTTTTTTTCCTCTTCCTCCTTTTTCAATGATGAATTATCTCCCGATCGCCTACATGCATTAGCGTTCCATGTTGGAGGGCGGGAAATTACCCTTTTGACCCTCGATCAAATCCCTTGAATTTTTTTTTTTTTTTTTTTTTTTTTTTTTCTGTTTATACGTTTTTCGGTCGAGTTGCTTGAACTTCCTCAACTCAGTTTCTCGACTTCCTTTATCTGGATTCCAATGGAGTAAAAATGACGTGCTTGATGAACGCCATCATGTGCGATCAATTTGGACCGATCAAAGTACAATTACATTACTCCGACACAATTACCTGACCATTACATGAAAATGTCTTCTTAGCATATTAACCACCTCTTTTCCTCCATATTCAAGCCTTCGAGGAGCAAGATTAAGCAGCGGAACTTTACTAGAAAAGGAATTGCGTGGGGATATGACGGATGCATGACCATGAATCTGATAGAGGATCTTATTTTATTTCCTTTGGCCAGTGTTCAACCTTTCGGTAAAAGTGGAGACGTCAAGCACGAGTCGTCATCTGTAATCGTCACTAGCTCCATGTAGCAGCAGCACTCCTGGGGGGCACCGCGGATTGGCCATTGGCCATAGATCAAAGTTGGCGCACACCCATAAATTTAATCAAAATAGTTTCTTATGGGTGAACGAGCGTGGCACGTCACGTTGTTTTGCACTATGTTCATCGTGGGCCATGACCTGTATTGACCATATCACTGGACATCAACCTTATTTTAATCGGTTAATGGTTGTCCTTTGTTTCGAATTCTTTCATTGCTTGGATCAATATCGGATCGAATATATTTTTCTCGAAAAAGAAGTAGGTTCATCATTGCTTCGAGAACATCACAGGCAACTTTGTTGACTGCCGCATTAGGTTTGAATTGATCTGGCCTCGTTTGGTTTGGTGTAAAATTAAATTATTACAAAAAACGATAATCTAATTTGCAAATCTCCCGTATCAGGAAGAGGAACCCAAGAATACGGAATTTGATTATTTAGCAACATGTGTCATTGGGATTTCGTCACCATCATGATTCTATTCATCGACATGAAAATCTCGAGAAAAATTAAGTTTTAGCACTTCTTCATGGACCCACCTAGGCCCTCAGGCCTCTTGGGTCGGCCGAGGAACTCGATGCCCTGGTGCTGGGACCCCAACATCCGGGCACTTTGGGACCTCGGGTAGCGGACTCAGGACCCTGGCGCTAGTGTGAATTCGAATTCTCACTTTTTCACCATACAATTTACACGCCCTCGGCAGGCGGCATGATTGCCTGTCCGAAAGAGGGTCATCAAAGATCGATGAGAACCGATATTCGACAGTGCGCTCTGAACAAACCTCGTGAGAAAATGGAGAGGATCGCGGTGGCCAAGGTTGGTACCACCGAGGCTCGCGAGTGGGTGGTGCGGGGGGGAGCTTTCCCATGTGCCTTTTTCCTGGTTTTGGAGAAGCGAGAAAACACAGCTGGAGTTTTAGCGGAGGACAGCTGGCGGATGTACGGCGGCGGATACGCAGGACCCGTCGCCGTTCGTCCGCTAATGCTCGGTCCCAGTCAGTAGTCCCTCCTCCCCTCCTCTTGTTTATACGGAAAATAGCAAAGTGCCACCGAATCCCCAAAAGGCAAAGGACCATTGCCGACTCCTCCCCACTTTCCCTCTTTTGCCCCTCTGCCTCCCCTGAAATCGCGATCCGACCACTCGCACAGTCGCACCGCGTACTTACAGGCCAAAGGGCGTGTCTACAGGAACTGTGACTTGTCTTCTTTTCCTACCATCTCGTTTGAAAACGCAACGACGCGGCTCGGTCCCACGTGGAATTCAGAAGAAATTTTATTTAGTCTTGACGGTCGAGATGGAGATCGGGTCCTCCGTGCCGCCTGCGCTTCGAATTTATTACTCGCTTTAAGAGTCAGATTATATATGTCATTTTCCTGCATGGTGCATGGATGCCCCGATTTTATTTTTATACCGAGATCCCTTAGGAATTGCATCGAATATCAAGCGGCTAAAGGAAATTGATCATCCCCTTATAATAATATATAAATATTAAACTACGCATTCATCTAATAACTTAAATTTTTTCAATGGTTGACAATGATCTCACTAAATCTCATACACTTTTGTCTAATAATTTAAGTTTTTGAAACAGTTACCAATGATCTCACAAAATCCCATATCAATGAATGTAGTGTGAGATTTGGTAGGATCATTATTAAGTCATTAGATAAAAATGTACTTTAATATTTATTTATTCTAACACCCCCCCTTACACTTAATCTAGTTTTTTTGCCTAATACTAAGTGTGAAAATATTTAATTGGAAAGATAAATTGAGCTTGATAAGATTTGAATTCGGGATTTTGAATTCTAATACCGTGTGAGAATTTGTAAGACCACGACCATCTGTTTAAAAAACTTAAATTATTAGATGAAAGTGCTGTTTAGTATTTATATATTCCAACACCTTCATCAGCCTCAATTGGGTATCGATACTCAACACCGTAAGGGCTATTGGAAACCCCTTTAGCTTCTCTCGTCTCCACTCCTCAATCAGGAATTTGAGTATATCTACGTAGTTGCCGATGGTGTACACAACAAGCTGCTGTGCGCACCGTGGAGAAGCGCTCGTTCTTAATGCAACACTTGTGTAAAATGAGGAAATACACCCCAAGTATCAGCTTCCACTCTCTTCTTAACACATATGATTTTATTGATTTCTCATTTAGGTCGTGCAGGAATATTGCAATCATTTATTGCGATAAAAAGGTAGAAACTTATTAAACTCAGTTGAAGAGTGATAGCACACACTGCTAATTTTTTTCTTTTGCCGCGATTATTTTATATGGAAACTCGTTAACAAAAGGCATGCAAAGTAAGAAAGAGACCTAAAAGAAAGCCATCACGAGATTTTCCTATAAAAAGCCGGCAAAATGCAAAAGCCTAAAAAAATCGCAAGAGTGCATAAATCAACCGATGAATTTGTCGGACCATTTCATCGCCAAGGTATGAATTTGTAGCCACGATATGAAAGGACGAGGCACATCAACATTTGACCGGCATGCAGGTTTAGCAGATATGTTAGGTAAGTACTCACGCCGTGCCAAAGAATAAAGAAAGGCAAAGCAAAGGGTTTGGTAACCAAAGGACGAAAGAATTCGTCGGTCAAATCTTGGCTTTCGGCCTGTTCTAGATTCGCCTAAGCTCTTCCAAATTGACTGATTTAATCGATTCTTTATCGTTGACACGATCTGTCGGAGCCTCTGTCTCCATACATCCAAAAGCCAAATTCAATTTAAGCACGCCTCCTTTCTTCCCTCTCTGTAGCGCGAAAGGGAGCGATTTGAGAGAGATAGAAGAAGGATCGACGTTACGTCAAACAGGGCTCGGTCGTCAGTTGTCCTAATTATTATTTTTTTTCCATTTTCTCGGGCTGTCAACGAGTCATCCCAGGTGGTCCCCGAAAGCGACAGTAGAAAATTCGGGCTTCCCCATCGTTCGATTTCGTTTAATTTTTGGGGTTTGTTACGACAAAGCGCCGTGTTTTCTTTTCAGGCCGAACGGATGCTACGAGCAAGAGATTCACCCCTATGGTCAAAGTCAAAAAAATCATGTCGACGTTCGAGTGATGCTCTCTCGCCCTTTCATCAAGCTTCGCGGACGGTCTGTTTGGGGACGAATCCGGAACCCTTTTCTTCTTCGGGTCCCGCCAGGAAGAATTTAAGCTGCGATTGGACAAAAAGTTGAGAATGAAATGAATCTGCCATCACGAGAATTTCGACCGAGTTGCACATCGCGAGCAGTCTAATCTTCAAAAGCAAAAGGCGGGTTAGTGCTTAGCTGGAAATTAAAGGTGTCCAAGTGCCGAATATTCAAGTTACGCATGATGAACCTACCTCGTATTTGAAACGGTATGAAATCTCTTATTCGAATTGACCTAGGAGCAAATCGATGCATAAAAAATTGGTGATTTATGTGGATTCATTAAAACTAGCTGACCCATAATTTTGAAAATCCACGTAAAAAAAAGAGCGAGAAATTATAAAATCAAAAAGGAACACCACAAAATTAGCGAGGGTATAAATTGGTCCAAAGGGTTGATGGACGACTCGCCCGTTGAGCGACACGTGCGCGCGGCGTAGTTTAGAGAAGGGCATGGAAGGACACGCTGTGGAAGAAAAAAATCGCATCGTTTTGTGCACTAATTCGAAATTAAACGGCACGAGGTTCGGGCAGCCTCTCCGCTAATTGGGCAAGTCCTCTTCCTTAATCAAATCGAAGTCAAACAAAGCGGTAAACCGACCTTCCCGAATTCCACCCGCCTCACAGCCCAAACCTGTAAATATCTCCAAACGCCAGTGGCGATTCCCACACCGACCCCTCCACCCGCTATAAGTCAAACCTCCTGTCCGTTGCCCGCCCCCACTCCTGTTCTCGTTGACAAAATCGATTGAGAAAATATCACCTTTTTTTCGTTTCACTGTATTCCGATTTTTTGAAAATTGAAATCCTTCCTTGTAGATTATATTTGATCGGGAACACTCGTTGGTTAGACATCTCAATCATCATGATTACAATTTCGATAATATATTTATATATAACAAGTCGACGATTACATTGAATCAATAATGAGATTAAGTAGATATTAAATAAATTATGAATTATTTTATACATATCTCGCGATGTATTGCCAAATTTAAAATTTAGATTCGACAATTTCAACTCATTATAAAACTTCAGCAACATTTTTCCACAATATTCAATCAAATCCGATGCGCATGAGCCAGCGCATGAAAAGAGTACCTAAGGACCGACTTTTAGGTACGTGTTGGTTTGTTTGCTTAACACGCGCATGAGGATGTCACTTAACTTTATTTGAAACCACTCGACGAGACCGTGTACCTTAACGTAGCAAGTTGGGCGGGGGAGTCAACACACTTTACTTATCAAGATGCGATTATTTACTACGTTTCTTATTTTCACTTTATTTATCAAAAACGAAAAGGCTAATATGTACAAAAGAATAAAAATAAGACAAGAGCTCCATTTATTTGAGGGGAAAACCCACAAAAATCCTATATTATGTCTACTGTGACACATACTTATTCCAAATTTTTATTATGACATAAAAATCTTAAATTTGTATCCACGTGACATACATACTTATATTTACATGATATATTTACCCTCCATCAAGGTTTGATTAGATGATTTTTCAGTCAAAATAATATTTTTATATTTTATTTAAAGTTAACGGGGCATGTCAATAGAATATCATTTGCTTTTTAACATCCATATAAGCAGAACAATTTTCATCGACATAATTTTAACAGAAGGTAAATTTGTAAAATAGTTATAAATTTGAGATTTTTGATACCATAGAATGAATTCAGGGCAAATAATTTACACTAATCAAAATTTAGGGAGATTTTTTTTATGGCTTTTGTCATTTATTTCACAGGTTGGGCGGTGTTCTATCATCCCTCGTGGGACGACAGCAGAGCAAATCCGCCATTTTCAAGAAATCAAAGGGCAAAACCGTCTTTCCGCGGCATGTATAAATAGCTTTTCAGTTCGCTTTCCAACACCGCTTACCGCAAGAGGAAAATCCCTCTCCTTCCCTCTCTCTCTCTCTCTAACTTCTCGCTTTTTCGACCTTCCTTCGAACGGGTCATTTCTTTTCCCGGCGACTCTTCGCCGCGAAAAAGGAGAAATCGCCGCCACCCTCCTTCCCTTCCCTTCCCTCCTCCGACGATCGCCGTCGCGCTCGACCTCGCAGCGGACTCTCTCACGCCCTTGCACCTCGCTTGCTCCAGCTATAAAGGAGAGCAGCGCTCGACGATAACGCCTCGGCTTTGCATGATCACGAGCCGCCCCTCCTCTCCTCGCATCGAACCGTCGCGGCGACATCGGGGGAGGGACGCGGCTCCGCGCCGCCGCGACGGCGACTAGAGAGAGGACCGAGCGGGACGCGATGAATCGCTCGCCTGACGGGGCGCTCTAAGGTGGGGGAGGCGGAGCCTCGGGCGACCGATCGTGGTTGTGATTGGCGAAGGCGTCGGCGCCGCGGCGGAGGCGGTGAAGGGGACGCGGCGCGGGGCGATGGGGAGGATCGGGGTGGGGGTGATGGCGGTGGTGGGGTTGGTGGCGGTGGCGGCGGTCGCGGTGGCGGGGGTGGCGGTGGGCAGGAGGGTGAGGAGCGGGAGGAGGTGGAGGAGGGTTTTGGGAGTGTTGAGGGAGCTCGAGGAGGCGTGCGAGACGCCGGTGGGGAGGCTGAGGCAGGTGGTGGACGCTATGGCCGTTGAGATGCACGCGGGATTGGCCTCCGAGGGTGGCTCGAAGCTCAAGATGTTGCTCACTTTCGTCGATACTCTCCCCAATGGGTACTTTACTCGTTTCTCCACCAACTTTCTTACGCGTCTTTGTTAATGAATTTATTTCGACGAAGTTGAAGTTGTTTAGCTAGACTTTGGGTCTAGTGTTAGTGCTTGAATGAGCTTTTGTTGCATCAGGAGTCAGTTTTCTTTTTTTTTTTTTAGCAGTTTCACTGGATTTTGGTGTTTGAATTGTTTAGTGAAAGAGAGATTGCGCGATCGGTCTCCGGCCTTATATTCTCTTTCTAGCGGGTGTACAATAGAATGCATGGATATAATGAGTTCGATAGCAACCTAATGGGCGGCGCTTGTAGTGTGAGGTGCTCTCTACTTTCGGTGGCTATTCTGGATTTTCCCCAATCTTATTGTTTTCCTAATGATCCGTATTCTGTACTCAGCAGGGTGTTTTCATCATTGATCCCGATGATACTGCCATTTTTATTTGGGTTCTTGTTGTGTTGTGGCGTGTAACTACCTGTACTAATGTTGGTCAGTCTATCGCATTGTTGCATTTGTCATCCCTTGTGTGAAGAATCAGCATGCTGAGGAGTTAGAACACTATATTCCTTTGATGTTCCGGGTTTTTTATTTGCTTAACTTTGTTCTGTTTTATTCTAGGCCTTTTTTCCCGTATTTTTTGTCGATGCTCAATCTATATAAAGCCCAAAAGTTGTCCCTGTTGTTTATACTAGCATGAGCTAAAATTCTTCACTAGGTGAGGTCATTGTTTTTCATGAAATAATCTTTTGTTCCTTTATGGCCAATACCCTTTTCAGGCAATTGCCTTTTTTTTGTTGTTGTTTCTATTCCATTATCCTTTTCCTACAAAAGTTGCTTTTTTCCCGTGAGTGCTTTCTTCCAGATGATATCGACACTACTTTCTTTTATCTTGGAGGTGTCATGGCAACATCCCTTTATTAAGATATCTGTCTAGCAATCTTCTGTTTTGACATTCGTCATGGAGGAATCAATCTCTTTGTCCCTTTTATTTTGGAATATCTTTGTTTTAAACTTTTCGTGTAATGGTTTAAAGCATCAAAGATAATATTTCTATTCCTCTTTATTCATAGGTGATTTGATTTATCTTATTTGAACTGTATCGTTTTAAGGAAGGTTTTACTTCGTTGCTACTCGTATTCGTTGTATGATATTTGGGATTAAGAGAAACAAATAGTGGAGGGATTTCGTTTGGATAGCTAGTGATGTTGTTCATAATTCTTGAAAAAAATTATGTTAGACAGACTTTAGTTTGGTCTTGCTAGTGTTAATTCTTCTTCTATGTATAAATGTCTTATATATTGTTGAACGGAGATCTCTATAAACTACTTGGTGTAGGCCAAATCAATGCGCTTTAGTTGCACATTCGGCAACTGCCAACTTGGAAATATTAGAGGTCATTTTCTTGAGGATCAGTTTATGGATGTCTAGACAATTTGATATTGTTTCCCCCCCTTAATTTCTCATTATTTTTTTATGTGCAAGTCAAGTCTACATTCACTTCCTACATAGTTTTGGCTCTTCATCTGTATTTTTTGGTTTTCTTTTTTTAGGGATGAGAAAGGAATTTATTATGCACTTGATCTTGGGGGCACTGATTTTAGGGTCCTCCAGGTTCAGCCAGGAGGCAGAAGGTCCTCAATCTTGCCTAATTCTGCGGAACAACAAAGCATTCCCCAAGATTTGATGACCAGTACGAGCGAGGTGACTCAATGAGGATCTTGAATGTTTTAACAGCATGCTAATTGAATCCTTCCAATTTGCTTCATTTGAAGACTAATCCGTGCCTTTGTTGCAGGATCTTTTTGACTTTATAGCCACTTCATTAAAGGAATTTGTTGAGAGAAAAGAGAACGGTTCTGGATATTCACCTGAGAAAAGAAGGGAACTTGGATTCACGGTCTCATTTCCTGTGAAGCAAACTTCTGTTTCATCTGGGATTTTAATGAGATGGACACGGGCATTTGCCATTCATGACACGGTTTGTCTCTTTAGTCATCAGTATAATAGAATCATGGAAAATTTTGACTTTAGACGATTATAATTTATAGAATAAACTCGTGGTCACTTGGTTATGTGTGAGAAGATCTGTGAAATGTTTTGCATGAGCTGAGCGTCAGACATTGTGTTGCCCGGTTTTTAGCCTGGGCATTGTATATAGTTGACATTGGAAAGAGATATTCATGTGGCAATCCTATTGGTTTTGGTTCTTGCTTTGTACATATCAGGATTTCTCAAAACCTATGGAGATTTTCTAAGCTCTTATTTTCTATTGGACAAGTAACTTTGTTTTGTAACTATTTGATTCATTTTCAGGTTGGAAAAGATATCGCTGAAAGTTTACAACTGGCATTGACAAGGAATGGCCTAAATATGCGAGTTGTAGTGTTGGTAATCTCTATTCCTTTGTCGATGAATATTTTCCTTATTAGTTTGTGGAATTATCTCTCTAAAGTAAAATAAAATCTACACCGTTCCGCTCATGTTGCTTGAACTTTTGGATATGGATATTGGTGGTTAAGTTTCTGCATACTAGTTTGATTTGTTGATTGATTAATATGACTAATATTCTATTCAGCTGAGTTTGTGTACTTTCTATCTGCTATTATTGCCTCACTTAAACATACCGCTTTTTTTGCTTGACTGAGAAATGTGAGCCCCTCACATTCTTGGCATGCTTGAGAAGCAGTATGATGGATGGGGATTGGGAATTTCATAAATTAAAAAAAGGCTATGTTCTTTTGTCTGTGTTTCCATGTTCCTAGGAGGGGAGATTAAAATGTTTCTCCAGCAATCTAGCATACTATTTAGCATATCGCATGATACGGGTTGATTTTAAAAAGTTGTTTGGCCTATTTTTGGCTTGAACTTGAATAGCATTTGCACTTTACAGAATCCAAAATTATCCTCTTCAAACAATGTATATGACATCATGGAAATCTTGTTTTCTGTTGAGCAGGTGAATGACACGGTTGGAACACTAGCTCTAGGACATTATCATGATCCAGACACGGTTGCTTCAGTGGTCATTGGAACGGGTACAAATGCCTGCTATGTTGAGCGAACAGATGCAATTATCAAATGCCAGGGTCTTGTTACGACTTCTGGGTTTATGGTATGATTTGAATTTACCGTTAGTCACATATTACTGTGACTGGCTTTTATATCTTGATTACTTATGGTGCTTGTTCCTCTCTATAGGTTGTGAACATGGAATGGGGAAGTTTCTGGTCTTCTCATCTACCGAGGACTTCTTATGATATTGATTTAGATGCTGAGAGTCCCAACCCCAACGAACAGGTAGATCTTGTTTGTTCAGTTATATCTGTGTCTTTCCTGCTCGGTTAATGTAAAACCAAGACATTTGCTGCAGGGTTTTGAAAAAATGATATCTGGAATGTATCTGGGAGAAATTGTGAGGAGAGTGATCGTCAGGATGTCCCAAGAGTCTGATATTTTCAGTGCTTTTTCATCAAAATTGTCAATTCCATTCATTCTGAGGTACTCTCTCTCTCTCTCTCTCTCTCTCTCTCTCTCTCTGATAGTTAAGCTGTCCTTTCATGATTAATTTCTGGATTCTTTAATTATGTTTATGTAAGGGCCAGTGTGAGTAGTGCAAAGAATAACATATTTCATGTACCTGTGTATGTGGGTGTGATAGGATCAGACATGCAATTATCCTTTAGGAAGTGAGTGTGTAAGTGTCAAAATTAGTCGTATTGATATCAACAAATACACATTTATAATACTTTCAGAAATGTTTGTAATGGTTTGTACCAAATAAGGAAGCTTTTTAGGGAATGTAGCAGATGCGTTTTGGTTTTTAAAGCAACTAGTTTAAATTTGTCAACATAGCATTCAATCATACGGTTGCATGATTCTTGCACTTTTAGTCTGGACTGGAAGTTTATGTCCACGTACTGATAAGTTGATGTCATGGTTCAAGTCTTCTGAATTTCTGTTGGTTTCCCAGAAATGAAATACTTGTGAATGCTGAAATACCTGAAGTTCTTTAATACTGTTGTAAACTCTCAAACTCTTGCGGCAAGAATATGTATAAATCCAACAAATCACTTCTGATATGACATCGACGTCTCGTTCGTGTCATGGACTTGGGATGAAAAATGGCTTGGGAATATTTGGCCTCTGTTATGACCTCCATACTTTGTTTCACTGATGCAAGCTGCTCAATTTATTATTCCAGAACTCCATTAATGGCTGCTATGCACGAAGATAACTCCCCAGATTTGAGAGAAGTAGATGAAAAATGGAGAGAGATGCTGGAAGTAAGTAGTTTGAAATGTGGCCGAGCCTTTTTTTGTGGTCTTCTCCTGTTGAGTCTTTTTGTGTCAGGTTCTCGGGATTCAAATTTTCCATTTCTCTTTTGTGCTTTATCATTTCAGGTTCCGGAAGTCCCTAAAAAAGTACGGAAGCTGATTGTGAAGGTATGCGACATAGTAACCCGCAGAGCTGCTCGCCTGGCTGCTGCCGGTATCGTGGGGATCTTGAAGAAAACAGGTCGGGATGGTGGAAGCATCACCGGCAGCAGAAGTAGAGGGGATGCCAGGATGAGAAGAACGGTCGTGGCGATAGAAGGCAGTTTGTACACCAGCTACACCATGTTCAGAGAATATCTGCTTGAAGCCTTGAGAGAGATCTTGGGGGAAGACGTCGCACAACACCTTGTTCTTGAAGTCACCGAAGACGGTTCGGGCCTCGGAGCCGCCCTCCTTGCGGCCTCGCATTCATCGACACCACCGCCACCCAACACTGTGGATAGCGTACAGATGCCTTAGAACATCACAATTTGTTCATATCACAGGCCTTGTAAATTCAGTGCATGCCCATCTTGCCTTTCTTGAAGTTTAGGTATATTCTGTCTATATTACCATATGTTCATTGGATTGGCTTTGTTCTGTTGTATATTAGTGCTCCAATTTTGAATGACCTTGTGATAAAGATTTGATTCTCTCTGCCACCTCCAGTTTCTTAAAACCAGCTATTCTCTTCTCTCTATATTTATTAATTTCTTTTCTTTGAGAAAAATTCCGAAAGCGATCGGGGTGAAAGAGGGAAAAAAAAAAAAAAAGAGGGAGAAAGAGGGAGAGAGATGTGGAATATCCATGCTGTCTGCTCGATGTCGGACACTCATCAGATTTTATATTTATCAATATCTTTTTACCTTTCGACAAAAAAAGAAAAAAAAAAACTTTTTACCTAAGATTTTTGAAAATTCAATTAATTGCAACGTGCGAGTAATCAGAGGGCCTAATATTCAGGCCCAGAATTGCATACTCGGCCCGACCCGCTCTAGTCTCTCCTCAGCCATCACCGTCAACCTCCCAGCCACAACCCTCGCGAAGCGCTCGTAACAGAAAACCGAGAGCAAAAGCAACGTCGAAGCTCGCGGTGATGGCCACCGACGGCAAGCCGAAGCCCGCAACCGCCGGCGGCGATGGCGCGAAGGGCAAGAAGAGGAAGCATTACCTACCTCACAATGTCCGTTCTCGCGTCTCTCGACGGTCCACCCGTGTCGATTGTTTCCTGCGCTTGATTTTCTACTCGCTCGTTCGTTGCGTAACCCTCGGCTGATTTTTCCCTCCTCTCTTCTCTTTCCGCTCCTTGTTGATTCGCTTGTTTCAGAGGCCGGTGAGGAAGAAGGGATCGTATCCTCTGCGTCCCGGCGTGCAGGGCTTCTTCATCACTTGCGACGGCGGCAGGGAACGGCAAGCCTCTGGCGAAGCCATCAACGTTATTGACTCTGTATGTCGACTTGACAAGTCGTAACTTCGCGTTTTCCTTTTTTGGTTCGCATCTTTGGTTAATCCTTTTGAGCTCAGTGCTCTTTCTCGCTGTGCCGTGATCCTTCGGTGATACTGTTTCTTCGTTGTTACTGTGTTCGACTTTTCCTTGTGTTGCATTAAGTATCTGTTCGCCTCAGACGTTGGAGGCTCTTTGAGATTCTACTAAGCTCATTAGAGAAATGAAGTGGCACCAATCGATTCAGTTCTCGATTCAGCAATTTTTTTATAAAGCATGCTGCACATTTGTGTTACAGAAGGAAGATAATCATAAAAGCAACTTGTGGTTTTCTCTTGCTATGGAATCACAACGAGCATTGGAGTCAGGGCGAACTCTTAGAAGCCAAAGCAAAGAGATTCCTTATTTTGTAGTGTCTTAATTTGGAATTAAAGGAGTAAGATATCTAGGAGATGTCACCTTGTGTGCCTTGAAACATGTTCTGAAGCAGGTGATTTGCAAGAATCTCGAAGTGTTGATCAAGATAAATCTAACAAAAAGGTCGTCTTCTTTCTGTATGAAATGATCGGGCATCCCCTATACTTTTGGTATTTCCCTAGATTGAACACTGCGCTATATCTATATACATATTAGTAGTCATCTTCATATACTTTCTGTAATTCTCATAAGGTATCTGTAGACTGCTCTTGTTGCTGAAACTATAGTGCAATAGGTCTTTGCAAATGCCTTGGGGAGCAGTTTTTAAGTTTTGACCTCCTTGCTAGGTGAACCTTGTGTAACAATTCCTAGTCCTTTTACTTGATCCTTTGGTGGGGATGTTGAGTTCCTGGCACAGGTTATTGTTTTATGTCTAGGGATCCCCCAACATCAGTTCTTTTTTTAGCTTCTCATATCAAAATAAAGAATAGGATTCTGTGAATTTATTGTGTATGAATTGGTGGTCATAACGTCTAAGGGCTTTTCCTCTCATTTTTGTAGTTCTTCGAAGAGCTACTCTATGGAAATGGCACAACCTCAAAACCTGCAGAAGCAGTCTCCAAACCAGCGAATAATAAGATCAAATTTAGTTACTCTGAATCTGAATCATCTAGTGATGAGGATGATGATGATGATGATGATGATGATGATGATGGGGAAGACGAAAATGGTGAAAATGAATCTGAGGCTCATACAGGCGAACAGGTTGATCCAGGAAATTCTAGAGGTGAGAACTCCGAACATCAGAAGGATGATAAGCAAAGTCATGACAAAACTGCTGAAACACCGGAAGAACAATGCAGTGGAGCTGGTGAGCCACCTTCAAAGAAACAGTGCCTAGAGAATTGTTCGTCCAAATGTTCTTTGAAAGACAACAAAGAGGAGAAGTCCATTGATAAGCTGATTGAAGATGAAATCAAAGAACTGGGAGATAAGAACAAGGTATATGAGAATGAATAATAGATTTGTCTTCGTGTGGAGTACAGCTGTGGTTTTTAACTAGAGGAGATGAAGTTTTCATATTGTCAGGATGGATGAATCTTTGAACGAACTCCATTCTGTTAATTTATGGTGGTTTACCTACTTCCTTTTCCACATCTCTTGTTTTTCTGCTAATCCCATGTGATCCATGTTTCATTCTTCTCTTGCTAATATCTATATCAGTGGATATATCATTGCTTCTTTTCATGAATATTCAGAAACAAAAGCCTAAATTTGGGGGACGGAATTATGTTTTGATATGTCATGAATGAGTTTATTCAGCTGCAAGTTGACTAAATTTGCTTGCCTAAAACATATGCAAGAATCTTCATTGGGGGAGAAGAGGGGGGGGGGGGGAGAGGGGCGGCAGACATGCCAAAACCAACTTTCATATATTTGTCATTGCTGTACCTGTCAACGTTGTTCAACTTCTTATCCTGCTCTCAAATTGCTCAACTTCTTACCTGTCCCCAAGTTGCTCAAATATGATATTAACTCTGGTTGACAAGCCTGTGAATTGCTTTTTTTAACATCAAGCCTTTGAAAGCTAGTCACTGTTGTTGAATAATCATTCTTGAGCTCTTTTACCTGTGAACAATTGCTTCATACCACAAATGAGATATAGTTGCTTGACATAATGCTTACTCCTAGGTGATGATGTTTGGAATTTCTTTCCAATAGCCATTTTTTTTGTCCTTAATGAATGGCGACAAGCATGTTGGTTTAATTCTGATATTTACATTGACAAGCAGTAATACGGTTAGTCTTGCAACAAGTATTCTGTTACTTAGCTAAGATTTGAGAATGAGAAGTATCTGATGTAGTATCTGTCTCTCTGTTTCCCAGTTGAGAGTCACATGTCTATGTGCATCTACTTGCACCTATGCTCATATGCATTCTCATTACTTCTTTATCTTTCCCAATTTTTATCCTGGGAGTTCATAATTTGTAGTCGTTTTTCAATTTTTTAAGGTCATTTTTCCTTTGTGTATTTTTTGGTTTTAATTCTTTTGCAGAATTAGCAGTTGGCATGTGCCGGAATTTTTTCCTGTTTCTTTTAATCCCATCCTTTACTATTGTTGATTTTATGCCTTGGCAAGTCTGACATTTCTTCAAACTCAAATATCATTTAGTTGGCCATAGTGTACCTATCATTTAAATTTATCTGTTCTGACGAGAAACTTCTATTGTATTTAACAGAGGCGATTTGTGACCCTTGATTCTGGTTGTAATGGGGTCATCTTTATCCAAATGCGGAAGCAGGATCGTGACCCTGGGCCCAGAGATATAGTGCAGCACATCATGCAATCAGCTGCATCAACACGGAAACATATGTCAAGGTCCCCATGTTTATTAGCTTTTGGCTGGATTCTATCAACCTCATGCATTTTCGAAAATGCTGTTCTATCACAATCATACTGAAAGCACTGCTGATATTCGCTTCAAAATTTGTATAGGTTCATTTTGAGAGTCTTACCAATTGAAGTTGCTTGCTATGCTTCAGAAGAAGAAATCTCAAGAGCAATCAAACCCCTTGTGACAAAATATTTTCCACTTGAAACTGATCACCCCCAGAAGGTATATTGTAGCTTTCATTCATTTTGTATGCCTAACCTTTCGTACATAATTGAATATTGTGTGACTTAGCTACAAAAAATTTACATAATAATCGAGGCAATTACATGTCATTTCTTTGATCTGCTAATGTGGTTATTGCCTGAATGAACACAAAGCAAATCATCCGAGGGAGATTATCAGGTGAAATTACTTACAGAAAAAAGTCATCATTACATGTAACTAAGATATGATAAATGTAAACGATTGTGACCAAATGGGTATTTTAATACACAATATAAGCTAGCTTCTTAATTCATGATGCTTCTTGTTTAATATTAATGTTAATCTTATTCAAGATTTTATGTTAGGCTACATGTAGCAGCGCAGTTGTCAGGAAAATAAACTGCTCAGCACCAAAGTCAGTAGGCCCGTGTCCTAAAATAGTAGCATGTAGCAGCGTGATTATGAGGACAAGCAAAATGTTGAAATTGCACTCTACTAAATTGCCACAGTAGTTCCTCTCTAGTGTCAAATTGTGTCAAGAGTATTGCTCTTTCCCTCACAATCTGCGTATTTAAGGGTTTGACTATGTATATTGTATCACTTATCACGATCCTCCTTTTCTTTCATTCTGTACTGTACCTCATGGTGCTGGTGGAATAACAGTTCATGTATTAGTGGGTTTTCTGCTGCACATGCCCTATTCAGCTAATAAAAAGATGCAAAATACAAGGATCTGACATGTAATCAATCTTATATGCTCTGGCAAGGAGAAGGCAAATTTTCCAGATACAAAATGTTTCTGAAATACTTTGTCAATCTGCTTCGCACTCTCAAAGTATCTTAATAAGGATTTGGTTATAAAGTCTTACAACCCAAATGAGGAACCGCGAGGGAACTATTAGGGTACTAGTGTTGTTTGCCATGGTGGTCTCTATGAGAAGATACTGCCGTCTATCTTTTATTAAGTATTTTCTTTTTTTCTTATAGTATGCTTGATTTGTTTTTTCACATCACTCTTCTTTTTCTGGTAAAAGAATGATTTGCAGCTTAAGCCACCTCCACGAAAGGAGCTTTAATTATAATTACTCTGAACCTTTCGATTTATAACGAGGTCAATGACAGTGTAAATTCTCTGGGCAGTTTGCTGTATTGTATGATGCGCGGGCAAACAGTGGGATCGACCGGATGAAAATCATAAACTCAGTTGCAAAATCTGTTCCTGGGCCACATAAAGTTGATCTCAATAATCCCGATAAAAGTATTGTGGTTCAGATTGTCAAGGTCAGATAATCCTTTCCTCCTGTCTTAGAATTTTTAGCTATGGATCCATCTTGTAAGTATGTTTTTCCAAGTTCTTTATTTATCTGTCTTGAGTGCATGTAACGGTTCACTACTTCAATAGCCTAGACATTGAAAATTGTAAATGTTTGTTGCCAATCATGTGGCAGAGTTCATCTGTGGACAGACGGTATATTTGTTGATAGATGCATGAGGTCAAAGTAGGTTTTAATCACATCCTTCTAAGTAAATATAAATAAAAATGTTGGTTAGGTGCAGTAAATTTGATTTTTTTTTTCTCTTTTAAAGGATCTAGTTGGCAACTTGACTCAATGATGTAAAAGGATTCGTATGACTGACCTCATAAAATGGGATATGATTTAGTTTGTTGTTCGGTGTTAAGAGTATAATTAGCATAACTCATTTGATAAGAAGGTTAAACCAATGTCATGCCTTATTTGAAAGCCAAAAGTTGGTTAAGGGAAAGGTTATATCGCCATGTTTGTGACTAGGATATGCTGCATCATTTGATGCTTGAGACCAAAAATGCAGGGGAGTGCATACATATTTCGTCAGTTGCATACATATTTTGTTAGTTTTCAGATTTTGAGTGATGAGAGATTAAACAGAATATTGCGTTTCATAAAAGATATTTTCAGTTTTCTTCCGTGTATTTTCCGTCATATGATGAAGATGGGCTAGACAGCAAAAGCTTTAGCGTACCAGCAAAAATTGAGCTGCAAGCTTTTTCACCTCATTTCAAGTTTGAATATTGAAATTTCGAACTTTGGGCAGATGTGTCGGCGGAGGCCAGCAATTTTCTTTTTTATTTTTAGAATATGCTGTGTTGTGTATATCTCTAAATTTCCTTTTCCATTCCCTCTTTTAACTTCAGACCATTTGCTTGATCGGGGTTGTCGAGAAGTACAAGGAGCTGGCTAAGTACAATCTGAGACAGCTCACCTCACCAGGGTCGTGATCGCACTCCTTGATCTTTCCAATCTGCTAACGTATATTTCTATGTAGAACTCATTGGTCAAGAGGAATCTTTCGAATAAATTATCTGTTAGTGTTGCGGAAATTTTAGTCTCTGCATTTGTACTGGTAGTGCTGTTTCAATATCGTCTATGTTTATAATTGTTTTATGCACAATCTATTTAAAGAAGAGGGGAAAACAGAAACGACAAACAAATGCAGCTTGGGAGCTTCTTAGTTTAGGAGTTCGACCCCCAAAAAAAAAAAACAATTTAGGAGTCGTGCCAATTTTATTGAAGGATCAGTAAATTGGATACTGATTCATCAAACTTTGTAAACCGATTGAAGTGAAGTGAAGAGAAAAAGGTTGTTTTTCAGACTGGACCGACCACCGGAATAGCTAATGTGCCGGCTAAAGCGCGGCGTAACGGTCGTTAAAATTCTGTGTTCTCATATTTTTCAAAAAATTTCCTCGGCCAGAAGTCAAGTTTTGGGCCAGGCTCAAGGTTGGGTCCAACATGGACCTCCGTTGGGGCTTGTTCGAGCCCCGGATTGGCCTACGGGGCTCAATTGGGATGTTCGGGGCCAACTTGGGCCTCTTTGTACCAGGGTTGTCGTGAGCTGGGCTTCAGTCAACCTGTTGTAGGCCCAAGATCGGAGAATTCTAAGCCCAACTTGTACTCATATGGGCCCACTCGATCCTCTTCTGGGCCCATTAATGAGCTCGAGTTTGGCATTGGTGGGCCAAATTTTGAGCCGATCCGGGCCCAACATGTTCCTATCTGGGCCCATATCTGAGTGCAAGGGTCAGGACTAAGCTGGGGTTGATTTGAGCCCCAGATTGGGCTGTTGCGGCCCAAAGGGGGCTGAGTTGGGCCTAATTTGTACCCATTAATTGAGCTCAAGGTGGTCATGAGCAAGGCTTCAGTCGATCTGATATAGGCCCAATATCTGGGCATTCTAAGCCCAGTTTGGACTGATTTGGACCCACTCGATCCTCTTCTGGGCCCATTAATGAGCTCGAGTTGGGATCGGTGGACCTATGCTTGGGCGATCAGGGCCCAAGATGTCCCTGTATGGGCCCATGTCAATGCAAGGGTTAGGATTAAGCTGGGGTTCATTTGAGTCACGGATTGGGCTGTTGCGGCCCAAAGGGGGATGTTCCAGGGCCAAGTTGGGTCTCATTATACTCATTAATTGAGCTTGAGGTGGTCATGAGCTAGAGGTGTTAAACGGGTGGGTCAGATCATTAATGGTCCGACCCAAATTGACCCATTAACACATTTATGATCTATTTATGTCTAATGTAAATTTTCCGACCCATACCCAACCCATTTAACTAAACTTAAAAAAGCTTATTTCTTATATATATGTTTAAAAAAATGATATTGCTAAAATAGTTTTATACAACATGAATTTAATGGACAATTTTTATAAATTTTAAAATAATTATTTTAAAAAATCGAATTTTAATTATTTTTTATTTTTTAAAAATTTAAAAATTTAATTATTTTTATTTTTAAAATATAATTTTCATTTTTTCTTTTTTGTTCTTCTTCTTCTATGGCCGGCCGCCGGTCACGACGACGACTGGTGGCCAGCCATAAGTGAGCCTCGAGCTCGCCCAACGCCGACGAGCTCGAGTCTTGCCAGATCGGCGAGCCTCGAGCCTCGTCGGCCGTCGCCGAGGCCTCCACCTCGCCGGATCCGGCGAGCTCGAGGCTCACCGGCGTTGGGTGAGCTCGACGCGCTCGCCCCTCGCCCTACGCCGGCGAGCCTCGAGCCTCGCCGGGTGTCAGCGAGGCCTCCGCCTCGCCAGATCCAGCGAGCTCAAGGCTCGCTTTGGCCCGGTCGCCGCGGTGACCGAGAGAAAAAGAAGAAAAAAAAAAAAAGAAAAGAAAAAAATTAAAATAAAAAATAATTATAATTTCGATCTTTATAAAAAAAAATTTGTAAAGTTTAAATAAAGAAGAGAGAATCTCTCTCAGTAAATAGGTTCATTTTTAATGGGTTGATAAATGGGTCTGGGAGCGGACCCATTTAAAACCCATATATCACAGCCTCTTTATTTTTAAACCCATTATGGGTGCTTTGGAAAATAAGGCTTGACCCATTAACGACCCATTTAACTAGAATTTGGTCCATAAATGGATCAATGACCCATTTTGACATGTCTATCGTGAGCCAGGCTTCAATGGAATTTATCTAGGCCCAAGATCGGAGAATTCTAAGCATCTGAGACAGACCAATAACGAGGTAGAGATTATTAACAGTGGGCCTAATTTGGGCCGGCCCGGGCCAAGATGTCCGTAAGGGCCCACATCTTAGTGCGAGGACTACAATTAGCTGGTCCCAAGTCGGTCCGTTTCGGGACCAAAGGTGGGCTGTTTGGGCATCAAAATTGGACCTCAGCTTCTGCTTATCTGGGCTAGCGCTTTTTTGGGGCCTAAGATATCCGTTCAGGCGCATGAATGTCTCGGAACGCCACTCTCTTTACATGTGCGTTGGACATTACTCCTCCGGGAAAAGCTTGCCGGAAGTCTCATCCTACTAAAGTTTCAATCTCCTTGGTCCTCGTTCGTACTTCTAGACTCAATCATTTCACAATTCACGCCATCATCTGTCTAACAAAAGAGGATCGGCCAAGTCTGAAACAATCAGAACGCATATAATAGTGGAACAACTCAATAACATGCATTTTGCAGGAGACGGCTACTCTATTAGCTCATCCCACAGTAAAGAGACAGATCAGCAATGCTACAGCTCGCGACAGGGAGAGATAACAACGCCGGTTTTCCTTTTCCTCAAATTCTCTATCTCACCAAATCATTTACATAAAAAACCGATGGAAGCGGGGGAGAAAATTTTTCTGATGCTTTTAGAGGCTACAATAATACTACATGTGTCAACTAGATGGGTACCCATTGACTGGAAGACGCAAGCCCGAATAGATCGCTCTTCTGAAAAGTGGATGTACATCTTCTGTCAATACTTCTGCTTCCAGCTTCTCCAAGAGCGGCCATATCTGTAAGTTACAAAATATTAGAATAGGTTATATCTGGGATCCATTACGCCCATTATTTGAAATCCATCGACAAAAAGACTGACATGATGGTGACGACGATGATGACAACTCTGCATTCCTTCAAAGAAACTGAAGCTAACAGAATTTCTATTCACGACACGAGTCAATGGAAGACGACAAGGACAAGCACAAGGACAAGCACAAGGCAAAGCACCATGACTCATTTGGGTTAAAAAGCGATTTCACATGATGAGGGGTCCGATTTTCAAGGAATAAGTCAAAATCCAAGTTGGATCAGGTGAAACGACTAACATTGAACTTGTTGGACAAGATCACTCAAGGCACAATTCATCCTGTAGGCCAGGAAACATGTCCTAGACAATGCAAAGCCAACAAACGTGTGATGTGCTTGATTGAGCTCCGGGGCAGTTGCAAATACCGAATCTATTCAAAGATTAACTGAATCAACACACGGTTGTATGTTCATGACACGTGAGAAAATTCTACTGACATGGCAAGCCTACTCATGCATGATGATGCATCCTGACAAATTGAAACTGGAAACAGAAAAACCAAAATAAGTTTATACCTCGGAAGCATATTGCCTAGAGAAGGCCTTGACATAACCCAAAGTGGATATGCACCACTGTTCCTCTTCACCGACTTTGTAGACATCGCTTGCCTTCTCACCATTTGAATGACTGACAAGAAAGTAAAAGTAGAGGGAAAAAGTTTAACATCAACTTTTGCTTTATTGAATGCTCCCCAAAAGGATTGGTATAGAGAGAGAGAGAGAGAGAGACCTTTCTTTAGCTCTTCCATTCTCATCATCCATTTCCATAGCTGAAGGTTCCTCGAGCTCAACAGCTGTTTCATCTGCATGAATAGACTTGAGTTCCCTCAAAGTTCTAGCTTTAGATGGTTCTGGAAGACGTTCCTTCAGCACACTCGATAACTTTTTGTACAAAGCTAGGAACAACGCCTGCGAAATTCACTCAGTCTAAGAAAGAGCTGTCCATAAGTATAGACAACAATCAAACTAGAAGCATCCTTATACACAAATCATAGAATGGTTAAACGTCTGTATACTAACCAGTAACCACATATTGGGCGAAAAGAGGACTTATCAAAGTAATGACCAGTAAATGAAGAAGGCCTAATAAATTTGTAACTCAAAAATAAAGAGAATATATTGTCTGCATTTATGAGGCATGTTACCTCATTTTCATTATAGGCACGTCCAAGAAGAGCCTCTTTCACCTCTAAATTTTCACGAATAGATACTTCCTTCTCTTTTGCCTTTTCTGCATATGATTTCAAGCGTTTCATCCTCACAGGATTTTCGCCAACGGTGGGTTCACCATCCACAAGCATGAGCTTTTGTTCCGCACCCTCAAGATCTGCTCTCGCTTTTGCGCTTGCTTCCTCAGCAGATATGACATCCTTTTTAAGAGATGAAATCTCTTTCCTTAGATCCACTATACGATTATATGTCTTGCTAACTGCATTCCTGAGAATCTGTGAAGCAAGAAAGATCATAAAGCAAACAAAATCAATACTCAAGGACAACATACCAAAAGGAGCTTTAGTTAAAAGTTCCCATGCCTCAACTCATCGAAACAGACTCATTTACATATGCTTATGCAGTCTCAAATTGGTTGTCTATTATTCTGTGGAAAAGTCTATCCTCACGAAGTTTACCACTCATATGTAGGTCCAAGCAAGGCTTACATAAGCTATTGGAGAATCCAATTCAGCCTAAATGATTCTGAGGCAAACCTACTGATGAATCAATTTAAGAGTACAATATCATGATGGCCTTGTAACTTGGCTAACACAATGTGCATTTTCAAAATTAACATTGCACCCCGTAAAAGCCACTGTCACTATTGATGTGGCTGCAGCAAGTTTTTGCTAAAACAAGTGGAAGGAGACTTAATGACATCAGTGTAAATGAGCCAATTTAACCACTTGCAGCCTTTATGGAATCTGCATCAATTCCAACATTAACTGTGCAAAGAAAATCATGACATTCATGTCATGAATCTCAACCAAGTTGGGCCAGAAGGTCTGACATAAGCTATCAGAACTTTTAGTATTTGGGAGGGGTTGTATACAGCTGATAGGGAAGCAGAATCATTTTCAGACCCAGTGTCACGAGTTTATGCACCATTTGAGTTATTGTCAATGTAATTTGGCCTATACTGATTTTTAGAACTTTGATAATCACACCAAAGCATCCACCCTTACAAATTAGAGACCGTGGAGCCTTCTGGAATGTGCAAATCCTAGTCGGTTTCAATTCCTGCTTTCTAATATGATCTTTCAGACTATGCATTTGATAAGAACCAAATCAATTTCGGACCCAGTGTCTCTTGAATTTATGCACACTTGATTGATAGTCATCGTAATTTGGCCGATACTGATTTTTAGAACTTTGATTACCATTAAAGAATCCAACCTTACAAATTATAATACAGACATTGGAGCCTTCTGGAATGACAAATCCTAGTAGGTTTCACTCCTTGCTTTCTAATCAGATCTTTCAGGCTATTTCAATTGATAAGAACCTTCAACATCACCGAATGGCAAGGAGATAGTCAAACATGAAAAACAGCTTCAAAGCAGTCAACTGTACTTTCTGCTTGAAAGATTACAAATTTCTCTTTTTGGTTGGATCATAATGGGACATGCAAATTTTCCTATTTTGATGATTGACACTCAGGTTTGGAGAAAATTGATAGCAAATAAACAAGGAAAAAAAAATTACGAAACTACTACGAACAGAAACCACGTATAAGAAATGCACTAGCTTACCTCCCATGGATGATCTGATATATGAAACTGGTCGATGTTGACGGGAGAGAAAACCCATCTCACAATCGCCACATTTGATATTAGTCGGTAACCCATCATCCGATCAATAGTGATAGCCCTCATTTGAGGATTGTTCTTCCAGTATGAGCTCAATTCCTCTATCAACATCGCTTGTCTTTCATCATCAGGGCAAATTTTTGCAATGACTTGGCCATATCTCTCGAGGATGGTAATCAAATGAGTGAAACTCTTAGAGCCAATGTCAAGAAGAGTTTGTACCACTACTTTGAGAGTAGACTCCAAACCATGAGTTGGAGAAACACTTTCTTCGATCCATGAGATCAATTCACGTGCAGTTTGCCTACCTTTTACCATTTTGCTAAGTTCCGCAGAGAGCCTTTGCTCTTCAGTTTGTTCACTGCCCTCATCCATGCCATAAATGAAGTTTGTACCTCCCTTGGGAGGAAGCAGCTCTTCTAATCCAGGCGCATTCTCAACACTCTGTAAGCATAAGAGCAAAAAGATGTCATTACGGGAAAAATCACTCACATGTGATTGACATCCAAAAGTTAATGATCATGGACTTCAACTCAGGCTTCCCAAAGAGGCACCATCTACTAAAGCATGTCTTATGAGAACAAGCATGACAAGAAAAGAAGTATGATGGAAGCAGATGCTTCACACAAATGAATTAGCTTCCATGAGAAGACATAAACAAATATCATTGTCCCCCTTCAATGTGCAAATCATGTATATCTACCTACTCATTAATTGGTGATTGTCATAATTATATCTTAAGATTAAAGGGACTATACATCTGAAGCTTTAAGTTACTCACGAGGATACTGTTTTAGCCGCTCCAAAATTAGTCTACAAACTCCTAAAAATTAGGCATGTCCAATACTTTGACACAGATGAGAACAAAAGCAATAAAGCCAAGATAATATAATTAACGGAGCCAAGCACTCACCTCCTAAAATTAGGCAAGTCCTATGGTCATTTATGTTCAAAAAGTTTTGGCTTTTGATAAGATAAAAGTATTCTAAGTTCAAAGCTACTTTTCCAATAAACAACTTCAGAGCTAGTTTCGGCAATGAGCTGTTCTAAATTAAGCAAAAATGGCATGAATTTTTACCTGCTTGACTTTCTCCCAGTATGACAAACGAATCTCTCTCTCCAAAACCTCCTGAACAAATACACGTTGGGGTGCCCATTTTGGAAGGTCCAAGACATGAGCCCACTCCTCCCAAGGCCATATAAATTGAAAGTTGGATCTGGAAAATAATGGTTTCTCATTACATTTTACACAGACTGATGAAAGCCCATTCCAAGATTAGTTAAAACCTCTATTAGACAATTACTATTCCTCCCCAGGTGCAACGTGCAACCTTATTTTCTATTAGGAGAAGGACATCACACAAGAAGCAGAAAGCATGCTAACCAGGAGTTTCAAAGTAGCAGGTACAATCGAGAAATGACCTACATGACGATACATCGAATTTGCACCACATATGAGACAAGATAATAAGAACTCCCTAGCATGCGCAGAAAAATCAGGGAACGGAACTGATATACATTAACATTTAGAGAAGAAAATTTTCAAATCAGTCAGACAATCATTAAACTAAGAGAGCCATCATCCTCTACCTTTATTTTCTGACCCAACTAATTATAATAAATAACATCCTAAAAAGGGTTAGATTAAAAAAAACTATGGATGATCCTACAAGCTTAGGTTGGCATGAGTCACAGCCTGTTGGACACAAGATGTTCCACCAATCAATTCTCAGCACTAAGAATAACATCCTTATTGCGAAGCAACAGTAACAAAAACTAGAAGCACATATTCGGAATGGCTATAATGACATGAGATGGGTTAAAAGAAATAGCATTAAACTAATTTACTATCACTAAAATTGGACCAAATCATTAACAATGAGTTTAGAAAACCTATACTTACAGGTGGTGTGAAAACCAAAGGATGAGCCTCATGCGGCACTCCATATCCAAATCGGCAATTTTCTCGAACAAAGCACGAACTGCACCTGCTACTACTGCAGGGAAGGCTCCAGGAAGAGCCTACGAACCAAAATATAGTAAAAAAGACTAATGTGAAGAAGGCATGACTCAAATGTGGACAAGCAAAGGATTTGCATCTAAATCAATAATAAATCTTAGGATTACCTTACAAAGGTCAATTATGACCAGCGTGTAGTATATTGGCTTGAAAGGGGGGTGTGGCAGCAAAAGTAACTGCACAGCAATAAATTTTGTAAGAAACATGTAGATCAATCTGACTCATATAATTGACTGCAAAAAGCACATTAGCCACAATGTACACAGTGAAGAAAAGAAATTTAATGATAAAGCTATGAATCTAGGTGAACCCTATGCAAACGACTCTAGGGGATTCTACCAGATGAATGTCTTGGGTCCATATAGAGGATACTGAAAACTGAAAGGTCACAAGTTATCAAGCCCAGAAAAAATCGGCACATGAGTTGGTCTGCATGATAATTGAATGAGGGCACCTACTTTACAGGTGCTGCGGCTTGACAATGTGCAAGCCAGTGCAATTGAAATTCCATTTTACACTCAAGCACCATGTAAGCACTAGAGCAATCCTAAGAATTTGGCTAACTACAAGTCTGAACTGAAAATAGAAGAGGCCAAAGTCAAAGAATTTAAACGATTAAGACCGAAAGATAAAAAGTTGACACATAGTAAAGATTGTCATAGCATGAATTCAATGAGCATATTTACATCTAGGGCAGCCTCATTCAGTGCAGTGTAGCAGAATCAAAGCAACAATCACTTTGTTACCCATGTGATCATACCTGCGAGAATATTGTCTCTGCCATAAGATACTCGTATCTGAAGGGAACAGGCAGACCAACCATGTATAAAGCACATTCCTTTCGACTAGCTTTGCACAAATCAAGAAACAAAAACAAGAAAAGTTAAGTTGAAAGGTCTCATCATGCAAGATGGCACATATGTAATAAAATTGGAGTATGAAAGTGCAAAAAACAATTGTCAACATAGATGAACTAAGCAAAAAAAAATATGATCTGCAAATAAATTAAACATCACGTCCATAGTATGCTATCAAGTCATATTTAGTCATGATGAATGAATGCAGTAAGTCCACAAATGCATTGAACATCATGGTTCACAAATTGGATCCCAGACAATTGCATAGAGCCACAACCTGCACGATTCTTGACATTCAGCAAATCATGAGGAGCGCTTGAAGCCCCATTTATTTCTTGAAGAGAAAAATTGGCAACTTGTAAATTACCTAGCTTACACAATACAGAAGCTATGTTGTCCATCTACAATAGCTGGTCAGATGTAATTTGCTCAAGAACCCCAGGCCTTTTAAGGAAAATCTATGCAATCTTCAAATGAAGAATCCATCCTACCTCAACATAATACAGAAGCTATGCTGACCTATCTATAGCTGGTTAGATGTAATTTAAGAACTTCAGGCCTTCTAAAGAAAGTCCATGCAATCTTCAAATGATGAATCCATCCTACCTCACCCCCCACTGCCCCCCCCCAACCCCGGTGGCCGAAAAAAAAAAAAAAAAAAGAAACCACTGCCCAAAAGATAAATAGATAAAAAATAACAAGAATAAGGAAATAAGAAAGCAAGGAATTAGCAACCAAAAGATCAACAGCATAATGATAATGATATTGGCATAATGCACCACCATCGTCTTTTTTTCATTTCTAAAACTGGTAAAGAGCACAGGGTTGAAAATCACCATCCATTAAAGTAGAACAACACATCAAGCAGATACTCTTCCACAACAAAGCGATCTATTGGTTGAAGATCCTGTCAGCAAAAGAGAAACTTATCAGCCTTGAGAATCAAGGAAGGACATAATGTTCACAAGTACGCGCCAAATCACTTGATACACTGATTTCATAATAGTGGATTATATTCAACGAGCAATAGAACGCCAAATCACTTACTACCCTATTTCGTATACCTAGCATTTTCCTAAGAAAAAAAAAAAAAAAAAAACATATTAAGTGAGAGAGCTTGCCATCAACCTTATTTGTTGTTGTTGTAAGATAAAAGAATACATTACAAAAAAGTTCATCTGCACAAATTAATACTTGTCAATGTCTACACTTTGACAAACCAAAATTCTCACACTACTAGACACCAAGTGAATTAACTAATTGTCCAAGCAATATCTAACCTTAAAATGAGTCTCCAGATTCTTTTCTTTAATTTATCGAAGTAAAAGAATATAACCCGAAGTTGATCTTTTACCTCAGTTTTGTCCTCGGGGAAAATATTAAGCCTCCGGATTCTTTGAGGATACATCAATTCTGCATCATGTTTCTGTTTCCCATAAGTGATAACAGAAAGCGTTGAAGGTGGATCAGGTTGTGGAGGGCAGCTGACAGAGCCAAAATCATGAGACTTTCCAGCAACAAGCTGAGCTTCAAATGAGAGGTGAGGTCTTGGAACTAGCAGCATAAAATAGAGAAAGAGCCATAAATTTGACACACGCTGAAATATATGAAAGCCAGCAATAGAGCAAAGACCATGACTGCACAGAAATATGGAAGTTTAACCTTACCACTGTTCAGTTTCCATCCATTGCTGGAAAGAATTTGAATACGATCCCACAGGTCCTCCAAGAAATCCTGACGATACATTGAAACAAACAAGCCGCATATTCAAGCTCATGACAACTATTACCAGGAAAAGATGCCTCTACTCATGATATGAACAAGAAAAATATATCATAAAGGGCAAATTACAACATATAAAATTTTCTTAAACCCATGTCCAAGAAAACAAGGACCTGGGAAATACTTGAGCATAAGCAATTTTTCCTGTACACCAGACATCACAGTAACTGAACCTGGGAATGGGTCCACAAGGTCAATGAGCTCAATGTTCTAAACTCTAGTGACACACGCTCATTGAGACACTTAGCCAAGATCTCCCCATTTTTTGAACCCTGGTACTACACGGAAGTTTTAGTCATCCCTAGATTCTTTTAATGACCATGTTGAATGCATATATGCTTTCTTTCCCAAGGCATAAGCAAGGTATTTGGCCCCAAATTTATGCCACTGTTGTACTTTTTTAGTTTTCTTTCTAAATAGCACAGTGCTGCAGGATCTGACATCTCTATTGCAAGCACTTTCAATAAAGATATTATTTTGAAACGGACAGGTGGAATAAGACTAAATTAGTGGCTATAAGAGGATTCGGTCTAAAGTGTAGAATAATATCGATGTTATCATAATCTGAGAGAATGGAAATCATATCATCACCTACATATGCTAGCAATGTGTTCTTGCCATTGCAACTACCATCCAAAGGATGCATGATACCCAAACCATTTAAGACTGCACTGCATGCCACCCGCTAATTGCTATTATTAATTTAGCTGAGGACTTAAAATTTCAATACCAGAAAAGTACAAACAAACAAGAGTTTGGAGAACTTACACAAAATTAGAATAATAGCATATATACGACAAAAGGAGGAAGAAGACCCAAGTTGGAAAAAGAGAAACTACACCTTTTCCTTGAGTCCTTCCTCATTCTCATCTTCATCCTCAAAAAACAACAGGCCATCATCGGATACATGCTTTCTAATGCTCAAATAAGCTTCTATTCCAACCATGACTCTCTCAATCTCCTCGGGCACTTGCTGCATGCACGAAAAGGTCACCATGGGAAGAAGTTGATGAGCTTTGCACTAGTCAGAGGATATAACTTCATATATAATTCAGGATATGCAAGAGAAAATACCTAGACTACTTTCTCAGTGCTTAAGATGCAAAACTGCTAAAGGAGCTTCCCCATATTTAACACCATTTCTCTTTTGACATAAAATCTATGTATAAGCTGAGAACATTGCCCTGCCCCGGCCCCATGATAGAAAAAGTTAAAAAAGGAAGGATTGCACATTGTGAAAAATTTCATTGCAGTCAACTTTAGAGCTCCCAGTTAAGCTGCTCAAAACAGAACCTCTGTAACTTCAGAAATTGAGATTATAAAAAGGAACTGCTTGAAACATATGAATAGTTCTGACACCTGGCCAATTTTAGCTACTCATGCAAGTTATAAAACCGATACATAAAGAGAACAACACTTAGCTAAATTCCAGCAGAAATAAAAGTTTAATATGTTGAATGTGGTTATGAAATGCCTTCCTACTCTTTCTGTAGGTCAGCCTAGATAGCTGTCATATTAAAAAAGATCAACGGAAAAGTACTGTGCAATAAAATATCCATAACATCAGTTTTCTGCCATAATAGAGTACCTCAAAGAGCTCCGCACCTCCCCATGGTAGGCAGGATAAGATACAAGTTATATAGAAGTCAGCACATGCCTGCCAAGAGGGATTCCCTTTCTCCTCATCGACGGTAGTTGCAGCTGATGATAATAAAGTCTCAAAAACCACTACGATTGAACTTGGTTGTAGGACCTTACTACACATCTATACAAAATAAGTCAGTAAAGAAATTATATCACTGGACAAGAATGCAATAGAAACATGAGGCAACAAGATTAAAACAATAATCAATAAAAGGTTTCCCATTAACATACGATAACAGTCAGAAACCGCATCAATATACGCATTCTATTGCAGTCTTCAGAATCCAAAGCATCCTGCATGTAGATGATACCAAGTGAAGAGATTATTCAACAAAGTAACACTAAAAAATCTTAAAATATGCGCATGCAAGGAAAAAAAAAACAATGTTTAAGACTAAGCTAGAATTTCTTCCCACCCAAATAAAGCAAATTGAACTTGCGTACCTGAAAATTGGTGTGGGTTGTATCGACTAATTCTTTTACGAAGTCCTCGTTTGCCAAGTTCAGCAAACCAACCTAGGAGAAAAAGGAAAAAGAAGAGGGCAGGGAGTTCATTAAAAGCAGTCACTATTCTGGACAAGCAGAAGTATCATAGCAGCATTCGCAAGATAAATTGCAGAGACCACTTCTCGGGGTTACATGCAGAAAGTTTGCTGAAAATTTGATAATTAGGCTCAACCAAGTCAACAAACTGAAGCATCATAGCAGCATATGCAAAATAAAATTGCAACTACCACTTTTCAGCTTACAGGCAGAAAATTTGCTGATAATTTGATAGTTAGGCTCAATCAAGCCTACAACTTCTATTGGCAGCGAATGGATCAGGTATGCGCAAAGGGGGCACAAACAGTTTAGATTATCCAAAACCAACTTACACTCATGAATTAAAAAATTACATCAGTTTACAATAAGTTAGCCCTTGCTATATGCAAAAAACATATGCTAACTTATTGTGGCTATAGTTCTGCAGGATGTCTTTCTGTTTCTTGTAAAAAATTTCCAGACTGTACTAAGATTCTTTGACAAGAGACTTGCTCTCAAGTGCATAGAAGACTGTCTACCAAGCAATCGGAAATTCGTCAACATCATATTGAGTCTGCATGCTGTGAGCACTGCCACTCGATCACAGCTAGGCACACATGCTTCTTCTGATTGCCTCGATGCTTCTACCGGCAGACGCTTTAACTAATAAGGAGGCAACCTTAAATCACTACTCTGGCCATGAAAAGGAATGTTGCTAAATGTGTTTCGACACAATCGGCAATGCTTACTTCAAATCTCCAACACTCCATCACAGAACGGCACATGCATATATCTATAAACTAATCATTCAATTGAAGCCGAAGAGACAACGCAGGAATGTCGAAAGATACCATACCACGGTGCCGTAGAAAGGAATCTTGTGCGGCAACTGCTCGGCGCATTGCAGAAGAAACTGTCAAGACGAGAAGCAACAAAAAAAGAGGAAAAAAAAAAGAAAAGGCATGAGCACATCCGAAATGACTAGACGCAATTAGCAAAAGCACAAAGGCGGGCGAGCTGAAATTACGGAAAGAATGTCGCTCCCGGAATGATCCAGCTCCCTCCGAAGAGCGCCGTAGCACGTCTCCTGCGAATTCGAAGGCCGTCAATCGAGCGAAAGCGAAACGCGACTCCCTACCTACCTGCCTACCTACGGTTAGGGTTTCTCTAACTTCTCCGACATGGAAATGCGCAGCGAAATGAAGGAGGAGGGGGAAGAGAGAGAGAGAGAGAGAGATGAGGTTACGATGTGCTCTTTGGGATCGGAGCTGTTGTACTCCGGGCACTTGTCGCCGATCCGGAGGAGGAGGCTTTTCCAGCTGCTCATTTTCTCGCTCGCCCCTGAACCTCGCGCGCACAGAGAAACGGTCGGAGCCGAGATTGGGATTGAATCGACTGAGCAGAGAGCGAAAAAGAAAGAGAGTTAGAGGAGGGGATTTGAAGGGTTTATGGCCTAAGAACGAGCATGGAGGAGGTGAACGTTGTTGTGGGTGGCTTTGAGCCCTAATTTGGGCGACCCGGCCCAGTAAAAAAAACCCATCAAAGTCGCGGGTTTTTCTTTCTTTCTCTCTCTCTCTCTCTCTCTCTCTTTTAATGTGATTCGGCTTATTTTAATCTTCATCCTTCTTTTTTGTTTTTTCGTATAAAGGTTTTAATTTATGACGTGAAACTCGATCAAAACCAACTGTAAATAGTAATCACTCCATATACTATGCCAATCGAACCTTGTCTAGTGCTCAGTTGAATTATTCAACAACAGAAAATGAACTTTTGGTGGGAGTTTTTATTTTTGATAAATTTCTTTCTTATTTAATTGGGTCAAAAGTTGTAATTTATTCTGATCACTCTACTCTTAAATATCTGCTTGAAAAGAAAGAATGAAAACTCCAGTCGATCGAGTGGATTCTATTGCTGCAATAATTTGATTGGAAATCAAAGATAAGAAGGGGACTGAAAATCTAATTGCGGAACACTTATCAAGAATTCCGAATTTAAAGGAATAGATAAGACCAATTTTGGAAGAGTTCCCTGATGAGATTTTTTTTTTCCATCAAATCCACAAAAATTCCCAAGTACATTGACTTTGTAAATTATTAGGAAAGTAACGTTCTTCCTCTTGAATTATCATATCAACAGAAAAATATTCTTTTCTGATGTTAAAAATTGTTTTTGGGGAAAACCTTTCTTGTTTAAAGTATATGCAAACTAGGTCATATAGACGAAGAGAGAGCAAGCATTCACGACAGAGGCAAGTGTCCATTATGGTGCTACCGAAAGTGCAGCTAAGATCTTACAATTTAGATTTTATTGGCCCATATTTTTAAAGATGCATACTCCTACGTAGCTTCACATGATAGGTATCAAAGAATTGTAAATATTTCAAGGAAAATGAGATGCCTTTAAACAACATTATCATATTTGAATTATTTTATGTTTGGAGTATTGATTTCATGGGACCCTTTACACCTTCTTATGGGAATTTATACATTTTAGTGATTGTAGAGTATATGTCTAAGTGGGTAGAAACTGTAGTATTGCCCACAAATAATGCTAAGATTGTTGTCAAATTCTTGGAAAAAAAATATTTTTATCCGATTCGGCACTCCTAAGGCAATTATAAGTGATAGAGGGACACATTTTTGCAACAAACAATTTGAAATACTTTTGAGTAAGTACGAAGTCACGCATAAGATTGCAACCCCTTATTATCCTTAGACTAGTGGTTAAGTAGAGGTTTTAAATAAGAAAATTAAGAGAATTACAAAAAAAAGTGAATGTCTCTAGGAAAGATTGGTCAATGAAACTTGATGATGCACTTTGGGCATATAAGACAGTATTCAAAACTCCAATTAGGATGTCTCATTTTAGGTTAGTGTTTCGGAAGGTTTGTCACTTACCGGTGAAATTGGAGCATAAGCATATTGGGCATTAAGATTTATGAATTTTGACATGCAGTCTATATGTGAAGAAAAATTATTATAATTGAATGAATTGGAAGAATTTCGCAATGAGGCCTATGAAAATTATAAGTTGTACAAAGAGTGTACAAAAAGATAGCATGACAAAAACATATTCAAAAAAGAGTTCAAAATTGGTTAAATAGTTTTACTCTATAACTCTCATTTTAAACTTTTTTTTAGGAAAATTACGGTCTCGATGGTCTGATCCTTTCAAAGTCATATGCGCATGACACCGATGGCACATTCAAGGTGAACAGTCAACATTTGAAGCCCTATTTTGAAGGTGGTTACAACAAGTAGAACCATTGAAATTCATCTTCTAAAATAGCAACATCTGAGATAATTTGGCTAAAAACTATAAAGCAAGTGCTTCTTGAGACGCAACCCAAGCATTTTCATTATGTTCCTTCATTTATTTTTTAAGTTTGCTTTTTGCAAAAAAAAAAATAATAATTAATTTTCTCTGTTTCATCTAGGCTAATTTTCATTTTTTTAAGGGACTATGTTCCAAGAGTTTAGTCATCAAGGCTATCTATGGACACATCCTATGACAATGGGAGTTTTCTTGTTTTTATTTTGCTTTTTCACATCGAGGATAATGCTTCATTTAAGTTTGGGGAGAGACAAATTTTTTTGCTAAATCTATTTTTTTTTTATCATGATTGCATTCCTTGTTGATATTTGCGATTCTTACAAAAATTTAAATTTTATTTGAATTTGCAACCGACGTGTGAGTTAATTTTAATTATGATTATGTTAATCCACTTACTGAGTACTAAAAGTCCTAAATTTTTTACTGTAAATCTAAAGAACATTCATGTGAAGTATGTGATTTTCTTGGATCTCACCCAAATCTTACAATTTGTTTGATTTTCTCTTGACGTGAAATCCTAAATTACATCTAACTGAGAAAATGATTTAGGCAATTTTTGGGTCGATTGAGCCTTTCAAGCCAATCCTGTTTATTTATCCCTAATAATCCAGTTGAGTGTTAATTATTATCCAATTTTTCATTGACACCCATATATGTTTAGCCTAGCTTTTATCAAATTATATATTTGTCCTATGCCCCATGAACACGTTCATTTTTTTTTTTTTTATAAAAGTTCATTCGAGCCTAATAGCAATTTGAGAGGAAGGATGTAGCATGAAAAAGAAAATAATTAATTGCCATGATTGTTTGGAGTGTATCATTAGAAAAAAAAAATTACTTTTATGGTTCCCTATCCAACTTTCAATTGAGTGAACCTTTTGGATATTTATGGCGTGTTTGGTAACGTTTCTGTTCCGAGAACAATTTTTGAATAAAAATAGTTTTTTTTGTTTATGTTCCAGGGAACAATTTCTGAGTATAAGAACGCGATTGGTAACTGCAAAAAAATTATACTTCGGGAATAGAAATGCGTTTGGTAAACTTGTATAATTTTTTTGTTTCTTTTAATTTTTTTAATAGTTTTATTATATTGTTCCTTTTTTTTTTTCTTCTTTCTTCCTTTTGGTTGGTCACCGGCCTCGGCCATGGCCAACGAGGGTTGGCAACTCGCCGGCCCCGGCGAGGCGAGCTCGTCCGGCCACCGGCGAGACTTAGTCTCGTTGGGCCACCGCCGGGTGATGCCCCGACGAGACCGAGCCTCGGCCGGTGGCCGGGCGAGCTCGGCCTCACTAGATCCAGGCGAGCTCGAGCTCGCCCAGCCAAGGCGAGGCTGAGCCTCGCCGATGACCTCACTTAGCCACCGAGGCCATCGGTGAGGCTCAGCCTCACCCAGGTGGCGTGAGGTCGGCCTCGCCGGGGGCCGGCGACGCACCGGCGAGATCGCTGGCCAAAGGAAGAAGAAGGAAAGAAAAAAGAAGTGTTTCTCAAAATTGTTCCCAGGAATAAGAAACAAGTTTTTTCTACTTCTTGTTTCTATTCAAAATCCATTCCCAATAACAAAAAAATATAATTTTTGTTCCCGGAAACAAAAGTGTAAATAAACGCATTTTCTATTCTTTTTTTGTTCCCCAGAACAAAAGAACAGAAATTTTTGTTTCGGAGAACAAAAATAAAAATAAACAAATAGGCCCTTAATGGGTTGGAAATTTTCATATTATGTTAGGAGGGACTTTGGGAGGAACCCCACCATAAAGCAATTATAAAAAAAGAAGAGCAATGAAAAAAATAAGAAAAATAAAGGAAATATGATATGTGGTGGTAGATAATAATAGAGTTATCGTACCTATTTTAGGTAACAAATATGATACTTTATAATGCAATATTCGTTAAAAAATATTTGGATTTTCTTCTATTTACTCAAATCGTCATTGTTTATGCAGAATAATGGGATATGGATAAAATAAGGAAAAAAGGGCAAAGAGAAGGAAAGGAAAATTCTCTGATTCAAGAATTCAAATTACAAAGCGTTGGAAGATGGAAACCAAATCAAGGGTTATGCAATTTATTTCCTAATTTCACGTGGAAAAAATAAACAATTGTATTGCGTTAGGATTCTTGAATATATCCTATAAATAGGATAATATAGATAGTTTTTTTTTTTAGATTGCTTTTCATTGTTTCGAGAGTTTTTCGAACATTTTGGAAAGACAAAGTGGTCACATAATTCTATTCTTTAATTTAAGATGTTGAGTTTAATTTATATTTGGGAAAAGACCACCAAAAACCCTAAATTTTGCCCAAAGTGACAAATTTACTCTAAACATTTTTTTTTGTGACATGAAAAGTCCCAAACTCTGTTAATCATGATACATTTATCGTAAACTTTTTTCCGCGATACAAAAAACCCTGAACTTGTATCAATGTGACACATTTACCATAAATTATAGGGTATAGGGAAGATAGAAGAGGAAAAAAGGAAAAAAAGAAAAAAGAAAAAGGAAAAACATAAATAATAAGACGAAAATGCCCTTAGTGGGGTAAATGTGTCACACGGTTAGCAAATTTGAGATTTTTCATGTCAAAAAAAAAAGTTTGGGGTAAATTTGTCACTTTGGGTAAAGTTTGAGATTTTTTTTTGGTCTTTTCCCTTTATATTTTCATTATTTTTCTACTATGTTCTAATTTTCATTTGTTAGGGCTACAATGTAGCCTAACCATGATGACGTTAATTTCATGATTTTTATGTGTACAAGTAATTTCATTCATATGAATTATATATTATTATACTTAACGCTTTTAAGTGACCGGCCACTACTTGAATGATCTGATGCGTATGTTCGAGATTGAAAAGTGATAATATATAATTGCTCCTTATAATATATAACAATGAATTAAACGTGAATTGAGACATACCGCATTATTTGTGTAGCTTTCAGTGATAAGATGATCTAAAAAATTCATTGTAACCCGGGAATATTAATATATTTTAATGCACCCGTTTTTATTTAAATTTGCATAGAGATATAGTGGATTAATAAACTGAGTATATTTGCTATACCTAGAAATATGATAGTGAATATATTAAGAAATTCCGCTATCACGTGTTTGATATCGTTTCTGTACTCATAATAATACGAAATTCATATCTAGTAGTCGGATGCTCTAACATATTAATCTGATCGATTTAATGCATTTAGTTTCCATATTTTGCTTTTAAGATTTTTAATTTTAATTTATTCTCAATTCTATTTTAATTAGTTAGATAAATTTTAGAATTGATCTATTTTTTGGAATCTCAATATCCGTGGGACGATACCCTTTCTCATCATTATATTACTTGTTCGACACATTTACTTGCATTTAAAATTTTACAAACAAGTTTTTTGTGTAGTATAGTGGTGAGTATTCCCACTTGTCACGTGGGCAACTCGGGTTCGATCCTCAACATGAGAATATAGTACCTAGAAAATACTACCGTCATTATCCGAATCACTTCAACTAGGGTTGTCACTTTCTATTTTAAAATATAATTACCAATTATACATATCATTCGGGGGATGGGCCGGGCCCGGGCGTGGAAGCCGCTGCCAAGGCCCAAATGGTTGATTGGGCTAAGCACTAAAATTGACCAGGCCTAGAATTTTGGACAGGCCCGCCTATTATCTTGCCCAAGCCTCTTATAATTCGCCGGGCGGGCCCGTGGACCACCGTGCCCACGATCAGGTCTATCACACAAAAGTCGGCTTTTACGTGACGTAACAACCCCGATCAGAAAAAAGCCTTTATTCACATTCCAATTTGTCATTCGAACTCGGACGCCCCGTGAGACTCGTCCTCAAACTGCCAAGCCTTCCCTGCCTCGTGACTCAGTTGCAACTCCGTGCCCAAAGTAGATCAACAAGCCGAGATCTGGATCAAAGTTGCAGGACAGAAGGCTCGCGTTTCCCAATGTACGGGAAAAGTCGGCAGCAAAATACCCCCCCCCCCCCCCCCCCCCCCCCCCGAAACTTCAGAATTTCCTCCTTGCGAAACGAGAAGATAGAAAGGGGTACAACCAAACGCGATCCACTTATTCACGAGCAAGGGGCAGCAGCATTTACATCTGGGGAAAAACTGGCAACGTTGCCCAAAGCAAGGGAGTGTGGCTCCCGTGAATCCTGTGCCCACATTTTCAGCCAGCAGTTACTGCTGTCTGCTGAGGCATGTGAAGGGTAGGGCCTCCGAAGAGGACAGGCATGTGACTGGAAAGTGGAACATGTGGGGATGGGGCCATGTATTATCCCCATTGTCGGTAGATGCACATGGAGGATGAGCTCAAGGACGGTTTAATGAATGACCTTTTTCCCTCGATGGTTTTCGCTAATGTCGATGATGTACGAATGTCGCTTTCCGTGGTACCTATCGAGTATGTATAACGTGAGGTTTTTAGACCGGATATCGCGTGAGATGTCAAGTTAAGGCCCGGGGGGGCGGGGGGTTGGTGTTGCAAATGAGAACTTAAATCGGTTCTTTGAGGTAGGACTAGTCTAATTATCACGGCCTTTTCCGTACAAAAAAGTGCAGGGGTGTCATAAGTTTGAAAGCTCGAGAGGGAGAGTGCGCTTTGGCGAAATACACGGCACTGCGTTTTGCAAGATGGCCACTGAGATTGGAGTGAATAGCTTGATGACGTTACCGCCAGTTTAAGCTTGACATCTTTGAGGGGTAGAGTGCGCTTAAGGTTTTCAGCAAATTTTTTATCAAGCGGATTGTCATAGTCAGTGATTTAAATGACAGAAAACCAGTTAAATATTTTTTCAAACTGACGAATGCGAGGAACATTACAACAGGACAAATATAAGCATCTCAAACTGATGTTATCTTGCTGCTGCTCTTCTTCTTTTTTTCTATGCATTCCTGTGATCATCTTTCTTGGAATAAACTAAGCCTCAAGGAACTTCCTTAGGAAGAGATGTGATCAAGGAACAATTCAGTTGACTCATGCACCAGCGGATAAATTAATGTCATGTGCCAAGAGGGAAAAATTTTTGTTAGCAGCTGCAGACGGATGACTGTCAGCAATGTTGTTGAGAGCAACAGTAAAAGCTCAACAAGTGGAGGCAACAATATCAACAGTACCAGCTGAACATGCCTATAAATACACTCGTTCCCTTTCTCTAATGTATCATTATCCTTCTCAGTTTTCCGCTTCTACTTTCTCTCTGTACAATCTCTAACCTGAAACGATGGCTAAAGCACAAAGCATCCTCCTCCTGTGCGTTGCACTCCTGCTTGTTCTAGCACAAGAAAATGAGGTGACCGAAACTGCACAAATTTCCAATTTTTTGTTCACTTTGGATTTGTGAACCAACATTGAACACTCCCATGAACTGAAGTAAATAAGAAAATTTCCCAAGTCTTAGCGATTGCACCATTATGCAGGTCTTTGGCTCCACGGAGTCGGTTCCGGAGTTTGACGTACAAGCAAGGAAAGGCAGCCATCAGACGGTGAGTGACTCTGTCTTATCATGTAATCACCGTCGTGTTTCTGCTAGGTTCATGAAAGATAAAAAAGGATCTGACCAATTTCGAATGGCTTGGTATATATTTGCAGTATGGTACCACTCAAGGCAGTCTTAAGCCACAAGGTTGGTCAATTTTTTTCTTTTTCTTTCACATTTTCCAGTTCCATTTCTCATTGTTCTGCTCCTGTAGCAGGACTTTCTCGTGAAAGTCTTGCACAGATCCTGGTTCCGTAAATGTGGTAATTTTTTGGTGCTGGCCATGACCGGGACTTAAGCGTGTGTTTTTTTTTGTAATTTTTGTGTAGATTGCGGTCCAAGATGCACGTCTAGATGCTCAGCAACGTCATTCAAGAAGCCGTGCATGTTCTTCTGCCAAAAATGCTGTGCCAAATGCTTGTGTGTTCCTGCTGGAACCTATGGGAATAAGCAAACTTGCCCTTGCTATAACAACTGGAAGACCAAGAGAGGAGGCCCGAAATGTCCCTGAACATTACATGTTCCTTCGATTATATTCCTAACCAATCATTTTGGTAATTTCTAGTAACCGGCTACAGCCACGATTAGGAGGAAGAAGAAGAAAAAGAAGAAGAAAGGCAGAGCTACATTGCCTTTGTGCTCTTTAATTCATTCCAAGTTGTATGTGCCCAAGTTTCTCAGAAGTACTACTGGTCTATTTCTGCAGTTGACGTCTCCTACTCTTGAGTCCTCAATACTTACTAACATGAATCACGCCTGAGTGTGATATGTTTGTTGTTTGTTTTTTGCGCTGTCGATATCAAACCAGCTTTCACAATACCCTTTCACGATTGCATAGAGAAATGACATTTGCTTAATCGAGATATAGGACTTACAATGCACAAAGATCATGCTAAACTAAACTTTATATGATAGTAGTTGCGATTCTCGAAATAGGGTTTGGAATATGGCGAGCTCATTGGATAATCAAATACTTAAAAAGCATTATGATACATTAATAAAATGAAAAGGGGGCACAAGGTTTTTGGTCTTCGATCGTTAAATTCACTACAGCAATAATAGATTTGGTTCTGAGTTCCTGTAATTTAACCAAAGATACGCATTCTGGATTTTGTGCACCACCAACAAAAGCACTAACAATCATCTGGATCACTTGTTTCCATCCTGGCTTTAGATAAAAGGAGAAAGAAAAATTGATTTGTCCTGGTTCCTGAATCTTTCACTTATGTTCGAATCATTCTGCAGTCTCATGCATTGCCTTTCAAGTGACTGCAGTGAGTTCAAATCCTTCTCTATTCGTTGCGTGACATGTAGTATAAGCTTATCGTTAAGATGAAATGGGCTGAGGGACATTTAGTGATGTGCCAGCGTCCATAAAAAAGTCTACGGGATGATTACCAACGCGGCGTAAGATTCATAAGATCCATGCAAAGCCCATTGCTTTGGGGATCAAAAGCATCTCGGAATTTTGTCTCTGTTTTCTGGAAAGAAAGAAAAATCATTGGGTTCACTGTGAATGAAAGCCCTGCTAATCACAAGTATCACTAATCCCAAATCTCATAGCTCATACAGAGACCTAGTTGTCACAGACTCGACTAATACCTCAATGTCAAATTTCATACTTCACAGTGTGAGAAAGACCAAAAAGACCAAGTCCTGATCTCGGTGTAAGCATCGCACGAACCTTGCGTAATGACTTCAAAAGTTTGTGCGCATTTTCGAAACCCTTTAGGCCATTCTCTACATGTAGGCTCAGGTCACTTAACATGGAAGGTTATTCTTTCATAGAATAAAAGCAAAGACGATGCAAAGAATGAACTAATGGCGTGCTTCGAGAATTCTGAATAGCTTATCAGAAACAGATAAACTCGCTAAGACCAGAATAACAATGCTAATTCTATTAAGTAGTCATGACAAGGATTGGTTTCAACCCAATGCTTCTTTCTTCATCATCATCATTCAGGCTCATTACCCTCTGGTGTATGCCATCGATAATTGCAACTCAAGAGATAAAACAATCACCACAATCAGATCGATCTGGATTCTGGATGAAATTCACAAACTTGACAATGACGTCTCCATTTCAGATGAGTATAAAGACCGACTGTTTATTTGCCTAAGAGTGCACCATTCCATCATCCAGATTGAAAATAACTAGTTCCTTCTTCAGGAGATACAGATTCTATGAATGATTAGACACACTTGTGAGCCAATGAAGTAATGCCAATTTACTATGGCAATTACAAAAGATCATACCCCCCAAGAAATGGAAATAAAAGCAATTTCAAGCCGTACACCCTATCAAAACCAAAATGAACACTACTTTTCTAATGGTAGAAAACAAGGAAACAGAATATTTGGTATATAATTATTTGACTTTTCAGGTATATACTTTACACAGAGCAAAATTGATCGATCGGATTCTGGCTGTATGAAAAGAGAACAAAAGTTTGACAGATGAAGAGTCAGAAGAGGGAGTCTGCAAATCATTGTCAGAAGCAGGCAGCATATATGGGAAAAATCCTTTAATGGGAGTTTTCTGTTTACAGTGTGGCTAAGTTAATATCTTACTTTCTACACATCCAAGCCGACACGGAGAAAAGAGGCCGATCTTGCCAGCACATCACCACACATCCGTTTTCTTCTTTGATCTTATACGCGTCACAATTGTATCCCTGCATCAACCTCTTCGCCTGCAACCTCCCGTAATAGCTCAATGGCACATTCCCGAATCCAGCCAAGTCAAGCCTCTGGATCCACTTGTCCAGCTTCTCGTGTCGTTCCTTCCTTTCAGCTCCCTCGCACGATACGATATTCTTGATTTCTTCCCCAAACAGCATTTTCTCCACCTTCAATCTCTCTAAGGATGTCCTCGACACCGTAGACTCCAAACAATCGAACAATGCTGCGTAAGAGTGCAAAGCTTCCACAAGCCGCTCCAATAGAGTCGACCCATTATGGTTCGAGTCTTGCTCTGTCACTACCATAACCTTTGGGGATAATCCCCACAAAGCATTGAGAAAATTATCCATTTTGACCGAAGCATTTATGGAAAGCGGGGACGATGTAGCTGAGTCGGTACTTGGGCTACTCCCATTTGCCAAGTCTTTCTCAAGTGGTTCACTCAGCGTGTTTTGGCTCATCAGTAAGACTCTGTGTGAGTTAGTTCCATTCATATTCTTGAATGGAAGAGGCGATCTTCTCCGGTGATTTTCATCGTCAAAGGCTAACAGGGAATGCAACTGAAGAACTGAGCTGATTGCCAGAGCCTCACCAGTCTTCACGCGCAATTTTTCAATCTCAAGATTCTCCAATTTGCTGACGATTGGATTAAACTGAAATGGAATATCCAATCTTTCTGCTTCTTCAGTCAAACTGCGGGCCATAAGATCTAAGACCTCTTTGTGCTGATGAATCCCTGTGATCCTGAGATGGGGCGGTCCTTCAGGCCGTTCATTCAAAGATTGAAGAAGCGCAATCCACTGTGTGGGTTCGGCTGCATTGAGATCAATAATATGAACCATCTTCTCCGACTCCATAGCTTCCAGTATAGATTGATTGGTGAGCACAAATGCTGACTTCAAGAAAGGAAACAGCTCGAAGTACAGCTTCCTGACAAGAAGTTCATCAGGCAGCAACGATATTTTCGTAGAATTAAGGGCCTTATGGAGGCCAGGCCACGACTTGAGTATCCGGTCAGCGAGCGCCTCTGTAAAGTACGCCGCAATCCGTTGCATAGTATCCCCATCAGGAGACGCAAGCTGAGAGATTTGCTCGAGGGCTATATTTGCATTCTCGAGGTTACCGTTGGCGACGTGATTCGCGCAAGCGAGCAACAAATGTATCAAGTACAAGCCCCGTTCCTCGGATTTTAGTTCCTTCAGCAACGAGTGCGGTGACCCAAAACCCGGCGAAAGCGACATCAGGGAACAGAACTGGAGAGAAGAGGATGTCACGGAGGAAGACCCGTCGTCTTGAAACATCGGCGTTACCGGTCAAAGACTCGAAAAGCCTCCGGTAATCGATGCAGGCGATGATTTTCCCGAAGAAGGCGACTCGGGGACAGTCCACTGAAAAATTCTAAGCAGTAAACTACTTCAGAGCAGGGCAGACCAGAAGCTGACACAGAGAGAGAGAGAGAGAGAGAGAGAGAGGGAAGAAGAAAGAAGGGAATTCAAGAAAATCAGCAGAGACGAGACGAGCAAACTCTATCCAGACCCATCAAGCCAATGTACCGCAACGGGCGACGAGAATGGCGAAGAACAGGTCAACCAACCGGAGAAGCTATGCCTCTAGATTAGAGCGATTCCCACCACCCAACAAGAGGGAGAAAGAAATTGGACCGACAGAATCCAGCGAACCCAAACAAGAAGCGAAACAGGGCGAGCGAAGAACAACTACAAATCTGGGCCAATCAAGCAAGACAGCGGGCACCCAAGAACGAAAGTAAAACGAACGGAAATCCTCACCAGGAGTTCGTAGTCCGTGAAGAGGAGCCGACTGAATTTGAAACCGCACGCGACTATCGAAGCCCGAGCTCTGTTTGCCCAGGAAAAGTACGGCTCGAAACGAACGACCTCACGCGGAGAGACAGGGGGGAGAGATCTGGTGGGGGTTCGATGGAGGAAAGCTCGGGCGAGATGCGGTGGTACTCGTGTTCGTTCGAATGGGGGGGCTCTCTTTCTCTCTTTTTTGGTTGGTTGCTTTTATGCTGGTTTAACGCGACACACAGCTTCGGGGTCACGTTGCTGTCGGACGAGTGCGGGTTGGGCCTGTTCTGGTTGTCGCTACTGGTTTCGGCTTTTGTCCTCCTCCCGCTCCCCTGTGGAATATGGAATTTTCCCCGAGCGCTGGGCCTGTTCCGTTTGTCGCTACCGGTCTTGGCTTTTGTCCCTCCTCCTCCTCCTCTACTGTGGAATATGGAATTTTCCCTCGGAAGCTCTCTCTCTCTCTCTCTCTCTCTCTCTCTCTCTCTCTCTCTCAGACCGTGCAAGAATATCATATTATTACTGAAATTTATGAATTTTCATTGCATTCTCGTGACACCAAAGAACTCACGAAGTTTGTCCAATGAAACACTCCAAAAACTGCCCTCTCGAGAAATGGTTCTGAACTATTAATCTCCCGCTGCCGAAAAAGGCGATTATGTAATTTTCCATGACAATGTCATAATTAACACGTGTGTATGGCGCGTGCCCGGCCGATGTCCTATTCCAACTTCCCACAATTAACTTGAACTTTTCGGCTCGATTTAAGACCGACCGACCCATCTAGCCGTCATAATCATACTTTAACTGCCTAATGTCAACTGCTGTGACGAATCGCTCTTTTTCTTCGTGCTGTCCGTGGGCGGGTATGGAAACTCAATTGCACTCAGCAAGATTTTCAGCGACGTTAGTTTCGAAACAGGGGTTTGGTTTGTCTCTCTCTCTCTCTCTCTACCTACCTTTCTTCATTACCTGTCTCTGCACAAGGCTGGCCCGGTGGGGAAGAAGACTTTTGACAATATTCCCATAGGCCGGATGGATCCAAACATGTCCGCACAAGGACAAAACGAGCGCAGTCATCTCTTTGTTTCCTAGCGCGGGGGAGCGTGGGGGAACTGGCGAGAAAGCTCTGGACGGAAGAGGAGCGGGCCCACCGCCGTCTGTCCCTTTCTCGAAGGAGGGGGTCATCGAGTCGTGCGACCTTACAATTGGTGCTATCTTCGCGCATTAAGACAAAGGGACAAGCAGGTTGCGCTACGGTCCAAAACCGGCGGGTACATTAATTATTAACCGGCCTTTTGCAGTGACTTAGGTGGCGAGTCCCGAGAAATGCCCCCGCCAGCGGGATTCAGACTTTCGGGGGGAGAATCATGTCATGAATTTCTTCTATGTTGGGTGGCTAGAGTTTTGGTGCAGGGGAGGTGGGTTTAGGTGGGAAGACCAATCGGAGACTGCCGCGTGTCTGTGTCCGTCTGTCTCTGTGTGCCCATTGTGGCCTCCAACTAATGGTCGTGCGCTTTGAACATCGACTCGCAAGCATGAGTCCTTTTCTGTCGCCCGAGCGTTTTTCTAGACACCACGTATTCAAAATATGGCAAAAAAGGACGAATGCGATGAGTTCGTGTCCTTCGAGTCCTGAATTGTGACTGAAAATCTTGAATTGGCAACCCGAAAGATCAATTTGAAAACCAGATTGCACTGCTGCCGGTGATGTACATGCGAAAAACCAAGATTGCAGAACCTGGGACTTGAAATTCACATGAGAAAGCAGATTCTCTGAGGGGATGTGCAACAAAGTCGATCGATACTACTATTTAGAACTTTGGCAGTACTTGTGCTCATGGAACACGAGAGGTTCCTCATTCCTGTCCAAGTTGTGCAAGGGCGACAGCGACCTTAGCGCCAACGAAGGCATTGTTCATCAACAGTGCAACGCCTAATATGGTCAAGAAAGGCACAAGAAGCAAGCATAGTATACAGGCATCTCGGGTTAAAAGTACATATCAAGTTGGAATAGAAGCCGAGGTATGCCCCAAGCATTTCTTGTTTTACGGTCAAAGTAAGCCGAAAATGAGAATCAATTAGTTCACGGGCACATGCGTGACAGAAAAAGGCAATGCTTGGTATATATTAAAGCTGAAAATGAGAATCAATGAAGCATAGTTGGTATTCGCATTCACAAGAAAGCAAAGGTTTCATCACTCCACTAAATTCCCACGCATCTTCTCAAGAAAAAAAGGGATGAGTACCCTAGCTAGCTATGTAGCACAGCCAATGGTGTTGCTTCTCATGGAAACTCTTCCGACAGGCAAATAGCTAACATGGTGAACGTCCACATCTAGACCATAGGCAGGACAAAATTCCATCTCAAACCATAGGCAAGAAGGGTTTAAACTAATCAAGTGCATCCCGGTACGGTCAAGCAGGGACAAAAAAAAACTGCAGAAAGGGACCTAGAGATTGTAATAGAGCCATCGTGATATTGTACTACATTGATTTCTGGACAATGTAACTTCCTATGCTCACCGTGGCGATGCACTCCGCCTATTCCTCCAGTAGTAAAGACAGAAATCTCAACTTCCGATAAAGATGCTAAGTGATTGAGGACAAAAAACATGGTTGCCGAAACAGTAGTTGCACATTTCCCCCTGAGGCCACCTAGCACAACTTAAATATGTGAAAACTAGATATAGAAAACAATGGCCGAAAGAAATATGCATTGCCAATCAAAAAATTCATTGTTAACTTTATGACTGTAAATACAAGTATGATTGCCGAAATCAAGTGTGGTTTTGTAGCAAAGATCTCACATGAAGAATTCCTTGATAAAATGGGAGAAAAACACCAGGAGATAATTCATCACTCTGATAGAATGCCAACAGAAATATGAGCAAACACTCAAAAGTTGCTTCACATGAGCAAAAGGGACCTTGGAAGCAATATTTGACTAATGATATACATGACATTTAACTATAGACAGATGGAACCATTTCTAGAAGAAAAGGCAAGTCATACAGCTGTTAACCAGAAATGACTGGAACTTTCACATGTAAAATTTTTTCAGCAACTAGACGCTGTGAAAATCGGACGGTGTGGTGTGTTACGACATTGGCGATGTTGAGCTGTCTTCGTAGGTCCTGTTCCAAGCTTAGCAAACTTCTTCAGTTCTTCCCTGCTAAGACCTGCTCAAACAAGCATCTATCAGGCTTAGTCTGGCTCTTGCATCATCATAGAATTACAAGGAGCCCCCACCTGTGATTGGCTTCAATTTACTAAAAGTTGAAAACAGCACGATGTTTCTGCAGCAACATTTAGAAAAACATGGTGAAAAAGAGAAAAAAGTGCTAGGGCTAGTTCCATCTGGAAAGCTGAGATAGGAGTTGCAATGGAAATCATGCTCCAGCCTACAATTGCTTGTTACTTGCAAGAGAAGGAACAGTCAAATCCTTTTTCCAAGGACATTAATAGAAAATATCTTAATGTTGTGAAATTCAGACAAATGAAGTGCTATAGTCTCACCCTAGCTCTGCTTCATACTTCAATAGAGCCAAAGATACATATACCCCAAAAGTCAGATAAACATTAACCCTTTTTGCTCTCTGAAGTTAATATTTAGGTGCTTTACTTTCCCCCCAAAACAAGGTTCATTAGTCATGAAAATATTGGTTCAAAGCCCATACTGGGCAGTGTGGCTAAAGAATAGAAGAAATAATGGGGTGCGTTGATGTCTCTATTCCATTTTGTATGGGAGATGCACACAGCATCAATCCCACGAAACTAAAGCAAACAGAAGCAGATATTAAGAACTCTCTTGCACTAGTTCACATTGTAAAAAGAGGTTACCCTTATGGTTCAAGCAATGCTAGAATGATACTGCATTTCATCGTCTGGTCTTTCTAGGCGGTTAAATTATGCAGATAAAACTTTCTCTGGCCAAGGGAAGTAGACATTTGAGGTCGGATAATATGGTGATGGTTTTATGTGATGGGCTTAAGGCCCGTCCGCCCATGTTGGGCCTAAAAGCCCGGCCCACAAGATTATGACCCATGGATGAAGGGGTACGTTCCTTTCTGTTGGAGGAATGTATATAAAAGGAGAAAGAGAGAGGGAGGAACACATCTGTTGGCATAACGTACGTACGTTCCTCTCCCTCTCTCCCTCCAAAAGAAAAACAAAACGCTAAAGGCGACGTTTTCTTCCCTTCAAGGCGAATTGGCGTCATCGGATCGAACGGGGCCAAATTCTCTTCCTCTTATCGGCGTTGGTGTTTAATCGTGGCTAACAAAGGTACGCTCGATTCCGTGGTGTGCTTTAGGATCGGTGATACATGTTTTTCCGGGCTTGTCTTCCGCATTCGTTTTAGGGGTTCGATTTGGTGTCGAATCCGGTTTTTGGGAATTCGACATTCCCAACATTGGTATCGAGCCCTAGTTCATGTTTTCCCGACCCCTTTGATGTTTTATGATTGATTTTTTGCGAAAATATTCGGCCGACACGGATCGGGGCGAGAAATCCCGACACCCGAGCACCGGTCATCCATTTTTCGAGTTTCCGTAAGTCGAAATCAATATCGAAGGCATAGGGTGAAAGAGCTCGTCGAGACGAGTCCGTCGACATGTCGACCACCGCCGGCGACGCCGCACGCGCCCACGCGCGGCCGAAGCCGCTGCGCGTGGGCGCCACGCGCGGCCGGCCGCTGCGCCGGGCGCCACGCGCCTGAAGCGCTGGCTCGGCCAGCGCGTGCGCCCACGCGCCGGTGACGGACCGGCACGTACGCGATGCCGCGGCCGCGAAACCGCACGCGCGCGGCCGGTCGCGAACCGAGCGCGTGCGCGTCACCGTGACGTCACGGTAACCGCCGGGATGATGTCATCGATGACGTCATTGCCGACGACCGTTGGACGGCCGGCAACCCGACCCGACGGCGACCCGACCCGACCCGCATCGAAGCTGGCGCAAGCCGCGCACGCACGTCGGATGACGTCGCGTGACGTCATCCCACGCATGCGCGCGGCACGTGCCGGTCGGTTCGTCCGACCCGGTCCGACCGGCCCGTCCGGTCCGACCGGCAAGCCCGACGACCGGTGACCGGCGTTGACCGTTGACCGACGATCGTTGACCGTTGACCGACGACCGTTGACCGTTGACCCGAAAAATTTTTTTTTTGTTTCTTTTTCAGTTATGTCTGTGTGGGTTAGAGGTAGTCCATTTTTTATTCTGCATTTGTTGCGTGAATCATGGAAAATTATGTATTTTCCATTTTGTTTATTGTGGATTATAAGTGATCCATTTTTAGTTCGCATTTGTTGCGGGAACTATGATGCGTTATGCACGGATACCTGCAATCTCGAGAACGGACGAAGGAAAAGCAAGACTTAAAAGGCTGATGACAGAGTTAGCTGATTATCGGTGGCATGACGGTGATTTAATATCACACGTGGTCAGGGTCAATCAGATGATACGGAAATCATACGTAATGGTTATCTTATGCCGGATTTTGAGAAGGTGCCGGCTTTGATGAACACTCTTCCACCTAAATGGCAAGCAGTGTTAGATCGGCTATGGGAGGTCAACGTGGTCCGGGTTATAGGAGGCTAATGGTAGCTTTTGTTAGAGAGTACTATAGGATTGAGTTAACCAAAACTTCAACCCTTAGATTGAGCTCCACATGGCGTAGAGTGAATGCGCCTTGGAGGCGACATGAAAACTCTCCAAAAGTTTTTTCCATGGTTGGCAAATGTGCCTTCAAATTTCTCGCGATATTTTGACCGATAGATTAGAAGGGACATTCCCTATTTATTTCTTAGATTAGTTTGAGATGTTTTTTAAGTGTGAATATCTCTTTCTATGTTGATATTTCTTCTTTGAATATATTACTTACTGTAATTGATTGTTGTATTATGTGAAAGCATTATTATTCTATTGGATGTTAGATATTATTTGCTTTTGTTATTGTTGACTACTGTGGGTAGATCATAGAAGTTTTTGTAACTTCATAGAATTTATTTTGCATAAGACAATTATATTAATAATAGTTTTAAGTTAGGATTTTTGGAGGATGATTGGAAACGTAGTGACCTTTTGATTCGAAACCTTACTTGAAATTATTCATTGATATGATGGGTGCGTGCAAAGTGGATGCATAAATGATAGGCATTAATTATTCGTGCATATATGTCTCGATGTGTTCGGATCGATGGTTTCAAAGCAACTAAGAACGTAATTGCGATATGAACGGCAACAATTGTGAAATATTGAATATTAAGATTCAATATGTGCTGGAAAAGCAAGAAGCACTAGCAGCTCTTGACCATATTATGGAAGATCTTGAGGATGCTGTGCGCCACCTTGAGCTGGTAGAGGACCGCTTAACGGCATGTGAGCCGAAAATAGATATTTGCAATGCTGGTTCTAGCTCAGAAAGGGCTTTGAGCTCTAAGCGCAAGCGTATTGATTCGTTCAATATGTGGGAATGCAAAGGATCAAGTCCTTATTGCAAGAGATCAAGAGTTAACCAACACAAGAGAGGAAAACGTCCTCAAGTGAAGAAAATGTCAAGGGTGAGATGTTACAATTGTGACAAGACAGGTCACTATGCTCGCGACTGTCGTGAGCCAAAGAAGGTAAACACCTCTTGTACATTTGAGAACTTTGCTTATGTGTCAATTGTATTATTGGCTGAATCCAATCCTTTGTGGACTGTAGATTCAGGAGCGACAGACCATGTAGCGAAGGATAGAGAATCTTTTGTGGAATTCCGACGATACCAACTGGAACTAAGTGGATCTATGTGGGAAATAACTCCAGAGCTGAAGTTAAAGGGATTGGCACCTGCCAATTGAACATGCGTGGTGGACGCACCCTGTTCCTACATGATATTCTATATGCTCCGGAGATTCATCGAAATTTAAGTGTCTGTTTTGATGTTGATTAAGCTTGGTTTTAGTGTGAACTTCCATAATAGCGGTGTAGATTTGTATTTGTATACAAACTACTATTGTTGTGGTCACACTGGATGGTTTTATTGTACTTGAATGTTGACTGTGGTGATGTCAATATTTATTATTCCCTTTTTCACGTCTTCCACTTTATATGATAATGATGTGATTATGTGGCATGTTAGACTTGGTCATATTGACCAACAACGTATGAATAGACTAGCCAAAGAGGGCTTGTTGGGCAACATTGAAAAAGTCGATTTGCCCATATGTAAGCATTGCCTAGAAGGGAAAACGACAAGGAAACCATTTGGAAAAGGTAAAAGAGCTGAATTTCCTCTGCATTTAATCCATTCTGACGTTTGTGGTTCAATGAATGTGAGAGGAAGGCATGGGGCTGTTTATTTCATCACTTTTATAGATGATAATACTCGATTCGGATATGTCTATTTGATTTCTCATAAATCTGAAGCTTTGAGTTGTTTCAAAAGGTTTATGAACTTGGAAGAAAATCAATTAGACAAGAAAATAAAAGCATTGAGATCGATCGAGGTCGAGAATATTTATCGATGAGTTCAGAAAATTATGTGGTGAAAAAGGAATAGAAAGACAGTTGTCTATTCCATATACTCCTCAACAAAATGGTGTTGCGAGAGAGAAAAACGAGAACCCTATTGAAAATGGTTAGGTCCATGATGGCGCATGCTAACTTACATATCACTTTTTGGAGTGATGCGTTGTTAAGCTGCCTATATACTTAACCGGGTGCCTTCCAAATCGAGTTACTTCCACTCCATATGAGTTATGGACGGGTAGAAAACCGGACTTAAGTTTTCTTAAGCCATGGGTTTGTGCTGCCTATACTCATGAGTCCTCTCACAAGCTTGGGAAATTGGGTCCCAGATGAAAGAAGAGTATTTTCATGAGATACTCAGAACACTCAAAAGGGTATGTGTTCATAGGTGAGCAGGAAAGTGGGAGTATAACTGAATTTGAATCACGGGATGTCACATTCTTAGAGAATGAATTTCCTAAGAAGGGCGAAATAGGGGAAGATTACTCCCTATTTGAAACCTTGGATCAAGATAATGATATTAGTGGAGTTCGTCCAAGTGGGACTAATATGAGAAGTGATGAATTGAATTCAACTCATTCTCAATTGCAACCACATGATAAGATGACGTCATGATTATCTAATCCTAGTGGGAGCATAATGGGAAATGATGTGCTAAGTATACAATCTCCCATACGGCGAACAAGTCGCCAAAGTATTCCCCGTCGACGTTTTGACATTGAAGGGGAAACTTTTATGATTGCTCCACAAGATGAGAATGAGCCAAGAAATATTAATGAGGCTCTAAATTGCCCTAGTAAGGAAAAATGGATTCATGCAATGGAAGAGGGGAGTCAATGAAGTCAAATCATGTTTGGGAACTGGTTGATCTTCCAAAAGGACACAAAGCTATTGGGAACAAGTATGTTCTCAAAATAAAGCGAAAAGCTGATGGCTCGATAGAAAGGCATAAGGCTCACCTTGTGGCGAAGGGGTATAATCAACAGGAAGGAATTGATTATGAAGAAACATTTTCTCCGTAGTGAGATTTACCTCGATTCGCATTATTCTGGCAATAGTGGCTAGTATGGATCTTGAGTTACATGAAACGGATGTAAAGACTGCTTTCCTCAATGGAGAATTAGAGGAAGAAATATATACGGAACAACCTGCTGGTTTCATAGTGAAAGGCCAAGAAGAAAATGTATGTCGACTTTTGAGGTCGATATATGGCCTTAAGCAGTCATCGAGACAATGGTATATACGTTTTCATAATACCATAATGGCATATGATTTTACAATAATAGATGAGGATCATTGTATATATATCAAAAGATCCAAGGATCAATTTGTGATCATATCATTATATGTTGATGATAAACTAATTGCCGGAAGCAATATGGAGCTTGTCAATACTGTCAAGAGTTGGTTGTCTTCCAACTTTGAGATGAAGGATATGGGTGAGGCTGTATACATTCTTGGAGTTAAGATTTCAAGAGATCGTTTGAAGAGATCGTTGTCTCTTTCGCAAGAAACATATATAAACAAGGTTCTTGAACGATTTCGTATGCAAGATTGTAAACCCATAGACACTCCTATTGCAAAAGGTGAAGGATTGAGCCATAAACTGTGTCCAAGGACTCCACAAGAGAAGGAACAAATGAAACATGTTCCTTATGCTAGTGCTGTTGGGAGCTTGATGTACGCTATAATGTGTACAAGACCTGACATATGTTTTGTAGTTGGAATGGTGAGCATATACCAATCCAATCCAGGTCAAGCACGTTGGAAAGCCGTTAAATGAATACTAAGGTATCTAAAGGGGACTGCTGATTATACGCTGAGTTATTATGGAAAGGATCTGCGACTCTAAGGCTATTCGATCTTGATTGGAGAGGAGATTTAGATGAAAGAAAATCTACCTGCGGGTTTGTTTTCTTACCGAATAATGGCACCATATGTTGGAGCAAAGTAAGAAACAAAAGTGTATAGCCTTGTCCACGATGGGGCGAGTTCGTGGCATTATCAGCAGCAATATAAGAAGATGTTTGGCTTAAGAGATTATTGGATCATTTAGGTGTTATTAGAAGTGCTGCAGATTCATTGTTGGTTAACTGTGATAGCCAAGTAGCAAAAGCATACACCAAAGATCCAAAATATCATGGCAAGACCAAACATATAGATACCAAGTATAATTTTGTCAAAGATATGGTTGCACGAAATGATGCGAACTTACATAGAATGGTAGCAGATCCTATGACAAAGCCAATACCTAGAGATGTGTTTTGTGGCCATATGAAATCTCTAGGATTGCGTAGAGTCTGATGTACTGGATTGTAATTTCCCTGAAGTGTTCACATTTGATGAATTTGTGTTTTTCATCATTAATGCCTATGAATCTTTGTTTGATCTTTATGCATCTTAATGCTCAGTGCATTACTTTAAGTTGAGAAAGTATGTCGGACAGATATAAGATTAGCCCACTCACACGGGTAATCGCCTCTATTTACTGTGTGATAAATAGAGATGAGATTGTTTTTAAGCTTATTATCTAGGTGATAATCGAGAGCTCAAGCTTAAAATACGTATATCGCCTTAATCTGGTGTTAAGATGAGGACATAATACTTACTATGTCCGAAAGTAAAATACCCAACATATTTTACTTTATGTCTATGATGCCGGATGTGAGTTCGATGAATTTTGTGAATGAGTAGATACGTGAACTCAAGTTAGACATTGGGTATGTCGAACTATCATCTGTACGGTATTGAAAGGTGTAGACATACGCTCCATGGGAAAGGAGTTAATACCGTAATACGTATTTCATACTACGTATGCATGAGACGACCAATAAGAGTGGCAAAAATTTGATCTCAACTTTTATGCCGTGTGAGACTCTTGAGGAAAAGAGTTCCTCAATTTTAGTGCCCTCATGACTCTTACTTATTCTCAAGATTTCTATTTAGTGTTTGCTATCTTAGGATGTTGCCAATGGTCATGAGTTTGATTCGATCTAATGGGACATTTCTAGAAAAGCAAGCTGAACCGAAATTGAGAGTTTGAAGGAAAGAGGAAGATCGAATATGGAGAATCACATTGTAGTTTTGTATTCATCTTTGGTTAACCAATTATGATTTGTCTTTGGGATAATCATAATTGTGAATACAATATATATATCATTGTTTGAAAGAGATCAAGAGAGATATAAATGTGATCGATCGATCTAGGAAGCGCATACTAAATCTACTCGGGATGTGATGCCCATTATGAGCTGCTATATATTCCTAATGAGATGTATAGAACGAGCTCTCAAAGTATCTTTTGGTCGCACGGATTATTCACCGGTATGAATGTTGAAGAGAGGTAAAGAGAATCTGTTCGGCCCACCATGTGCGAGTGGGAGATGATGGTTTTATGTGATGGGCTTAAGGCCCGTCCGCCCATGTTGGGCCTAAAAGCCCGCCCACAAGATTATGGCCCATGGATGAAGGGGTACGTTCATTTCGTTGGAGGAACGTATATAAAAGGAGAAAGAGAGAGGAGGAAACACATTGTTGGCATAACGTACGTACGTTCCTCTCCTCTCTCCCTCCAAAAGAAAAACAAAACGCTAAAGGCGACGTTTTCTTCCCTTCAAGGCGAATTGGCGTCATCGGATCGAACAGGGCCAAATTTTCTTCCTCTTATCGGCGTTAGTGTTTAATCTGTGGCTAACAAAGGTACGCTCGATTCCGTGGTGTGCTTTAGGATCGGTGATACATGTTTTTCCCGGGCTTGTCTTCCGCATTCGTTTTAGGGGTTCAATTTGGTGTCGAATCCGGTTTTTGGGAATCCGACATTCCCAACATATGGTTTGCACATCAGTAGCAAGCATTTCAGAATGCAGCATTCTTGGGCTATGGTGTGGCCTGGCTACTTTAGATGGCTCTCCAGAACTCCAGAAACGGATCGGCAATTTCACATTTAAGTTCATTGCCAATGAAATCATTACTGCTTGAGTTACAAATAGCAAAAATAAGAAGAAAGTCCCTCAGACGAGCCCTTCATCACCGAGAGAAACCCAGGAGAGCACGTATAAGTTTGCCTAGTAACACATAAAGGCACGTTCCGGATTCCTACAGCAGGAACATCTTGGTTCTCCCCGACGATAGCTTGCATTCGCGCGGCCACTTCAAACTTCAAAGTTCTTTGGATAAGGCATCTCTGGACACATGAAACACGCCGAAGATCAATCAAACGAAAAGCAACCGGAAAATTCAGCTGAATGACAAAATGCATCAGTGAGGTGTACCCGGTGGGCTTGAGCGTGGCCACGGCTCTACCAGCCGATAGACCAAAATGTTAGAGACGATCGTTCATCGAACAACTCGAAAGACAAAAAAAAATAAAAAAATGTTCTGGACAAATAATTTTTATTTATTTTGTGGATTACAAAACTCATGTTGTGAATTTTTTTATTAGTTCAAAACACTAGATATATTCAAAGATCTTTCAAAATCGTATATATTTTCTCATTAATATCGACGATCGAATTTCCTAAAAAATATCAAACTTTTGGATATGTCTATTTAAGTGAAAGAATTTTTTGTGAATTAGGCTTTAGAAAAAAATTCACGATAAAGGAAAATACTTTTCAGAAAATTATGTTTCAGAAAAATAATTTTACTTTCAAGTTAGGAAATTCATTTTTCTAAATTTGCAGTTTTTTTAAGGAATTTAGCTTAATTTAAATATATTTTTTATTTTGGGATTTTTTATTGAATTTGGTCAGAATAATTTACAAGTGCATGCAAACAAATATGCTCCAACCCGAACATGCAATTTCTCTACCAGAATAAATCCAAGAAGAAAAAAAAAAAAATCAAGCCCGGTGGTTATGTAACCGCCACGAATGCCATGCTTGCTCTCTCTCTCTCTCTCTCATGCGATTGGTCCGAGCTCTGAACTTCCCATGGCGACCCAGCTCACCTTCACTCCCCTCTCCAGCTCTCCCGTCGCGCTCGACAGATTCTCCATAGCGCCTCGGAGATCTGCCGTCTCCGTCCGTCCTTCGCTGAGTATCTCTCGCCGAAGCAGCTCCTCCGAGGCTACTACTTCGAGCCCGGGCAGAAGAGCCGCCGCGGCGCCCGTCGTCAACGCCGTGAAGGAGGAGGTGATCGAGTCTCCCGCCGCCGACCTCGCCGCCGATTCCGAAGCCCCGTCCTCGGCATCTTCTAAGCTGGTCCTCGTCGCCGGAGGCTCCGGTGGCGTCGGTACGTCGTTTCTCGTTCGTTTTTTTCGCTTCCTCTTTCCGGTGATCTCTGTCCTCGCTTGAAGTTTTGTAGGTGGAAAAGCTTGTCTAGGTTTGATATTTGAACCGGACGAGCTCTAGATTCTGAAATGACGATGATCGGACAGAGCGATTTTGTTTGTGGATCTTTCTTTAGCTGCTTTTGTTTACTGGCTGCTGAATTGGCGGTTATTGTGAGTCTGGTGTTGCTGCTCAGTTTGCGTTGTCTACGTATATTTGATTGAAGCCTGCTCATTATTGGTGTTGAGCATGTTTTGCCTGAATCGGAAGACAAACTAAGACTGTTTCTTTCTCCCTAGTCATTGAGACCGACTTCGACATTGAAATTTGCTAGGTTCATGGGTAGGACATCTAATTTTTTCCGATGAGGCAATGGCTCTTCTAATTGCTGTGAATCCTTGCATATGCTTTTACTAGTAGGCAATGGGATTTGGGAACTTGATCATTTTTGCTGTCTGACTCATCTAATCCCCATCGTGGCCAACAACAAATAATTTCACAGCACCGACATCCATCTGTTAAGCTCACTGAACCATTAGGTTGGCGGTGCTGTACTTCTTTTTATCCTTATTTTACAATATCAACTTGACTGCGGGTAGAAACTTGCCAGAGATTACAAAATCTGCATGAGCTGAGTTGGGAGTGGTGGTAGCTTTTAGTATCACCAAATAGTGTTGAGATGCTATGTTTCAGTCGCCTACACAGCTACACCTACTGTGGAGTGTGGATGCTGTTTTTCGTTTTCAAAGTATTGCAGGGCTTTGATTTCTCTCACATGTGGATTTGATGAAAGTAGTCCCATTGAAATAGGAGAACTTTTCCAGTTTTCTAGTATCACAGTAGAAAATAATGCACTCCTACCTAAGAAACCTTCACAGTTTATTTCATCTCTCTTTTTCAGGACAGTTAGTTGTGGCATCATTGCTCGAAAGGAATATTAAAACACGCCTCTTGCTACGAGATCTTGATAAGGCTAACTCTCTGTTTGGCCAACAAGATGAAGAGAGACTACAGGTGCTGCCTATATCCGTTTGGTTCTTGCAGTTTCCATCGTTCTTTTTCTCACTTGCGTCGACATTCACCTTATCCATGCTTAATTAGCACGTGAGCTTTATAACTATAAGCTTTTGTCTCTTGGTAGGTATGGCAAGGAGACACAAGGAACCCAGAGGATCTGGATCCATCCATGTTTGAGGTAATTATTTTGGAATGTAGAACTTCAGTTTCAAATATGAAACATTTTTAAGAGATCTCATTATATACATGCTTATTGTAATTTCCATTATTGTGTCTTCATTAACACTGATGTTTATCTTTTTCAAATTTCACAGGGAGTCACGCATGTCATTTGCTGCACAGGAACTACAGCCTTTCCTTCAAAGCGATGGGAGGGGGATAATTCTCCAGAAAGAGTAGGTTAGAATAAGAAATTTCTGTTGTATATCTAAGAGAAAAAAAATGACAGCATTACCGATTATATGTTTTTTTTTTTTTTTGGGCGCTACTTTCTATAGAGTACCTACTGTCTGGTTGCCGTAATGCTGTGTCTTTCCTTTAGAATGTCTGAATTGCATATATTAGTATGCACATGTTCAAGCACAGTTATTCACCATGAGTGTCTCTGACCGTATGTTTCATTGAAGATTGGGAGGGTGTGAGAAATCTTATCTCTGCTCTGCCTTCATCCGTGAAGAGAGTAGTTCTTGTTTCTTCAGTGGGAGTCACTAAGTCCAAAGAACTGCCTTGGAGGTGAGTCAGTGATTGAAGCTGCTCGTTCATTATTATGTTTGGTTGTATCATTTTTTGCACTCATTGATTTCAGTGTTGCGTTTTGGTGAAAAGTGAGTTTTGGTATTCTAACTCAGAGAACATTTGAGAAGTTTTCTCATGTCAGTCTCTGCAGTTAATTTTCTTTCTTTCAAATGATAAAAAAAGAAACAGAAAAAAGAAAAGCCGAAATGAGAGGAGAAGAAGGTCATGATCATCACAGTGTATGTAGCTCTAACCACTCGGACTAGCCTGTTATAAACTTTAGGAGTCAGTTGATTTTTTTTCTGGATGTTTTCAGTCTTTATGGCTACTGAGTTATTTCCATTGTCTTGGGCTTTAAACCCCCAATCTCATCCCATCCTCCTCACCGCTTTGACCAATGCGCCACCTGCGCAGCTCAGGGTCAGGCGTCGGCATTTTTTTAGTTTTTTAGATTCTTATCATTGCTGGATTTGTCCATGAGTTATTTCTTGAGTATTTTGTTTACAATAACTTTTTTTTTTCTTTTGACAGCATCATGAACCTTTTTGGAGTCCTGAAGTATAAGAAGATGGGGGAAGACTTTCTTCGTCAATCTGGTCTTCCATTTACTATACTGAGGTTTCTATCAATCTCTTTACACTTTTTATTTTTTTATTAATATATTTATGATAATGAGTATGTGGATCCTGACACTCGCTTAAATTGCTAGACCTGGTAGATTGACTGATGGCCCTTACACGTCATATGACTTAAATACTTTGCTCAAAGCTACAGCTGGCCAACGGCGTGCAGTTGTTGTTGGTCAAGGTATGATGTTAAAGTTCCTTACTTGATGCCTATAATGTCAAACATGGAAAATCACAAGTGGTTCAGTGATGCTATACTAAACACTTTTTACTCAATTAAACAGGAAATAGAAAGACATTAAAAAAAATCATGTCAGTCTTTTACATCTCATTGTGTATGTGAGTAACGTAAGTTGTATTTGCTCTTAAACTAATCTCTTGAAGCGACCTTGATCCATTTGTGATCAATTATAAGGGTGTCAAATGGTTTGGGAACCATTTGCTACGCTTGTAGTTTGTCTTGATATTTAGAAACGCTGCTATATGTACTTGTGAGACATCTGACTACAGATACTACTGGAAAACGTGGTCCAAGAAACTCTCCATCTCACGTTATTGGATCATACTTCCTTGGTCTGTGTTTGGTACAAATGTACTTGTGTCAACTTACTCGCATCTATTTTGGCAAAAAAGAAAACTTGCTCGGGTCTATCTCATTATCTGGGATTGGTAACTCTTTGATTAGTACCTCCCCTATGTGTTAAATTATTTGAATTGCTTGGGAGGTTGAAATGATGAAAGCTCTTCTGTCAAAGAGCAGGTCGTGCAGCATTGGCTTTACTGCCTCTCCTCTAAGAAATAAGATCTTTCGCTTGCTCTAACACGCGCAACTTCTCAGGGGATAAACTCGTTGGAGAGGTTAGCAGGCTTGTCGTTGCCGAGGCTTGCATACAGTTACTGGACATAGAATTTGCCGAGGGTGAAACATACGAAATCAACTCGGTTGAGGTAACTGTGCATCCTTTCCGTCGTAACATTAAGTATCAAGATTCATGATATTAACAACTTTTGATGTAAGGATAAATAACGCCAAACCTGTTGGTGATTAGTAACTTTTCAACATGATTTAATTGATTTTCTCATATGGAAACTTAACTACAACATATCAATAATTTTCATTCCTTGGTTGAATGCATCAGTACTTAGGATAAGCCAAAGTGAGGAGAGTTAGTAATTCTCCGCATTGCAAAAGTAAGTTTCATAGTGTGAGTTTGTTTATCCCATGTACTTAGCGACATTGCAAGAGAAGAAAGTTGCTTTCACTAACTTATAAGTTTTCCATTTTGTTGGTAATATTCAAAAGAAAAATTTAAGTCTCAATTGTCCTAGAGAAATTAGCTTTCTTGTAATGTTATTGCAGACTTACTTCCGAATCTGCACACATACTCTTATTGCTCAAACTAGGATTTTTAGTGAAATGTACTAGCTTTCCTATCTACTATGAGCTATGCTCCTGTACAGGGTGATAGTGATAAAATCTTCTCTATCTTGTTTAATGGAAATTGCAGGGACAAGGTCCAGGGAGTGATCCTCAGAAATGGAGAGAACTGTTCAAGTCTGCCAAAGTATAGTGAGTCAGATGTGACAATCAATTTTACCTTATCCAGTTGTATCCTAATGTGTACAAGAATCCCAAATCACAACACGAATGCTGCCCTCACCGGTCATGAACTGTACATATTACATAGTCATAGAATGCGAAAAGCCAATGTGTGATCTTCGTTCTTGTCTCACTCCCTAAAGAGTGCGTTGATTATTGTATTAGGATTACCAGCACTGATGGTAAAGAAGAAAGCAAAGAGTTCCATGATTAGGATGAGAGGGAAATACCTCGTTTGTGGTTAGAATCCTCTTCCAACTCCTTATCTGAACAAGGCAGCATCTGGGTGTATATCATCGGTTGCTTGGAATCTCAAACTGACCGAGTTACGATTTATAGTCAGCTTTTAGTGGCTTACGGTGCAATTGTGCTTCTCAAGGTAACGGTAGCGTGGTCATAATTTGCGTAGTGCTTGTTCTGCTGGATATAAGCTTTGCAATAATGAGGCCTATATTTTGCACAGTTCAACAACTCATTCATCTTTCTTGAAAGCTATTGGCCTGTGGATGCATTTGTTCGCTTCAACTAATATGAAGGAAAAACAGTTGAATCGTTAGGATTTGGTTTGTGTCACCATTACCCCCAACAACATGTGCCTTAATTTGCTGGCAGGAAAGAAACACTGAAACTTTAGGTTTCAACATAGGGCGGAGTAAATTATACGCTGGTTATTTCCAAACGCAAAGGCGTTGGAGGCGATATAATAACATCATCAGAAATATGACCTTGAGAATAAAACATTGAATTTTCTATGCTCAGTAAACAAAATTGTCTTTCATTCAAGTAACACTATTTTTCCGTCCTGATAGAGAAGCAAAATTCGGTTTAATCGATTTTTTGTTAATTGATACTCAATTTCGGAAAACGTTTTGCTAAATGATGAAAGTTTCTAATCCCACGTCCAGTAGCCGTTGAAACTCGACCCCCACCAAAATACAAATTCTCGCAGTCCCGGGAAAGAAGGGGAAAGAAAGGCTTTTCTCTTTAGCTTCCCTTCACATGTACAAAGCGCAAGCTCTCCATGCTTGCCTCATCAAGCAAGGCCTTCACAGCCATGCCTATCGATGCAACCTCCTCCTCCAATCCTACGTCAAGTCCAATTCCTTGTCCGATGCCCAGAAGCTACTTTCCACCATGCCCGTCGCCAACGCCGTCTCCTACAACACCGTCTTGTCCGGCTACTTCAGCTCTGGTTCAGTCGCCGAGGCTCTGAACCTCTTCGAATCTACCCATGGCAAAGACTGCCAGTCGTGGAATATCGTCATTTCTGGGCTTGCTAAAAACAATTGGCATGAGCGGGCATTGACCCATTTCTTGAAGATGCGAGACTCTGTTGTTAGGCCGGATGCTGTTACGTATTCGATTGTGGTTCCTTGTTGTGATCTGGGGTTGGGAAAACAAGTTCATGGAGAGATTGTAAAGATGGGCGTAGGTTCAGATGCCTTTCTGGGGACTAACTTGATGAGAATGTATGGGGGAGCCGGGGATGTGCATAGTGCGAGGAAGGTGTTCGGCGAAATGCCTGAGAGGGACTTAGTAGCGTGGAATGCTATGATCTATTGTTTCTCTAAGCACGGAGGTGGTGACACTTGTGTAGAATTATTTCGCGAGCTTTGCAGAGAAGGAATCCAGCCTGATGAATATACCTATGCCATTATTTTAAATGATTTCGTGTCGCATGCCCAGCTGTTCGAAGCGATGATGGTGCAGTCAGCAGTTACTCGCCGTGGGTACCGCTCTGATTGCTTTATAAACAATGCCTTGATCGACTTGTACCTTAAGTGCGGATTTGTTGCTTCTGCTTTCAAGTTGTTTGAGGAGATGGCCAACCTGGATCTTGCTTCTTGGACAACAATGATAGTTGGGTTTTCACAGAGTGGGCACATGGAACTTGCAGAGTCATTGTTCCATGAAATGCGTATCCAAGATATCAAGCCTAATTCTTTCACCTTCGGTGGTCTGCTTAGTGGTTGTGCTACCTTCAATGCATTGCAGTGGGGAAAGCAACTGCATGCACTTGTTTTGAAGTGTGGACTAGAAAACGAGGTGGTTGTTGGAAGTTCACTTTTAGATGTGTATTCCAAGTGCAGCGAGATGGACAATGCTTTAAAAGCATTTAGGGACCTCTCTGAAAAAGATATTGTTTCGTGGAATGGAATTATATGTGGGTATGCTGCAAATGGCCAAGCTGAAGAGGCTCTGAAGCTTTACAATGAGATGTTGAGAGAAGGATCACCGGGTGTTTCCCCGAATGTTGTCACTTTTGTGGGAGTTCTCAGTGCTTGTTGTCATGCTGGCTTAGTGGAGGAAGGTTGCCATCATTTCATTGATATGGTTACTAAGCATTGCATCAAGCCCACTGTGGAGCATTATACGTGCATAGTTGATTTGCTTGGGAGAGCAGGACACTTGGAGGAAGCTGAGGCTCTTCTTCTAAGCTTGCCTTCTGAGCCTGATGTGGTAATATGGGGAGCGTTGCTTGGAGCCTGTAAATTACATGGGAATTTAAGAATGGCGAGACATGTTTCTAAACATCTTCATGCTAACGAACCATTTAGCTCGTCCAACTATGTGCTTCTTGCCAATTCTTATACAGACAGTGGCAGGTGGGGTGAAGCACTAGAAGTTAGAGAATTGATGCAAGCGAGAGGAGTCCAAAAGAACGTGGGATGTTCTTGGATTGACATCAGGGGTTGCATGCGTTTGTTCCTTTCTGGTGATAAGTCACATCCTTTAATTGATACTGTGCGCGAAGTCCTCAAGAGATTACATTTGCATATTGATGAAGTGCTCGCAATAAGTTAGAAATATTCTTTTCATTCTTTTTTCCCCACTAATGTACAGTAACCTGTAGGGGAATCCCTTTTCTGTTTATCCTGGTGCAGCAAATTCCATCCCTTACCTAATTTTGAAGGAATGGTGCTGTGCAACTGTACATTGTATCCTGTGATTTAAAGTTTCCTGGAAGTTGCAGAAACCATGCAGTGTGATAAGTCTGTCATCTTGTTACTATCCTGTAAATTTAAGCAAAAGCATTGCGAAGCGAGGTGATGATACTTCATATTTGGTTATACTAAGGATCAGTATTAGTACAGCAAGCTGCGGAACATGCTTTTTCTGTGAGAGTGCCGAGTGCTTTTATCCATGTTCCTGTAAGTGATGCACCTCCACAAGGTTGGATTACTTGGATGCCGTGAGTCGTGACCCTCCAATTCGCCGTGCCCTTCTACAGATGGGATATCAACTTCTCCTACTAACGTCAGTTGTGTGAACATTACGAATCGAAGGGTCCATCAGCTATTATTGCTATACTATGCCTTCTGTTCTCCACCTTGCTGCAATGTTATCAGGATTTCTGATCAAGTACTCAAAAGGCACTCTGCCCTAAGAATTGGACATAAGTCAGTGACAAGCAAGCCAAGAAGAAAGAGGCAAAGCAAATAGTGAGAGGGACACTCCGAGATTCGAATCAATTCCAGCAACAAAGAAAGAGGGGAAGGCACCAAAAAACAGTGTGACCCACAAAAGAGTTGGATGACCGCCAGATTACCCGAAAGCAGCCTTGACATTAGGAAGACAAAACTGCAATAAAAACAAAGATGAAAAAAATGCTGTATGGCCCTGGTTAATGGGAAGAGGGTGTGGTTCTCAGCACATTATCACTTTATCTTTCGCATCGTCTCTCAACCACATGCTTGCTTACTCTGTACGGGATGTTGTCCATCAGAAGAAGAGACATTGCAAGTTACAGTGCCAATTTAAGATACCTAATTTTGATTTGTAATTTGTATAGGTCCGTGCCTGCCTCTTTTCCCCCCTTAGCTATTCGTTTCTTTTCCAATGCAAGACTCCCTGCAAGCAAGATTTAAATGATGAGCAGATACCTCGGGTTTATTCATTTCTGGTTGCCGATTATTCTGCACCACTCGATTAACGAGCAAAATAAACTAAGAGGAGTAAGGAATGTCGAGAAAGATTTGCATTGGTGGGCTAGACAAAGATTCCCAATTTCCATGGAATTCCACCAATGAGGACATAAAAAGCCTCGCTTTTTTAAAGTCTCCGACGTACTCTTAAAGCACAGACAACGTTCTAGTTTAGTGAACCGGTAGGACTTTCATCGGGACGTCGAATAAGACCCATTTGTTTACGGTTTCAATAGCCGAGGTCGGCCACATTACTTAGCACACCGATTTCGACCAACCCTCTTTTGAGGAAATCAAGGTTAAACTGACGATCTCTCGCCGTTATCATCGATCCGATTCGACCGTAGAAAGAGCAAGATAGACTTTTAGAGGAGCAGGCGAGAGGCATTTTAACTGGCCGAGGAGCGGACAGAGAGGATAACTAAGTGAGAACCACCCAAAACGAGCGGAGCAATATCGGAAACTCTCTCCCGTGCAGCTGGAAAATTCGAGGCGGTCTCCCGTGTCACCCATTCTCAGCCGCAAGACCGCGAACACGTGCCCCGCCCTTATCCGCCACGTGGGGGGGGTGGGCCCCGCGGGGGGCGATGCTGATTGGCTCTCCCGCGCTCTTATTAAAATGAAGCGACGAAGCGAGCCATCAGGGCTCGCATCAGCCGGCTTGGCTTTCGACGAAGGATCATCGGGCACGTATCTCTGCTGCTGACGATTTGGAGGAAGCGAGGAGGTAAAACTTGTGCTGATTTTAAGGAACGATTCTTGTCCGCGATTCTGTTCGACGGATCGTTGTCGGGTTTTTCGTTTTTCGTTACGTGCCGCATGCATGGGGGGCGTGTTTCGGCTCTTCGATACTGACTCCTGAGAGTCTGGAGAGTGTTCTGTTTGCTCCTCGCTCGCTTCAGTTCGATTACCGAAACGATAAATTCTCTTGCCATTTTCAGTACCCGACAAAGGGTCCGTTTTTGCAAAAGTTGTCAGAAGGCGATCGGTGATAGTGTGGTAGCATTTTGCTAAGAGGTCTGAGGAAAGAAATGGAGAGAATTTATAAAGTTTTGCTAAAAGAAATGTTTTCGGCGGATTGCGGATTTGAAGATCTTTTTTTTGTCAGACCAGAATGAATGCTATTATGGTGTTGTTGATAGTTTTAAGGTTGACACGGTAACGGTACGGTCTTCTTCTTTGAGTCATGAATGTCCACCAGTACAATCTCTGAAGTTCATCCTGTCCTGGTTTTGACTCCTTAGTTGACAATCGAAGTTCGATACTTTACTTCTTCGAGTGTTCTCTCTTTCTTTTGCCGAACAATTTCTCATATACTCAGTCGGGCATGAAGTGGTCCCTCGGCGTCGCTTATGCAAAGGCTGAGCCATGTTTCTGTTGTATTGGCGGTGTACGTTCTTAGAGTGTGCCTAATCAAGTACTGAGATGTTGATTAGGCTGTAGTGATGGGCTTTTCCCGAGTTATCAAAAGCAAATTCAGGGGAAACAGCTGATAAACATAGTTTCGAGGTTTTGAGAACAAGAAACACTGGAACATGTTGTAGCAGAGTGGTATGCTTGAAGATATATTTATAAGAAGCTGATAGTTTTAGGATGAAATTGATGGTACCGTCACATGTCATTTTATTTTGTGTAGAAAGGAAGGAACTGTAATTCAGTTCCGACACGTCACTCCTTTCGAACAATTGACCGATAATCAACCTCTTGAAACCCAAGCCACTTGCTTTTGTTAACAAGATGTTACTTTGCTTTCTGATAGAGTTTCTTATGAGGTGGTTTCAACCAATCTATTGTCGAGGAGAAAAAGTTGTAGCACACTATTTTGTTCTCTGACATTCTGTTATGCTTTGTTCCAATTCAAAGCCTTACATCTTAACAAACAAAAGCATGTCCAGTTCCAGCGAGAAGACACACTTTATGGCTTCATTCCCATCAATTAATGAAGGAACGGGGATGGTGGTTCATCATCATGCTAATTATAAGGATTGATTCGTCTCCTTGGCTTTCATTCTTGCCTGGTTCCACTCCCTGTTATACCACATAAATTAGCTTGATTGAAGAAAGCATATTTGCTTGATGATGACAAATATCTTTGCCACTATGCATGTCTTTCTAGAGTAAGCTGCACCCTTGTTTCTTGTACGGACATAAGTATTGGGAATAAGGATTTATTTCGGTTATTAACGGTCCACTCAGACCAAGGAGTTCAAGATCAAGCTAGACAACAAACGTAGTATAGAAATTTTAAGTACTATGTAGTTCTTTCCTTGAATCAGATGCAGAGTTTAATTGCTCCTACCAAAAAAAAAAATATATATTTGCAGCATAGGCCTCGCAAAATCTCAAGACTCCAATTTGTGAATTTCTGAAGAAGGGAAGATGGACTACGTATATGGACCAGGAAGGAACCACCTCTTTGTTCCGGGCCCTGTCAACATCCCGGATCAGGTCATCCGTGCAATGAACAGGAACAATGAGGATTACCGTTCACCTGCTATTCCGGCACTTACCAAGACTCTCCTCGAGGACGTGAAGAAAATTTTCAAGACTACTACAGGAACCCCATTCCTTATTCCCACCACTGGTACATCCTTCTTTGAAAAAGCTGTGTGATAAAGCATTTAGCCCTTCATTTATGCAAATCTAAAGTTGTCGTCTTGGTTTTAGGTACTGGTGCATGGGAGAGCGCTCTGACCAACACATTATCTCCTGGAGATCGGACCATCTCGTTCTTGATTGGCCAATTCTCTTTGCTCTGGATTGATCAGCAGCAACGCCTTGGCTTTAATGTGGATGTCGTCGAAAGTGACTGGGGCCAGGGCGCCAATCTCGACATCCTGGCATCGAAGCTTGCTGCCGACACTGCACACACCATTAAGGCGGTATGCATCGTCCACAATGAGACAGCAACTGGAGTCACCAACAACCTGGCTAGAGTAAGAAAAATACTTGGTAAGGACAAACATTTGTACTAGTCCAAGCTTTGAAATAATCTTTCTGATCTATGATTAGAAGGGCTCTTATCACTGCGTTGGTTGCGTTTTATTTTACTGAACATCGACAAGCTATCGCATGTCTTTCTGCTGAGATTTTATCTTTTTGACTAATTGTTTTAAGAGGCCCTTCTGTAATACCATGCAACGTGTTTACTTGCAGATGACTATAGGCACCCAGCCCTGTTTTTGGTTGATGGAGTCTCCTCAATCTGTGCTCTCGATTTCCGCATGGACGAATGGGGAATTGATGTGGCCTTGACTGGCTCTCAGAAAGCGCTCTCCCTTCCCACTGGAATGGGCATTGTCTGTGCAAGCCCCAAGGCTCTGGAGGCATCCAAAACTGCAAAGTCGTACAAAGTTTTCTTCGACTGGAAGGACTACCTCAAGTTCTACCAGATGGGAACCTATTGGCCGTACACCCCTTCCATTCATCTACTGTACGGGCTGCGAGCTGCTCTCGATCTCATTTTCGAGGAAGGACTCGATAACGTGATCGCGAGGCATAACCGTCTCGCCACAGGAACTAGGTAACGCCATTATTTCCTCAATCATTGTCTGATCATCTTTCGTTTGTCTTGATCTAATGAATTACTGCATTTGACTTCAGGCTTGCTGTAGAGGCATGGGGGCTGAAGAACTGCACGCAAAAGGAGGAGTGGTTCAGCGACACTGTGACAGCGGTCGTTGTTCCCCCATACATTGAGAGCTCCGAAATTGTGAGGAGGGCATGGAAGAGATACAATTTGAGTCTAGGCCTGGGACTGAACAAAGTGGCTGGAAAAGTCTTCAGGATAGGGCATCTTGGCAATCTGAATGAGGTATGTTCCATTCCACTGCCCGTAACATGAATTTTGTTGAACTTGCAAGGTGAACAAGGAAGCTCTACGCTTCTCGAACCTTTACTCGCTGAAAGATTCGCCTCCTAATCATTAAGCGCAAAATGGGTTGTGGAAATCTGATGGTTGCTTCACGTCTTTACAACTTGGAAACAGCATTACCTATGCAAATTTTCTGTCACAGTTGTTAAATAACGCAAATTTAGGCACCACCCAGTTTGGATTTACAAATCATGGTCGCTCGATCAGCGAGAATTCATACTTCTCATGTCAGCATTGAGCACAAGCATGGGTGTGATGGCGAGCACGCATCGCACAGAAGAGTCTTTCTTATTAGAAATGTTTGCCTGCAATTCCCATTTCCTTCACCCTGAAATTCCATTATCATCTGGACACAAATGTTTCTCTTTGTTCTATTTTCAGCTGCAACTGCTGGGCTGTCTCGCCGGCGTGGAGATGGCGCTCAAGGATGTTGGCTACCCCATCAAGCTCGGAAGCGGGGTGGGGGCTGCTTCCGCATACTTCCAAAATACCACCCCCTTGATCGCATCCAGGATCTAAAGAAAAACAAGATTCGCCTGCCTCGATCCTGTAATTAGTTGTCCACTTCAACCGTCATTCCTTTTGAATTCCATGTAGAAACATACGCTATTCTCCTACTTTTGCAAGTACTCTCGAGGTTTCTCGAGCTCCTGGTTTGGTGTAACATTTGCTTTACCACCCCCTGCGCCCCCAATGGACTGTGCTCGAATCGGATGTTCCCCGTCCGCCATTCTCGATTATGGATGATGTTTGCGTCTAAAGGCTCTCTTGAGTTCGAAAAATCGATAAGCGATGTCGGTTGCGAAACTTGTTAGCTCAGGCTGTGAAAAAGGTTCATCCCCTCGTTCGGTTTAAAGTCACTAGTCAGTAGGAGGACCTTCGGATTTCCTAGTCCACTGGTGTCCTGACTCGGTGATTCTTGTAGGTTTTTGCTAGTCATGAAAAGAGCATCGCATCCGACTTCTTTGACTACACTTAGGATCCTAAATGCTTGTTAGGACTCTACTGTTTGGTTTTTCCCAGCCGCCTGCCCTTGAATTCTTGCGGCACTGGCGGAACGATCACCATCGAGTCCAAAATAATGAATAACTACTTTGACGGGCACAAGAATCGAGATCGGCGGCCATTATATGCAACTGAGCTGATGATGATGTATTTATTTTATAAAAAATCAAAATATTATTTGAATCATTTGTAATAATAAAACAGAAAATATTTTCATCATTCATAAAAATATATAAACATAAATTATTGCTGATTAAAAAAATGATTTTAATGATTAATTATTTGAAAGGATACAAGTATTATTTTTAGGAAGATATCATCTAAAGTATTTCTTTTTTATAAAATAAATGAAGACCTAAATTCCTTCACTTTTTCAAAGAAAAGAAAAGGAAAGCTTTAAATTCCTTAAATAAAACAGGAGTGACTTTAATTATCAAACACGTCATTCATGATGCGATGCGAGCAGCCATCAACCTAAGAGCCACGTCGAATGGCTCAGTGCATCTACGTGGAAAGTAAGGATAAGGATGCTATAAGTACAATTCGGTCCTCGGTCAAATTAAGAAAGTAGAAGCGTGCCGTGGAGGACTGACTGCTTTAAAGACAACTCATCGAATATAATCAACCAGAAAGGATGTGGATCCAACTCTTTCAATTTTAGGCATAAAGATTCCTCTTACCTCTAAGAATTAAAATTCCACACTACTTTCCATTTTCAAATTATCAATTACACGTTATAGTCACACGTTTTTTTTTTTTTAAAGAACTACCTCAAGAGATTCGTTATTAAAAAAATTATAATCATCAATCATATAATTAACTCGACGAACGACTCTGTTGAAAGAGAACCAAGCCTACGGGAGGAGCTTGCATGTCTCGAGTGTGATAGTCTTGTCCTTAGCGCCACAAGGCGACAACGATTCGGACTCAAAACATTGTTAAAATACTTTTAAAATAAGATTTTATAAAAAAACGCAAGGAGATCTAATAATATGAGGAAGATAAAATTGTTTCAAGTAGGGAGCCGACATAATAGCTATAGGGATATGGTTGGAAACTCCTTTTTTTCCTTTTTGGGGGACAAAATTTGCTTTGCAAAAATATCCCAACGAACATATGAAGGAGGCACGTCTACACGCCTCGGCATCAGCATCGACGCTGTTGCGGAGCAGCCACGTCGTAAAACCGACGACGGATCGGCGATCGCGGCTGGTCAAGAAACTTCGGCTCCTCCCTAGAAGTCCTCGCCCCCATCATTGCGTGTGCGGAAAAAATCAGTGTTCCATTCAAAACCGCGTTCACCTGCGTCGCTGCTCGCCACCTTTCTCTCTCAACGGAACCGCCTTTCTCTATCTCCCTCTCCATATATAAATACCAAAAAAAAGCATCCGTTCCAAGGCCTCTCATTTCTGCCTTATCTCTTCATCCTTTTTCCCTCAAAAACCCCACCAAAACCCAGATTTCCATCATTCGCCATCAACAACCGCCCAGAACTTCGATTCGATCCATGGATCTTCGAGGACCGGAGGTTGAAGGAGGAGGAGGAGGGGAAGACCAGTTCGGTCGCCTACCGGACGACTTGCTCCTCCACATCCTCGACCGAGTCCACGACGCCAGGTCCCTCGCCCGCTGCCTCGCCGTCTCCAAGCGCCTCTCCTCCCTCGTCCCCCTCACCCCCACCGTCTCCCTCGCCTTCCCCCGCCCCCGCCTCCTCCGCGCCTCCTCCGAGTCCGAGCCCGGCCGCTGGCGCCGCCGGAGCGGCTTCCTCTCCCGCCTCGTCGACAGATTCGTCCGCGGCCCCCTCCGCTTCCTCCACCGCGTCGCCTCGACTAAGCCGGCCTCCCGCTCCGGCGGAGGAGGCGACGACGATTGCGATTGCGATTGCGATTCTCCTCCCACTCCCGGCGAAGTCCTTAAACCCTTCAGAGGGATCGAGTCGCTGCGCGTGGAGCTCCCCTCCTGCGTCGAGGCGGTCGGGCTCAACGGCAAGCGCACGGTCCTCAGGTGGACGGCTCGATTCGGCGGCGAGATGAAGAGCTGCGTCGTCCTCGGAGCGAATTCGCTGCGGAGGAGAGAGGACGGCGCCGCCGCCGCCGCCGCCGCCTCGGGAGAGGAAGGCGCACTGGAATCGAGACCGAGAGCCGTCAGGGAGGTTGAGCTCGAGCCCGGGCCGGTGATCGCGGAGGAGGAGCTGAAGTTGCGAGTGGTCTGGATCATTTCTTGTTTGATCGCTGCTTCGGCGAGGCATTATCTGCTGAGACAGATCGTGGCGGATCATCCGATGCTGAAGAGCGTGGCGATCGTCGACTCGGACAAGCAGGGGAAGGTCAGGATGCTAGAGGAAGAGATCGCCGAGATGAGGAGATCCATCGACTCGGAGGCGGCCGATTCATCGTCGGCGGAGAGGATCCGAGTTCCGGACTTGAGGATGAAGCTGTGGTACGCGCCGGAGCTGGAGCTGCCGGAGTCCGGGTACGTGATGAGAGGGGCGACGATGGTGCTGATCGCGCCGGCGAGTGAGGCCGAGGGGGAGGAGCAGGGGAAGGCGAAGGAAGGAGGAGGCGGCGGCGGAGGCGACGACTTGGGGGACGTGATGAGGAGCGCGAGCTTCGAGGGAGGCGGCGGAGAGGATGAGGCGGCGTTCCGTGAGGCGGCGGCGGAGATGGGGAAGATGAAGAGGACGTATATGCTGGAGATGAATTCCTTCTGACATGAGGTCGGACATGGCGGCTTCTTTCCTTTTTTTTCTTCTTTTTTTTTTTATTCCCCCGGACTTTGTTTTTGTCTTTTCTTCTTTTCTTTCTTTTCCACGCGTGTATATGTTGTGCATAGCCCGTTGCGGGAACTTTTGTAGTTGGAGTATGGGGATCGATTCATTCATTCGTTAGCGATACAAATAAATGTTGATGGAATGCTCCGGCGTGGTGGTGTGTATGTATCCATAAAAGAGCTCTTTGCGAGTTAATTTTTAAGGTTTTCACGTGTTTGATTGGTTAAAAATGATTAGCTAGCTGAAAAGGTTTTATGATAAAATAGTTTTACAGCAAAAAATGCATCCGCGTTTAATATATAAAAAAAGAGATTTTCGTTTTATAGAGAAAATTATTTTCCAAAGCGTAACAAGTCTGAACAAATAGTTTTCTCTTCATCTTTTTTCGTACTTATTGTTTACGATGAGATTCAAATATCTAAGAATGCTTTGAATTACACTTTTTCAACATGACACTAAATAAATAGAATTAATCATTTTTTAAATGATTTTCAAGAAGAGTTTTTTTTTTTTTTATCATGAAATTTAGTATGAAACAAACACATCTGAACTTGCACCAACATGGCTACAAGGATAAATCAAAATTATGAAATTAGATTTTTAAATAGGACTCGAATTTATTACAACTTTGATTCTAATTACTTAAACACTTCCTCCAAATAAGATATTTAGACTCTGTTTGTTTCACAAAAAAAAATTATTTATAATAAATAATCTAAAAAAGAATTGAAAAATATTTCCGTCATTTGGAATGGAAAATTTGATTTAATTTTTTTAGTACACGTACATTATTTGGACACTAGTGATTTACGCTGGGACAACTCGAGCCATCAAGGCTGAGGTCTAGACCCTAGGTGCTCGTGCTCAAGTCCATAGAGGCGAAGGAACCTAGTGCTTGTGTTGAGCTCTTTGACGCTTTAAGCCAAGATCCATAGAGGCTAGGCCCTAGTCTACGGAGGCTAGGCTTGAGACCCCAGTGCCCATGCCTTGGTCCAACGAAGTTTGACCCAAAACCTCCATGATCAAGCTCGAGTCCATTATAGCCAACTAGATCCATGAAGGCTGAGCTCAAAACCCCGTTTCCATGCTCGTGCTTAAATCCCCAATGCCCAAGCCAGTGTCTATTGATGTTGGTGTTGGTGCCAATATCAATACACATGCTCAGGCACACTCGAACACTGGCATTGGGGTCCTAGTCTTCAAATTCGTTGGACCAAGCTCAAGGTAGGAGATCTAAGCACAAATGCAAAGGTCTTGAGCTTAGGCACTAGGGTCTTGGGTATGGCCTAAATGGACCTCAACATGAGCATTTGGTCTCAAGCCTCGGCCTCAATGGTCATGGGCTCGAGTGCCGGGGATTCCAGCACGAGCATGGGCACCTCGGCACAACTTCGATGGACCCAAGCCTAACCTATGTTAATCCATTGCCCTGGGCATCAATATCCTGGGGTTGGCTTTGGTGGACCTAGGTATGATCACCAAGGTTCAAGCCTTGACCTCAATGGACCCGAGCTCACACTCTAGGGACTCGAGCCCAAGCACCCAAACCCAAGCTTGAGCACTGGGACCTAAGCATAGCCTTTGTGGACACATGCATAGTTATGGGAAATCCAAACACAAATACCTAGGTCTCGCGCTTGACCTTTGTGGACCCTAGCACCTTAGCCTCCTTAATGGACTTGAGCCCAACTGCTGTGGCATCAAGCACAAGCATATCAAGGCCTCTTTGATGAACTTAGTTGCGAGCATTAGGAACTTAGGCACTGACAGTGAGGTCTCAAAGGCAGGCATTGGTGACTCAACTTTTGAGTGCTAGGGACTTGGGCAATGAGGTCCCTGCCTCGGCCTTGGCCTTGATGGAGCCAAATGGGGGTGCTGATGACCAAAGTCCAAGCACTAGGGACCTAGTTTCGGGCATGAGGACCAAAGCAAGAGCACTAGGATCTTAGCCCCAGCTAGATGGACCTAGACATGGGCACCAGGGTCTTGATGGAGCCAAGCTTAGGTGCGATGGGACTTGACCTCAACGGAACCTATCCTAGGCATTGAGGACTGATGTCAAGGACCTCAAAACAAGCATGAGAATTCATGTGCCCGATCTCACGGATTTTTTGTCCAAGCGTCAGTAATTAATCATATTCCAAAATATAAACCTTGGTTTTCCGTTGGCTAACTTTTCGCAGCAATTTTTTAAGGAAAATATTTTCTTTAAAATATTTTTCGCAAAACAAATTATGTCTTAAAAATGCTCCAAATTTTCTTGGACCGGAATAAAAGAAAGGCCTACTGCCTCTAATCAGTGAGAAAGGGTATAATGGCGAGGATGGAGCTGGGGAAAAATTAATAACTAAACATTGCTTTATTATATATTCATTTCATAAGAATAAATTTATCAAGCAAAATAATCGGTGGTCTATATAGCGCACCCCGTGCGTGCATTAATTATGTCAATCTCGCTGGGGGTGAGGGGGGGTTTTCGCCCATGCCAATGTACACACGCAAGCGCAACTCCCAAGCCCATCCGGACCCCACCTTGTCCTCGGTCCGGTACAGGGACCGAATCCTACGACGACACGCTTCGGTTTCGTGAGCCGGCCCCCGATTCCGATCCACGCACGCGACGACGTCGAACGAATCCGCGCGCGACTGTTTTGTCGTCCTTTCCTTCTAGAGGAGGCCCGTCCGTTGCAACGTACGCATTGTGATCAGAGGATCGCCTCACCAACGGGAGGAAATCACGTTGCTTGCCGACTTGATTCACAAATTAAACAGATATTTTTACGAATTTCTCTACTTTTCCCCACGTACAATTAAATAAAAACCCGTCGCGGATTAGCGATCGATTAACGATTGAAGTGATGGCAAATAACGAGCTAACTGCCAAGGACCAGAACAGTGGCCGACGTATTAGCTGTATCCACATACGCCGTAGGCTTCTCTCGCGTTCATATGGACAGGGAATATTCAGGGATCGCGAGGAACAGAGGGTGATCTGCAGAGGCCCGTGATTGGACGACGTTCATGAAGAGAATCGCGAGAGAAAGGACAGAGAGAGTAGGGGAGGGAGAGATTGGGAGGGAATGGATTTCTCGACGGACAATCTGACCGGCGTCGTGTTGGCGCTCCTGTCGAGCGGGTTCATCGGCGGCAGCTTCATCATCAAGAAGAAGGGCCTCCGGCGAGCCGCCGCCGTTTCCGGGGTGAGAGCTGGTAAATGTCTTCAATTTCCCTGCTCCTTCGAAAGAACGTGAGATTTGACGAATTGGGTGTCTGGAATTTCTGGAAAAACGGGGGACTGATTCGATGTCTTGATCTTTTTTGGCGAAAGGTGTCGGTGGGTATGCGTATCTGTTGGAGCCTCTATGGTGGGTGGGCATGATCACGAGTAAGCTCCTTGATTTAATTTCCATCATTTGTATTTCTGGCTCAATAATTAGTGACGATAGCTCGCTAAATCGATTCTAACCACTGAAATCGAGGTTATCTAATGAACTCGGAGCATGTGCATTGCTCTTTGGCTTCGATAGTTAGTTTAAAAATGGCTTATTTTGCTTCATGTTGCATTCTTTTTTATAGGAAACAGAGTGTTAATCATAATATAGGAGAAGCCAAGAAATTGACCCATTAACTTCATGCTTCAGTTTCTGGGCATTCCTTAACCGAGTCGTTAGTAGTACTGACCTGTTTCATCAGCTGAAATTCTGCAGAATTTGTTTCTGTTTTCTTTTTTCCGATGTAGTGATTGTTGGAGAGGTTGCGAATTTCATAGCTTACGCATTCGCCCCGGCGGTGCTCGTCACTCCTCTCGGTGCTTTAAGTATAATAGTCAGGTAATGTGGTTCTCCTCGAGTTTTTGGCATGTTCTTGGGGGTTTTTGTTGCAGTATCTCAATTTGAGCCCTTTTCAATTGTCCTCAATGTCTGTACTTTGGATCAATTGGTTAGTGCCGTGCTGGCTCACTTCATCTTGAAGGAGAAACTACACAAGCTGGGGATGTTGGGCTGTGTGATGTGCATTGTCGGTTCTGTCATAATTGTCATCCACGCACCGCAAGAAAGTCCCATCACTTCTGTTCAAGAAATATGGATTATGGCGACTCAACCAGGTCAGTCGTTGGGCCTGGTTTATGTGTTCTTTATACGATCACTGATTTGCTGATAACTGACTGCATTTACATATCTTTTTCAGCTTTTCTGCTCTACGTTGGCTCGGTAATCATGCTGGTGTTCATCCTGGTTTTCCATTTTTCACCTAGATGTGGGCACACGGATGTGCTAGTTTACACTGGCATCTGCTCATTAATGGGCTCTCTCTCGGTAAATCAACTGCTTCTGCATCTTTTGGAATTTTTTGTTCCTTCCAACCTACTTTAGTGTATTTACACCAACCAGATTGTTGGAAGCCCCACTTAAACGCAAGAGTCGACCTTGCATCGTTAGCTTTAGGTAGATCATTGATTTGGGGTACAGGGAGGCTCATCACCAGGGACAAATCGTATTCTTTTCTGATTCTTTTTGTCCTGTCAAAACAAAGTTAATGAGTTACAATAATTGTCGTGGGGACATGTCTAAATTACTTCTGCGTATGGGTATTTTTTCTTTCTCAGTTCTCATAAGTTGTATGATCTATCTGCAGGTGATGAGTGTGAAAGCCCTTGGGACTTCTTTGAAGTTGACTTTTGAGGGGAAGAATCAGTTGATCTATCCGGAGACTTGGTTCTTTATGTTGGTGGTGGCTACATGTGTAGTTACCCAAATGAATTATCTCAATAAGGTCCGTCCCAAGATGTTATCCAACTTTAATTAGCTAACTTGCCCAATGATGAATTTGTAAATTTCATTTGTCATTGCCTCACAACAATCGATAATATTGAATGACACCAAATTTCCTCTTTTACTGTAACTTTTACTTTTCCCATATGTTGAGATTACATAACATTGGGAGAAAAGGAAGTCATGGAATATATGCATCTTTCTTAACTAGATATGGTGCTTGTCTTTTTTTGTGGTGTGCCTCCATGTTTCATGTTTCTTGGGATTGTAGGACAGGTAGAACTTTGTCTTTCCTTGGTTAGAAGCATTTTGATGGTGATATGGTAAATTGACCAACCTGGTTAAAGTTAGCTCGTAAGATTATGATCATGAAGAAGTCAAATTTTTGTTTTTTGACATTCTCTCTTTTTTGGTAAGGCTGTTTTGAGATTCCAGCCTCTCTACCTCTAGTCTGCATTTTGTGTATACCGGTTGATTCCTGAACCTCATGAGTGTGCTTAGAACAATCAGGAACTGTGGAGGAATCTGCCTTTTTTTGCCCTTGGATCTATGATAATTGAGGACTCCGAGTGTCTGAGTCTTGCAATTCTTAACTAAATTTTCACCTGTAAACTTGAAAATCTCTGTTCCTGTGGCCTTTTGGCAAGGTCACTGCCCTCCTTCTTCATCGTTGGACAGAGTGGTCTGTCTTTTTCATTTACCTATGTGGTAATTCTTTATGTTGGGGTTGGGGAGTCAAAATCTCTTGCTTCAGGAACAATTTACAGTTGGTTTTTGCTGCAAAAGGTTTCTTTGTGTTTTGTTTACTTATGGATGATATAGTGCTTGATGAGAGCTTATCTCAAGAGCTTTTCTTGGTCAGCTTGGTTTCTTTCTCAAAAATTTACTTTAGACATGTAGTAGTATCTGATGGATGCCAGTCAAATGCTTCCTCTCTTGTGTTTGCTTCATGCTTTTAATTCTGTGCTGTTCTTTCTTTGATTATTATACTTCAGGCGCTGGACACATTCAACACTGCAATCGTGTCGCCCATTTACTATGTTATGTTCACGACCCTTACAATCCTTGCCAGTGTCATAATGTTCAAGGTATGAGAAGGCACCATGTGCATTTTCATTTCATAACGGCTTGCTTATTTGACCTTCTTGTCTCTAGTCGAGTGTGTCCTCGAGAGAGGAGTAAGCTAACTGAAAACAGGAGTTGCAGCCACACCCCCATAATTCAATTATCTCATTTTTTTTTATCTGCCGTATCTAATCAGGATTTGTGTGAGTTGACTAATTACATAAGTTAAATTACTTGTTAGACGATTTTACTTGAACAAGTCATCTTACAGTCTGTAGTTGCTGACTTTGGCTGTTTCCGTTCTAGGATTGGGACGGTCAGAGTGGTGGAGACATTATTTCAGAAATATGTGGTTTCATCGTCGTGCTCTCTGGGACCGTACTGTTGCACACAACCAAGGATTTTGAAAGGAGCTCGTCCTTCAGAGGTGCGGAACTTGCTCTTATTCTTTGTTTGAACCTTCATTTTCCCTTCTCTTTTAGTCCGATCTGATCCGATCTGATCCTGTCATGTAATATCAATAAGCCAATGCAGGTAATTTTGTGTCCGTGTCGTCTACGCTATCTACCCGGCTCTGCAGTGGAAATGGCGATTCCAAATTTGACGAGGAAGTGCCCCCACCACCTGAGGAAGTTTGCATGAGAAGACAATAGTGGTGCCTTTAGATGGTTTTCGGGAAGAAATAATGCTCTTTCCACTTCAAACTTACAAACTAAGCAGGAAGTAGGATGTACGGAACACCTGTGATGATTCCTGCTCCAATTGCATCCGAATTCCAAAAACAATGCCGAACCACCATGCGGGCGCCTCTCAGTTCTAGGGTTTCAATTAGCTTTATTTACCTTCAAATACGCCGGTCGGCAGTTACTCGTACCCCCTGCAATGTGGCCACATCAGTCAGAGGCTTGTACAGTCAGCGAGTGAAGTGAAGGAAGCAAGATATCGATTAGAGTTCGAATCTGTTCCAAGGTACATGGTCATTCATCGCACGAGCTCGAGCAGAGCACGGAGCTGTCTCGAGCTCCAAGCAAATGGCGGCCGCTGTTGGGCCATCCTTTTATTGGTCGCCCCCATCTTGGAAAAACAATCACTATGCTGAATGCCTGCAGATATTCTTTTGCCTCCCTCAGCAGACAACGGGTGTTTTTTTGTAGATGGATTGAGATTGATTCGTGTGAATAAAGAGAGTTCTTTTCAAGCTTGATGATGGAGTTGAGTTTGCCAATGCCTCTTTTTATGTCCTCTTTTCGATTATTAGTTGGGAAAAATCAAAATGGCTGACGCGCCAAAAAGCAAAGTATTCGTTGAGCTTTTTGAAGAGGGGAATTTTTATTTATTTTTTCCAGTTTTCGGTATGAAATTCCCTGTAAATTGAGACATAGGAAAATTAGCTTGGAGCTGAAGTAATTAAAATTAGAAACTATATACGAAAAAGTATTTAGGAAAATGTAAAATCGGAGCGAAAACAAGGAAATGCGTAATCGTGAAGCAAAAGCCGAAACTCGCAGAGAGAAAGAAAAAGGGGGAATTCGAAATGAATTGAGATGCGAACTGTGCCTGCGCAACCGCTTTTTCCTGAAAGCGAGATTCCATCTCTGCTCAACTTCCGAACTGCTTCTCTCTCTCTCTCTCTCTCTCTCTCTAGTAGCGGAAGAAGCGGAGAAACAATGGAGGCGAAGATGAGCCAGTTCTTCGGATCGGTCTCCGACTTCTTCACCGGCGCCGATCACATCCCCTGGTGCGATCGCGACGTCATCGCGGTCAGTTCTCTCTCTCTCTCTCTCTCTAAACTTCTCGGTTTATATAGCTACCGGAAGCTGTAATCGCGGCGTCCATAGTTCAGTGAGGAGGGGATTTCACCTCCGTGCGTCCAGGTTGTAGGTCGGAGTTCTTCGTGTTAGCTGTAACATATGGGAACGACTTGAACGTCGTGCTCTGTTCACGAAATAGTTGATCGGTAGTATGTTCGAGTGAGGGCTTGTCTCGCTTTGTGGAAGTGTAGTGCCTAAAACCTGCCGGATGTAACTGTAGTTGAGAACAGGATGCCGTCGAGACAGCATAGTCGAGGACTACGAAGTGTAGTGCGCGTAGCACGGAAAATTCGAAAGTATTAGCTCCGGCTACCATGGTGGCCGGTGGCTTGTGGTGAGTAATCGAGTGATAGAATGATTCTTTCGTGAGATCGCCAGAATGGTGTGATAATAGTTGCGTAGAGATGGAAAGTGGAAAGGACCATGACGATGGCAGATGAGCTTAGGTGAGAGATCCACGCGTTTGGACTCACTCGAATTGGCTCGCTGGCATTTGCATGTGGATTCTATTGTAAGCTGATTCGTTGAGGTATAAGCATTGATTCCTTGGTTTAGTTTTGTTGTATCAGTATAAATCGTGCTTCGAATATTGATGATGTCGAGTCATGTCATGTTACTTGTCATGAGATGGCTGTCATTGTCATTCAGGATATAAGGTGGGATGATTGATTCTGAGCAGTGAAAGCGATGTCGCATGCTCCTTGTCAGTGCTTTTGTTTGGAACTTCATGCTGCATCCCCGTCATGCTTATTTGCTGTTTTGTTCTGTTTTTGCTGTCCTGTTTTGCTCTGTGACATTCTGCCTGAACAGTCTTAAACTTCCTTCTGCAGCACCAACAAATTTCTATTAAAAGTGGTTAGAGTTCATTCAAACGGAACATTATTATCGACTCTTGTTCTAGCTTTTAGTTACTAGGCAATTTGCTAACTTTCCATCTGTTGATATGAACATCTCTTGTTCATTATAGCTGGCGTGTATGATCTTCATTTCTTGTTGTCCCCATTAAAAAAATTTCTCGATTAGGGTTGCGAGCGAGAAGTTGCCGAGGCTGAAAAAGGTTCATCTGATGAGCTTATTAGTGAATGTATTATGCGTTTATCGTGGGCACTTGTTCACTCCAGGCAACCAGAAGATGTCCAGCGTGGAGTAGCAATGCTTGAAGGTAAAGTGTAGGCTGTCTCATTGTGATGGCTAGGTTCCCATAGTGGTGGCTTTGTTAGAAGTTAGCATTGATTACACGTAGGTGTACTTTATGTAATTTCTAGTTAAATAATTTTGTGACTGATGTCTATCTGCAGCTTCCGTTTCTGGCACTAAGAGTCCTCTGCAAATGAGAGAGCAGCTTTATCTTCTAGCTGTTGGTTATTACAGAAGTGGAGACTACACAAAGAGCAGGGACCTTGTGGAGCGGTGTCTGCGGGTCAGGCTTAAGTTTTTCATGTCTGATAACATGATTAGAGTCCTTATGTATATTACTGCTTGCTTCAGATTGCATCTTAACCCTTAACAGCGTATTGCTTTCTCACTTCTCGTTTTCTTCATTTATCAATGCTGTCTGGACATCAGAAATTGTGTTGAAACACGAGTCATTCGCTCCAAATGCTTAAATTCATCTGATTCTTGAGTAATTTAGACGACAATGAATGAGCAATTCAACTTCTTGATGCATGATTTTTTGTCTCAGTATGATATCGCTGTTAGTTACTTCATGTTCTTCATCAGATCTTTCAAAAATAGGTGTTCATGAATGGGTGATATAGAAGTTTACATGATGCATCCATTGCTTGACTGTGAGACGAGTTATTAGAATTCTTCTGACATATTTAACCTAATTCTTCCGGCAGATTGCCCCTGACTGGAGACAGGCCCTCACACTTAAGAAAACAATTGAAGATCGTATCACCAAGGGTAAGGACCAAATGACCGATTATTATGCCCCCAGTTTGTTCCAAGTGTAGAAATCGCTGATTATCCTACTTTGTCTGATTGTAGATGGGATAATTGGCATTGGCATCGCTATTACTGCTGTCGGGGTGCTGGCAGGTGGACTTGCTGCAGCTCTCTCAAGGAAGAAATGATCCACGCACGCTCGCCCTACAGTACTCTGTTTATATGAAAAACCCATGCTAGAGTTTGTTAATTTTGTTTTTCTCTCGTCTTCTTCGCTAACCTCAATAGTGATGTGGTAAGCAAATCGTCTACTTTGATGAAGTTTTGTCATTTGTAGTTTGTCTAATGGACAGTGTGAGGTAAAGGCAGTTCTTTGTAATGTCTCTCTTTGCTTCCCTGAAAAAAAGTATGTGACAAGGTAGTGCTGGCCCCTTGTTCTCTATTCTCTTGTTCTCTTTTCTCTATCCAAGCGATTGCCCATGTAGCAGAGAAATCAGCAACTCAGAATCTTGCATCATTGCTCATATCCTTGTATGCCAGTATTGCGCCATGCCGTATGGAGTCTTAACAATTGCAATGTTGTGGCGGGGACCTGTTACTTGTTATCTTGACCATCTCTGGTTGAGCCATCTCTCATGAAAGCTATAGACTACTGAAGTTCCTCGCCGCTGTCTTCTCTCCAATCTTCTGTGTGCCCCCTTTTTTGTTCCACAATGTTATCGACTGGCAGGCATTAGCTTGAGCAAATGCGCTCTTTAGTAATTTAGAAGACACTTCCTATCAGTAAGTACTTGGAGTTCTACCTTTTCTGCTCGTCCACTCAGATGCAATGAATGTCCACTGACAAGAAAACCCACGCGATCCACGGCTGGGGCCATTTGGAGGCGCTGTTCATAGGACATGCTTCCATTCTCTTAGGACACTCAACTAGTCAATTCCTGCGGCACAAAACCGATCTGATCATCATTCGAGACATAATCATAGGCAGCAGCTACTTCGGCTGAGCCACCATGACAGGATGCGCAGGCTCTGACCTTGTTCTTGTTTTAGTGCAGTTAACATCGAGTTTGGAACTCAATACTCCCTCCAATTTAGCGGAGACCACTGTAGCAACGCAATTTTTCTCCTTTTCTCTGAAATTTCTAAAGCACGGAAGGAAAAAATCCAAGAATTTCAAGGGCCAACGAACAAATTCAGAGGCAAATTGGTAGTCTATGAGAGGTCAATAATTCAAAAATAAAATGAGACTTCTACAATCCCAACATGTCTGGAAACTACAGCAACTAAACATTAAATACTGTGTTAGAACAGCAGAAATTCTTTCTTTAGCTCTTCCCAATCCTTCTCCACCCGCTCAATGTCCCTCTCAGCCTTCCTCTTTTTAAGCCTCCACTTCGCTGCTTCTTCAAAGTACTGCCTGAAAAGCTCCCCCTTCTCCTCGGTCTCCTTGTACAGTCTCTTCATCTCAAACGAGTTTTCCACTTTCGCTTCCTTCTCCTTCTTCAGCTGGGCTTGCAGCTTGCTGATCTTGGCTTCGAGGCTCTCGATCTTCTTGTCGCATTCTGCATCAATCTTCTGCAGACTTTCAAAATTAATGGTCTTCTCATCAAGCTCAGCCTGCAGGGAATCTTTCAAAACGAACATCTCAGTGACTTCCATTATATCAGTTTGTGCACGTTTGAAGTCCGCACAAAGAAAAGAAATCTGCTTCCAGATTCCGTAGAGAGCTGAGCATCCATGAGATGGGTGGCTCTTGTCGGACAGAAGAGCAGAGATAGCTTGCTCTAATCTTTTTGAGAAGTCAGGGTCAGACACCAATTTGAAATCCATGGACTTCAAGCTCTCGAACACGGTTCTAGCCTTCTGAACCTCCTCATCATTTGATTGGATAAGACTGGCAAGTTCTGCCTCTGCAGAGACTTCAACAGGCTTTCCATTGATGAGTTGTCTCATGTTAGAGAGCCATGTTTTCAAGTCCTTGCTCCCGGAGGGTGTACCAGTGCTGCTGGTAGCAATCTGCAAATACCCCACCATAAATTTAATAGGGAAAAAAACGCAAGTGAAAAAAGATGAAAATGCACTAACTTTAATTATAGAACATATACATATCAAACTAAAGAAAGTACCATGTCGACAGATTTAGATGAATCGAAGGTAGTATCAGAGGTGGCTGAACTTTCAGCTGATCCTTCGCCCTTTTCGACAGTAGTCTTGTCAGAAACCTCCTCGACACAAATGGCAGATTTGGAGAGATCAAGAAGTATATTTTCAGCTGGCTCCTGCTTGAGATCTTCTTCTGTATTATTTTGAGGACTGGAGATTCCAGTCCCACTCCGCAGTGACAGCTGAAAGGATGGAAAATTCAGAAAATATGCTCATAATAAAAAATAAACAGCCATGATGAAGTACCTCAAACTCCAAAGACTCGCTTTCTTGGATAGGCGATGACCTTGCACCTGGTGACAAGGAAGAACTGGTCTTCGAGTGCTTTTTTGGACGCTCATCCACTAAAACCATCGAAAATCTGCCGAGATGGAGATCGGCGGACAGTGGCTCATTTAAGGTCGAAGCATCTGCAAAGGAATATTGGTATGAAATGCACGAGGTTGCAATGACTTGCTATGAATACATATGTTTCATGGACATATGGTATCTAGTTCACAAGCCTTGATTGTAGTAGCATGAAGGTCACTCAAAGACTAGCCACTCTGCGAATAAAAATGCCATTCAAGATGTTTCCAACTGTTTTTTTCACCAGTACAAGCACAAGCATCTTAGCCTTCATTAGGATTCATGCAAGTCCAAGGGTGTATTTCATATTCATCAGCATTCAGCTGGTATACTCAACTTTCAGCAGCATAGCCAAATTCTCCTAGATCTGATCCCTAGAAGAGGCTTCTTCTACCAAAATACCAACAAGGTATTTCTCTTCTACCTCCAAGTTCAAACAACTAATTGATTTGGAGACTGTAATGCCAGAGTAAGGAGATTGTACAGGCTCAGGATAAGCTCAAGAAAAGCTGTTCATGTTTTTGCATGGAGGTCAGCTTTTGTTGGCAACAGTAAAGTCTTCCGAGAGAAGTTCCCTATGATAGAGTCCAGTTGGCAGAGTAAACCCGAGGAACAGATTAAGTTCATAGACCAAAAGGATAAACTTATTATTACAAACAGCCAATTATGCTTCCTAGGCGACTCACTTGAGACAGATCTAGATCCAAAAAACCCCAGAGGCAGGTGGAAGATGGATCTCAAACAGACTAGTTTAAGCTCAAGAATTAAATGAGAAAATATTAACCTCTACTCTTCTTTAGTAGATGCAAATGGGAGCTCCAGGATAGCGCCAACAAAAGTATACTGTTGATATCCTCATGGAAAGATCATAGATCAATAAGCCTAACTATAACCAGAGCTCATCGTACTTGTCCTAATGGCAAAAAAGGGCTCCCGGATAACTGAATTTCAAAATTATCTCGATGCAGCTACCAACATGCCCTACAGCTCCGAACCCTTCCTGCTTTTCCCGTCAAGTATTTTCCTTTTTACCTTAGCTTAAAAATTAAATGCATAACCGAATATATCATCCTGATACTTTCTGCCAAATTCCCTCGAAACCTTCCAGGTTTCCTACAACATCACTTCATGTTCAATCATGCTCATCACCCATCAAAAACCACCTTCCTCTCGGACTACCGCTCAAGCACCATGTGCACTTAATTTATCATCTGATCTTTAAGAAACCACGGAAAAACAATACCCACTGAACAGAACAAAAATCAAACACAAAACCCAAATTGGGTACACCCCAAAAACCAACAAAGACGGAAAATTTACAGAGAAAAGTTAGACCTTTCTCGGGAGCAGCAACAGTGGTGGAAGAAGAAGAGTCCTTGGAGGAGTCCTTGGAACTCAAACCGAGAGGGAAATTCAACCTCGCAAAAGAGCCATACATTGCGCTGGCGGCCTTGTCATAAGCAAGAGCAGCCTCGAGGGCCGTCGGGAACGTCCCAAGCCAGAGCCGGCTCCCTCGGCTCGGCTCCCGAATCTCGGCCACCCACTTCCCCCACGTCCGCTGCCTCACCCCTCTGTAATTGCACCTCAGGTTCTCCGGCCCTCCTTTCCCCTTCATGCAACCTTTCTTCGACCCTTTCGCATGCACCCTCCGGGTCGGCACCTGCACCGGCACCGCGACGACCGCCGCCGCCGCCGCAGCCGCCGCGGCCGGCGGTGGGGGAGGCGGCGGCTGCGGCGGAGTCGCGGATTTCGGGCTGGACCCGGACGGGGAATCGCTGCTCTGGATGCAAGAGTTGACCTTGTCGTTGTACTGCTTCCATTTCGCGAGGATCTCGGCGGCGGACTTGGAGATTTGGTCGATCGAAGAGGCGCCCGACTCCATTTCCTTCCCTCGGGCGGCGAAATCGGGGTCGAGGGGGAGACACGGGGGGGACAGAGGGTCAGCGATCTGAGGGAGGGAGGGACGGGAGGCGGAGGAATCGCGGCGGGTGGCGGGGGAGGGAGGGCATTGGGCGGTCGCCGGCAGGCGGCGGCGGCGGCGGCGGCGGCGCACCGCCTCACTGTCGGTGGAAGGAAAAGACGGTGAAGGAGGGAGAGGAGCCGCCTCTGTTTTGGGAGTGAGTCACATGAGGGGGGGTGGGTTCCTGGTGATTTTTGCGTTTTAAGACAAAAACAGGGGTCATTGACTTGGCAAAGTCTTTTTCTTTTTCTTTTTTTTTTGTTTTTTTCCTTTTCTCGGTGACACGTCATATTTAGCGGGGAGGCCTCGATAATTCGTTATTTGATTTTTTTTTTCTTAAATTTGTTCGGCTCCTTTTTTTTAACTTTAAAAAAATTTGTTTGTTGGGTGGAGTGGCGATAAGTACTAGGAGCCCATCTATCTTGTATTGCTTCCTTCTCTTCTCAATCTTGTGCCGAAAGGACCATGATTAAAGAAACCAAATTAAGATTAAAGAACTAAAAAAGATTATCTTCTTTTCGTAATTTGGAATCTTGGACTAAGGGGGAGGAGACAGAGAGAGAGAGAGAGAGAGAGAGAGAGGACAATGACATTAACATTGTCTATTCTAATGGAGGGGAAAAAATTGCATATTTTAATCAATGAAGAAGAGGGTGAACCGTCCGATGGAATGAATGAAAGGCTTACTGCATCCGCGACTTCCCATAAAAAAAAAAAAAGTTGGGTAATTTCCATAATTTTCAGAGAAATGCCTATTCGGCGGCAAAAAAAGATTCTTTGTTTTTTTTTTTTTTTGGGTGGGGGATGGGGAGGAGGGGGTATTCTATCTGTACTGATTGTATAGAGTGACGTCTATATCTGTATGGTTCATGACATGACCGTTTCACTGATTGTCTGAAAAGCTAATTTCCGGATAAGGCAAAAGTGCAAGTAGACCACCGGTCCGTTGGATACTCGAGAACGGCTGCAGTTCATGGTAAGATTTGGTAAAAAAGAGGCGGTAAAAGGCAAAGTCATCAGCATGTACGTTCCGCAGGTTTCACACTGACAGCGTCATTATGCACTCTGTCCTCAATTAAAAGAGTTCATTGACATCAGGCATCTTCAAGATTTATAATCAGCCGACCAATAACGCATCAGCAAGAGACTTTTCCAACCTCATGATTTAAATGAAAAAAAAATCCCATTTCCGAAACGGGGTGTTTTCACACTTTGCGTGTGGAAGGAAAAGTCAAATTAAAGTCAAGGAGAAAAGGGCCAAAATAAAAATAAAAATCGATCCTTTGGCAGTGGCGACTATGTTGTGCTTGGACGCAATGCAAACTCCCCTTATTCTATCTAGAAAAAACCGACTGCTGAGGAAGAGTCCGTCTAAATGTCTCCACTCCCAAGTAGAGTCAGGAGGAAGTTCTTGAAGTCTCCTGACGTGTTGTTAGCCACGGCTTCCTCAAGAGACGTGCTGCTCCTCTTGAAGAAAAGCTCTTTGATCTCCGCCAGGTCCTGCTCCGCGCAGGTGAGGATGACTCTGCTGAGAGCGTCTTCGTCGGTCACGACCGCATTCACGGCTGTGCGAAGCACCTGCGTACGTGCGAGTTCTTACTGGTATGAAGTTCCGACAGAAATGGCAGAGTTGTTGACTCGAAACAATTTGGTCTTTTGTTTATTCACATGCCGGCATTTACGTACCCTTGCAAGGTATTTCTTGGGCTCCTTGATGCATCTGACAGCGGTCCGCAGTCCTGCTAGATACTCATCCGCCGCATCTCCCAATAATCCCTGTGAAAGATTGAATTCCATGACTCGCGTATGCTTTTACGACATGGATTGCTATTTGATGAAGTTTTCTTCTTTTGGAATGATAGGGAAATGTCTGATGAATTTCTCAACCAAGCCTAGTGCCAATACAAAGTTCTAGTACTGAATTTCAAAGGACGTCATTCTTTCCTCTTGTCTGTTATCTGATGAACTTAGAATTGTGTACCTTGGTGATAGAAGTACCATGGATGTCCCTGTAGTGATTGAAGGTTGAACTGAGCTGCACCTTGCTTCTCGTACTCAAAATTCTGATGAGCTCTTCATGGTTAAAAGCATTACCGTGGATTTCGTCGTGAAGAATCCTGGCTTCCAATTTAACCATTTCCTTGTCAATGCCATCGCCATCGTACCTATAAGCACTCGCTAACGCGACGAGAATCTGCATGATAACCATAGAGCCAGAAGAGGAAAAAAAATCATTCTCTTTCACTTTGTTTCTCAAATTCATCATTCATCTAGTACAGATCATGGGCTCTGAGAAGTTACTCTTCGAACATCTCCACTCGTGTGAGCGGCCACATCCTCTTCCAAGGAACGCCTGTACCGGAATTTGTATGCTCTCCTAATTGCCAACAGTTCCTCAGGGGACTTGAGACACGCGAGCTCTACAATGACCCGATGATCGGGCGTCGCCTTCTTCAGCGCCAAGTTAGCAAACACTGCGTCCCGATCAGCCGGGTCCAAGATCCAGTGGCACATTGCTCTCTGCCGCGACATTTTCATCACTCGTTCAAAGAGAAATAAGGAATTCACGGTGCTAAAACGACATCAATCCAAATCGAATAAAAACAATCTGGGTCGTTAGCTGTGATGCAAAACGGGATGGGCATGCATGTACCGGGGTGGGGGATCGCATCACGGACCTCGAAATGACCGGAGAGCTCGGACTGGAGCTGCCCGATGAGGTCTTCATGGTAGACTTCTTCATAGGCCAACCTGATGAGCCTTCTCTGGAACATGTTCCTGTGTCCTAGGACCGAGATTATGGCCCTCTCATCCGTTCCCCATCCTATCAAACACAACCTCAATGCTTTTTACAAAGGTAAGGGGTTTCGCAACAAGCAGCAGAAGCATTAAAGTCGGGTCCGAGAAATGCGACATGTCTGCCTCAGTAACATAATTCAAACCGAGTTGATGCAAAGTAACCACGAAACTGAGAACGATCGGATGGACAATGCGAAAATGCCGAGTAAGAGCGGAGGAAGGGGATGTGAAACGAGACCTTGGCAAGCCTTCTTGATGGCCTCCGCATCCTCGACAGGAGAAAAGTCCTTGGGAGCGACCAGCGTGCTCATCTTTTTCATTTCAAATGAAACTGAAGCTAAACTACAAGTTTTCATTGACCCTCTTTTTATAGTCGTTTTGTTAAGAGTTAATTAATGAAGATAATAATTAATAACAAGGCGTTTTGTCAAGTAATCGGTTTCTCGAGAATAAATTAATAATACAAAGATCATAACGTGATTACCCGCCAGAAATACCGGGAAGCAAAAAAAAAAAAAAAAACTGGTTTGTCTTGGCCAGCTAAAATTTAATTAAATATATTACCGACGTCTAGAGGTCAAACAAAGACTCCATGGCCCAATGGATAAGGCGCTGGTCTACGAAACCAGAGATTCTGGGTTCGATCCCCAGTGGAGTCGCTTCTTTTTCACATTTTAGTTCAGCACCCGCCTTTTTTTTTTTTTTTTTTTTTTTAAATCCCTTACCGTGATTGCAAATGTAACTTGGTTGCCTTCTCCCTGATGCCTTCATCAGCTCAACCCCTTTTAGGGACATGCCAGGTTGCCAAGTACAGCAAGCGAGGAAGGCCACACAAATTTCACCGACTGCCTAATGTTTCGCATTCGTACCGCAACATCGGAGCTCTTATTGTTTTATTCCATTTTGCATCATATGCAAACGCAATTGATGAAAACGACCATGCGCTGACTGCATAGCATGTATCAGCTCCCTGGGGAAGCTCCCCTTTTGTTCTTTTATCTCGAGCCTAAACGCTACGTCCTTCCTCCGGGCCAATGTCTGCATCGTTCGAAACTTCAGAATCAAATGCCGAAAGGAAGACCCTAATGTTTTCTTCAAAAGCTCAGCAGCACATCTTCCTCGTCATAAGCCCTAGTTGCATCCCATGGAAAGGATTCGAACAGGATAATCAAGGACTTTGATGCTAACCGAAGCAGATACGAAATGCCAGAATCTGACACCATCGTTCTCCGACGACCAGGCTTCGCTGTGGTCTGCACTCCTATTGATACTGATCAAACCATATCCCGAGACTTTGGCAAAGTAGTTTTGGTATAGCTTTAGTGACTCTTCAGACACATGTCGAGGACCTCAGCACAGGGGCATCAACGAAGGTAATATGATCCCTGAGTAAGCATCTATATGACCCTCTTGACATGGAACTTCGAATATTATGCGACAACAGCAAAGCGGCGAATATACCAAGAGGGCAATAGCACTAGCCAGACTTGTTATTGCCTTGCTCGCTTGCTCTTGCCCGTCTTTTGCATACTGGATTTGAAAAAGAGGAGAACAACAGAAACAGAGCTCAAGACCTCTCGTGCACTTCCGTCCAAAAATTGCTGTAGCAAGAGAAACTCTTCATTCAAAACTGAGCAACAATACGCACGCTACAAAACCAGCAAGGCAACAGAGAGCTATCTGCTTAATGGAGGAGTATAATTTTCTATAACCCAGATTTTGCTTTCTAGCCTAAACTTTTCTCCCCTCATTTCGTGCTAGATCTCAATGAAAGAAAACAAAATATATTGAATAAAGATAAAATTAAATCCTAAAGTTAAAGTTGTACTTTGAATGAACAACTTCCCCAACTCTGTAGGCAAAATGATTATCACGCTGTCATATCAGTCTATACCTACAGGATACAAGCAAAGCCAGAGTCAGAGGTAACAAGAGAAATATGCAAAGATCAATGCAAACAAAATTTCCTCCTCCTCTCAAATAAAACATAAACACAGAATTGAATCTTCCGCATTTTTGTAATGAACCAATAAATGTTGTCTGCAGATCTGTCCGTTGATCGATTTCATTAACTTAACAATCATCTGCATATTGAATGGAACTCCAGCGAAACCTGTAGCTATAACCCGTTGGTCAAAGAAAGCATTGATTTACTTGATAAGCAGGACACCGAACAACTGGATGATTTCCTGAAAAGGTGAAATAGTATATCCAGGATCACAATCTCTAGGAAGAAGATATAAACCAAAGGCAATTGCACAAGTACATAGACACTCCTCTTTAACACATAAGCGAACACACTGATGCTGGCTGCTATGGAATTCTCAAAACTTATGCTGCAGATATTTCTTAAAAACAATCTACTGACACTTTTAGAGGCATCTCTTTTTAGAGACGGACAATAGTGACTGACTCAGACAATTGCTGGAAAGCCAGCAACACGAAACCTGTTTCCACAACTTTTTAAGAGATCGTTCACCAGCCAAAAGACTTTTGCAACTTAAATAAAGGTTCAACAGAAAAACTAGAAACCAAATATAGTACGAGATTCAGTGATTTATCAAACAAAGCATTATAGCAGTCACATTTTAAGTAAAAGTGTAAAACAAGCAATGGACCAGATCAAATCCTGTGTACTTAAATAGGACTAAGGAAAAAAAAAAAAGAATGCCACAGATATTGATTTAACATGAAACAAACTAAACATGAACACCTATCAGCCAACATAGAAGATACCTATACTTCATGCATTCCGCTCAACTTGGCAGCGCCAATTAAGCAACCGATCAACGTAACCATTGGTGCCCCCATCTGATGATCCTCGACAAGATTTGCAAAGAGAGCTGCTCACCTTGTCTTACAAGATGACACGATCGAAGGTAGCAAGGATCAGTCTCCCTCAGTTTCCTGAGCAGGAAGCCTTTTAGACATTCCATGGATGAATTTTGTGAAGTTATCGTGATTCTAGTGATAAAAATAAAAATAAATAGAAATTAGGAAGAAGAAGGAAATAGACCAATTTAAGATTACAAAGTAAAGGATAACAAGGCAGAACAGCAGAATTGAACAATATGTTTAATGGGAAGTTTAGTAAAGAACGACGAATTTACAAAGAACCTATTTATTAAGATAGTTGACCAAATTCACCTACACAATGTTCTACTTTGCTTCAAAGCGAAAATAGGAAGAAATCACTATAGGCCCCATACAGTAAGGTAGAATCCACACATAACGAAAAAGGTGTCAAGTCAATCTCCAGCAACAAGTATCACAATAAAACCTAGTCACAACTTCACTCATCCAAAAGAGAAAAATCCTAGTTGCTACTCATCTAGTTGAAACTCTCCCAGTGTCAACCTTTTCCTTCACAGTAAAATTCAAGACAGCCACACTGACTCCAGTATACATGACAAATTACTCATGGTTCTACTCTATGGTTGACATCTGCAGAGAACATGTGTTCTGCACCAATTTCGAGGACTCATACTCTTTCCCCGAGATCAATATGACAATACCTCTCTATGGTTTTGGATATTCAAGACCATTCCAGCAGGAAACATCACTGTCATTTTAGAGCCTCTCACCAGTTTAAAGCTTCACCATCGCACACCGACTATTCTATTTTTGTCAATATGTGAAATCTAGTTAAAATATCAATTACTATTACATCAAAAGAAAAAATCTCATGAAAAAAGAAAAAAAACATATCTCAACGAACATTCATAATTGATTTTACACTCGCATGGGTCTACATATTTTTCCATCATCAGTTGGCTTCCAAATGGCACCCAACAGTCATTCCAAATTGCACCTGACATTCTTTCTCTATCCATTAAGCTCTAAGCATACAATCAAACAAACATCAAACAATTAGCCCATAAATTTATATGCAAAAGGCAGCTTATTTCCCATCATTGCTCCACCAAAAAGCTTTTAAAACAAATACAAAAAAATTAGGGAACTAAAATAGTCTCTTTATGGAATATTAATTTACAATATGTACTGTTCAACTTCTGAATTTCATAAGCTTTTTTTTTTTTTAAACAAAAAATTTTTACATCCAAAATTACATATAAGAAAAAATATACTTTCTCTCTATACACCAAAATCCAATTAAAAACATTCCCTTTCCACCATTCCTTTTCCCCGTCATTTCTCTCTACCAATTAGGAATTTTACTAAAAAGATTGAATTGACATAAACAATAAATAATACCCTAAATCAAACCAAAAAGAAAAGGCAACAGAAATTTCAAACACTATTACCTATCATTGTATCGGACCATCATCAAAACGGGATGACCACCTCACTGCAAGTGAAATCGTTGGAGTTCCCAATCAAATCCTCTGGCCACAAGTCTTGGCGCATACTCTGTTGCCCGGTCTGACACCTTCAGGATCATCCGCGCCAGTAACAGTGCACTCAAAGCATGCAGACTAGAATAAATAATAAATATTATCTTCGGTATAACAATATAAAATGAAAAACTATAAGGTAGTCAAATTTACTTCTGACCCAAAAAAAAAAAAACTTAACTTACTTAAGCATAAAACAGAATTTGTTAGAGGTGCAATTAGATGTGAAATCGTGTATGGGAATTTGAGAAATTTTTCTCTGATGAAAGTAGTCAGAGAAAATGGGAAATGATAGGAAAATGAGTGGATCGGAAGATGTGCAAAACTGCAATGCAGGAAGAGGGGACAGAATGCAAGCCTGTTTTGTTTCCAAGGGAGTGCTACTGGAGTTTTCAAGAAATGGATAGGGCAAGCTTGGAAAATGCTCTTCCAATTTTTATAGGGACAGGGATAGGGTAGGCATTTATATGATATCTATTTTCACAATAGCTGACTCAAAATTTATCACAGCATGCAGAAACTGCAGTCCTGATGTATATAAGGTCCTTTATGTAGCATCTTACCTTTAGTGAAACCAATTAGCTTTGTGTCATGAGACCATATGGTTTTCTTCGTGGGTGCTCTGGGGAAAGCTGCCAAAAATATTGGACCTGCTCAAGCCTTGGGCATCACAATAATTGGACAGCCACAAAACTGCAGAATCATTGATTGTAAGCTCAGCAGATTCGGAGAAAATAGATTTTTGGTCGATGCTTTCGACTTTCTTAGAGAACTCAGCTAAGCTAGTAAACAGCATTGAAGCATGAGATGCAGCCCACATTTGGAGGACGGTAGCAGAAAAGTCATGAAACACATCATTGGGTAACAGCATGATTGCCCCGACAAGCTCTGATGTAGGTAATCGAGAACAGCACAGATCTAAAAGGCCTCCCACAGCAATAGCACTCTTGCCTGCATCTATTTCCACTGAGCAAAATAATTTTAAGATCAACTTCTCCAGTTGAAACTGAGAACCCATAAGTTCCAGCCTAATCAGACTCCAGAACTTATGTTGCTCATCAACTCCCCAGTGAAGGGAGCCTTGGATTAAACCGAAAACAGTTTCCACATTCTCCCCCAGTATGGATAGCTTCTTTAGCCCAATCTCAAACTTTATATTGACAATATCGCCATCGTTCAAGTGACTCACAAGTAATCTAATGGCATGCTCCTTGCCAATGGATAAATCAGAAAGCTGAGAAAAGACACCGTGGAATAAAAGCTGCCATTTTATCCCCTTCCACTCTGAGCAAGACGTTAAATCAAAAACAAGAAGCTCTGAGAGAGTTCTATTAGCTTCTTCAGGAGAGATGGTCGCTAGATGTAAAAGGTAATGTCTATAAGCGAAAAAAGCATCCTGTACCACTGTAACAGCTAACTCTCTGTCTAATACAGCTGCAGCGAGAAGTGGTTCAGCAAAGTTCTCCCGCCTTTTAACTGAAAAGGTGAGATAACAATCAATGTGACCCATCAGGAATGGCACGCGGGTGTTGATCAACTTGTGAAGACCATCTCCCGTGAGTTCATGAATCATATGCTTTGCCATGTCTGCCTCATAAGCTAGTCTTGATGCGTAATATAACAGGTGTGCTCCCACAGGAAAACCATTCCTTGACCAGAACAAAAGTAGTTGAACTAACTTTTCATTCTTAGAAGAGAGATATTTCCGAATAATTGAGGTTGTGGGAGACTCGCATTCGTCATCATCAATATAATCTTGTGGATGCTCAAGAGGTGCAAAGAGTTTGTATCCATTCAACTCTAGTTCCCTCGCTATAGTTGAAGATAAAACCTCGGGAGATATTGAACAATGTGTGGGCGAGTCACTGCCAACGTTCATATACAAATCAAGGATTTGCCCTAAAGCCCGAAGACTTGATGCACGTGAGCTCTTAATTGCTTTGCCCAGACCTTTGACCAATTTTTGGATATCATTCTCTTGAATTTCCGAAGTGATGGTCAATAATCTAGAAGGAATGGAAGCAGAAGCATCAACGGACTTGGCCCCAACTTCGTCTTTCTGGATGCAGGTAAGGTGTTCCTCGGGAATAGCTGTTCCAACCTCCATGGGAATTAAATGACCAAGAGTTTTAGCTGGTTGTGTTTCTTGAGCAATCCCAACTCTTTTATCTGATAAGAAACACCTAAGCTTCTCCTTCAGAGGTGGAGAAAGTATTTCAGCTGATGTCAAATTTTCAAGATTGTGACTCAATCCTTGGTTAATGAGCAGAGTAAAAGATGATGAAACTCTGTTAGATATCATATCCTTGCGTTCCACATCATAGTTATCCACGAGAAAAACAAAAATTCAAGAAGAGTGTGCGTTAGTTCAACGTAGTGAGGTATAGAATGAACCATTAACAACAATGCTGGTTCAATGTTCATAACTTTATCCACTCTTTCATCGAAGAAAAGCCAATCATAAAATAAGGCCAACTTCGCATTGGCTTCCACATAATTCTTCCTGCAAGACTTCAGAAGCCAACCAATGACAGCCCACCTCGGGATAACATTAGAATGAATGATCTCACTAGGCGGGTGGTGCGCACAACATACGAAGCGAACAATATCGACTACGAGTGTCTCTCTCTCCGGAGTGCAAAAGAACTTGCTGGCAAACCAGGTCTGATGCCGCTTTTGGCTCCCGAGCTTCACGTGCGTGAGCAGAAACCTCAATTGCGTTTCCGCCTCAGGGGTAAGCCGAAGCAAGAAATACCGGCTCGAAGTCCTCACGGAATACATCTGCGCGATATCCGAAAACCCGGCGACCCCAAACTCTCTCGGGTTCGAAACCAAATCCCTCCATATTGCTCGAAACTCGGGCACATGGACCAAGTCCTGCAACAACCGTATCAAATCCCTCCCAATCTTCAAACACAGACCAAACTGCTCCCTCAACATCTTGACACAAAACTCGATTTCCAACCGCTTCAGCGCCTCCAATTTCGAGTCGGCAGTCACCCTACAGTGGTCAGCCAACAACCTCAGAAAGCTATACAGCGCACTGGTCAAGACCAACGGATCCTCCTCCAGCAAGCAGCTCCATTTCCCCGAGAACAGGCTCACCACCTCGAAACACAGCCACAGATTCCCGCCCCGAAAATCGCTCCCGACGATCTGCCTCAACAGCGCGACCAGCAATCCGCCGAACCCTACCGCGGCGACATCGACCATCTCGCCGGCGGCCCACAGGACCTGAGCTTTCGCCGCCTCGGCGAGCTTGTCGTACAGCTCGTTCGCGATTCGAGCCAGCAGGGTCGCGAAGAGCGCGTACCCGTCGGTGACGGCGGCGTGGAGGTGCTTGACGTGGGTGCTGGCGAGGGGGGCCTCGGTCAGAGCTCCGTAGAGGATGGCGCGGGTGAGATCGGAGTACTCGTCGGAGGTCCGCGTCTTGAGGGGGAAGGGCGGCCTGAGCTCGGGCTCGAGGAGGCGGAAGGATTGACGGAGCGAGAGCTCGAGAGGGTTCTCCGCTTCGTGAGGCGCGAGCTGGAGTAGCTTCGAGGCCATGGCATAACCGAAGAAGAAGAAAGAAGAAGAAGAAATTAACGGTCGGCAGTGTCCGTGGCAATTTCGAGGGGTTTGTAAAGACGAACTCGTCGTCGCCGCCGCCGTGGCTAGGGCGACGGGGCTCGCGGCGGTCGTCGAAAAGGGGTTGGCGGCGCGATTGAATTCCTCTTTTCGTTTTCAAATTTTTTTTAAGTAATTTGAGCATCATTGTTATTTTTCCGACTTGTATAGGAATATGATATCTTTTAAAAGTCATGACAATTAAAATAAACGTGGAATTTAAATAACCGAAAAAAAGTATCGCGTAATAATGTGTGTATCGTTTATTAGATATTCTGATAATAAAACAGAATTTATCGTGAATTATTTTTCTTTTTAGCTTGACATTATTATTTTCTTTATTTCTATCAATTTTTGATAATTAATCGAGTGAAAATTAACTCTAGTTTTGTGTTTAACTATTTTTTATTGATTGGATCAAGTTCATTTTACGTTCCATGTTATAGTATCGATCCATGATAATAATTATCCATAGCTTCTCAATTAACGGAACATATCGTGTATGGTATAATCAACTTTGCTATAATAGATTCTTTTCTATTTCTTATATGTTCTCAATTAGTCTATTTTGCCACAAATTTTATTGCCCACGATTAAGTGGATTTTTCTCCTATTGTAGCATTAGATAATTCTCATAGTAACATTTTATCAAACATGGTATGTGCAATCAGTGAAGGAACGGTATACAGTTATTTCCAACTCGGATTCCCCACTAGACTCAAGCCAAATGTTCTAAATCAAAGAAGCAGAGTCTCATATACCGTCAATTTTCATCCGAGTCAGAGAATCGAATTCTCCACCTCGTTCTTGTGGAAAGTGAGCAATAAATATTATCTTATCGATGAAGCCGATTGAAGTATGGTCAAATCGATAGAAAAACTTTGGAAAGTGCCGGATTGGCACCAGCGAAGGAGCTCCGAGCAAGACCGATGCGCTTCAGGTCTTCTTGGCTTAACGAACAGAGCCGACACCAAGCGTTGAGGCAGAATGGCTCGAACAAGATGATTACCGCTTGAAAACTGCTATCGAATTGGCCATTGAAGACTCTGTAGATATTGCTGGTGAGTATCGTCACTCGATGGAGCGAATCCTCGCAGCCATCGAACAATCTTCACGAGCGACTTGTCACAGCGATCGAACGATCCTCAGAAGCGACGGAGACTTGCCAACTTTCGATTACGGACTCATTCCGTTGAGAACGTTACCGACGGACACGCTCTTAATTTTTGGGCCCTACTTTATATGGGTCTAAGTGGCTAAAAAAATGGGCTTATGTAATTGGGTAATTGGGGTTCTGATAGTGGATTTGATGGGCTTCGGTATTAGTCTAGGCTACATTTGGGCTTGGGCACAAACGATGAGTGAATTGTATAAGATCTGCTCTTCTGGGTTTTCCAAATTATGAAAAACCGAATCGATCCCTCCCCTATTCATTTGTTAATTAGCTTATTTATTTATTTTTGTCATTGCCTCATTAGCTTCTTTTTTCTTTTTTTTTTCCCTCGTAAGGATGAAAATTTGAATTGTCGACTAAAATTCAGATGTCGACAATAGCTCATGGAAATCTTTTCCTAATGACTTATAATGAGGTTTTGGGTTAACTTTGCCCGATATGACTCAAGTTGCTTATAGTTTTTATTTTATTTTATTTTATAATTGATTTAATTTTATGCTTGTCCTAATGAGTTATAACGAGGTTTTGGGTTAACTTTGCCCGATACGACTCAAGTTTTTTTTATAGTTTTTCTATAATTGATTTAATTTTATGCATTTATTATTATTATCATCGATTGCTTCGCTTTATCAATTGCGGACATGTGCATATAAGCATATAGCACTGCGTGAATTCAGAATAAAACTTGAAAAAAATCACATGAAATAATATTTTTTTTTCAAAAGAAAAGATAAGTAAGATAGCATTCCACACCTTACTTGGCTCTTAACTAGTCTGTAATAGATTAGTGGTGACTCTAGTATCATTTAACGAATAATATATAAAATATCAAATTGCGACCAATAAGAGTTAGGAGAGTCCTGCAAGTATAAGCGCAACATCAGAAAAGAGCGTGCCTGTCTTGCCATCCATAAACTAGCCCGAGGTTTTACCTCGGGGTCGCGACATTGAGATCAGTAGAAAATTGAACATTGAGAGTGGTACAAAAGATGTTATTGCGGGGGCTGAAATGATTTTTGTTCAAATGTCATGGAGAGGACTTATTTAGCTATGCTCAAAGCAATGAGCTTCTTCAACACAATGTCTCAAAAAAACCGAAAACCTGACACCGTGACAAACAATTCATTGATTGATGGTTTCTCTTGGGTGGGTGAAACGGACAAAGCTATTCAAATGTGGGATAATATGATCAACAGCTGCATAAGGCCGGACCACATTTCATACGGCATTCTAATAAATGGTTTCTGTAGCTCAGGAGAAGTTGAGGCGAATTCATAGCGTGATCTTTGTCGCGACCAATTTTTCAGGTGTGAACCACCTAGGGATTGGCTAATGGATTGTTAAGCCTAGACTTAACTCGGGCTCTCCCAAGCTCATACCAATTCGCGACTTAGGTTCGAGTTCTTAACATACAAATAATTTTCAATCGAGTCGCCATTAATCTATTTTTGGTGGGTCGATTAGAAACCCAAGTAAAGTAACGGGAGATTTACTTTACTCCTACGAACCAGAGATTTATGAGTTCGGGGGACTTGGTTACGCTAGATTTCTCTAACGCCCTTTCGATACCATTCTTTTATTTTCAAAAAAAATGCTTTTACAGGCAGCTTAAATTGATTTTAAATCTAATTCCCTAACATGTGAGGCGGTCATGCGAGTGCGCAAACCACCAATTTAACACTCAAGAAAGCGATGAATAAATTACGAACTTACCTCAAAGCAACGAAAGCATCTGCGTTGTTAGATCAAATTCACATCGACAATCCTAGATATGATTTCTAATTAACACGCAATCACTCAATTTTGTTTTCACCTTTTAAATGAGAATCATGCTTTATGCAATGCATGCTACTAATCTAACATGTAATGATGTGACATGACAATATGACCTAAGCTATATGACAAAAGTGAAATATGAACATGCAGCCTATCCTAAAGAATGAAATTGATTTACTCTAAAGACAAGTTTTCTTTTTGTATTTTCCATGAAATTCGAAATTAGATAAATGCAAGGATTATCTAGCTAGGTCAAGATTCTATTCAACTTGTAATAGGAATTAGGTTAAGCCAAATCCTGATTTAAACTAGAATCTTATCTTAACTAAGTAATCCTAAAATGCAATCTATCTAAGAGAAATTATCTAAACCTATAATTAATTAAAAAAAACGCAATCTTATCTTAATATGCAATGACGTGCAAAGATTGCCCAAGTTCAAATTCTTTTTTTTTCCTTTTTTATGAAATTCGAAATTAAAAATTTACACATAATTAAACGTGCAATTTCAAAAACAAAAAAAAAAAACTAACATCCTAAATGAATGCATTCTTTTTGGATTTTTATTTTTTCAAAAATTCGAAATAAATAAATTCCCTATGCAAAATAACCCTAAAAAGATAAACCTAATCTAACTCAATTTTTTGGATTTTTTCTTTTACGAAAACAAAACCGACTCAACCCACACAACTACGGCAAATCAAAGCAAGATAAGATTGATATCCAAAAATCGACGAACCATATCTCACGCACAAGATCGGGTTGGCCAATTTTAAATTAAATCGCGAATCGAATCTCGGGCATGAGATCGGATTGACGATTTTGCAAGGAATTGCGAGTCGGATTTCGGCGCGAAAATCGGATTTGTCAATCCCTAATTTGAGGGCTATTCCATGTCGAATCTCAATCATACCTAAAGACAGATTCTAAAAAAAAAAAATAATAATAACAATAATAAGATAAATAAATAAAAGAAATAAAATAAAGTAAACAATAAAAAAAACTACCTAAATTGATTTTCTTTCCAAAAAAATCCGCACGGTGAGGTGAACCATGATGGAGGCTCGGCGCGGCACAACTCGAGGACGGTGGCTGTGGTGATGACTTGGCGTGGATCGACAAGGCCACGGCAAGTTCGATGGGTGGTCGTACGGGACACCAAGAAAACCGCAAAACTATCGAAAGCTTAGGTAATTAAAAGTAAGGCCGGTGTCGCCGAGTGATCGTTGATGCCGAGAACCGGTCACGGTATTGAGACCGAATGGTGAGGCTGAGCAATATCGTTGATGTAGCAAAACCGGCGAGCTTCACCGTTGGGCTGGGACTAATCTGGGCCGAAGATCCTGTAGTCGTGTATGCACGCTGCCTAGATCGTCTTTTGGCACTCAAGGACTGCTAGAGGAAGCAAAGTTGCGGTGGAGGCAACAACGAAGCACTTTGCATGGCAGAGAGATGGGAGCATCCAGATTAATTGAAGTTGGGCACCCTTCACGGACAAGACACCATCACCGAGAAAGAGTTGCAGGCGCACATGGAGATATGAGATTACTGACTTCGAAAGAATCCCATTGGACTACCGAAGATAAGAGGGCAAAGCTTTTCGTTATCAATTTTCCCCACGATCCGCCTCTCGATTTCTCACGCGGGTTTCTCAATTTTATTGTGTACTCAATTGTGCGTCCCCAGTGGTGAGGTGCAGCAGATCGACACGATGCTTCCGCTTCACGATGTGATGCACGGAGGTGTTGACTTCTCTCTCACATGTGTTTCCCTTGATGTGTTTTATCAATGGCCGTGTATTCTCTTCAATGGCCCCCTCCCGAAACCCTATGCGAACAACATATTTATAGGCCACTGATTAGGGTTTCAATTTTTCCAAATCGATATCCACGAAGATTTTTTCCAAAACGCAATATTCGCAATATTCGTTTTTTCCACTTGCCCTATCCGAAAAATTCATCATATCTCGGAAAATTTCAAATTTTTATTTTCTCACGAGATAATTTCCGATCACTAAAAAAAACGGGCTTGGGCCAATTTGCTCGCTTCGTGGGCCGATCCATCTAATTTGAACTCATCCGCCACCGGTCCAATAAAATGCAAAAAATGCAAATAATAAAATAAATGCAACCTAAATCTATATGCTATGCAATTAATAAAATTAACCCCATAATTTCCTATGCAATAAATAAACTAAATCGCCAAAATTTAGGTGTCAACAGCTGCCCCTCTTTGAAGGTGAGCTCGTAGAGGTTGCATTCAAAGACAAATTGAGACCTAAATTTTGACCATGCATATGCATTGAATGATTTTGATTTTGATTTTTTTTTTTTTTGGCGGAAAATGAATCCCATTTTAAAATGCAATTTATATGATACATGGAAATGCTAATGTAAATGCATGATGCAAAAGGAAATAACGTACCTTCAGGTACTTACCAATCAGTGCGGTAGAGCATCTTGAGGTACATGAAAAATTCCCGTTACTCCACAAGTACTCAACTCTCACTCAGGTTCCTTGAAGAGCGTAACAGGCAATAGATTGAGACATTGAGATTGAGAAGAACATTCACATCCAAAGTGAAATGTTCAGCGAAAAGAATTGAGACATCCAGATCCAGACTGAGATGTCAAGATTTTTTTTTTTTTTTTTTTTTTTTTTAAAAAGCTCGAAATACCTAGATCCAGACTAAGATATAACGAGAAATCTCGAAAAACATTCACATCCAAAATGAAATGTTCATCGAAAAGAATCAAGACATCCGGGTCCAGACTGAGATGTCAAGATATTTGAAGCTCGAAATACTTAGGTCGAGAATAAAGTATAACGAGACAGTCGAAAAAACATTCACATCCAAAGTGAAATGTTTAGATGAAAATAATTAAGACATCCGGGTCCGACCGAGATGTCAAAATTTTTGAACTCGAAATACCTAGATCCGAGACTAAAGCATAACGAGGAAAATCGAAGAACATTCACATCAGAGTGAAATGTTCAACGAAAATAATCAAGACATCCGGTCCGGATCGAGATGTCAAGATTTTTATACTCGAAATACCTAGATCCAGACTAAGGTATGACGAGAAAGATGGAAAAAACATTCACATCCAAAGTGAAATGTTTAAATCAAAATAATCAAGACATCCGGGTCTAGACAGAGATGTCAAGATTTTTGAAGCTCGAAATACCCAGAGATCCGGACTAAGGTATAACGAGGAAGATTAAAGAACATTCACATCCGAGTGAAATGTTCAACGAAAATAATCAAGATATCCGGGTCCAGACAGAGATGTCATGATTTTGAATTCGAAATACCTAGATCCAGACTAAGGCATAACGAGGAAGATCGAAGAACATTCACATCCAGAGTGAAATGTTCAATGAGAAGAATGGAGACATCCAGATCCAGACCGAGATGTCTAATTTTTGGAAAATGGTAAAGAAACATACCTGGAATATCTTACCTTCAAGGAGGGTAAAGTGATCCAAGGTAGTTGGTGTTATATCTCCAGGACCCGTACCTTTCTATGGTCGCCTAGCATTGCAACATTGATTATCTGACTAGGACTTGAACCTCTCTTCGGTTACCTTAATCAGACTGAATCTGGAGAAAAATCTCTGGGGGACAGCTCGATCGAATTGAGTATCGGTGCACTTGAGGAGGAATACCTGTGCAATGACAAGTATTTAGGGTATGGATAGAGATATACTTACCTGGTAACATCTCTGATCCTCATGGATATGTCTCCTGCAAAACATGGTCATAGGAGAGGCAACATGCATTTGTAATTACAAGCATGCATTAATCCAAGAGAGATTCATGTGTGATGACTTCTATTAATCATACATCACCTTATTTCCATTGGGAAAGATTTCAAAAGATTGTTCCAATCTGAACAAATGAGTACCATGGATGTGTCAAGCGAGGATCTTTCGGTCGAAAGGACTTTTCACTCATCCTCACCGAAATGGCTGTTTCATCCCGACCTTTGATGCGGGATCTTGACAATCGCTCTATCTCACCATCATCATGTCAAACAAGGGTCTGAGCAATCTTGCAAGTGGTACGACCTTACCGATCTGAGAGGTCTTTAACATGGACCGTAATGCGGGCTTGGTCAATGGCTTAGCAAAGGGGACTCTTTGAGTCAAGGCTATTGGAAAAATGAATGATATTCCGTAACCATCTTAGGGTTTACAAGTCAAGAAACATGCGAAATGAGGTAGAAATTGCCTTACTCGCACTTCTTCGAGCGATGCTTAAAACATGTGAACCCCAACGTTAATTCAAGTGCCCTAATCGAAGAGACTTTGCAAGGGACGTAACATAGGTGGGTTCATGGGTTAAGAAACGAAATGATCATTAGGCTCAAAAAGTGTTTAGGGGATCAAAGTTGGTGATCATCTTGACATTTCCACCAATTTTCCCATCACCATCAAAGATTTTCTTCACATCTCAACTCCATTAATTGCAACAGCATTTGAGTTTTTTTTTTTGGTACCACCTTGTTGGGGATACGACTCACTTCATCAAGTGTTTGATTTTTTCTTTGGGCATTGGCCTTGCTTTTACCAGGCACACTGCTTTTTCATGCCCCTTTTTTTTTGCACTTGTTTTCTTTGGATTTGCACAGCTTCTTTTTTATCATTCTAGACCATGCCACTCGAATTTTTTCTTTTCTTTGCCTTGCCCTAGTGTGGGGGATGATCACCAACTGGGTTTAATACGAAATGAATTCATAGGCTCAAGTGGGCTATGCAATGGATAAAGGTGTGTGGATACAGAAAGAACTGCTCTTCGTCGTCCTAAGGCACTTCAAATTATCGTACAAGTTACACTGCGAAAGTAATACTCGAAGATTGATGCAAGTGTGAGTAAGAAAATTCCCACAATTCATCTCAAATTTTGTCCCAGTATGGGACGATCCTTGACATGGATAATTTAAAAAGCTCTTCACACGTGTGGGCTCAAAAGGCTAATCGATGGGTATACTTGTAGTGTTTCGGGTAGAAGATGAAACTGCCTCTCATCACTTCGGTTGATGTACCCTTTGCGAGATCACCGTTTTCCTTGCAGGCATGGAATTTTTCCACACAACTCACTAGGGATTAGTGTATGAACAGTGTATGGAATAAGGCTTGCCTTTCATCATTCCAAAGTATCCCATTTGACACATTCAATTTATCTCACACAATTCATCAAGGAAAACATGCAAGATTTGTAACAAATTTAGACCACCGAATCGCAACTCATTGAGGCAATTTATTCATCATAAAAATGATCGCAGTTCAAAACATGACATGGCAAATTCAATCATGGGTAATATTTCTTGACAAAGCATCGAATTCACTAGGGTGGAAAACTCACGACCATCCATTTCTGCCAGGATAAAAGCACCACCGGGAAGTATCTTCTTCACCCCATATAGATCGCTGTAATCTGGAGCAAACTTGCCCCTAGTATCTGGAAAAATTGGCAACAGCTCCCTTAGAACAAGATCATTTACCTCCTTAGCTTCTTCAGTGTCATATAAATTAATAGTGACGGTATGCTCAGATGTAAGAGCCTTGGCTCTTTCATGTTGTTCTTCTATTTGCACCGCACCTCAATGGCATATTCGATCGAGTCTTCGGGACCATCATTGTCAGCACTTGTTGCATTGGATTGGACCATTTCGACACCTTTGCATGCTATATGACCGTCCTTGAAATGGAAAGTAGATGGATCAAAAAGACAAATAAGGTGAATCATTTTTTTTTAAAGATTTTTTTTTGAAATTTTTTGAAAAGCAATTGAAAATGCATTTTTCTTTAACATTTTGACACGGGAAAGCATGATGAAGCCCAGGCCTCAGAATTCTCCTTGGATTTTTCTTTTTGTTTATCTATTTGGATAACATCACCGGGCTGGTTTGGTGTACCTCATCATGACCTCAAAATAAAATTTGTAATTTCATTGATATTCATCAATCAATTACATTTATTGAATGGAAAATGCGAATTCAAGTCCTAAAAAGAAAGTGAAAAAGAAGAAATCGAAAACAATCGCTAGATAGCGATAATAACTCCTAAAAAACGATAAAAATTCCCACGCAGGGGAATGTGCAAAAGCAATAAGTTACTCTTGCGGGCCAGGGCCCATTTCTTCCAAAAGTCCTTCATCAATGGCATTCATCCTATTCTCATGCTCAGTAGAGGATTCTTTTTAACATTCGGTTGAGCGGTCTTTGAAGGTAAACGCCTTAGTGTCCAGTAAGTTTTGGACCTTATGCTTCAAAGTTATGCATTCATCAGTTGAATGTCCTACTTCCCCCATATGGTACTCGCATTTCTTGGAGGGATCGTAGTTGGAAAATTTTTCAGCATTCGGTCGCTTTGGCTCATAGGACAGCAACCCCTTCTTTTGAAGAACCTTTAAGACCTGGGACAGAGAGCCAGGAAGAGGAGTGAACTGCCTCTTAACAAATTGTCGGGGGGCAATCGGTCGGCCTCCACCTTGTTGATTCTTAGGGACATAAACAACTGGAGGCTTACTAGATTGTGCATATGCAACATTGACTTCGTGCTAGGTTCTTTGTCTTTCTTCATGGTGAACCTTTTGCCTTGATGGGTTGGCTCATTGAACCATCCATCTCTTAGCCCAACTTCGATCTGTTCACCCACCGGGATAAGTTGATTGAAGTTCTCCACGTAGGTGCTGGCCATCCGGTTTCGGAACTCAAATGGAAGAGTCTTGACGAACAATTTTATCAGCTCTTTGGTAGTAGGCTCGGGAGTGATTTGAGCCGCCGGATTGCGCCACCTCACAAAGATACTCCTTGAATGACTCATTTTTCCTCTTCTCCATCCACTCAAGATCCTCTCGGGAAGGTGCAATGTCCATGTTGAACTTATATTGCTTGAGGAATGCATCAGCCACTTCATTCCGGGTCTCGAGGAGGTTTACATTCTTCATTATGTACCCGGTTCGGTGCGGGCCCGGTCAAGCTTGCATGAAATGATTGGATCATGAGGGCTCATTCTTGACATATTGCACCATGCGTACGTGGTACATCGAGATGAGCCTTAGGGCAGGACGTACCATCGTATTTCTCGAACTCCGGCATCTTGAACTTCTTCGGCACCTTGACCTTCTCATACACGGACAAATCGAACGAGAGGGAACTCTGTGACTCTTGCAACTGCTTGACTTTCTCCTCGAGTTTGGCAACACGTTCATCTTGCTCCACCTTAAGGACGTTATCCGGCTTTGTCTTTTCGGCGGTGATGAACAGTGGGTCATCTTCTAAGTCAGGCATGTCATCATCACCCATTTGAGTATTGCCTGCTTGTTTCGAAATAACTATCTCAGGAAGAGCGGGTGCAGGAGTCGGATTCACTCGGAGGGATTGGATTTGAGTTGTCATGAGTTGCATAGAGGTGAGCAACTGTTTGAGTTGGTCTTCCACGGCAGACATCCGATCACGCATTTCAGTTTGGTCAGCCATCTTAGCTCTCGATCGCGTAATAACAGGCGAACGTGGAGGATCCGTTATCACCTAAATGTAAATGAATGAAAATATGTAAGTATGAGGTGTAATGAGAGAGCCGATCCATGACAACAATCTATTTTTTAGTCAAGAAAAGTCCACATATGAAGAGGATTTCTTAAAAATGGATTAGGAAAACAAAGACATAGATGCCCCAGTAGGGACGAAATTCCCTAAACAAGAACTAGGAAGAGCTAAGATACGAATTGAAAACAAATTTCCAATTTTTTATTTTCCAAATGATTCATTGCATAGCAATTTCCTCATTTCATTCCCAATTGACAAATGAATTAAATCAATGATCGACCTAAATTGTCATGGACCGACCAAAAGTATGACGAAATAAATGGCATGGTATATAGATAGAAGACTTACTTTACCAAGGAAAATTAATGGCAATCACATGACATGCACATGAGATGTGAGGCTCGATTTCTAGTCTATAAGGCTTAACAAAGTGGAGTCACAAGGATGATCAGACTAGCCACGGGCGTGTGGACTATGTCGGGTCCTCATGACTCGGCTTGGTCAAAGAGCCGACCAGTGTCGCGGCATGCGGACCGAGGTGGGTACTCTTGACACCAAAAGAAGAAAGTTCGGGATTGAGATGGGCGACTCGTACCGCGAGCATGCGGTCGGAGTGGTATCCATCTTAATACCATCCTAGATGATCCTATGCGGCCCAGTCCCGGCGAGTTGTGTGTGCAAAAGTGTAGTGCAAGATGCAAGGCATGCACAACAGTTTAAATCAAACAACACTTCAATAACTAGAATTTAAAACATTCATCCTCAACTCCAACCCGCAAGACAAGGGTTAGCAATCACTACTCCCCTTATACCTCCCAATCTGCAAGAACATTTAACACCTAAATGTTAGGGACGTACCTGGAATCCTTGCTGCCAAACAAAAATATTTTTTCAAAAATTGGCCTAAATCCACTAAGAGTATTAACTCAAGTCCCCGTGAGTCGCAATTTGTCGCGACCAATTTTTCGGGTGTGAACCACCTAGGGATTGGCTAATGGATTGTTAAGCCTAGACTTAACTCGGGCTCTCCCAAGCCCATACCAATTCGCGACTTAGGTTCGAGTTCTTAACATACAAATAATTTTCAATCGGAGTCGCCACTAATCTATTTTTGGTGGGTCGATTAGAAACCCAAGTAAAGTAACGGGAGATTTACTTTACTCCTACGAACCAGAGATTTATGAGTTCGGGGGACTTGGTTACGCTAGATTTCTCTAACGCCCTTTCGGTACCATTCTTTTATTTTCAAAAAAATGCTTTTACTGAGCAGCTTAAATTGATTTTAAATCTAATTCCCTAACATGTGAGGCGGTCATGCGAGTGCGCAAACCACCAATTTAACACTCAAGAAAGCGATGAATAAATTACGTAACTTACCTCAAAGCAACGAAAGCATCTGCGTTGTTAGATCGTAATTCACATCGACAATCCAGATATGATTTCTAATTAACACGCAATCACTCAATTTTGTTTTCACCTTTTAAATGAGAATCATGCTTTATGCAATGCATGCTACTAATCTAACATGTAATGATGTGACATGACAATATGACCTAAGCTATATGACAAAAGTGAAATATGAACATGCAGCCTATCCTAAAGAATGAAATTGATTTACTCTAAAGACAAGTTTTCTTTTTGTATTTTCCATGAAATTCGAAATTAGATAAATGCAAGGATTATCTAGCTAGGTCAAGATTCTATTCAACTTGTAATAGGAATTAGGTTAAGCCAAATCCGATTTAAACTAGAATCTTATCTTAACTAAGTAATCCTAAAATGCAATCTATCTAAGAGAAATTATCTAAACCTATAATTAATTAAAAAAAACGCAATCTTATCCTAATATGCAATGACGTGCAAAGATTGCCCAAGTTCAAATTCTTTTTTTTTTTCCTTTTTTATGAAATTCGAAATTAAAAATTTACACATAATTAAACGTGCAATTTCAAAAACAAAAAAAAAAAACTAACATCCTAAATGAATGCATTCTTTTTGGATTTTTATTTTTTCAAAAATTCGAAATAAATAAATTCCCTATGCAAAATAACCCTAAAAAGATAAACCTAATCTAACTCAATTTTTTGGATTTTTCTTTTACGAAAACAAAACCGACTCAACCCACACAACGGCAAATCAAAGCAAGATAAGATTGATATCCAAAAATCGACGAACCATATCTCGCGCATAAGATCGGGTTGGCCAATTTTAAATTAAATCGCGAATCGAATCTCGGGCATGAGATCGGATTGACGATTTTGCAAGGAATTGCGAGTCGGATTTCGGGCGCGAAAATCGGATTTGTCAATCCCTAATTTGAGGGCTATTCCATGTCGAATCTCAATCATACCTAAAGACAGATTCTAAAAAAATAATAATAATAATAACAATAATAAGATAAATAAATAAAAGAAATAAAATAAAGTAAACAATAAAAAAAACTACCTAAATTGATTTTCTTTCCAAAAAAATCCGCACGGTGAGGTGAACCATGATGGAGGCTCGGCGCGGCACAACTCGAGGACGGTGGCGTGGTGATGACTTGGCGTGGATCGACAAGGCCACGGCAAGTTCGATGGGTGGTCGTACGGGACACCAAGAAACCCGCAAAACTATCGAAAGCTTAGGTAATTAAAAGTAAGGCCGGTGTCGCCGAGTGATCGTTGATGCCGAGAACCGGTCACGGTATTGAGACCGAATGGTGAGGCCGAGCAATATCGTTGATGTAGCAAAACCGGCGAGCTTCACCGTTGGGCTGGGACTAATCTGGGCCGAAGATCCTGTAGTCGTGCATGCACGCTGCCTAGATCGTCTTTTGGCACTCAAGGACTGCTAGAGGAAGCAAAGTTGCGGTGGAGGCAACAACGAAGCACTTTGCATGGCGAGAGATGGGAGCATCCAGATTAATTGAAGTTGGGCACCCTTCACGGACAAGACACCATCACCGAGAAAGAGTTGCAGGCGCACATGGAGATATGAGATTACGACTTCGAAAGAATCCCATTGGACTACCGAAGATAAGAGGGCAAAGCTTTTCGTTATCAATTTTCCTCACGATCCGCCTCTCGATTTCTCACGCGGGTTTCTCAATTTTATTGTGTACTCAATTGTGCGTCCCCGGCTGGTGAGGTGCGCAGATCGACACGATGCTTCCGCTTCACGATGTGATGCACGGAGGTGTTGACTTCTCTCTCACATGTGTTTCCCTTGATGTGTTTTATCAATGGCCGTGTATTCTCTTCAATGGCCCCCTCCCGAAACCCTATGCGAACAACATATTTATGCGCCACTGATTAGGGTTTCAATTTTTCCAAATCGATATCCACGAAGATTTTTTCCAAAACGCAATATTCGCAATATTCGTTTTTTTCCACTTGCCTCTATCCAGAAAAATTCATCATATCTCGGAAAATTTCAAATTTTTATTTTCTCACGAGATAATTTCCGATCACTTAAAAAAAAAACGGGCTTGGGCCAATTTTTCGCTTCGTGGGCCGATCCATCTAATTTGAACTCATCCGCCACCGGTCCAATAAAATGCAAAAAATGCAAATAACAAAATAAATGCAACCTAAATCTATGTGCTATGCAATTAATAAAATTAACCCCATAATTTCCTATGCAATAAATAAACTAAATCGCCAAAATTTAGGTGTCAACAATCTTGAAACTTGTCGTTGTGTTGGATTTGTAGGAGTTCTGGCAATCCCTGTTCATCGCCATTCCTAATGAGATATATCAAGTTTTGGCATGTATGATATGTTCGTAAATGGTCAGGATGGATGACTATCCAAAGTCAAAATGTTAGTTCAGAAAGTTGACTGTGATAATTAAATACGTCCTTTTACTTTTTTTGGGACTTAGGTTTTAAATATCATAATCTAAGGCCCCGTTCGTTTAGTGGAAAATCATTTCCGGGAAATCATTTTCTGGATTTTTCGGCGTTCATTTCACGGAAAATGAATTCCTTGGGGAAAATGTTTTCTATGAAAGGAAAAAAGTCTTTTAAATTAGAGAAAAATGTTTTTCACTTTTCAAAAGTGGAAAACATTTTCCTTACTTGATCTCTCTTATCTCACACATTTACAAATTCTCACTTCCTCCTCCCCTTTCTTCTTCTTCATTTCTTTTTTTATTCGAATTATTTTTAATTTCCTTTTTTCCTTTTCTTTTCTTTGTTTCCCATCTTCTTCTTTCTTGGCTAGTCGTCGGTTGTCGCCAGGCGAACATTGAGCTTGTCGGTCTCAAGCTCACGCTCGTCGATCTAGCGATTGTCGATCTCAGGTTCTTTTCTCATACTTGTCTCCAAGCTACGACCGAAGCCATCTAACGATTGTCTTGAGAAGTTGCTAGTGGTTGGGATCGTTTGTTTAGGTGTCGTCTGCCTTATTCGGTGGGTCTGTCAGTAGATTTAAGTGAATCGCCTGGTTTTAAACCTGCATTAGAGCTCCCTTCACTCCATAGCCAAAACCCTATAGTGTCTCGACTACTCAACAACTGAACAGGAATGGCAGACAGAGAGGAAAATCACCTTCGGTTAGCAGCGTTGTGCAGGCGAATGGGAGACTTGTGGTCAGAAGAAGACATCATAGACCTAGGGGATAACATTCCAGAAGAAGAACAAAAACAAAATGAGTTAACTCTCTATGGAAAGCTATTTTCGAAGCCCAATGTTAATTTTCAGGCGTTCTGCAATACTATGAAAAAAGCATGGAAAATAGATTCAGTGAAATGTGAGCAAATTGAACCAGGTTTCTTCTCTTTTATGTTCCAATCCAATGAAGAAAAAAGAAGGGTGCTAGAAACTGGACCTTGGTCTTTCGCTAGTAATCTTCTAGTCCTTAGAGAGGGCGATCCAAACATACCGGAGCATTGTTACGAATTTACGCATTATGCGTTCTAAGTACATTTCATAGGCTTGCCTCGAGCTAGAGTTAATGAAGAAGCCATACACCTTCTAGCCTCAAGACTGGGGAGAGTTGATGAGATAAAAATTGAGGCGAGAGGTAATAACTCCTGGAAAATTGGAAGAGCAAGAGTAATGCTGAATCTGTCCAGTCCCCTCAAAACAAGAACCGTAATAAACTGTGGGGACAAGAAATGGTGGATTGACTATAAATATGAAAGGCTACCTCACTATTGTTATTCCTGTGGTCGGATTGGTCATTACGCAAATTTTTGTACTGAAATACCCTATGAAGAGTCGGGCCTAGCTCAGGACCAACCAGGTCGGTTTGGCTCATGGCTGAAAGCAGAAGTCAAAGAAGAAAGCCCTTACTGGAAGACTTTTTATGGCAAAATCGAACCCTTGGTCTCTGAAGAAGAAGTTGTTATGGAAACTCAAACAGAGGTGATTGAATCAACCATGAAAACAGCGGTAGAAGCAGACAACTCGCTGGCACTTGTTCTTGTTCAGCCTGTGAAAACATAACAGAAGAGTGTTATTAGAGGACATAACTCAGATCACTATCAAGCACTATCTCTATCTCGTGTTGGGAAAGAGAGTCCCTCACAAAATACCAAGAAGGGTAAGGCAATATACAAAGCACCAGCGGCTAAAAAACAAAGGCGTGTCAGCCCCTATGAAAAGAAAACAACACAGGAGTTTGTGGTAGATGAACAACAACTTTTGGACGCCCCAATTCAATTTTGGGAAGGGGCGAGTACATGGGCTATAGTGGTTGGCCCTAATAAGCCACTAGAACAAAGATGAAACTATTAAGCTGGAACTGTCAAGGGCTGGGCACTCCCTTGACAGTCCAGCATCTCAGAGCCCTAGTGGCTCAAGAGAGGCCCAACTTGGTTTTCCTCATGGAAACAAAAAATCAGAACCTTGTTATCGAGAGAGTGAGGAAAATGACTCATTTTACAGCTTCTTTCACTATCAAACCAGTTGGCATAGCAGGGGGATTAGCATTAATATGGGATGAGGAGATTAAAGTGGAAGTGGAAGGAAGTTCTGGGGAGCTTGTCACTATAAAATGCAAAAATCTTAACAGTGGTGATCTTATGAGAACCTCTTTTCTACATGCATCAACAAAATTCCAAGAGATACTAAGATTATGGCACACTGTTAAAGAAAGCAACTACTCCAACCCACTCCCATGGTTATGTATTGGAGATTTCAATGAAATACTTTATCATTGGGAAAAGGTTGGGTGCAGAGAAGTGGATAGATACCGAATTGCAGCTTTCAGGGGGTTTCTGGATGATTGTTCTCTGCTGGATATTGAAAGCAAGGGCTGTGCTTATACCTGGTCGAACAACAGAGAAGGCAGTGCATTAGTCAAAAAGCGGTTAGACAGGGCACTTTGCATTTTGAAGCGGAGAGTAATGTACCCAAAAATGCGATGGCTTTTGCTTTACCAGCGATAGGTTCTGACCATAGCCCGATAATCCTAAATCTTCATCAAAAGGAAAAGAAAAGTCAGAAAAAATTCAAGATTTGAACCAGTTTGGTTAGAAGATCCGAAGTGTGAAGAGGTAATTAGACGAGCTTGGCATGCTAGTAATTCTACTGTAATCAGTCTTACACACAAAACAAGGCTGGTGGTTGCTGCATTACAAAAATGGAGTAGGAGGAAATTTAAAAATGCTCAAACACAGATCAACCCCTCAAATTTCGGCTTATGGAGTTAACAAATACAACAACTGGGGAGCAGAATAGAGAGGAAATCAACAACATTACCTGGAAAATTGAAGATTTGTGGAGGCAAGAAGAGATGTTCTGGTGCATGAAGTCTAGAATAGATTAGCTAAAATGGGGGGGGATCAAAACACCAAATATTTCCATGCAACTACGGTTCAAAGAAGGTAGAGGAATAAAACTTCTATGCTTCGGTTAGATGATCAAACCCGGTGTAGGGATCCGGAGACTCTAAGTAATCACATCAGCAGCTATTATCAATCTCTGTTCACCTCAATTGGAGACCGGAACTACCAACCTATATTAGAGCAATGCCAAGCAGTAATCAATGAGGAGATAAATGGCGATCTGACTAAACCAGTCACAAGAGAAGAAGTAAAAGCTGTTGTGTTTTAGCTAGGGGCTACAAAGGCACCGGGTCCGGATGGGCTAAATGGCTTATTCTACCATAATCATTGGCCAATCATCAAAGAAGACATATTCAGCATGATACAATCTTTCCTCAATCAAGGTATGTTTGAACTAGAGCTTAACAGAACGCATATTACTCTTATTCCTAAAGTAACAAACCCAGAGAATATCACCCAATTCAGACCTATAAGCCTTTGCAACTTCAGTTACAAAATTATAGCAAAAGTGCTGGCAAATAGGCTGAAACCATGGCTGCCAATGATAGTTTCAAAAGAGCAAACAACTTGTATAAGTGGCAGACAGATACAAGACAACATATTTATTGTTTAAGAGGTGATTCATCAATTAAGGGTGAGAAGGAGGAAGCGAAAATTCCAAGCCATTCTAAAACTAGACATGCAAAAAGCGTATGACAGAGTTGAATGGGATTTTCTATGTGATTATATGTTGAGGTTGGGTTTTCATGAGAAATTGGTCAAGTGGATAAAGTATTGCATCCCATCGGTATCTTTTAGCATATTACTAAAAGGTGAACCTACAACTGCTTTTACACCTACTAGAGGAATCCGGCAAGGGGACCCCCTCTCTCCCTATCTTTTCATCATCATGGCCAATATCCTCTCAACTTTAATGAACAAAGTTGTCCAAGATGGAAGTATAAGGGGTATTAGTCTCAACTCTACATGCCCCACCCTCTCTCACCTCCTCTTTGTTGATGATGCCATTTTCTTCTTAGATGGCACGACACGAGAAGCCCAGAATGTATCCAATGTGCTGAACCAATACTGTTATGTGTCCGGACAAGCTATAAACCTTAATAAATCAGGCATTTTCTTTGGGAGAGATTGCCCTCACACTCTTAAACAGAATCTAGCAGCTGAATTGAGAGTGTCTATCTCAGAAAGTCTAGGAAAATACCTCGGAATCCCATCTGATTAGGGGAGAACAAAAAAACAAATGTTTGCTTGGATCCTTGCTAAAGTAGAAAGGAAACTTGAAGGATGGAAAGAGAAATTGATCTCGAAGGCAGGAAAGGAAATTCTCATTAAGACGGTTATTCAAGCCCTTCCCCAATATGCGATGTCCATTTTTAAAATCCCAACCTCTATTTGTCGCACTATAGAGAAGAGAGTAGCCTCCTTTTGGTGGAAACATAATGCAGCTAGAAAAGGAGTTCATTGGAAGAAATGGGAAGTCTTAAAATCCAGAAAGGAGTTTGGAGGTTTGGGTTTTAACGATTTGGTGGATTTCAACAAAGCCATGCTGGGAAAGCAAGCTTGGCGGCTGGCCAAACAACCAAATTCCTTATGGTGTCAAGTACTGAAAAGCTTGTATTATCCTCGAGGAGACTTTTGGGCAGCAAACAAAGGTAACCGTCCTTCATGGGGATGGCAAAGTTTATTGGTGGGGAGAGAGGCAATCGAACCTACAACTAGGTGGAAGGTGTTGGTAATTTGTTTATAAAACAAATGAAAAAGTGCCTTGTCTCACATCAAAAAGATGTGAGTGCGCACGTGGACGAGATTTGGTACTAACTGACGATCATTAATTTTATTTATTGAAAATTCGGATTTATTTTTATAAAAAATTAACTATAAAGTCTTGTTGAAACAGTGCGACTGTTCACGAAAGTTACGGTTATTTTTATTTTTTATTTATTTAATTTCGAATTTTTTATGTCTTTTCAACGTAATCTTTGAGATGTCTTGTTCACGAAAGGTTGTCTTTGTTCTTTTGCAACCTTTCGAAGAGTTGTCTCTATTCGAGAGACAAAGATAAGAGCGTTTGTTTTGAGATCAAACTAATATCTTCTTCCATTTTTCGTTTGCTCTTGAAAAGAATATATAGCCATTGTTTCTAATTATTTCCTAGAGAGACCCTGGAGAATTACTAGAATTGCTATCTAGTATTCTCATTTGAGACTTTGTTGTATCCTGGAGGATATTTGCCGGTGACCATTAGCAACTTTGTGGGGCAAATAAATCCTTAAAGAAAGTGATATCACGCTTCAAAGTCCGACTTAAGTACTCTAAAGATCCGACTTCATTGTTCTACCCAATTCGAAACCATATTTTCCCAACAGAAGGTTGGTGATGGTCAGACAATACGAATTAGAGAAGATATACGGCTGCCGTCAGGAAGAATTATAGGTCCAACAAACAAAGAAGATCCAAAAATGGTGGCTAAATTAATTGACAAAGATACCAAGACATGGGATACACATAGAGTTAAAGAACTTTTTCCAGACAGTATAGTAAAAGAGATACTCGCCCATCCTCTTAGTCTGTACTCCAACCCTGACAAACTTGTATGGACAGCAAACAAGTTGGGTACATATATTGTAAAGAGCGGCTACAACTGCATACATAACCCAGCTGACCCCGCCATTAGACAAAACCCATCTCCTTCTTACCAAATACCCAAGTCACTTTGGCAAGAGATATGGAGGCTTCCGACTTCCCCCAAAATCAGATTCTTACTTTGGAATATATGCAGCAATTCTCTCCCAACAAAGGAAAATTTGTATAGAAGAGAAATGATACCTGACCCAATATGCCAGATCTGCGGCCAAGCTCCAGAAACAACGGAGCACATCTTCATCCTTTGCGACCGGACAAAAATGCTATGGTCAGCCCATGACTCTCAAGCCAACACAAATTCAACTTGTATCACTCGAATTGATAAATGGATATTAGAAAACCTCACCTCAAGGACCGGATTAGAACCGAAGATCCGCTTTGCTGCTGTACTATGGCAAATATGGAAGACCCGCAACTCAGCGGTCTTCCAAGGGAAAAAGGCCGATCCACTTTGCACCCAAGCAGAAGCACAAATCGTAGCAGATCTCTACATAAAATGGTTTGCCAAGGGAAAGAAAAGCATTAGCCGACAGCAAACAGATCCTAGCAGCTTAGAAAACTGGAAACCACCTGACCCACAGATGCTGAAGATGAATGTGGATGCGTCCTGGAGCAGCTTGACGATGGAGGGCTCGGTCGCGGGTGTCTACAGGAATGCTGCTGGGCTCCTGGTCGCCGGTTTTGCAAAGGAAATCTCTGCTCCGACCGCCTGGGTTGCAGAAACCCTCGCCGTCCGAGAAGCCCTATTGTGGGTAAAGGAAGAAAGGCACGCACAAACTCGTCGAACTGATCTCTAAATGGAACCCTCTGCTGCAACTGATCTGAAAGTGCACGTATCTTCTGATAGCTTCTCACTAGTTGAGTGCTTATTGGGCCGAGATGAGCCCCCTTGGCAGGCCCAAGCAATTGTTACCGACTGCACAAATCTCCTGGCCCAGATGAGTGGCGTTTCTATCTCCTACGAGTCGAGGGAGTTCAACAAGGTCGCGGATTGGGTCGCAAAAGCCCACCAAGCCAATTCCCTTCCTAGTAATTGGGTTTATTGTCCTCCTCAACCCTTAATCTCCTTATTATGTTTAGACTTTACAAGTAATGGTGCCCTTTTTGCGGGCTAGTATTAATATTCACTATCTTCCGACAAAAAAAAAAAAAAAAAAAGATACAAAGCATTCGAATACGAATTGAAATGTTCTTTCGTTGTTGTCAACTCTTTCATGCTGCAAATGAATTTTTCAGCACGTTTCCCGGAAGATGTATATGAGGGTGTTAAAGAGAAAATGGTAACTGGAATTAAAAAAAAAAAAAAAAATCAGATCGGCTATTTTGATTTTATTTTGACATTCTTTTACAGTCAAACCTTATAGATATATGAAATTAATTGACATCGTTACATGTCAATATTTAGTGCATTTCATATGCCGTAGGATCTTTTTTAAACATGAGAAATCCTCCGACAGCAATTATTGATTTTTTTTTTTACTAATATCGAAACTATTTAGGACTTGAAATATGCATATAATGAATAAATTTTCGATACAAGGAAGCTAGCTTTAGATGGGGTTTTGTGACACTGGACTTGAGTCATTCTCCTTTCTCCTTTCTCTTTTCCTTTTTTCTTTTCTAATTCTTCAACTTCTGTCTATATTTCTTGATTAATAATTTTCTAATGAATTATATTAAGCGGTAAAAAAATAACTCGGCCAATGCTTTCGGTGACATGCCTCATTTCTTTTCTTTAATCATATCCTTTTTTTTCCCATGTTTTTCCCCCTTTTTATCATTTCTCCCTTCTTATTAACAATATAGAAAAAGAGAACTATATTTTCAAAAGCCAACAAGGCGGTTTCTTCTTTTTTGGAAAAATCAAATCACATTGCTGCTCATGCATAATTTACACTGATTGAGACCAGACCTTAGGGAGGGTCAACAAGCCCTCGCTTGCGACTGACGCTAGCCATTGCCAAGGCCTTGCGACCCCATCGGTCATTTCCAAAAAGATGGACAGTGAAGAAAAGGGGAAAAAAAGATAAAGAAAGAAAGGAAAAGATAAAAAGATAAAAGAAAATCCATAAGATTTATAAAATTTCTCAACACGACATCATTTTGAATAAAGTCACACATTAACTACCAGCCGTGCTACATTAGACAGTCATGCTAGTGATTTCTAACTTAAATTAGCTGGATGGATTATGTTAAAAAATCATCAAAAGATTTAAGAATACATTAAGCAAATTAAAAAGTTAAATATTAAATTGCAATTATATAATATTTTAGGATTTTTTTGACAATTTCGCTATTACGCGTGTTCGTGGCAAAATCATGGCAGCTGCCTCGAGACAATTTAACTTGGATTTGCTTTCGAAGTGATCTTGAGCTTTTCTTTTTGTATGGTTTCAAATGTCTATCTCTGCCCCAAGTGTCAAGCACATTTTGAGAACATTTCGATCTTCAATCTTTATCCATGCACGATGACCTACTTTTATTATATCTATTACAAAACCTATCTGGAAGCAAAGAGGATCTGGTTTGCCAATAACGTCGAGAGCCAAGATATGAGGTCCTCGCTATGTTGTTGGCCACCCCTACTATTCTCCACATCTTATGCCCTATTTTTTCCACTATAAGATGGTCTTCTCCGCCAACCCTTGCTCCTCAGGACCAAAAAGCTTAGAGCAAAATGAAGAAGCCCAAAGTGAAGGTTTTCTCCAAGGCAAATTGGGTTGCTCACTCTCCCTCAAAGGCTTCTGATCCTATGCCTCTTGTATAATTTTCTCAGTTTGGACTTTGATGTGAAGTTCAAAGGCTTAGAAGTAGAAGCCAAAGAGGGAGAACGAACAAACTTTGTCTTTTTTTTTTGCAGAAATTATCGTTTGAGATTGTGTTTTGAGAGAGTTTTTGAAATCCAAGGCATTTCTCTACTTTGCACTCTCCCTCAAAGACTTCCAGCCGGTCTGATTCATGAAAAAGGATCGCACGGTCGGAAGTCTCTGGGGCGAGTGCGAAGAAATGTGTCTTGAATCGTGCAATCGACCTTGAACAATCAAAGCAAATATGCGATGGTTCGGCATTGCTCACTCTCCCTCAAGGGCTTCCATATTTCGCCCGCTTTGGTGACGAAGCTTTTGTCCGGATGCAATCCATGGCGTGTTCTGAAATTCATTGCGATCGCTACTATGGCAATCGTGATTTATCCAAACCTGGCGTACCGGTCTTTGGTTCCTTGCTTTCTCGCGGCGGAAACCGAAGTTCTTGGGGAGAGTGGATAATGTTCTAACCATGTCCAGGCCGAAGAGAAGCTATCCCACTCACCGTGCATTGTTTAGGCGGATCGCAGGTAATTGCCATTTTTTTTAATTTCTCTTGCTTTTTGGTTCTAACCACATTTAGTATCAATTTCAGACAAATGCTGGCATGGGACTCAAGCTGATGGGAGGACGCAGAAGAAACTGTGAAATTCATAAAATTGATCTAAGTTGTGTATACATCATTGAGGATAAATAAAAGAGGTATCTGTCCATATAAATGTATGTGTATGGTGCACACATGAACACGCACGTGCGAGTTCTTGCGAGATTTATCCATTATTGTACTTAACTTTAGTAGCAGAATGCTTCGATGGGATTGTCTATGGCTGCTCTTATCAGCTTAGCAAATATATGTAATGGTATAGTGCCACATAAAATGTGCTTTAGGGTTGATTAATGCTTCTTCAGCGTGTTCACTTTGTCAACAATGCCAAAAGAGAAGAGAGGGAGATGACAACAAAAACCAGGCATATCAGATGGTAATCGCCTTTGGAGATCACAGTAAGTATTAAAAGAAAGAACAATAATACTACAATAAAAAATGACACTTTGATTCTATAGAATCCAATTCGATATGATAAGAATGGAATTATCCCTTCTTCTAATTATTGTTTGAACAACAAGCATTTCTATTTTCAAAAAAATGATTTAATCTATGATTTAATGGAATGACGTCGCTGTCCGCTAACTTTAATGGGAAGTGTTGTGAAATGAAGTTGTGCAATCCTGTCTTCGATAAGGAGCGAACTCTTGGTTTAAGATGATTTAAGGGTGTGTTTGTTTGTATTCTTTTTTTCTGTTTATGAACAAAAATTCTGTTTTTTTGTTCCCGAGAACAAAAAAAGAACATAAACGTGTTTGTTTGCGTTTTTGTTCCAAATCTATTTTTTTTTTCCAAGGAATAAAATTGGAACAAAAATAAGAAATAAGAAAAAGTTGTTTATCGTTTCTGGAACACTTTCAAGAAACAAATTTTCTCTCTCTTCTATTTTTCTTCTTTTTTCTTTGGCTGGTCGCCGGCCTTGGCCATGGCCGATGACTAGCTGTCGAGGGCCGGCGACCTCGCCGAAGCGTCATCGGCCCCTGGTGAGGCTGAGCTCGCCCAGCCAAGGTGAGGTCGAGCCTCGCGTCGACCGGCGACGCTCGGCCTCGCCTTGACTGGGCAAGCTCGGCCTCACCGGGGGCCGGCGAGCTCGGTCTTGCCGGGGGCCGGCGAGCCTCGCCGTGGCTGGGCGAGGCCACCAGCCCTAATCGGCCGATCGCCAGCCATGGCCGAGGCCGCCGACCAGCCACAAGGAAGAAAAAAAAAAAGAAGAAAAAGGAAAAATAAAATAGAAATATTAAAAAAATAAAAGAAAAAAAAAAAGAACACAAATTTACCAAATATGTTTCGTTTTTTTTTTATTTATTTTTCGGGAACAAGTTTACTAAACGCGTTTTTTCCGGTAAAAAATTGTTCTGGTAAATAAAAATCTATAGAGTTCCCGGAATAATTTTTTTAACAGAAACACAAACAAACGCACCCTAAATGACCAAAGAGTCCCACCACGAGTTGTTTCATAATGTAAGTACCGGAAATAATTTGTCACGAGACCAACCAAAGAAGCAAAGATGAACAACAAAGAAAGAAATTTTGTAAGTAAATTCAAGATGGCACTGTTTTTTTCCATGGCCGGTCGCAAAAATCACTCAATTTGACCTAGTCGTTCTATTCTTGGATGTGTCACGTGCCCGAAATGCAAGAAATGTGACAGACGCCATGTTTGAGGCAAGACCTGCGCGGTGATCTCGACCTTTTGACGTATACCGTAGATTCACGATCCGCTAACTGCAGAACCATTGGCTTTGAGCTCCTTCTTGACGGCATGTGGTTTGGACTTTTAAACGGGTATTTAATGCACGTAGGAATCTGTCATGCGCGGGTCTATTTTGCCTCGAAGTCGATATGTCCATGTCCTACGAAGGACAACCGTCCTTTTATTTTTTTTCGATAGGTCAACATATTTGACATGGGACGCAATCGACCAAAAGCATATTGGTCAACGAAATGCAAACGGATTTTCCCCCTATTAACGTGAAGGAAAGTTGGAAAGAAAAGGGAAAAAAATAAACAGGATTTGCACATTAGTTGAACTTAGATTTACAGCCTAATGACAAACTTCCGTAGTAGCTGCGAGGCATATCAGATTGAGCAGCCACGGTTTCGCCGAGAGGAGAAATTATACATCAACCGTTTTCATCATGGGCAACTCCAATTGTCTCATTCGCAAGACTTGGGAGATTACTTGCATAATTTAATCAAAGTCCCGGTTTACTGTACCATTTGCGTGTAAATCCTACTTTTAATGTTTCTTGGGGGAATCAATCTTTGCAAGGAAACTTCGATGTGACCCTTCCGTGTCCAGAAACAATGCGAGCCATATAGCTAAGAAGGAGCATTAACTGATGGCAATACCATTCGGACCGAGCTTCCACAATGCCGGTACTTATTAGAGGGTCCGGCACGACTTGACCAATCAATTGATGTAGTAGCTTTCGAAGCATATATTTATTGTCGGTAAAGGAAACAATCTCTTTCTTGTTGTATAAAAATCTAAAGATATATCAACCAAAACATTTTCATTGTACATTGGATTTAAATGTTACACCCGGCCAAATTAAATATCCTGCATGTGAAAAAAAATATTCATCAGCGGTAGATATGGTCAAGATTCTTTTTCTGCCTGTCAGCGAAAAGGAAGATAAGGGAAAAAGAAAGCAAAAAAAAAAAAAAAACTATCTATAATTCCATCCGAGGGGAATGAAATCCAGAAACGAGGACTGCAACTTAAGACCCTCATTAATTGGATTCGCTCGGAATCTTTCGATTATAGTAAGGCAAGCAAAGCTACCATTGGAAGTTCCATTCAAAGCAGCGTTTTCTTTCGTAAAGAATGGTCAAAGCCAGCTCCAAGGACCGACTGCTTCTTTTATTTTATGGCGATGAGGCACCGGTTGGTCTCCACGACAGACGTGAGGTTGGACCGTATCCATGCCATGCACGTTAACATTAATCAGACATCGGTTCGTCAGAGCAGAACCTCAGTAAAGCAATTCTAGATTGCCATCTCCTGGAACTTATTCAGTTTTTTAACCGTCGAACGGTACCCCTGGCTACATTCTTTGGAACCAGACCGAATGTGGTCCGGTTGACAGCGCTCCATATGCGCCGAGGCTAGGGACTGGCGATGAAGCTGTCGCTGAACAGTTGCGACGAGTATGTATGAAGTAAAGCCGGAGACCTCATGCCTCTTGCTCAGTGATTATCCCATCTTGGGTAATGTTCAAATTATCCGGAAGCATTTCATAGCAATGCTTGCGGTAGAAACTTGAAGGAGGATTCCCGTTATCAATGTGCACATAAATTTGTTATTATCTCTTGACATTGTTTCTCCAAATTGAAAATCAAATTGTGAGTTTCACAAGCTGTGTAGTTATGAAGTATGGAGGATGTGCGATCCTTTTTATTTCATCATCCCATGTCTAACACCGTTGATTCAATAGAGAGAGTTATGGAATGTGCGAAATAAAGTTACAAAGATTACTTATACTATCATGTCAAATCCTAATAATAAACAAATAAGAACGCTTCAAGTATGGGAAAATTACCGAAAAAGTCCTAAACCTATTGCAATTGATCGAGAATAATTGTAAAATGTTTAGGACTCAATTTGGTCAAAAAAATAAGTTTATGACTGAATTGGCACAATTGTAATAGGTTTATAATTTTCCCCTTCAAGTACCATGATATGACAACAAGTCGGAGTTTGAGAAGGGGTGGGGGTAGACAGAGAAGGGGAAAGGTTTTAAGGTTAGATTGAGGGGATCTGATATGGCGTGAACGGACTTAAATTGAGCGTCTATGTTTCGTCATCTTGTGCTCGAGGACAGCAAATAGGACGAGCATGGAAAACGGCTGATGTGCATTCGTTTAAGCTAACACCTTATAAGCAATTTAAAAATTATTTAACTCGAGAGATGATTAAGACGTAGTATACGAGTCGACAAAAAAAGGGTTGATGTACATGTGACTTTCGACCGATCAAATGATACGCATGACCAGTCCAAGGGAGTGTCCGGGGACACCAATTAAAGCGAAAGCTACAGAAATGTCTTTGGTCCAAAGCCGGCTTCGCTGACCAGACCACACCGACTTGCTGTTATTCATAACCTACCCTGAAAGGCAACAAGCTACGACTTTTACTTTTTTTTTTCTCTGTTCATCTCCAAAAGCACCGAACCAGAAAATAAATAAAATAAAAAACCTAAAAGAAAATAACCTGGAGAGGCTCTCTTATTTGAGAAAAAGTCAAAATTTCTTCGCATCTTTTCTATATATTGTATAACACAACACCGTCTTTCTTGTTCTAAAGCAATACCTTCCTCTCCAAATCAAACATCTCTCTCCCTCTCTCTATCTCTCTCTGTTCTCTCACTGATCAGTTCATTCATGGGCAACGCAGTATCACCTTGCTTGCAGCACAACTCGAGCTCGAAGTCACGGTCCGTCAAGCTAATCTTCTGTGAAGGCACCACCAGGATGTTAGCCGGGAACCGCCCCCACATAGCTGGCGATATCATGTTTGAGTGTCCCGACAAGATGGTCTTGCACGCAGACTCGTTCTTCCTCGGCCGCCCAATCCCGTTGCTCGCCATCGACGACGAGCTCATCCCCGGTGAAACCTACTTCGTCCTTCCTATCGACTTCTTCTCTGGCGACACCCTATCTTCCTCCACCATTGCATCCCTTTGCTCAAACCCTAGGAAACAGTCCCTCGTGAGCTTCAGCGATAGTGACAGTCCTTTCGAGTATGTCAAAAACGAAGACGGGAAGGTGCTGATTAAGGTTGTCCCTGAGTTCATTACAAGGTTGATCGCTGCCAAGAATAATAACGACAATATTGCAGGCGGTAATGCCGACACAGCCGAGAGTCGCGGTTTTCTTTGTAGCACACCGGAGTTGCAAAAGCATTACGATCAATTAGTAGGGTCTAAAGTGCAAGTTTGGTCGCCGAAATTGGAGACGATATCGGAGTACAAAACTAGGGTTTTGTCTTCCAAACTTATTAGGTTGGAGTGGAAGAAGAAAGAAAGGCAATAGTTTGCAGGTTCCTCTGCTTTTTTTTTTTATTTTTTTCATTTTTTACGCTATGATTATAGTTTCCTGATGTGGTTGAAGAGAATGAAAGAGTATATATCTAGTTAAAAGTTACAAGTAATACAGTCATGTTAAACAATTTTATTTTTTTCCAACTTCTGAATTGCCTCTCAATTGTACCAAAAAAAAGGATGGAAACAGCGGTTGATCAAAGAGATACTTGACAAATAAATTTAATGTTTACAATTCAATGAACGTCATCTCTATTTTGGATTCATTAACATCATCAGTTCCATTCCTTTCGACGACAACGTTCGTTTTCATTTGATGTCAAACGTTTGTTTCTTGTTAATCATGCGTTCCATTTCAACAACAACCGATTCATCGTTCAACGCCATAACACTTAGAAAGATATGATGGTTAGTCACCAACCTAATGCGAAGCAATTGATTAGGTGTTTGAATTATGCCTTTAACCACAATTTTTCTTGGTTAGTTACGACACTGATCCAAACAATGGAAATTCACCTGTAGAAGTTCACCAACCATTAGAAATCAAAGGCATGATGGCTGCAATAATTGAAGAAGCGGAAAGGAGAAGATAAGTGGGGATGTCATATTGAAAACTTTCGAAGAAACGTGAACTTGATATGATGATATGCTCTTGCGGCTGTCACCAACCAGACAATGGTGTAATCCGAGGATTTTGACTAATTGAAAGAGGGATCACTGTTCAAACAACATAAAGCTTAAGCAGACGAATTATCTTTCCCAGAGCTCAGAACCAATGCATACGCTAAACAGAATGGTCTATGGCACCGGTTTCAGATAAGTAAGCAATTATCTATGTGAGGCTCGCAGATTGTTGCATCATCGACATTATTATCGATTGTCGCACTAAGCAATTTGTGTTTGTCAAATGAAAGCATGTTCCATTTTAGATCGTTTTTTATGATTCCTGGATATCAGTGAGCCAATCGATGACTAAAGTGCTACAGAGTTGAAAGATAATATATATAGGATTAAGGTCTGTCACATGATTAAAAAAAAGGCCATACGACAACAAGAATCAGTATATTTTTGGCTATGTGGTTAGGCTAAAAATTTGCTCATACGTCATTGACGCAGATGCTGCGCCTTGACACCCGTTGCTATGAACTCTATTGGGGATAAAATCTCTACACAAGAGACTGCGTATCGATTTCCTGTTTCTGAATTAGGTTATGTCATCACGTTGTAGCACGTAAAACGCCGACGACATTAAGATCTCCAAGCAGATTGCTTTAGGTGATTGAATGTGGAATATTGGATATGCGTAATGTGTTGTCTGCATATGAAATCATCAAATCATCACAACGAACTGGGAGCTCGATTGGTTTCTCAATGAAAGGAAAGAATTAAGCAATTTTCCAGTCTATAATACGTGCTTTATCTAAAAAATGGAGGTTCTTCAGGTGACAGGCCGAGTTACAGCCCAAGTCAATCCTTAAGCAAGCACCAAATGAATCTCGGCAAAGGCAATAACAGTGGTGATTATCATAAATATTGCAATAAAACTAAGAGCTTCTGATTATTATACAAGAATGTCATCTATGGCATGCTTTTCATTAGTCATTATCTACCTCGCTAGAACAACCGTGCCGAAAGAAAATGTTCATTCTCAAGGAATACCAAAGATCTAGACTACTCGGTCGCTCGATATTTAAAGGACTAAAGACTCTTTCTTTTGTATTGATTCCTTCGATTTCTCGTATTGAGAATGTCTCCCAGTCTGCATCATTGGGCTGCTTTCCATGTTTGACGAATGCTGTACAGCTCATGACATCACGAAGTTGAGGTTTTGGCAATCGACTATGAGAACCCTCACGTAATATAACCAGAGTCTCTCATCACATAAGCCTAGCATTTCTCCCATGAAGAAACGCAGACAACCGAGATAGCTACAAGCATATCATCCTAATTCTCTCTCCATCAGGACATGATCATGCCAGTTAGTTCAACTTCCGTTGCATTCACATTGGTTGCGTCGACTATATTCAATATCCCCTTGCTCACTGCCTCATCAATTGGCGTCCACTTTCGGCTGCACATCATCCGGCTGGATTAGCCAATGCAGAAAGATTTCAAACACGCCGCACTCGAGCGGGTCCTGTGCTATCAACTTCAGTCAAAAAGACAACTGGCCTGTTTAACGAGCACGCATTTGCTCCGGTCAGAATAAAATAATGGACCGCATGCACTGTCGATGTGCTAAGGAATCTGATAAAGATGCACTGCAATCTTCGCAATGTTTAATTACTGATTAGAATTTGTCATGCGCGTGTCATTTTATGACTCGAAGACAACAAATCCACGTTCTACAAAGGTCAACATAATTGACATGGAACGTAATCAACGAAGCATACCAGTCAACGAGAAATTACCAGGGCAGCTCATTGGGCAGCGAAATGCAAACGAATTTCCCCTATCAACATGAAGAAAAGTAAACAAGAAAAAGAATCAGGGGATCAAAATTAGTAATTTGAGATTTACAGTTTAATGACAAACTTCTCCGTGGCTGCGAGGAATATCATATTGAGCAGCCACGTCTTGCCAAGAGAAGAGACTATACATCAACCCCTTCATCAATGGGAGCTACAATAATTAGTCCTAAAACAATAATTATTTGCAAGATTTGGGAGTTAACTTGTATTCCTCAGTTTACTAAACCATTTGCAATTCTCCTTTCGATGTCTCCGGAGAAAATGGAATTTCTGCAAAGAAACTTCCACTCAACGACGCTTTTAATTTCGAGAAAACAATGTGAGCCATAACTAAGAAGGCATACCCACCAATGTTTATGGCGTTGGGCTAAGCCACTGCAATGTCAGCGCTTATTAGAGAGCCCAGTCTGGCCGAACTTGATATATTAATTGATATAGTAATTTTCATATCATATATTACCATTTATGAAAAAAAATAAACATTCTCCTGCCTACCGTATATAAATCTAGAAACAAGGACCACAACATAGGACCCTCATCAATGGCACATAGTACTCATTCGAAATCTTTCAATTATATAAAGTAAGCAAAGCTTACCACCAGAAGTTCTATTCAAAGCAGCATTTTCTTTCTTAAAGAATGGTCAAATCCAACTCGAAGGATCGACTGCTTTCCTTTATTTATATGGTGGTGAGGCACGAGGGGTCTCCATGAAAGACGTAATGTTGGACCATACCCTTGCCATGCACGTTACCGTCGATCAGACATTGATTTATCTGGGTAGAGAAGGTTAATACCTAATCAAAGCAATTCTAGAGTCATATGATGAGTCTTCACGGAGATCGCTAAACTCATTTTTAGCAGATTAACATATGACGTCATCTTTCTGCATCCTTGATGCAAAAATTTATTCTTGTTCTTTTTAACCATCAAGCGGTACCTTCGGCTAAATTTTTGCACACCAGACTAAGTTCGGTGTGGTCAAAAGCACTCCATATGCAACGAGGCTCTCTACCGATGGCATACTTCACTAAATCAGTATAAACGGTGCTTGTTGCGGTGAATCCCTTGTGTTAAATTCACAAATCCCCTCCTAGACTTGGATGCTATTGATTATTTATTGTCGCCAAGCAGTCATGACAACTAGGTAGGAATCAGAATCCAAGACGTGAGCCTCTTGTTTAGTGATTTTCCCATTTTAGGTGATATTCAAATTACCTGGAGACATATTACAACAATGCCTGTAATAAAAACTTGAGGAAGGATTCCCATTGTTGGTGCGCCCCAAAATTGGTTATTACTAATCTCTCTCGACATTGGTTCTCCAAATTATTATCAAATCGTGAGGTTCACAAGCTGTGTACTTATGAGCAATGGATGATGTGTAACCCTTTTGTTTTGCTTCATCAGTAAATGATTACTAATTGCTCATTTCAATGGAGAGTTATGGAATGCGTGAAACAAAGTTATAATGATTGCATATACCATCACCGTCGCATCCTAATAATAAACAAATAAGACTGCTACCAACATAAGTATGTGTTTGGCTACCCTAGCTGGCACCGGCCAGGCCGACGACAACGAGGGTGGCCGAGGCTGTGGCGGCATGATGGCCGACAGGGCGGCAAGTCAGAATTCGAGGAGGGTTGGGGGTTAGAGGGAGAAGGGGAAAAGCTTTTAGGGTTCATTGAGTGGATTTGATACAGCGCGCGAACGAACGTGAATTGAGAGTTTATGCGTCACCATCTCATACTTGGAGAAAGCAGACGGGACTGGCATGGGAAACAGCAAATCTGCGTTCATCTAATTTAACATCTCGTTGGTAATCCGAGCGCTGATTAAGATGCGGTATATGTTCTTGTGACTTCAACCAATCAAATGTCGGGAATGGCCGGTCCAAGGGGATTGTCTGGATACATTGAAGGAAAGCAATAGAAATTGTTTTTTAGTCCGAAGCCGGCTTCGCTGACTAGACCGCAACACCGACTTCCTCCCATGCATAACTGCGACTTTGACTTCTTTTCTTCCTATTTGCAAAAGCACCAGACCGAAAAAGGAAACATCAAAAACCGAAAACCTAAAAGAAAATAAACTGAAGAGACTCTCTTATTTGAGAAGAAGTCAAAAACCCTTCCCATCTCCTCTATATATTGAATCACACAATTCCCTCTTTCTTGTTCTAAAGCAAGACCCTCCTCTCTAAATCAAACTTCTTTCCCTCTCTGTCCCTCCCTCTGTTCTCTCACTTATCAGTCATTCATGGGCAATGCAATATCACCTTGCTTGCATTACAACTCGAGCTCAAAGTCACAGTCCGTGAAGCTAATCTTATGGGAAGGAACCACAAAGATGCTAACCGGAAACCGGCCCCGCACAGCTGGGGAGATTATGTTCGAGTGTCCCGACAAGATGGTCTTGCATGCAGACTCGTTCTTCCTCGGCCGCCCAATCCCTTTGCTCGCCATGGACGATGAGCTCATCCCTGGACAATCCTACTTTGTCCTTCCCATCGACTTTTTCTCTGGCAACACCCTATCTTCTTCCACCATTGCATCCCTCTGCTCAGACCTTAGAAAACAGTCTGCCCTGAGCTTCATCGATAGCAATGGTCCTTTCCAGTACCTGAAAGGCAAAGACGGGAAGCTCTCGATTAAGGTCATCCCAGAGTTCATGACGAGGTTGATCGTCGCTAAGAATAATAAAGACAATGTTGCACACGGTAATGTTAAGGTAGCCTGGAGTCGAGGTTTTCTTTGTAGCACACCAGAGTTGCAAAAGCATTACGATCGGTTGGTAGGGTCTAAAGTGCAAGTTTGGTCGCCAAACTTGGAGACGATACCGGAGTACAAAACTAGGGTTTTGCCTTGCAAACTTATAGGGTTGCAGTGGAACAAGAAAGAAAGGGAATAATTTATATGTTCTTTTACTTTGTTTTTTTTCCTCTGGGGTTATAGTTTTCTGGTGTGGTTGAAGAAAATGGAAGAGTATAGCTAGCTAGTAGTTGAAACTAAACACAGCCATCTTAACCAAATATTTTCTCACTTCTCATTTGCCTCTCAATTGTACAAAAGAGGAGGGAAACAGCTGTTGATCTCGAAATATTTGACAAGTTATTTAATTTTCAGAATTCAATGAACCTCATCTCTTTTTTGGAATCATTATTTTCGCCAGTTTACTGCTTTTGATGATAGTCTTCGTTTTTACTTTAAGTCAAATCTTTGTTTCCTCTTATATTGCATGTTTCGTGTCATCTTCTGCTGATTAACCTTTCTGGACATCATATTGCTCCCAAGATGGTCGGTCACCAAATAACTTAACCACAATTTTCTTGGCCAGTTACGATGCTGATCCAAATGATCGAAATTCCGAAGACTCACCTGCAAAAGTTACCAACCATAGAAAAAACAAAATCATGGGAGCTGCAACGTTTGAAGAATCGGAAAAGAGAAGATAAATAAAAATGTCATCTTGAAAGCTTTTGAAGAATCATGGAATTGATATAATAAAATGTGTTGAGTAGGTCACTCCCAATTGGAGAGGCCAATGTAATTATATATATCTGTAGTAGAATATGTATAGTAGTGAGTGTGTAAAAGAAAAAGAAAAAAAATATATCAAAAGAGATGAGGAGATAAATCAACGTGATTTTCACATCTAGAAAATCAAGGGAGATTGGGAAAGAAATCAAAGTGATATTCTTAGATCTACAAAATCACGAGAGATTAGGAAATATATTTACGTGATTTTTTATATCGTATACTTCTAACTGGGATTGCATTTTGCTCCTATAAATAGGAGTCCTCCTCAACAAAAGAGAGCATACAGACAAGCCAGAATATCATCGCAGCGTAGCGGAAGAAACGGTTTTCTTCTTCCAAGAAAGAGAGTTATCTTTGTGAGAGGTTCAGATCCACAAATCCACCTTTTGGGTGAAGTTGTATCCCATTACTTAGCAAGAGATCCACTTTTGGGTGAAGTTGTATCATATTACTTATCACTTTTGGGTGAAGTTGTATCATATTACTTATCATAGTGAAAGTTTGAAGTGGACTACAGTCCCGTGGTTTTTCCCTTCACCTTGGAGGGTTTTCCACATTAAAAATTCTCCACGTTAAAAAGTCTGGTGTTATTTACTATTCATCTTTAATGCTTTCATTGAATATCCTATTTAATTTTCACATAATTAGTAGCGGGAAAATTATCTGGTCTTCTCCACAAATATTCTTTTTCTTTTTTCCCAACAAAATGTTCTTGCGGTTGTCACCAACAAGACAATCGCGTGATCAGACGATTTTGGCTAATCGAAAGAGGAATCACACAAACTACGCATTACCAAAGAGTTCAAACAATACGAGGCTCAAGCAGACTAATTGTCTTTCCCCGGAGCTCGAAAACAAAGCACACACCATACATAATGGTTTATGCCACTGGTTTCCGATAAGTAAACAATCATCTATGTGAGGTTCACAACTACAAATGATGATCGTGATGAGGAATTTGTGTTTGTCGAATGAGAGCACGTTCTCCTTCCGATCAATATTGATATCAGAGAATCGATCGGCGACTAAAGTAAGACTGGTTATGTAATTAGGATCAAGATCTGCCAAATGGTAAAACAAGGCCGTACTTGGACGAGAATCAAAACATATCTGGCTAGTCGATGCTGCACCTTGACATTCGTTGCTAAGAACTCAGATGGGAAGAAAACATTCACAAGCCCTACTAAACAAGACACTGCATATCCATTTCCTGTTTCTGCATTAGGTTATGTTATTGCATCATACCACTTAAAGCGCATGCCCACATCAAGATCTTCAAGAACATTGCTTTAGGTGATTGAATATCGAATACTGGATCAAGATCTTCAAGATGTTATCCATCGGCCATTGCCAAAATAATCATATCATCAATAACATGTGAGTTAAAAGCAAAAGAAATAGGGATTTTAGTTGATTTCTTGGTGAAAGGAAAGACGAGCAATTTTTCCATTAAGCAATACGTGCTTTATAGAAGAAATTGAGGTTTGGACCTGAGTATGTCCTAAAATTGTTTCATCCGAACTTTGGGACGTAAAATTCAAAGGTATTCCCAAGGATGAGAGAAGAAAAATTTTCCTCTCCAATTGGAAGGACAAGGCATGCGGGCACCGAGATGCTAAAATAACGAATGCATCTAGGTTAGGCGCGACTACCATTGAAAACCCCTGTCGGAAGCTTGCTTCCTGTTGATTAGACACATGCTTCGCATAATTTCTAGAATCCATACGTCTAACTAGTATCCCCGATTCTAGACACTATTATGTGCTTTATTGAAGAAATCGAGGTTTGTCTATGCGACAGACCAAGTCACAACCTAAATCAATCATTATGCAAGCACCAAATGACTTCCAGAGTAGATGATATTGGTAGTGAAATGATGTGAATATTGATTGCCATAAAACTAAGTGCTCCTATGTTGTAGCACACAAGTATGTCATCCGTGTCATGCTTTTCATTAGTCATTACGAATGTCGCTAAAATGAGCACCAAACTAAAGATCTTCACTTTCATGGAACACTAAAGATCTAGTCTACTCAATCACTCAAAATTTAAAGGACTAAAGACTATTATCTTCTCTATTGATTCCTTCAATTTATCTAGTCTTTTGAGGATGTCTGGCAGTCAGCAACATCGGGCTGCTTTCAATATCTGATGAATATCTTACAGCTCCTGACATCGCAAAACTGAGGCGTTGGCAATAGACTACGAGAACCACCACGTAACATAAGTAGAATCTCTCACCACATAAGCCTGGCATTTCTCCCACGAAGAAACACAAAATCGAGATAGCTACAAGCATATCATCCCAATTTTCTCTCCATCAGGACATGCTTGCGCCGGTTAGTTCAAGTTGTGCTGCAGCAGCATTGATTGCGTCAACTACATCTAATTTCCCCCTGCTCACCGCCTCATCAATTGGCGTCCGCTCGTGGCTGCACATTACCCAGTTGGTTAGTGAGTGCAGAAATATGTCAAAAACAGAGCAGGCGTTGCTTTGGGCAGCATCCTGTGCTATCAACTTCAGTCTTAATAAATAAATAAAAAAGACCTGTTCAACAAGCTCGCATTTGCTCCAGCCAGAATCAAGTTTTGGACCACCTGCAATGTCAATGTGTAAGGAATTTGATGAAGATGCACTGGAATCTTTGCAATTTTTGATACAATCACCTGAACGTGACCGTTGAGACAAGCCCAATGAAGAGGGGTATTCTTCTCCGCATTAGCAGCATTAACATCCTGAAATTGGAAGAATCCAGATTTTAATGAATGTTTCTTTGTACACGTGACTGTGCAATGAATAGCTGCACTCAGAGCCTCAAATCAACACTCGTTCCAATGAGACACTGACATCAAGCACAAATCAGAACAACCACAAAGCAATCATCAGAAACGTGCTGACCAACATTTGAGAAAACTTATCTGGGTTTCTCAAATCAACAGAGCATGACTGAATATTGCCAAAACTGAGAGTGGTTAGTACTACAGGAAGCGATAAACATCAACATCTCCAACACAGAGAGAGAGAGAGAGAGAGTTTTTCTGATAAGCATCTAGATAAGCATAGGATAGTTGATTGAATTTAGTCAGATTATTGCGAAACACAGTTTGGTCGGAAGAGTGAAAGCCTGAGTCCACAGGAGATATGAACGGAAAGCGGGAGGCAAACAAGATTGGATCTTTGTTAGTAATAAGACATGAACATGACGAAACAAGCACGACTAAATCCACCGGGAATACAAAGAAGGAAAGAAAATGTTCTCCGAGATAACTTCCTCACCGCTCCTTTACTGATGAGATAATCCACAACACTGAGATGCCCATTAGCCGCGGCCATGTGAAGAGCTGCAAACGACATCCACGGAAGCAGATCAAACACGGGAATCCTTTCGTACCCAAACAACTGCAGTAACGAGTCCGACACGAAGTCGTGCAGCGATTCCATTCGTTACCGGAAGCCAGGCCGCGATACAAACAAGAAACTTCGATGACGGTAGAACGGAAAAACGCACATAGGGGAGCTCAAAGGCCGAAGCCACGAGAACTACCTGTACGGCCTTGGTCGTCCCTCGAATCGAGAGGAACGCCGGCGGCTGCTAAGCTCGCGACGTCCTCCTTGTCGCCGTATCTCGCAGCCTGCCAATCGCACAAACAGCATCTGAATTTCTCAGCCGCCAAACAACCTCAGGTAAACCCAACATACGAAGCACCAACATCGCCGCCGCACGAGTCGGCCCGATAACGGGAGGTCATCGCGCGGCGGAATCGAACTCGGTGCGACCGTGCTGAGCGTCCGAGCTCGTCGTCATCGTCATCGGAATCATCGAGAGAGAAAAGAAAAGGGAAGAGGGAGCGAGAGAGTACATCGAGCAAGGCGTCGACGTCGTCCGGCGTGGCGGCGACCGGAGCGTTTTCGGCGGAGCTTGAATCCGCCCCCATCTTCACGCAGCAAGCTTCTTCAGAGATCTTCCGTTTCGAAAGGTTAAAGCAACGGAGGCGAGAGAGGAGGAAGCGGGAGTTTGGGTCGGGTTCGTAATCGGGCCGGGCCACGTTAATGGGCCCAGGCCTGCCTTTTATTTGGGCCTCCGACGAGAGCCCCCCGCCAGTGGGCTCAAGTTTGGTTGGGGTCGGTTGGCTCCGAAATTCCTCACTTTTATATAATGTTGACTATGAAATTTCTTTATGCATGAGATTTTTTATTCTCTCTATTATGCCACCAACTCCAATAATTCAATACTCCAGAAATTTTCAACCCTGAGGTACAACTTTAACTAGAGAAATTGGACTTGGGCCGCCTACTGATGGCGCTTCCATTGCGCCTAGATTGCCCTCAATCTTTATCTGCACTTGTCGATACATATTAACCTTCATTTTCAATTGATGTACCAATTTAAGAATGTACTTTTATGTATTAAAAAGTGTCGTAATTATCATGTTACCTTAGGTTTTACTCCGGCAAAAACGAATGCTATGACCTGAAAAAAATTAATTTATATGAAATTCCGGACTTCGGGATTATAAGTCTATGTGAGTTGTTGAGTTTATTGCGATGACAAATAAAGGACAAAATTTTGAAAATTAATATTAAAAGAGAGAGAGAGAGAGAGAGAGAGAGAGAGAGAGAGTCGTTAAGACGTGGGTACCAAGTACCTACTGGCGGTTGGACCCGTCACCTCTTCATCTTCAATGGCATTATCAACCGTTGGACCAAGATTAATAATAATGAAAACGTGTTTGATGCAAGATGTAGATACTAGACCTTTCGAAAACTTATTTATATAACTAATGAGCGCACTTATGATAAGTTCCATAGAGGTATAATTTGTGTTTAAGATTTCCGATATTTACAATATAACTATTCTCGAAATCCATCATAAAAATATATTATAATCCTAAAAATTGAAATTTACTTGGCTAAATACAATTCGTTTGCACGATGTGTTGTCATGCAAATGCAGATATATCACATGAACCCACTATCAATTTTTAGACAGATCGAATTCATCTCTCTACTTTGACTTCCCTCGCTTGATTACAAATACTATCTAATTGTTCAATTTGCTCGATTGTATGAACGCAAAAATACGATGTATTTAAAACTATAAAAAAAAGTAAGACAGAACTCACTTCTCCCTTAAAACAGAAATGTAGATAAATTAATCGCTAATCAAGGTCATTATTCATTTACACACAGAAAATGTCAGACTTTTGGTTATTATTGACATGCGAGAGACTCAATTGATAAAACCAAGGTTTGATTATTTATAAACAGAATTATTGACAATCTGAAAAATCGACAGCCTGAAAAAATCGACAAAAAGTGGAGTCGATAATCTTAGATAAAATGGTCTAGATAGTAGAGTCAAGGAAGTCATCCATGTAATCGTCGATATAACTATTTATAACCACTATGCCTATAACCTCCATCATAACCTCTATTTGATGACGGCTGATTGTAGACTTTAAATAATTACATTATACTATTCAAAAGCCTCGACACACAAATAAATCAAAATGTCAATCTTTCAATTTTTGCACTATAGTCATAGTTTCCAGAGAGTTGTCAATTAAATTATGGTGTATTTCTTACCCATGTTGTCGATTAAACCCTAAGGTGTATCTCAGCTGCAGTTCTCAATGCCCCGTTGCCGATTAAATCCGGTGTTACATCTCTACACTCACAAACTATATTCAATTAAATTCCAGCACAATTGACATATATTCGATTATGTTTGAAGTGAAGTTATCGATTCTTTTATCTACCCGTGATGTTTACCATTTAAAATCGCCACGAAAACCTATCTTTTCTCATAAAAATCGAATGATGATTTTCGTTAAAAGGTATTCTGTCGCGGAAGTAAATTCAGCGAAACACTATTTATAAGGACTATGAAAGTCGGGAAAAACTCAAGCCACTTCTCCCTGGATTCAAACGCATAGTAATATAGGCGACTTAGCTTTTTGTCAAGATTCCAAGGGTTAATATTGGGACCATCTGCAGGGTTGGTAAGACAGACGATAGAAAGAGCCGTGCGACTTGGCAGTTCTCCAGCAGTTAGCATATTCCGAGGATTCCCACGCTACAGACCAGCATATTCGCTCGACTTTCCTTTCCTTGTTCCCCAATCTCGTTTCCGATGCACCACCGGTACATCACGCGTGCGTGTCGTACTCTAATACAACGCCGTTCTATCCCGACGCCGTTCCCGAATCACGGGAAGTTTCTGGTCAGGCCTCCGCAAAATCTCTCTCTCGTAGCCGCGGTCAAAGAAGAAAGTCCCCAAGCAAAAGAAAGCGCGTGGGATCTACGTGTCCTTCAAATTTAAAAGGAAAGAAAGCAAAAGGAAAATCTACAACGAGGGAGGAGACCAGGGAAAATGAATTGAATAATAAAGAAAAAAGAGAAAATGGGTGCCGCCACCGCTCGCCGCTTATCCGTAAATTCCGAACCAGCGACCCATCCGTCAACGTTCGAATGAATTGCGAATCTGACGGTCGAGATCCGTCGCCGTTCGATCCAACGGTGTGAAAAAGGAAAAAGGAAAACGGGCGCGTTTTGGAAACCTAGGGATATTCTTGAATTTACAGGAGCCCGGAAAATTAGGATTAGAAAAGATCAAAGTCGGCGACTTCTTTTATTATTATTATTATTATTATCATCGTTTTTAATATAAATTAATTTTCCCTTTGGAGCTTTTTATATCGTCCACATCTCGTCTTCCCCACCGGGGCTACATCCTCCATTGAAGGGGTCCTTTTTTTTTTTTCTCTCCCTCTCTCTCTCTCTCTCTCTCTATCTGGTTTGGAATCGGAATCGGAATCAATTCTCTCCTCAGCATAATCTATCTCTCTCTCTCTCTATCTCCTGCGCTCTGGGCAGGAGCTTATTCTTTTATTCTTTTATTCTTTTCTTCTTCTTCTTCTTCTTCTTTTCTGTTGGGTAGATTTGTAAATTAGTAGAACGAAATTTCTTGCTCCCCTTCTTTTCCTGCAGCTCGAATCGTATCGTTTCGTCCGTCCGTCCATCGGATTGATATGGCCGCAGTCATCCAGCTCGACGGCGACCGCGCTGCCGACGCCCCGCACGATTCGCCGGTTCTCGATCAGGTGCGTCCTTCGCTCTCTTGGGTTCTCCGTCGTTCTTACGGTTTCTTTCCGGTTAGATCTGGTCGAGGTCTTGTGAGAAATGGTTCCTGTGTATGTTCCTATCTGATTCGTTTGGGGTCGTGAGTGAATGGGGGTTTCGGTTGCTGTGTCCGTTAGGGTTACGCTTCGGTTTGGTGCGATTTGGTTTTGCTGGGCTTAGTGAATCTAAGCGTTCCGTGTTGGCTGGTAGTCTGTTTCTTGCTCGTGTTATGGGAATTGGAGATTGTCTTTTTGGGTTTTGGAGGCGTTTGGTGATCTTTAAAAATGGTGGTCAGATCGTGGTCTTGCCCTAGGGTTTGCTTGGATAGGTGTCGGTCCGCTAGCTTTAAGCAGTTGGTCCAATCTTTGAGCTTTTGTCGTTCCCGATATTCAGGAGAAAATGCCGATCGCGACGATGAGCCATGATTATGCTAATCATGGGGGGGTTTGTGCGATATGCTTGGAGAAGATTGTGCTCCAAGAAACTGCCCTCGTAAAAGGTTGCGAGCACGCCTACTGGTTTGTTTGAAAACCCCACCTACAATTTTTATTCGCGATTATGGACTGACACGTATTGTTTCCCTGGCTGTTCTCTTTTTCCCGAGCCTCTTTAAAGAATGTTGCCTCTGTATTTGTCTATTTTAGCGGTAGTCGTGCATTAGGGCAAGGGTGTATCAGTTGAGTATTGGTATCATGAGATGTGTGATATTCGCATCCCCAGGGGTTTTTAGAATGGTTTGAGGAACTAATTCTTTTCAATTTCAGGATTGCTCCTGGCCATTTTACTTCTCGAAATGTAGGAAGTTGCAATATCAGAAAAGTGATTTAGATTTAGGTTTTGAGATTTTAGAAAATTAGAAAATGGAGGAGATTTTAGTTTGCTAAGTGATGGGAGGTACTGAAATGTGGTAGGACTCTCGAGTTCAAATATAGACAGCAATGGACTGCTGTTCTCATGCTTATGAAAAGCACGGCATCTTTCTTGAACTTCTTTGTTATCTTATGCAGTGTGACGTGCATTCTCCGCTGGGCCTCATGTAAGGAGAGACCAACCTGCCCTCAGTGTAAACATCCTTTCGACTTCCTCAACGTTCATCGCTTGCTCGACGGCAGGTAAGGATCTGTACGTGCTATTAAAGGTTTTACTTTGTAAGGTAACTACGAAAATAAGTGAATCTAAAAGTTTTTTTAGTGAGAGACTAGGAATGGTTAAGTTCAATGTTGTGGAAAACATTGTGGTGGCTTGTTTCGCTGGAGATTCTGTTTATTGCGAGAAAAAGTGAGTAGTAAGAGTGAGGAATGATTAATGCCTGCTGTTGCATTTATTGTAGCATCCGTGATTACATGTTGGAGGAGAGCGTATGCCTGCTTCTTAGGGCTACATGGTTCATGCCACTAGAGGTCCATTACGAGGACACATACGATCCCCTTGAAGACTACTGTCCCTATGAGGACGAAATAGAAGATGAGGATGACGATCTTGAAGAAGCTTACTTTAACAGTCCTAGCATTCGGATCGGGAATCGGAGGTGGGGAGATAATGGTTATGTCAGGGCAGGCCGCCAAGAAGCACGGCCAGTCTATCGGGCAAACCCCAAGATGAGGGTGCTTCTAGTTCATCACGCCAGCCCAAGAACAAGGAGGTTGCGGCAAAGGAGACGGTTCGGGACTGGGAGGCGGGCGAAGAGGGCTCTGAAGCGGGAGGCAGCTGATAAGGCGGCTGCAGCCAAGCATCAGCAGCATCTGATAAGGCTGGGAAGGAACTGATTGGAGTGATCCTCTAGCAGGAGATGTGAAGAAAGCTCCGACTACTCTTGTACATAAGCGTAGACTGCTGTGAAATAATGACTTATTTAGGTGAAGATAAAGAAGATGATTCTGTAAATTAGTTCTCTAAGCATTCTGCTTTCAAAATTCAGACACGAAGATCTGGGTTTTTATGCCCTTGTGTCCCTTTCATTTGGTGGTGGCATGCTTCCCTCTGAATTGGGGATGCTTCGCCACTTCATCTTTATGAGACATTTGACTGATGGATTAACTTCGTAGATGCTGGACCAACCACTGTGTTTGTATTTATGAAAATACAGCGGAAACGTGAAATATGGAAAAAACAAAAATCTGAATTTAGGCGGCATGGAATGGTTTTGGTCGGAGTTGACAAATCCATTAACGCAACATATGTCAAGTTACTGAATACAATCCAAGTTCGACATATCGTGATGTTAATACATGAACATGATGACAGATTTGGCGAGGCCTTGTATGGAAGCCGAGATATGAGAGAACTTCACGTGCTAGAGAATGCTTCACCGTTTTCTGTTCCTGGTGCAATGCCAAGAATTACATCAAAGTTATGTTTTTGGCACTTTTGAGAGGCCAAATTGCAGCCTGGTATTGCACCCGATGGACCGTTGCGGTGTTACTTTAGCGGGAACGACCCGCTCTAGCGGTCTCGAGTCTAGCCCAGTCATCAAAGTCGGGGACATGAAGCCCAGCCTGATCACCCCCCAGACCTGGCCCCCTGCTTCGACCGTAGAGCTTTTCATTTTCTCTTGGGCCGGGGGGAAGGGGTGTGGCTAAGCTGCGTTCTCTCTCTCGATTTTGCGATTTTGTAAGGAATTGTGCAGCTTCTTTGAACTGAAAACACTGTTAATTTCGATAGGGCAGGATGAGGATATCCCCGGCCCATGTCTTCCATGGGTTTTACTCTAATAGTCGTCGGGTACCGCAATTTGAGGATTCCCGGCCCGTCTTCTTGTCCAGCCACGCCTCGCGCGCTACCTGTTTGTGAAAATGACGACCGAGGGAACAACTCGGAGAAATTTCTCGCTGGGAGGCCAACTGGGGGAGGCGTCATCAGGACTCACGAGTTTCATTACGTGACACATTTTGCTTCGCTTGCTGAGGGCGAGACGGGTTCCTCGTACGGACAATTCGTTTTCAAAAAAAAAAAATTAATAATCAAGGGGTAATGCCCGGAGATCACTACGAGACATCTTTAAGGCTCGCGAATCGATTGAGGTCGGAATCCAAAGCCCGTGCGGGAGACAGCAAATCACAAGCCGTTGACATTCGAATCGGACGACCATCGATTTCTTAATTGAAAATCTCCTAAACGCCTCTCAACCGACCGGGTCAATCTCAGATGTGTTAAAACCTCCCTGCCTTTGCTCAGTCTCATGTGCCGACTACGCAATCGATGGAGAGCTTATGCAACGCTATTGGACGTGGGACCCTGTCTGAGCGAAGCGAGCCATGTGGTTGATAGCATCTCAACACCAACTTTGCCCAACCGGAGTTGAATTCTGAGCTATTGAAAAATGGGAGGCGATTCCGTCGGCTCCAAAACACACTATCATATGCGATGACTTTCTTGGAAGTCTTGGGTAATCATGCCCATGTCCAGCGATGATTCTGTCCAAGTCAAGGCAGATCGAGGGAAGAGTACTGTGCGGTCCAAAACTCGGTAGCGACCCGGAGCAGCTCCCATTTACGTGCATGCTCTAACGTTCCAGATGGCTCGCCCAGAGGGTGCTGCACTTGATGGCCGGACAGAGAGTACTGGATCTACTCTCGTGCAAAGCATGCGTGAAGAAACCGTATGAGAACCATTCTATATCGACGGACACAGATCCGATAAAACTAGCAATTAAACAATTGATGACATCAGGTCTCTTGATTTGTATCATTGGAAGAACAAATGACCTTATGGTATCCTAACGGCCTAATCAATTAGAAATAAGCACACCGTCTTGCACCTCAAAAAAAGTATTAAACGACCCGTTCACACCATAACTTAATCAAATCTATACGATATTGCTCGAACAATTCAATGTACATAGAATTACAGGCGAATATGCTTTTTATTTATTTATTCCTCAGATGGCAATGTGTTAGCGAGTTCTTTCGAAAAAGGACATGATCTGAGCTCACACAACGGTGATGTGTTAGATTCCAATGCATGTTTATAAAATTCAACAGCGGCAAAGACGCACCATGGCCCCTTCTTTTTTTCTTTTTTTTTTCTTTTGAAATAGGTCAACATCATGTCATTGAGGGAGCAGAGCAGTAGCAAACCTGACCATGTTATTGGCACGAAAGCAAAATGAAGCATATTGCAAAACAAAACGCATCCAACCGATGTGGGACCTCCATCAATGAATGGGGGCCTTTGCCTCAGTCACTTGAAGTGGAAGCAAGCCAAGCCAAAAAACCACCTCCACCCACCCCCGCTTCCATGTAGCAATCAAAGAAAAAGAAATTTTGAGGGAGAAATCGAGATTTCGACATCATGCAGGAAAAGGCGACAGCCCTTTGAGAGAGAATATATCATATCGAGTGCACACATAATCACGCCAAAAAAAGCAATAATAATGTCAAAAGCTGGCTTCATACGCATCAGCATCATCACCTCTCTTCTCCTTCCTCCTCTTCTCCTCAGTTTCCTATTCTCTTCGTTCTCACCTACTACCATACCTTACCCTACCCACCATCTCCCTCTCTCTCTCAAAGTCTAAAGTTCAACAGTGAAACACTCTTGAATTCTTGATTCTTCTGCTGTTCATTCCAACGCAAGGCAAGTCCTTTACTCTCTCTCTCTCTCTCTCTCACGCGCGCGCGCGCGCACGCAGCAAACCAATCATGGCGCTCGAGCACTTAGCTCCGCAAAGACCCTTTTAGTTCGTTAGCTCCTTGTGAGAGGAGAGCTGAGCTGAGCTGAGCTGAGCTGACCGGAGCATGTCCATGACGCCCCCGAGCCAGCTCCGTCCCTAAGAGACGTTTTACTACGATTCATGGACTCGTTCTCCCACCCCTCGGCCTTCGGCATGGTCGGTGGCGGCCACTGCGACGGCGACGGGGACGGGGACGGGGACGCGAGCTTCGCCGGCGTGCTCGAGGTCCACGTCCACCACGCGAGGAACATCCACAACATCTGCATCTACGACAACCAGGACGTGTACGCCAAGTTCTCCCTCACCTACAGCCCCGACGACGCCCTCTCCACCCGCGTCGCCTGCGGTGGCGGCAAGAACCCGGATTTCAACGAGACCCTCGGCATCCAGGTGACGCAGCCCGACTCGGTCCTCAAGTGCGAGGTCTGGATGCTGAGCCGCGCGCGGCACCTCATGGAGGACCAGCTCCTCGGATTCGCCCTCGTCCCGATGTCGCAGATCGCCGGGAAGGGCAAGGTCACTCGCGACTACAGCCTCTCGTCCACCGACCTCTTCCACTCCCCCGCTGGGACCGTCAGGCTTGGCCTCCAGCTCACCGCGTCGGCCCCGGTCGACTCGGCGGCCAACTCGTCGATCAGCTCCGAGGTGGTGCTGCTCGATCGGAAAGTCTCGGAGGTGATCCTCGACCCGGTCGAGTATTCCAAGATCGAGTTCCCCGAAATTAGCGTCGTGAGGGAGAATCAGAAGATGGTGTCCGCGTACTTTAACCTGGCGAGTCGGGGCTCGACGAGCTCCGGCTCGAAGCCCAACAGCAATGGCGGGTTGTTCGGGTCCTTTCTCCATCTGGGCTCGTCCCCGACGACGATCGACGACTGCGAGATGGTTCAAAATCACAACTTGGAGCGACCCGACTTCTCGATCTCGCCAGACGGGAGTGGCCGGAACTCCGGGTTCTTGAGCTCGACTACCACCAGCCTGAGCGATGATCGGAACTCGGCCGAGTCCATGGTCGATAAGAAGGCACGGTCCGGCTCAGGTTCGGGCATCGACGCGTTGAATTCAGCGAATCCCGAGGCCAGCCATGGCTGTGGAGCCTGCCCTGACACTCCGACTTCGAAGAAAGCGTGCGAGATCATCAAGATCATGAAAGATGAGAACGAGGAGTGTGATTCCGAGGAAGGAGCGATCAAGGGAAGTAATACTGAAGAAGGGGACGCGGATGTGAATGTGAATACCGATCGCACTAAGTTCGGTCGTCATCATCAAGTGTTTTCGGCGCCAATCGGTAACATGAATCTCGAGGCAGAGCAATCCGCGATGCAACAGCAGATTGTAGACATGTACATGAGGAGCATGCAACAGTTCACGGAGTCCCTCGCTAAAATGAAGCTCCCGATGGACATCGACAAGCCCGAGATCAAAGAAGAGCTTGCCGCTGCCGGCGAGATCCGGAACCAAAAAGCCAAACTGGATTTGGAGAATAACAACAACAGCAATAACAGCAACAGGAAGGATCAGTCGCGGGTTTTCTACGGTAGCCGCGCGTTCTTCTGAATCAGTAACTACAGATAGGATGCCGATTTTCGCACGGTCCATCCCATCCAGCAGGGCTGCGAGGATTTTAACTTGTTAGTGCTGTTTCAGTAGTACTTGAATTAATTTATGACCCTCCCCCCAGAGCATATGTCCCCTGAGTTTGAATTCCAGCCTAATGGTCCAACAGCTACCACAGCAGACAGAGTGGTTGTCTAAATTGTGTCATTGTGCTGTAAGTTTCATGATTCTAGCTTCAAGAAAGTGTCGGGTGATTATTACTTCTCGTTCTTGAGTAGCGTCCGACCGATCTGGTGCTGTTCTAATAGCCACTTCTGGACCAGCTCGCATTGTGGGTGTCCTCTGGAATCACGATTACTGTTCCAATGTCTAATCTGGAGCGGGATTCTGTCTCCAGGACTGATGACTTGCGATGTCCGTTTGTTTTTTTTTTATCTTTTCTCGGCTCTTAGCGTTGCCTCTCTTGCCTTTGAAGCAAAAACAGTTGAGTTCCACCGAAAGTTTTCGTTGAAGTTTGCTTGAAGTTTCTCTGATTCTGCTGATGATGTAGTTCGAGATTTACAGCAAAGCGGCGCATACGTAAAGCACGGTTCGAATGGACGTTGTGAAACTTCTAGAGTAACGTTCGAGATATCGGAACACCAACCACCACTTCCCACCCTCTTTAGCTCTTAAAAAGACAGGAAAAAGAACAAAGAACGAAGGTAAAACTGACACATTTCTGGTTAAGGAAGCAGCTATGAATTTTTCTTCATTCCTTTCTTCTTTTTCTTTTTCTTTTTTTTTTAACCTATGGTCTGAAAAGGGAGTGTTTTTTTTTTTAATTAATATTGCTTTGTGCCATGTAGGCATCTATATGCTTTTCTTAATTTTTCAATTTTTAATATCTGAATTAATTAGAGAAAATGCGAAAGCTTCCCTTTCTTATTAGACAAAGTACTTTTTCTAGCAAAATTTGGATATTTTGCATGATGAAGCAAACTTTCCTTAGTTAACAATTTGCTTTAATTTGTGTAAATTATGAATTTAAATTTCTGAACAAAATGGATATAGAATGAGGCAATTACTGGGAATGACAGACTTTCATTATTTGAAGATTTAGCAAGTGCCGCCTCAGGATACTTATTAAAAAAATCCCATATACTGTGTTGTGTGTATGCGTGTGCTAAATTGCGAAAAGACTGCAATGGAAGAAAGAAAATATGATATTTCATAGGATGAAATCTAAATGATTGTGAGATAAAGAAGCTTACTTAAATTTAAAATCTACATACACGAGATTTACTAAATAACATGATAAATACGTGGACATTTTAAGTTATTGTTTTTGTTAGTTTATTAGTACTAACGATCGCTATTTCTTTTTTTTTCTTTTTTCTTTTTGTATTGGTATTCAAAATTACAATGAACAACTTGTGCCACTAGAATACTAATTACCATGGCGGTTACTTCTAAAGCCAATTGCCTCTATTCGACTAGCAATTTTATCTTTTGGGAATTTTTTGCAGTTATTCATCATTTTTAACTCATAACCAATAACGGTTTTAGGGATTGTGTTAGTATAGATTGTTTGAGAATGTTTAAGTACAATTCACTTTTAATTTCATAACTAATATTTATGTTAACTAGGAATCTTCATTTTATCATACAGAACATCCTATGTTAGCCAGAAAAATCTAATTTTTTGTGTTATAAATAGAGCAAGTTTGTAGAATTCTTTTTTTCAATCGATTTAAAAATAGAAGAGTTAAGAATAGCCACATGAAATTAAAAAAATTTAAAAAGTTAAAAAGTTAAAAAAATTAAACGAGCCTCGCTCCTTTTTGAAAATGTTCTGGTGGTCGGTGTGGGTCAAAATTATGATGAAGTTCGTTTGACTTCAGTTTCTTTTTCCTTCTCTCTCTTCATCCAACCAATATGTTTTGAAGACAGCAATAATTTGGCAGTGGTGCATGGAAATAGACGTAATTCTCCGGGCAATTCCATGCTAAGCGGTATTTAATTCACAAATAATTTAAAAAACATTTTCTTAAATTTGATCATTTTTATTACTTAAAATAATTAGTCGTTAGAAAAAAATTTTCATTATCAATAATAATTTGTGTTTACATATTTTCGTGGCCGTTAAATATATATTTGGTTCATTTATGTTTGTAAATAATATAAGCAATCATTTTGAGAAAAAATGCTTTCCATATTATTTTTATTTGTTATTAAAAAAAAGCACTAGGTTCAACCCCAACTCGGTCCCAAACTTCTTGTCCAAAAAAAAAAAAAAAAAAAAAAAAAAAAAAAGACCCCCAATTTTGCCCACACATCCAAAAAAATCTTCATTAATTTCTTCAAAATGATCAATATCAGTGTCGATTAAAGATCTATTATCAGAACCCACGTCTTCATCAACACCCTTACTTTCGTATGGAACAATAGCTATTTCGAAAAAATAGTGACGATTTCTAGAATATTAGTGTCGATTAAAGGTCTATTATCAGAACCCGCGTCTTCATCAACACTCTTACTTTCGTATTGAACAATAGCGGTTTTGAAAAAATAGTGACGATTTCTAGAGACGGAGGCATATTTAGGACTATAGTGAAATTGAGTATTCTTCCTAAATAAAAATAATGTACGGGGCATAATTAATTTAAAGTAGGGAGGTTTTTTAAGGATATTAGCCCCATGAAAATGAGAAAAAGTTAGGTCGTTTTTTTCTTCTGAGTGAGTGGCCTGTTGTCAAAGGAAACGTCAGTGGATCCAAAGTCATGATCGAATGTTTGAAACTTAAAGCCAAGTACGTACAAACAATCGGGAGGAGGGAGGAGTCGTGGTGGGTGGTGGGGTAGATTCCAGACATTTTCTTTCAAAAGGAAAAAGAGGTCGAGAATTCTTCGGAGACCATAATGCCACACATTGCATTCGAGGAAAACCCAAGGGCCAAAAGAAAAAAACAAAGAAAGAAAGAAAGAAGAGAGGACACGAAACTCCCACACAAGATGTGAAAGCCTTGCATTGAGCAGAATGGAATCCGAGGAAGACATGGCTTCCTCGAAGAATATTTTGTTGCGCAATTGGAAATGCTTAGAAGATTCGTATTATTCTCACTTGTTTTTAGTGACCAAAGAAAGGGAGTTTGCTCGAGTCTCGTCTTATCATGTAATATTCCGCGAATCGTTCTCTATGAAGTGGACATCGAAGACGGGATCGATCGGCCGCCATCCAAATCTCATTGACTGCATTCTGACCTCGAGTGATCAAATAATCGGCATGTAGACAAGTTTAGCTTAGCGACATGGAACATTTCGACATGGCGAAACTAAGAAAGAGAACGGAAGTGCAAGATGGGTAATTCAGTGGTAACTTGCCTATGCAATGGAAGTCTAAATAAGTTTGGTGAGGACGACTCATCCTTTCTTCATATTCTCAATGCCTTTCTCTTTCCAAGATGTGACATTGTGCAAGCCAGGGTCGCAATATGAGTACACGAAAACGAGGCTTTTTAGGCTGAAAGCAACTGGAGAGACCGCAAGACTAAAGGGACTCTCCAGAGGCCAGGGGCCAAACAGTCCATCGTGGTCACTTTTCGGCTTCCGGAATCGGACTGGCCGCCACCGACGAGGGGGCGTCGTTCGTGTTTTTGGCAACACATCCTATGATTGGCAAAAACTAAAACTATAACGATTTCAATTCACCATCCCAATTCAAAATTCGTCTTTGGCTTGTGACTTGTGTTTGATTCTTCAATCTCTTGCTCGACTCGATTGAAAAAAAGAAGAAGTAATGGAAGTCTCAAAAATTAGTTATCCAGTTTGATCGGGAAAGATCTTCAGTGGTCGATCTTGTACATCACTCGATTCTTATTAATCAATATGGGGATTATCATATATTTTTAGAAACCATACTAAAAATGAAAGTCCAACTCCTATTAGCCATGTATATATAAAGAGAGGTTTATCGTGTATACAACAAATTCTACTCATTACGAGTTCATCTTCTTAGAAAGGTGGCCGCCGAAAAGATGGGCCGTAACATTCAACACTTGCAGACGCCAGAATTGAACGCGAGGGCTTTCGATGCCGTACCAAGTGAGTTTATGATCACGGCTATGGTGGGAAAGTCTCTACCTATTTTAGCTTGTCAAGGCAACGCAGGTTACTCTGCACATAAAATCATCCGGACAACAAAATATCATATGACCCTGCGTCACGTGTTCCTCATGGAAATCGAACATGACGGACTGCATCCTAGAGAACATCACATGAGTTTACTTTGGTAATTCTCACTTCGTCACATCTAAATCCTGATGACATGCTCTCCTCTGTCCATGCGGCTCAAATGATAGCATGATAAGAAAAGGGTTCCTCTAGGTTTGGTGATAAAACTCGAGAAGTTCTCCCTCAGCATTTCACCAACCGCATCGCGAGATACACGTATTGTATGTACAAATAGCATTATTACGCTTCTCAAACTGGGCTAATGTACACTTCTTAGGTCTGTACTAATCAGCAGGGTCATCAGCATGTAAAGTCTCAAAATTTTAACTTTTCTTCGATTGAAATACAAAATTGCTTGTGTCGGCATTGCCTTTGCGAGAGGGAAGACGCGATGGACAAAATCAGTCATCAACTCAAACGGCATACACATTGCGCTACACTGTCAGCACTCAATTCGAACGGCTCCACTCTCCGACGAAACGAACTTAGGCTTCCGTACAACTTGTTCCAAGCACTGGATGATGTCCCCAACCTGGAAATCAACCCAATCTCGGATTACAAGCCCACATTCATTCCCCTTTCCCACTGTCTCAACGTCCTGCTTCTCTCTCTTGAGGGACGCGCATGACCCTTCGAACACGACTTCTCCGCTCCTCAGAAGCCTCATGGTTGATGACCTCATGACTTGCCCGTCGATAACACGGCAACCAGCAATCTTCACATCATCTCCCTTGGATTTGCTCCTCCCTTTAAGCTCGAATATGCTCAAGACCTGAGCCTCCCCAGCTACCTGCGTCTCTGCAGTCCCTGGAGCCTTGTGAACTATCAAGCTGCCAATGTCCTCCAAAAGACGATAGATCACACGGTGTATTTTTATCTGAAACCATATACAAAAACCGGGGATTAAATAAACAGAGCATAATGAGGTATTGCTGGTTCTTTACAGGAGAAGTGTACATGTCTATCCTTACAATGCATGAAAGTGAGATTTTAAGCGAGCATAGAGTAAAAACTGTCACCTCATTAGAACGCTTTTGCTCTCAAAATATTAATTTTGTGCACCGAGCAGTTATTACACTGACACCACATTAAAAGCCACTATTAACAAAAAGTTATTAGATTGACAGGGAAGAAATAAGTTCCATACCTGAATACTGGCTCTAGTTGCCGCCTGAGTCACAGAACTAGGAGGATTCTTCACATTGAACCCAACTATACATGCACCACAGGCCTGTGCTAGGTCGATATCAGACTGAGAAACCGGTCCAACACCAACATGCACCACGTTGACAAAAACCTGAGCACATGAATGGAAGAGAATACATGTCAACAGGAATGGCTTAAAGAAAGCTCTAATGAAAACAGGATGATGCGATGGCACACAAGGGGAAAAAACTTAAATTTACTGCAAACAGCAGAATTTCTTCATGCAAAGTACCAGCAAGGGGGGTCACATCAGAGCAAGGCATTTGTTCATGAAAACTGATGTTCAAACAGGAAAAACATCAGAAAGGAAAGAAGGTATGTGACAATCAATGAACTTTATCACTAATGCATTACCTGAGGGCTATTCAAACTTTTTAAAGCATCTGTAACAGCTTGGACTGTTCCTTGCACATCTGCTTTCACAATTATTGGCATTTCAACTCTTTCCACCACTTCTTGTTCTTCAGATGACTCCTCAGCTTCTGTCCTCCCCTCGCTTATTTTCCGAAGTCTGTCTTTCTCGGACTTTCTTTTTCTTCCCGTACTAAGCATTCTAGCACGTTCCTCAGAATCCACCACAACAATATCATCACCAGCCATTGGAAGACCCTTCAACCCTTCAATCTCAACAGGCATAGCCGGGGTTGCTCGCTCAGTCATCTTACCCACCATTTCCCTGAGAGCCCTTATTCTCCCCCACTCAGAACCCACAACCACATACTGCCCGCAAACCAAAGTCCCTGCCTTCACAATCGCTGTGGCCAACGGACCACGCCCCCTATCAAGCCTTGCCTCCACCACATAAGCTTGCGCAGGCCCATCAATCCGTGCTTTCAGATCCATAAGCTCAGCTTGGAGAAGCAACGCCTCCTCCAACCTATCGAGTCCTGTTTTCTTTACAGCTGAAACTTCAACTACCTGAATGTCCCCACCCATTTCTTCTAAAAGTAACCCCTCCGATGCGAGCTGCAGTTTTACTCGTTCAGGGTCAGCTGCTGGTTTATCGCATTTATTGACAGCAACAACGACAGGTACATTGGCCGATGTTGCATGGGACATGGCTTCTCGAGTTTGGGGCATGACTCCATCATCCGCAGCTACCACTAGCACAACAATATCAGTGACCGCCGCACCTCTGGCCCGCATTGCACTGAATGCAGCATGACCGGGAGTGTCTAGGAATGTTATTGATGAACCTGAGGACATGCTCACAACAAATGCTCCAAGATGCTGAGTTATTCCTCCAGCTTCTTTTTCCACCAAAGATGTTTGACGCAAAGCATCCAAAAGAGAAGTTTTCCCATGGTCAACATGACCCATGACCGTGACAACGGGTGGCCGACCTAAAAGCTTTGCACCTTCATTGGAGTGACGCCTTCTAACATTGACACCAAGTTCCTGTAAGAAGTATGGGTCCAAAGTAAGTCCCTGCGACTATATTCAGACAAAGATACATGCACTGCGTTCAGTTCTATCAAGTGCTAATGGCAGTAAATACATAAGGATTTTCATACTTAGGGCATTTTCATGTACTTTGCTGGCCAACACAAACATTGTCCAGGCAAAGGAAATACTTTGATTAAGCAAGTCTCTCACAAGGCAGAAGATGGTAAGGTTCCCTTTGAACAAGGTTCTTTTAGATAATTAAATCAGAAGTCTCAGCACGTATTGTGTATTGTATTTCAGCTAACATCTGTATTCTCAATTTTTTATGAAGAATGAAAATGACACTCACAGCCTTTTCTTTTCTCTCTTTTGCATTTCAAGCATGTAAAAGAATTCCCACAACAACCAAGCAAACATACCATTGCAACAAGCTCCGCAATGTCGATGCTGAGAGGATCAAACTCTGATTCGACCTTCTCCCCAACATTCAGAAGAATATCTTGCAGGGAAGATAATGACTCACCAGTACGCTTGGCGAGTTCGACTATTGTCATGCCTTCGAAAATGTCAATTGTCTTATCCACAGAGGACTTTGTCACTGTTTTCACTTTAGGTGGCACATATGGAGCCTCAACGGGTGGTTGGGTCCTATTCTCTCTTCTAACATACTTTTCTCTCTTGGGAGTCCTCAAACCAAATTGCCCATCACCTCTGGCCAAAAGTGCTGGACTTGAATGAAAGCACCTTAAAAAAAAAGGAAAAACATTCTCAACCACGTAACAAACTGTGCTGAATAAACAGCCATAAGGTAAGTAAATGCAGCAGAGACCAAACAACTATGTAAATTTCCTCAATCCTAGCAAAGATAACAAAGTCAAATTACCTACCGTTAAGATCTGACAAGAACCTCAAATTCCTGACAATCTCAAAGGCCGGAACAGCAAAAATCAATGCCCTAGTAACTGTTTTGCATGAATGATCAACTATAAGCAACAAGCTGGCAAATCACATGACTGTAGCATCACGATTCTTGAATATGTAATTTAGCCTGGTGGTTCAAGTGGCTTTAGAGGCTTGCTACTAAAGGCAAGAGTCTCCCGAAAAAGGTCATTGCTGCCAAATATGGCACTTGCCAATAAGTTTGGCTTTGGACTTATTTGTGATGATAGATTATGTGAAGCACTAACTATGGAGCGAAAAGTAAATAAATTTTCTGGCTTTACTGAGGCTGGTGATGGACATAAATCAAGGTATTGACAGAGATTTTGCATGGAGACAACCCCCTCAATCTGGAGTTTTTGAGCTTTTACTCCATGCCTCAGAAGAGATGTGGAATCATGCTAAAGTCGCTAATATTTTGCAGATAGATGGAATCTCTGTATGCTGGAGTCCTAGTTTGCTTTTTAGCTGTGCTGGTGGGGGGCTGGATGAGATAAGTTGCACTCTTACTGCAGAAAGACAAGTTCCAATGAAAAAATTGAGAAGAAAGAAACTTGAGGTCAGATCTTACTGTAAGGCTTGTCCCAGACAGACCACTTGCTTTCAGTGGAAACAGATTCGGAAAACTTTCTTCATGAAGAGCTATTTTTAAGGCCTGGTCAGTATCAAGGGTACATCTTACACATAAAAAACATTTTTGAAGTCTTGGTCTCACTGTTTGGGCAGTTTTGCTGCATGTGCCAGGGAGAGGTCCAAATCAGTAAATTATCTTTTGTTTCACTGTGAAGTGGTGTCCAAAGCCTGGACTTTTTTTCATAAGCCAGTTTGGCTCTGGTGATCACGATGCCACACTCTAGATGCACAGTTCCTAGCTATCGCAAAGGTTTCAAAACTGAAGTATAAATCTGGAGAGTTGCTGTATCTTTGGCTAATGTACCATTCATTTCCAAAAGATATATCATTTACCTATCAAAGAAAATAAATAACTTCCTGTCCAGATGCATAAATAATATTTGTTCTAGATTGATAGAATACACAATTGGTCCAGCATCCTAGTAAGTGAAGCAGTTGTTCATCCCCATCGTATATCACTAGATAAGTCAAGCAACTTCCATTTGCCAACTTAAGGAAAGGAAAACTCATCCCTTTATTTTTATTATTTTAGATAGTACGAGACAAACAAATTTCAACACTCAAATCACTATTACAATAGCAAGCAAATTTTATATCCAATCATCCAGTGACTTCTCAAATGCCAAATTTCATTCATAAAGAACCAAGGCAGTACCACCCCTTTTCAGAATAGTTTCAAGGTCAAAATCTATCGAATCCGATAGGGTAAAACACTAAACAGTGGCCTTTCCTTGTTTAGCAGTCACAACATGGAGACAAGATCTATACCCAGGCTAGTTTGAGGTTACATCGTAGCAACGAGTTTGGTCATTTCTAGCAGACTTTTAAATTTTAAGTTACACAGTGAAAACTGCCAAACCCAACATGAGATTGTAGACAAAGCAGAGTTGCTAGGTCCTCTCAACATTGAATAGCTAGAAGGGAAGCAGAAAAATTTGTGAACAGAGAAAAGTTTTGATTGGCTAAGCAGGTGGTTCTGAAGACCTTACAAAATATAAAAAATATTATAAATATATCAGCTTAAGGACCATAATTCAGTTTATTACAATTCCACCAACGCAGTTCACTATCACTCACAACAAATTTAATCTAGTTCACAATCTGGAACAATTCAGGCTACAAAACCAATGAAGGGAATAGAGAAAAGACTAGGGTTAACTCTCTGAGAAATATCATTCCAAATTAGTTCATGCCCTAATTGAAACTGCCAGAAAGATATATTGGAACGCAGCATCACCCTGTTAAGATGGAAGTGCCCAGATCAAGAATCAATTATGTATGTATTATCCTCATATATAGGCCGGATATGATGTTAAATCTCCAAAAAAAATTGTTCCAAAAATCATTTTATGCAAAAGTGGAATGATAGATAAAATGGTACCTCCTTCCCCATTAAGAGGACTGTCCCAAATCAAGAACTCATCACCTATCTATTATCTCAAAAAGAAGAAGACAAGGCCCATGAGAGCAAGACTTAACTATGTAGTAAGCACTGTTTCCAAAATATCCGATTAAAATACAATAACACTAACGTACATAGGATGGCTGACAAACATAGCACCAATCTCAGAATTACTCAAATACTGAGAAGAAACAAATAGATGATGAGATTTACCTCAACGAAATCTGGTCAGACAGATGCTTCCTATAGCTAGCCTTCTGCCATGGTGACGTGCTAGAGAAATCTGCAATATCACACAATTAAGAACTGAATGATCAGGATTTGCACTTACCATTATAACATTCACAAGAGAAAAGTCAACAAGGAAGTGCAAGCGAAAAGATAGGAAATATTGAGCAATGTTTAAATGTTTAATCAAAGGTCATATGAAGACATGAGAAACTGCATCTTCCATTTCTCATATAGTTCTACTTGCTATCGAATAGGTGGGCTTAGACATGGTAAAATTAATAGTTTGTGAGCACACTTCACTCAAACGTCTCTTGAATGGGCAATTCAAATAACTGGAAGTGTTGAACGATAGTTAAAGAAGGAGGCATTATTTGGTCTGGAGATTACACCAAAACAAGTAGATCAGAAATGAGTTGTGACATGAAATAGCTTGCTCAAAGGATCAAATGCATTAAGATTACAAAACTGTGACTTCTCCACTGGACCTGAAAAGCATCTGAACAGAGCAGAAACCGATATCACAGCACCTTCCAGGCGAGCTACAGAAGCCGAACCCAATGCATGTCCTTGTAATAGTTTATGACTAACTCGAATACCCTGCAGAAAGAAGATTGAGGTTAACAAATTTTTTTGTGATTACAATTTGAATTGTTAATTCAAAAAGAATAGCAAACATGGCCATCAGACCAATCCATCTCCCTGATTCTGATACTTTGCTTCCCCCAACCCAAACCCGCACAAACCCTTTTGCAATCCTCCCCCCTCCTTACCTTCTCCCCCCCCGCCTTTCTTCCTGCCCCTCCTGCGGGAACTATCAACCGCTAGATCTTAATTCTCAACAAAAGTGAAATACGATGACATCAAGGCCCAACAATTCTCACTGTATAGATCCAACAATGTGAACCCTTTGACTTCTTCAAACTCCTACCAACATTATCTATACTCAAGAGCTCATGAACATTCCAACAAACACACCACCCCCCCCCCCCAAAAAAAAAAAAAAAAAAAAAAAAAAAAAAAACACATACACACACTAAAAAAGAAAAAAGAAAAAACATAGGTACACGGCCATCACTGGGAATAAGTCAACATGTACTTGAAATCCTTGACCACATATCTAACCAAGATATCATCATACAAAAGCTGCTGCCTGTCCTATCCGCCATGTGAGCCCACAACACACAGTTACCTCAACATCAACGCTAAAGTATAAGTGCGGTTATACAACACAAAGACAAAAATGTGAAAGATGACACCTTATAGAAGCATGAAAGAATTCTATTTAGGACACTTTACCTTGTTTTTTAAGGCTCTCCAAGCCATTCATAAGAATGTCAAAGCCCTGCAATATAAAGGCACAAGCTTAAAAAAATAGTGGGACACTAATAAGCTAAATCTTAAGGTTTTGATCAGCAAAAAACACACAATTACCAAAAAAGAGCCAATCGGATATTTTCAAGAATCAGAGGCTTATCCCTGAAGATCCTCGATTTGTGTGAAATCTCCCATGTAGTAAATCAACCAATAAAGACAAAATGTTCTATTTGACAATAATTTCACCTCCCAGTTCAGAGCCCATATGGTCGCCATGATAAAACAGAAGTACCTAAATTAATTGGAGTTTCCAGACAAAACAATCATTTCAAAACCCAAAAAGTTCATATATTTTGGATTACACTCATGTAAGATCTGCAAACATTGTTAGAGGAACAAGATTTACAGAAGAAAAAAGGACATATTCCAATGACGGCTCTACAAGATAAGTGGGAAAATAGCTCATTTAGCTCCCAGCAGAGCATTCTCACATGAACACCAATCCAAAAGAAAAAGAAACTTATTCCAGTGAACAACACTCAAACTGAAGCGACTGAACTTACGAAATGAAAAGATAAAAAAGGCTCACTTTTCAGCCCAAAAGTGAGAACTTTAGGGGATGGACCAGTCAGCAATGACTTGCCGATAGACCCAGAACTCGCTGGAGTGTTGGTCAAACAAGTGCATGCACCGGGAGACGTTTGTCAAGACCCTCCTGAAGTGGTCCGAAGAAAAAACGGTTTCGATGTAATGTCGAGTTGGGGATCCACAGTCCTCAATTAGGGTGGCTTCTCTCAAACCATTACCTCACGCGATATTGGAAAATTCATTTTAATTGATTAATCTATGAAAACTCCATAATGTAAAGGAGCTGGCTCTAGCCTATTGGGGCCAGTTAGGAGCCAAGAAAAATAGGGAGGATATTTTACTCCTATGCAACCAGTGATCTAAATTCGGAGACTTGATTACACTAGTTGTCTAAGTAATGCCCATTCAGTACCAAAACTTGATCAGTTGGCAACTAAGTGTCGCATGCAGACTTTTTATCCAACTATGAGTCATGAGGTTCTTGGACACTACGTGTCCTTGCAATGTTTTTGTGCTTATTATGATCCTAATGTAACCTAAAGATACAACTAAAATGAGCAAATCGCAACACGGAAAAGCAATATAAGAGGAATCATACCAAACACATCAAGAGTGGTAATAAAAGAGTGATTAAAAGATGAAGTAACCCGATACGAGTTGGGCAAAGATATAAGATGGCCTTGTTATTAAGTCCAAGACACCAACCCTATGAGCTAAGTTCAAATTGAGTCTAATTTCTTACCTAAGAGATCAATAATCAAGTCAACAAACCAGTGGTACAAATGCTGAAAAAAGAAAACCAGCTGCATGAATGAGATGCATCATTGGTCCTTACAAGTAATAAAATTTGTGGCCACACTTCACACTTATCTTAAAAGCCATAAAGAGAAACTGGAAACGTGATTTTCCTAATGGCTTCCCAACATTGAACCCATGTTGCACCATTAAGAACCCATCTGATAGATTAAGCAAATAGGAGGAAGAGTAACTTTAATTCAATTACTTCAATACCATGCTCACAGTTACAAACTTACAATCATGCAGCTAAACATCAAAGGTTGGTCATGGGCCAAGCAACAATCATGCCCTTAAGGAACAACCAATTCTATAAGTAATGTACTGTCACCAGGAGTACAAGCGACCGCACAATACTATCATCTTCCCATTATTAGTTTCCATATGTGCTTGAACCAGGAGCAATGGTTTGATAAGAGATTCACCCTTTCTCTGGTATTTTCAACCAGGAAAAGTAAAAAATGCGAATATACCCAAACACATTGTATCTTTTCATCGCAGGCCCTGTGCCTCCGATGATTGGTGGAGGTCAAAAAGCTGTTAGGAAGAGATTTAAATTGCACATTACAGTTCCCCCTTCTCGAACCCACGATTAGCCATCCCATGACGCTTTTTCATTAGCAATCAACTAGCAACAGCAACCACCGGTCCTCAAAAGTGACACAATTAATGCGGCTTCCAAATGCCGTAAGACCCATCTGAGCTCAAGCAAACATCAATCATACCTAGATTACAACAGTATTATAAGTTTATCTGTTCTGGAAAAAATTAAAGAACTCATCTCCCTCCCATGTAACAAATTCCCAACTATTGCAAAGTACGCGCAAGCAACATCAGCCGAAAACTCATTACTCGAGCAGCAATATCTTCAATCAAGCACACCATCGAAACAAACGAACAAGAAATCACTATTCACCTAAGAAGCAGGACGAGAAGTGACTGAAGCGAGCGAACCTGGATATGGCGCGAGAGCTCCGCAATCCGTTGGACTGGCGTTCGCGAGCACGACGAGCGCAAGAGAGAAGGAGAACAGAGGTGAGCGATCGTCAGCCAAGAGACCTAGGGTTCCATTTTAAAGAGGGTTAAACTGGGAATTTCGTTAGAGTTCTTGAGGGCAAAAGAGGCAACTGGGAAAATTTCATTAATCTTAGTATCCGATTCTGATTTTTTGTTTATGGAAATAATTTTGGAATAGAATTGTGTTTGGTAAAATTTTTGTTAACAAATTTCTATTTTTTTGTTCCCGAAAGTAGATTTGGAGCGTAATCGAGAATAAATAAAAAGTTGATTCTTGTCTAACAAATCTAAAAATCAAAACCAACTCTTCTTCTTTCCTTTTCTCTTCTTCTTCTTCTCTTTTCTTCTCCTTCATTCACCGCCATCCGTCTGCCGCTGGCAACCGGTCCGGTGAGCTCGTCAGTGGCCAGGCGAGCCTCGCCCAGCCCCGGCAAGGCCTGCCTAGCCACTGGCGAGGCCGAGCTTCAGCGAGGCTGGGTGAGCCTTGGTGGTGGTCCAGCGAGCCTCGCCGGTGGCTCGGCGGGCTTCGCCCAGCCCCGCCGATGGCCAGGTGGGCCTCGCCCAGCCTGGCGAGGCTGGGCGAGCCTCACCGGTGGCCAAGCGGGCCTTGCCGAGGGCCGGCGTCGCTCCGGTGAGGTCGCCGGCCACTTGAAGAAGAAGAAGAATAGGAGAGAAGGGGAAAAAAAAAAGGAAAAAAAGTAATAAAATTATTTAAAAATTAAAAGAAATTAATTTAGAACAGAATCAATGAGCACGGTATTAAATGTAATTCTATTCCAAAATCAGAAATTTTGAACAGTTACCAAACGGTTTCAAATGCTTAGAAATTATTTCCGGGAACAGAATAAAAAATAATCATTTCTAATCAAAATCTGTTCCTGAAAACAGAATCGTTTTCAAACGCGCCCTGAGTAGCCGAACATGCTTTTGTTTGTACTTTTGAATTGAACCTAGAGCCGAATGGATGAACATCTTGTGCAATAGCCTCAAAAAAAAAAAAAATTGTCCTTCTTAACATATTAATTATCAATGTATTTTAAATTGAATATTTTGTACTAGTGCCTCAAAAACACACACGACCCGTTCAAAATTGAAAATCCCTCTGAAATGCGGAGTTCTTTTACAAAAAATATCCTAAAGTAGGATTTGTTTCGAAATGCTCTATGAACCGATTGACTTCATCTTGATTGACCTTCATCTACGGACTGCACAACTCCGAACGATGTCGAAGTCACCAACTTTGGGGATATCTTGATATAGCATTTGACATGGTAAGGATTTGTGGAGTCGGTGTGATAGGGGTCAATTGAGATGAAATCTTAACTTTCCGAATACTTTAATAGAAACCCTCCTCTCATTTGCAGAAAATGTCCCACTTCAAAGGTTATTATGACAAAAACAAAGGGTTATTAAAGACATGCCAATTGGAAAAAAACCACTACATTACCCTTTCCATGTGTTTTTAGGCATTCAGTGGCACTATATTGAAAAGGAAAATTATTATCTAACTATCCCGTTACTTTACAAAATTGACAGTGCATTATTAGCCACTAATCTTGAAGTTGGAAACTAGGGCACTTGTAGGTCTGGTTTTATGTTTTTGTGACTTTGACTGGGTGGGATTTCAACATTCGTAAGGTGTTTTTTTTTTAAATAATGATAAAAAAATTTGAGAAATCCTTTGTCAATAAATTATTTTCTAAAAAATACTTTGATTTCCATTTTTGCAGTTTAGAGATTTTATTTTCTTAACTTTAAGGATGTATTTTATCTTTGACCGTATATATTTTTTCGTTAATTGATAATTTTTTATAAACCCAAACGGGCGAAAGTCCGAAAAACTCATTCGCTTCTTTCATTCGAACAGACAAACCCCAAATCTCACCCCAATATTCTCAGTCACACAACCAATAACAGTTTTCATCGTTGTTCGAATGTAGGGCCAAAGAACAAACTCAACCCACAACGTGCACCCTCTCACTTTGTATTGTGACTACTTGGGGAGGAACGGAATTCCGCACAACATATCCATGTACTTCATATTTAGCCCCCTGAGAAGCAGCTCGAGGCATTGCCAATTCGGCAGCGGGGATAATAGCATCGTTGATTTGGGCCTTTCGAGTAGAGCTAGCAAAATGGGTCATAAACCCATATTATGACCCATTTTTAATTAAATGGGTCAAGTGAAAATTAAATATGGGTCAAAAATGAATCAAGTGAAAGTTAAATATGTGTTAGAAATGGGTCTGAGAAAATAAAATACAAAAAGAAATGGGTCTAAATGGGTTATTAGAAGGAAACCCACTTTAAAGTTTAAACCCATGGCCTTTTTTAACTTTATAAAATATTTTTTTATAAAAAAACGAAATTATAATTATTTTTTATATTTCAATTTTTTTTTTTTTTTTTTTTTTTCTTTTTTCTTTCTTTTTCTTCATTCCTTAGCCAATCATCGACCGGTGACAAGCCGGTGAGGCTCGAGCTCGCTAGCGGAGTTGCCGACGACTAGCGAGGCTCGAGCCTCGTTGGATCTGGCGAGACTCGAGTTCGCCGGCGTCAGGCGAGGCCTCGGCCTTGCTAGATCGACGAGATTGAGCCTCGCCGATGACGGCAAACTCAAGTCTTGCGAGATCCGGCGATGCTCGGCCTCGCCGACGACCGGCGAGGTCGAGCTCACCGGTGTCGGTGGGGCCTCGCCGGATCCGGCGAGACTCGAGCTCGCAAAGATCGAGCAAGTCCTCGGCCTCGCCGGATCAACGAGATTGAGCCCCTCCCGACACCGACGAGCTCGATCTCGCTTGTGGCTGGTCGCCGACCGTCATCGTGGCCGGCGGCCGGACGAAGAAGAAGAAAAAAAGAAAAGAGAAAAAGAAAAAATAATTATTAAAAATTATATTTTAAAAAATAAAAAATCAATTTAAAAAAAAATATTTTAAAAAGAATTATAAAAATTTTCCATTAAATTTGTATTGCATAAAAATGTTTTAACAATACTTTTTTTTATATAAAAATCATAAAAATGAGCTTTTTTTAGGTTTAGTTAAAAAAATTTTCATGTTACGTTTTTAGTTATTCAATGGTATGTTCACTTCAAACAAGAGAAGCATGCGCATAGTCTAATTTTTTATAAATATTTCAATTTATAGGTTTTTTAACTTTTTTTATTTTATTTACTATTTTTAATTTAATTTGAAGTTTTAATCCAATTAGCATATAGTAGAAGTGGATTTTCCTAGAATATTAATATGTTTTAGCAATACGGGTCGGGTCGGGTATGAGTCGGGTATAAATCACTATATTTACACTATAAGAATATGGATTAAAACGGGTTAAATAGGTCAAATATGGGTCGACCCACTCATTTGCCACCCCTAGTTTCGAGGTTGAGATCTTTCTTAGGTTTCATTTATTTTACAAAAAATGTGGCGTTTCTAAATAATATTTTCCAAAAAAGATATAATTATTTTTTAATATTCGGCTGAAATTTGAAAATGAAATATAAAATATTTTTCTCTGCTTAGTAAGGAAAATATTTTCCTTCACACTTTCCTTTTCAATAATTTTTTATTATTTTATTTTATACAATTGATTCTTTTTCTTTTCTTTCTTTCTATCTTCTTCATCTTCAACCGATCGTCGGTCACAGTGATAGTCGGCAAACGGCCGAAGGAAAGCTCAAGCTCGCCCAACGCTGACGAGCTCAAGCTCGCTACTTGCTAATGATTTGGCAAGGCTTAAGGCCTCAAGCTCACCCCTCCGCCAGATCGACAACCAAGGCGAGCAGTAAGATCACCAAAGGTTGGCGAGTCTCGAGCTCCCCTAAGGCTCCCCGTGGTCGATTGCCGGCCGTTGTCATGGCCAACAACTAGCCAAGACAAAAGTGAATAAAAAAAGAAAAAAGAAAAAGAATTAAAAATTCATTTTTTAAATGAAAAAAAGATCCTCACTCATTTTATCTTATCTCACACTCATGTTAACCTTTCCATCTTTTTTTTTTCCATTTAAAAAATCGAAATTTCTAATTCTTATAAAGCATAAAACATTTTCCTATATTTTAAAAGACTTTTTTTTGCTAATAAAAATGTTTTAATTATCCACTAGATTTTTAGAAAATATCATCATATGTTCGGCACCACCTGAGATTAGACAAGACTCTGACGCATCAGGTTTGCTTAGAAAGGTCAAAATATTGACATGAAAGCTACTGGGCTAGAGAAAACAAAAATGGTCTGTGAAGACAAATCCAGAAAGAAGAGGAAGGCTCTTGATGAGATTACAAAGAGCGTTGAATTGCTGCAGAGTGGTCCGCAGGTCATTTTTTATGGTCTTTCCCGGTGGGAGAAGTCTATTCACAATTGATTCGGAGAGTCGAAAGGGTAATAAAAAAATGCAAGATGTGAAACCTCAGCACCAGGGCCTTCTCATCCGCAGGCAAGAGCTGCAAGCTTTCGGTCATAGGCAATTCGGTGAAGTGAAGGCTTTGTTGATGGGTACAAAAAGGATGATTCCAGTGCCGCCCTCGTCGGCCTTGAATTCATGGACAACGCGGGAGAGAGCGACATTGAAGTTGTGGCCGTCAATTAGGGATTTGGTGATGTGGAGGCCCATGGGAGGGGGAGTCTCGGAGGCCATGAGGTTGAAGCTATAGAAATCAATTTTTATTTCAGAAATTAAGAAATTAAAAATTTTAGCTTTTCATTTCTTTTTCAAATCAATTATTCAAGAAATAAAAAAATCAAATTGCGTCACTAAACGGATTTCTGTTCCAAACATGTTCCAGGAAACAGAGAAACAGAGAAATAGAGAAGTAGAAATTTTATCATGCGTAACCTAAGTTTCATGAACCCCTCGTTGATATTATGCTGAAAGTGCTAAATGACTTGCAATCAGCCGTCTCATTGAGAATGTGTGTATTTTCATATTCATATAAAAATCTATAATGTTCGAGATCCGAGGATGATCAAATTCATCTCCTTCATTTATTTTTATATTTTGCACACATTTCATTTTTTCACCTCGTGGACGTCATTTATTCTCCAAAATCCATGAGAATGAAGTGTCCATCATGCCACCTCGTGACCATATAGAGTTGACCCTCAAAGAGCGCGAAAGACTCCACTCTCACACTCGCTCAATCTCTCTCTCTCTCTCCCTCTCTCTCCTCCCTTCCGTCCTGAAGACCACCGCCACCGCCGCCCTACGCCATGGCGGACCGCGGCAACGCCGCCTCCCTCTCCCTCTCCCACCCCCACTCCTCCTCCTCCGAGGACGACACCTCCGGCCACCGCCTCACTCCTCTCGCCCTCCCTCCACCTGCCGCCGCCACCCCTGAGAAGACGACCGTCGCCAGCGAGTTCGGATCACCGACCCCCTCCAGGAAGAAACCGCGAGGGAGACCACCCGGGTCCAAGAACAAGCCCAAAACCCCCGTCGTCATCACCGCCGCCCCAGACTCCTCCGGCTCCTCCTTCTCCTCCTCCGCCATGAGACCCGTCATCCTCGAGATCTCCGCCGGGTCCGACGTCGTCCACGCCCTCACGTCCTTCGCGCTCAGACGGCGCATGGGCCTCGCCGTCCTCAACGCCTTTGGCTCCGTCTCCGACGTCACGCTCCGCCACCCCCTGCCCCACGCGCCGCCGCTCTCCCTCCGCGGGCCCTTCAACCTCCTCTCCCTGAGCGGGTCTGTCCTGGCGGGCGGTTGCATTAACGGCAAGAATGACAATAACGAGTCCAAGAACGACAGGCCCGCGAAACAGCTGTGTCGTCAGGAGGGCTCGAGCCATTTTGGGATAACTCTCGCGGGGTCCCAAGGGCAGTTGTTTGGAGGGGTGGTGGGAGGGAAGGTGGTGGCGGCTACGTCCGTTGTGGTCGCGGCGGCGACGTTCGTGAGCCCCAGCTTCCACAGGTTTCCGTCTGAAGGTGACGAAGAAGGTGGTGATCATCCGGAGACCAAGCCTTGTATTGGCGGCGGCGGTGGCGGCGGGGGAAGCGAGCCTCCTTCTTGCCCTAGCTCCGCCGCCTTGGCCGGCGGCCTTTACTGCGGAGGCGGGGGTTTGAGTGGGCAGGCGATGTCTCCCGAGGTAATGCCTTGGGGTGGCGCAGCGAATTCTGCCTCTCGTCCCCCTTATTGAGAGAAATATAGTTGAGAATTTCAAGCTCAGTGTGGAAGAAAACGTTATTTGTAAACTATGATTTGTCCTTTGTTTTCTATTGGGGGACTTTTGTAGTGTATTGGACGACTAGACTGTAGAAGCAGTGTTCTTTCGAGCGATGTCTTTTCGTTAAAACTTGTCTTGTCTGTTCCCATCTAAATATTACCATCCGAGCTGTGATCTCTCGATGAAAAGTATGCAAGCACTTCTAGGTCACAGTATAGATGTTTAGCAAGCGAATTAAGTAATACCGTTCCTACATTTATCGTTATGCACACAGAAACAAGAAAAGCAGCTAAGTATATGCGCGAACGCACGGAGCTCCTTTGCAAACATAAGAAGATATGTGGATGGGTAGTGTCTTGGAATGTAGGGTTCGCGTGCAAACATAAGAAGATATGATGGAACTGCATATGATGATCTCTCTCTCTCTCTCTCTCTCTCTGCCCCTCCTCCCAAGCGTGACCATCGCGTGATCTGCTACGCAAAACCGGCGAACCGGCTGTCTTTTCTGGTCTCTTTTTGAATTGGACATTCGAGTCTCCTTTTGTTTGAACATGCGGTGGTTGTTTTTTTCCCGTTCTCTCTTTTTCCCTGGTTCTGTCCCGGACTGTGTTCTTCTTCAGTCAGTTCTCGAGTCCGTCCACCGAGTAAAAGAGGAAAAAGCAAGAAATAAATGAAGGGGCCTCGGCATTGGACGAAGCGCTGCTGAGTAATTAAGCCTCGGGAAGGGCTCGATTTGGGAAGTCCAAAGCAAAAGCAACGGACATTTTGCAGATCAGCCCTCTCCCTCTCCTCAGCTTTGACGAGACCCTTCCCTGCATTCATTACCATCCCTTCCCTCCAACCAAACCAATCTCTCTCTCTCTCTCTCTCTCTCTCTGTCAGCCCTTGCATTCATTGTTTTCCATCGCATGCCCCACTGACGATACTACGTTGGAGCCCAACGGCTGGACTCAACTCGTCAAAGTTCGAGTCTACTGGTATTCACGGGAGGCGGAGGAGGAGGATAACTTCGAGGGTTTGAATAAGTGTCCTCGGCGCGCTCGTTTATACGATTAGGTTTCGATTCGCGAAGCTCCTTCGAGGGGGAATGTTCTTCGGATCGGATCTCGACGTGATAAAATATTGCAACTCGATCCGCCGATGGGGTCTAAAGCGAAGTCCTTTTTCCCCTTCCTGGAGGTTTGCATTAGTCAGGACGAAACGATACACCAGATGGACGCCTGACTGACGATTATCGAAGTTCTAGGATATTATTATCTCTATGTTGATCAGTCTAACACGTGCTGTTAGTTCTCGTCTCATTAATTTTTGGATGGAGACATAGTGGTAAGTACTGTATGGATCGTAGGATTCGTGAAGTTCGTATCCCTATATTTGAAAAAAAAAATTAAAAATTGATGTGTTGAGTATTCAAGGCTACTGCGCAGGAGAAATATTTAGAGAACAGATAGAAAAAGTCAAATACGGATCTTATTATGGGTGCATTTGAGAAAGCACTTGTTGAAAACTTTTGCCTAAATGCCTTTAGATTAAAGGTTTCCCAAAAGTTAAAAAAATTGATTACGTGACCGTCTTTAATTTGATATGAGAATAACAATTTATTATGAACCACAAAAAATTAAATAATAAATAATTATAACTTGTTATATGACGTACTCTTTTAATGAGTTATGACTGATAACAAACTATTATTTTCATAATACCCCGATTCCACAAAAGACTTTAGTAATAAAAATGATAACAAAAATTGCAAACCCTTAGGCCACTCAAGCAAAAAAAACCAACATTAACCCTCAGCTTTGGCGATCGCCATCACCAACAAAGCAATAGTTAACATCCTCGCCCAAGGTTGTATGGCCTTAGGCGATGGGCCAACGTGATTGCGAGACCTTAGTCGAGCCAAATTTTGACCAAAGTCGAAATAAACAAAGCAACAACTAGCGTCGTCACCCAAGGTCACGCCACCCCAAGTGAGGCAACGCCGGACAGGGGAAGCCAAGGTTGCATGACCTCCACAACCTTAGGCGCGACCTTTGTGACCTCGCACAACCCTCCTCAGCGATCGTCAATTGGCCTTTGTAGAGAAAGAGACGATGAACGGTGCGACATTCAGGGATAAAAGAGGAATCTTAGTAGGTTTTCGAGGGCAATAAAGTCAACTGAAGATATTCATTAATCATTGGAGATGGCTTTCAAAAAATGCTAAACGCCAAGTAAGGGAGGGCATGCCTTGATCTTTGGGTTTTGCCAATACTAGCTTCCATTCAAAGTAATCCAACAGAAATTTACCAAACTTCACGACTTTCACTCAAGAGACTTTAGAGGCTCAAATTCCCAAAGTCTATTGCCACACATAGCTATGTTTCTTAAAATGCTCATTCAATTTATAGTTACCATCGATTATGAAAGTGCGCGTCTTAGTTGATCCAACAGAAATTTACCAAACTTCACGACTTTCACTCAAGAGACTTTAGAGGCTCAAATTCCCAAAGTCTATCTTCACACATAGCTATGTTTCTTAAAATGCTCATTCAATTTATAGCTACCATTGATTATGAAAGTGCGCGTCTCATGATAACTAAGCACTAGTGCTTTGAAGATGAATTATTAGTAAAGCACTTCGTCAATTAAGAAACAGGGATGAACTCGCTAGTCACTTCTATTGGCTTGATGTTTTCCTGGTTTGCAATATGTACTGCATAGGTCAACTATCAACGATAGAAGGACCCCTGTTTTCAGGATTCCGGTCACCATAGCTTAGCGGGTATGACTACCGGAGTACATTTCAGGGTGGCATTAGGTTGGGCCAGGCTCCTCTTCGATTAGGGAATTGGCAAGGACACAAATTTACCATTGAACTAATCTCAAGAGATTTTCTACACTCTCTCTATGCTCAGAGAGTTCTTTTGTTTGGTGTTTCCATTGATGTGCATGAGAATTTTCCGCTCATTTTATATTTGATTTAGGACTTTACTAGCACAACAGTATTTGAAATATTGTGAAAATAACAGTCTGTTGTGAGCTATAAATTCTTAAAGAAGTAGGTTCTATAATAATTTATAATAATTTTTTTTTTCCGTTCAAAATAGACATTTGTTTTCACAGTAGATTAAATACTGTCATATAATCATTTATCTATGGATAATTTCAATTCGGACGAAATCTAGAGAAAACGATGGGGCATAGCTGACAGCTCCAAGAGGGACGGGATAGGAAGCATTCTCTCCTCTCTTTTTTTCAGATAAAAATCGGGCAAATGGACTATTATAATACCTCAGCCCTTGTCTCGAAAAGTTTTAAGCAAAATCAATCCTCAAATGATCACCACCCGAATATCTCTTTCTTTTTTTTCTTGTGGATTTCGCATGGACCTTCTACTCAACTTACTCCCACGCATGCACACTAATCGCTACGTCCGGTTTACAAATAAACTAAAACACATCGATGTACTGACCTCCTATCTATTCAATGTCCCTCTCCTCTTTTCCCTTTCCATTCTCCCTCACGGGTACCGACTGGATCGATATACATTGGATCCAACCTACCTTACAAAATGCGCACGGGAGCGTTGGAACTCAAACGCATGTAAGAACTGAGATCCACTTCGGCACCGTGCCCAACAATTTCTCACTTAAAAAAGCTTCGGCTCAGGCTTCTTGCTTTTGCTGACTCTTTGTACGCAAGTTGGGGGGGCCCCTCTTGAGTGAACTAGGGTCTTGTGAAGTTGTTTGGTAGAATTCCTCCATGCGCAGACTCCTGACACGTACTTTCTGGAAAGGCACATAAAGCCAGTCAAGAGCACAGCACGCATGGTGATGACTATAGAGACAAAGCAGGATGACATACTGACCGGTAAGTTTCAACTTAGTGATTGGTCCATTCTACCTAAGTCTCTATTCTCCCCAATCAAAAAGGAAAGAACAAACAAGAAGCAGCTCCCTAGTCTAATTATTGGGTGCGCCGGGTGGGTTCTGGTAGAGAATGCATTTAATTTTTTTTTTTAAAGGCAACATACTGCTTTTGTAACTACTCAAAGCCGGAAAAGATACGGGGATGCAAATTTGGCGTAAATGTGAGGGGGCTGTCTAACCCGGCAAGCGTAATTCAAGCTTCTCACAGTTATTATCAGATTGGATTCACAATTTTTGGCAAACTCGACAAAGATATCGATCACCTAATCAACTAATTTTCTGTCGGGTTCACTGTGATCGTGGGCCTTCTCGATGAGCTGCTTGATCAAACGCTTGTGATTGTACTAAAGTTAAAGCCCACCCAGACCCCAAGTTAAGCAGTGAGAGTAGCGAAGGCCAGTGCATTCAGAAAAGCAATGCAGAAGAGCAAGGAAGTGCAACCGCTATCAAATCGCCTGGAGTTTCCGCCATTCAACAAGAAAGACTACAAATTCTTTAGGCAGAAAACAATCACCCTCGGAAGCAAATTAGAGACAAAATGAAAGAAGTTGACTAGAATGGATGAACATTGTTAACTGAACCGGCCGATTTGAAATGGTCTCTAGACATTCTCCGTATGACAAAGGGCGTTTTTAAGAGCATTGCATAGTCCACTCAAAACATGCCCACATCTATTATACAGAGCTATGAAGAAGAATAGGCATAGTATATTAGAATTACCAAACAAATACTTGAGTGTTCTAATTCAATTCTCGACAGTCAGCCAAATATATCCACCTACCAGTGTTACAACTAGAAAAAGCCAAATATGAAGCCGTGACGACAGAGAACAATATGAAATGTCTGTACAGTAAACAAAAATTTGATTAAAATGCTACATCTCATCCTTAATGCATAAGCTCAACCGGTTGTGTTCAGATTCAAGAATGTGGCAACAGAGGGGCAGTGGCACGAATGATGTTTATGTACAAAGCACACGACATTAAAAGAGTGGAAAAGTAAATAATACATGTTTAAATAACCACTTGTGATCTATAGAATATATAAGGTGTGGCTCAGAGAAGCTTCAGCACAAATACGAAAGACAAACTACAGAACCATACCATCTAAGATCCAGGGCTGAATTACCTAGCTAGTCAACTAAGTAATACCATACAAATCCCGCTTGTCAGGCCACAAAACTTACTCATTTCAGTTTTTCTGAATATTCCCACTTCTCCATCTCATGTTGCTTAGCCAACCAAAATCAATTAGAGGTTGCCTAGACTTCAGCTTCACAAGATGTGCTCTGTACGGAATTAAAAATTTCTTGAGACCTGCCAATCCCAGAGTAGACCAGTTAATATACATCAAGCCATGAAGTGACAAAAGCTCAGTATCTCAAAAAAAAAAAAAACACCAGTGGCATAGAGATTTCATTAAAATTTCACTTCTCATAGTGTAGAAAGGAACCTAATTGCCATTGCATATACAATCTCTGCAAAAGCTTGACTCGACTACAAAGATCACCAAAGCAAGATGCATACCTGTGATGTACATTGTCTTATATAAATGCGCAACATGGGCATTTCCTTCTGTTCTGTAGTGCGGCTTTTCCAAGCACTCGAGAAATGCTAGATCGGCCTCCAAAAGCTTCGCCTGATCATGAGTGTCATAACCCATATCGTGGCAGTAGCAGCAATAATCCAACCAATCAATCGGCCTCTGGTCCCATAGGGGAGACCCACTATCCTTTCCACTCGACCAGTTGGGGCCGCAATAATGCCCATATCTTGGGAATAGCTGAGAGAGGAATGCTCTCGGCCCTGTATGCCATGGAACTTTAGAAACGTACGGCCGGAAGTGGACAGCCATGACCTTACTGCTGTTTTGAGCCATCCCACCAGATTGGGCACGCCTTTTCAACTGCCTATTCACAGTAGGAGGCATTCCTGTTCTATCCGTGGAACCGAGAGCCCATGGAACAATGGAAAGGATGGACCATCCCCACAGCTCGAGATTGAAACCATCCTTTCGTTTAGGTTGCTCCATCAAGACTGTGGTAGATCCAAAGGATGACCCGAAATCGTTATCTGGACGGGCCATGCCGAACCACGGCATACGGTTGAGGAACTCGAAGTTCATTGCCGACGAGCCGAAAATACCACGGAAATTCACATCAAAACCACGGAATCACAGCATCGACCATCTACAGACCTGCCCGGAACCGTATGGGAAAGTTAGCAAAAGCATGCAATGGAACAGAGGTCAAGCCCCATCGCATGAAAATTCTATCGCGTTATTCGGGGACAACAACAAGAAGAAGATTCATCTCATAAACATCCAACACAATCACCCTGTTTGCCACAATTCCTTAACTACGAACCTAAAATCTCGAAGAATCGCGATTCACCGGCAAGCAACCGCCACTTCACGATAACCACCGCAGAGAAAAGGCCAAAAAAAAAAAAAGAAAAAGAAATAAGAAGCTCGAAGCTTCTTCGGGTCCATCCAAAACTATCCAAAGGGGGGAGGAGGGAAAACCTCGACTTCCGGAGCTTCGAACAGCAGGCCCAAACCGAGCGAAAAGAGAAAGAGAAGGATCAAGGGAAGCAAGAGCGATGGAGGGACTTACCCGTTCGCGAGGAGCGGAGGGAGAAGGACGAGAGCTCGAGACGCGATGACTCCGCCGCGGAGAATTGTCGCTCCGATGACCGAGCATCGCAAGCGCAGCGCAGGAGTGTTCGTGAGAGAGGGGAGCGGGCGGTGGGTTGTTGCGTGGACTTAGGAAGATGACGATGATTGGTGCGTGCCGACTCTGAACTCCAGTGAGAGAGGATTCCGCTGTGGATTGGACCACAATGTCCACCGTCCACCCCAAACGCACGCCAATTTCTTTATTTCTATTATTTGCACCCCTTTTTCTTTAATAACGAAAAGCTGCCTCCATCATTATGGTTCGACTTCCTTTCTTTTGATTTTTCTTTTTTTGTTCGAAATATGAACAAGGTTAGCTACAGTAGTAAGATTGGTTCACAAGCGTACCCCCCTCTCTCTCTTTTTTATTTCTTTTCTTCTGTCCATACCCTAATATGGTTCTAGATGTGTTCCTCCTATATGATTTGGCCTAGATTAAAAGATAAAAAGATCCATTTACTTTAGTTCGATATATAACTTTATTTCTAAACTTTAATTTACTATGCAATGTCGTTCTTAAATTTTTAATATATTCAATGAAACTCCCAAACTTTTGATACATATCTAATATAATCCTTGAATTATATGAAATTTTTTTATCTTGTCCTTGAATTTGAATGAATAGAAGCATAACTTTGGACATTATCATATGACCTAAGGACATAGATTGAATATTTACCAAAAATTCAAAAATTACATTATATAACCAATTAAACGAATTGAAAATTTAAGAAAATTATTGAAAATTAAGCCAAAATTCATAGACCATTTATGTAATCATCTCATGACATTATCATCATGTTAATAACAACTTTTTTTAATTGTGAGATTAAATTTTGTCAGTTGGTTATTAGAACCATGACACTGTACTCAAGTTTAAAACTATGGACTGGACATGGCCCGTACAACGTCACTTGTTGCCCATTTCTTTTCTCGGCAAGAACCGGTAATTCGCTCGATAAAAGATTTTACCCTCCGCCGAACCCGCTGACGATTACTCTATCAAATATGCTGGAGATAAAGAGTGCACACTACATTCTTGAAAGGTGAGCTACACGCGTGTATCATCGGGACCAAATTCCACCATGTCGCCGGAAAGGAAAGGTACTTCACATACGCAAGACATCGATCCAACGACGAGTCGTATACACCAAACGGATGGAAAATTTGGACACTGATACATTATGTCAGGTATGTCTACAAAAACACAAGCTTCACTCTACGGCAAAGTTCTGTTCGACAGTAGCTCCAACCCTGGTTAATATAGGAAAGATTACAAATAAACAAGAATCAAACAATACAAAATGGAACAAAAAATTGAACGCTAACCGGAAGCCCAAATCTCATTTCCACTAGGGCGAACATCCTTTTGAACATCAAACAATAGTAATTGACAGAAATGGCAGAACAGAGGAGGGAACGAGACTATTTGCAAGAGCACTGACGAATGTACAAGACGATGGCATTCTTCTGTCACGGTTTACTTTGATAAGCACCTAGCCTTTCTTCAATCAACTCCATGGCGGAGACGACGGTCTGTAGACAAAGTCTTGTGAAGAAGCCGTGCCATAATTTAAATCGAGGCTGTGGAGCTGCTCCATTAGCTGAGACCGCCGCTCCTTGAAGAAGTCGAGGCGCGTCGTTAATTCCACTAAAGCAGAAGATGCCACAGATGGATGCCTTGGAAATTCCATTCCCTGCAATCAAAGAGTGGAACTTTGTTTTAAGAATAAGGTAGCGATTCCTATAAATTTAGGAAATTATGCTGCATGGGACACAAAAATCTAAGTGGAAAGCTGGGAAAAAGTTGGACCTTAAAACAGGATGATTGGAGCTTGTTTAGAAACATTCTCAAAAGTATACAGAGCAGGATCCGGAACATAATGAACATGGTATGATGTAAATCAAATTTCAAGTTATAGAAAAGGGAAAGAGAATAAAATTTATAACCGTTTCTGAATTGACAGTAAGACACAATAATGGACAGTCCAACATCCATTTATTACCTCTGCTATTCTTGAAGTAGAGGGTAGAGATGCTGAATCAACAGCCCCGAGCTCATCCACAGATATACTTGTTGATGCCTCCGTACTTTTCGAGTCACTAAGAGGTGATGAATCCATAAATTGCTTTCCTGAAGGCAACCTGCTACTGCTTGCAGATGCCAATGCTTGACCTTTGATATTTCTCCAATCCCCGAGCAAACCCTCCTGTTGAAGAATTTGCTTCGTTTATAGATGAATCGAATAAATCACCAGAAACAATTAATGTGATCAAGACTTACAGAAGATTTAATTTAAAGTAAAAGAGCATTCATAAAGGATTAAGAATTCTCAGGCCAAGGCAGGACCTGACCATCAACCATAGTATTGAAAGATTAATCGAAGTAAAACAGCATCACCAAATTATTCACACATGGCATTTGTATTTAAACTAAAAATCGATGCCTCATCGTGCTAAGCCATTAACATTCAGAGTCCTTTTGGTGCAACATCTTCCAAAATCATTCAGTTGTACACTATGCACGATACTGCCAATGTGCAATCAATCAATACTTGTTAAATACTTCAAAATTTTCGATCTTTAACTAGAGTTAGGCAGAACAGTTTTTACGGCTAGCGCCATCTTTGACCTTCAGTAACAACATAAATGTCTATGGATTAAAAGCACCTTTGCACCGGAATATACTAATGTCAATTTCATAACTGCAGATTAAAAAATTTGAAGATGGCAATATAGCTGAAATCTGCTTTCACCCATATGCTATCCAAGATTCCAAGGTCATGAAGAAAATTCAAACAGTCTAGACTGTAGAAGGCATAGCAGCATAAAGGGCATACCAGATGAAATGCATCAATATTGTAGAGAAAGTGAAAGATTAGAAAACAATGAGCAAGATGAGCAGTTCTATCAATTATATCTGTTCTAATGAAAAACAAAGCAGACATAACAAGACAGATTGAAATACTTACCTCGCTTCTCTGTTTTCTTTCGTGATTATAATAGGCGAGGGTAGTATCAAAATCTTGTGGGGGAAATCTCCTGCAATTATCCAATGAGATTTTAAATTCAGTATGATAGCTTCCATATTTTATTTGTAGCAGCAATACTCCGATCAAATAGCATACCCAAACACAGATCCAAACATGCTGAGAGCAGATCAAAATATCATGAGTTCCCTACCCCTACTATTACAATGATCTTAACTTGAGCACCACTACACTAGGTAAAGACTTCAAACTGACATCTAGCGTTCCATCTTAGCTATTCATCTCCCAATTAACCCATAAATGCTTGAAGTGCCCGCAACAGTACCAAGATCCCAATCATTTCTCCTTCACTAAGTGAAAGAAGCAACTGATAAGCTTTCTAGAAACAAACCCAATCTACCTATTAATCCCACGATGTTGAGTTTGCTCCTTATAACTATTCTAGATACATTGTCTGAACTTTTCTGGGTAATTTTAGGTTTTCACAGAGTTGGCACAAACAAAACAAATGGTAAAACTTGTGTACACTAATACCACTATGAAGTATCTTCAAAATAAAGCACCTTAGCAAGTTTGCCACAACAAAATTCTGAAGCAAGATAACAGGAAAGCACTAAATTGTCTAAGTAGCTGTCAATGGGAGGAGGACATCTTATATCTTGCAACAGCCACCCAGATATCTAAGGATGATGCACTCCACCCCAACAACCAATGGATTAAAAGCTGGTTTGAAGAAAGGCAACGTAGTTATACACACTTACTGTTGAGAATTCTGCACTTGTTGATAGCGGTCACATGCATCAGAAAGAGATCCATAGTGATGCTGGCGCTGCTGATTTAGCTGATGGTGCAATTCTGCAACTTTCTGCTTCAATCTTGCAACATCTGCTTCTGCAAGAGCAATCTCCTCGAGCTCGGCCCTTGTCTGCCCATCGGTTTATACCATGAAACATAGAAAAAGATAGACTTGCAAAGGAAAATAACCTATCGAATGCAGTACAAACCTTAGAATCCATGCTGCGGGAACTGGAAAATTGCCCAGATGACATGCTCAAACCAGCTTCAAGTGCAGCTCTCAGGTCTCTTTCTGCTTGCAGCTGTTCTTGCAATCTAGCCACCTAGATATTCATCCACAAGTATGCACACAAGGGTAAACAACACAAAAGAGAGTAGTTTTCCGCAGAAACCAAAAAGAATATAATAGGATAGCTTCCTGGCCAGTGTATAGACAAACTAAAACCATGTCTAACTATGTCAATAAATCAAGACATGCAATTAACTCAGCACTATAGAATAGGTTTTGGCAGTGATAGAGTTGCATAAGAATACCAGTATGGGACAGTAGAAGCAACTGTGTTATTTTCTACAGCTGTATGATCGTGAATAATCCCCTCAAGGAAATGGTGACTCTTGCCATCTGAGCAAGATAAGGAAAAACTGCCTTTAAAGACCCATGACTCATATAACCTAATTCTGAAGGGTTTCAGTTTTAAGTTCCAATTCCAACCTAATTGCCCAACAAATGGGGGAAAGCCATTATTTTGGGGAATGGAGGGAGGCCTGAGAGAAAACAGAGACATGATCAAAGAGTAAGAAAATACATCTTGTTCAAGTGCCACGCGCCTCTCATGCAGAGCCTGCTTCCTCCTCTCCAAGCTAGCTTGCAATATTGCATTCCCTCTGGCCTATTAGAGTCAACATGAAATTTCTTATCAAAATGTTCAACCATCTACAATGCAAATAACAAACTCTTGTAAAGTGAGATTACCTCCTTAGCTATCCTTTGTCGCAAGTCATTTTTCGTTATCTCAAGTCTCTGTATAGCAAGCCTGCAAGCAAGGAAACTTTTAGATAAATGGTAAAGGAGCAGCTGAAAATCAACTAACCAATTAAGTCAAGGCCATTAAAAGAGAAGCTGAGACAAGACGGTGTCTTACTCTTCTTCTCCAGAAGAATCCACTGATTCCATTGATGGTGCTTTTCTGGCCTGCACAAGAGTTCAGATCAAGTGTCAGCATTCTAATTTACACGACTATTTAATCAATATCCAGTCTCTTTGCTCCCAAGAGCATAGAAGATACATCTACCCAATCAACAGAAAGCAAATCTGGTTACGGGAATTCTATGATCGTACTTCATCCTAAAACTTACGCAAGCCTACTCAACTACAAAGAAATACCAAAGTGATGTCTGCACATTGCCGATGGAATTGTTTGACTTATGAAATGACCATCTATCAATAATATCCCATCGACCAATAATGCTTATACCCACATACAGATGATAAAACTATTAAATGTTGTCTGGACATAGAGTATGGGTTAGCCACTTTGACAGGCAGCACCAACAAAATGCACAAGTGCTTAACGAAGTCTACAAAAATAAAGACTCCCAAAAGTGAGAACCCAAAATAATATTCAGGTCATTTAATAAAGCTGTGAACGAACTAACATAATAGTCTGGCCAAAATAAAAAATAACAGGGGTATGTCCTCTGCTCATGCTTTCTAGATCATGTAGTCTGAAAGCTTTCAGTATCAACTAAGGAAAATGCAAGAAGCATGTAGTTCTAGATTTTGAGTAAATAATATGCAAACCGAGACGTAATAAAATCAGCAAATACAAATATATCGAAACATTTCTTGCATCGACAAAAGGATCGACAACAGCACTAATTCCACAAATAAAAGTGGCTGGTCAATCTATGAATTCAACTGTTGCATATAAGTGGTCAATTAGTTGAGAGGCTGCAAGATTGCTCACAGCATTTCTTCCCCATAATGTTGATCTTTTCGTGTTGAGATTAGAGCTTGAAATTTTTCCCATCGACCTTCCAGAACTTCCCTCAAGCCCTGAAACCGGAAGAGTGTGGCTCTGGCCTGGCCTGATTGAAGACAAAAGTTCACCCACAGATTGGAACTGTTCACCAGAAGGTGCAACAGTTGAAGATTCAACTTCACTGGCAGAGTGGTCGATTTCTTTCTTTAGTTGTCCTTGTTGCTCAACTAACTGAATATTGGAATCCCTAGGTCGAGAACCAGCATGTAAGTTTGAACTGCCAATTGAAGCAGAATTATCCCTAGGTGACCCAACATCTGAATCATCCGTGCCAAAGGCCTGCATGCAGAATAACAGAAAATTACAGTCAAATGACATGTTCTGAACATCACGGCTAAATCAAATAAAGAGTACCAATTTCAGATTTTGCTGCAAGTCCATGATAAGATTAATCATGTAAACTGTTGTGCAAAAATAATTCAATAACTTAAGGACCATACGACTGTCAATGAATGTCTAGCTTTTGATGGAGAGCTACTCCGCTGAAGTCATAAACATGAAAATCAGGCAGCAATTCATTTAGGAAACCATCTCTAAGATCAGTTATCCTCTCAGTGCGATAAACGAAAGGAATTGAAATTCTTTCCAGTACAAATTCCAAAAAACTAAAGTGAATATAATAAAAATAATCTTAATCACAAATAAGGATTTTACTAATGCTGATCTCTTCAGTAATTACCGAATTAAGTAGGTCAATCATTGTCCATTACAATGGTTAATTCTAGTCTTAAGTCAAGATTTGGCAAGAAACATGAGAAGTACCCTCAATGTAGTGCGACAATGGTCGTAATATTACCACAAGCAGAAAAAGAAGCAACAAATGGCAAGCACGTGATCATTATGAACCTTATAGTCATACAAATCGCCTCCATTGCATCCACTGCTTTCACTAAGTTTTCCACTAAGCGTGCGTTCTGGATCATCATCCGTTTCTGGATCAACTTCATTCTCTGCATCATGGTAACCATTGACTTTTACATCCACATTATCTTCATCAGATGAATCGTCACTCCCACTGTTTTCAATCCGAGAATCCGCAGATATGGAGCATCTTTGAAGATTCTCTTCCTGAAATTATATTAAAAAATATTAGCACCTAATGAAACAGCCAGGCATAATGAAAAAAGGGTCCCCTTGAAAATTGTCACTCATGCTATTTTCAACTGGAAACCTTCATAACAGCAAGTGAAATCGGCATTAGTTAGTTTACGAAGGTTCCCTTCTCTAAAGTTTAAGTTTCTTGATATGTATCTCACTCATGAGCCAGCAAGGCATAACAAACTGCAGCTGCAAGGTTTGCAGATATTACACGTTGCAATGAATGCCAAGCCCTAATATTATAGGTAGTTTTTCCAGACCATTTAGGGGCTGTTTGGTAACATGCCAAACAGTACCCGATTCTGATTTTTTGTTCCTGGGAGTAATTTTGGAACAAAATCACGTTTGGTAAAATTTTTGTTCCTGGGAACAGATTTGGAGTAAAATTAAAAATAAATAAAAAAAGTTGATTCTTGTTCCGGGAACAAATTTGGGAATCAAAACCGACTCTTCTTCTTCTTCCCTTCCGCCATCCCACGACCGCTGTCCACCACCGCCCGCTGCCGTCCGCCGCCGCCGCCTTCCGCCGCCATCCGCCGAGCTCGCCAGAGGCTCACCAGGCCAGGGCAAGGTCCGGCGAGCTAGCCGGAGGCAAGCCCAGCCACCGGCTCACCGGGGCTGGGCAAGCCTCACGACGCCCAGCCCCGCCGGTGGCCAAGCGGGCCTCGCCCAGCCCCGGCACCGGTGGCCAGGCAAGCCTCGCGACGCCCAGCCCCACCGGTGGCCAAGCGGGCCTCGCCCAGCCCCGGCGAGGCTCGGCCGACGAGGGCCGCCCACAAGAAGAAGAAGAAGAATAGGAGAAAAAGGAAAAAAAGAAAAGAAAAAAAAGGAAAAAAGGAAAAAAGAAAATAAAAAATAAAAGTATAAAAGTATAAAAAAAGTAAAAAAGTAAAAAAAAATATTTAAAAATTAAAAGAAATTGATTTGGAACAGAATCAATTAGTACGGAACCAAACGCAATTCTATTCTAAAATCAGAAATTTTGGACAGTTACCAAACGCGTTCTTTTACTCAGAATCAGTTCCCAGAAACAGAATCGTTACCAAACGCGCCCTTACAATTTTCTGAATTACAAATTAACAAAAGAAAAAAATTATACAGAATGCTTTGCAGCAGTGACAAGCATCCAGTTGATTATAGTTAGGGGAGGGTATGATGTTATGATTTCAGGTTTCCAGTTCTAGACAAATGAAATTGAAAAGGTACCTGGTACAACAAATGACCCACGACATATATGTCCAGCGACAAGTGTTTAAAAACTGCAGAGAAAAGATTCAGATTTAGACTCTTACATCAAAAATATTCTCGTACTCCTCCAGAAGATTTGTGATGATGGCTTGCGCGTTATTGGCAGCATTTGCAGCAGCTAGAAGCTGAGCAGAAGCATCACCATTAGTGTCAAACTCATCGTCCAATTCACATTCACCAGCCAATAAAGGACGTAATAATAAAGGAGCCATGCAAGCAGCAACAGCAGATGCAGTCATCCGGTTCTCATGAGAATTGGAGGCAATAGTATGCATCATCTTCAGGATTCTGCCAAACAAGGAAGCAAGTACATATTCAGTTTGAAAAGGAGGATCAGCAACAAGATGAAGAAAGAAAATCACAATTAACTTCTTTTTCTTTTCTTTGTGTGAAAAAGAAAAAAAAGAGAAAATCATTATTAGGGCTCTTTGCTCACAAAAGAACTAGAAAAAGGAATTTCCAGTCATGAAAGACGTAGTTCACCACATATGAGCTACCACAAACAGATATAAGTACTCCTGGTAATGTAGGGTGTTTGAGAGTATTATAGGTAATAGCTACATTAGGTTGTAGTGCGCTGACATGATTTTACCAAGCAATCAAGTCTTAGCAATTTCACATGGCCACGTTTATGACTATTCCAAGTATTAAGGTGCAATGAATATAAGTGGTCGGTTGCTGAAACTACGTAAAAATGCCATTCAATAGCATGGTTGTACCGTGTCAAGGTCCTAAGTTTTCATTGACAAATTCCAGGAAAAAATCAAAATGAAAAACACAAATATCTCACTCAATCATCTTCAGGGGAAAAGAAAACATTATCTTGTTTCCATATGCGACTTAAATTTTCTCCACAGCACATCCACAAAATGTCAGAAAGGAAAATAAAGATATCTCACTAAATGACAGACTTAAATAAAATTGGAATGAGTTTAATTCACGCTCTGCTTCATGCGGTTTCAATATCATATTTACTATTTGTGGAAACTTTTCCCTCAAATAAGCTTGATAACTAAAAGTAATAACACAATGGTGTCCAAGGTTATGAGAGAGTGTATACCTCTGCAGTAAACGTCTGTTTGGCTCAGGGAATGTCTCCTGTATCGCAGACCGCATTGCATGGACACGAGCTTCCCTCCTATCAATTTCTGACAAAACAACACGAAGCAACTATGTCAACATGTCTGTTATAATCTAGAATGAAGTACAAAAATCCAGATATTAACACAACATAAACTCAAAGGAGAAGAAAAGACCACAAAACACTAATAACATCACAATACTTCTAACAGCATTACACCATGGATGGTCCTAGACTATATGAGTTAAGCAGCTCAGACATCCAAAGCTGCCATTTGTCATTTTTTAGAGCACATGTTGCTCCATAAAATACTCATGCATGAACATAAAACCAGATGAATCAGCTAGAGCACAACAGCTGAGAACCCCTGTCCTGATAATCAACTTTCTTCTTGAGGCTAATTTTCATGCAAATCACCTTGATCATAAACAAGGCAAATAATTATTAATAAGCACTCAAAAAATGGGGTTTGACCATTATGAGAGAAGAAAAAGAAAGCATCGACGCGTTAAGTGGGAAAAGCATGATTTCTGTACTTTTCACACCATGAGGTATGATCATTTGGCAAAGGCAACTTGAGATTAATATTATACAAGGACAATGGATACTTCAGGACAGTGAACAAAAGATACCCTGGAATCCATTGAGCATGGGTTGAAGAATTGGAAACCAAAAAGAGAGAGAGAGAGAGAGAGAGAGAGAGAAGGCTCAACTTACTATAAGCCTCTAGCAATGCAGTGCAGCAAGATGCTGGAACTGGAGATGAAGGTAGCTCCCTCAGAACATGCTGCATATCAAGCAGCTTGTGAATATTGAATGACTTAGATGAAGTAAGAGCTCAATAACCATATATCAAAACTCGCAGCAACAAAAGTACCTTCACACAGTCACCAACAACGTGAGCATCTTCATCAGGAGCAAACTCGTTTTTGCCTGCAAGTATTAAGTTAAACGAGAGTACTAACCACACTTATCATTAACAACATCATGTGCAAATAACTAGATCTCTTTTATACGCCTCACCCTGCCTGTAACAAATAGATCAACATGTACCTTGTTCATATTCTTGGACTCTGTGGTCCACCTCCTCGACATCTGCAGATTGCCTTAGAATACCTTCTACTTTCGTTCCTGTTTGAAAACAGTTATTTAAAGTGAAATAATTCTGAGAACAAGAAGAATCGTGTAGTTGAAAGAACTGTTATCCATATTTATCACCTAACGGCACATGAAGCATTCATCCATATCCATTCTTCGAGAATCAAGTGTTTGAGAAGGTCTAGCCTACAAATTTCAATTTGATATCTTTTGGACAATACACTACTCCACACAAACAAATTCAACAAGATTTCATTCTCATATATTTAATGAACATATCCAAAAATGGCCAATTTTCCGCCGCAGAAATGTCCCCAATAATTAACACCTGCAACTAAATGCTAAGCAACAAGCTTTCTAAACAAGAAAAGACATCCAGAGAAGTGCAGCAGGGAAAGGGAGGGAATAGGCAAAGCAATTAGTAAACCCGACCAAGTGTATATTGGGCACATGACCAACCAATACGCTGGTGGAAAACTTTGAGATTTTGTTTTGCAATATTTAGATGCCTAGATAGGCCAAATAGAACTATGCTGCATACGCTGCTGTTTTGAAAATCAAAAGGGAAGGCATGGGGGCAAAGGCAACCCAACTGTGTGACCAACTTGGAGCTCCTTTGGCACAAGTAGGTAACCAACTACGGAGACATGTCAAGATGAATTGCCAGACCATCACAGGGCAAGATACTAAATGACCCTTAAAGAGTATTATGACATAGCAACTTGCTGTAAAAGAAAGATTGAAAACCCTGAAAGCTAAAGATCAGACTAGATTACTGTAGAAAAACTCACCAAACTTCTCTAGAAACCGAAGAGCTTTCTCAAGAAAAGAAGGACCTCCATCAATATCTTCCAGAGCAAGCAAAATCGGTCTCCCAACGACCAGAGATTTTACAGGATGCTTTTCCCTCCCTGCATTAAGGCATCATGAGGCAGCGAGAAAGTACCTAGAATCTCCATATGCATGCAAAGAACCAGTTTTAAGCAAGATGTACAACGATAAGAGAGGTACAGACATTGATGAAAAGATCCTTCAATTGTATCACCAGCGTCATTCCGGAAGATTCCATTGTGTCCCATGACAAGGGCAGCACTTGGCGCTTGGGCAAGAGCAAGTTCCAAGGCTGATTTCCACTCATACAAATCCTCCAATGTCTCAGCCTAGAAAAATAGTGTCAAAGCAAACAGAAGGAAAGGTGTATATCTGAGAACTTCAGAGAATAATTACTTTGAATAATAATAGAACATGCTCACTGTGTCAGAGAAAATTGAGCTACTGTTAGGAGTAAAAATAGATGAAGCACCTTAAGAGTGAATGCTCGGCCATCACGTCCATCAGGAAACAGGACAGTTAACAGCTTTTTATCTTCTCTAACAACAACGCTGAAGCAGGTGCAAGAAATGAACCGTCACAACAGGCATGATAATTTCTTCATACCATAGTAAAGCCCTCAGCTACCAAGAATGGAAAACATACCTCCCAGAGTTGTTCAGGTCAATCCCACCCAAAGTCAGGTTTACCTCTCCACCTCTCTGTGGGAGTGCAGTCTGCATGACAAATCAACATAATAAGCATATGCTGTATCTAATCATCTCGATAAGACACCTGACCTTACATGCAAGGAAAGGCATAATTTGAAACACGCCAGATCAAACAAAATAACTAAGGCCAATGTCACTAATTTCAGCCATTCATCAAATAAAGGACAGAGAAAATACATTAATTTTTACGAGTAAAGAGATTGTGTAGGCATTTTGAATCTGAAGGAGGTGTGAGTGCTCAAACAGATCCTAGTTAACAGAATGAGGTAACAGAAAACAAGATGTAGTGCAGGTAATCATGAAGATCCATCTGAATAGTTGGTAAAGCCCCTTCACGCAAGTCCAAGAATTGAGATCAAGTGCTACCTCTACAAAGATTCTCATAGATTAAAGGGGTAGCATGTGGAGATTGGAAAAACCAAAAGAAAAGCATTGCAATCTACACAACAATCAGAATTAAGAGAGACAATGATGGCTAATAGATATTCATTACCATAAATTTTGAGATCTCACGATTGGGTTCCTCTTCTGGAAAACTAAAGAACTTCAGTAAAATTTGTCAAAGCACCTCCTACTCTCCCACATAATTAAAACTTGTACAACAATACGCCGTAAGCTAATAATGTCCAATAGACAAAAAAATTGTTCTTTCAAGTGGCAATTTAATGATTTCTCCAATCTATACATCTTATCCCTATTTATTCAACAATTTCATAACAGGTGCTTGTAAGGTAACAATTTCAAGGAATACTTACCAGATAATATACATATAGTAAATTAAAAGGACTGGAATTTGGGCTACATCTAACATTGCCAGAAGTACCATGGATTTGGATAACACCTCAAGAGCTACTGTTAGATGGAAAAATATGCTGAACTTAAGATCAGTATGTTACCACATCCTTCATCCAATTGCCTGACAAATACCATAAGCACACATTCCCAAGCCACAACATCCTTCATTTAATTGCCCAACAAATACTACACAAATAGCTGCTAAAGAGACTCTTGTGGTTATGTCGTCTAAAGGAGAAATCAAGAAACTTGAAAAAACTCAGAAAAGTCAATCTGCAGTGATATACTTCACATGTAATAGCGTAAAATAGATACTAACAGGATCATTTTTGAAGAAAACCAAAGAAGTGCGCGTAAGGATAAACCAGCGCTTTTTCCAAGACTTCCAGCCTATTCCTGTAAACATTAGGAATTCCAGTCACTAGGTATAGAAGCACATGCAAAAATCTAGTTATATCACGATAATATAAAAGAAAAAGTAACCAGTAAAAATAAGATTATAACAAGCAGACACATCATGCAGATGATAAACATATTATACGGAAAAACAAAGGGTGTATCCTCAATTGACATCATGACAGATGCAATAAGCAAGAAAAGGATGCCAGCCATGAAACGGTGCGAGCAAACTTGACAGTTGCTGATAGGAGCAAGTGGACCATTCTTATCTGTTTCAATCTAAATAGGTTTAAGCGTAGGTGCAGCATATCTTTCCAATTATGAGGATTATTGCCGAACAACCAGCAATTCAGCGACTCACATTTGTGCCAACATAATTCGACTTTCCTTCCTGATATTGCTCTGTTTCCACCAGTCATCATGTAGCTCATCGATTATGAAAAATCATCGACAGATCTATTTTGGTAAAGTGCTTTGTACACATAAAACATCCTCCCATGTATGACGATGATCAGAACACGTGATTAAAAAGTATCACCTCAGAATAAGTAAATTATCACAAATGCAAGTATAAAAGTAAGAAAACTGAATGAGCTGAAAATATGAAAGCTTGTTATCTTGACTGACCTTTGGAAGATATAAAAAGAGGGCCACTTTTGAACACCTGCCAAAGCTTTAATGTATTAGAGCTGATAATTGAAACCCCTAAACAATCACTAGCAACATCCATTCAGAACATTAAATTCCATACATAAATGAAAAGACCAAGACAAACTATTACCAAAGGGGCAACCATATATAGCCTTCCACTCCAACTAAACACGAGCTATCGATAATCCTTTCAGAAATAAGAGTGCGCTGAGAAAATTTTGAAAGAATTCGGCAGTACTAAGAATGTGACTTGTGATTGACAATACTACTCAAAAGCTGTCATATTTTAGAACATAGAGGAAAAACTGGTGACCGAATTCTATAATTTACACAGCCTAAAACATGAAAGTAGAGCCTTGTCCATAGATGAGTATCATATTTCAGTTCAAGATAGGCAAGAAAATGAGCAGCAACTTTATCTTACAACCAGGACATCGTAGAACATGCTTTAACATGCATTGCCAGAATAGTTCAGGACCCTGCAAAGTTATCGTCATACGTAGCATTCACTTGAATAGCCTTTGAAATTGTGAACAAAAGCATCAGATCCTTTCAGCAACAAGGAGAATTTTACAGGAATTTGGAAAAGGAATTTAAAGGATAAACCCACGGAGTTACTTGCGGATAAGCAGCGGCGATGGTATATTTTACAGATTATGATCTTTGAGAACTTAGTTTTGTCGGGGTAAAAGAAATGGAGAAAAGAGGAATGCAGCTTTCTATTCAAAGAAGTAATCCTAGTGAAAGATCACCAATCTCACTTGTATTTTAGGTACTGATAGATAAAATCTTGAGAATTGGAAGAGGAAAAACTTCACTAGAGTAACTTGTCCATCCTATTAAACAAAGTACGGAGCAGAATGGAAAAAGAAATTTAGGTTCAAAAGCATTCATTGTAAAAACTATGACCCTGCAACCAGCATTCTTTATTAGGAATAGAAACTTTGCAGCTGCCATTATTCACGTAAAAAAGAGGAAGAAAAGACTAAATTTAGTTTCTGAACAACTAGAGTTAAATGAGATGTCTAAACACCACTGCATCCTTGAAGATTGTTCTGAAGCCAACATGCACATACATATCAAGCACCTATCAATATTTGGATAGACTTCAGCAAACCTGTGAATTCGGAACATATCCTTGTGATTTAGATGTTAAAATCTAAACTACCATGCCAGAATCCCACTTCTGTAGCCTAGTAAGTACAATTTTTGCAACCACACACATATTTTATCGATAAATGAATTATCTGGATGACTAAATCCGCAAATGCCAAGCATAAATTCTAGGTACCGAGTAATCGCACCACCCCACTGTTGGAAAACGAGCATCAATCAGTGAGAAATATCAGTCTCGCAAAAATTCGTCAAAAGTCGCACCCCAAGCGTAAATCTCTGGGGATGAAACTGCCAGACTAAATCCTATTCGTTTCTCATCAATTACAAACTACAAAAAAGGAAAAACAAAAAAATGAAAGCGCAAAAAGAGTCCTAAGCAAGCAGAAATTACATCAGAACGCTCTGGTCAGAATGCTTCCACCTTTCCAAGCTCAATCAGATCGTCAAACATACCCATTCCCCTAACCAGGCCACAGTTGTTTGCGAGCTAATGGTATGAGCAAAATCAAACACCGCAAAGGACAGATGAACTGAACTGCCCGTGAGAACAATCTGCGCCAAAAGCAATGGAGCTCTAATAAGAAGTCCTAGTTTTCCGCCAAAGACTTCCTCGTCCCCCAGACTGAAGCCGAGCCAAAAAAAAAAAAAAACAAAAAGACCAACTCCTCCTACGCGAACGCCCAAAACAAGGGAACTCAAAGCAACTCAAACCATTTCCGGAACGCCGGAGACTCGTACCGTGTTCGAAACACCGGTCCTCGGGCGGTCAAAGGCCGCTAGCGAAGTCGACATGTCCGCGAAAGATAGACGCGCTTCCCGCCGCTACGGCACCGAACCCACGCCCAATCGAAGCCCGACCATAGCTCGCAGCCCCGACCATCTCACTCCGCCCGAACCGGCCCCGCCATCCGCCGCCCGCGCCGCCCCCAGGCCAGCAAGCGGCGATCGCCAATCGGTAGATCCGCGACCGCAAGATCTGAGCCCCGCCGAACCACTCCGAGAGGCCTAGGGTTTCCGATTGGGCAGATAACAAAGCGCCACCGATCACTCGACCCCGCACCCTACGAAGAATGGCGAGCGAGTTCCGCAGTCTCCGTCGCCATGCGAATCCCCCTCGGCCACGCTCCCGATTGGACTGAAAGAGCACGAGCACCAACCCGAACCAACACCGCCCGCTGCTCTCTCGCGTACTCCTTTTTCCCGAGCGAGGGCGCGCGCGCGTGTACGGAGTAGGGGGCGCGCGCGTATTATAATCGCGAAGAATCCGCCATTTTTCTAATGGCTCGAGCTCAGGATTTGGTAACAGCAAGGTAGCGGTTGTCGTGGGAATGTGGTGTGCGGAAGAAGACTCTCCGCTTTTCACCTACTTTCGGCCGTGAAGCAGCAGCGGCAGCAGTGAGGGGGAGGGGAGGAAGTAGTCATGTGAAGTCAGCTTTAGTCCAACGTAGAGTCACCGCCCAATTGGGAGGCGCCACGTTGATCTTCTTGGTAATGGTCGGTATTTTTAATTTTTTTTTTTAACTGCTGATTAGTGTATCGTATCGGTCTTGCCCGGGAAAAAATAAAAAAGAGAGCAAGCTCTCTTTGGTTTGAAGGGACTTTTTAGTACGATACAAAACTCACCTGAGCTTTGCGATATTGCATATTTGCCCCCGTAACTTTCGACTATTGTACGTTCCTCTCAAACTTTCATTTCGTTACGGCGGTTGACCCGACGGTACACTTTCCCATTAGCATTGTAATGCACGTGACGGTTGAGCCATGCGTGCATACTTTGTTTCTCATTTCTAAAGGAAATATCTCTTTTATCCTTGATTTTTATAAATAAATAAAAAAATGGAGACAAAAACTAAAAAATTTAAGAAATTCTATTAAAAAATATTTTTGCTATCGACGTATAGATTTAGGCATAAATTGTTTGATAATCAAAACATTTATGATTAGCTAATTTTTCAAATGAATAGAGACGATTAATTTTGACAAATATTTTTGCAAGACCTTTTTTACGGGAACAAACGGCTCGTAGTTAACATCAAGACAAACAAAACCTTGTAGAGCTATTGGTTATCTAAGGTAGGCATGCATGAATATGTTCTAGTATAAGAGGGCTGTAAAGGATTAATTAATCGACTCGTTATATTTCCGTTATTTGTCTTTCAGGTAAAGACGGGACCATCTATATGTCTCTACAGATATCCCTTACTAGAAAGATAAATCAAGTATCTTTGAGGTGAAAATTATCTACCGTGGGCCCTTTCCTTCTTTTTTTCAATCTTCATACCTTAGAAACATATTTGTGATTAGTCTGTTGTCTAGAGAAAAATTACCATGGTAACCTATTGTGGTAGGTCTCTATTTAGATATGAGTTCCCCATGACAAGAACCCGTGACCATAATGGCCACACTAGGTCAACCCCATGATGGATTTTGTATTGACTGTTTTAACACGCATGTTGATTGAATATTGTAATGTGAAAAATAAAAAATTACTATTTTTTTGCCTAAATAGAGTGATTTGGTAAAATTATTTAAAAAAAAATAATTTCTCTACCAAATAATTTTAAGATGTTAAATTCATGTGCATTTTGACATGGCAAATTCGAAAGACCTTGTCTTCGAGAAATGGAGTTCTCTAACGATAGCCTCCTTACTCAAATGTGTTGTGTAATTTAGTGACTGAACTTTTCGATATACCATTTAAGTCCTAGAACATTAAAAAAAAAAAACAAAAACACACACAAAATTCAAATCAAGCCCCTTATTACCCTCCACCGTTAAATTAACAAAAACTCCTATAAAGACTCCCCACGTGGCAACAGGCGCAATATGGTATTTTAGGGTTTAGGTTCAATAATAATAATAGACTCTTTCACTCTCTGGCGGATTTTATTATTTGTATAGAAATCTCATAAATCATAATTTCAGATTTATAAATCGATAAACCTCCATTTGAAATCCTCTTTGATTTACCTTCTTTTGCATCGCCATCATTGGTTAGTAAATTAAAACGACTCTTGCCCTCTGAACACGCCATGCCCCGTCTCGGAGTTTGTGAATTAATTAATCAACCACCCTTAAACTTCTTGGGATTCCTAATTTAGGCCGTAGGGTCAAAAGTTGTTTGGTTAAAAGTTGGACCGTCTTATTCGGGTGATTTATTTGATGGCATACTAGAAAAAGGGACCGTATATAATATTTGTAAGAGTCATGTTTCTTTTTGTGACGTACTAAAAGAAGAATCTATATTAGATACCTTAATACACGTGCATTGAATAGCGCTGTAATTAATTTTGGGATCTTATTAAAGAAATGATTAATACCCTGAAAAATCTAAAACTAATACACCAATGACAAATTTACAAAAACTATTTTTTTGACCACTAAAACCCAAAACTGATATACCTTTGACAAATTTACCTCAAGCTGGTATACTTGTGACGAATTTACATTCTATTAGTTTTTATTTCAAATTATTAAGTTAAATGATGATACGTGATTGGTATGACCAGATAATTGGTATTTATTTGCTCCGACTTTGTCCGTTTGTACAATTTTTGGAATTTTGTATATTTTTACCATTTTTTGGTTTTTTGCGGTCGAATAAATTAGTTTGGGGTAAATTTGTCGTTTTACGGTTAGTCGGGGTAAATTTGTCACAAGTGTACTAGTTTAGGGTCTTTCATGGTAAAAAAAATAGTTTAGGATAAATTTATCACAGATGTATCAGTTTGGGGTTTTCAGGGTATTAACCCTTAAAGAAACCACATTAAGATATCTCTAGTCAAAGAAGAGTTCGGGAGTTTGCCTCTTTGCTCGTTGAAAAATAGGGGGGCCTCTTCGAGTGCGTTTGGGAAGACTTTTGGGGAAAGTCTTTAGGAAAATGCAAAGACCTTTGAGTTAAAGGTATTTTCCAAAATGCAAACTGTGTTTGGTAAATTATACTTTGAAAGCCCATTTGAAGTACCTTTGAGCAAAATGGTATTTGGGGTTCAAAGGGCTTTGGTGATAAAAAAAATTATTAAAAGAAAAATAAAAAAAAAATTGACCCAGCCAAAGGTAGCGCGGGCGCGAGGCAAGTGGCCGCCGGTGGCCTCAGCGGCCCCGAAGACGTGTAGGGCCGCCTAGGGTCGGGCGACCTCCGACGAGGGTTGCTTGGGGTCGGGTGGTAAAAAGAGGTCGTCGCGAGGTCGCGCGACCTCCTAAGAACCCAATCGCGCGAGCGACCCGCGCGACCCAGATCCGGTCGCCGGAGGTCGCGCGACCTCGCCGCAATTGGCGCGACCGGGTGATCTTGGTTGCGCTTGGGGTCGCAGCGACGCTACTCGCAGTGGTCATGGCGACGAGGTCGCGCGATCCGGCCGATGACGGCCGCGCGACCTCGCCGACTAGCCGTGACCTCGCGGCGAGCTCTCTTAACCCTGGAGAAGGAAGATTAAAGAAACCACATTAAGATATCTCTAGTCAAAGAAGAGTTCGGGAGTTTGCCTCTTCGTAGTTCCCAAACACCTCCATTTTGACCCAAAAAAATAGGGGGCCTCTTCGTCCCAAACACACATTTTGGAAGGAAATTTTCGCTTTCATTTTATCATGTCATCACTTTTATTTGAATTTCAACTTCATTAAAAATAATACTATATATCTCGAGATTAATTATCATGATATCAATTCATGCGATAGGCTCTTCTTATTTGTTTTCGCATATAATCAATTTATTTTTCATTCACATCGTACTTTGTTGATTTTCCCCAACTAATTTGACAAAAAGGTGTGGTGCATCCGGTGTGTGCAATCATTCACGCTCGTCATTTTATAATATAGGCCTCACCTTTTGTGTATGTAAGTTGATCTCCATGTACTGATCCACCTAATACTCGTTCTTGATTTGCCTTAAAATATAATACATCAATGCTAAAAATCGGTTTTGAGTGGGCACGCTTTTTCAACGATGGTATAAAATAGGATCGAGGTTGTTTGTTTAGAATTAAGTTTAAGAGACAGGTAGTTTGCTTTCTTGTGAAAATTTAAAATATCATCCAAATTTCAAAAATGGATGAAAAAATATAGTGAAGGTACTATGTGGATTAGAACAAAGGGAAAATCACGTGTCATGGATTTAAATTAAGTGAAAGACAAAAGCTTTGCTAGACATGTCCACACGATTTACGATTTATACTATTAAAATTTTCATATTTCCTATAAAATAATTTTCTTCTCAATAAAAAATCCCAAAGTAGTACCCCGTGACATATTGACCATAAGCTAATTTTATTCTCACGTGAAATCCCAAAATGGTATCCCATGACACATTCAACATAAATTAATTTTCTTCTCATGAGAAATCCCAAAATGATATCCTACAACACATTCACCATAAATTAATTTTCTTCTCATAAGAAATCCCAAAACGGAACTCACGACACATTGATCATAAATTAATTTTGTCTCACAAAAATAAGAAATCCATGTGAAACATTAATCTCGAATTATTTTTTGTCTCGCAAAAAAATCCAAATCAGTACCTTAACCTAAATCTACCATCACTTGGCAGTCTCTCTAATTTCTCGTTGAAAGGCATCTATGTCGACATAGATAAAAAGGACCCCAACACAAATTCCACATGGAGATTGACCGATTTGACATTTATTAACTTACTTGCTTTTAAACAAAGGGTTGATTGAGGTCACGGGGACTAGTGGGACATTTTGTGTTAGATGAGAATTAATTCGAAGTAAATGGGAAGGGAATATTAGTACGAGATTATTTTTTAAACTAAAATTTAGTCTCGGGAATTGGAGGCCACGTGAGGTACGTACCGACATACGGGAAAGCTCTTTTTTTTTTTTTTTTTTAATGGAAGAAGCTCATTTAATCGGGCGATTTATGGTGTACCTAACGTAACCAATTTCAAATCCCCGGATGCCATCAAACAAACCGCAACGAATTTTGAAATTCTGGGAAATTTACCACTGTACGGAAGGCGTGCTTTGTATAGCAGGCTTCAGAGAAGTCATTTACCCGCGGTAAAGTCCTTCCTTTTTATCCGCGACGGGCAGGGTAAAGACAAGTCCGACTTTACCGCCAAGGAACACGCGCTGTTTTCGGCGCGCGTGAAATGAATGGCGTTACTGGTGGCGGGCCCCGCCCTTGCGAAATGGACAATTCTACTCGTCGTGATCAAGAATTAGGACTTTCGACCGAAAGCAAAAAAAAACAAAAAAGAACAAGGATTATCAGTTCGGGGGGGCGGCGGCCCGTGTCTGATTTATTTTTTGCATTTAACATAAGTAAATAAATGATTCTACATTAATGCAAGCTATTAGAACATGTCTCCGATTACCTATCTTATTGCGATAAGTACTAGAGCGACAAATGCCAAAAGATAATGTTCTATTGCAAAATAAATTTTTTTCCTAGCGATTTTTATTTTATTTTGCATAACATTTCGAGATGAATATTCTCGTATACACGAAATTAAATAATATAAAAAGGATCGTTCGAAAAAAGATGCCCGAGTGTCATCTCCTAAAGTTCCATCATCTCAAAATCCTTACAACGAGTCATATAATGGGAAATGTGCTCTAATAGTTGATCTTTCCTATTTTTCAGTAATTTCGTAATTGCAAAGAGAGTCCATCGAAAAGTTTTTAGTTTTTCTCCTGTCGAAAAGACGTCGATAATTATCATGTTAGTTTGCATTAGAATCTCACGATGAAAATTTAATTAATCCTTTGTCATTCTAAAAAATGTCATCGATTCATCTCCCATTGGTATGTTAAGGTGGGACGCCGAATTTAATTTGTCATTTGACATATGGATCGATGGATCGGCATAAAATTTTGCATTTATTACGTGGCTTAATTTGTTTCATGAAAAATGAACAGTTGGGAAAATATTTTTCAAAAAAAATCACTTGAAAATAATTTGGTTATGAAAAATATGGAAAAATTTAAATAAGGGCTTGAAGAGCCATCATCTTCATAAAAAATGTATAAAGTAAACATTATTTCAAATAATGACCCGAAACGTCACTATTTTCTTAAATAAGAGCTTGAAGTGAATCTTGTTAATGCATATATCGGTTTCAAATAAAGGCTTGAGCTCACAAAATGTGAAGGGCAATTTCGTCTTCTTAAATTTTAAAATATTTTATTTATATTTTATTTTTAAAAAAATAAAAAAGCTAAAAAAAAGAAACACAAGCGGGAGAGTGCTGGCTGCCACCTCATTATTGGTGGGAGGGATCGCTCTCTCACCTGTATTTTCTCTTTTTTTTTTTAATTTAATTTAATTTAAATTGTTTTCGAATGAAAATACTTTTTACTTATGTCGATGGCGAGCTAGCGAGACTAGGCCTTTATTTGAAATGGCCATAATCATTTCAAACCCTTCTTTAAGATTATATGAGCAAATCAGATATTTATTTGAAATAATGTTCACTTAAGGTCTTTATTAAAAAAAATAAAGACATTTTGGGCCCTTATTTGAAAATTTTCAAGAAAAATATTTTCATTATTAATAATTATTTATATTTTTTGTTGATAATAAAAAAATCCATTCATTTACTTTTATAAATAATAAATCATTTTCAAGAATTATTTTTTAATCATATTATTTTTTGTTTTTTGGTGAAACAAACGGACAAACTATAGGTGCGTTTGGGAGTGGCCTTTAGAAGCCACTTGGAACCCCCAAAGATCCTTGGGCCAATGTAGGGGTGTTTGGTAAAAAATTTAAGGGCCCGTTTGGTTCAATTTTGTGGAAATGACTTTGAGAAAATGCAAATATTTTTGAGGTAAATGGGTTTTCCGAAATGCTACATCGTTTGATAAATTGCAATCTTAAATAGCATTGAAAAATAACTTTAGCATAAATATTGTTTGGCAAAACTTACATTTGTAATTGCCTTTTGCTATTTTTTATTTTTTATTTTAATTTGAAAATCAAATCCGACGGTCGGCTAACCGCCGACCAACTGTCGGACGGCCAGATCTGGCCACTGGACTGCTAGATCGGGCGGCTTGAGGTCGCGCAAACCTAGGCGGCGCGAACCTAAGCAACGCCGCTTGGGTTCGTGCTAGGGGTGTGCATGGTCCGGGTGAGCGATTCTCGGCTTAGAACCGGGAATCGCCCGCTAAGGACCAATTCCAATTTTTTGGAATCGAGAACCACCTGTTAGTTGTATGGATCCACCCAAGAACCGAACCGCCGGTTCGGTTCGGTTCCCGAGTGGATCCATGGAACAAGTCTCACCAATAATAATATCGTTTTCCAAATCCCACCGTGAGTACTCTTTATATCGACTAATATTTTTCTTTAAATTGAACCGGCTTAATTAAAGGTACCATTTTCCTTTATTTTATTGAAAAACACTACCAAATAAGAGAAATAAGTTTTTTTCCTGTTTTTGAATCATTTCAGTTGAAATCTAAAATATTCTTTAAGTTCAAAGTTTTGAATGATTGATATATGTAGATCATCTTTTCCTTTATCCCTAACATTACTCAATCTCTTACTATCTTTGCTTTTCGAACTGAATTCTTTATTCTTGAACACGGTGAAACAATTCCATCCTTTGAATGAGCCATTTATTGAGTTGTTCCATACTTTATATTCTTATAAAAACATGAACACGTGTGCAAAATCCGGACGTGAGTCCGGAAGTAACCTTTGAATGAGCCATTTGTTGAGTTGGTTCCATGGTGATCCATCCAGACCGGACCGGAACCTTTTTAATATTAAAAAAAACTTTACTAAATTCTTATAAAAACATGAAAATTGAACCGTTCTATGTTAAAAACCCGACCATAGACCTCCTCCCCTCCTTCCCAACTCATAGACCCGACCGTTTTATGTTGAAAACCAAAATTGTTTCGCGTCAAGATCGGTTCCATGGATCCACCCGGGAACCGGACCGGACCGGACCGGTCCGATTCTCGTGGATCCATGCAACAAACGGGTGGTGAGAGGAGATAGAGCCATAAAATTTAGGTTTGCTAATTAGTAATTTCAAAATTTATTGTAATATTAAAAATTAATATATTATTATAATATAATTGGTCCAGTCCGGGTGGGTGGATCCGCCCATGGAATCAGGAACCGGATCGGTACCTACCTGTTCCCATAAATTGGAATAAGGAACCATAAGAAAATTCCGAGAGGTTCCGGTTCGGTTCCGGGCGAGTCCCTGTTCTTTTGCACACCCCTAGTCCGCGCGACCCCAGGAGGTGGTCACCAGGGACGTGCGACCCACGGGTGGCAATGGCAACTGCCGGAGAAGCCAAACTCTTAGGCGGGGAAGACGAAGACAAACGGGGAAGAAGATGAACAATGAATTTGCATTTCCAAAATGCCCAATGCTCAAAGCTAATTCGGAGCTGTATTGGGACTTTCAACATTGGGAATGCTGATATTTGGCCAATGAGTTTTCAAAAATGTTTACCAAACACAAAATATTTTTCCCAAAGGGTTTTGGGCCCCAAAGCCCCTTGGGAAAGCTGAACTAAACAGGGCCTAAGACAGGTTGGGGGCTACATTGGGCTTTTAGCCTTCTCGGCATGCTAAGCTGAGGGGGTAAATAAAAAAAATTTCTTCCCAAATTATTCTTGTTGGTTTTTTGTTTTTCCGATTTTTCCCTCATTATTCATCTTCTTCTTCTTCTCCGTGAGTGGTTGCCGGTGAAGGACAGGCATGGTTGCAGTGGCCCAGACGACCATCATCGATGGGTGTGTGACCGCCGTGCCATTTGGGTTGCGGCCAGGTCACCTCGGTGACCCAGATCTGGGGCGGCGGCCCCTAGATCTAGGTCGTGGCGGGGTCGCCGGAGGTTGCTCGACCCCGAGTGGCCTTCGTCGGTGGTCTTTGGGGATCACTTGACCCCGAGCAACCCTCCCCAGTTGTCTCTAGGGCTGCCCGAGTTAGTTGTTGGCCTCTGGCAACAAATTTTGATTGCTGGCAACCGTTGCCCTTACTAGCCAATTTCTTTTATTTTTCTTTTGAGAATATTTTTTATCATAAAAGTCATTTGTAAATATAATCTCTTCAAATATTATTTTGCTCAAAGTATTTCATAATGGATTTTCATATTACACTTCAAATATTATTTTGCTGACAAAAGAACCTTCCAAGTGCCATAACTTGGTACAAAGGGACACTTAAATACCATAACTTACGAAGGTACACTTCAGTGCCATATTTTAAGAAAAATGGGACACTTGAGTGCCACTTCTGGCGAAGCTGGCCGGAAATCCTACGTGGCATTAAAATATTAATATTTCTCGCCACGGAGAGTTGAGTTAGCTCAAATTTACCCAAAACGATGTCGTTTCGGATGTATCGCCAAAACGACTTCGTTTTTGCATAATTTGAATTTTAATATAATATAAATTAATTAAATTAAATTTAAAACAAAATAATAATATAATTTATATTTAAAAAAAAAGGAGGAGGAAGGCGGCGGGCCGAGGGCCGAACCCGAACCCGCCGCCTCCCCGCCGTCGCCGGAAGGTGGGGAGGGTTGGCCGGGTCGCGAGGAGCCCGAGCCCCGGCCGAGGGCCGAGGGCCGGGCGCGGCCCCGCCCTCGCGCCGGCCGCCTCCCTTCTCCTCCTTCCCCTCCCATTTTTTCCTTCCTCCTCCTCGGCCGCCAACTACTTCCCCTCCTCCTCCTTTCCCCCCGATCCCCGGCGGCGGCCCTTGGCCCGGCGGGCGAGGGCGGCGACCCTCGCCGGATCGGGCAAGGGCCGCGAGCCCTCGCCACTTGCCACGGACCGGGCGAGGGTCGCCGGATCGGGGCGCGGGCTCGCGAGCCCTCGTCGCCGGTCGGCCGGCCCTTCCCGACGGCGGTGGGGGCGGCGGCGGGGGCGGCGGGCCGAGGGTTGATCCCCGAGCCGCCTCCGCCCCCTTTTTTAATTTTTTTAATTTTTAAACTTTTTAAATATTAAAAATTATTATTTTAAATATTTTAAATAAATTTACTTTAATTCATAATTTAAAATTTTCTATTTTTTTTTACCATGTCGGATGCAAAACGACGGTGTTTTTACATTATTTTTGCGCGTCCGGCGTGCAAAACGGCGTCGTTTTGCACATATTTTGCCGAAATTGCACACGTCGGCGTTTTGGCGGATTGTCAATCAAATGATCCATTTTACTCGATTTTAATTTCTTAAGTATCACATTTCGTAAGTTATTAAGACTTAAATATTATTTTCTACCAAGTTATACACTCTAAAGATCTGCGCATGTCCTATTTTGCTCAAAGGTATTTCACAATAAATTTTCAGATTACAATTTAACAAACATAATTTGCATTTTGAAAAGTTTCTTCAACCTAAATCTTTTGCATTTTCCCAATAACTTTCATCAAAAGTCCAACCAAACGCATCATATCTTCAGCGAAATCCAGGCCAGTAGATACAAGAATGGCATTTTGTATTTCAGAAAGCTATTCAAGACCTCAAATTTCTTCTTATGCCATGTAATCTCCTGCAATTAGACTAATCATTGCAAATCTCCCTCCCTAATCCGTGGCCACCAAAATAAGGCGGACTCAAGCTTGCTACCCTCGAGCGACCTCTCAAGCCGTCGACCCCCGCGAGCCACCTCTCTCCGCGCCGTCGCCGTCGCCGTCGCCGTCGCAGCCAGGTACACCTCTCTCTCCCACGCGCCAGCCCTAGCTCAAGGCGAGTCTTGTCCGGTCCGGTTGCCGCCGATTCCCGATTTCGTGCTGTGCGGGGGCGGTACGAGTCTCTAGTGAAGCGCTTGGAGTCCCTTGTTCTGCGCGCTTCGGCGGCGAGACGAGGGAGGTCTTGGAGGAACCCTAGGAATCATCCTTCTTAGTGTTCCGTTACTTTCTCGCCGGTGAGACATTTTATCCGTGCTCCGTCGCGTTTTGATTTCGCTCATACCAGTAGCACGCAAACAACTGCGGAGGCCGGGGGCTTGGGCGTGTTTTGGCGGTTTTGAATCCAGCTCGAAGGGGGTGGGGAAGCATTTTCACGTTTCCTGTAGCTTGTTATTGGCGAGGAACGAATGGGGTTTTTAGATTTACGCGCACTTTCACATACGGAGATTTACGTTCGCTTGTTATTGGTGAATTTTGACGAATTTGCAAGTGATTAAGGTTTCTTACCAATTGGTGCGTGTTTTCGGGATTGTTGGTGTGGTGCAATTGATTAAGTTTTTCTTTGGCCTTTTTCCGATATTGCCATCGAGGACTTGGTTCGTCAGTAAAATCTGCTTGGGAGTTGCACAAGACTGTGCTTTCACAGGCTTCGGATGTGGGTTCTGGCATGTTGCTGAATATCATCTTGGCTTTATTTCCAGTTAAATGTCGAGTAAAACATCTAAATCAGCAGATTATATTCCAATTCCATAGGTTTTGCTGAAGCCTATCCAAACAATGATAGTTACTTTATATATATGTGCGTGTTGGTCACAAAACAGACCTCAAGGCTTTTAATGGTGTTTGGACATCTCAATGATCTCGTCTACTCTCCTTGTTCAACATCTCGATTTGGTCCTTTGCCTCGTCATTAATTTATGTTAAATAATGGCAGCTGCAAAGTTGATATTTCTAGAATGAGCGCTGGTTGTAGAGCCATCAATAGTTTTTGGAATAAATGCTTTTGAACCTAGATATGATTTCCTTTCCTTTCAGACCTTTGTTTAATGGGATGCCATGTTACTCTTGTGAAGCTTGTCCTCTTCCACTTCTCAAAATTCTTTCTATCGGTACTTAAAATAGATCTGAGATTGGGACATTACTTGTTCGAACGGGAAATGACATCCTTCTTTTCTCTCTCTTTTCCCCTGACAAACGTTTTCCAAGGACATGATCTGTAAAATGTACCATTGCTACTTATTGTATAGTGGGTAATTCACTTGTCTTGTCCTTTTAAAACAATTTTCCAGACTCCTGTAAAATGCTCTTTGTTACTGTAAGGATCTGATGCTTCGGTTCACAATTTCAAAAGCACACTGAGCTATTCCAGTGGATGCCTCGGCATGACTATAATTTTTGCGGGGTCGCTGGCAATGCATGCTAAAGCTTGTTATATGCTGTTCTGTTTGCGTGACAATGTTGCTGCTCATTACTGTAGAAGTCATGTCATAAGGCCCCAAACAGAAATAGGATATTCATCTATGGACATTGATAGGCTCTCTTTTTATGTTGTTGTAAATTGCCAAGTTCAATCACCAATTTTCCCTCAATGTCCTAGAATATACCGGCTTTCGAGTAGATTTATCAATAAGAGTGACACTTCTAAATTGCTTCATTATTTATTGCATCCAATTTCTTCCAGAATTTTCTCAGCACAATCTTATTTCTGGGAGGGCTATTGATAGCTCGTGTTTGGTTGGAGTTCTGTTGTAAGCACCAAAGTGAGGTTATGTATTGTTGCTTGTGTAGTAATAGTTTTCTTGGTTTTTTTCATTTATTTATGGAATTCAATTTGCTGAATGGTTGTTGATATTGATTGTTCGGTAGGTTCAGTTCCAACTTCTAATACGCATCTTATTTTCATATCTTTAAAAGGTCATTCAAGATAATGAGTTTTCTTTTTTTCAGCTTATTAGGTTTGAGTATGTTCATACTTGCACTTGCAATAATATACTTATTCTGAGTTGGGACTAATTTTTAAAAACATCTTCTTCATACATGGGACGCTGTATCATGTTTACAAACCATGTATGAAAAATTTGATCAGTTAATGACTTCTCATAAATTGATGAGCTAAATTATGACCACCGGAAAGAGAACAAAATGCTGGCACAAATGTGAGTCTTGCTGATTTTGTTTGTAATTATTTAGCAATATCCATGTAGTTGGATAAATATGTACCTATACCCATCCTACTTTGATAGAAATAGACAAGGATGATGGTCCACTTGCTTCTGTGAGCAACTGTCAAGTTTGCTTCACCACTTCATTTCTAGCTTCTTTTACTTGCTTATTGCCTATATCATGATGGAAAGTGAGGATACACATTTTTTTACCATAATATGTTCATTATCTGCTGGTTATAATCTTATTCTGTCTTTTTCTTTAAAAGTACTGTAATATAACTTGATCTTTGCATATGCTTATATACCTCTACCAAGTACTGACAGGATTGCCCAATATTTATAGGAATAGGCTGGAAGTCTGGGCAAAGCTGGTTTATCCTCACAAACTCTTCTTTGGTTTTCTTCAAAAATGATCCAGTTAGTATCATTCACATTATTAATGTGAAGTATCTCATTGTAGATTGACTTTTCTGAGGTTTTCCAATCGCGAACTTAAATAAGCCTAAAACGTATCTGAAACATAACACTTTTCAGTAAAGTTTGATGTGTCCTCAGTCCTCTTGCAGTTCTGATGACTTCCATTGATGTTGAACCTCGCTTTTCATCTTCTTCTTCGGCGAAGAACGGCTTTGTGGAATCAACATTTGCTTTTCCACAACAATCTTGCGAAGCATCGCTTACTGTCATTGCTGTTGTTGTCGCCGCAAACGCAGCAGATATCACAGTATGTGAGGACAACCTCAAGCCCTAGCTTGTCGATATGGAGGAGGAAGAAGGAGATCGGGAAAGAGGGTTTGATTATGGCCAAGGAGCTCAAGCGTCTCCAATCCAACCCAGTCCGGCTCGACCGGTTCATCAAGTCCCATGTCTCACGGCTGCTCAAGTCTGACCTCGTCTCTGTTCTTGCCGAGTTCCAGAGGCAGGATCAGGTCTTTCTCTGCATGAAGGTTTGTCATTTTAGTTCACTTGGTATTGGATTTGGTGCATTATTTCAGTCGATAGCTGAACTGGTCTTGAGATTAGAGAGGCAATAGCATATCCAGATAAATTAAGGAGGTCAAATAAAAATTGGAAAATCTCAGCTTGGAGAGGAAAAAAAAGAACTTTTATGTGAAATTTCAATGGTTATACAACATATTGCTAAAATGTCCACCGAGCGCCTAGTGGTCGGGGCCGTGACCGGGGGCGGGGACAACAATCCTGCCAGCTCCTTTCGGTCTTTCTTTAGAGGCAAGGCAATTTAAGGTGGTTGAACCTGCAGTCAACTTCCTGAATATTGTAAAGTCATTATCATTTGTATAATTTGATCTGTTTGTGTGCAGAGTATGGTAATTAATAAGAGAAGTAATGGACGGTGTTCAATTTTCATATTGTCTGTAAGATTCAATACAAATGAGATGCTAAGACACTAGACGGTCGTGTCCCGTGAAGGTGATCACTAATTTTAGCTACTTTCTGTCTGGTGAAGTTTTCATCTTGACAACTGGAGAATCATTGTCTTTTGTCACTTGAGTGGTCTTTCTAACTTCTTGTGAAACGATGTGCAAGCCTGGATAGAGGTAAAATATATAACGTTCATTGTACATGTGAGTGGAATATGATTAGCAACTGCTCGATCATTGTGACTACTTTGAACTAGCCAGGTCTTGATAACCATTTGGCTACAATAATGCTAAGCGATGTTGTCCCTATGATGGATCGTCAAATGTCACTGTTGTTTGCAGTGTGCTTATTTTATTTTATTTTTCATTTTTTTCACGAGAACATATATGATGCTGATTTTAGCGACGTCTCATATGTTTTTTCAGTTGTATAATGTGGTGCGCAAAGAGATATGGTACCGGCCGGACATGTTTTTCTACAGGGACATGTTGATGATGCTCGCAAGGAACAAAAATGTGGATGAGGCGAGGCGTGTGTGGGAAGATCTGAAAAGGGAAGAAGTTCTGTTTGATCAGCACACTTTTGGGGACATAGTGAGGGTTTTCTTGGATAGCGGACTGCCCTTGGAGGCTATGGAGATATATGACGAAATGAGACGGTCTCCAGATCCTCCACTCTCGCTGCCTTTCCGTGTGATACTGAAAGGGCTTATTCCGTACCAAGAATTGAGAGAGAGGGTGAAGGACGACTTCCTGGAGCTCTTTCCGGGTATGATTGTGTACGACCCACCTGAAGACTTGTTCGAAGATCAAGAATTGATAAAGGAGAGTGAAGATGATTAGAGGTGCTCTGGATGAACTGATGTTATATATCTTTGGACTCATCACTCCTTTTTTATATTTACAAAATGACTCTTCCTAAGGTACTCTTCAGTGCTTGATTGCATCCTTTTACCTAACAGCCATGTCAATGGATTTTTTTTGTCTTCCTCGATTTTTCTAGTACTGTTTTGTAGAAAATGACAAGCTTTGTTCTCTCTCTCGTGTCATTTTGACAATAGCTTTTGATTTTCATCTTTGCGGTGGTGGAAAACGGAAAGTTAGATCGTTGTGATGAAGTGCTTCTCTTCTACATCTTCTGAATCTGTTGCCCTTTGCCACGCTGCCGCCGCCAGCCACTAGGCGATCGGTGCACATATTAGTAGTAATTTGCCACAACTATTGAAGCATCATGTAAAACTATTCTGTTTTGCCCCTCCATGCTAGGGCTTATTTTTTTATTCTTTATTTCGTCTCCCTAATCTAAGGATTTGTATCCGCTACTACCTCTCTGATCTCAAGACTGGTTTGATCATCGACTAAGATACCCTCAAAATGCTTCGAATCTAATTCCGAATGAACAAAAACCGACGAACCTTCTTGAGACCTGGTCCTGCCTCTGGAACTAAGTGAGGACAGCAGCAAGGTCGGGCTTGAGCAGCCATAAGAATTGTGGACTTGATGAATTAGTCGAGCCGGATTGGGTTGGACAGGAGATTCCTTGACATCGAGGTTGTCCTCACATGCTGCGAAATCTCCTGCCTTCGCAGCAACAGGAGGAGCAATAAAAACAAGCGAACAAGCAATGTTTCGCGAGGTTGTTGTGGAGAGCAAGCAAGTGTTGAGTCCGGAAAGTGGTTCCTTGAGACAAAGACTTAGCTTGGCGACCCGTGTAAGTGCGGAAGTGTTCTGATTAAGTTCACACACAAACAAAGAAAGTTCTTCATGTGACTAACATGGAATGAAGAACTCATTCCCATGCCTAGTCACTTAGGGCCTATTTGTTTGTGTTCTTTTTTAGTTCTTCGGAACACAATTTCTGTTCTTTTGTTTGGGAACAAAAAAAAGAACAGAAACAAGTTTGTTTACATTTTTGTTTCAAATCTATTTTTTTTGTTCCCGAGAATAAATTTGGAACAAGAAAAACTTGTTTCTTGTTCCCGGGAACACTTCCGAGAAACAATTTTTCTCTCTTATATTTTTTTTCTTCTCTTTCTTTTCTTCTTCTTTTTTCTTTGGCCGGTCGCCGGCCTCGGCCATCACCGGCGACCGGCTGTCGAGGGCCGGCAACCTCGCCAGAGCGGTTGGGCGAGGCCGGCGACCAGCCACAAGGAAGAGAAAAAAAAAAGAAAAAAGGAAAAATAAAAAAATATTAAAAAATGAAAAGAAACAAAAAAATTATACAAGTTTACCAAATGTGTTTTTGTTCTTTTTCTATTTCTGTTCCTTGAAATAATTTTTGAACATAAACGTTACCAAACGCATCCTTAGGTGCTGTTTGGTAATGCTTCAGGAAATTTATTTTTTTATTCCTCGAAACAGAAATAGAACAAAAATGCATTTGGTAATTTTTTTGTTCCTTTAAAACAAAAGAAAAAATTACTTCTTTCTTCTTGGGAACAACTCAAGAAATAAGTCTTTATTTTATTTTCTTCCTCTCTTCTTCCCCTTAGCCGGTCATTAGAGCCTAGCTGGCCCCCAACGAGGTCGCCTCGAGCTTGTGGCCAACGATGACTCTCCCCCTTGAGCCTCATTGTGGCTAGGCGAGTCTTGGGCAAGATCGAGCCCTACCTAGCTAAGGCGAGGCTAAGCCTTGCCCAACCATTGCGAGGTCGGCGTCGCCTGGTTGGGCAAGGTCGACCTCGCGATGATCAAGTGAGGTCGAGCCTCCCCAATGGTCGAGCGAGGCTTAGCCTTACCGGCCATGGCCAAGCTTAGGTTGGCGGCTAGCTAGAGAAAGGAGAAGAAAAAGAAAAAAAAGAAAAGAAAAAAGGAAAAATGTAATAAAATTATTAATAAATTAAAAGAGTTTCTAAGTTACAAAATATTTGGGGCCGTACCAAATGTGATTTTGTTCTAGAAACAAAAATTTTGTACAATTATCAAATGCTTTTGAATGTTCAGAAACATGTCCAGTGAACAGAAATATAAAAAACTGTTTCTGAACAAAAATTGTTCCCGATAATAAAAACGTTACTATACGCACTCTTAATTTATAAAAAACTAAGTATGAAAACTTAGAATATCAACATTAAAGAAAAATTCCTTTTTTTGGGGTGTGGGGGTGGGGAATTTAAGCACAAAATTTTCTTTCTGACAGTAAGCTTTTCACGAAATTTAATAAATGGTCGTTAAAATTCGGAATAAAGATGTTAGACTTCCACTACTAAGATAATCGTAGAAAACCAAGATTGAAGTTCTCGCCGAGGACACGATTGAACACGGAGGGCAAAAGCTCTTCCTAGCCGTTGATGAACGGCCCCAAAAATTACAAAATACCTTTACTTTTCCCCCCGGGAAGTCTTCTCAACCGTTTGCTCAGTACCAAAAGCCGCTACCCTTCAAGAATTGCCCGACTCTTCGCTTCAAGACACGCAAGAACCCTTCATTGTCCCTCTCTCCATCACTCCCCAGCTGCAATCTTTCCCCTTTCTTCTTCTTCTTATACTGGACAATCTTCCTCCTAATGGAATGTAGATCGACTTACCCAAAAGAAAGATAAAAGTTCCAAATTGACCTAACAACGCCTGGTCCGGTCCTTGCCTGGTCGTCGCGTCGCCGCCCGGTATGGGCAACTGCTGCTCGGGGGTCATTGGTCGCGGTGCCCCGAAGGGGAACCTACAAAAAGTGGGGTCTACCACGGAGAATGCGAGCAATCCAGAGGGCAATGCCACCCCGAACAATAATGTGTTCGTCCCGCCAAAGATGGCAACCCCGAATTCCAAGCCCTCCAAGCCGGCCCCGCTCGGCACCGTCCTCAACCGGCCGATGGAGGACGTCAAGGCCATGTACTCGTTAGGCAAAGAGCTTGGCCGGGGACAATTTGGCATCACGTACTTGTGTACCGACAAGGTGACCGGCGAGCAGCTCACTTACGAGACGATCGCCAAGCGGAAGCTTGTGAGCAAGGAGGACATCGAGGATGTGAGGAGGGAGGTCCAGATCATGCACCACCTGACTGGCGAGCCCAACATTGTGGAGCTGAAGGGGGCTTATGAGAACAAGCGCTCGGTTCACTTGGTGATGGAGCTGTGCGCCGGCGGGGAGCTGTTTGACCGGATCATAACCAAGGGGAATTACACGGAGCGTGCCGCCTCGTCGCTGCTCAGGACGATCGTTCAGATCGTGCAAACGCGTCACTCTATGGGGGTCATTCATCGGGACCTCAAGCCCGAGAATTTCCTTCTGTTGAACAAGGACGAGGACTCGCCACTTAAGGCCACCGATTTCGGTCTATCAGTGTTCTTCAAGCCAGGTTGGCTTCTTAATCCTCTAGTCACATTTTTCACGTTCCTGATGAAAGCCAATGATTTCCAAAGTGGGAAAGATAGCGAGTTTCTGGTTTGCTCAGGCTCAAGTAGCTCACGATCTTCTAGTCAATTAGTACTAGAATGACCGGTTTTCCATTCGCTGAATGTGGCTAATGAGAGAAAAAAGTATTACATCAGCTCGTTTTGCTGTTCTTTGGGCAGGAGATACATTTCAAGATGTAGTTGGAAGTGCATATTACATTGCACCGGAAGTTCTGAAGAGGAAATACGGGCCGGAAGTTGACATTTGGAGTGTCGGCGTGATGCTATATATTCTTCTTTGTGGAGCTCCTCCTTTCTGGGCAGGTAAAGATGGCCACTGTCGACTTCCAGCTTTTCCTTTTCTTTTTGTTCATTTCACATCTTAAATTAATTAACTTCAAGACCGTCTAACCGAGTCGCCAATCAATTCAAGGAATACAAGTTTCTCATTATGATGCTTAAAATGAGATGCTTTGCATGGATAGAGTCAGAAACCGGGATTTTCAATGCGATCTTACGTGGCCACCTTGATTATAGCAGTGATCCGTGGCCATCGATCTCGCCGGGGGCAAAGGATCTCATCCGCAAGATGTTAAACTCTGATCCTAAACAGAGGCTAACAGCTTTCGAAGTTCTTAGTAAGGATTTTTGCGAAGAAATGTTTCGATATGCAGTAAGTTTATTTATGCTGGAACTGCAAGAATCGTGGTTAGGTACATTTCCGCACTGTCTTCTTCTAATGACATGATATTATCGCCAAACATTTTAATAGATCACCCATGGATCAAGGAGGACGGAGAAGCACCCGATACCCCTCTTGACAACGTGGTGTTGGATCGCCTCAAGCAATTTTAGAGCGATGAACAAGTTCAAGAAAGTAGCTCTTCGGGTACTAATTGAGTGATGGACTGGAAGAGGGTGCTAAATTACCAACTTTAGTGGCTAGATGTTTCTGCTAGTACTGATTCTTAGATTCTTTCAATGCAACACCATAGGTCATCGCTGGATGTCTTTCGGAGGAAGAGATAAGAGGATTGAAGGAGATGTTCAAGGGCATGGATACCGACAATAGCGGTACAATAACACTAGAGGAGTTGAAGCAAGGGCTCTCGAAGCAAGGGACGAAGCTGTCGAAGTACGAAGTTAAACAATTGATGGAAGCTGTAAGTCAACTCTTGGTTGTCAATATCATTCGGCATCCGCGGAGACTGATCACATCGAATGTGGGGGCTACAATTATTCATGCAACTGAATACATGTTCGCATGCATAAACATGCTAATACCTTCTCTTCTCTGTGTTTTGCTCTTTCCTTCGATGAAGGCCGATGCTGATGGTGATGGAACCATAAATTACGATGAGTTTATTACAGCAACGATGCACATGAACCGGATGGACAAAGAAGAGCATCTTTACACAGCCTTCCAGTTTTTCAATGAGGACAATAGTGGGTACGAGTCGTAAGAAGTCTTAAATAGGTTCAATTGATTATCCAATTACAAGAACAGTACAGGCTCATTGCTGTAGGTTTAAGTGAGCGAAACCCACAAAAAAACAACTGCCGAGTCTTTTATAGGACCAATGAAGATCTTGTATGTTTTATAGATCAAGCATTGAAAGTTGCTTCTGGATGCAGCAAAAGTTCTAGAAGGTTCTATTCTTTCAGATTATAGTAAACTCTTTTAGTGATGCGTACAGGTATGTTACAACTGAGGAACTTGAACAAGCTCTTCGAGATTACGGCATGCACGATGGAAGGGACATCAGCGAAATCATTTCGGAAGTCGATGTCGACAATGTAAGTCGCAACAAACACATTGATCCCGCATTGACTATTCAAAAACTCTCGATCCCTATCTGTTTGAGTGTACTTATGACAAGCGACTCTTACAGGATGGGCGAATCAATTATGACGAGTTCGTGGCAATGATGAGAAAGGGGAATCCAGAAGCAAATCCGAAGAAGCGACGCGATGTATTTGTCTGATGATGTGATTCTGGAGAAACATGACGACAAAAGAACAAAAGTCTCATCCTTTCAAATACTAATGTATCTTTTTGTTTTCGCTGGAGAAGTTCATGGACTAGAGTGAAGAAAATAAGAGGATTCAAGAAAACAACTATTCAAAGATAAATTTTCAAGGAGAAGAATGTTCTTCACTGAAAACCATAATACACACCGTTATTCTACAATACATAATGCTATTTATATTAAGAAGACAACTAGATTTCCTATTCTATATTCCGAATATTTAATTTGACAGATTGACCGGATCAATTTATTGGCAATCTGAATAATCATAATAAAATCATATCTACCACTTTAATCTAATCTTCCGATAGCACAATCAAATCATACTCCAATCTAATCTTCTGATGGCAGAATTAAATCATAATTGTCGCGACCAATTTTTCGGGTGCACCACCTATAATCTGGCTAATGGATTGCTAAGCCTAAACTTAGCTTAGGCTCTCCCAAGCCCATACCAATTCGCGACTTAATTTTCAAGTTTTTAACATGCAAGTGGATTTTATCTAGGAGTCGCCACTAATCAGTTTTTGGTAGGTCGATTAGACACCTAAGTAAAATAATGGGAGAATTATTTTACTCCTACGAACAGAGATTAAGGGTACGGGGACTTGGTTACATTAGATTTCTCTAATGCCCTTTCGGTACCATTCTCTTTTATTTTGAAAAATGTTTGGCAAGCAGCTCGAATTGATTTTAAATTATCTCCCTAACATATGAGGTTATCATGCGGGTGTGCAAACCACCAATTTAACACCCATATAAAGCAGTAAATAAATTGCAGGACTTACCTCATGGCAACGAAAGCATCGCAATATTAGATCGAAATTCACATCAACAACCCTAGATATGATTTCTAATTAACACGCAATTTTTTCTTCTTTTTTTGTTTGGTTTCGCTTATTTAATGAGAATCATGCCTTATGCAATGCATGCTACTAATTTAACATGAAATGATATGACATGGCAACATGACCTAGCTATATGACGTAAATAAAATGCAATCTCTCCTAATGAATGAAATTGATTTATTCTAAGGCAATTTTTGGTATTTTCCATGAAATTCGAAATTAGATTAAATGTGAAAATTATCTAACTAAATTAAGATTCTATTCAATTTGTATTAGGACTTAGGTTGAGCCAAATCCTAATTAAAACCAAAATATTATCTTAACTTAGCAATCTCTAACCTAAGATGCAGTCTATCTAAATCAATCTAAATTTAAAATGAAATATGCAATTTTATCCTAATATGCAATGACGTACAAAGAATATCCTAATTCTACATGACATATGCATGATGATTTTTTTGTATTTTTTATGAAAATTCGTAATTAAAATTGCTAAAAATAAAAATCTAACTAAAGTGAGATATTATCTATTTTGAGTTAGGAAATAGACCAATCTAAATCCTATCTTAACCTAGAAATTTATCTCGACGTGCAATTTAACTCAAAGATTTTATCTAACCTAGATAACATCTAAACATGCACTCTAATGTAATTAGAAAAGAATCTAACTATTCTATCATGCAATTCTATCTAGGAAATCAAATCTAATCTACATGGGATGCAATACAATCTTTTTTGTATTTTCAGGATGAAATAGGACAATTAAAATATAAACATCAAGCCATCCATAGTCATCAAAAATGCTGTCCACCGTTCAAATTGAAATTCAAACTTGATTATTTCGCTATTAAAATCGATAAATTGATCTTAAGCCTTAAAGATCAAAATATCAATTTTATTCCGCGTGATTAATTATTTCATCTAAAGCCTTATAGATGAAATAAAAAATTAAGTGCGGTTGCGAATCAAGAAATAAATCTCAATTGGGAGATATGTCTATCACTCAAATTTAGGAATCATGCAATATTCTCAATCAAATTGAATCGTAGAATATTCAAATTGAAGGAAAACGAGATAATTACCTAATTCAAATTATCGTACAAATAAGCTTCCCAAATTGGAACCGGCAATATGGATCTTTGATGATGGATCACGAACCGTGGTCGATGATGGTTCGTGGTGCTCAACAGGAATGATCGATGACACGTGTTCAGTAATCCGGAGAAGAACGGTGGCCGAATGTCTTCTCACTTGATCTTCTTTTGTTCCTTCTCTATATGAACGTATTGGAAGCTACTGGGGACCACCATTAAGAAACTAGCTAGCCACCTGGACGCCTGCAAAGACAAATCTATAAACTACCGAGATAGCCCGAACAAGAAAAGAGATAGTCAGTGTTGAATCTTTGTCGGATGTTGCAATTAGGGATAATGAAACTTGGACAGCGACTTCGTCAAGAACCGCAACAGGACACGGCGCAAGTGCAGGCGTGGCCGGGCTTGTGAATTTCTAGGGCTCCGAAGTCGCGACAGCCGAAACAACAACTTCTCAGTGTGATTGTCGCAAGGCTATTGGTTGGTACGGGTGCCGCTCGTCGTTACGTGGTCGAGGGATCAGTGGCCTAGACTCACGGTGGATCAACAATGGATCGGCGATGAGTGAGTCGCGGTGTGCTTGCAGTGCTATCTTGGTGGAGTTCGTCACGAGCGCTTGCGGTGAATGGCACGGCAGCAAGGCGCCACGACTCACGTTGGCTTGAGACAGCGGTTGAATTTTCGAGTGACTTCGCGGCCAAATAACCTCCACCGAGAATTGCGAAGTCACGATCCTTTGTCTTCAATCCGTCTGATGCTTCTTCCTGGACAACATCTCGTCTTGACTTCACGCCGAGGCTACGGGACAAGATGATCTCACCGGGAAGGCTGCGATGTGCACGTGAGCTTGCTGGTTTTGCGACAGGATCACCGAGTTAGATTGCAGGAGGTTGGACGGGAGTATGCAGAACAACGAGCTATACACGTCGGGGGACGCTCGATGAAGGTAGTGGAAGCTGGTGGTGGTGTTAGATATAACCCCCCACAACAATATGGGAAGAGCAGTCGCGTAAGGGCACTACGGAACGTGATGGATCGCCGCAACACAACTACGAGATTCGTGACTTGTGTTTTCTCTCAATGTGTCGTGTCCTCTCCCAATGCTGGCCGTCTATGAATGTGTGCTCCTCTCCAAAACCCTACGCGTATTAATCTATTTATAGGCCACGAGTTAGGGTTTTAATTTTTCCAAATCTATATCCACGAAAATTCCTTTTTCCGAACGCAATATTTGCTTTTCCAAATGCAATATTTGTTTTTGATATAATTCAGGATTGCAAGAGGATTATTTCATAAATTTGAAATCTCGCACAAATAAATCTGTAAAATCTCTCCGAGGATACAGGCTTGGGCCGATTTGTTCTCTTCGTGAGCTTAACCCAGCTCATCAAATTAAAATTCTGACCAATCAATTCGAACTCATCTGTCACCGACCCAATGTAAATGCGAATTAAAAAATAAATGCACCTAAAACTATATGCTATGCAATTAATTTTTTTTCAGGGATAAAATTAATCCCTATTTTTTTATGCAATAAATAAATAAACTAAATCGCCAAAATTTAGGTGTCAACAGCTGCCCCTCTTTGAAGGTGAGCTCGAAGAGATTGCCTTCAAAGACAAATTGAGACCTAAATTTTGACTAGACATATGCATTGAATGATTTTGATTTTGATCTTTTTTGATTTTTTTTTTTGATTTTTGATTTTTGATTTTTGATTTTTTTGAAAAAAATGAATCCTAATTTGAAATGCAATTTATATAGCGCATGGAAATGCTAATGCAAATGCATGATGTGAAAGGAAAAGACGTACCTACAATTACTTACTAGTCGGCGCGGTAGAGCATCTTGAGATACATGATAAATTCCCGTTGCTCCACAAGTACCCAACTCTCACTCAGGTTCCTTGAAGAGTAGCTCGAGATAGTTTGTGTTACATGTCCAGGACCCGTACTATTCTACAGTCGCCCAGAATAGTAACATGGCTTTGTAAAGAGACTGCTTTCCCATGACTCGTACCATTCTACGGCGCCCAGTATGGCAGTGCTTGGTTATGTCTAGGACCCGTACCATTCTACGGTCGCCTAAACGGTGATTTACCTTCCAGGACCCGTACCATTCTACGGTCGCCTAAACGGGGATTTACCTTCCAGGACCCGTACCATTCTACGGTCGCCTGAATGGGGAAATTGCTTTTCCAGGACCCGTACCATTCTGGAGCAATAAAAGTTGTTTAGGACCCGTACCATTCTAAACGGGGTTTTGCTTGGCTAGGACCCGAACCATTCTTCGGTCGCCCAGCATTGCAACACATATCATCTGACCAGGACCCGAACCGTTCTTCGGTCGCCTTAATCAGACTGAATCTGGAGAAAAATCATGGGGGACAGCTCAATCGAGTGTCGATGAAAAGGACTCTGGGCTACGAAAGCACGCCAGGTCGATAAAAGAAAACCGGGCTACGGAAGCACGCCGGTTTGATAACAGGGAACCCGGGCTACAAAAGCACGCCAGGTCAAGAATTCCGGGCTACAAAAGCACGCCGGGTCTATTAAATGTGACATCGGGCTACGGAAGCACGCCGAGTCGATGAAAATGACTCTGGGCTACAAAAGCACGCCAGGTTAGGGACTCCGGGCTATGGGAGCACGCCGGGTCAATAAAGGGACATCGGGCTACGAAAGCACGCCGAGTCAATGGACACTGGGCTACGAAAGCACACCAGGTCAATATAAATGGACATCGGGCTACAGAAGCACGCCGAGTCAATGGACACTGTATACCAGGTCAATATAAAGGGACATCGGGCTACGAAAGCACGCCGAGTCGATGAAAGGGACTCTGGGCTACAAAAGCACACCAGGTCAATTTAAAAGGACAGCTTGACCGAGTCAAGTGTCGAGAATGGGTAGAGATATACTTACCTGATGATATCTCTGATTCTTGGGGATATATTTTCTGGAACTTAGATATCCCGTGGAGGCCTCTCACCTCCTGGTAGAAATAAATTTTGGAACATCAAGGATGCACCTTGAATGTTCATGATGGCTTTTCATCTCTTAATATCATGAGGCATTTTGAAAGGAACCTGAATGTCAGGAGCTCTTGGGTCTTTAAGAAAACATTATCTGTCAGACATGATTAGAACAAAAATGCATTCACCAAAGAAATAAGCAACTAAGGCTATTCTGGAATGCATACTTCAAAATCTACTGAAGCTTTTATCAATTCAATCAAGGTTCATGCATAATGACTTTTGCATCATCCAAATTTCCACAAGAGAGAATTATCGTTCAAGACAATTTTTCACTCATTACATGGATTTCTTAAGAATACTAAATGAGAGACTTTCGGTTAGAAAGGACTTTCACTCACTCTCATTTAGAATGGCTATTTTATGAGAATCACTCAATTTCATCATATCGACATGGGTCCGAGTATTCTCGCAAGCGGTACGATCTTACCAATCTGAGAGGTCTTTAACAGGGATCATAATGTAGGCTTGGTCAATGGCTTAACAAAGGGACTCTTTGAGTCAAGGCTATCGAATGAACAATCTTGTAATCATCTCCGGGTTTACAAGTCAAGAACCCTGCAAAATGAGAAAGAAATAATCTTGCTCGCACTTCTTCGAGCGATGCTTATAAACATATGAACTCCTACGTTAATTCAAGTGCCCTAATCTGAAGAGACTTTGTAAGGGACGTAACGTAGGTTGGGTTCATGGGTTGAGAAATGAAAGATTGTTAGGCTCAAAAATGTGTATAGGGTGAGAGTTGATGATCATCTTGACATTGTCACCAGTTTTCTTTTTCACCATCGGGGATTGTCTTCATGAAGTGCCCCATTGATTGTAAAAACTCAGCATTTGAGTTCTTTGAGTATTGCTCCAATTCTTGCAATCGACAGTCACCTATCTTGACTTTCCTCTTTCATCTATGGGCATTGGCCTTGCTTTTACCAGGCACACCTCTTTTTCGTGCCCCTAGTTCTTATTCATTTTTTCTTCACATTTTTTATGAGCGTTGGCCTTGCTTTTACCAGGCACATTGCTTTTTCATGCCCCATTTTTTGCACTTATTTTCTTTGGACTTGCACGGCCTTCATCTTTTATCAGCATTGTAAACCATGCTACTTGAGTGATTTGCTTTTTCTTGCCTTGCCCCAGTGTGGGGGATGATCACCAACTGGGTTTAATGTGAAATGAATTCATAGGCTCAAAGGGGTTACGCAATAGATAAAAGTGTATAGGATAAAGAAAGAACCGCTCTTCGTCATCCTAAGGCACTTAAATTAACACATGAATTCAATGTAATAGCACTACTTGAAGATTGATGCAAGTGAGAACAAGAAGATTTCAATTCATTTTCTTCACCTTATGATGCTGTCTTTTCTTCCAATTTGCCCCAATGTGGGATGGTTCTTGACAGGGGTAGCTTGAAAAGAATATCCATAAGTGTATAGGCTCAAAAGGGTTAAGCAATGGATCACATTTAGCGTTTGGGATAGAGAAATGAATTGCCTCTCATCACTTCGGTTGCCGTACCTTTTGCGAGAGAACTCTTTACCTTATGGATATGAGCCTTCCTAAACTCATCTCACAAGTGTATGAATATGGGACTGTGTATAGGATAGGGTTTGCCTTTCATCATCCCGACTTGTCTCATTTAGTATGCTCAATCAATTCCACATCATTCATTAAATTAGTCCATCTTGATGTTCTTTAGTGGAATTGGTGGATAAAACATGTAAGAGTCATCATGCAAAATCTTTTTTTTCAAAAAAAAGTTCAACAGCCTTATGCATGAAAAGTTGTCAACTCCAAAACAAACAGTTTTCCATACTGCAAAATGGTTTTAAGCATTCATTTAAGGATTCCTCTACAATGGGATTGCCTCAGCAGTTGATGTCTTTGGATTGTCTTCATCAGTCAAGACTGAAAATCCGCATTTGCTCCTGCACAAGAGAACATGCATGAATATAATACTATGCGGCATCAAAATGAATTCAAACTCCACATCCATTTTGGCTTGGATCGAGATTTCATTCCAGTCATGTCACTACTAGAATATGTAGTGTTCTCAATTTGTCATCTCTTTCACCAAAGATGGATGGTCTTCTTTTAATCTCTTTGAAAGTGTGTTCTCAAACTTGTTGAGCAACAGTTGAGCGACCTGATGTGCCTTCATATGCTTTCTCATTAGGCCAAGAAAGTAATGTTCTGAAGCATGAAGTAAATGAGTTAGAAATCAAACATGGTTAACCTAATGCATGCTTTTGGAAATGGCTTGAAAAATGATTTTGTTTATTTGGGAATTTTTGGATGAGGAAACATGAAGAAGCCTAGCCCTCGGAATTCTCCTTGGATGATATTTTCTTTTCATTGTTGGATATCGTCACCGGGTTGGTTTGGTGTACCCCATCATGTCCTCAAAATTTGAAATAAAATTGTAATTTCATTGAATGGAATCAAATGAATTACATTATTGGAACGGAAAATGCAAACAAACCAGACCCTAAAAGCGAAAGCGATAATTGAAATTTCAAAAAGCAGAAAATCCTAAACAAAACTGGAAGTCCTAGAAGATAAGAACTTCTTCACTCAGTGACAGCGTTCGCGTCTCCATCATGATTGGGAAGAGGATTTTTCTGATTACTACTAAAGGAGAATGCCTTTGTATCTAAGAGATCTTGGACCTTATGCTTCAAAACATAGCAATCATCAGTGGAGTGACCAACCTCTCCCATGTGATAGTCACACTTTTCGGAGGAATTATATGCAGGATAATGCTCGGGATTTGGTCGCTTCGGCTCAGTAGAGATTAATCCCTTCTTTTGGAGAATAAGCAAAACTTTGGATAGGGGTCCAGGAAGATGTGTAAACTGTCTCCTAACATTACGTCGTCGACCCGAGAACTGATGTCCTCCACCTTGTTGCTCAGTAGAAATCTTAATTACCGGAGCGCGATTGGATGTATCACGATTCGGTTGAGAGTAGGCCATATTAATCTCAACTTCAGGATCATTCTCATTCTTGGTAGAAAATCTCTTGTTAGATGGCTCAGTAAACCACCCTTCTCTTATCCCCATCTCGATCTGTTCACCCACCGGGATAAGTTGGTTGAAGTTCTCAACGTACGTGCTGGCCATCCGGTTTCGGAACTCAAATGGAAGAGTCTTGACGAACAATTTCATCAGCTCTTTGGTAGTAGGCTCAGGAGTGATTTGAGCCGCTAGATTGCGCCACCTCACAGCATACTCCTTGAATGATTCATTTTTCTTCTTCTCCATCCGCTCAAGATCCTCTCGGGAAGGTGCAATGTCCATGTTGAACCTATATTGCTTGAGGAACGCATCAGCCACTTCATTCCAGGTCTCGAGAAGGTTCACATTCTTCATTATGTACCAGTTCAGTGCAGACCCAGTCAAGCTTGCATGAAATGATTGGATCATGAGGGGCTCATTCTTGACATATTGCGCCATGCGTACGTGGTACATCTGCAGATGAGCCTTAGGGCAAGAAGTACCATCGTATTTTTCGAACTCCGGCATCTTAAACTTCTTCGGCACCTTGACCTTCTCATACACGGATAAATCAAACGGGAGTGAACTCTATGACTCTTGCAATTGCTTGACTTTCTCCTCGAGTTTGGCAACATGTTCATCTTGCTCCACCTTAGGGACGTTATCCGGCTTTGTCTTTTCAGCGGTGATGAACGATGGGTCATCTTCTAGGTCAGGCATGTTATCATCACCCATTTGAGTCTTGCCTGCTTGCTTCGGAATAACTATCTCAGGAAGAGCGGGTGCAGGAGTCGGATTTGCTCGGAGGGATTGGATTTGAGCTGTCATGAGTTGCATAGAGGTGAGCAACTGTTTGAGTTGGTCTTCCACGCAGACATACGATCACGCATTTCAGTTTGGTCGGCCATCTTTGCTCTCGATCGTGTAATGATGGGCGAACGTGGAGGATCCGTTATCACCTAATGAAATAGAGATAATGTAAGAACCAAAGACAAGATAGGAAACTGGCCCATGACAATGGTCTAAACGTCTGATTTTATTAAAAATTCACTTGAAATATAAAGTCAAACTTTCGAACAATGAACTAAGAATTGAAATTCAGGTCCCTAAACATCAAACTAAAAATTGAAAGTATTGAATTGAAAATTGGAATCAAGGTCCTTAAACATAAAAAATTCAAAACATCTCATTTTATATGCTCTCGGGATCCCAACGTCTTGCGAAGCTTCTTATTTTCAGCTTCAAGCATTTCCACTTTCCGCTTGAGATGCTCAATTTGTGCTCGCGAGTAGGCTTCTCGGTCACATCAGGGACCACTGGGCGTAAGGCAACGAGAATCCGGTGTTGTTGGATGTAGAATGTCGACGCATGGTGGATCTCCTCCTTGCCTTTCAGTCTCTTGGGCACCAAAATCTTCTCTAGATAGCACTCCTTCCATGCAGCAATGATCATCTGGACCTCATTGAAATAATCATAGTCCTTGCGGATGAAACGAACTTGGAACAATTCCGTCTTGAGGGGCGGAGGAACTTCTTGAAGAGCTCTGTACTGACGGACCACTCTATACGGGTAATAGGAGGTAGCACCAGAAAGGCTTAACAACGGAATGGGCCCATCATATTTGTGAGAGAAATGAGCCTCCTCAACATGAAGCCATTTAGTATACCATAGAAATGCCTTGGGCTTAGGATTTTTCAGAAAATTAACCCAACGGGCGTATTGTTTATTCGGGGAGAAACGTTCCAAAACCGCAAATTTTTGTATGGGGTGCCTTAAATCATCAATTTTAAATTGTTTCATAAGGTGCCCAAAACCTTTTATGTGTGAGAAAAACCATATTTGCAAAAGTTCGGGGAGGGCACGCATAGTCTTTTCTTCATTTTGCTTGAAACGGTTCAATGACAAGAATGTTTCGGCTAAAACCATATTGACATAATTTAAGCCGTTGCAAATACGATTAACCACCCATGAAATCAAAGGATTAATGGCATTTCTTCGATAAGGAAAAACAATTAGCCCGAAAAATGCTAATATGAAAATCCTAGCTTTTGAAATCATTGATTGATTTGCAAAACATTCTTCCAAAAATGAAAATGGGCATGCAAAACAATTGGCTTTGACGACCTTCTTTACTCTTTCGGTTTCGATTTCTAAAAAGTGCGATAATTCAGAAATAGAATCTATACCGATAGGCGGTCTAACAAGCTCCTTTTCCAGAGGCATTCCAATGGCAACACTATATTCTTCAAGCGTTGGGGTCAGCTCGAACTCACCAAATATGAAGGTGGAAGTTTGCGGACACCAAAAATGAGGGAGTGCTTGTATCACACCGAATGAATGTTGATCTCTAATAGTGGAAGAAGTCGGGGGATCCTGTCTTTCACATATCTCCGGCCATCTTGATCTAACTGGTCCAACCACAACTTGAGCTCTTTTTGGGAGTGGAAATGAATTGTACGTCGGTTTTCCCCATTGCATATAAAACGAAATTGACGACGAAACCTATTGTCATGGGCCGACAGAAATTAAAGTAAAGTAAGTAAATTGCGAAAATTTAGACAACTTACTTTTACAGAAATAGATGACAATCACATAGACACACACACATGAGACGTGAGGCTCGATTTCTATCTAAATGGCTTAACAAAGTGAGCTAAGAGGGTGATCTGACCGTTGCAGTCTCGCATTAACGTGTCAGGTCCCCTTAACTCCGGCTCAGTCGAATGGAATATCCAATAGTCACGCGGTCTCGCGGATATGGACAAAACACATTTGACACCATGAAAAACTTTCGGGGAAGAGAAGGTCAACCTCTACATAGCAGTCTCGCTTTGGAGGAAGTATACTTCTCAACACCATCCTAGAAATCCTATCGCAGCCCAGTCCGACCGCGGGTTGTGTGTGCAAATAGTGTAGTGCTAAAGCAATAAAGCATGCACAACAGTTTAAATGCAAACAACACTTCTAATTTGGAAAAATAAATCATTCATCCCACACTCCAACCTGCAAGACAAATGTTAGCAAAGACTACTCCCCTTATATCTCCCATCTGCAAGAACATTTAACACCTTAGAAATGTTAGGGACGTACCTAGGATCCTCGCTGCCAAACAAAAACATTTTTTAAAAAGAAAAGAAAAAATTGGCCTAAGTCCACTAAGTGTTTCAACACTATTCCCCAGCGGAGTCGCCAAGCTGTCGCGACCAATTTTTCGGGTGCACCACTTATAATCTGGCTAATGGATTGCTAAGCCTAAACTTAGCTCAGGCTCTCCCAAGCCCATACCAATTCGCGACTTAATTTTCAAGTTTTTAACATGCAAGTGGATTTTATCTAGGAGTCGCCACTAATCAGTTTTTGGTAGGTCGATTAGACACCTAAGTAAAATAATGGGAGAATTATTTTACTCCTACGAACCAGAGATTAAGGGTACGGGGACTTGGTTACATTAGATTTCTCTAATGCCCTTTCGGTACCATTCTCTTTTATTTTGAAAAATGTTTGGCAAGCAGCTTGAATTGATTTTAAATTATCTCCCTAACATGTGAGGTTATCATGCGGGTGTGCAAACCACCAATTTAACACCCAGATAAAACAGTAAATAAATTGCAGGACTTACCTCATGGCAACGAAAGCATCTACGCAATATTAGATCGAATTCACATCAACAACCCTAGATATGATTTCTAATTAACACGCAATTTTTTCTTCTTTTTTTGTTTGGTTTCGCTTATTTAATGAGAATCATGCCTTATGCAATGCATGCTACTAATTTAACATGAAATGATATGACATGGCAACATGACCTAGCTATATGACGTAAATAAAATGCAATCTCTCCTAATGAATGAAATTGATTTATTCTAAGGCAATTTTTGGTATTTTCCATGAAATTCGAAATTAGATTAAATGTGAAAATTATCTAACTAAATTAAGATTCTATTCAATTTGTATTAGGACTTAGGTTGAGCCAAATCCTAATTAAAACCAAAATATTATCTTAACTTAGCAATCTCTAACCTAAGATGCAGTCTATCTAAATCAATCTAAATTTAAAATGAAATATGCAATTTTATCCTAATATGCAATGACGTACAAAGAATATCCTAATTCTACATGACATATGCATGATGATTTTTTTTGTATTTTTTATGAAAATTCGTAATTAAAATTGCTAAAAATAAAAATCTAACTAAAGTGAGATATTATCTATTTTGAGTTAGGAAATAGACCAATCTAAATCCTATCTTAACCTAGAAATTTATCTCGACGTGCAATTTAACTCAAAGATTTTATCTAACCTAGATAACATCTAAACATGCACTCTAATGTAATTAGAAAAGAATCTAACTATTCTATCATGCAATTCTATCTAGGAAATCAAATCTAATCTACATGGGATGCAATACAATCTTTTTTGTATTTTCAGGATGAAATAGGACAATTAAAATATAAACATCAAGCCATCCATAGTCATCAAAAATGCTGTCCACCGTTCAAATTGAAATTCAAACTTGATTATTTCGCTATTAAAATCGATAAATTGATCTTAAGCCTTAAAGATCAAAATATCAATTTTATTCCGCGTGATTAATTATTTCATCTAAAGCCTTATAGATGAAATAAAAAATTAAGTGCGGTTGCGAATCAAGAAATAAATCTCAATTGGGAGATATGTCTATCACTCAAATTTAGGAATCATGCAATATTCTCAATCAAATTGAATCGTAGAATATTCAAATTGAAGGAAAACGAGATAATTACCTAATTCAAATTATCGTACAAATAAGCTTCCCAAATTGGAACCGGCAATATGGATCTTTGATGATGGATCACGAACCGTGGTCGATGATGGTTCGTGGTGCTCAACGGGAATGATCGATGACACGTGTTCGTAATCCGGAGAAGAACGGTGGCCGAATGTCTTCTCACTTGATCTTCTTTTGTTCCTTCTCTATATGAACGTATTGGAAGCTACTGGGGACCACCATTAAGAAACTAGCTAGCCACCTGGACGCCTGCAAAGACAAATCTATAAACTACCGAGATAGCCCGAACAAGAAAAGAGATAGTCGTGTTGAATCTTTGTCGGATGTTGCAATTAGGGATAATGAAACTTGGACAGCGACTTCGTCAAGAACCGCAACGAGGACACGGCGCAAGTGCGGGCGTGGCCGGGCTTGTGAATTTCTAGGGCTCTGAAGTCGCGACAGCCGAAACAACAACTTCTCGGTGTGATTGTCGCAAGGCTATTGGTTGGTACGGGTGCCGCTCGTCGTTACGTGGTCGAGGGATCAGCGGCCTAGACTCACGGTGGATCAACAATGGATCGGCGATGAGTGAGTCGCGGTGTGCTTGCAGTGCTATCTTGGTGGAGTTCGTCACGAGCGCTTGCGGTGAATGGCACGGCAGCAAGGCGCCACGACTCACGTTGGCTTGAGACAGCGGTTGAATTTTCGAGTGACTTCGCGGCCAAATAACCTCCACCGAGAATTGCGAAGTCACGATCCTTTGTCTTCAATCCGTCTGATGCTTCTTCCTGGACAACATCTCGTCTTGACTTCACGCCGAGGCTACAGGACAAGATGATCTCACCAGGAAGGCTGCGATGTGCACGTGAGCTTGCTGGTTTTTGCGACAGGATCACCGAGTTAGATTGCAGGAGGTTGGACAGGAGTATGCAGAACAACGAGCTATACACGTCGGGGGACGCTCGATGAAGGTAGTGGAAGCTGGTGGTGGTGTTAGATATAACCCCCCACAACAATATGGGAAGAGCAGTCGCGTAAGGGCACTACGGAACGTGATGGATCGCCGCAACACAACTACGAGATTCGTGACTTGTGTTTTCTCTCAATGTGTCGTGTCCTCTCCCAATGCTGGCCGTCTATGAATGTGTGCTCCTCTCCAAAACCCTACGCGTATTAATCTATTTATAGGCCACGAGTTAGGGTTTTAATTTTTCCAAATCTATATCCACGAAAATTCCTTTTTCCGAACGCAATATTTGCTTTTCCAAATGCAATATTTGTTTTTGATATAATTCAGGATTGCAAGAGGATTATTTCATAAATTTGAAATCTCGCACAAATAAATCTGTAAAATCTCTCCGAGGATACGAGGCTTGGGCCGATTTGTTCTCTTCGTGAGCTTAACCCAGCTCATCAAATTAAAATTCTGACCAATCAATTCGAACTCATCTGTCACCGACCCAATGTAAATGCGAATTAAAAAATAAATGCACCTAAAACTATATGCTATGCAATTAATTTTTTTTTTTCAGGGATAAAATTAATCCCTATTTTTTTATGTAATAAATAAATAAACTAAATCGCCAAAATTTAGGTGTCAACAGTAATCAAATCATATTTTAATCTAATCTTCCGATGGTTTACCAATAATATTATCAATCTTACCAGCCTCCCTCAAACTTGGATTAGGTGGAAAACCTAGTCCCAGTTTGTATCGTAGCCTGCAATGATCAAAGCGCGGTAAAGCTTTTGTAAATATGTCAGCAAGTTGATGAGTAGCAGGAACATAGAGAACTTCAAGTAACTTGAGAGCGACTCTCTCTTGAACGAAATGAAAAATCAATCTCCACGTGCTTTGTCCTTGCATGAAGGACTAGATTCGCCGTTAATGAAATGGCTAAGTGATTATCACTATAAAGCAAAGTCGGCCCCTTGAGCAAAATACCCAAATCTCTCAATACAACATTGTGGCAGAAGCCAATGCCCTATATTCAACCTCCGTTGATGATCTTGACACTGTCGCTTGCCTTTTTTTTTTGGTAAGGTAAGATTAGTATTAACTTTTAACCAAACGGAACTTTACAAGAAAGAGATCTCGACACCAAAAAGCTTACACTCTTGGAGACAAACAAGTCAGAAAGAGTGAAAGGGTGCCAAGAGTAAAAAGGAAGGTGTTGGGGGGGAACCAAAAGGAGGCAACCCTCAAACAAACTTTACAAGGAAAGATCTGACACCTCGGAAGAGAAAATAGAGGGATCGAGCCCCCAACTTCTTTGAATCCTCCTGGGCGTATCTGCAACGAGGCTGAACGACATAGCCTTGTCCTTCACGGCTTTGATGAGATGCTTCTTCAAAGCAGGCACAAACAGGATCTAGTCCCGGAAGAAAATGTTGTTCCTCTTCTTCCATATTAGGCGACACAGGGCCCCAAAGGCGAACCGAGCAATACTCTGATGGAGCTCATTGTTGGATAGGAATTTGTTGGCCCAAGTTAGACTTTCCAGCCATGAACCATTTTGCCAAGGGAGGTTACACCGAGCAGCCCAAAATGAAGCGAGGCTAGCAGTAACATGGCAACCAAAAAACAGATGGTTAACATAATTTGGTCTTAGATTGCAGAAGGCACAAGAACCATCCGCAATCCTACCATAGGAGAGTAGAAGAATCTGAGTGGGCAACCGGTTTCCGGTTGTAAGCTAGAGGTGAAAACGGTACCGAGGGAATAGAGTCTTGTTCTAGACGAAGGAGGACCATGGGACCGGGCTTCACTCCAGTCGAATAGCTTTCCATGCCGACACAATTGAGAAGGCCCCTGAGGAATGTTCCAACCAACAGAAACAATTAGGGTGCTGTGAGAGGACAGGAAGAGTATATGTCCATGATTCTATGATGGCCTTAGTGGCTTGGCCTTGGCCGGAGAAGAGATCTGAGACCGTAGCCTATCTAGGGAGTCCCGAACGGTAAATGAAAGAGTCCAAGAAATAACAATTCAAGGGGCCTCGAGGGTGCCACGGGTCAAACCAAAATGTCGCTTGCCTTTTTGCGGACCATGAAATGATATTTGATCTCAAGAAAGTGCAAAACCCGATTGTTGACCTCCAAGTCTCAAAACAGCCAGCCCAATTAGAGTCTGCATACTCGTATAAATTTAGTGCGCTTTTAGAGTGAAGATAAAGCCCTAGTTGCTGAGTTCCTTTTACATACCACAACAGCCATTTTAACAGTTTGAAATCACCATTCATAGGAGAATGCATTTTTTGAAAGATTTGATTTACTAAATAAGAGATGTCCGGTCTTGTAATTGTGAGATATTGTGATCCACCCGCAAGACTTCGAAAAAAGTGAGGATCATGAAAATGTTCCATGTCTTGCACCGTTGGATGAGTTTTGATAGGCAATGGGGTCTCAATCGGCTTATTATCTTGCAATTATGCTTTTTGCAACAAATCACTAGCATATTTAGATTGTGTTAAAAATAGATCCGGACCAGTAAACTTTGCTTCAATACCGAGAAAATAGTGAAGTTGTCCGAGATCTTTCACAGAAAAAATTTCTGCTTAAAGCTTCTATTAATTCCCGAAGTAGAGATGATGAATTGCTTGTCAAAATAATATCATCAACATATAATAATAATACCAAGGTGTGCTGACCCGTATGAAGAACAAATAACGATGGATCGGTAGAGCTGCAATGAAATCCATGTTCCAACAAAAAGTTGCTGAATTTTTCAAACCAAGCTCACGGAGCTTGTTTTAAGCCATATAATGCCTTCTTAAGTAAATAAACCGAGTTAGGCATCGTAGAACTCTCAAAGCCCGGTGGTTGTTCCATAAACACTGTCTCATTTAATTACCCATGAAGAAATGCGTTCTTCACATCTAGTTGATGGATAAACTATTCTTTAACAATTGCCACCGAGAGAACAATTCTCACAGTTGCCTGTTTAACCACAGGACTGAAAGTTTCGACGAAATCAACACCTTCCTCTTGATGGTACCCCTTCACCACTAATCTTGCTTTCAGTTTATCAAGGTTTCCTTCAGCATCCAATTTGGCTTTGAACACCCACTTACATCCGACGATATTCATATCTGAAGATCTTGGTACTAGCTCCTATGTTTGATTTTAATTCGAGAGCCTCCAATTCATCTATCATAGCTTTCCTCCAACCTGGATGACTTAGTGCTGCTTTAACTACTTTCGGCTCCTTTGGAATCTCACGGGCTATGGCGAGAGCATACTTTGGATTGGGCTTCCTTATTCCCGATTTCAACCTTGTTTGCATTGGGTGAGTAGACTGCTGTTGAGTGGATGGAACTAGTAAATCACTTGAGATAGAGATTGTTGCTTCTTCACGTGTTTCACAGTCTATGCATGGTTCTTGTGAAACCAACTGTGGTTGCTGCACATTTGTCTCATTAGGTGGCTCATAATTTTGTTGTCTAGAGCTGTTATCATCAAATAGAAATCCCATGCTCGGGTGTTGTGACGTTTGCCCTTCATTCACTGTTGTTTCAGATTGTCTAAAAAAGAATTTAATAACCTGTAACCAAGTCTGATACAACTGTGAATGTCCAAGAAAAACGGTCCCCAATTTATTAGAAAATAGGAATCTCGTCTTATCAAATATCACGTGATGACTTACATATACCCTTCCTGTTGGCGGATAAAGACATCGATAACCTTTATGTCTCTTACTATACCCAAGAAAAACCCAAGGTAATGAGTGTGGATCAAACTTTGTTGCACCATACGGTCTAAGGTGTGGATAGCACTCACACCTAAAGACTCGAAGAAACCCATAATAAGACTTTTTACCAAAGAGCTTACAAACGGACTACTCATTCTCAGCATTGGTGATGGCAGCAGATTGATGAGAAATGTGGCAGTCAGAAACGCATCGACCCAATAAATCAACGGTACTTGTGCATGATAAAGCATAAAAAGACCTAACTCAACGATGTGCCGATGTTTCCTTTCGGCATTTCCATTCTGTTCCGGCGTCTATGGGCAGGAGACCAGCATTTTATTCATTCTCAGTCAAATGATTAATAAATTGGCTGCTATTAAATTCACCTCCACCATCGCATTAGAAAGATTTAATTCGATTTTTTAATTAGTTCTCAACAAGATTTTGGAACATGATAAAGATGGAAAAGAACTCAGACTTTCTCTTCATTGGATACACCCATGAGAATCATGAAAAACTGTCTATGAAGACTACATAGAATTTAAATTGCCGAAAAGATTCTACTGGGCAGGCCCCCACATGTCACAATAGATTTTTTCAAGTGGTTTACTAGCTAGAGACTTTGAGATATTGAAAGGCAACTAGCTACTTTTTCCAACCTGACAACTTTCACATATTCTCTTTGTCACCTTTGTAGATTTGATTTGATTGTTGTTCTCCAGAAACTTTATTATTTGAAAGTTCGAGTGCCCAAGCCGAAGGTGCCAGACTTCACTACTGGCGATATGATGTCTTTGAGAGTACCACACCTGTGTTTGTGCCTGATTTACCTTATAAAGGCCCGCGCATTTTTTTCCTAGATTGATTACTAAATCTGTCATATGATCCTTAATAGATACACCAAGTTCATCAAAGATTAGTGAGCAGGGATAATCGTCAGTTAATTTAGACATCGAAATCAAGTTTTTCTTAATCTCCGGGACCACTAAAACCTCATTTAAAGGAAATGAATGTAATTAGTAGATAAAGATGTTGAGCCAATATGGGTAATAGGCAAACAAACTCCATTCCCTACCATTACCTTGTCTGAACCATAGTAAGGAGAGAAAGAATTGAGATTACCAATCAATGATGTGATATGGGCTGTTGCCCTAGAATCTCGGAACCAATCTCCTCCTTGATCATCCTCCAAGTGAAGAGCAACTAAGGCATTTGGTATCAGCTCACTTTGATAAGAATTATCAAAGCAATATCAGCAACGTAGAGTGTCATGTCCCGGCCTCTTGCATATCTGACATTGAAGCTTCGTATTATTCACATAAAACTGTTTGTCCAAAGCAGAATTACCACCCACAGGCAGATACTCTTTTGAATCAGCAACCTTGGTCGGAGTGTTTGTATAGGGTCGAAAGCCTTGATTCTGGGAAGGTGAATTTGGTCTGTAATTTCCACCAGATTGACAACCACCAGATGAATCACCAAAAGTTGCTGAGGGTCCATAGTTATAAGATCTTGGATAATTTCCAAACCTCATTCCACGAAAACCATAGCCTCTTCCTCTATTGTTAAACCTACCATTCCTTCCTTCAAAACATCTGTTAAAATTTTTTTGGCCAGCAAAAGCAACTGTTGAATTAAATGAACCCAAATCAGCCTCACTACTCAGTTTCGACTGATCAATCTTTTCACCAGTAAATGCCAAATTAGGGTTTATTTGATTCGACAAATAATTTTGATGCCGTGCTTCATATCTCTCGAGTTGAGCAATAACGTTTTCGTAGCTCGGCTCGGGTTTGAGACAATACATAGTTGTCTTAAACGTCTCATAGTCACTTCCGAGACCCTCTAAAACACCGAAGACCTTTGTGATTTCATCGATCGGTTTGCTGATCGCGTTTAACTGGTCACAAATCAATTTGAACTCACGTAAATACTCAGTTAATGGCCTATTACGCTTTTGACAAGATTGAAGCTTACCCCTTAATTTGAATTCTTTGGTCACAAATCTTTGAGTAAAATGATTACATAATGTATTTCATACCTCAAAAGCCGATTCAAGACCGATTATGAGTCCCAACACAAGTTGGTCTGTACGATACTATTGTTGATACTCTGGATTAAGGACATCTTCAAAATTTTCCCCTTCCGTGCGTAAGATTCTCAATGGTGGAGGTTGAATTTGACCATTGATGAAACCCAATAGATCTTGGATTCTAATGAAGCGAAGAAATTGCGTCTGCCACAGAAGGAAATTTCCTTCCGAAAGTTTGATAGTCACAAAGTTTGAGAGATTTACGTGTATTGGGTATGAGTATCTCGATTTTGGGTTTTCCGCCATGATCGTGTAGATGAAGAATAGATGAACTTAAGGAAAAATTATTAAAACAAATATGATAAAACTGGCTCTCATTATAAAGCCCTGATACCATGAAGAAAATAAGAGGATTCAAGAAAACAACGATTTAAAGATAAATTTCCATGTTCTTCACTGAAAGCCATAATACACATCGTTATTCTACAATACATAATGCTATTTATATTAAGAAGACAACTAGATTTCCTATTCTATATTCCGAATATCTAATTTGACAGATTGACCGGATCAATTTATCTGCAATTGGAATAATCAGAATCAATCGGAATCAAATTATATCTACCACTCTAATCTAATCTTCCGATAGCAGAATCAAATCATACTCTAATCTAATCTTCCGATGGCAGAATCAAATCATCTAATCTTCCGATGGTTTACCAATAATATTATCAATCTTATCATTGAGCAGACACTTCGACAATAGAGGGCATTACATGTACTCATCACTGGTTTAAAGGGAAGAACTTGGGAGGATACCGGGTGGTTAGATATGGGCTTAGCAGAAAATACGTTGTTAGGGGAGTTTCTGGTTCCAAGTTATACATTCTCATCTTTGTTATGCTCCAACAGTTTTGTCTGACATTTTTAAAGGTTCACTTGTTAGGTAGGAGAAATTGTTCATATGCCGGATGCAACACGTGGTTGCCATGTCGCAGTTGAAAAATAAGCTAAATGTATGTAAACAATAATATTATTAAATTCAAACACGAAATTAATTGGAATGCATAAACTGGTAGCTATGAAGCACGGACACGTTGCCCGTACTTTCGTGTCGTGTTCGACACACTTCGACACGTGTCGGACATGTTAACACGGTCGGACACGGTCGGACACGTAGTCAACTTTTGCTTGACACATTTCGACACGCATGTCAAGAAGACGATGGAGGGTGGAAGTGATGGCGAGGGAGCAGAGACAAGGCCGCGAACGACGACGAGCCCGCGACGACGAGAGACGGCTAGAGAAAGAGCATAGACTGAGGCGAGGGCCACCATTGTGATGTTGTGATGGATCCGACGAGGCTGCAGTTGTGAGGGAGAAAGGGCCAAAGGCAAGAGGAAGAGGAGAGGAAGGGGGTCTGCGGCGAGCAGTGAGAAGGAGAAGGATCAAGAGGAGGAGAAAAGGAAGGGTCGTGTGGCGAGCGGTGAGGAGGAGGAGGTAAAGGAGCTAGGGTTTTTGATAAGAAACTCAAAAGTAATTATAAAAAAAAAAGGGGACTCTAAGGAGGAGGTAAAGGAGCTAGGGTTTTTGATAAGAAACTCAAAAATAATTAAAAAAAAAAAAGGGACTCTAAGGAGGAGGTAAAGGAGCTAGGGTTTTTGATAAGAAACTCAAAAATAATTAAAAAAAAAAGGGACTCTAAGGAGGAGGTAAAGGAGCTAGGGTTTTTGATAAGAAACTCAAAAATAATTAAAAAATGGGACTCTGATGGGCCATCACGTATTTTGAGGGGAGGAGAAGTGACATGGATAGCTTGTCTATCAGGTGGTGGGGGAGGGAAAGAAAAATAAATTTGGGGGTGGGGGGAAATGGACAATGGTGGGGAGGGAAAGAAAAATAAATTTTGGGGTGGGGGTGGGGGTGGGGGGGGAAATGGACGAGGGAAAGAAGAGAGTGGGGTGGACCCTAGTGGGGAATTTTTTTTAATCGAAAAAATAAATAAATGAGATTAAAAAATAATTTCGAAAAATAAAAATACTGAATTTGAATTAAATTAATTAAAATAAAAATATTCATTTAATATATAACGTATCCCAACGTGTCGGAATTATCTATTTTTAAGAAATAACGTGTCGACGTGTTGTATCGTATTCAAACTATACAAAAACCTTGTAAGCCGATGCGTGGAATATTGTCTACAATAGCAAGTAACTGGTCTCCATCACAAGTTGAGAGAACCTGTTGCGCAGGACTATTATTGAGGAGCTACAAACTTTGGTTTCAAGTTGTGTACGGCGCAATCGAAAAGGAGGAAGAGAATATGGCTAAAAGAGGAAGGTTTTGAGACTGCCAAGGTTCTTGACCACTGAAAGAACGGTCCGGTCATTACAACAGGGGTGTCGCATCATCGTTCCATAGCCGGCCTTTCCATCCGATCCGATCCATCAATCCCGGTCACATCCGAGATGGACAGCTGCTGCTTGCGAAGCACGTCAACAACCGGTGGCGGAGGAGACCGGCAGATGGGCACGTGCATGATCCGTCGTCGACTAACCGTCGAATGTCCCGGAAGAAAGAGGGTTGGCTCTTGCTTTGGTTCCATCGACACGCGGACGTGTGCGTTCTTAGCTTTCTTTAGATATTACGAGATGATATTTCGAGCGCAAGGATAGAGAGGCAACAGAGAATAGCTAATGGGGTTGCTAGGGTTTCAGTCGTCCTAGAAGACTGCGGATCCGCCGGGTCCCTCCCTTGGGATTTGGTTGCTTCGAAAGCGCCTTTCCGCTCCACATGGGCCTGCAATAAAATACTTTAGAATGCTTCGCTAAAATTTATTTCCTCATCGGTCACATCCACTTCGTCAATTTAATTTTCGAGATGCATAATCATTGTCGTAAAGTACTCAGAAACCGACACCTCTTGTAAAGGTACTATTGCCAAGTAATATGGGCCCATAAATCGCGAAAACGAGACTTTAAGATTACTATAGCTAAAATATACAACACAAATAATGAAGATAAGAAATTTATGCACCTAATTTAGAATTCATTGTTCTTAATGCGAAATAACGACGATTTAAAGCTAAGTGCTTCTTTTTTATCGCCTTCTATGGGTGTTTAGTAAACACTTCTTATGTGAGTTATTTGTACATTAGAGTTAAATAAGAGATTTGAGTATTATTTATAAAGTTTTAACCCGCATGCCCTCTTATTACATGTTAAGCTTTACTCGACTCACACAAGCCAGTTTATATCACACTTATTTAGAATATTTATATCTTATCTCATTAGACCAATCTCGTAGAATAATAAATTTCAATCTCAATTAATGCGGCTTATATAAGAAAAACTCCTCTATTCTCCGACATTGACGAGGTCGTTGGTTCTTTAAGGGAGCGAGCCTATGACATTCCAAGTCTTATTACAGTCGGGAAAGGGCCTATCGAATGAGTAATAAGTCAGCCCTCACCCTCATATGATCACCATCTTGTCAAGCACTCCTACAAATGGTGCTTGGATTATGAAAGAATCAATTTTGAAATGATCATTGAAAATCTTTGAGGTATTCGCAAAATACAACATTTTCCATAGGAATACAACCAATCGCTCTTGAGTACAGCATTTTTAAGATGGTAAATTGGTCCCTTGAGGGCGTATAGAAACCCTCTGGTGTGGTTATTTGAGTACTCTTTTTCAGAGTTTGATCCAGGTGATACTCGGTCCCTCTCTCCTCGAGAAGAGCTTAATAGTTTACCACATTTGCCATTTACCCAAAAGGAAACAATCAAAAAAAAGCAAAGAAATATTCGATAAAGCTAGAGCTAAAACAGTTTCTGGTCAAGAATTACGTTGAATTTCCAACAAAATCTTGCTAGAGTTATCCTCACTCAATGTACAATTTTTACTCTCTCTCTCTCTCTCGATCGATCGATGTACATACACGGTTTTTATTTTTAGCACGTGTGAGCTGATTTCCCTTCTTTTTTTCTTTTTTTTGTGGCTTCGAATATCTATCAAGTGCATCCTCTGCAAAACTTCCCACAAGGTCCATGAGATTTTTCTCTACATACAGAAAAGTCTAATTAAGATCGGGTTAGGGCTCAAGCGTGCTTGGTAGATGCACTTCGGTCTCTCTAAATCATCACACTAACGACATGATTACCTGTTAGACCATATCAATCTCATGAACGAGGCAAACCACATGACTCAATGCATCTCGGGCACGGCAGTCACCGCACAAACGGCAGAAAACTATCATATGGACGGATCGGATCAGGTCGGTCGAAAATGATCTAATCTAAATCGACAAATTTAACCTGTTTTGACCAATTCCCGATCCAACCTATATTGTTAAAATGTTTATATATTTAACCAAATCTAGAAAAATTCATATCCAAATTAAGGTGAAAGCATAGAGCGAGCGAACACGAGATTGAACGAGAAAGTGAAGAGAGAGTCATAATGGCGAGTTGGGTCTAAATAAATTATGAACTTATTTAACACTCGTATTATTTTGATCTTCACCATTCCAAACGCATGAATGAATGACTAATTATTGAATATAACTAACCCACATAATAATATAGTTCATTACATATGGATTAAGAAATAAAATTACTAAAATAATCTTATATCTATTGTAATCTTTTCAATTTAGTCATAAACCTTTTTTTTGTCAATTCGATCCTACATCTTTTACAATTGTGTCAATTCAGTGAACGGCCAAATTTGACTGGCCGGTGTTGACGTGGACGCTGGCTGGCGTTAATCATCCGGCCGATGTTGACGTGTCAATTTTTTAAAAATATATTATTTTATTATGATTTTTTATTAATGTTTTTATTTTATTTTTTCTCTTTTTTCCTTTCCTTTTTTATTTTCCTCCTACTGCTCTTCTTCTTCCCCCACCCCTCACAGTGGCTGGTGAGGGTCACAGGCCCTCACCAGCCTTGTCTAAAGCTGGGAGAGGCTAGGGGGTCGCGGGCGACGCGACCTTGCCTAAATCTAAGTGAGGGTAGTCTTGCCAGGGGCCATGGCTGCCTTTGCCCGCGGTCTTTAGGCCTTTGTGAGGTGCAACCACCTTGAATCAAGATTGAAATGTGGTGGTGAGACTTAATCGGGGCCGACGACCATTGGTGTAGAGAGAGAGAGAGAGAGAGTGCGCCTAAGACAGAGGGGGAGGACCATGAGGCACCTCGCGATGGCTTAGGGGTCGTGAGGGCTTCGCCGGTCGCAGGCGAAGGTGGCCATGGCCTTCCGAGCCGCAGGCAAGACTGCCTTCACTGTAGTCGACGAGGCTATGGCGAGGCCGTCCTCACTCAGATTTGGGCGAGGCTAGGCGAAGGCTCGCAATTCTCGCCAGTGGCCGGTGAGGTTTCACGACCCTTGCTTAGTGGCCAGTGACTCATCGGCCATTGTGGGGGGAAGAAGAAGAATAATAGAAAGATATGAAAAAAAAGATAAGAAAAAATTAATAACAAATAAAATATTATAAAGTCGGTCGGATGGTCGACATCGGCCAACGTCCATGTTAGCACTAACCGGCCAAATTTAGCATAACGGCAAAAGATATAAGATTGAATTGGCAAAAAAAAAATTTCTATGACTAAATTAGTAAAAAAAAAAAAGTTTAGAACTGAATTGGAATTGGTTTAGGACTTTTTTGGCAATTTTCCCGAAATATGCTTATGATTTATTTCGATGGGTTTAGTCACAACTAATTGGGATAATGTTGAGTAATTTTGGTTAATATAATCGTTGGTAATGAACACCTGGCACTACGAGAATTACCTCGGCGAAGAGTCAACGACAAGGCTTCTTATCTAACTAACTGGATATGAGAATAAACTTTTTCGGGTGTACTAAAAGGTGAAGTTTCGCGTCAAAGCTGTCCGTGAAACTATCCTTTGTCACGATCAAATCATGGTCTAAGGCGGTTAAAAGCCGTTGGTGAATACAAACATCGCGAAAAAAATCCAAGCAAGGACCCGCAAAGAAAAATCTCGAGAGCAAGGCATCCGATTCACAGGAATAGGTTGATCCGTTGGTGTCCGTGGGCATGCGAGCTTTTATTCGATACGAGCACCATGTAAAAAAAATCATTACACAAACAAGATCGAATCACAAATAAAAAGAACTCATTATATTAATAAAATAGAGTTTTCGTTCCTTGATTGCTTGTGTAGAATAATATTGCACATTACTATATACGTATCGGCGCTCGAAATTTTCTTTCTATTATAATTCTTTTTAACGCCGTCAGCCTACCAATCAGAAACCCTAAAAATATCATTATGTACTATGCACGTGGGCGTTAATTAGTCTAGTCGGTTCGGATATTATAAAAATTAGAAAAAATCTTGGAGGTTGCCGACAAGTCTCTGTTGGGTTTTTTCTTAATTTTTGTAGACTTTTCTTTTCTTTTCTTTTTATCTGTGTTATATTCTAGTGACTCGGATACCTATGCAACAGAGAAAGATAAGGGCTTTTTTCCTTAATTTTTGGAGACTTTTCTTTTATTTTCTTTTTATCTGTTTTATATTCTAGTGAGATCAGATGCCTATGCAGCAGGGAAAGATAAATGTTGTTAAGCACGTGATTGGTAGTGCTGGTGATTTTACCTAAACCAGATGATTCTGGATTAGGATTATGAAATACAAACTCAATCCCCTGAAGTCATCCATCAGGTCTTAAAAAACTAAGGCGTAGACTGATCATCCGTTGGGCATGATCTTGGCTTCCTAGCCTCCACGACTGACTTTGTTTACAAAGTCAATTTTTATTAACTGGCGGTACGAATATTTGATTACCCGGCTGAAAGTGAAACCATCCAAGCCAATGATGATGGAGTTGAGATTTTCATTATACGGTTCACGTGAATAATTTAATTTCGAAAGCATCATTCCGTGATATGGATGTGCACCATTGGAAATTGTTGATGAAATAAATTATTGATAAGGACCCTCAACTAATCAATCAGCCATTAGTCCGTCTAAAGTTACCAGTTGTTTTAATCTCTATTCATTCTTTAGTACATTGAATACGGTCCCATGCCTGCTCAAAGACTCAAAATCGCTTCGCATCAGAGCGAGAACGGTAGCTGAAGTTCTCCCCTTTAGGAAAGTTTTCTTTCTATGATAGCAACGTCCAATCCGCCATCGAGTCTAATCTTCTTTTGTTCACGATTTTTGTTATACCGGGACCACGCCAAATAAAAGCCCTGAAAACAAACTTCCTTAAAAGCACGCGCTTTCGAATTCTGAAGACCCCACGACCACGTTATTTCTGCTTTTAACGAACTTAACTAGTTCCTGCAATAGTTCTCGACAAGACCTGACACAAAAAAAAAAAAAAAAAAGAAAAGAAACGATATATACCTGTATGTGAAGGAGTAAGTTTTACATACACAAGCTGTGTAGACTTTGATAAGTAAAGGTGCGCTTCGCACGGACGTTTACGATGATGTTAGACGGTATTCAAGGACTAAAATATAGAGACGGACGGGCTTTGAAATGAGCAAGTTAGCTGAAAGATGCACCAAGCGCTGCATCATACATTTCATTTGTATCTGCACTGTGCTCCGTAAAGATTTACTTTTTCTTACATCATATCACGTGGCCGTATCTTTTCCCAACATAGATAGAATTTGATATTGTGTTGCCGATATAATTCCATATCTCTTCAAGGAGAATGGTAGATCTCAAATAGCACAAGGCGAAAGGAAAACGCTGGTGACCTTCAAAACCTCTTCTGCAAATTTGAGATTAAGGGGTTTGGTGAGAAATCTCGTGCCCTGTCGAGCTACCCAGATTGCACCTGTATGCGTTTTCATCTGTCTATATAATGCAGCATACGACACACTAAGAAGTGTCACCGCCCTTCCCTAAATATTGGATCGTATCCCGACACTTGTGACACAGAGATGATGATTCTCACCAACAAAGTCCTGCTCCGAGAGATCGCCTCGGCGGCTCTCCTCTTCCTCATCACCCGATTCTTCCTCAGAGCCCTCCTGATTCGCTTGAACTCCTGTAAGCTCCCACCGGGGCCGAAAGGGTGGCCGGTCATCGGCGCCATCCCTCTCTTGGGGAACATGCCCCACATGGCACTGGCCAAGATGGCCAAGAAGTATGGGCCGGTGATGTACCTGAAAATGGGCACGTGCGGCATGGTCGTGGCGTCGACCCCTGACGCCGCCCGGGCTTTCTTGAAAACCCTAGACATCAACTTCTCCAATAGGCCCCCGAATGCGGGCGCGACCCACTTGGCCTATGACGCGCAGGACATGGTCTTCGCTGACTATGGCTCGAGGTGGAAGTTGCTTAGGAAGCTGAGTAATTTGCACATGCTCGGAGGGAAGGCCCTCGAGGACTGGGCTCGCGTCCGAACGACCGAGCTAGGGTACATGCTTCAAGCCATGTGCGAGTGCAGCAAGCGAGGCGAGCCGGTGGTGGTGCCGGAGATGTTGACCTATGCCATGGCGAACATGATAGGGCAAGTCATTTTGAGCCGAAGGGTGTTCGTGACGAAGGGCTCCGAGTCTAACGAATTCAAGGACATGGTGGTAGAGCTGATGACAAGCGCAGGTATAGCATTCGAAAGACATTTGAAACAAAAACACGAATACGCTTAGCTGTCGCGCGAGTTTTTACTGCTCAAATCTATGACGCTCACAAAGGTTTCCTAATTCCTTACTTGATGTAGGGTTCTTTAACATCGGCGACTTCATCCCGTCAATTGCGTGGATGGACTTACAAGGGATCGAAGGCGGAATGAAGCGCTTGCACAAGAAATTCGACGGGCTGTTGACGAAGATGATCGAGGGACACTCGGCAACTGCTCACGAGCGTAAAGGAAACCCGGATTTTCTCGATGTCGTCATGGCTAACCGAGATAACTCCGGGGACGAGAAGCTTAGTTTGACCAACATTAAGGCTCTTCTCTTGGTATATACATGTCTAAGTGAATCGAACAAAATTTATCATGTCGATCCCTGGCTTCTTCATCAACTTGTGACGTTGATAAGTACTGATCTCGTTATCTCCTTTTTCTAGAATTTGTTCACTGCGGGCACTGATACTTCGTCGAGCATAATCGAGTGGTCGCTGGCCGAGATGTTGAAGAACCCCAGCATCCTCAAGCGAGCCCACGAAGAGATGGACCGAGTCATCGGGCGGCACCGACGCCTTGAGGAGTCCGACCTCCCGAAGCTCCCGTACTTGCAGGCCATATGCAAGGAGAGCTTCCGAAAACATCCATCGACACCGCTAAACCTACCGAGGGTCTCGACCGAGGCGTGCCAAGTGAACGGCTACTACATCCCCAAGAACACAAGGCTGAGCGTGAACATATGGGCGATCGGGCGGGACCCGGACGTTTGGGAGAACCCTCTGGACTTCACCCCGGAGCGGTTCCTGAGCGGGAGGAACGCAAGGATGGACCCCCGCGGGAACGACTTCGAGCTTATCCCGTTCGGGGCGGGGCGGAGGATCTGCGCCGGGACGAGGATGGGGATCATGCTGGTCGAGTACATACTGGGGACGTTGGTTCACTCGTTCGACTGGAAGCTGCCGGACGGCGAGGATGAGCTGAACATGGACGAGGCGTTTGGCCTGGCGTTGCAAAAGGCCGTGCCCTTGTCGGCCGTGGTCACCCCACGCCTCTCGGTTAGCACATACGCATCTTAGAGCTTCACGCAAAAAGCGCTCCCACTACGAGAATCCGACATTGTCGTCGTACTTGGAGAACTTACTAGATTCGTGATGGGGACTTCGCTAGATGGGGCCTTCGCTCCTCTTTCGGTGTATTTTCTTTGTTTATGTATTTGAATAATCGAGTGTTGTCGTGTGATTGTGACAACATGAATTTAGTTTCATATAATATCCACGCGTGGATCACTAGCAATAATAAAAGTGGCGTTGCCATTATTTATTAATCTCGTAACATATAATTTAGATTACTTTTTTTTTGGCTCTTTAGAGATAATGGTTTAGTTGAAATTAGTAGGGTCACTTTGCTAATGCGATGGATGACCCACCTCCTTTTTCTGCTCGCTTCTCTCGCGGGAGGGAACCGTCGCGTGATAAAGGACGGTCACTTGTCTTGTCTGGCGAGCTTTGTAACTTATCAGAAGTAAGAAACCTACACGGGCCCAATTACTTGCGGTGCTTGACGTGTGAGGAGCAATGTTTTGCTTCCCCTATCTTAGTTTCATCCACAGAGAATACATTAATCCAATTAAGGGAAAATCCACATATATAAATTTCCTTTTATTATTTCTATTTTCTTTCTCTTTCTCTTTTTCTTCCCCTGCGTCTTCTTCCTCCCGAAGTGTTCTCCCTCCCTGCATCTTCACCCAAAGCCACCTTCCACCTCCAACGATCTTGGCCGGAGATCAGTCTGTCAGTGAGCCACCATCCTTCGCTGGTTCTCCACTCTGATCGCCATTGAGTCGCCGCTGCCGCTGTTGCCGAGTCACTGGCAGAGGACCACATCACTCAGTTGAGCACTAGAGATGTCAATATGGGCTGAAAACCCAATCTAAACCCATATTCAATTAGATGAGTCACATAAGGGTTGATTAAGTTATAATAATTTATTGTCAATGAGTTTGAATTGTAAGCATAAATATGTATAAATTATAAATGGATTTAAAAACAAACCCATTTACAATCCATATAACTTATAAATGTCATTACTTGAGGTAACTCATTAATAAGATATAATTATGTTGAGTAGTTTTTGTTATTTTTAATTTTTTTTTATTTCATTTTATTTTTCTCTTTCTATTTTTCTTTTACTTTTTCCCCTACAAAGTCCGATAGCTCACCTTATTGGTAGTGGGTGAGGTTTGTGGCCCTCACCCAGTCACCCAACAACATTGGTGAGCCTTGAGCTTGTCAGCCTTGGTGCAGGTGAGGCTCGACCCTTCCAGATCTAGCGAGACTCGTGGTCGAGGCTCAGCTCACCAAATAGTTGTTGATTGTTGTCATGGCTAGCTATTGAGTGAAGAAGAAGGAAAAAGAAACAAAGAAAATAAAATAAAAAGAATTAAAATTTTATTTTTTCAAAAAAAAATAAAAGGAGTGAATGGAAGAAAATTAAAATCAAATTTTCATATAAAATGGTAGAATTTTCTTTCTAATTCATTTTTATGTTTCAACCAAATAGTGAAAAGTATTATCATTTTCCAGAAATATTATTATTTTCGTGAAATAAATGAAGCCATAATTAAAAAATATATATAATAATTATCCATTATATTTGTAATTATATGAAAGTCTTTTAATAATATATATGTTTAAAAAAAATCATGAGAAACAAAATTTTCTAAATTTGAATAAATATGAAAGTATTTCAGCAATACGGATCAGGTCGAATATGTGTTGAGTATGGATCAATGAATTTACATTATGAATAAATTAATCATAAACGAGTTAATGGTCAATTTGGATTAGACTATTTATGATCCGGTCTGACCCAACCCATCCATTCCAACACAACAAGAAAAAGGGCAAGGCCAAGCCATGGGTGGTCCCCAAACAACGTCAAGCTCGAAATCACAGCAAAATGGTAAGATGAACGACACACGGGAACGTCGTTTCAGCCCTGAACAAAGAGCATGAACGCGGATCTAACTTAAACGTTTCATCGAGTAGTTGGGGCTGGGGCAAAACTGGCTAAAACGAAAGAAACACGAACTGGCTGACGCTCAAACTCGTGCTGAGACTCATGAAAACATACAAAAACACAGGGACAAGACACAAGGACGATGTGAGCTGGAGTTCACATGAGCCGGACGGCCCCGAGCTCCGGCCCGGCATGCCCAAAACAGGGCAAGAACAGAGTTGGGACTGACCTCCTCAGCTTGAGGACGTCATCGGGAGAGGTCGTTGGACGGGTTCGCGCGCGGCTGAGATGTCGGCCGAGGCTCGCTCGTTCTCGGTCTCTCTACTCGCCCTCTCGGCTTCAGATTTCTCTCCGAAGAACCCCTGGCTCCACATCTCCGAACAGGGTACATCCAAAACGAGAACACCCCCTCACTCGAACGAATTCTAGAAGGTCTTGGATTGGCTCACCTCACCCCCGTTCACTCCCTGTCATGCCCGCTCATATGAAACTGACCTAATATTTTCTCCTCTCCTTGTGTCATTCGGTCGACTTCTTCTCGTCAGGGTCATTCCCTTTACAGCCGTGAGCGTACGCAAGGGAGAGAGAACAAAGGGGCCAGGCTTTCTCTTATTTATTCACTAGGGCTCAGGTCATGGGTTCAAAGAGAAAAGGAAAATTGGGCCTAAAGAGCTCCTTCAAGAGAAATGGGTTGGATAGGCCGAAATTTTTGCTAAAAGAATGGGCTAGACAAAACCGACCCGCTCGATTTTTATTACACTTTTTGTCATTTTTTATTAACACCATACGGATGCCAATTTCTAAATCTTAAATTCATCAATTTAATCATAAAATTTTTAATGATTTATCAATGTAATTTTCCAAACAATTCTGTCCAATAATTGTTCATATGGACGCCAAGCCTCTTAGGTGGCACAACAAACGCTAATATAGATGATTTTTCGCATTTTTTTTTATATAAAATTTTGCTTTTTTCAATTTCTTTCCTTTTTTTTTTAATGTTTTCTTCTTCCTTTACCGATCACCATGGCCAACAAGGTTGTCCTCATTATATTTGGCGGAGTCTAGTGAGCTTCAATAGAGGTTGATGCTCACCTGTTGCTAGTTGCCAGCCATTGCCACGACTCAACGGATAGTGAAAGAAGGAAAAAGAAGAAGAAGAAGAAGAGAAACAAAAGAAGGAAAAGAAACAAGAGAAAAAAATTAGAAAAATTTAAAAAAATGCAAACAAATCATTCATGTCATTGGCCACAACACGTAGAACAATCACCGTTCAAGGCAGTGATTGCTAATCAAATTTGACGAAACTGACTACATTAACAAATTGTCAAAAAGGTTTAGGATTAGATTAACCAAATTAAAAAGTTTATCATCAAATTTGCATCCATACAATAAGTTATAAACTTTTTAGGTTATCTCTCCTTCAATGAGATTAATCACGGTCTAAATCAACATTTAGGCAGTTAAAAGTTGTTAAAATGACAAGTATAGACATTGCGAATAAAATCCAAGTGAAGACCTAGAAAAAAAAAAAAATCTCGAGAACGCGACGTCCAATTCACAAGAATATGATGAACCGTTCATGTCCGCGGGAACACAAGTTTTTATTCGAGACATATGCCATGTAAAAAATCATTGCACGAACAAGATTGAAGTGCCAATATAAAAAAGAAAAAGAAAAAAGAAAAGGAAAAGCCTCATCATAGATAAGAGTTTTCATTCCATGATGATTGGTGTTGGTAAGTATTACATAATACTATATATATGTTGATGCTCGAATATTCTTTCGATCATAAATTTTTTACACCATCCGCGTACCAAATGAAAATCCTAAAAATCTTATTAAATGTATATTGTATAAAATTTTTACATCATCTGCATGCCAAATAGAAATCCTAAGTATCTCATTAAATGTATCGTGACCGCGGGCGTTAGTGCGTCGACTCATAATAAAGATTGGATATTCATGCGACTGATTGACATGCATAGCTAACAAGCCTTTGTCGTTTCTTAACCTTTCCTTTGAAGACCTTTCTGTTCCTTTTCTTCTTTTTTATCTGTTTTAGATTCTAGCGAGGACAAGAAATCCACGCAAACAGAGAAAGATAATGTTGTTAAGCACGTAATGGCAGGGGCAGGTGACTTTGCCATCGCCAGATGATTCCGGATGAGGATTGGGGGACGCATATTCAAACCCTTCAAGTTACCATCATGTGTCGCTGTATTGAATAATTGAAGGCGAAGATTAATCACCGATTTGACTTGACCTTGGCTTCCTGGCTCCCTAGCCTGCCAGATTGAAGTTGTTTACATTTCAATTCGCGGTCCAAATATTTAATTACCCGAAGGGCGAAATTGAGATTTTCACTACAGGATTTATGCGAATAATTTACTTTCGAAAACATCATTATGTGATAAGTATATGTACCTAATGGCCAACTCGATCACGAACGTTAGCTAATCAACCCGCCACTTCTTTATTTGTTCGCTGATTTTAATCACAATCCGGTACACCTACGACAAACACATAGTAAAGTTCTAAATTGGTAAATCCGTTAATTATTACATATCATCAGACTTAACAATTTCATGATAAAATTTAACAAAAACTAACAAAAGATAAATTTGAGACAAGTTGAGATTTTTAGTGATCAAAAAATTAATTTTCGATAAATTTGTCACATGTGCACTAATTTAATTTTTTTTGTGGTATTAACCTAATGTATAAATATATATATCTGTATGTGAAGGAGTAAATTTTAGATAAATTTCAATAAATGGAAGTGTGTTTGGCACGAATGTTTACGATGATATTGCACACTCTATTCAACGGAGGAATAGAGATGGATGAGATTTTTGTTGAGGTTGTCCCACATTGGTTGTGGAAGGGGTAAGTGATCCGTAACCCGTTTAGAAGTGTGAGGGAAAATCTCAGCTAGTTTTAAGGGTGAGAGATGCTGATGTTGTCTTGAATTCCACAACATTTGATCGATTGGAAATTCGAAGTTAAAAAGTCTATCGGGAAATCTAGGAAGGCTTGAAGATTGCAGGCTATTTGTTTCCAAATATATTTCCTAGATTTGGACCTATCTATAAGAGATTTTCATGGGAAATAGTCCTGATTGAATGTAATTGGGATGTATCATGATATCTCTAATATATAGGGGATAATCACTAAAGATTTATCGGTTAGTTTCAAATCCGATAATATCTTTATGGTAGAATTCCTTTCCTACTAGGTTTAGGAAAGTGGGGATTTAAAGATCTATTTATATCAAAGCATTGCACTTGTACTCAATCAATTGAGGTGCTCAAATAAGAAATCGTCTCTCTCTCCCGTGGACGTAGGCGGATCTTTTCGCCGAACCACGTAAATCTCCGTGTTCTTGATTATTCTTGTTTACTTTTCTCATCTAGTTAGGGTGTTCTTCCGCACAACAAAACTCAACATAGTATCAGAGCCTAGATTTACCAACAAGTCTGGACACAAGAGAGTTACGGATTGTTGTGACTCTGATTTAAGAGAAGATTATGGAAGAGGCATATAATCAGTTTTTAAGTGTGAGGGAAAATCACCCTTCTTAAACTAATTTTTTTAGTGAAGGGGGGCCAACACCACCCAATACTTCTGAAAATGAAATTATTTACGGACGTATGCATTCGTATCCGAGGAGGACGATGGATGACACTTACAGCGTCTCTCTCCCTCCTCTCATTTCGAGTGGGGGAGTAGGTTATCATAACGTTGCCAAGTGCTGGCATCATACATTATCTACACTCTGCTCCGTAAAAAGTTTTATTTTTCATGTCATATCACGTGACGGGGACCATATCTTTTATGCATCGATATGATCCCATGATCCCATAATTCTTCACGGAGAATGGTAGATGTCGAGGAGCTCAAGGAGAAAAGAAAGCACTGCTGTCCTCCAAAACACTCTCTGCAAAGACAGTGGTTTGGTGGGAAATCTCGTGCCCCGTTGCATTCGAGCTACCCAGATTGTACATGCGTTTTCATCGGTCTATATAACATGCAGCATGCAACAGAGGAAGAAGCGCCCGCGCTCTTCACTAAATATTGTATCGTATCCCAGCACTTGCAGCGCGTAGATGGCGATTCTCGCCGACAAAGTCCTGCTCCGAGAGATCGCCTCCGCGGCTCTCCTCTTCCTCATCACCCGATTCTTTGTCAGCTCTCTGCTGCTTCGCTTGAACTCCTTTAAGCTCCCGCCTGGGCCGAAAGGGTGGCCGGTCATCGGCGCCATCCCTCTCTTGGGGAACATGCCCCATGTAGCGCTGGCCAAAATGGCCAAGAAGTATGGGCCGGTGATGTACCTGAAAATGGGCACGTGCGGCATGGTTGTGGCGTCGACCCCTGACGCCGCCCGGGCTTTCTTGAAAACCCTAGACATCAACTTCTCCAATAGGCCCCCGAATGCGGGCGCGACCCACTTGGCCTATGACGCGCAGGACATGGTCTTCGCTGACTATGGCCCGAGGTGGAAGTTACTTAGGAAGCTGAGTAATTTGCACATGCTCGGAGGGAAGGCTCTCGAGGACTGGGCTCGCGTCCGAACGACCGAGCTAGGGTATATGCTTCAAGCCATGTGCGAGTGCAGCAAGCGAGGCGAGCCGGTGGTGGTGCCGGAGATGTTGACCTATGCCATGGCGAACATGATAGGGCAAGTCATTTTGAGCCGAAGGGTGTTCGTGACGAAGGGCTCCGAGTCTAACGAATTCAAGGACATGGTGGTAGAGCTGATGACAAGCGCAGGTATAGCATTCGAAAGACATTTGAAACAAAAACACAAATACGCTTAGCTATCATGCGAGTCGTCAATTGCTCGAATCTAAGGCACGCTCACGAAGGTTACCCTAATTCTCTTACTTGATGTAGGATTCTTTAACATCGGCGACTTCATCCCGTCAATTGCGTGGATGGACCTACAAGGGATCGAAGGCGGAATGAAGCGCTTGCACAAGAAATTCGACGGGCTGTTGAGAAAGATGATCGAGCAACACTCGGCAACTGCTCACGAGCGTAAAGGAAACCCGGATTTTCTCGATGTCGTCATGGCTAACCGAGATAACTCCGGGGACGAGAAGCTTAGTTTGACCAACATTAAGGCTCTTCTCTTGGTATATACATCTTTAAGCGAATCGAAAAAAATCTATCATGTTGATTCTTGGCTTCTTCATCAACTTGTGACGTTGATAAGTACTGATCTCGTTATCTCTTTTTTCTAGAATTTGTTCACTGCGGGCACTGATACTTCATCGAGCATAATCGAGTGGTCGCTGGCCGAGATGTTGAAGAACCCCAGCATCCTCAAGCGAGCCCACGAAGAGATGGACCGAGTCATCGGGCGGCACCGACGCCTTGAGGAATCTGACCTCCCGAAGCTCCCGTACTTGCAGGCCATATGCAAGGAGAGCTTCCGAAAACATCCATCGACACCGCTAAACCTACCGAGGGTCTCGACCGAGGCGTGCCAAGTGAACGGCTACTACATCCCCAAGAACACGAGGCTGAGCGTGAACATATGGGCGATCGGGCGGGACCCGGACGTGTGGGAGAATCCTCTGGACTTCACCCCAGAGCGGTTCTTGAGTGGGAGGAACGCGAAGATCGACCCGCGCGGGAACGACTTTGAGCTGATCCCGTTCGGGGCAGGGAGGAGGATCTGCGCCGGGACGAGGATGGGGATCGTGCTGGTCGAGTACATACTGGGGACTTTGGTCCACTCGTTCGACTGGAAGCTGCCGGACGGCGTGGAGGAGCTGAACATGGACGAGGCGTTCGGCCTGGCGTTGCAAAAGGCCGTGCCCCTCTCGGCCGTCGTCACCCCACGGCTCTCCGTTAGCGCGTACGCACCTTAAAGCTTCCCGCAAAAAGCTTTTCCACTACGAGAATCCGACATTATCATGATGCTCGGAGTTTTATTAGACCAGTGATGGGTGATTCCCCAGATGGGGCCTATGGCGAATGCGACCTAACTCCCTCCTCTTTCGGTGTATTCTCTTTTCTGTGTTTTCGAATAATCCAGTCTTTGTGTGATTGTAATAATATGAACTTAGTGTTATATAATATACGTGTGTGCTTTGCTTTGATTATATATAACTTTGATGATAAGTTATATACATACATATATGTGCGCGGATGTTGTTATAATGAAAGACCTCTAGCAATGCTAAAAGTGATAGTAGCAATTGTTTACTACATACCCGTAACATATAATTTTAATTACTTTTTTTGGCTCTTTAGACAACATGACAATGGTTTTAGTTGAAAGTTGTGGGACCCCGGAGAAATCCTGCGATGTCAAATCGACACCACCCAAGAAAGAAGAAACCGACACCACCCAATTACTTGCTTTACCTTACGCGTGAAGGCCAAGTTTTGCTTCCTACTACGAGATGTATCAAACGTGGGTTGAATCGAATTTAGTTAGGTTATAAATGATCTTATCTGAATTAACTTATTAATTTATTTATGATCCATTTATTCATGATATAAATCTATTTATCCATACTCGACTAAATCAATACCCAACCCAACATATATTACTAAAATATTTCCATATTAAGCCTAATGTGGGAAAATTTATAAGAGTGCGGAGAGAGAGAGAGAGATATGAGATAGTCAAGGTCGTTAAATCTAAATAACTTTTAAACCCAATTATAATTAGACCACTTAATATTTATATTATATTTAAATCCATTTATAATCCATTTACTCAATGTAAACGACCCATATAATAACTTTGTCTATTATATATGAGTTAATAAATGGGTTTATAATTCATTTTAACATGTCTGTCTATAGATTAACTTCAACTAAAAAGAATACATCAACCAATTAGTGAGAGGAATAATCATCAAAAACCATAAGTTTATTATATGCGTGCTAATTCAGTCTTAAATTTTTTAATTTTGTTAATTTAGTTAAAAATCATTTGACGATTTGCCAATGTAGTTTTTTTGGTCAATTTTGGTCAATAATCATTAATGTGGATGCCAAGCCTCTTACGTGGCATGGCGGGCGCTAGCGTGGATAAATTTTTTTGTTTTTTATTAAAAATTATTAATTTTTTTTCTTTTCTTTTCTCTTTTATTTTTTTTCTTCTTCTTTTGCCGATCACCATTGCTACTAAGAATCGACCTTGCTAGATCTAGTGGGGTCTAGTGAGCCTCAATAGAGGTCGGCCCTCACCTGTGGCCAATCACTAGCCATTACCAAGACTCGACAACTAGCGGAGGAAGAAGAGAAAAAAAAAAAAGAGTAAAGAAGACAAAATTTAGAAAAATTGTTTGGAGAAAATGAACTGTTATTACCTACCTATCCATCAAAATAAGAGATTATCCTAATCCTTTTCCACAAAAAAGAGTTCCTTAGCTATTTAAAGTGCCCTTCACAAAAAAGGCAACACGCACATGCATGGTTTTAAAAATTTAAACCGTTCGATATATCCACACTTAAAAGTGAAACAAAAGGAAAATTCAGTGTAAAACTATCTTGAATTGACAATGTCAAAAGTAATTACGCAAATTTACTTCCATGATTAGAAATTTTCACGCAACAAACTAAACAAACTCGATGCACTACAAGTTAACCACATCCAAGTTTGTGCATCACGTAGGTCCGACATGCAATGTCAATGACTAGATACCCCATCTAGTCATGAAAGTAATTTTGGCTATGAAATTTTAATTTGTTAATGTGGTTATTGTAACTTAATGTGCATATTGTCATTGAACTTTTAATCCGTTCAACGTGGTTCTTGAACTTTTGATATTCATTCAATTCAATTATCAAATTATATGAAAATGTCAAATACCATTCTTTTATTTTTTTTTTCAAGTTCAATAATAATATTGAACAATTTCATATAGTTTAAGGATTAAATTGAATATACACTAAAATTTTATAGATAATATTGAATAAATTAAAGATTTAAGAAAACATTGCACATTAGACTGAAATTTAAATATCACATTATTTATTAATCAAAGTTTATTAATTATTTATGTAATTTTTTGTTATATAAAAGATCGGGAGAAAAACTTGAATATGACCAAAATATCAGTGTATCCATCAAGGAAACTCACTCGAGCGATCAAGTCTAATCGTGATACGACAGAAGCGATGCCGTCTGGGCCAACTTTTGCTAGTTTGAAGTTGGGGCGGCTTCTCCCACCTTCCACTTGAAGAGTGAGTGGGTGGCTTTCACGGCTATTATTTTATTTCCTTCTCCATTCTTCTATCGAATTAAACCAAAGTCAACGAAAAGATCCCATAAGCTCATCCTAATCCTAAAGCATTTCCTGATTATTCTTATACATTGAACGACTCAATGTTAACGTGTCCCATAATAATAATAATAATAATAATAATAAGAGTATCTTGTAAACTATCATGTCAAGATATATCTTGGGAATGAATTACATAAAATTATAAAACTTCATTTATAAAATTGACATAGCAACTAGCAAGTACCAAAAACGGCCGAAAATATATGACCCGGTTGATTAAAGAAGTTGTGATATTGTTACACATTTAAAATAGTAAAGAAAACTAGAGCACGTATCAATTGAAAGAAGACAAAGGTAAGCATCAAGATCGTGTATCCCCTCATTGCATCGACACCAGGTCTATGTATGAATTTTCCATCGAAGAGTCGGCATCGTCTCACATCAATATGCTTAAAATTCAAAATCTGCCTGCCGATAGAATTGGGTTACAACTCAATGATAGGACAAGGTGCACCATAGGAAACTATATATTTTTCTCTGGCGCGTTCATAGGCGGAAAAAAAAGAAGAAGAGTAATTTACGATACCCAAGAAATCCTGAAGGTAACGAAGGGTCTTGAACCCTCGTGTCAAAACTCGAACCCGGATCATATCTGCTCCAATAAAAACGAAATGGACATCTCGTACGCGGCAAGCAACAATACTAAATCAATAAAGGACAAACATCCAACCTATTTCCCGACACGTGTAAACCCGATAGCCTGGATGGCTTACACGCCGTGAACGCCCGTCCTCCTCGAATTATAAACATAATGGGGTCGAGCTCAAATGAATTGGGAGCAAGCCACGGTACCAGCCTATCGAATTATATATAAATCCTCTCGATGCGCTGCGACAACGACAGACGGCCCCCAAGGAGTCAGCACAAGCTCGCTGAATTCGAGCTGGCCTTTTGTCGGACATCGGTGGAATCACGACCACGGCAGACGGATTCGGGGGGCACATGATGTCCTGAATATCTGCTCGCCAGCATTCAAAATGGAGAAATAGGGTCACGAGGAAGACGACTGGCTAAATCCTCCTCCTTGCTAATGGTAGTGCGCATCTGCGGAACCAAAATTGACTTGCCTGCGCACCAAGGTGATAATTTATTAATTGAAAGGCCACTGTGTATATTGTTGATAATATGAATGCTAATGTACGTATCATGCTATCCGTGTTAAGGTCATGGTTGCTACCCTACGATGTGAAGAAATTGCCCACAAAAAATATTCCAATTTTACTGAAAATGAGATATCAATCTGGTTATTACTGGATATTAAATTTGCTTGTCTGTTTCGCCATTTTGAAATGCAAGCGGATGCATTTTATCTTGCACATATTAAGATCGTGCAAATCTTCTGAACACATTAGGATTGGCGTTCGATTGAAGAGGCTATGCAGTCGGGATTAGTTCCTGGTTTTGGTTAGAAAGTCTGTTCAATTCTTGAGGCTTGTTTATCAGGGTAAAATAAGTAATTTTATCTGATGAATTACCCATGGTGGTGTAGCTGCTGGATTTTATGTTTATTATATAATGCAAGTACATTAAGGTTGTCCAGCGCAATCGGCTTCATGGTCTTACTTCTAAGAATGTTGTTTCTTTAAGTTTTTCCTGGCTTACGTGAAGCGGGGGCAGTAGGAGCATTTTCTTTTCTTTTCTTGGAACAGGTGCATTTTTTAAAGAGCAAACGCTGAGGAAACCTTGGTTATTTTGACGTTTATATTGTTTTAGGTTGTACAAGTTTGCCTCTATAATATATCTACCATGTGGTGTTGAGGTCTAGCCTGAGTAGATGAGATAGAGTTGTTGAGGTCCAGCCTATGCAGATGAGATATAGCTATTCTGTTCAAGTGATCACTCCAGTATGGAAATAGCCCCCTTCATTCACAATCTGAGTATTATTGCATCTGGTTGTTCAATGGTTTCCTTCGAGCAATCCACTTCACGTTTGATTGATTTGTTTTCCTGGTAGTATAAGAGTAATGGCTAGTTCTAGTGTAACAGTTCCCTTGCTGATGGCTAGCTTAGTTTGGCCATAGCTAAGGATCCTGTTCTGTTTGCGATGTTTCTGAGTATTATTTTAACTGGTTGTTCAATGGTTGCTTTCGAGCACATGCAACAAGCCCATTGGACGGCTCGTGTCCTTGGGAGTGGGATTACAACTTTCCATCGTACTTTCGCAATCTTAGGAGGCACATGACAAAATTTATAGAACATAAATCAATTTATATTCCCCGGATGAGTTTCTCAGTAGAGAAATGCATTTGATCATGACTCAAAATTTATGTTTCTGAAATAGAAATTCGTTTAACAACAGAATAAAATTTCTATTTCTGCGAGGGTGGTGACCAATGACTGACAGCCAGTGTTCAGCATACGGCAGTGGGTGGGCGGGCGGCACCCGATGTCTGGTGACTAGCAACGGCTGGCCAACATCCGGCTACCAACGGTGGGCAATCGTACGTCCGAGCACGGGCAGTAGGCGTTTGGCGATGGGTGGCGAGTGATCGATGGTAGGCATCCGGCGATCGACAGCTGGTGTTTGGCAACCAGTGGCCATTGGTCAGCGACCGACGGCCAACAACGAGCTTATAGCATCCCATAGGCGGTGGGTGAGTGGTGTGCAATAACGAAAGTGAACGATGAAAAAAGTTTTCATTTCTTATTTTTGTACAAAAGTTTATAGATTTGTATGCAACAATGGCATCTTTGTACACGACAATGGCACCCACACCGATGCCTTAGAAAGAGTAGGAACCATAACCTACAAACCTCAACCACATATCCAAGAAGCTCATAGCTACAAGTTATTTCTTGATTGTACACAACAATGGCACCTTCACCTGTGCCTCAGAAGGAGTAGGAACTATAACCTACAATCCTCAATCACATCTCCAGGAAGCTTGTATTTATAAGTCATTTCTTAGTTGCGACGGATTTGTTCAATACAATAACAGAGAACTCTAGAGAGTCTTATGCCAAGAGAATCAAACCACTCCTAAAGAAGTATGGAATTATTTTAACACCCGTCCCATGAGACCACTATAGACTTACACCTGCAGCCAGAAAAGCATTAGAGGAATTCGATCGAGCACAAAATCAGGTAAAAATACATATGTCACAAGAGCAAGAAATGGAAGACATGGACGATCTTGCACAGTCCTTTCAAGAATCCTATGCCCAATTGAGGCTTCTCTCTCAAGACCCCTATAATCAAGGACCCTTGTTCTTATCCCTTGGAATAGACCCCAACACAGTTTCCCATCATGCTCAAACATCGACTTAGCCCCAGCCAATCATGCTTGAAAGAATGGACCAACACGGTGTTCCAAGATCCTCCAAGGCTCATGAAGAATCCTCCTCAAGTGGTCTAGATATGTGGAATGCCCTGATATCGCAAAGAAAATTCATCCATGGCACTTACGGTCCTCTTGCTCCTAACATTCAACTTGAAGATCTTGAGCAAAGACACATGGAAGAGCAGATAGCATGGCATAACTATGATGATTCAGACTATGAATACAATTATTGGGATGAAAGATAGGCATGTAGCAAATTTATTGTAGCACAGGTCATTGTAGCAGTAGGCTTGAAAAATCACTGTTCATAATCACTATTCATATCATCTTTAATAATTCCTGACCAGGATTCCTAGAGCCTGTGTGTTTTTAAAGACATGTGAGTGTGGTATTTGTTTTATGTAACATCTTCGTGCCTATAAAAGGTAAGGAGGGTATAATGTTTTGGGTAGAGTCTTTTAAGTAAAGTGTGAGCTTGTCAAAATTCTCTTCATGTCTTTCTAAACACTTCTTTTTCTCCAGTCTGGTGGATCTTCTGAGCAATGCAGCTCGACTAGTTAGAAATGTTACTATCCTGACATTTTTAGGAATCTCTACACTCTAAACTAAATTTCTGGATAATTCGTAGTTACAAGATAGTTTCTGGAAGGCTTGAACAAGATGTTCGCCTAGTATGGGATATTTGCTATGTATCTACCACAACTAACCTGGTTTTTCTTGATTTTAAGTATTAACACCTAAATTTTGACGACCGAATCATTTATTAATTGTATAGAAAATTAGGGATTAATTTTTAACCCCTAAACAAAATATTAGAATTAAATAGCATAGCATGTAGTTTTAGGAGCATTTTTTTTTTATTGCATTTGCATTGGACCGACGACGGATGGATTTAAATTGATGGTTCTGAGCTTTAATTGATTAAGTTGGACTAAGTCCACGGAGAGAGAGAATTGCTCAAAACCCGTTATTCTCTGAAGACCGAAAATTGACTTACGAGAAATGACGATTTGATATTTTTAGAAATAATTCATATTATTCTTCCAATATTCGAAAAATCTTTTATATATATTCATGCGATATATTTCACAGCAGATTAGAAGATTTCGAAATAATAAGAGTAATATCACGCACGGAAACATATTTGATATCCTTATCATATATTTGGTCAGCACAAGGGCAAGAAATTACCTATTCTCTGACCAATCCGTGAAGAAAGAATTTTGAGGGTTGTACCCTAGATTGTCAGTGAACGTGAACGGAACAGGAAGTAAACATTATTTCGTGGTACTTTGGTGCCCACTTCTATTGCGTTTAGAAAGAAAAGGGACGATCTTTTCTTACTAGTTTTGTGGTGCCAAAATAGGAAAGAGAGAAGAGACGATATTTTCTTGCTAGTTCTCTGGTGCAAGAGGGGCACCATAAAAACACGAGCAGACAAAAAGGGGAGGTTAGATTCTCGTCTCTATATCAATAGGGTAACTAAAGGGTACCTTTTTCTTTCTTCTCAGAACACTTGCAGAAAGGAAAAGATCTGTGGTGCAAGAGAGGCACCATAAAAGCACAAGAAGATAGAAAAAGGGAGGTTAGATTCTCTTGTCTCTTTATCGATAGGTTAACTAGGCTGTGCATGACAATGCTTCTTGGTTATTTCTGAAGAGAAAGAGTTTTTTTTTTTTTTTTCAGAAATAGTTTTTTTTTTCTATTTCTATTCCGGGAAACAATTTCTGAGTAAAAGAACGCGTTTGGTAATTATGCAAAATTTATACACTTGGAATAGAAAAAGAATATAAATGCGTTTGGTAACGTAATAGTTTTTTTTTTTTTGTATTTATTCGTTTTTTATTCTTGCTCACTGATCGCTGACTGCCAACCGCCGCCCGCCACCGCCCGCCGCTGCACGACCACCGGCCGCCGACTATCACCGCCGATCGCCGCCGACGACTGCCGCCGCCGCACAGCCCATCGGCGGCGGGCAACGGCGGGTGGCGGTGATGAGCGGCCGTAGGAGGTGGCAGCCAATGGACTGTGTGGCGACGGTTGGCGGTGACGATCAGCGGCCGGTGGTCGTGCAGCGGCGGCGGGCGGCGTCGGTGGCCGGCGACGAGCGGCCGGCGGTCGACGGTCGGCGGTGGCTCCGGGCAGTTAGAGGTGGTCGCGGCAAGAGAGAGGAATAAAAGAAAAATAAAAAAGAAAATTGGCTTATTTTTAGAAATTATTCCCGGAAACAAGAAGCAACTTTTTTTCGTTTCTCGTTTCTCCTCCAAATCTATTCCCGAGCTAACTTTCTATTCCGGGGAATAGAAAAACAACTTGGCGTTACCAAACGAATTTCTGTTCTTTTTTTGTTCTAGGGAATAAAAGAACAGAAATTTAGAGGAATATAAACGTTACGATGCGCTGCCCTAAAGGGTGGCTTTTTTCTTTCTTCTCTGACCACTTGTAGAAAGGAAAAGACATGTGAGAGGGAGAGAGAGAGAGGGAGAGAGCGTGAGAGAGAAAGGAGGTCTTCTTCTTCGGTAGGTCTTGGAACGCCATTGTCGATACCGTTGACGCCCACCGCCCGCAGTTGCCCGTCTTCGAGCTCCTCCTCCTTCAACAAGCTTGCTATTCAATCGTCAACGACGCCATTTGCCTGCGTCGTACTGCCACCGTGATACCTGAGACGCAGCAAGCTGACCCCAACATCCTTGCTGTCTCCAAGCTTCACCAAGCTAAGAACTGCGATCCGTGCCAAGGTGTCCGTCATTGCCGATAGTGTAGACCGTGAGCCATTATCGAACATCACCACGAGCCATCGTTGGTCCCACAATCCGATGAGTTCAAATTTGGGAACGATATTATGAAATAGGTAAAGATATTATCCAAATTTAATTTGGTTATTTCCTTACTTAATTTGTTGATATTGTGATCAAATTCAAATCTTTGAATGATATATCTTATCCAAAGTTTCTAGAAAAACCTTTTATATTAGGAATTATTCTCTAATTTCACAACGTGCATAGATTTCATGTTTGAAATATGATTCGCAATCGCACAAAAAAATCGCTAATCAAATTTCACGCTCGAGATATGATTCGCGATTTCGCTAAAAAATTGCCAATCCGATTTCATGCGCGAGATACTATTCGTCAATTTAAAAATTAAGTAGACACGAATGATATCATACCTAATTTGCTGTTGTGTTATATTTTATGCCTTTGTTTGAATTGATTTTGTTTCCGTAAAAGAAAACCCAAAAAATAATAAATATATTCAAGTCGGATCGGATTCTCGCTAGAATATTGCCTGTTTTAGGATAGTTTGCATATTTAGATTATGCACTTTACTTATTATTCCGAATTTTTGAAATAAAAAATTCCAAAAACATTGATTTAGAATGTTAGATTTTCTTTTCATTAATTTGAATTGCATGTTCGATTATTAGACAATTTTAATTTCGAATTTTATAAAGAAGGAAAAGAAAACATAAATAATATCATGTGTGTCACCTAGAATTAGGTCATTTCTTGCATGTCATCTAATCATTGCATGATTAGGGTCATTTAAATGTGTGACATATTAGGATAGTTTCATCTAATATGTGCCCATCATTAGATTAGGTCATTTAATTAATGTCGCATGACATATAGTTTACATATTAGGTTTATTTAATTGTATGTCACATGTCATGTTAGCATAGACATATTTTTGCACATCATTGCATTGCATTGCATATAGATCAGGTTTCATTAAATAATAATAAAATCCTAAAAAAGATTGAGTGACTACATGCTAATTAGAAATCATATCTAGAACAACCAATGTGAATTCGGGCTAACATTGTAGATACTTTTGTTGCCACAAGGTAAGTCTTGCAATTTATTTATTATTTTATTGGGTGTTAAATTAGTGGATTGCGCACTCAAGGCACCAGTACTTACAAATTCAAGCCCTAAGTTTTGATATAAGTGTTAGATGGGTTTGGGTCTCTTTTGTCCCAAAAGTTAGCTCAAATGTAATTGCATTTTCAATCCCCATTACTTTTTGCATTTTTGATGATATTTAACAATCATATTAAATCTTCTTCTTTCTTTTTTATCCCCTGAAAGAGCTCAATACCCATTAATATAATTGTCTTTGTGCCGCACTGTGGCCAAAATAAAAAAAATGCAAAAATACAAAATGAAAAATTTGTTAATTTTTGGTCAAATCTTTGAATTTTCGAGAAATTGATTTGACAAAAGTGAAATTAAAGTTAAATGAAATCTTTTTGGGTAAAAAGTCAATTTTTGACTCAGGATTGACTTTTTGGTCATTGACTTTTGGTCAACATTTTTTCATATGTTAAGAAAGAAAGTTAAAATCAATTCAAGCTGCCTGAAAAATATTTTTTTCAAAATAAAAGAAAAAATGTACCAAAAGAGCATTAAAAAAATCTAATGTAATCAAGTCCCCAAACTCACAATCTCTAGTTCGCAAGAATAAAGTAATGTACCCACCAAAAATATATTAGTAACAACTCTTAATTAAAAAATCATTTGCATGTAAGTCACGAGTTGGTTTGAATTTGGGAGAGCCCGAACTAAATCTAGACTTAGTAGTCTATTAGCCAAACTTTAGGTGGTGTATCCGAGGCTAGATTGCAACACTAAGCACAAATTTCCTCATTGCAAGAAGTCAATGTGAAAAATTTTAAAACTATATTCGTCCAACTAAAAAGGATTGAATTAGTATTAATGTGAAAAATTTTAGGACTAAATTGATCTAGTTAAGAATGACTGAATTTGTATTAATTTAATAAGTTTATGACTTTTTTTGTTCTTTTCCCATCATAAATCTTAGCTAACCAACTTTGCACTTCTTTTTATGTCATTGCCTAATTTTAACCCTATCCATCTCTCAAAGATTCAAAGGTGCTTCGGATCACAGGGAGAACGGTAGATGAAGTTTTCCCCCTCGGGGAGACAATTTAAAATTGAGTTGAATTTTCTTTCAATCGTGATTTTCTTTATGCGATGATCGTGAGCGTATCAAATAAAAGCCCTACATGTGCTTTTGAATTTCGAAGAGCTCTCGACCATATTATTTCTACTTTTATAAAACTTAACTAGTTGCCGGAATAGTCATTGACAAGACCCGACCAAAAAAAAGAAAGATACAAGTTCTGTGTGAACTTTCATAAATGGAGATGCGTAGACTCAGGATTAGAGATGGATGGGCACCAGGTGCTGCACCATACAATTCATGAAAATCTCCACTCTGCTCCGTAAAATTTTACTTTTTCTGCCGTCATATCACGTGACCATGTCTTTTGCCAGCATAGACATCATTTGGTATCATGTGCCGCGATAAACCCATAATTCTCCGAGGAGAATGGTAGATATCGAAGAGCTCAAAGCGCAACCATTGGTGTCCCTTCAAAACCTTATCCGCAAAATCGGAGCGCCGGGGTTTGGTGAGAAATCTCGTGCCCGGCAGATGCGAGCTCCCGTGATCGTACTCTGCATTTTCACATCTCTATTTAACATGCAGCATGCAACAGAGGAAGAAGCGCCCGCGCTCTTCACTAAATATTGTATCGTATCCCAGCACTTGCAGCGCGTAGATGGCGATTCTCGCCGACAAAGTCCTGCTCCGAGAGATCGCCTCCGCGGCTCTCCTCTTCCTCATCACCCGATTCTTTGTCAGCTCTCTCCTGCTTCGCTTGAACTCCTTTAAGCTCCCGCCTGGGCCGAAAGGGTGGCCGGTCATCGGCGCCATCCCTCTCTTGGGGAACATGCCCCATGTAGCGCTGGCCAAAATGGCCAAGAAGTATGGGCCGGTGATGTACCTGAAAATGGGCACGTGCGGCATGGTCGTGGCGTCGACCCCTGACGCCGCCCGGGCTTTCTTGAAAACCCTAGACATCAACTTCTCCAATAGGCCCCCGAATGCGGGCGCGACCCACTTGGCCTATGACGCGCAGGACATGGTCTTCGCTGACTATGGCCCGAGGTGGAAGTTACTTAGGAAGTTGAGTAATTTGCACATGCTCGGAGGGAAGGCCCTCGAGGACTGGGCTCTCGTCCGAACGACCGAGCTAGGGTACATGCTTCAAGCCATGTGCGAGTGCAGCAAGCGAGGCGAGCCGGTGGTGGTGCCGGAGATGTTGACCTATGCCATGGCGAACATGATAGGGCAAGTCATTTTGAGCCGAAGGGTGTTCGTGAAGAAGGGTTCCGAGTCGAACGAATTCAAGGACATGGTGGTAGAGCTGATGACAAGCGCAGGTATAGCATTCAACGAACATTCGAGACAAAAACACGAATACGCTTAGCTATCACGCAAGCTGCTAATCCTCGAATCTATGACACACGAAGGTTACCTAATTTCCTCACTTGATGTAGGGTTCTTTAACATCGGTGACTTCATCCCATCAATTGCGTGGATGGACTTACAAGGGATTGAAGGCGGAATGAAGCGCTTGCACAAGAAGTTCGATGTGCTGTTGACGAAGATGATCGAGCAACACTCGGCAACTGCTCACGAGCGTAAAGGAAACCCAGATTTTCTCGACGTTGTCATGGCCAACCGAGATAACTCTGGGGGCGAGAAGCTTAGCTTGACCAACATTAAGGCTCTTCTCTTGGTATATACATGTGGATTGAACAAAATCTGTCATGATGATTTTTGGCTCGTTCATTAACTTGTGACGTTAATAGGTACTGATCTCGTTATCTCTTTTCCTAGAATTTGTTCACTGCAGGCACCGATACCTCATCGAGCATAATCGAGTGGTCGCTGGCCGAGATGTTGAAGAACCCCAGCATCCTCAAGCGAGCCCACGAAGAGATGGACCAAGTCATCGGGCGGCACCGTCGCCTTGAGGAATCTGACCTCCCGAAGCTCCCGTACTTGCAGGCCATATGCAAGGAGAGCTTCCGAAAACATCCATCGACACCGCTAAACCTACCGAGAGTCTCAACCGAGGCCTGCCAAGTGAACGGCTACTACATCCCCAAGAACACAAGACTGAGCGTGAACATATGGGCGATCGGGCGGGACCCAGACGTGTGGGAGAACCCTCTTGACTTCACCCCGGAGCGGTTCCTGAGCGGGAGGAAAGCGAAAATTGACCCGCGTGGGAATGACTTTGAGCTGATCCCTTTCGGGGCCGGGCGGAGGATCTGCGCCGGGACGAGGATGGGGATCGTGCTGGTCGAGTACATACTGGGGACGTTGGTCCACTCGTTCGACTGGAAGCTGCCGAACGGCATGGAGGAGCTGAACATGGACGAGGCGTTCGGCCTGGCGTTGCAAAAGGCCGTGCCTTTGTCGGCCGTCGTCACCCCACGGCTTTCCGTTAGCGCATATGTACCTTAAGGCTTTCCGCAAAAAGCTTTTCCACTACGAGAATGCGACGTTATTTTTGTACTGGGAGAACTCTTAAGCCTCGTGATGCGATGGGCCGCTAGATGGGGTCTATAACGAATGTGGTGTAACTCCTTGCTCCTCTCGTGTGTTTTCTTTATGTATTTGAATAATTCGGTGTTTTTATGTGATTGTGATAATATGAACTTAAGTGTTATATATACGTGTGTGCTTCTCTTTGATTATATTTATACATGTCGTAATGGAAGATCTCTAGCAATGTAAAAGGGGAAAAGTACTTAAAAAGTTCTAAACCTATTGTATTGATATTAATTAAGTTTTAAAAAGTATCAATTTAATCATAAATCTTTCAATTGGACTAATTTAGTCATAAACCTTTTTACGTTGATCTTGATTGGTCTATCCGGCCAATTTTATTTTGGGCTAGTACTAATGTAGATGTCAACTAATGGTGGGACGCTAACATAGCAATTTTTAAATAACTTTTTACTTTTTTGAATTTTTTATTGATTTTTTCTTTTCTTTTTTTCCTTTCACTTTTTTATTTTCCTTTTCTTTTCCTTCTTCTTCCTCCTTCTTGGACTTACCTTGCAATGGCCAATGAGGGCTTTACAGCCTTCGCCCTTGCCGGCCACTACGAGGAAAGTCCAAGGAGGATGAAGAAGGAAAAGAAAAGGAAAAAAAAAAATTAATAAAAAATTTGAAAAAAATTAAAAAATATTTAAAATTCCATTTAGCGTCCGGCCACCACCCTTTGTCTACGTCGGTCTTAACTGGCCAAAATTCGTAGGATAATCGAATTGGGACAAATATGAAAAAATTTATGACTAAATTGATCCAATTTCAAATTTTATGATTGAATTGATACTAATGTGAAAAGATTTAGAACTAAGTTGGTCAAATTGAAAAGTTTATAACTGAATTAGTATCAATACAATAGATTTAAGCCTTTTTTGGTACTTTTCCCATGTAAAAGAGAGCAGAGAGGATCTTGTGAGAGGGAGGAGGAGGAGGTCGCAATTAACAGGTGATGGGAGGGGGGGGAGGGGGAAGACAGGGAAAGAACCGGAGGCGGAGAGGAGGGAGGGGGAGGAGAAACAATGGGTGATGGGAGGGGTGGAAGAAACGAGGCGGGGGGGCTCGGGAGGTTGGGGTGGCATGGGGGTGAGGGGGGAGAGAGAAACAACATGTGATGGGAGGGCCAAGGGGTGGGGGGTGGCATGAGGGTGGGGGGTGGCATGAGGGGAGGGGGGAAGAGAGAAATGAGGGAAATGACAAGTGGATGGGGGAGACAAACGACAGAAAGCAATCAGAGGGGCAGCGTAGGGTGGGAGAGAAAATCCAAAGAAATGACAGGTCAGTGAGGGGAGAAAGGAGGAAAAGGACAGGTCATTGAGGGGAGAAAGGAGGAAAAGAAATTGAGAGGGGGTTGGGTTTGAGGTGGCGTGGGGGAGAGAGAAATGAGGGGGGGGGGGGGGGGGGGGGGAAATAAATTTTGGGGAATAAGGGTTTGGGAAAAAGAAGGAAGGAAAATAATTTTTGGACAGCGATATTATATTTGTTAACAAATAAATAAATTAGCTAAAAATAGTTTCCAAAAGCAAAAATACTAAAATTTAAATAATGATAAATTTTAATTATTATAGAAGATCATAGCTTTTTTTTAAATAAGTTGATTATAATATTTTGTTAGTCATTAGTTTTATCTATAATTTTTGTTAAAGTTAGAAATATGTTCCCAAATATGGGTACACATTAACTATTAATATGTATTTCAAATTTCCTATGAATAGATTTATTAATATTATTAGTGTAAATTCATTGTAAACTCTTTATTATTATTTATTTATTTGTGAATTTAAATAAAATTAAATAAAATAAAAAAAATTCATTTAATATATAACGTGTCCCAATGTGTCGAAATTCTCTATTTTTGAGAAATAACATGTCGTGTCGCGTCGTGTCGCTTGTTAGTGCTACTTAGCCAACCACTCCCAGGCCCCAAAGCCATGTACTTAACCGCCGCCCCCCCCCTCCTCTTGTTTGTTTCCTTTTGTTCGCTTGCCATATATGGTTAAATACAATTTGCTTACGAAAGCGGAAAGGCCACGTACTACTTCCCTCGATGCCTCCACGGGAGGGGACCGTCACGCGACGAAGGACCATGCTTCTATGGTTTTATCGAGGGAAACCAAGTCAAGGAAAAGATCCCATAAGCTCAACCTAATCCGAAAGCATTTCCTGATTAATCTTACATATCGAACGGCTCAATGTTAACGTGTCCCATCTTAATAATAGTGATGATGATAATATCTCGTAAGCTATCATGTCAAGAGGTATTTTACGAATAAATTACACGAAATAGTAAAAGTTGATTCACAAAATTGACATAGTAAACTTTTGGAACGGTCGAATATATGACCTGGTTGATTTAATAAGTTGTGATATTATTACGCATTTAAATTAGTAAAGAAAATTAGAGCATGTTCCGATTGAAAGAAGACAAAGGTAGGCATCAAGATCGTGTATCCCCTCATTACATTGAAGCCGAGTCCATGTATGAATTTTTCATCGAAGAGACGGCATTGTCTCACATTGATATGCTTAAAATTCAAATATGTCCGTCGATCGAATTAAATTTCAATATAGAGTTTCGTGGTATAATGAAATACCGAGATTGATAGATGAAGGTGCACTATAGTGACTCCTCTATATCTTTATCTTGCGCGTTCGTAAGCAAAGAAAAAAAAAAAGAGAACGAAATGGGAATCTGCCGAAAGTAACGAATGGTCTTGAGTCGTCGTATCAGAACTTGAACCCGGATTACTACATCTGCTTCAATAAAGAACGAAATGGGAATCTCGTACGCGGGAAGCAACGATACTAAATCAATAAAGGACAAACATCTTGCCTCTTTCCCGACCCGTGCAAGCACGAGTCGCCTGGATAGCTTCCACGCCGTGACCCTCACGGAGGCCCCGATCTCATCGATTTATATATGACGGGGTCGAGCTCAAGTGAGTCGGGAGCAAGCAACCGCTACTAGCCTATCGAATTATATATAAATCCTCTCGATGGGCTGCGACAACAAAAGAAGGTCCCCAAGGACAAGCCCCTCGTTAAATTGGGATCACGAGCAAGACGGCTGGCTAAAATCTCGCTCCTGCTAGTGTGTTTTTCTTGGTCTCGTGTTGCACCGCATCGCCACACCCTAACCAATCATGAGATACTAAGTACTATGAAATCAAGAAGAAGATGTACCATTTCAGGTTTCGGCTTTGTTGTGCAAACATTTGACGTTATATTTCATGAACACCTAAGAATCTCCCGACCACAGACATGAATCGGGTCATGGAGCAGCCATGTTTCTACTAAGACCATTTTGCGTTCGCGAGATTAAAAGGAAAAACGTACCAAACTCAACCGTACTTCAATATACCAAAGTTGATGGAACCGCTTTCTAAAGCTAGCTAGCACAAGCAACAGCCCGATTAGATGGCTCGTGTCTTCGGAACTGGGATGACAACTTTCTGCCATACTTTCGCAATCTTAAAGTCCACTCTAAGTTTGTCGCATGCTAGTGACACGGCCGACGGACGAGCATGACCAAGACCGTCCATGCTCGGCCGTGTCACGCACCAGGGCGTAGCTGGGAGCACCCTGATCGATCACCGTCCCGACAAGTCCCTGACCGATCCCTGATCGACCGACTAACCGATCCCCTGATCGGTCTGCACGATCCGTGCACGACCAGCGAGCAGCCTTGGTCGACCCGTGATCAGCCCCTGCACAAATCCGGAGTTGGTCACCCGCTCCGTGTCGCGGCTATGACACGCCCATGCTGATTCCCGATCCGTCCATGCTGCCCTTGATCTTGCTTCGACTTGTGCTCGCACCATGCCGTTCCCCATGCACGTAGCCATCGAGTGGCCCGCTGGTAGCCTTGTAATGATGATACGAATTCAAATGTAACCGTTGGATCGGAGGGACGATCAACGGCCGAGATGGATCCCAAACTTGTATAAAAGGGGTCCCTCCCCCTCATTCGAGCTCAGCTCATTCATAGTGAAATACACTCGCCCCTTGTGTAAACCGACCCTTGTGTTGTGTGAGTGAGTGAGTAGGCTGACTTGGGATCACCGATCCTAAGGCCGCACGGTGTTTGATCGTTCGTGTTCGACCGACCCGTGACAAGTGGTATCAGAGCAATCGTTCCTAGAACAATGGCCGATCCTCGTGCTGATGTTCCAGTCGTACAAGGTGACGATCGTGAGGATCGTGGGCGGCCAACTGAGAAGGTCACCCGGTCAAAGAAGAACTGTGCTGTCTCGTGTTCGAGAGACCCGAAAGGGGATCTGAAAAACCGAATGACGGTCCTAGAGGAGACCGTCACGGATGTCCAGGCAATGGTGGACGACCTGCACCAGACCGTTGATGGAGCGGAAGCCGGTAAGGAGGAGCTCTTGGCCGAAGTGCAAGAACTCCAAGCCGGCATGGGAGATCTCCGTGTCGAGGTGTTGGGATCCATCCCGCACGAGCTACAGCGACGGGACGAGACTTGGGAGGCCGCGTTGGTGGCCATGCGCACGGAGATGGCCGAGATGAAAGCCAAGCTCGTCGAGCTTGAAGCCGCATGCGTGAATGGGGTGATCACTGTGCAATCCCGTGCTGATGCACCCAAACCAAAAGAGTTCAAGGGCTCTCGGGTGGCGAAGGACGTGGACAACTTCCTGTGGTACATGAAACGATACTTCCAAACCATGGGAATGACTGACGACGTGATTCGGGTAAACACCGCAGCCATGTGTTTAGCTGATGATGCGCTGCTATGGTGGCGACGTCGGTCGGATGGTAGGATTGGCGATCCTATCACCACATGGGCTCGGTTCGTCGAGGAATTTCGACGGACCTACTATCCTGCTTATGCGGAGGAGGAAGCTCGCGGAGAACTCAAACGCCTAGAGCAAAAAGGCGGAGTCCGCGACTATGTGAAGCAATTCTCGGAGCTGTTGCTCCAAATCCCGTCCATGACCGAGACGGAGGCATTCCACCAGTTCATGAGCGGACTCAAACCATGGGTCAAGCAAGAACTCAAGCGATGCAATGCAACGGATCTAACAACGGCTACTTCCGTGGCCGAGTCCCTTGTGGAATATAGGCCGACAACCGCGGCCAAGCCCGACTCTCGGCCTAGAGAAAAGGCCATTGGTGGGGGAGATCGGAGCCGGTATCATCGACCCAACGGAGGCCGACCACCTTCGGTCCCTCCTAGGAATCAACCCGAGTCGAGCAACGGAGGATACCATCGTAAGGTACGCACCTACAAGTGCTTCTTTTGTGATGGTCCCCATATGGCCAGTGATTGCCCGAAAAAGAGGAAAGTTGGCGGCCTTGTGCAAGGAGGACAAACCGCGAGAGGAGGCGCGGTTGGGATCGTTGCGGATCCTTGGATCGATTAAGGCCAAGAAGGCCAAGGAATCCAAAGGAATGATGTTCATGGACGTGAAGATCGGTGGTACCACGATGAGCGCGTTAGTGGATACCGGGGCGTCCGATCTCTTCATATCCAAAGAGGCCGCGAAGAAGCTGAATCTTCCGGTCGAGACAAAGGATGCCGGTTGGCTCAAAACGGTGAATTCTAGAGAAGTCCCAACTAGCGGCATGGCCAGGAGCGTAGAGTTTCACCTTGGTCCATGGACCAGTCGAGAGGATGTCGAGGTAATCCCCCTTGATGATTACGATTTCATACTCGGTTTAGGATTTCTCGATCGGATCAATGCGGGTGTTATGCCCTTCGCGGATTACATATGCATCTTCGATAAACGGTGCCAGTGCATGGTCCCAATCTACCGCGAGTCGGGACACGATAGGAAAATGCTATCGGCCATGCGGTGACCAAGGGGCTACGCAAAGGCGAGGTGACCTTCTTGGCAGCGTTAAAGGAGGAGGGCGCGGAAGAGAACGAGGTACCGGAAGAGGTGGCCCAAGTCCTCGACACCTTCCAAGATGTGATGCCGCCCGAGCTGCCCAAGAAGCTGCCTCCTCGGAGAGAAGTCGACCATCGGATCGAGCTGGTGCCCGATGCTCGACCGCTGGCCATGGCTCCCTATCGCATGGCCCCGCACGAATTAGAAGAATCGAGGAAACAGCTCAAGGAGCTGCTCGATGCTTGGGTATGTTCGGCCATCCAAGGCCCCGTTCGGTGCCCGGCCCTGTTCCAAAAGAAGCATGACGGATCCCTCCGCATGTGCATCGACTATCGGGCATTGAACAAGCGACCGTCAAGAACAAGTATCCGATTCCCCTTATAGCCGACTTGTTTGATCAGCTCGGGGAAGCCCGATGGTTCTCCAAGCTTGATCTTCGATCGGGGTACTATCAAGTGCGGATTGCCGAAGGAGATGAGCCGAAGACAGCATGCGTGACCCGTTATGGATCATATGAGTTCCTCGTCATGCCGTTTGGCTTGACCAATGCGCCGGCGACGTTTTGGACTCTCATGAACAAGGTACTACATCCGTTCCTTGACCGGTTCGTTGTAGTTTACCTTGATGATATTGTTATATATAGCCGAACGCTCGAGGAACACATTGATCACTTGAGTCGAGTTTTCCGGACCCTTCGGGAGAACGACTTATATGTGAAGCGTGAGAAATGTGCCTTTGCACAAAGAGAAGTCCCTTTCCTTGGGCACATCGTCGGGGGTGGACGAGTGCGGATGGACGCTACCAAAATCCGTGCCATCGTTGATTGGGAGCCTCCAACCAAGGTGACGGAGCTAAGATCCTTTCTCGGACTCACGAACTACTATCGGCGCTTCATCCGGGGATATTCGAAACTCACCGTGCCACTCACGGATATGCTGAAGAAGGAAAGACCGTGGGAGTGGACGGACCGATGTCGAGAGGCGTTCGATCAATTGAAGCGGGCCATGACCGAAGAACCGGTGCTGGTGCTGCCCAACTACACCAAATCATACGAGGTAGAGACCGATGCTTCTGATTTTGCTATCGGTGGTGTTTTGATGCAGGAAGGGCATCCGGTTGCCTTCGCGTCTCGGAAGTTGAATGATACCGAAAGGCGGTACACGGTCCAAGAGAAAGAAATGACCACGGTGGTACATTGCCTTCGTACGTGGAGGCACTATCTCTTGGGATCACGGTTCGTGGTGAGAACCGACAATGTGGCCACGAGCTACTTCCAAACTCAGAAGAAGCTCAGCCCGAAACAAGCTCGGTGGCAAGACTTCCGGCCGAGTTCGATTATGTCTTTGGAATACAAGCCCGGAAAATCCAATTCCGTGGCCGATGCCTTAAGCGCAGAAGCTCGTATTGACCAATGTGATGAGCCGACCCGATTGTCCGTGGAGAGATCGTATCAAGGAGGGGCTAAAGCATGACCAAACGGCCCAAGCCCTCCTTCGATACGCTCAAGAAGGCAAGACGAGGCGGTTTTGGCTCGAGGATGATCTCCTCTACACCAAAGGACGGCGACTTTATGTGCCGCTCCATGGGAAGCTTCGGAAAGAAATCCTACACGAGTGCCACGACTCTAAAAGGGCGGGTCATCCGGGAATCCACCGCACCATGGCACTCGTCGAGGATCAATACTATTGGCCGCATATGCGGGACGATGTGGAAGCCTATGTGCGGACGTGTCTTGTTTGCCAACAAGACAAGATAGAGCAACGGTCCCCCGCGGGGCTCCTTGTACCGTTGCCTATCCCGGAGCATCCATGGGAGAGTGTCTCGATGGATTTCATCGTGAACTTGCCCAAGTCCGAAGGGTGTCAGACTCTCATGGTCGTGGTGGACCGATTCTCCAAGTATGCGACGTTCGTGCAGGCCACTAAGGATTGCCCAGCCAAGGAAGCCGCCAAACTATTCCTCAAACACGTCGTCAAATATTGGGGCGTTCCACGCACGATCGTGAGCGATCGCGATCCTCGATTCACCGGGTGGTTTTGGACCGAGCTCTTCAAGTTGCTGGGGACAAATCTCAACTTTTCAACCAGCATGCATCCTCAAATCGATGGGCAGATGGAGCGGGTGAATGCATTGCTGGAAATCTATCTCCGGCACTATGTGAGCAACACACAAGTGAATTGGGCACGGCTAATTGACGTTGCCCAGTTCTCATACAACTTGCAGCGGAGTGAGTCCACAAACCAGAGCCCGTTCGAGATCGTGACCGGACAACAGCCGCTCACACCGAGCGCGATTGCCTCGGGGTACCGAGGAAGTAGCCCGTCCGCGTACAAGCTCGCCAAGGAATGGGATGAACATGCGGACTTGGCGCGAGCGTGCTTAAATAGAGCTTCAAAACGCACGAAGAAGTGGGCCGACAAGAAGCGACGGCACGTAGAGTTTCAAGTAGGGGACTTGGTGCTGGCCAAATTGCACCTCGTCCTTCGATATCGGGACGTGCACAAAGGACTCATTCGTCGCTATGAAGGCCCCTTTCGAGTGTTGCAATGGATCGGGAAGGTAGCCTACAAGTTGGACTTACCGTCCAAGCTCAAGGTGCACCCCATGTTCCATGTGAGCATGTTGAAGCCTTACCATGCGGACGAGGAGGATCCGGATCGAGGCGCATCACAGCGAGCACCCCTTGGAGCAAAGACCTCCTATGATCGGGATGTGGAATGCATCATGGCCGATCGACTCATACGGAAGAGATATTGTGCGCCAAGGAAAGAGTACCTCGTCCGATGGAAGGGCCTTCCCAAGAATGGAGTTGGGAACCCTCCGAGGGCCTGTGGCAGTTCAAGAAGCACATCGAAGCCTTCCATGCCGCGGACGCGACGAGGGCGTCGCCCGATTAGGTGGGGGAGAATGACACGGCCGACGGACGAGCATGACCAAGACTGTCCATGCTCGGCCGTGTCACGCACCAGGGCGTAGCTGGGAACGCCCTGATCGATCACCGTCCTGACCAGTCCCTGACCGATCCATGATCGACCGACTGACCGATCCCCTGATCGGTCCACACGACCCGTGCACGACCAGCGAGCAGCCTTGGTCGACCCGTGATTAGCCCCTGCACAAATCCGAAGTTGTTCACCGGCTTCGTGTCAGGCGGCTCTGACACGCCCATGCCGATTCCGATCCGTCCATGCCGCCCCGATCTTGCTTCGACTTGTGCTCGCACCATGCCGTTCCCATGCACGTAGCCATCGAGTGGCTCGCTGGTAGCCTTGTAATGATGATACGAATTCAAATGTAACCGTTGGATCGGAGGGACGATAGACGGCCGAGATGGATCCCGAACTTGTATAAAAGGAGTCCCTCCCCTCATTCGAGCTCGGCTCATTCATAGTGAAATACACTCGCCCTTGTGTAAACCGACCCTTGTGTTGTGCGAGTGAGTGAGTAGGCTGACTTGGGATCACCGATCCTAAGGCCGCACGGTGTTTGATCATTCGTGTTTGACCGACCCGTGACACTAGCCTCTCACTAATCTTAGGTGAACATCACATTACCAAGACAGGCATGGAATGATTGCAATCAATAGACGCAATTTCATACTTGTGGTATATTTTATACTCCGATAGCTTTCATCAAATTTTATCATTAAATTTATTGACCTAAATGACACATGGTGACTTGATATGGTAACGTTGCAAGTTCACATGAAAATTTATATGGTAAATATTACAAAAAATCTCAAATTGGTGCACCATTAACAAATTTAACCGTACTCTTGTAATAAATTTAATTGTATACCCGTGGCAAGTTTGGGATTTTTTCGATGTTAACTCTATGGATTTCCACGTAAACTTATCATGTCACCATGTATCATCAATGTCAATAAATTTGACAGTAAAAATTGATAGAAGTTGTCACAACTCACAAGTATATCAATTTAAATTTTTATTACTAAAAAATTAATTTGAGGTAAATTTATTATATATATGTATTAATTTAGAATTTTTTGATGATAAAAAAATTAGTCGAGAGTAAATATGTATATATATATATATATATATATATATATATATATAGTTATTTAAGGCTTTTCAATATATTAATTTTTTTTTTTTTTCCTCTTTTAGACATAATGATCTGGTTGAAATATAGGACATCTCGTGCGATGTCACTCTGCTATTGCAATGGATGACCCATGATGAATTGGGCCATGGAGCAGCTATATTTTGACAAGACCATTTTGCGTTCGTAAGTTTAAAAAGAAAAATGTAACAGACTCGGCTGTACTTTTTTTTGGTCGAAGACGGCTGTACTTTTTTTTTTTAGTCGAAGACTCGGCTGTACTTTTTTTTTTGAATCCACAGCTGTACTCTTTTTTTGGTCCGACACAGCTGTACTTCAATATACCAAATTTGAAAGAACCACTTTCAAAAGCTAGCGAGCACAAGCAACAGCCCAACTGGACCGCTTGTGCCTCCAGAATTGGGATTACAACTTTCCGTAATCTTAAGCTTCATTCGTTTTACAAAAAATAAATTTAAAGTATTTTTGAAATTTTTCGACATTTATTTCACAAAAAATGAACTAATCAAGAGGAACATTTTCCGTTTTTGAAAATAATATCTTTAAAAGTGAGATTTTTTTTCAATTTTTAGAAATAAAAATATATATATATATTTTTCATAACTTCTTCCACCTCATCTTCTTTCACCAAACACATTTTCCTTATTATTTTTATGGTTTCTTTTTCTCTTTTTATTTTTTTAAAAATTGAGTTCTTAATTCTTCCTCTCTTTTTTCTCTCTTTCCTTTCTTTTCTTCTTCCTTGATCAGTTGATGGCCACAGGCCACCTCAAGCCTCGCCATTGCCTATGGTAAGGTAGGTGAGGCTCCGCCTAGCTTGATGCTAGATCCGGCAAGGACGGAGCTCTAGCTGGTCTAGATTTGGCGAGCTAAGAGCTGGCCAACCTCAACAGAGCTCGAGCTAGTAGGATTTGATGAGCTGTGAGCTCACCAGCCTTAGCAAAGCTTAGCCTCACCGGATCGGGTAAGACGTGAGCTCACCGACCTAGGTGGAGCTCGAGCTCGCCTAGATTGAGTGAGTTGCAAGCTTGCGAGATCGGCAAGTAGCGAGCTCGCCTTCCTAAGCAGAGCTCAAGCTCGCCTGGTTCGGTGGAGCTCATGCTCACCTAGATCGATCAAGCCTCGAGCTTGTCAATTTGCATCTTGGTCGGTCGTCAGGCAACCAGCCATCATCGAAGCACACGACGGTGGAGGAAGGAGGAAGGAAAAGAAAAAAAAAAAAAAAAAAAAAATTTAAAAATAATAAAAATTATATTTTTAAAAATAAAAACATTAAAAAATTATTTTTTAAAAAAATATATAAAAATTAAAATTAAATTTTTTTGTTCGATCAAGAAATTAAAATTCGATTTTTTTTTTTTTGTAATTTTTCCCAAACGAGCAATGGAAAATATTTTCCACTCCATCAACTTGTGACGTTGATAAGTACTGATCTCGTTATCTCTTTTTTCTAGAATTTGTTCACTGCGGGCACTGATACTTCGTCGAGCATAATCGAGTGGTCGCTGGCCGAGATGTTGAAGAACCCCAGCATCCTCAAGCGAGCCCACGAAGAGATGGACCGAGTCATCGGGCGGCACCGACGCCTTGAGGAATCTGACCTCCCGAAGCTCCCGTACTTGCAGGCCATATGCAAGGAGAGCTTCCGAAAACATCCATCGACACCGCTAAACCTACCGAGAGTCTCAACCGAAGCCTGCCAAGTGAACGGCTACTACATCCCCAAGAACACAAGACTGAGCGTGAACATATGGGCGATCGGGCGGGACCCAGACGTGTGGGAGAACCCTCTTGACTTCACCCCGGAGCGGTTCCTGAGCGGGAGGAAAGCGAAAATTGACCCGCGTGGGAATGACTTTGAGCTGATCCCTTTCGGGGCCGGGCGGAGGATCTGCGCCGGGACGAGGATGGGGATCGTGCTGGTCGAGTACATACTGGGGACGTTGGTCCACTCGTTCGACTGGAAGCTGCCGAACGGCATGGAGGAGCTGAACATGGACGAGGCGTTCGGCCTGGCGTTGCAAAAGGCCGTGCCTTTGTCGGCCGTCGTCACCCCACGGCTTTCCGTTAGCGCATATGTACCTTAAGGCTTTCCGCAAAAAGCTTTTCCACTACGAGAATGCGACGTTATTTTTGTACTGGGAGAACTCTTAAGCCTCGTGATGCGATGGGCCGCTAGATGGGGTCTATAACGAATGTGGTGTAACTCCTTGCTCCTCTCGTGTGTTTTCTTTATGTATTTGAATAATTCGGTGTTTTTATGTGATTGTGATAATATGAACTTAAGTGTTATATATACGTGTGTGCTTCTCTTTGATTATATTTATACATGTCGTAATGGAAGATCTCTAGCAATGTAAAAGGGGAAAAGTACTTAAAAAGTTCTAAACCTATTGTATTGATATTAATTAAATTTTAAAAAGTATCAATTTAGTCATAAATCTTTCAATTGAACTAATTTAGTCATAAACCTTTTTACGTTGATACTAATTCAGTTTATCTGGCCAATTTTAGCTGGCTAGTACTAATGTAGATGTCAACTGATGGCTGGACGCTAACATAGCAATTTTTAAATAACTTTTTACTTTTTTGAATTTTTTATTGATTTTTTCTTTTCTTTTTTTTCCTTTCACTTTTTTATTTTCCTTTTCTTTTCCTTCTTCTTCCTCCTTCTTGGACTTACCTTGCAATGGCCAATGAGGGCTTTACAGCCTTCGCCCTTGCCGGCCACTACGAGGAAAGTCCAAGGAGCATGAAGAAGGAAAAGAAAAGGAAAAAAAAAATTAATAAAAAATTTGAAAAAAATTAAAAAATATTTAAAATTCCATTTAGCGTCCGGCCACCGGCTTTTGTCTACGTTAGTGCTAACTGGCCAAAATTGGCCGGATGACTGAATTGGGACAAATATGAAAAAATTTATGACTAAATTGATCCAATTTCAAATTTTATGATTGAATTGATACTAATGTGAAAAGATTTAGAACTAAGTTGGTCAAATTGAAAAGTTTATAAGCGAATTAGTATCAATACTGATAGATTTAAGTTTTTTGGTACTTTTCCCATGTAAAAGAGAGCAGAGAGGATCTTGTGAGAGGGAGGAGGAGGAGGTCGCAATTAACAGGTGATGGGAGGGGGGGGGGAGGGGGAAGACAGGGAAAGAACCGGAGGCGGAGAGGAGGGAGGGGGAGGAGAAACAATGGGTGATGGGAGGGGTGGAAGAAACGAGGCGGGGGGGCTCGGGAGGTTGGGGTGGCATGGGGGTGAGGGGGGAGAGAGAAACAACATGTGATGGGAGGGCCAAGGGGTGGGGGGTGGCATGAGGGTGGGGGGTGGCATGAGGGGAGGGGGAAGAGAGAAATGAGGGAAATGACAAGTGGATGGGGGAGACAAACGACAGAAAGCAATCAGAGGGGCAGCGTAGGGTGGGAGAGAAAATCCAAAGAAATGACAGGTCAGTGAGGGGAGAAAGGAGGAAAAGGACAGGTCATTGAGGGGAGAAAGGAGGAAAAGAAATTGAGAGGGGGTTGGGTTTGAGGTGGCGTGGGGGAGAGAGAAATGAGGGGGGGGGGGGGGGGGAAATAAATTTTGGGGAATAAGGGTTTGGGAAAAAGAAGGAAGGAAAATAATTTTTGGACAGCGATATTATATTTGTTAACAAATAAATAAATTAGCTAAAAATAGTTTCCAAAAGCAAAAATACTAAAATTTAAATAATGATAAATTTTAATTATTATAGAAGATCATAGCTTTTTTTTAAATAAGTTGATTATAATATTTTGTTAGTCATTAGTTTTATCTATAATTTTTGTTAAAGTTAGAAATATGTTCCCAAATATGGGTACACATTAACTATTAATATGTATTTCAAATTTCCTATGAATAGATTTATTAATATTATTAGTGTAAATTCATTGTAAACTCTTTATTATTATTTATTTATTTGTGAATTTAAATAAAATTAAATAAAATAAAAAAAAATTCATTTAATATATAACGTGTCCCAATGTGTCGAAATTCTCTATTTTTGAGAAATAAACGTGTCGTGTCGCGTCGTGTCGCATTGTTAGTCTTCTTAGCCAACCACTCCCAGGCCCCAAAGCCATGTACTTAACCGCCCCCCCCCTCCTCTTGTTTGTTTCCTTTTGTTCGCTTGCCATATATGGTTAAATACAATTTGCTTACGAAAGCGGAAAGGCCACGTACTACTTCCCTCGATGCCTCCACGGGAGGGGACCGTCACGCGACGAAGGACCATGCTTCTATGGTTTTATCGAGGGAAACCAAGTCAAGGAAAAGATCCCATAAGCTCAACCTAATCCGAAAGCATTTCCTGATTAATCTTACATATCGAACGGCTCAATGTTAACGTGTCCCATCTTAATAATAGTGATGATGATAATATCTCGTAAGCTATCATGTCAAGAGGTATTTTACGAATAAATTACACGAAATAGTAAAAGTTGATTCACAAAATTGACATAGTAAACTTTTGGAACGGTCGAATATATGACCTGGTTGATTTAATAAGTTGTGATATTATTACGCATTTAAATTAGTAAAGAAAATTAGAGCATGTTCCGATTGAAAGAAGACAAAGGTAGGCATCAAGATCGTGTATCCCCTCATTACATTGAAGCCGAGTCCATGCATGAATTTTTCATCGAAGAGACGGCATTGTCTCACATTGATATGCTTAAAATTCAAATATGTCCGTCGATCGAATTAAATTTCAATACAGAGTTTCGTGGTATAATGAAATACTGAGATTGATAGATGAAGGTGCACTATAGTGACTCCTCTATATCTTTATCTTGCGCGTTCGTAAGCAAAGAAAAAAAAAAGAGAACGAAATGGGAATCTGCCGAAAGTAACGAATGGTCTTGAGTCGTCGTATCAGAACTTGAACCCGGATTACTACATCTGCTTCAATAAAGAACGAAATGGGAATCTCGTACGCGGGAAGCAACGATACTAAATCAATAAAGGACAAACATCTTGCCTCTTTCCCGACCCGTGCAAGCACGAATCGCCTGGATGGCTTCCACGCCGTGACCCTCACGGAGGCCCCGATCTCATCGATTTATATATGACGGGGTCGAGCTCAAGTGAGTCGGGAGCAAGCAACCGCTACTAGCCTATCGAATTATATATAAATCCTCTCGATGGGCTGCGACAACAAAAGAAGGTCCCCAAGGACAAGCCCCTCGTTAAATTGGGATCACGAGCAAGACGGCTGGCTAAAATCTCGCTCCTGCTAGTGTGTTTTTCTTGGTCTCGTGTTGCACCGCATCGCCACACCCTAACCAATCATGAGGTACTAAGTACTATGAAATCAAGAAGAAGATGTACCATTTCAGGTTTCGGCTTTGTTGTGCAAACATTTGACGTTATATTTCATGAACACCTAAAAATCTCCCGACCACAGACATGAATTAGATCATGGAGCAGCCATGTTTCTACTAAGACCATTTTGCGTTCGCGAGATTAAAAGGAAAAACGTACCAAACTCAACCGTACTTCAATATACCAAAGTTGATGGAACCGCTTTCTAAAGCTAGCTAGCACAAGCAACAGCCCGATTAGATGGCTCGTGTCTTCGGAACTGGGATGACAACTTTCTGCCATACTTTCGCAATCTTAAAGTCCACTCTAAGTTTGTCGCATGCTAGCCTCTCACTAATCTTAGGTGAACATCACATTACCAAGACAGGCATGGAATGATTGCAATCAATAGACGCAATTTCATACTTGTGGTATATTTTATACTCCGATAGCTTTCATCAAATTTTATCATTAAATTTATTGACCTAAATGACACATGGTGACTTGATATGGTAACGTTGCAAGTTCACATGAAAATTTATATGGTAAATATTACAAAAAATCTCAAATTGGTGCACCATTAACAAATTTAACCGTACTCTTGTAATAAATTTAATTGTATATCCGTGGCAAGTTTGGAATTTTTTCGATGTTAACTCTATGGATTTTCACGTAAACTTATCATGTCACCATGTATCATCAATGTCAATAAATTTGACAGTAAAAGTTGGTAGAAGTTGTCACAACTCACAGGTATATCAATTTAAATTTTTATTACTAAAAAATTAATTTGGGGTAAATTTATTATATATGTATTAATTTAGAATTTTTTGTGATAAAAAAATTAGTTGAGAGTAAATATGTCATATATATATATATATATATATATATAGTTATTTAAGGTTTTTCAATATATTAATTTTAATTTTTTTTCCTCTTTTAGACATAATGATCTGGTTGAAATATAGGACATCTCGTGCGGTGTCACTCTGCTATTGCAATGGATGACCCATGATGAATTGGGCCATGGAGCAGCTATATTTTGACAAGACCATTTTGCGTTCGTAAGTTTAAAAAGAAAAATGTAACAGACTTGGCTGTACTTTTTTTTGGTCGAAGACGGCTGTACTTTTTTTTTTTTTTGGATCCACAGCTATACTCTTTTTTTGGTCCGACACAGCTGTACTTCAATATGCCAAATTTGAAAGAACCACTTTCAAAAGCTAGCGAGCACAAGCAACAGCCCAACTGGACGGCTTGTGCCTCCAGGATTGGGATTACAACTTTCCGTAATCTTAAGCTTCATTCGTTTTACAAAAAATAAATTTAAAATATTTTTTGAATTTTTCGACATTTATTTCACAAAAAATAAACTAATCAAGAGGAACATTTTCCGTTATTGAAAATAATATCTTTAAAAGTGAGGAAAATATTTTTCATTTTTTAGAAATAAAAATATATATATATTTTTCATAACTTCTTCCACCTCATCTTCTTTCACCAAACACATTTTCCTTATTATTTTTATGGTTTCTTTTTCTCTTTTTATTTTTTTAAAAATTGAGTTCTTAATTCTTCCTCTCTTTTTTCTCTCTTTCCTTTCTTTTTCTTCTTCCTTGATCGGTTGATGGCCACATGCCAACTCAAGCCTCGCCAGCCTATGGTAAGGTAGGTGAGGCTCCGCCTAGCTTGATGCTAGATCCGGCAAGGACGGAGCTCTAGCTGGACTAAATTTGGCGAACTAAGAGCTGGCCAACCTCAACAGAGCTCGAGCTAGCCGGATTTGATGAGCTGTGAGCTCACCAGCCTTAGCAGAGCTTAGCCTCACCTGGATCGGGTAAGCCGTGAGCTCACTGACCTAGGTGGAGCTCGAGCTCGCCTAGACTGAGTGAGTTGCAAGCTTGCGAGATCTGGCAAGTAGCGAGCTCGCCTTCCTAAGCAGAGCTCAAGCTCTCCTGGTTCAGTGGAGCTCATGCTCACCTAGATCGATCGAGCCTCGAGCTTGTCAATTTGCGTCTTGGTCGGTTGTCAGGCAACCAGCCATCACCAAAGCACACGACGGCGGAGGGAGGAAGGAAAAGAAAAAAAAAAAAAAGGAAAAATTAAAAATAATAAAAATTATATTTTTAAAAATAAAAACATTAAAAAATCATTTTAAAAAAATATATAAAAATTAAAATTAAATTTTTTTTTTCGATCAAGAAATTAAAATTCGATTTTTTTTTTTTTGTAATTTTTCCCAAATGAGCAATGGAAAATATTTTCCACTCCATTTTTAGATTTCAACCGAATACCAGAAAATATGGTTATTTTTTTGGAAAATGACTTCCTGAAAAATATTTTTCAAAAACGTGATATTTTCTACCAAACGAACGGGACCTAAATCCACTCTGGGCTTGTCACGCACTAGCCTTTCACTTATCTCGAGCGAACTTCGCGTTACCAGGACCAGCACCAGCTGTGTTCAATGGATTGACCTGGCTTTGGTTTCTGTTGGGATAATTTGATCCATTATTATCATTTTTTTAACGTCACCAGAAGGGTTCTAGCCAATGAAAAACTCGAATCATACGTGTAGATAACTAACAAGTAACAAGAGATGTATACACTTGAGGGCCACAGTAAACACTTTCTGCGTACTTGAAACCATGTTCTGTCGGACATTAAACCAGACGACTTCTTGTATGCTCCATTTTCCATCGTAGATGGCGGTGGCTTCGATACAGACGGAGAATGCCAAGGAACGAGATAGCTTTATGTAAGCAGACGAGAAACCCAGACTCAACAAGAGGAAAAAGAAAGCCAGAAAAAAAAAGAAGAAACACACAGACAAAAGAGCTTGGGAACTCTGCTGCTACGGTAAGCTGCAAATGAAAATGAAGGCTTCGTTCTGGAAAAAAAGAACTGAAAGAAAGAAAAAATGAAGAGATTTAAGGCAGAGAGAACCGAAACTTTTATACCAGCAGGAAATCATAGAATCTCAAGTAATCAAATTGATACTTCAGGAAACAATACGGAAGGCCGACATACTGCGTGCCCTAGAAACGCTCTAGACTTCATCTTTCTTCTTTTCAACTGTACAAATAGATTTTAGATAATCTGGGTTGTTTGTTCTGTATGACCAGGATAAATCCCCGTTTTTTTCGATTGCAAAGCAGTGAATTATAGTTAGAAAAAGAGGGTTTGACGCATCTACTTGCCACCTCTACAAATCGCTCGACATGAATTCTTGAACACAACTAGATGAAGATGGTATTCCCAGGGGGTATAATGGCTCAGGATAAAGGCTTGATGTTTATGGAACAAGTTCGTTTGCTTACAAATTTCAACAAGCTACCCATATACTTGGAGGCAATGCTCTTGAAGACCGGGCTCTGATTGGAAGGAACTTCTCTAAGTTCCCCCAATGTCGAATCATACATTCAGCTACCAAATTGAAACATTGAGGTATAGTATATAGCTGCTCTGATTGGAAGGAACTTCTCTAAGTCCCCTCAATGACGAATCATAGATTCAACTACTGAATTGAAACATTGAGCAATAGTATATAGCTTCGTATCAGTCAAGTCAATGAGTATGATGATTTCGGAAAGTACATCAAATAAATGGCTATGCTACATTCCTAGTAAGTCAACTGACTGTGAAGGGTTATTGAGAGGGGCTCTGATATGTGGTAGGATCCCCCAGAACTCATCCTGGAAAGAATCACCACTTGAAAGAATGAGAATTACATCACTACATGAATGGCTTTATGTTGCAAACCCACAACATCTACATGAGCTGATAAGGACAATAATTACATCCAAAACTCCCTAAGTATTGTTGATTCAGTAGTCTAAGTTGCTTAAAGAATCCAGTCAAATTTTTTGGCCAAGATCAAACAGATTGAGCTCATAGAAAATGAGCTTTCCAGTAAACTTGAATACCAAAAACAGAAACAGAAGATTCGCAACATCCACCTAGACTGCCTAGAAGTACATTACTCCAACTACCTCTGTAAAAATGGCAATTCCCCACTTCAAACCCTAAAACAACGGTAGCAGGACAGCTCCAACAAACAACTCTCGACAATGTTAGCCATGCACACAAACAAGATCATTTAACTACCAAAAAGGAATCAGTGCAAAGAAGCCTCACAAAATCTGCTTCTCCAGCTGGTATTGAATCTCTAAATCTTTCACAGTACTCTCACTAGCGCGCGACAGATCAACTACCTATTACTACCACTATGATGAGACATTGATCCCATCCGTAATTCTAGCAGAATCGGCAAATAGGTCATCTGGACAATGCAGATCCTCCTGCAGAAGCAAGACACTGCACATAACCTCGCAGCAACCTGTTATCTTCTTTCACTGGCAGACACAAATTGAAATCATAGATTGGCTTGTTCTCGGCTTTTATAAACATTCTGATGTAAAACAATCTCCATGATAGATGACACAGATTAACTCCTAACAGCAAATATATCTGCATCTCCGCAGCTTACCTCCTTACTCTATTGAATTCAGGAAAATTCAAATTTCTCGGCATAGCACGGTGCAGTGCAGGCAAGTGACAATAACCAATCACTCGACAGAACGCTTCATTGAGACGTCGCTGCGTGAATTTTTTCATGGAATTTCAACATATCGTTCCAATGCACAGAAATTAGCTAAACCACCACCGTCAGAATTCACATATCCACAGAAGAAGTCAAATAAGGGGCTTAATTGCATGATTTGTCATAAATCTACATCACACCACAAAACATTCCGATACTTTTACACATCGAAAACCTCCTAACGCTGCCGGAGACAATCACGCGATTCATGATCGGAGTCTACTTATCTTTGGTGGAGACCCCGTACTTCTCCTGCATCTTGGCGAGCTCCTCCTCCTTCTTCTTCTGGTCGAACTTCTTGTTCATCTTCGCGGGCTGGTAGTAGAGCACGATCAGGTACCGGTTGGCGACGTTGAACCCGGAGAGGTGGTCGACGGCGGTCTTGGCGTCGTAGATGTCCTCGTAGACGACGAAGGCCGTGCCGCGGGTGTCCTTGCTGGTGCCGATGCGGATCTGCCGGATCGCCCCGTACTTGCCGAAGATGTCGTACATCTCCTCGCTCGTGATGTTGAACGGCAGGTTGCGGACGTACAGGGCCCGGTTCACCTCCGGCGGGAGCCGCGCGTTGCCCTTGCGAAGGCTGATCGTCGTCATCGGCGGCGGGGTGGGGACTCGAGAAAGTGCGGGAAAACGTTAGGGTTCCGGTTGGGGAAATTGGGGGAGGTTGCGGAGGGGAGGAGGAGAAGAGGCGATTTTCGTAAATTGCCGCGAGCGAGTCGGTGCGGACTGGACTCGGGCCGGGTGGGAGGGATCGGTGTGCTGGTGGATCGGGCCACGGTCGGTTAGAAACGAGAAGATAAATGGATTTTCTGAGTGTAACTGGAAAAATACTTACAGATCATTTTTTTTTGGGGGTTATTGTGACATGAACTAAAAAGTTTAACGAGAATATTAATGATATAATAGCATAAAGGGATAATGACACAAAAAATTTATGAACTTTAATTCAATGTACAATTTGGTTCATAAACTTTTGATTTGTTCAATATGATCCATAAACATTAACTTAATGTGTAATTTGACCCCTAAACTTTTAATTTGTTCAATGTAATTCCTGAATTTTTTGTACATATATTGAATATTTTCATATATTTTGGGGACTGGATTGAACATGTACCGAGGGTTCAAGAACTATATTAAACAAATTAAAAGTTCAGGGACCACATTACACATTGAGTTAAAGTTCAGACACTATACTGAACAAATTAAAAATTTATGAATCAAATTACACATTGGACCAAAGTTCATGGATTATTTGTGTTAATTTCCCTAGTATAAATGTAGGAAATATATATGAAACTAAAACAAGTTTGGGTCAGGCCGGGCAATTTCGAGCTATACAAAGGTTACCCTATTCACTTAATTGATGTAGGGCGCGTTAACACGACGACTTTCGTAATTTTTTCGTTGGACTTCTTGTTATTAGATTAACCATGGGAAATTATCCAAAAAAGTCTAAAATCTATTTTGCGGCCATCAATTCAATCTTAAACATTTTCATTTGGCTAATTGAACTTTAAACATTTTGATAATCTATTGAAATAATTTTTCTCGCTAATTTTGATTGGAAACCACTAACGTTGATGCCAGTAGACATGGCACACACGACGTTAACGTGAACAAGTTTTGCAATTTAAAAAAAAAAAAAAATCTGATTTTTTATTTTTATTTTTATTTTTATTTTTAATTTTTTTCCCCTATATCCTGGTATGTTGGCCAAGCAGAGAAAAATAGGAAAAAAAAAAGACAACAAAAAGGGGGAAAAGAGAGGAAAATTAGATTTTTCTAAAACAAATTGCCAATATTGTTAATGCCAGCACCAACCATTTGTCATTTCACATAAAATAGCCATGGTTCAAATCATAAATTTTCAGCCAATTTTGACTAAAACGATTTCATTAGTAAATCATCAAAAGATTTAGGACTAAATTGATCAAATCAAAAAAATTTAATACTGAATATTCCATCACAAAACAACATATTTAGGGTTTTTTTGGATAATTACTCCGATAAATGAGATATGAAACTATTTATATACCCTTGCCCGTTAGTTTAGTCTCATCATTTTGCTCGAATTTACGAGGCGATCTAACCATGGCATGATGCCAATTGGACTTCCATTTCACGAGGCCATTTACCGAATTTTTATTTAGCAATTCGATCAAACATATGGCAATTTCAACTAATGCAAGGCTTAACTTATGATCATGCTCGGCAAATTGCCAATCAGAGCATGCCATAGACCTACTACACATGCGTCATTTTCAAAAACACTTCCATCTCCCCCACGTTGCTCGACTTAACGAAAAATTCTCGTTCTTTTGGAGGAAAATGCATCGTGCGCATATAAAACACGTCACAAAAAAAATACTCGCGTAAAAGTACTTCCGACTTTTTACGGCCTTTCCACATTCACCCTGACTAAATCGTGTCATATCCACACAAGTAAAGATAATAACCTTTTGAACTATCATTATATAATACAAAAATAATAACAAAATCCTATTGTCAGATGCTATTTTTTTATTTAAAAACTTACGAGCGAAATAGGTAAATAGTTTATGCGCGAATTTTGCGTCTTACAATTAATGTAAGCTCATGCCGACGACGGTTATACCGAATTCCTTTTGACACATTTAATAAGGAAAGAGGTGATATGTTTTTGCCCATTTAGACCTAAATAAGTCCTTAAAAAGCATTGGATTCTCGTACAAACTTTGGATCACCTATATGTAAGACATACAGAGGGTATTGTTGAGTGCATGGCAAAGAAAGTAACCTTTTGAACTATCATTATTTAATACGGAAATAATAACAAAATTTAGTTGTCCAATACTATTTTTTATTTTCCAAATTATGAGCAAAATAGGTAATATTTTACATGCGAATTGCGCGCCTTTACAGTACAATCAGTGTGAACTCGTGTCGACAACATTTTTACCGAATTCTTTTTCACACATTTTATAAGAAGAGGGTGGATATGTGTCCGCTCGTATGGCCTGCTTGTTTAATTTATGTCCGTCTACAGCTAATAGAGCTCACGGCATTGCTTAACCATGACATTATTATATTTTAAGACTAATACCACTCAAAACCTTACATTGGCACATTGGTACTATATTAATTTCAAACTAATTTTTAGTCCAAAATAATTTTTATGTCAAAAAAAATCCTACACCCGTAAGCATAGATCTGTCAGTTGGGGCTAAATGCGGCCGGATATGTCAGTGTTGCATTTTGCCCAAATTATAGTGATTCCTTGATTTTTTTTTTTATAAACGATTGGAATTATCTATAAAATAAAAATTAATTCGGGATTAATGGGTGCACTAATTTGACGGTGAATACAACATGATACGAATTTGAGAGTTTTTACGACACATAATTAATTTGAAGTAAATGTGACATGTATATACCGGTTTGAAGTTTGTGACGTACTTTTATTTTATTTTGTCTCATGGGCCAAGATTGAATAAAAAACGAAAGGCCAGACCTCATGTCACATATATCCCGGTAAGTCAAAATTATTTCCCTAGTCAATTCCAAACCTAACACTTACACACACACAAAAAAAAAAAAAAAATTCAAACCTAACAAGAGTAATTTGGACATAACATTTTCAATACGTCTCATCATAGTCACGGGAGATTGTTAAACCTACCACAACTAACTATATATTTGAATAGATATAATTTTTTTGTGTACCGAATACAATAAAAAATTTTACAATCACAACCATTTATTCGGAACCTTATTTTTATTGCGGATCTCAAATTAGGATGTCGCCAAAATATACATGACCGTAAAAATTTAAACCGCATAATAATGAGAATCTAAATCTAACAACTGTGAAACGATGCAATACATTGAAAATTGCAAATGTTGCCCGCTTCAGGTGTCGTTGGATACTCGTTAACAAAATCCTCCTTGATTTTTATAACCGTGCAAAGCCGCACTGAGTCCGGGGAGCATCATCTTCCGCATCTGAATACACAGCAAATTCAACGAACTTAAAGCCCCATATTGACCGTCAGAAATCGAATTGAGTACCGTTTACCTGCCGGAATAAGCAAGCCCAGCTCCAACCAAGATGCACCGCTGAACCGCCGCACTCCGTTGGCCGACGGCCGAGGACGGCCCAGCAGGGGCGACCTGAGAACACATGCGACGCAAATGCCAAGGGGCGACGGCATATCACCGGGCGGCCGGTCGACGCACGCGCCCGCATGTGATCTCAGGTCGCTCCTGCAGGGCCCTCGGCCAAAACCCGCGCTCGAGCCCCCCCCCCCCTGCAATCTCCGGCGGCGGATGCACCGGACAACGATACTGTGCCTTTCCGGTGGCGGATTCCTTCGAGCTTTAATAGGCGAGAGAGGAGCCCGAAAGATCTGGTACCGCGCCCGGCTGTACTGCAAAAGCTTGACCTGCGTGCGGGGGGATGCGCGGGTTCCCCGCACGTTCAAGCAAAGTCGGGAGTACAAGTGTGTACTTTCCAACAACGTTGTACTGGAAGATAAAAATATCAAACTAAGCTTTCGTATGGAAATGATACAAGAAATCGCAAGAATGCAGTACGTGCGTGTACGACTAGAAGTGTCCATGGCGAAACGATTCACGTGGATCTTCGCGGTATCGGATCGTACGTGCCCGTTGAGTTCTAAGTCGTACTGGCATTTTGCAACCGCGGATTGTACGCTGCCCCATGCGAAGATACGATATGACTTTCCTTTTCCGAGAAAAGGAAATTTTCCCGAAAAAGCTGGCGACCTCGTTTATTTTCGCCCTGAAATACGTTCGAACGGATAAGTTCTTTTTTTTTTTATTTTTTAAGAAAAAAAAAGTCACAAAAAATTCTAAACTATACTCATGTAACCCATTCATCCAAAATATTTTTTTTGTTACACAAATAATCCAAAAATTATATCAATATAACACATTTACTCTAAACGTGTATCGGCATGACACATTTATCACAATTTTTTTTTATAACACCAACGACCTTAACTTTGTATTTTCTAGAATGTACGTGTGAGTAAGTCGTGTTAAAAAAATCTCACATCAAATAATTAATGTGGTGTACAGCAGTTTATATATTCTAGTTGACTCATAACTCATAAGTTTAAGCTTCTAAATGAATGTGAATCCAATTGGATATCACATGAGTACAAGTTTGGAATTATGTGATGAATACCTCACATGGCTATAAGTTTGGAATTTTTCGCGTCACAATTTTTATTTTATTTTTTGCATTAAATATGTCGGGTGGCTATCAGGGGTATTAGAATTTTTTCACAATAAAAATTTGAGATAAATGTGTCACAATAAATATAATTTAAAATTTTTTGGTGGCCTTTTCTCTCTTTTTTTTTTTTAATTGACTGTTCAACTTATTCTGCATTGAGGGCCTGCAATGCTCGAAATCGATTTTCCGCTGCCTGATTTTCCTGCTCGTATTAAGGCTGGAATTTGCAGGATCGATTTTAATTCGCGTAAAGTAGCATTTCCCCGGTTTGACTGATCGAAGACGGTGTGATCCGCGGCCTGTGTTACCCACGTGAAATGGTTCCTGGAGATTGTCCGTCTTCGAACATTGACATGGAGACGCAACGCATCGACTGAAGGACTTTGGAGATGACTGGGCGAGGCCCATGAAACGAAACCCATCATCTGGGTCAGTCCAGACGTTACAATCGTTCTGCTCTTTTAAATCTTAGGGAAAAAGACACGAAGAACAGCGAATCATGACTATTGTGACATATTCACCTTAAAAATCTTAAACTATGCTCATGAATCATGATACATTCACCTTAAAAATCTCAAATCCATACCAGCGTGAAACATTTACTTTCGCTGTCAAATGATTTCCCCGCCAAAACGACGCTGTTTTCATTTGACTTAAGTAATGCAACGCCACGTCAACACCATTTGACTCTCATTGTCTTTGTAGATAGATTTTTAATAGTGATTAACGATGGAAGCGGAGGATGAATATCTCATATGAGGATCAATTTGAAATATTTTGGATAAATGGGTCAAGTGGGTATGATTTGAAGTTTCTTTTGGGTTTTTTTTTTGGGGGGGGGGTTGCTTGTAATTTAATTTTTTTATATTGCTTTTAATTTTCGACCCTATTCTCAAAGCTTAATTTTGTGGTCAGTGGTCACTTGTCATGAAAATTTGGTGAAATATAGTAATTTCCGAAGATTGGATGGGGTAGTGGAACACTTGGCATGCGCAGAGGGATTTGGGCATTGGGACCACTAGACGAGAGTCCAGAGGAAAAGAAGAGTCTTTGAATCGAGCCAATTATATGGGCAAATCACATGGCTTTCAATTGATGATTTCGAAGAGGAAAAGAGAAGGGTTGGAGATAAAGATATTGAAAGCCTGCCTCGACTTTAGGAGACAAAGAATCTATTTGACTGGTCATGTGCCCCATGAATTTTGGGGGCCTTTGCCATTTTTCTCCCCACTTTTGGTTATATAAAAAATAAAAATAAAAAGGTTGCACACCATGCCATGAAATGTTTTTGTTGGCCGGGATAATGGCGTTGCAAATACTGAAAACTTTCATCGTTTGAATGATAAGAAGCTTTACTCTATTCTTTTGATTCCATTAGGTAACTCGACTTTTCGATTTTGGCTCATTGGGAGGAGATGTTTCAATAGATGAATTGTTGTGTCGTGTGATTTTGTTTGTGGCTCACTTACTTTGCAAGAGTTGAGCTCGACTACTGGTGTGACTCGCTTGCCGAGTGAAAACTATGTCCTCACCATTTTGGTATTGGTGATGAGTAGATAGAGAGAGAGTTGATTTGGACGATTTTACTGCCCAATATGTCTATTGCGCGGTATTATTTCAAGAGAACATCGGAATGATAATATGTATTGAAAATAATTAATGTCTAATTGGCGAAATTAACATATAGTCGACATTTTCCCAATGTCTTGCATTGGCTTGCACTTGACAAGTCAAGGAACTTGATTGGAAAAAGTAAGTTAGTTTAGATTAAGTCAATCATAGAATGGCCAAAAGTTCAGAGAATTAGAGTGTCATTATTCCTCGATTTTACTGATATAGTCTGACGGTTTTGTCCAATTTATACTCCATATGTGATATCATGCAAAGTGCATTTCTCAAGTACATCAAAAGTAGCATAGCCCTACTTACATTATGAGGTTGACACATATACACATGATACTACATGTTGTCTAGAACGTTTGGAATTGGCTTCCTAATTTTTGTAGATAGAATCTTTGCCTCATAAGGTATCACTTGCTAAAGAAAAGAGTGATTTTGAGCTTATTTATTTGAAATAAGATTTCACATCAGAAATGGTTGAAGTCACGCCGCAATTCATGGGATATAGTTATCATTTAATTAAGGTATAATCGCCCAATTTCAATGACATCCACCCAAACTGGATCGATATATAAATTTACCCTAATTCACTTCACTCTCGATCAAGCCCAAGTAGACACATCGAATTGAAAACCCTAATTGCCATTTGCCCCTTTCTAGTTACTTCCTTAAGTCTCGCACCTCTCACTCGCCACTCATGAAACTCATCGCTCCTTTCGCAGTCTTGCTTGTCACTCCTTCACTTGTAAGTCCTTAGTCTCTCTCTGAGGTGAATAACGAGTAGCTATTCTCTTGATGGTTAGGTGCAATTCCATATGAAGTACATGTGCTCATGTTCGATTAAGCTTTCAAATCAGTTTGTTTAGTCCATTCAAGTTAAGAGTTGTATTGATATAGATGACAACCTATTCCTAGACCCATTCAAGAACCAAATCGGACCGGGTTCGATTCTCGGGTAGGTCAAGAAAATGCTAGGCCGATTGCCGACTTTAGGGTGGGAATCAATCCTAGTACTAACAATAAAAAACATTAACAGATCCAATAAGATAACAATAACATGAATCGGCGGCGTTTCGAAGTCAAATTAAGTACTTATCAAATATATTAATTAGTGTCCATATGTTTGGTAGTGGTCCTCTTATTAATCATCCAATAATATGACCCGGGGTGGATTCGTCTGGGCCGGCGGCGATCTCCCCCTCGTGGGGGCCGTTCCCTCCACATAGCCGTCGTCGAGCCACGTCGGCACCACTATTATCCACCAACTCCGGGATCAGATGAAGAGTCACCTTTCCTCGTGTCAATCGCCTATAATTAAGAAATTGAAGGCACACTTCTCGTGCAACGGTTAAAGTGGGTCTGCCATCGACCGTCTCAATCTCGCACCATTATCCCCTTCGCAGTTGCTGGCAAAGTATGGGGAAATGACTTTAAAAAAATCACAAAATCTATTCAATTTAAACATTTTAATTGCATCAATCAAATTAAAAATCATTTAATAATTTGTCAATTTGGTCATTCCGACCAAAATTGATAGAAAATTACTAATGTAGACATTAAGCATTTTACGTGGCATGATTGATGTAAACGTGAACAATTATTAAAATAATTCAAATTGTTTAATTTTTATATTATATTTTTCTTCTCTTCCTTCTTTTTCTTCTTCCACCGATTATTAGGCCTCGACGATGGCTGGTGATCGGCGGCTAGAGAAGGCCAGCAAGGCTTGATGGCGAGGCTCCACTTTGCCGGCCTTAGGCAAGGCCAAGCCTCCCATGAGGCTAGTGAGGTTAGCCCTCGCAAGCTCTCTCGTGGCTAGTCGTTGAGGTCTAGTGATCAATGGAGGAAGAAGAAAAAGAAAAAAGAATAAAAAGAATAAAATAATATAAAAATAATGTTTATAAATACTATAAGATGGCGAGCATCCACGTCAACAATTTCTAACTAAATTAGCCGGAATGACTAAATTGACAAAATATTTAGGACTTAATTGGCATAATTGATATGTTTAGAACTATACTATATTTTTTTTTGATAATTTTCCTGCAACGTATATTGTTCATATTCCTCTGAAAAGATAATGACATAAATGGTTCATGAATTTTGGCTCAATATATAATATGATCCATAAACTTTTAATTTGTTTAGTGTGATTCATGATCTTTACCACAATGTACAATATGATCCCTTAATTGAAAATTTATTCAATGTGGTCATTGGTCTTGTGACATATATTCAATTTAGTTTGTAAATTATACAAAATATTCAATATTGTTATTCCATTAATTTAAATTCATGAACAACCTTAAATATTTTCATATAATTTAGAGATTAAATTAAGTACATACTAAAAGTTAATAGATGCATTGAATAATTTAAAAATTTATTGACAACATTACATATTAAGCTAAAATTTAGAGATTATATTATGGATTGCTCGTATTATTTTACCTTCTCTAAATAGTAAAGAATTTATAAAGTGCTCCAAAAATAAAAAAGAAATCATGAAATACGCGACGTCTTCCCCAAAAGATTTTCTCGAGATACGGTCGTCCAAGGAACAGATCCCCATCTTGCTTTGTCGGCTACGTGTTCGTCGATTTGCCTCTCTGGAAGTGTCCCCAACGGAGGAGGATCGGAGTAAAGGGTCCGAATGACCCCACTCTCCACGTGTCGTACATTCTCTAAGCCAAAACTTGGATCTTTCATTTACAGATACATGCATATCGTATTATTATACTTTTGGACCTTAGCTTGCGAGAATATTAAGACATCCGGTGGTGGGATCGCGCCTAAATTGTACTATGCCACGCCATGATGCTTCCAAGCACTTCTTTGAAGACTCCCACGTTAGTAATTCAAAGATCTTGGAGACAATGGAGATACGGGTCTCTGCACCTGGACTTACTTTTACTTCATCTACATTTTGCCATCGAGATTTTTCATGTGCTTAGAAAAGGACATCAGCTCTATCAGCACATGCTCCGATGGATTCACTCAATCAAAGCTCGCCGGATCTTTACTAGATAGGAGAGAGAAAAGCGTGTTTCATCGAGACTAACCCTCGTATGGAGTTCTTACCTATGTAAAGGTCTGAATCAATTATGGCCCTGCGCATTTACCTTGCCCGGTTCATGTGGGACATGATTGGTACTTGGACCCGGCCTAGGATCGGCTTAACACCCTTATCCAAAACTATGCAAACACATATCCAAATAAGGTGTGGGTGGCTTTGGACGAACGCGCTTGGATGTCCAGGCTTGGAAGCCGCAAAGCACATATCCAAATATGTGCACCTTTGAAGTTTGGACGAAACAAACGATTATGTGTGGACATTATAGTTCATGATTATTAACCCATTAAAAATGTTTGTGTTTAATGCTTGTGTTGAGATAGTAACTGAAGAACGGTACTGTGGCGCTAGAACATGATTACCGGCTCCAATTCTTCTTTGCATAAATGTCAGACATGACCTTATTTAAAGGATGTTATATATATGCTTGATTATGTTGTGTTGAACCTCATGAATTAGATTGATAATAGAACCTTTAGCCAAGTGGGAGAATGTTGGACTTGACGAGGTCCATGGTTTATTAGGTCTATTATCTAATATTTGACATATGCCCAATTTAATAAAATATACTATGGACAATATATTTTTGACATCCAATTAAGCATGTAGAATCCATATTCTAAACCTTTATGGAAGGTTGAAATTTGGTAGCTTTAGGGTTGGTCCCATCACTCTCGCCATATAAGATCTTTTTTTGGAGAATGAATATATTCCATTATCGAGTAAAATATATTATGGGCAATATATTTTTCATATCCAATTAGGCACGTGGAATCTATATCTTAACCTTGATGGAATGTTGAGATTTGGCAGTTGGTCCCATCATTCCCGCTATATAAGATCTCTTTTCAATGGAGAATAAACTTATTCTATTATCACGCTTATGATATTTCCACAAAATTGAAGAGAGAAAAATACACACCCACGGTAACAATTATAGAGGAGAGTGCTGAAGATTTATACACACAAGAAGACATCTAGTCGAGATTAATTTTCGTATGGAGTTCTTCACATGACCTGCGCATTTACCTTGCCTGGTTTATTCATGACTCGACTAGTATTTGGACCTGGCCTAGTATCGGCTTTATACCCTTATCCAAGACTATATACACACATATCCAAATAAGGTCTCGGTGGGTTTAGACGATCGAGCTTGGATTTCTAGGCTTGGAAATGGAAGCCGCAAAGCACAAGATCGCCTCTTGTTTAGACCGCGTCCGACAGAAAATACAAGTGATAATGGAGGATTTTGTACGCTATCCTTGAATATTGATGCTAATCATCACGTTTATAGCATTTCGGACCATGAAATTCGTTTTGCATTCAAAAGGTGGCGGGGTCGACCGAAGCCATTCTAGCTTTATTCTAAAGGAAGGACCTCTTCTTCTTTGGCTTCCTTGATTCTGGGCCTGGTGGTGGTACTAGGCAAGCTTCCTACCTAAGTTTTTCTTCTTTGTATGTGTCAAACGCGTGCCAACTTTGACGCATTCCCAAAATTATTATCCTAATACAGGCCCTACCTGTGGGGATAGTGGCTGTCATCGGGCCAATAGGATCCCACATTTCTGCAAGATCGGCCAATAAGATTCCACGGTTCTGCTAGATCATCACGATGTAAATTTCTCTTGCAAAAGGAACGAACTCACGTCACGGCACAAGAAAGAGAAAGCAAGTTTTCGTGCTCCCTATACATTTGCTCTCTCTCCGTTCATCTTTTTCAGGCTTATCATTCACGCCTAACTTTGATATCTGACCCTACAAGGGCGGGCATTTAATTCAACCTCCTCTGTGATGCTCGCTCGCTTCTTGATCACCTCCTTCCTCTCCTTCCTCTTCCTGTTGTTGGAGTCCCACCTTCTCAAGATTCTCTCCTCGTGGGCATGCGCCTGCGCCTCTCTCTTCCGCAGTCGCCACCCTAGTCCTAGTGCAGTTCAACCCCCGAGATTGTCGTCCTTGAAGGAGAAGATGGGTCCAGCTCCAGAACCAGGCAATGCAGAGGAGTCCCAAGGAGGAGCGCCGTCGCTGCTCGACTTGCCGGAGCTCGCTCTGGAATGCATTCTCGAGAAGCTCCCCCCAGAGGGGCTCTTGAGCATGTCTGGGGTGTGCACAGCTTTGAGAGATAGGTGCAGGAGCGACTATTTCTGGGACAAGCACATGAAGCGGAAGTGGGACAGAGTGATTGGTCCATCAGCTTATAAGGTGTGGCAATTGTGCCTTGCTCCTAGAAGGGATAACGGTGATTCGAATCAGGGGAAGCAGAAGGGGTTGCTGAGGTTGTTTTCTCTTGTTTGGCCTTGTTCATGGGCTGGTGAGAAAATCAATATCGGTCAAGACCAGACATGTTCTCTGCCACATGATTCATCGGTCATGTCTTGGTATATTGCCCTTGAGACCGGGAGGTTCTGGTTCCCTGCTCAAGTCTATAACCGCGAGGTATTCGACGCTGCTTTTATATAGTTTTCATGATCTTCGTCTGGTTTTGATTTCGAAATATCCAAGGTTGTTGATATACTTGAGTTTGTTGATGCAAATCTGTTAGATTCAGTTCTCTTGCTCATTCTACTCTTCTTCTGTGCAAACTGCTGTCCTATTTTGCCCTGCGATTCAGTTGAATCTTCTGCTCTGTTTTCTTTTTTGATCTTCTCTGAGAATTTTTTGCTGTTGCAATTTATGCAGAATGGGCATGCTGGGTTTATGTTGTCTTGCTATGATGCTGAGCTCAGCTATGATTTTCGAACCGACACCTTCAGAGCCAGGTATATTGCTGATGATACCTCCCTTCAAACATGCCCATGAATCTTGTTGATTCTTGTGTTCCTGCAAGATTTAATTCCTCAGTTCATTTAGAGGCTTGATTGTTTGGATCATTTGGACTTTGGTTCTTGCAGGTACCCCCCACATGGCAGGAGGGCGATGGCGCTGGAGACCGGGGTGACGTGGGAAAGGCTGAGGTCCCCTCAGGTCGATACTTCTCCACACGACCTTCACTTGTCTGATTGTTTGAAGGATCTCTGCCCCGGTGACCACGTCGAGATTCAGTGGAGAAGAAACAAAGAGTTTCCATATGGTATGCTGTTTCATCACAAGCTGTAGTTTTTCAGTCTCGATGCATCGACTTTCTGCTGAGAAGTTCGATCAATATTTCAGTAGATTGTTCGGGCTCGTTCCATTTGATCGTTCATTCTTTTTTTAATTGGGTATTTGTCGCTGGGAATTGAAGTAAACATAGATTTTGGAAGAAACTTACGACAAGAAAAAAGTTTTATCCTAATCCTAGCTAGTACACCTATTGAGAAGCCAAGGACCTAGCTAGTACACTTATTGAGAAGCCAAGGACAAACGAGTTAAATGCATGTCTATGCAGTGCCAAACTCCAAAGAGGACCTATTCAACCTTCATCGTGGCACCACACTACCCCTAACTTGAAATTAAAATTAAAATTCGTTGTACCTAATTCTGAGATTACTAGCTCTTGCTGGCTTGGATCCCTCAGGCTCTTCCAGTCTAAAATCCTTATGCTTAGTCAATGCAGTAGAACATTCAAACTGCATCCTGTGTTTGCCGAGACAGATTCTGAATTGCAATGTACATGACTGGATGTCGTTACGCATATTGCAGGTTGGTGGTACGGCATCGTTGGTCATCTGGAATCATGTAACAGGAACGAAAGTTACTGTCGTTGTTCTAGCAGCGGTGAGTTCATCATTTAGCCCTCTTTTTTCTGCAGTGGAACCCGATTCTTTGCGTTGTGTTGGCACAATCAGCACCAGACACTACACTTCTCAAATTGACCCGTTTTGAAAACAATATCTAGAAAAATAAACTATAGACCGAGGCAGAGTTTTCCAATGAAACCTTTCATTAAATGTGAGAAGCTTTCAAAGAGGTGGATGAGATGATGATCATAAAGCTAGAACTTTCAGAGAAATAGACCGATGTCTCGGTTGCTCCGGTAGCTTTCTTGATTCCCCAGCTTTCCCATGTATGGACCACCCTCCCTTCTGGGCTAGTTTTGATTGGTGCTCTAGGCAAATGATTATCGGTGTGCCATACTTTTCACCAACAACGTGATAAGTTGTGTCTAAGTGGAATATTAATGGCCGACCATGATGAAAGATCTCAACCTTTTTCTCTCTTTAAGGCTCTTGTTTCTACTCGAAGTTGGAATCTCGTGACTTTGTGGGGCTAATATTTTAATAATGATCGGTGTAGTTCTCTTCGATGTACCGGCGTCATACGCCATCTAAACAGATCCTAACGCGCTGATTCTTCCTCATAAGATCCGATACACAGCTAAGAACACGAGACAGTCGACTGCTCTTCGCCAATTCACTATCTTCACTAGACATTTTTGTAAGAATTTTGGTCACCATAGACAAAGGATGCGTTCTGGGTCGAAATGCATTAGAGGAATGTTTGCCTCGGTAACCATGCTTGATTACATCAATCTGTTTACAATGATGTTCCGTAAAACATTATCCACTTCATCTGTTAGCTCTTTATGGATGACCTGACAGTCGATTGATGATTTGGCAAACAGATGCTGTGGTTCTGGAATTCAATCAGTATTCAGCAGGGTCACGGTGGAGCCGCACAACCATAGACAGGAGAAACCATAGGGAGGAAGGAAATGAGGTGGACGGATTTTATGGAGGAATCAGAAAGCTCAGGACTGACGACGAGATTTCCGCATGGAAGCAGCTCTGGCCAATTGAACTATTAGAATAGGCTATGATCCCAACAGCCTGCTTTGAGCGCAGGGCGAGGATAAGTTATGGAACAGTTTCCCATTCAAGAGGAGCTCTGTTGAATCTTTTACTCGGCTAAAGTGGCTCGATAGAAGCTGATACTCAGTCGATTGGATGAATGTGAAAGTCTTTGTTCCCCCTCTCCACCTACGATTGAAGATTAATTCACATCTCAGCAATTCTGACGAATCGCTTTCTTTATTATGTACAGATGATATGGCATATACAAATGAAGGTGTCAAATGTGACTTTTGCCTCTACTCTTTGAACATCTGCTTGTTTCAATCCTAGAGACACGAATCAACCTGGCAATAATTGAACCAAAAGAAACAGATGAACAGTCGGGGAAGTGAAGCTTGAGAAGATATAATTGATGGAAGCCGATAGCACCTCTCGTTCCTCCATTGTATTGGCTGGGCTTTTCATACAATGACAGAGAATAATACCTCCGTGAACAGCTCATGGCAAGGGAAGTAACGCGTTTTTGTCAAATCAAAAACTGTACGGTGTTCCTACTGAACAGGAGAAATTATTTACCTTGAACTGAGGTGCGATTGAGAACACAAAAGAGCACATTCAAGATGAATATGGATTCGCCCTGAGTGCTCCTGAAAAGCCTCACAGAAACTTCACTTCACATGCATGGAGGTTTTGACCCCATAGCCCAAGCAAAGCAGCATTCTGGGCCTGTAGCGGACAAGCGTCATCCGACCCGCCGTGCTCATTTCTTTGCCCTCGCTGCACTGGCCTGATGGCTTCGACCCGGCTGACCCGAAGCTCAATCTTCTCAAAATGTTTGGTTTCCTCACCGATTCAGCTGACGGAGAATCTCCCCTCTTCTCTTTTGTCCCGAGCTCCCTCCCCATTGACGTGCTCCTTAGGAGGAACTTCTTTATCCTCTGCCTATTAGACTGTCTTGTGAATCTAGCAGACCCTCCATTTTCTTTCCCCTGATCTGGTGTGCTTATGAGTTCAGGTCCCGAGAGAGCGGTGAAGGCTGGCTTGCATGGACTTGCATGGTTGTCCATCTTCACTAGCCTCACTCTCCTTGCAAATTCCACTCCCCTTGGCTCTGCCAATGCCAGCTTCCTGTGCCTCTGCCAGGTACATAATCAATTTCTCCACGTTACTTCAGAGGCAACAAGGATATTGGCTTATGTAGTGGTGAATGAAAGTCACATTCGAAGCTAAAATAGTCTGACATGATAAGAAATTCCAAATGAAAGACGATCCATTTATGCAAACTGAATGTTTTTAATCATATTATCACATTCCACGTGATGAAATATTTCGTCATCAAATTGAAAAGTTAGCCGAGTCGGTTAAAACTCAATACCATATTACTTTCGAGGAGTCGCTACAAAGGCTACTTTTCTATGCCACTGCCAGGGGCCTCTTGTAGTCGGAATTGCCCGATTATGGTGGACTCGAGCAATGTCGTGAACCGACTACACTAGTAATGTTTAGACACCTAACTTGATCTAAAATGAAAAATCTTGACGTTTTGATTTGGCTAAACAAAAATTCAAATACCTGTTTTTCTTCTTCCTGGGAGCCCGTTTGGGTGTTCTCGTCGTGGGTCGGGCCGAATTGCTCCACGGGCTCCACCTTCTCTTTAGCCCTCCAGAACTGCGCGCCGGCATCGGCTCTCTCTTCCCCGACGCTCCCCTGCCGAGTCCACCGAGTCGACTCGCTGGACCACATCCCCACCGCCTTGTCGCCGTCGCCGCCAAATCCCCTGAACGGAGACAAGGACCTGCTCCTCCGGCGGCCCGAATCTCTCTCCTCCGCCCTCACGCTCTCCAGCGCAACCTCGAACGGGTCGAAGTTGTCGTCCCACAAGCTCCTCTGCCTCGCGAGCCTCTTCCGCACGCCGGCGTAACGCGGCGAAGACGCCGGAGAAGCCCCCGGCTTCTGTGCCCGTGACCCGTCGCCGCGGTCGTTCTGGAGCCGCGGCGGGAGCTTCAGCGGCTTGACCTTCCAGTCGCAGAAGAGCTCGTCCGCGAACGCCATGCAAGGTGGCTCCCGTGGCCTCTCTCGCGGTTGCAGCTCTTCTCGCTGCGGATGCTGCTGCCGTCGTTTCGCGGGGTTCTCAAGAACGATGTCGGCGAAGCGGCGGCTAGTCTCGAACTCGAAGTCGCCGCCGTCGTTCGAGGAGGCTCCAGTAGTGGGGGGCTCGGTCGTGGGGCTCGCGGGGGCACTGTAAAAAAACAATGCTTCGAAGCCGCAACTGTCTGGGCTTGCGGGAGCGCTCAGATGAGTGTTGGCGGCGGCGGCGTGAGAAACCATGATCGCCATTACTACGATTTTCTTGAAGTTTTCTCGGCTGAGAAATTGAGGAGGGAAAATGAACGTGCCGAGTATTGCAAAGAGCTTTGGTTTTGGAGGCCAACTTGGGTCTTCAACCCTTTTCTTAATCCTGAATTCAGGGGAAAAATCTTGGCCTAATATAAGAGAGAGTTTTCGTGTGCCTGCTTTTGTGGCCAAAGCAATCTTCAAAGTTTTGCATCGTAAGCTACTGCATTACTAAATAATTTTTGTTTTTGTGGTCCGAATAAATACTAAGATTGATTTATAAAACATAAATGGTATCCGATAAGCCGGATCTTTAGTGGGTATACAGGATATGATTTATTTTACTCCAAGTCCACTCGAAATCTGTCGCATTCCTCTGTCTTATTATGTAGGCTGGTTCAAGACGGTCGATACGATTCCTCGTGATTGGAGGGTTCGTGTTCGTCCATGCCATGGAAGTCGCAGAGGGAAGGCCTCTGTTTTTGTTCTTATGCAAGCGTGCGGGTGTGGCGTGATCTTTCTTGTGTTTTAAGTTCAGACTTTCTGGGTCGAAAACGACATGGAATTGTTCACGCCAACGCAATTTTTATATCTCGGGTTGGGCGTGATTTGTTTTATTGGTCTCTTCCGTATTGCGATCTGTTGTTGATGTCGGAGAGGCAGAAGATGCGAGGTCTTGTAATTCTCGCGGAGGACGCAAAGATACAAAGCAGGAAACGCCAGGGGACGAGTCCTACCGGTTGGAGCCAGGAGATTTGCCAGGATGAAATAGGAAAAAAGGGGTCGAGACAGGCTTCCGAGAGAGAACTGACGGCAGCAATGATCACACCCTCTTCAGCCTACTGAGAGTGCAGCCAAGAGGTTCGAGAAAGCCACCAGAGGAATTTGACTTGATGGGATTCTCTTACAGGCTTGTGATCGTTATCTGATCCATTTACAAAAGTTGCCAACTTGATAATGCAAGTTATTAGCCTACATTGGACGCCTTGCTGACCGATATAATGGAAATGACCATCATGGAATTTTATCTCATGAAGACGGGAAAACTCAATTTCTATTTGCTTCACGAAAATCATACAAATTCGGAAAACTCGGCAAGAAACCCTCAATGAGCGTCTTTCCTTTTCATAGCTTGATAAACGCACCAAAGTTAAGGCAAAAAAGTCAAGGGTGTTTGGAGATTTCTCCCTTTTTTTAGTTCTCTCGAAGAATAAAGCAAAATTTAGTCGTTTAATCTAAAATAAATTGGTGTAGGATGTTCATGATGTGACATACATACACGTACCCTCATAAATAAGATGAAAATTTATATCAATGTTGTCATGTGATGGCTTCATCTTTTTTGACGTGATAGCTTAGTTTAAATATTATAATTTGGATTTGTGCAAAGAAAGCAAGGTGAATACGTTACAATTATTTTCACAATCTCTAAAGATTTTCTCAATGCCAAATGGAGAGGACTATTTGATGTTTTTGGTCCCTGGTTAGGCAGAAAAAACAACACATTTTTTTCCCCCATAGAGGCTCGTTCTCGCATCATCTCGAGAGAAATTATTGCATAATCTATAAATTATACTAACAAAATAATCTCAATCATTGAAAGGGCAAATCTCGTTTAGGCTAGACCAATCAGTGACCGCCACGTGAGGCTAGAGACCAAGCGCGCGGCTGTAGACCGAGTGCACGAGAAGATCTCTCCGACCATGAGCTACAGCGGAGAAACGACAGTTGAAATTTCGGAAACCCGCGCCTATTTTCGGCTCCTCGTACTTTCCGAGCAGGTTTTTTCAGACATGCGAGCGCAATCCAAGAACCGCAGACACTCCCAGGCGCTGTAATGGAAGCCCTCCAAGTCAAGCCCCGCCAGCAACGACCAGCCGTCCAGCTCCAGACCCATCTCATGAGCCCTCCCCTCCACTTCGCTCTCAAGCCCAAAGTCTCCTTCGCCGCGCCTCGCTTCGCCTCGCTCTTCTGTTCCTCCGCTCCGGCCGCGAATCGGGCTCAAGTTCCGATCTTGGACGCGCCCACCTCGCGGAGTCCCGATTCGAGGAAGGAGGGCGTTGGCGGGAGTGGGAATGGGAGAATTAGGGTTAAGGGTAAGTCCGCCGCCGATGCTCAGCTGAAGCAGAGGTGGTTGGACTCGCTCACTTGCCCTGTCGCCGCCAGTTCCGGGCAGGTGGGTTGTGATGGAGGTGGCTTGGGCTTCGATTGGGTTATCGGCATCGACCCGGATCTCTCGGGTGCGTTGGCGCTCTTGAAACCTGACGAGTCCGGGTTTTCAGCTCAGGTCTGGGATTGTGAATGGCCTTTTCATCGTGCTCTTTTGTGCGTTTTAAGTTCTTTTCTTGAGTACTGAGTGCCAATTTGAATACGCGGCTGAGTAGGTAGTTGATGTAGCCTCTATCGTTTTGACTGCATAAAAGAGTGCTCTTTGAGGTCCTAGGTGTTTGATGGATGGACAATATTGGGTTTTTCTCTAGAATTTCGGTCGTAAAATATCAGGTTATCAAGTTTACAATTAGACATTAAATTTGAAGTTTTTACGTATTTCAGAATGATGTCTTGCTGGAGTGGCCCCTTCATTATCCAAGAAAGAAGGGGTTCTGTTTTTGTTGGTGATTGGTTGAAGCAGTATTGTGAAGGATGGGTGAAAAGCCTCCTGTAGGAGGCATTGTGTTTACGTTGAGCCTATTGACGATAAGCTTTAGAGTAGAAATAATGGGGCAATATATGAGAAGCTGTCAATTGCATGACGATTTTGCCTATCCAATCTACTTTGTTTTTCCATTTTAGATGTAATTCCTTAGCTTCAAAACGTGCATAATTTGTCTATCCTAGTCTAGAGATAGAGACTGCACTTGATCATGACTTCTTCAATCTTATACTGATCCTTATTCTTAAGCTAGAAATTTTAATTGGTATAGGTGTTTGATTCTCCTGCTGTTCCAGTACTGGTTGGTAAAAGAACTCGAAGGCGATTGGATCCCAAGTCTATTGTTCAGCTGCTTCAGAGCTTGGATGCTCCAATTGGTACTTTTTTGAACTTTGTATCCTGCGTTTCACTTTCTTTTATCAGTGAATGCTGCATCTCACTGTTCGTTTTGTCATCTAAAAGATTAAGTTGTTAGCCTGTTGTGTCAGCTTTTTGTTGGGTGTTGTGGTAGTTGTTAACTTGTCATACTGTGCTTCATGTTGTTGTTGTTAAAGGTTATCCTCATTGTCTTCTATTTTGCTGGTCTTGGGCTGGCTGCAGGCTGTATATTATACCAGTTTGCATATTAAAAACTCTTTTGGACTTTATAAGTAGTGGATTTGCTTGATACATAGAACTTTGTACAGTATAAATAAGAATGCAAACTGTTGGGAGGCGGATTAGTGAGATTGGAATGGTTGGAAATGCATATGAGCTTTTATTTATGCTTCCACTTGCATGGTGGCTAGATCCATATGAATTGAGTATCTTTAGCTTCCATTATCGTCCATGAAATCATTCTGGAAGTGCAATTTCAGGGCTGATCATGTTTCTCCCGTTTTGGTGCTAGGAAATCAATACAAAATATATCACTTATTTCCTTTTTCCCATATAATCATGAGTTTCGTATCAAGCCATCAGAAAGGAACACATTCATTTTCTTATATACATTGTTCTCCCCTTTAATTGAAGGTCACTGACTTTCGGAGCTTTTTAAATTAGGGACAAAGGCATATATAGAACAGTCAACTCCATTTCCTAACGATGGTAAACAGGTTAGTCTGAATAAAATTGATTTTCTGATCTTTTTGAGATGTTTGTGTGCCTACTCACCAAATATCATCTGTCTCTTCTTTCGTTCTTCTCTTGTGGCTACATTTACATTGTGGGAGAAGAGTTGAATTGAACTAATACGTACTGACCTTTCCTTGTGTCTTGACATTTGGGATCATTCACATGAATTTTATTGCATAATGGCTCAGTGCAAGGAAGTCTGCATTAAAGATAAAAAAGAAAAAAATGCTTATTAAAGAGGCACTTTTGATCTGACCAAGAATTTTAAAAAAAATAAAAAATAAAAAATCTGATCAAGAATGACCCGTAATTCAGTAATTCATTCTATCGGGCTTTGAGTTTGTAAACAATTGTGAAGTTCATGACTGTAAGCAAGTTGCATGTTGTTTTTTGGAGAAAGGTGTACACAACGATTCTTCCAATTATTTTGTATCTTTCTAATCTAGTGCACGCACTTTTTCTGAGTAGTTTTTTGTGTGTATATTTATGTTGAATTCCTCTTTAATTGCCTCAGTTCATACCGGCAATGTTGTTAGAGCGACTGTTGTTTACGCATAGAGAAGTAAGATGATTTTTCTCAAGTATTCTCTTTTTATGGTTTTCAGGGATGGTGGAGTGGAGGTTTTGGATATGGCTTGTGGATTGGAATCTTGGTTTCGTCCGGATTTTCCGTGGTTCCAGTTGCATCTTTACTGTGGAAAAATGTATTTGAGCTCTCTGGGAGTGGCTTGACAAAGGTAGGTTTGGTTTCAACTCGATCACTGATATAAAATTACATGCTAGTTTTGTTTTGGGAAGTTGAGCCTGCAAAAAAGCGTCCATCTTCTCCTTACACGCAGGTTCTAGTTTGGCGTTCCAGATTTTGACACTTAAATAAATCTACCTCAAGAGTAGTTAGATTCTGTAATGTTGATACGGTGACTCTACTGGTCAGAATGTTGATGGCTCTCTACTAATATGCAAGTCTAACTCATAGAATCATCTTCTCTGCCAGTTCAGTTTTGGCTAGTTATCTTGTGAGAAAGAGCCCCCTGGTTAGTGTTCCATGTTTCAGATGGATGAAATCGTGGCTCATATTAGCTGTGGCCCCAGTGAATGGATTGCTGTATTATATAGAAGTCCCACAGTGAATCAATACACCTGTGACTTTGGGTTATTCTGTTTCCCTCATCATTGCTTCGTCTGGTGGACTGAGTTTTTTTTTTTTTTTTTTTTTTTTTTTTTGATAATCACCTGAAAGTATTGTGGCAATTTACTTTATTGAGATGTTTAGTTGGTATGCTCACCTTGGAGATGCTGATTGGGACAGGATGACAGTCGGAGGGTTGCATCAAGTTTGTTTCCTTCTTTAACTGATCAACTTAAAAGGAAGAAAGACCATGGTAATTGATCTTTTCCTTATTTTCTTGTTTTCTTCTTGGTCATGCCCTACAATGTTCGCATCATATTACTGTGTTGAGTGACATGAATGTTGTCAAAATATGCCAAATGGGAATTTATTCATAATTGTTATTTAGCTGGAGCCACAGACTATGCATTTATGGACATAGGGTTATTTTAAGGCATGGGAAATTTGAAACATAGGAAAGCTTATCTAGCCTCAGCCGCCATTGGAGAAATTTGTTTCTAGCAAAACTGTCACGATAACACACTAGTGGTTACTTCCCGATAGCCTAATTTAGTAGATTCAGTCACAGTGATCTACTGAGTAAGTTTGATAGGATTTGTCTCAAGCATTCTCTTGATTTGCCACGATGCAGGTAGAGCCGAGGCTCTTCTTATTGCTGCCTATGGGAAAGGCTTGAAGTTGAAGTCAGATTCATTATGCATTGTTGAGGAATTGGTCTCTTAGCTTTTCTCTTGGTCGCTCCATTTGTTTTCACCAATTCACTTTTCTGGGGGAAACCTCAAAGAATACTTCGACGAGCGAGCAAATGTGTCTGGTTAAGCTATTCCTCTGTTCAGGATCTTCCTCCACACATTATTTAAGAAGCTCCAAATTTCCACACCCAAGATTGAACTTCATCGGGAGGCGAAAGACTAGACGAAGGTCAATTCCAGAAAGCCAGTTGAACACATCGCTTCTCTAGTTGTTCTCAGATCTTGCAGTATTTAGATCACCATAGCAATTTTCCAGGACGTATTCGCATTTATACCAAGCCAACGACATAAATATGTCATTTGAGGAGGTAGAGAAGCTGCTTGAGGCTTTCAGTTCATGGCTCATGCACAAGGAGGAGAGCTAATGTTTGGGATTAGAGGTGAGCGGTCCTAGGTTTTGTTCAAGTGGAACTTGAAATCTACCCATTAGAATAGTTTCTCTAATTTTTGAACTTGAAACTTATTGTGCGTATCTAGGAACCTATAATGTACTTGTCACAAGTTTTTAAGGTCGATTTCGGGATTTATCAAGGTTTCACTTGTACTATTTATTAAATGATTATAATGAATTATTGCTTTTAATGATCACCATTTGGTTACAATCCATTGATTACTAATATTTAGACACATCAAGTTTATGAAATATTAATAAAGTTATTGATTATAAAGTTATTGATTATAAATAACGTTGGAAAGGCGAAAGCGTGGCGTCGGGGGTGGTGGTTGCGACAGGGGGGTTTAGTGATTTTCTAGTGATTTTCAGTTACATATTTATTATTGAATGTCATGAAATGCAATAAGATCGCTTGAAGACATAGAATAAAAAAAAAAAAACACAAATTTATTTTAGGTTTCAAATTTTCAGATTTTTGGGAACCATGCTCACCCTTATATGGGACAGGTGGATTAGATCATTGAATTGGAGGTCAATGGGCTGTTGAGTCGGTGAACAACTCAAGCCCATCTCCAGATTCATGGGCTTTTCGTGGTCGTTAGCAAACATGTACAACCGACTCCAAAACTCCACAGCAACCACCCACTTGGCACAGACACGCCCCGATGATGTTCGTGTGGGTGTCGACCGCGGACGTGTAGCTATAACCCCCTCTTGCTCTTTGCATCGGTGATGCCGACGGCCACAAATTTTTTTTTCTGTAATTTGGACGTATCGTTCGAGACAGCTCCGCATGAATAATTTAGCCCGCGTTATACGCTTTCACAAGGTTCAGAAGTTGGTAGCTGATCAGGAACGAACTCTCCCATTTTGTGAGGCGTGCATCTGATGCGAGACGGAATAACGAGCGGCGTTGGTCACGTCTCGTAAGTCTATAGAAGCGGGTCCATTTCTCGGTAAAATCACCTCGAAGTCCCTTCGCTCGACCAGTGTCACGGAATTTCAATATGGAAAACGATTCCGTCTTCCGAAAGAGATGGTCCGAATTCGCGCGAGACTGACGGTTTACCAAATCTTTAACCACCTATCGGCTGGAGCGAAACCTCCATGAAATGGAATAACACACGATAAAACCGTGAGGATTGTCCACAGAAGAAGCAGAAGAGACTCGGGGGGTAGTTTGGAAGACGCTCGTCGCCTTCTGCATCCACGTCGCTGTCTTCCGGACGCGGCAACTTCTAGAACCACTCGTGGTAGGACGGCTTCTTCCGCTCCCCTCACCACCCCCTTCAAATAAGGGTCCACCTGGACTCTAATTTCGTGTGGCTCTCCCTAATGCAGTGCCGAACATCGTAGGATATAAAGAACCACAAAAAACTTTAATTAAAAAAAAAAAAAAAAAGATTGTCGATTCTCCCTCTGAACTTTATATAATTTGCCCTGGAAAACATTGTGAATATGTTGTCTTGGAAAATTACCGCGATTGCTTTTTATTTCGCGACTCCACGAGAATTTGTACTAAATGAAGAAAAAAGTGAAAAAAAAAAAAACCTTGTTAATGTTTGGAAATATGTTGCTCGAAAATATAATTATGACATACCCACGAGCCTATTCAATTATAGAATCGAATAAATGAGGCTGATGAATTGCATAAATTCTTCCGATTTCAAAGTTCTCCGACACACAATTTCAATGTGTCTATACTCCGATCATTATCTGCAGTGTTTGGGGGTGGGAATCGCTATAAATTGTGAATATTAAATAAATGCAAGAAATTTTCAGACTCCTTTTTTTAAGTAAGAAAAGAAAACAGTGACTCGCAGCGGTAGGTTTGATGAAACTAGAAAGAGAAGGACCTACCAGTCTAGTCCACCTAGTAAGAGCGACATGCCCGGCGTGAAACTTAGAGCATCTAGAATCAGAGAACTCCAAAATTAGGGGGACATTGGGATCCTGGAAGATTCTGTTCTAGGATCGCTATCCATGAACATATCTACATGAACCTATTTTGGTCGTGGTCAACGGAATTCGACCAGAAGTAATTCTCCTCAACTAATTTAACGACCCGGCTTGATGGAATCGCCTTCTCCTTTTTCCTAACATCTGGAAAATGAAAACACGTGGTCAATCTCCGCAATTCATGAGTTACGTCGTCGCACGTGGTCGAAAGGATGAGCTTCTCCTTCTATTTTTCGAGCGTTTTTTCAAAATGCACTTAAAGAAAGAACCATCAATAGTAATTTGGGATATTTCATGTGCTTTTTTTTAACAAATTTCTGGCGTGAACATTTGTCATTGAATTGAAAATTCGATTTAAATAATTGAATAGAGCCTTGGCTATTCTATTTGCAAGTCTAAAATTGAAACTAAAATGAAGGATGATCACTAAAAATCTACTGAACTTCGCACTCACATATTAAATGCCCATCCACACTTTCTCATAACATGTATTTCGAGTTTCGTTATTTTTCATATTTATTTACGTCCTTACGACCCCACTTATTTACACAAATTGCACTTTTTCTTTCCCAAATCGCCATTCTTAAGAAACAAATCCAAAAAACTTAACATGCACTTCTCTCTCCTCCATCGTCTCTCTCCTATCCCAGCACCGATCAGCAACCATTAGGCCTAGCCCCCTGTAGTGTCTAACCGTCACCAACGTCCGACTCTAATTAGTGACAGTTGCCGCCTCATACTACATCGAGGTTGGGGGACCTGATGTGGTCCAAATTGGGGCCTAGCCTCCCATGGCAGACCTACAAGTTTATGACAAAGCTTGCATGGAGTTTGCCCACACGAGCTGATTTCATTCTACATTATTTTAAATAATTTAATTTTTAAAATATCGATTGTGTACAACACGAGAATGATCAGCATATTATAACCTTTAAAGTTTTCTTAATATATCACTTTACAAATACTCCTATGACCTTCTTTTACAAAATGCAAACAATAAAGTTTTTGCCTTTTTTTAAACTTGCTCTAGAATAGGACTGGTCAAACAAATTTGTAACACCAAAAACTGAAAAAGAAATTGCTCTCGCGCATGCAATGGAAGTGGAGATGAAGTCGAGAAATATTAAAGAATTAAAAAAAGAATGGGGACAGAGAAAGAGAGCCAACTTCATTAATAAAAAATAAAATAAAAGAAGATTGCGGAGAGTTTTTAACTTCCAACTGAAAACTACCTACCACCCTTCTCCCACCATCTTTCCCACCTCCTCTGTTTTGGGGCGATTCAATTCATGTCTGTCTGTCTGTCTCTCTCTCTCTCTCTCTTAACGCCCACACTCAAGAATTAATTCTCTCTCTAAAGGGAAAAATAAAAACAAAGAAGGTCTAGAAAGGCAATTCCCAGATTAACATCTTCCACCAAACACGAACAAAAAGGCTATTTGAACAACTCCGTCACGTTTCTTGACCTTCTCTTCTCCATCTTCTTCTTCTTCTTCCATCTAACCCCACGCCCAACCAAAAACTCAGGAGCTTTTCTTTCCTATTTGGTTGTCCTCTTGATTGGGTCCCCAGAAAAATTCGATCTTTTTCTTCTGGGGTTTCTACATATCCAGCAGAAACCCTTGCTTTGCCTCGTTTTGATTTGGTACTTTTCTTGGTCTTCTCTGCTTTTGATTTGAGTTCTGTTTGGTTTGTTGTCTGTGAACTTTTACTTGCTCTGTTGGTTGATGAGAAAGCGAAGAAGCAGATGCTAATAGGAGAGCCAATTGCTAGTTGGGGCTTTGTGATCCACGCTAGGAAGCTAGAGTAATGAGTGAAAGACAATGCTCTTAGATCAGTCCAATTTGGCTTGGTTTTGTTGATCTTTTTGACGAAACCTTGTGACTTCGGAGTAATGTGTGATCTGTTGTAGTTCAAAAGTGGCACCAGTGAATGATGTTTAGCTATTTTCAGATGCTCTTGTTCATTTTCTATCAAGTCACCTGCAGTCATGTCTCAATAAATTGCTGAATTTACAGAGGAAGCACGAACCTATCTTTTTCCAAAGAGATGTCCAAACACCGTCTATGCAAAAATTGTTTGCCTCATTATTGGTCGAGGAGTTTATGTTTGCATCAATGCCGTCCCACCAGAAGGTATCTGTACTTTGATCTGTGAGCATTAATCCTGTGGGGGTGGCTTAGATTCAATGACATATTGGTCACGAGTTTTGATGCTTACACTGCACGGAAGTTTACAATCTGGTTATCATAACAAAAGATGGTAACTGGAGAGAGCTAAAACCATATTAAAGAGGAGCATAATGTGGTCCTTTTTAGATGTGCCCTAAATGTATTGAGTAGCCGATATTTGTGTTGTCCGACTCTGTTATCTTGGTAAGCTGAACAACATGTACTGTAATGTGTGTGTTAACTTCAAATGCTGAAACCGCATTGCCTGAACTAGAATCTGGTGTTCTAATGGTTCAGATGTATCTGATACTTGTAATCATTACGCAGGATTTCCAATTACTTGTGTACCCATTTTCACAATGTCGAGTTTGGAGGAACCACTTGGTCTTGACAAGTTGCCCAGCATGAGTACTATTGATAGGATTCAGAGGTTCTCATCCGGTGCGTGTCGACCAAGAATGGATGATATGGGAATGGGGAGTTGCTGGATTGAAGGAAGGGATTGTAGCTCATCAAACAGTTGCAGGTACTCTTTTGAATTGCTGAAGATGACCTACAAGCTTAATCTGTTTCTTCTGATAGGATTTAACCAGGAATTTATTAATGGGTTTAGGAAATGACATGCTTGTATTTGAAGGGTTTGTAACATCTTTTCCTTTTCCTTTGGTGACGGCTTAACAAAAATTAGATCACGAGCAATGGGCGACCCAGAAGTCCTCTTTTCTGTAGTTAAAAGTGAGAAGTGCATTCCTGTATCTTAGGTACATCTAAGGAGCCTAAAATAGTTCATGCTAGATTATGAAAGCTTGATTATAATGGCTTGGGAGTATCAATCATGAAGGAAGAAAAAACACCCACTATATAGGAAATTTGGGAAGAAAATCCTGTTGAAATTTGGGATAGTCATTCTTTATAAAATAGGTACATGATATTGAAAGCTGACTTCTTATTCTTCCATTCAGCAATGATTACGATGAGTTTACAGAAGATTCATTCCCATGGACAAGACATACCCGAAATGGGTCCAAAAACAACTCCTACACTCGATCTTCGATTGGAGGCAGGAAGGACTTGGTGGCTGGCAGTATATGTGCTTCCTGGTGCTTCCCAGACCATCAGTATAGATCCAAGTGTGATGAAAAAAACATGCGCACCACATCAAACAAGGTGACCTACTGGCCACCCACATGCTTATAATTTGTTTTAGCATCTAAGCTCAAGAGATTCTTTCTTTCTATTGTCAGGTGTTGGTCATCTGAACATTGTCGTGCTTAATCAGTTTTTGACAGGTATTCCAAAGTTTGTGAAGATTGTGGAAGTAGGTCCAAGAGATGGATTACAGAATGAGAAAAATACGGTGCCTACCGCAATTAAGGTGGAATTGATACGAAGATTAGTGTCTTGTGGGTTGCCTGTGGTTGAAGCCACAAGCTTTGTATCACCTAAATGGGTTCCCCAGGTTAGTGGGCTTCTCGATTCCAAGTGATGCCATAATTTCAAAGCATTCCTTGTTGAGATCCTCATTGTCCACAATACAGGAATTACTGCAATATTATCTGTAGTTCTAGTTGCCTATTAGTCCATAAACTCCATTAAGCAGTGATGCGTACCTATGATCCTACATATTTGGAATGAAGATCAGTCAAAATGTTTAGAGCTCATTGATTTTCGATTCTGTGAAGCTTTCTTATGCATCTTCCTGAAAGCCTATTTATATTTGTCTAATCTGTGAACTTGGTTTCAGCTGGCGGATGCAAAGGATGTAATGGAAGCAGTACGCGATTTGGAGGATGCCAGATTGCCTGTTCTGACCCCTAATATGAAAGTAGGTAGTCATGGGCTGAATCAAGAAATTATTTAACATTATGCTACTTGAATTAAAAGATGTATCATGGATATTTGTCCTATATAAATTAGCACATCTCTTTCAGGGATTTCAAGCAGCTGTAGCAGCTGGTGCTAAGGAAGTAGCAGTGTTTGCATCTGCTTCCGAGTCCTTCTCAAAGTCAAACATTAATTGTAGCATTGAAGAGAGTCTTGCACGTTACCGTGCTGTTGCTCAAGCTGCTAAAGCGCTCTCAATCCCTGTCCGTGGGTAAGTGCTCTCTCTCATGTGTGCGCGTGTGAGAAGCCACACAGCACAATCTGCAGATCTCCTGAGTATTAGCTTTTATTATATTAAAACTGTGCTGATGTTGTAAGCAGTTCCCTACCAGTATGCTTGTGTCTCTTTTATTCTATTGAAACTAGATCCAACCTTACGAAGCTTTATATGATTGCTAGAGTCTAAACTCTGGTAACAAAATTGGTGTATCAAGGAAAATCTTGCTGTCTGTGAATTATGTCGGTTAGATGATAATAAGAGCGAATCCCTTCGTTAGGACTTTGGTGATTCCCTTCTTGGAATGCTTTGGTTTTCTACTTACTCCAGTTGTGCTGGAAAGAGGATGCTGGAAATTGACAATGTTTTCGGCTGCATTATTAATACAAAGGGGAGAAGATGTGGAAAATTTTTTCTAGATTTTGTCCTAAAATCTTGTTTTCTTGATATTGTCCTAAAAACCTGTTACTAGGTGTGAGACTTATTTTTTCAGGGCTGATTTCAATCCCTACTGGGGTGTTTGTTTGAGTAACTGTTTCGTTTCCTTTCATCTACAATGACATGTTGCAGCAGTTCACTTCATCAGGCTTTGGCTGTTCAATTGAATGAGCTTTTTGAAAATCTATAGGTATGTCTCGTGTGCCATTGGATGTCCAGTAGAAGGACCAATTGCACCTTCAAAAGTTGCTTATGTGGCAAAAGAGCTACATGACATGGGCTGCTTCGAAATTTCCCTTGGAGATACAATTGGGGTTGGTACTCCTGGTAATTTTCAGAAGCGACAAGTGCTTGTCCTCATTATTTAGCTCCAGAAAGTTTTGCCTAGGATATACTTCTTTTTGTGACATGATGCATTTAAGTAAGTCTCTGGGTTTTATCTCGATAGAAAGCTTTTAGAGATGTTAGAGAGTCTTCAGTTTTACTTATGTCCAGTAATCAACGAATGTGTACTTTTCCAACAAGCACATCGGATGAAGATGAAAGTGTGATAATTTGGTGTTCTTGGCATGTATTGAAAACCTTCGACTATTCACTTCCATTTGTCTTACCTTCATTGCTCTGCTCGATGAAAGCACATCATCATTCTATCCTTTTACTCGGTGAATTAAGATGCTATATTTGTTGAGGACACTTGTTCAGTTGATTAAATGCCTTAAAGTTATCCCAAGTAACATTCAATTTCTGGAGAACATGACAGTTTGTGAAGCTCTTTGATCTTTGCTATTACTAATCTTAGCTATTTTTTAAATAAAAGGGAGTTTCCTTTATTCACATTCTTTTAGTCTGAAGCATTTGTCCACATGATTTCAACTTTCCATTGATCTTCTCGCTTTCGACATGTGTTTCAGGAACTGTTGTTCCAATGCTTGAAGCTGTAACGGCTGTTGTCCCATCTAACAAACTTGCTGTTCACTTTCATGACACCTATGGGCAGTCTCTTCCGAATATTTTGATATCCCTCCAAGTAAGTTGCTAAAAAACCATCTTTTGCCTTGCCTTTGATCTTCTAATACGCATATATTATGCCCAAAGCAGCTTACAGTCTATCTTTATTCTGTTTATCATTCCGTCTATGGCGAAAATGGAAGCTGTCTTTGCATGAGTGGTTTTCTTTCCAGCAAACTTTCTTTGAATTTGGATCTTCCTGTAATTTTATGGCCTTTCACTAAATTTGGAGGACCGCTTCTCTATTGGAATGCAATACCCGGAGCATCTTGGTATACATATGTTCACTTGAATTGGATCGCTGCAGTCTCTTAAGCATTTTCTTTCATTTCTTTTTTCATTTTGTAGCTCATTTTCGATAATGTTTGTCCAATTGAATAATTCTGGTTTCAGTCTTATAATAAGTTTCTCAAAAGAGGACAATGGAGAGTCTCTCATCTTGATGCATAATTTCACCCTGTTCCAGCATATTAGTATTCAGTCATTTTTTTGGTTGAATATTACCTCAGAATGATATTTCTTACTGAGTTTTTTGCTGCTTAGCCCTACGAGAGACCTTAGTGCTCAAGATGATATTTGTTTTCTAATTCTTGCACTGAACTTTGACAGATGGGAATTAGCACAGTAGATTCCTCCGTTGCGGGATTGGGCGGTTGTCCCTATGCGAAGGGAGCAACAGGAAACGTTGCAACAGAGGATGTGGTGTACATGCTCAATGGGCTCGGCGTGAAGACCAATGTGGACCTTGCAAAGCTCATGAAGACTGGAGAATTCATAAGCAAACATTTGTGCCGGCCATCTGGTTCAAAGACAGCCGTTGCCTTATGCCGTGCTACAGCAGATGCCTCTAAGATATGAAGAAATTAAAGTGCTATGTTTTCCATATCATTTTCTTGCCCAAAGCAAGATGATTTAATATATGTATTCTGGTCGGGGTCGTACATTATCTCATGTCTAGAGAAGTGTAGAAGAAACTGGAAAGTGTATCTTTCGATGATGCTCGATATAGATAATTCAACATCATAATCTAATTCTTTGTTCGACTCAGAAACTGAGATAAAAATATACCAAAGCTGATTTTCTTGGATCTGTCCTTGCATTTTCGAATCATTTCTAACGGCAACCGGATGTGTGACCTTCAACCAGAGATAAGAGTAAGTTGCAAACTTATTATATCAAGTTGGGCGATGGAAATGTAAGGAAGTCAGAGACGAAAGAACGTGCCAAAAACTTGATAGCGATAACATCATGACTCGTTCAAATTTGTTAAACTTTCATCATTTTATTAACTCAGTCACAATATCACCTCATTGAGACTTCAACGGAGCCCCTGAAATTTTTTTATGGGAGTAGTTGAATTTCCAATGATAGTGGGTGGCACCATGACCTTGACCAGTTAAGCAAAAAGGAGAGAATAAAAGGCGAAAGGAAAGAGGTGGTGAAAAAGGAGACTGATAATTGCTAGTCCACCAAAGATGCATGTTCTTTGCCCTAATGATGCCTCAGGGTACTCAATTAGCCACATTGTCTCATCTCACCTGTGTCCTCCCCTCCCGGTCAAAGCTATTTTGGGCACTCATGAAATCCATCAAGATGTGTTTCACTGATCTGCCCCAAACCCCTCTCTTGCTTTTGTGGGGATCAGTTGTTGTAACTCATTATGAAAAAGCTGGAGGGCTCAAGTTTGTGTCGTTGAATAGGAGCACCAAGGCACTGTTTCTTTGTAATTTTGCTGTATCATCTATATCCTGTACGAAAGAGGAAGCTTATATGGGTTTCCTTTCTTTTCTTTTTTTCTTGGGGTGGATTATCTCGCTGTACTCATAATAAAAAATCAACGTGATAGACATGTTAAAAGCACCTCCATGCAGTATATGGGCATCAACAGGTGCTGAGCATTTTCCTGCTAAGTCAGCTGCTTGTTGTATGATGGCAGATCATCATGTCTAAGATCCACAGACCAAAAATCTCTCAAATGGCAAATACTGACTCTGAAACCTGGAGTATTTTTGGACCGTCATTTGAGAAGGCCATAAGTTCACTATATTTTTCTTTCTCCTGCGAGGTGAATTTTCGCGAGTGTCTGAATCTTGATTCGGTAGCCCTGTCTCGATGTGTATACACGCTATTTATAATTTTCTTGCCCGGAAATATAAAGCAAACCCCATGAATCTAATGATCCCTCTATTTGTCTTCTGTGCATCTATGATCATATCGGACCTTGTGTGAAAACAGTGAATCAAGAAGTCTTGTTTGCTTGTGAAGAACTCATCTGCCGGGTTTGGGTTTGTGGTGGCCTACACAACTGGCAGAGTTATAATTTTGGGCTCATGTGGGTTTCAAATCAAGATTAAGCTCCTTTTGAGATCTCTGCGTTTTTGGAAAGGAGACGGTGAAGTTAGGGAGAATTAGACGGAAAAAAAAAATAGATGAAAACTGAAAGATGATCAGTGGGCAAAAGGCAAAAGAGAAAAAGGTAAAGAAAAGGAGGTGATCTTTAAAGTAAGATTTTATATTGCATTGTTAAACAAGTCACTGGGCCATCTGAGGAGTGCGCAAAAATCAATTGTCCATGACTTTCATACACTTGAGACTTTCTTTTTTCATTGCGAATGAAGACAACATCATTTGCCCTAAGAAAAAAAGAATACTCCACATATTCACCGCCCTTCCTCATGGCCCACCATCAGCTCCTACTATTTTGACTATTTTGAGCATTTGTTTTTCTCTTTTGACCACGAAAAGAAGCTCTTTTTATCAATGTCAAGATACCTAGCAAAAAGAAAAAAGTGAATGTATTATTTTACTTCATTAACGAAGAAAAATGAGCTGCTACAACTTCTGAAATGCTAATAACCATTATATTGCGCTGATTGATACTGGGGAGAGACGGAGAGAGAACCACTAACATTCTGTCTCATTTGATCCAAAAATACAGTAAGATAAGATGATTAAGAAATTTCTTTTTCTTTTTAATCAATGTGTGCATGTCCTCACTTCTATGCATCACTTGGAAGACTCTACATGTATAGATGATTCATAATTATGGGACAGGAGTGAATGAGTAAATGGCATCTGCTACCTGGAAAGTGATATGAGATCAATCTATCTCTCTCTCTCTCTCTCTCTCTCTCTCTCTCACACACACACATTTGTTCAACGTCTTGACATAAAAAGAAAAAGAAACAAACAAACAGAATTGTCTTTTAACCCCAACAGTACCATCAGTCACTTGGCTTTTAGAGGCTTCCCAAAGGCGAAAACGAGCTCTGAAATCAGAAAGCAAGCACCTTCTGCAAACTCATTTACTATGTCTCCTTTCAGGCACCAAGCCCTATGCAAAAGTTGACTCTTTCCCTTCATTGACCCTCCTCCATTTCAGTTCCCCTAAAGCTCAAACTCCAAGGCGAAACACCAGAAAACCAAAATACAGAAAACCACAAAAAGGGGGAAACCAAAAGGAGTCTCTTTCCCATGTTATCACCCCTCGAAAGAAAACACTGATTTTGCTTTGCTTCTTCTTGGGATCAGATCCAAGAAAATGCAAAAGTTGCTTCGTTCCCACTTTTCAGTATCTTGAGGCTGACAACATTCCATGTACGGATTAGGCCACACTCCTGAAGTTGATGGGCTCGGGAAAGGAGTTTGCTTGCTTCTCTCTGCTGTTCTTGTTGCTGTTGCTGTTGGAAGCTTCCATTACTGTTGATGGTTCTGCTAGATTTGCAAGCTTCAGGACTAAGCCCAGTCCTTCTGGGTTGAGTCCAGTGATGCCAGACAATGCGAGCTTCGGTGGAGCCAGATATGGAGAGGGCGATGGCCCTTTTGGTGATGAAAAGAGAAAAGTTTACACAGGTCCAAATCCTTTACATAACAGATGAACTCTTGAGGCAGAGGTTTTGCCTTCTGTGCTGCATCAAGCTATGAATTGAAGGTGTCTCCTTCTTGAAATTTGATTTTTTCTTTATGATATATTTTCTTGACTATCTCTGTTAATGATATCTGAGGTTTGAGTATGTACTGTCCATAGTTTTGCCCTGAGCTACATATTCAGAATTTCATGTAAAAGTTTTGGCCTCCAGTTTTGGATAGCGATAGTTTGTCAAGTATGAACAGAGAAGATGAATCAAGAACTGGTGAAAATAGCTGCCATAAATGGAGTAGTTGGGTAAATGAGTAAACTGGGTTGTGTTCGTTATGAGTGGTTTGGTTGTTTTTTTTTTCCACTTTTTGGTGGTTGTGGATCAATGGCCAAGGGGGTTAATTAAGCTGTCATTTTCTTCTGGGGCTTTCGAAAGCTGAAAACTGCGTTCAATTCAGTTTGAGCTTTTCTTGTGGAATCGACTCGTTGCCTTCCTTTCAAACTAAACAAAGCAAAAAAAGACAAGAAACAGTGAAAAATCTCATACAGCTCAGGCAAGAAAGAACCGAAGCTTATCGGTCTTGAGTGATTTGAATTTGTCCAATTTCATAGATGGTACTGTTGCTTATTGCCTGTCAGAATTTAGATATTTATCCATCAAAAGGTACAGCTTTCATTTTCTTGATTTTTCATTTAGCAAAGTGTGTTCCTCCATGAGAGAGAGAGAGAGAGAGAGAGAGAGAGAGAGAGAGAGAGGGAAGTAGGGGCAAGTTCTGGCAGACAAACAAAGGTCACAAGGCTGCAGGTAAGAAGGTGTGTGACAGAGGCAGACTCGAAAATGGTGTATCTATGCTGCGAAATTTACGTCTCTGCATGCCAATATGTATGCGAGTCATGAGCCGTGCATTTGAAATTGAAAAGGGAAAAAGGCCAAAAATAACAAAAGAAAGAAAGATAAACAGGGAAATTGTGGCTGTTCCTGTTCCATCTGAATCTGAAGCTGGGGCTAGTGCTGCAGAACTTCCTCTCAGACAGCTGAGCAAGTTACACCATCTGGTGCACACTTGGCTGATGCTACACTTATTGCACCCAAAAATAGTGTGGCATGCAATGGTGAAGTGCATATTTGACTCCTTTTGAGTTTTGAGCTTTCATGTACGTGCGATTCAATCTTCTAGGATTTGTCTTATGCAATCAAGTCTCTATCATCTTCGATTCGGGTCATTTGGCCCTGTAATGTTTTTTTTCTTGATTTTGTACAATCAAGTGTTTCGTTTACATGTCTTACCTAAATTAGGATTAGTTTTTGCCTTCTAATTCTCCTAGTTTGTTTTCGGTAATTTGACGCTCATTTGATGCCATCTTAGCATCATGTGACAATTTCTCCCATGATCACAACGCCATGTGATTAATTAATCTGACGATCCAGTGAGAGCGAGTAACTGGATGATTCGATTGTACAAAATCAAGAAAGTTAGAAGAGTTAAAACCTTCTAAAAGTTTCGTCTGAGGGCTATAGAAACTGGGCCTTGTTAGACCCCAACAGGAAAATGGCTGGGCCTTAAAATGCATGCAAGATCCTAGGCGTTGTCCGGTTGCTATCCATCTGCATTTTATTTTGAGTCTTGTCAAAGAGTTTCTCGAGTCCGGACAGACTTGTAATATGAATTATTTCGATTTTTAAACTATTGATTACAGTCTGAGAATTTACAAATTTATTCTAAAATGGCTTCTTAGCAAATATCTAGGGACTCTTTTCAACAAAACCCTTTACTTTTTTTCATCTTATGACCACTGAAATGTTACTTTCATCATCGAACATAGAAATCCTTTTGAAACCATAGCAATATGCAACATGGGAGAATTATTGGGTTAAACTATTTACTTCATCTCCGAAATTTTAGAGAGAAAGAATAAGAGTAGACTCAATAATATGGTCATCTTTCAATTATTGCTTATGAGTGTCTCGAGACTTATTTCAAAATTACATAATATGAGGTCACCTCACAATCTACTTCACCCATCGTATAATAGGTGCGACATCAGCAAAAACGTATGAGCTTTTTTTACAAGGGACAAAGCTACACCTTTTATATGGTCATGGGATTTTCCATATCAATAGTTATACCAATTGAGTTCGTACGAAGAAGGGCTTCTTGAGTTAGGTAATTATGAAGTGATTTCCCGCAAAATCTTCCAATTAATTGGAAATGGTCTAACTTTGATCGACTAAGATCGATCATTTAACTTTTCAGGGATTATTTATTCGTCTGCCTAATCCTTCCATAACCAAAAAGGAAATTAAATGTGTGTTTATTTGCAGAAAATGAATAATTATAAAAATGATTGTTTATATTGTTTTTAAAAATGAATGAATGAATGAAAAATATTTTCATTATTTAAATATAAATTATTATCGATGGTGAAAATATTTTTCATTGATTAGTTTTTTCAAATTATATTTCTAATAAAATAATTTTCTACGTCATTCAACACGGTGCGTCAGAAAAAAAAAATGGCGTAAATGACGAAAATATGGCTAAATGCAAGTTTCGGTGACGGAGAAAAGAGCATACACCGCAGGGGCATTTTCGAACTTGCACTCGCCCATAAATCCTCCTAAAACCCTACCTTCTCCTTCCCAAACTTTTCATCCGGAGCTCAGTTGCAGAAGCTTCTAGTCACTCCATTCCCCATTTCCCTCTCTCTCTCTCTCTTTCTCTCTCTCTCTCTCTCTCTCTCTAGCTCTTGCTCTTCGGATTCCTCTCTCCCAATGGCGAAGCGTCTGATTCCGACTCTCAATCGCGTTCTGATAGAGAAGATCGTCCCTCCGTCCAAGACCAATACCGGGATCTTGCTCCCTGAGAAGACCACCAAGGTTGCTCCTTTTTCTTCATTTTCTTGATACGGTGTTATCAGCTAGAATCCATTTCAAGGACGGGAAATGTGTCGTAGGATGTCGGATTCTTTCGTGATTTATGTAGCGTGGTCCTTTTAGTTCCTGCTGTTGCCGTTGCGGAGCTGCGGTGGCAGTCTTAAACCCTGTAATTGCGGATTCTTTTGTTTCCGGTTCGTTGAGTAATTTCGTGTATGGGAAGCAACTTAACTGTTGAATGAATTATGCGCAAGTTTGCATCTTGAGTTGGTAAGTGCTTTGTCCTCTCTTCGATGCCCGTCCGAGTGCATGGGTTCTTCTTGACGTTGCTGATTCTGTTTTCCCTTATGAGTTATTCTATGTGCTATGCCGGATTTGCTTTCTGCGGCAATGTTATTGGTTTTTCATTTCTTTTTCGCCCCACTTTATTGTCTGTGAGGAGCTCAAGGATCGTTTGTGCAATTAGTCGAGTTTGCTTAAACTATCCCCCATCTTTTTCTTTGCTGTTATAATGAAATGGTGATAGTAACATTGGGAATAGTCCTTTTTCTCAAGATTTCTCTGAGCATGGGGGAATCTGATTTCTCAAGTTTTACCTAGAACAAGGTTTGGCATTAGCAAGGATTAAAGGAGGCTTTTCTTTCTAAGATTGTGAGCTAGAATAGCGGTTTGGTCAATACGTATGAGTTCTTACTCCGCGGTGAGTTGAATATGGTCGGAAGACATTGAGTGAACATTTTCCATATCATTTGAGCACATAGTGGGTCTGTTAGCATGATGCTCTACCTCTACTGCCATCGATTCTTCCAGTAGGATTAAGGTCATTCATTGTTCCCATCTGCAACGTGGGTCTTCTGTTCTTTTTGAGAAAATTCATCATCTTTTCTCAATAGAGTGAGTAAAGATAGGTGCTCTCTCTCTCTCTATACACACGCGCATGCGCGCGTGCAGACATATAGGGATATCCATTCAATACATAGTATTGTCTAGACCACTAAATTGAAGATTTTAGGGATCAAGGCCCTGACATGCCTCAATCTACGGCATTGTCTTTTAACCGATTTTTGTATCTCTGTAGGATTAATGACGCTGTTTGTTGTCTGAACATTTTAATGCTTGGTTGGTCTCATTATTCTTCCCAATGCTCGTGGTGCAGCTGAATTCTGGAAAAGTTATGGCAGTGGGTCCTGGAGCTCGGGATAAGGATGGGAAGATTATTCCTGTTAGCGTGAAGGAAGGAGAGACGGTGCTTTTGCCTGAATATGGTGGAACTGAAGTAAAGCTTGGTGAGAAAGAGTAAGTTCATAATCTTGTGTGGCTTTGTGCTTGCAGGTTGCAACTGGTTCAGTCAACTCTTTGTCATGAAGTTAGCGTGCCTTTTGCTTCTGTTCTGTTAAATACTGCAACAACTGGTTTCTTCATTTGCTCTATTTGATCTCCCTCATGAATTGTGTCTTATCAATCACTTGCCACTCCAAATGAATTAAATGGCGGAGGCTGATAAAATACCCTTCCATGGGTAACCCCCACTTAAAGATTGGCCACTATGATGACTTTCATATTTTTGCCAATCCTGACTCGTTATATCATGTCCATATTTGTAAGGTTCATATCCGCAGTAGAATCATAGTATACTTTGCTGCTACTGAGCCTGTGGCAACCGACCGCGGGGTACAACATTTTCGTCGGCTCGCCTTTTTGAGCATAAAATCGCGTGCTCACGCTTTCTTCATGCTTTTTTCTCCTGTTTTTGCGATACCTGCTTCAGGGTATTGTTTGCGTTAGCTTTAGATTTCTCATTTAGCCACATCTTCAATGATGCAGGTATCATCTGTACAGAGATGAAGACATCTTGGGGACTCTCCATGATTAGCCTGCTCTTCTGTACCCTCGGAGGCATTGAACAATTACTGTCAGGGAGCACTGTCGTTCTGCAACTTGGTTTTCTTTTTTAAATGATCCATGAGACTTCAAACCTTAGCTAGAACTGATTTGGACTGGGCTTTCAGGAACACTTGAGTTTACGTTGCAATGGAAAGCTATTGATCCTCATTACATAAATCTTTCTTGTGCCATCGTCGTCAGTGACTGATTGGCAACATCATCACTTAAGTTTGGGTCGAGTGTTCAGACACCGTTGGGTTTTGACCATGTCTTATCAGGCTCTCAAGGCGCTTGGCTCCTACGACTGACGCGTGGTAGGCCTTTCCATCAATCCCGGCAAAACATAAATACTCGTTTGATCGAGATCTTTGCAATCGAATCGGGGAAGCTAAACGAGGCTTGATCATGCCAGTCAGCGTTTAAGATAAAAAGCACAGCACAAGTCTGTAAACTTTTGGCAAACTTTAGGCAACGGACCAGAGCGTGCGTTACATGTCCCTGTTTTGCAAGATGCACGCGAAACGGTCTGTCGCATAATGTCACGAAAATGTCCAGTGCTCAGATCCTGGAGGCAGGAATTTGCTGCCAAAGGGTATCAACTACCGAAGTTTACCTCATTATGCTTATTGTGTATTTCGCCTATGCTTCTCACGAGAAGCGTAAGAGTTTTCAACAGACGCATCACATCACCAAATAACAAGGCCTCGTGAACTTCATAGGTACTTTACCAACGGACGGCCACGCTTTCAATTGTCACAAGCTCAGTTCGTGCTGAAACAGATTCAAGCCCTTATCCTGACAATTATGCGTTATCAAATGAAAAGTTTATCTATTCAATTGCTAGATAAGTGCTTCCAAGGCATACGCTGATGAAATCTTGTTGGTGTATTCTGTCTGATATTAGCAACAATGAATTTCTTGACCTGTACAAAGCTGAATATCTGTATGTGCCGTAACGTCCACAATTTTTGCCCAAAGAAATTTCTTCATTGTCTAGAAACCAAACATCAACAGGGGAAAAGGTAATGAATCCCAGGCAATCGATGAACCATTTTCCTAACAAAATCAAATCCCTGCTCTTTTTTATAAGCCGAGCAGTGTTGTTTCACCACGTTTCCTTGTCATGAAAGCAGAGCTATCGACTGAATGTTTTACACTGCACGAATTGACTATCCGCAGTGCAAACAGCCAACTAATCACCAGCTGGTATTGGCAAATTTCTCTTTGACATTATCATTATTGCGTATCTTTCATATAATAAGGTCAGGACCGCGGTGACGAGGACTGATTAACTGCTATATATATATATATATACTCGTTTTTGTTAGGTGCATCCTCATGAATTGTGAGTTAAATATGACACAGCATCTTATTCAGCAATCAAAACACTTCACTACAGTTCGGTTCAGTAAGCAAAAGCTATGTCGTCCGGAAACCTTATTTTAAATGAGAAATCATGAAGAGATGACTGAAACCCCCGAACAACACCCCATGTGCACCAGCCCATCATTCATTATGCACTAATGTATACGTGTCCGCTTCACATTTCTTGCAATGTATTTAAATTTCTGCGAAAGATTCCAATTGCAATCATTGACTGATCTGCTCGTCTTCTAGAAAAAAAAAAGCTTATACTTTATATATCTGACAATCGTTGAATCATTTTCACTCCATGTTCTACAAGAATACTGTATAGCGTATCAAGTAAACATTTTGAATACAAATCTGTATAAAAAAAAGATAAAAAGGCGAAGATGATTGATAGATCAGAGAGTACGAAGAACTCAGATCATCAGGGTCTGCAATGTAGTCCCCAAAAACATCAAGAGCAGTCCATTCAAGAACTTATCACCCCAAGCTGTTAGAGCAACGGACCCAGATGGCTCACTGTCATCGGCGCTCTGTTCTTTGGGATTGTTGAAACTGGATGGAACCACGGTGTCGGGTACCGAGTCATCCCCCGAATCAGGACTCACTGGACCTGGCGACTGGTCCGATGGGTCCTTCAGACTTTCAGGCAGGCCTTGCCCGTGCGTCACATTGATCATGAAGCGTTGGGCGTTCTGGCATTGCTCGCCGTCGTAATCGCTGGAGAAGAAATAATTCGGCCCCTCCTTTACGAGCGGAACGGGCACAGTGACGGCGTGAGTGACGGTGTTGGAAGGATCGCTGGACGACCATAGGATGGTGTCCTTTTCCTGGGCATCCTCATAGTCACAGAGCTTGTACGTGGTGAAGTTATATGTCTGCACAACCGAGTGGTTGGTGTCGGTGTTGAATACTGCATAACCGAAAAAGGTTCAACAATTATAAGAAAGAGAAAAATCCACTTCAAACATAACTCCTGTGCAATCATAGCAATCATACAATATTTAAAAGTTAAAACTAGCGAGGGAACAGCACTTGATCAATTAGGATGGTGCTCATCACTTAACTACTATGAATCTAGTTACTGAGTTCATTTCTGTGTGAACAGGGAAAATCAGACCCTTAGCTTGATGTTCAAGCAGATCCTGACAAATTATAAAAATTGTCTAATTTGCAGAGCCACGATCACAACTGATGGGATCAAACACTTGTAATAAACTCACTCCAAATAAAGGCAACAATTCCGGTGGCACAATAATCAGTTTCCAATAGTTTCACAGGCCAAACAAGCCTCAGCGGCAGTGTGTAGTAATGCCAACTGTGACTCAAAGCAAACAAGAAGCTTTCTTGTATTAACAAGAAAACCCCCCACGAAAAAGCAGATGATGTTTGAGAGAGCTTACTGAGGAAATCTCCCAAACTGAAGTTCTTGGCAGAAGCCCACTTCTGGTAATCAACCTCAGGCTTTTCTTGGTTGTCATACCAACCGAGGGAGCCGCCCACGGTGTAATTCTGATAAGCCTCAGCACATCCTGAGAGGGAAATGAGAGCAATACAGCAGGAGATGCAGAAGAAAGATGTCACCAGCCCAAAACCGTACCTTCGCTGTGCCATTGTTTCTCGGAATCCGTGGAGCACAGGGAGTCGCAGTTGCTGAATGTTGTGTTCGAGTGTGGACCAGAACGGTCGATTTCAGGACAAGAAAAGGAGAGAGAGGGTGGACGAGGAGGTTGAGTTGTTTCCAGCCTTTTCTTGCTACTAATATGACCCCACTGCCGTCTCAAATTACCAAACCAGTCTCGTCTGTGCGTGTCCTTATTCATGAGCTAGCTTCGAAAACACTGTGGTACCTACAATGGAGTCGGGGGTGGTTAATTTGGGAGGATTTCAATTTCTTTTCGGAATAAGACTAGAGACTTATTGTCCGGACGCTTTATCCTGTCCAAATCACGAGGGGTTTCACAAGTTAAAAACAAGGATAATTCAGGAGATAACCATGTGAGAGAAGTAACTCTGCTTGCGGTTATACCTTTTCCCTCTTTTATATGCTCACATGAATGTTTTCGCACTGGCGCAAAGATAATGTCGGCAATCACGTGAAGTCAATGAAGGCCAGCAGGTAAGAAGAATTAGCCTACCCAATGATTCATACTTGCGTAAGTTCAGCTACTATTTTGTTCCATCAAAGCTAGTGAAGAAACCCATTTTAGTGAGAATCAAGCAAGGAATAGATCTTTTAAGCAACCCCGCTCAAAACGCAGCTCAACCGTAAAAACCTCTGCACCGGAAAAAAAAAAGCATAAACCGACCCCAAAAAAGAAGAAAGAGAGCGAAAGGTCGCGGGAGATGCTTTGCTTCTATAGCGAGGTTACTCCATTATTGCATGGTAGATATGATCCCCTCGTTTTCAAGCAATCTCCATCACGATCACCCGCGATGAACGAGCCACGTGAGCTCTGACGGAACGCATTTCAGTGCGGGTATAAATTCGGGTTTCTGTTTTTAATCTTTTTGGAGGGGTTGGAGGTTTCGTTCTGAAGCCATGGCTGATCTGGGCTTCTGCATTTGCATTTTTGTGCGAACTAAAAGATAAGACTGCAGAAAGGGGTCCAGACAGGTGTGCGACTTGCAATGGACACCGCTATGTTCACGACACGAGGCATCACATGCGCTTGCCGATTACTTTGGGGTCTTTTATCAAGAACCAGGGCGTCATACGGGGGCTACTATACGAGATTGATATTCGTGGGGCCGATCGAATTCCGTGAAATCAGTGGTCATTGAACGGGTGCGCAGGATGGTTATGGTGGGCTGGTCTCGACAGTGAGCCTTGAACCAAACGATAAAAAGGATCACCACTTCCATAAACATAGAAAGCAAAACCTTTCAATAACACGTATTGAGTTGTCTAAATATGGTATGCCTCGTATAGAGTGATCTTTTTTTCGATCTTACAATGTTCCTATTCTAATCCTCACTTTCAAATTTTTACTCTACTTCCTAACGGTCAAAAGAAACACTTAAAACAAAATCATCCTTATTTCAACCCTATAAGAATGTGAGGATTCAAACTTCCGATCTTCCATTTCTCCTATACGAGGGTGGACTGCCAATGGTTAAAAGAGATTTCAATTGCTAATATTTCAGTGAAGCTACGATAATGAGCTCATCAATCCCGAATCATAAATATGCAAAGTTATTATCATTCAAATAAAAAAAATTCTAATGACATGGGATCTTTATGATAACGTGTAGAGGGGCGCTACGGCCCCTGGAGCTCGCCTCACTCCATTCTTTTACTATAAAGAAGGAAAAAAAACAGTGTGGTGGAGAGTGACGTAAAAGTTGGTGTCGGTAGTGTGGGGTGGGGTGGAGATCCAATTACATGGAGCTTTTTTCGGTCCATTTCACGTGGAGATGCCAAACGTACGTTGAACTTGACCTTTCCCCTGCACATTGCCGTCCCCTCCTCTCCATTAACTACGAAATGCAAAATATCAAGGCCAGTGACATTCTGTAAAACGGTCCACCAATGAAATCTTGTCCGAAACCATTAAAAATCTCATCGATTTCATATCCAGTTAGCTGGCCAGATATTCTCGCTTGCCGGCATCCTCGAATTCTGACCCGGCTGGAGGCTCCAAATTTCAAAGCAAATAATTTAAAGAAGGGGCGGTGGTTGCTGTACTTATTTCCATGCCCATCTCGGACGAATCGACTCGAGATTGGTACTGCAATCATTGGGCGAATTCAAACCGGGAGAGCGTATTGCATCGCAATCATATGTACCTATCATAGCTATCGGTTGCACATGCAAGCCAGCTACTCAGTTCACAGACGTCAAAATCGAGATCTAATTGCGGTTCAAGTATCGTCGTTATTTTCATCAAGCTGAGGATCGAGTTCTCGTATTGATCTGGCGGAACAGAGTTCTGGAGTTCTTGAACAACCTCTCGAACTGGAAGCTGAGGTTCGCTTGCTTAAGAATCAGAAACCACTTTCTATGAGTAGCGAAGAACAGATCACGCATCGCTCCGTGGTTAAGAGCCACTACTCGAGAAGTAAATGACTAGAGATTTTACTAAAAATGTAATAGCATAGTAGATACTATTAATAGCTGCAAGCAAGCATGAACAGTGACAAAAGTAACTTTTCCATATCCAAGTACTGAGATTAAACTGAAAAAAAAAAAAAAGCATTCTTCAGACCCCTCTCCGGATGAAGTACTTAGGCATCAACCACCATAAATTGCTGCAACAAAGGTGTATTACCCCTCTCGATAGCACATTTACATATCATGCTCAGCATCCTCCTCATCCTCATACTCGAGTTCCTCATCAGCTGTTGCATCCTGGTACTGCTGATACTCTGACACAAGGTCGTTCATGTTGCTCTCGGCTTCAGTGAACTCCATCTCGTCCATGCCTTCGCCAGTGTACCAATGCAAGAAAGCCTTCCTCCTGAACATAGCCGTGAATTGCTCGCTGACCCTCCTGAACATCTCCTGAATTGAGGTCGAGTTACCGATGAAAGTTGATGCCATGGAGAGTCCCTTAGGGGGAATGTCACAGACACTGGATTTCACATTGTTGGAATCCACTCAACAAAGTAAGAGGAGTTCTTGTTCTGGACATTGATCATCTGCTCATCGACTTCCTTGGTGCTCATCTTGCCTCTGAACATGGCTGATGCTGTGAGGTAGCGACCATGGCGTGGGTCTGCTGCACACATCATGTTCTTTGCATCCCACATCTGTTGAGTGAGCTCTGGGACAGTCAAAGCACGATACTGCTGAGAGCCACGGGAAGTGAGAGGGGCAAATCCAACCATGAAGAAGTGAAGACGGGGGAAGGGGATGAGATTGACTGCAAGCTTTCGGAGGTCAGAGTTCAGTTGCCCAGGGAACCTGAGGCAGCATGTAACCCCACTCATGGTAGCAGAAATCAGATGGTTCAAATCGCCAACTGCAATAGAGTACACACGTATAAGCTTATGCCCCCATTATTCATCAATTGACTCAAATGACAAATAACGAATAACAGCAAACAGAGATCACAACCGTCCAAGTTTAATTACAGTTGTAAGGCGTTTCACAGTCAAAAGATGCTTGATTGACTCTATCAAGAATATTATCAGATAGCAAAGCAGCAATGAAGTTAGTCGACCAATATTGATTCTATAACGGCCAATAAGATACATGAATCCACTGCTTCTAATGAATTATATAAGTATGATACTCACAGCTAGGAGTCGTCAGCTTGAGAGTCCTGAAACAAATGTCATATAGAGCCTCATTGTCCAAGACCATGCACTCATCAGCATTCTCCACGAGCTGATGCACAGACAGGGTGGCATTGTAGGGCTCAACCACTGTGTCTGATACCTTTGGTGATGGAAACACTGAGAAAGTGAGCATCATTCGGTCAGGGTACTCCTCTCTGATCTTTGAAATCAACAAGGTTCCCATTCCAGAACCAGTTCCACCACCGAGCGAGTGGCAGACTTGGAACCCTGCACAATAAACAAATACTCGGTAAGACAGTTTTGCAAGTAAAGTGGATATATCGAACAGCACACGCCACATCCTCACAAAACTAAGTTTAGTTACAAAACTTTAACTCTCTGCCTCTGCTCCACATGTTCATTACAATAATAGCATTTACCGAAAGCAGATTAGATCCAGCACAGACAATGCATAAGCTGGCAGCTAAAATCAAGAAGAAAGCTATGGATGTACCTTGAAGACAGTCGCAATTCTCAGCTTCCTTCCTCACAACATCAAGAACGGCATCAATGAGCTCTGCACCCTCTGTGTAGTGCCCCTTGGCCCAATTGTTACCAGCACCGGACTGCCCAAACACAAAGTTGTCTGGCCTGAAGATCTGGCCATAAGGACCTGTCCGGACACTGTCCATAGTACCAGGCTCGAGATCCATGAGCACAGCACGAGGTACGAAGCGCCCGCATGAAGCCTCGTTGTAGTACACATTGACACGCTCCAACTGGAGATCAGAGGTGCCAGTGTAGCGTCCAGTGGGGTCGATGCCATGCTCATCGCAGACAACCTCCCAGAACTTGGATCCAATCTGGTTGCCACATTGTCCACCTTGGACGTGCAAGATTTCTCTCATTTTCGTTTATCTGGTAGGACATCAAGAGAAAACATGCCTCAAAACTCAAAAGGACCAAGGATGAGACCAATAATTGGGCAATAGAAACCCTCACAGGAATCAAACACATGATTTCAGCACATAAATCAAGCAGGTCCGAGAAACTAGTAAAACGACTCTGAACCGACAATTCAAACGAGCCTCAGAAGAACAATCAAATGAATCGACTGCAAAGAATCTCCGAGTAAGCATTCGCGATTTCTCTCTATCCCAACACTGTCTCGCCAGCGAACGACCTCCTCATCATCTCCAGCATAACATCACACCACCATGCATGGAGGCGCCTATTCAAAGCCCAGATCTCAAGTTCCTCGAGAAATGCAGCACGAAATCGGACGAAACGAGGCGCTGAACACCAGAAAATCATCTGATCGAACCCAAAACGAACAGATCCGGGCCGTTCTCTCACCGACAGAAAGGCCAGAAACAGTGACATTCTCGCACAGCACCGTCGGAACAAACGAGATTTGCTCAAAACAATCGACATCGCTTGCTGAGCACTTCGTTTTCACTCTCACTGACAGAAATAGCGAAGCAAAACCGCAGTAATCGAACTCGACGCACATCTTTTCAAAACCCCAGCGGAACCAAACTGCACCGAACGGCGACGGAAAAACGAGAAGCGCGTCGGTGGAACTTACCGGCGAGGGTTTTCCGGGACGCGAGCGAGGCGACGGCGATCGAGCGACGGAGAGCGAGGCCCGATCGGGGTTGCGCGAAGGAGGAAGGGCACTGAGAGGTTGCAGAGGACGATGGCGAGAAATGACGAGTTTTATAGTGGGGGTTTGGAGAGAGAGAGAGAGAGAGGGGTGGGGAAAGGATAGGGAGAAAGAGACGGTGAGGGAAGGCTAGGCTGTGAGATCGGACGGCCCTGGCTCTTTCCCTCCCTTTCCGTTGCGGACCGCTGGATGCCGTCCGATGGCGGGGCTTGGACGGTGCGGATGGGCGCTTGGCCGGGCGAGGGCGCATTATTTGGTTTTTTGAAATTATTTGGACGTTCGGCTGTGCTTGACGTTAGTGACCTTTGACCGAAATGACGATGTTGCCACTGTGGCCTGACGGTGTACGTGACTCGGATTTGTAAAGAAAATTTATTAATTTCTTTCGAAAAGGTAAAGCCTGCCTACCTACGGCAAGAACAAGTATAGCTCAGCGGACGAACAAACGTTGGCGCATTTGATGAGACGCGATTTGGATTTTTTAGGGACGATTTTTTTAAGGGATAATTAAAAAAATTATCCATAAACTTAGCACAATGTGCAATATCATCCCTAAATATTTAATTCATTCAATTTAGTCTATAAACTTTAGTCCGATACATAATATCATCCATGAATTTTTTAATTTGTTTAATGTAACTTGTTCTTTTCATCAGTCTATTCTCTAGATTATCTGAAAATGTTCGATCTATATAAAAACATTCGATGTTATCTTGAACTTAAATCGACAGAATGACAACATCAAATATTTTTATATAATTTATAAATTAAATTGAACACGTATATAATTTAGAAAATAGATTAGCATATAACAATAATTAGGTGATCATATTGAATAAATTAAGAGTTAAAAAACGATATTGCACAATTAATCAAAATTTAAGAACCATTTATATTATTTTTTCCATTTCCTTTTAAAGTATTTTAGGTCACTTTTAGACAACACCCTTTAAATCTCGCGGTCCGATCTAATTCGAATCTCTTGTAAGTGTTAATAATCATACTGTAGTCTACGAGTTGGAAATCCTTTTGCCGGGAATGAAAGATAATCGAACTTATAGCTTGACCGATCTTACATAAATTACGCCGAGAATCGTCACGTTCATATCAAAGCCCCATCTGGCCATGGCGACGGCACGAAAGGGACAAGGCTCGAGGAGATGCCGGGCGACATTCCCTGCTTCTACCCTCGCATCACAAATCTTCGATAGTTAACGCGAGGGAGCAAAGTAGGTAAAGCTCGAATACGTATTTGGTATTCTCCAAAAACCAAAAAGTACGCAAGCAATGAGACGATGAGCATTCTTGGTATCCATTCTTTTTCGGAAAATCGCGTGGGAGATATTTTTCTCTTGCTTCTCGAGACGATGGAGGAGCGCAAGAGGACAGAGCGAGCGGGAAGAGAAGAGCTGGGCTGGAACGGGTGGGGGCCGCGAGGAGATAGCGATGCGGCTCGCGGCCATGTGACCCGCCAACCACTCCCCCTCCTCCCTTGTAAAATCTCACCCTCGCTCTTCCCACCTACATTCAATTCGACCAACCAAATTTCGCTCTTCGTTGAGGCGTCCCTTTCGCTTATTGGTACCACATGGCGAATCGCAGATTGGGGATCGGGAGGTGTTGAGCTCGATGGGAGGGAAGGCGAAATGAGAACGAGATTGGAAAGGTTCATTGAATTGGCTGTTTCGAAAGCAGCGACCTACTTACTCCTGAATTTTTTTATACATAGGAAAGGTTAGGTTTAAAATTTCTTAGGAGAGTTCTAATGAGATTATAGTTCCGTGGACATTGGAGCGTAATATGATGGCATTTAAGTCTTTTTGCCTAGTGTTGGGGTTCTAATCATGTATGTGTTGGGATTATGGACTATTTTTGGTGATTTGTCCCTAAACAGCGGCATGGATTTGGCTCATTGATTGACACGTGCGCTACACACGTCTCTATCTAAGCCTGAGTAGTCTTCGGATGCAAATTTATCATTAATAGAACAACGCTTGCAAACGGTTTCTTGTGGGAATATAACATGTCGACCATTATTGAGATTTAGCAATTGCTTTTTACCTAGCTATATCACTTTCTTCTTCGATAGCAACTCTGCAAGAATGTGGCGTCGTTTGAATCAAAAGGCGATAAAGTTTATGAATCACTGAGTGTGACGTTATTTGTCTAAATTGCTGGGCAAAATGAATGTGGCTTGTCTTGATGTGCTTCCGTCGGTGATTGCTCAACCAAAACCAAGTGAACCAATGGACTCTTTCGCTAGCACTGTGCAGTTAGCCTGTTGAATCAATCTTGGGATGATCGAGTTCATTTTTCCTTCAAATGCACGAGTGATCGATATGAAGACATCAATGGATAAGAGTGTTCATGGTCCCAACAGCAAGGATACAAGCTTAGACCTCGGCCCTTGAAAACGCGATTCTTTGTCAACTAGGCCGTTTCTAGGACCACAGTACTCCTTAAAGAGTTTCAAGGTTCATGCTTCAGCTCAACATGTCCAAAGATCTCAAAAGACATCTCATAATAAATATCCTTCGAATTTCTCGAATGGACTCCTCTAATATAAACCATTTATCCCTCGAAAAATCAGGCATAGGAAATGAATTTGATCTTTAGTCCGAGAAGCTGCCAAAGGCGGAGCTAAAATTCACTAGCCAAGTATTCTGAAGCTCCAATTCCACTGTAACATGTTCACGTCTCAGAAACTCCGTGCAACGACCGCGGATTTCTTTTAAAGGGTTTCGAGCGTCTCGGATAATTGCACGGCACGTGCCTTGCACAGTGCATGATGCTTATACATTAAAAAAGAAAACATCGAGCACCAGGCAGGGTCTCGCCACTAATGAAAGAGAGAACGGAGCTCATCCATGTGGTCCTCCTCACTCGCCACTTAAAACTCAGGAGGAAACACTTGCAATTATGTGCAAACACATCATGTGGGTTTCTCTGTACACTCGAAAATCATGCTGAAAACGCCATTTCGCCTCTGTGCTAGAGCTGGTTTCTGCGCCAGATCCGAGCGACAGAAGCGGATTATATAAATCGGCAGGGGGCGTCGGTGGGATTGTGACAAGATCCCTTGCTTTATCTTAAGGAAGAATTATTACGGGGGATGTTAAGATGAGTTTGGAAAAAGAAATTTCCTCATTGGACGGTAGCACTGGTCCACCCGCCTTTGGTGCGAGCAGGACGTGGCCGGGTTGTGTTGGGTGGAATAAGGAAATCAATGTCATTTGGCAGGGCTTGCGGGGTTAGTTTGTCTGTGGTTTTGTCTGGTGCCCAGGAGGAGTGCTCTTGGCCCGAATTGGTTTATTAAAAACTTAAAAATCCGATGACCCGAATTGCTCCGGAATCCATTAGCTTCTGTCGTATCGTCAGGGGGCTCAATAATTGCTGCACAGTACAGATTGGCAGCTCAAATTAGCACATGAGCTCACCGGGGCAAGTGAAGAACACAGTACTAACATGGACAGTTAAGTGGGATTAGCATCCCTAATTCTTTTTTTTTTTCTTTCTGGATTTCCATCCACCGTTTCCACATTCTTTTTTCTTCTCATGGGTCATAATATAAAGATACGAGGAAAAACACACCAGAAGTGTTAGACATTTGCACACTTAATTTCGTTCTGAAATTTTTCGAACGCTCAATTTAACTTCAAAACCTTTGAATTGACCATGGGATTGAATCATAAGCGCCACTTTTCTAGTTATTAACGTGCCTTTTCATGCACTTGTTTACATTCCACTACTAGCAATTCATTTTTAATAAAATGCGTAGTAATCAACTTAGACGAAGTCAATTTTTTGTAAGTCAGCTTGATTACCAATGAATTTATTTGCTTGCCCAGAAAAAAATAAGGGAGAAGGGGGGAGGGGATGAGGTGCCAACTAGAAAAGACGAATTATAAGCGGTTTGGTTTGACTTGCAAGTGAAAAGTGCCATGAGACTTGGTGGTCGATAGTTTAATTCATGACTTCGACCAATCCTATTCAAGGATCTCCAGGGGAAACCGGCCGGCAAAATTGGGCCGGCTTCTGAGAGATCGAGGCTCTGTTGCTCGGGACGGTCGAGGATGCTGCCAAGAAGATGAGTTCACGTGAAAATCTGCTGGAGGAAAAGGGAAGTCTCGATCTTGAATTCGAGGTGCTCCATTTGCTGTCCAGCCTAAGATTGTAAAGACAGCGTTGGAAAACGACATTTTTGTGTGATTTTTCTCTTTCCTTTGTTTTCTCAATTCAGCCGCACACGTGTCGCCATCCTAAGGCTCCTACGTTACGGTCATCATTTCCATCCCACTGCAGAGTAGCATGTCGTGACCCATTTGAGGCCTCTGCAACTGCGTTTCCTTCCATTGAAGTGCAAAATTATATTATGCCTGTAAATTTCAAAGGAAAATAATTCAAGATAAATGAAAATATTTTTCATAAAAATAAATTTTCATTTATTTGCCGATTTAGATCCTTTCGGAAAAGTGATATTTATTTTACCAAAGGAGGAAATTTTTCTCCTAAATCTTAGAATTTTCTTTTTAGTCTATGGAAAATATTTTCCATAAACCGATTAATTTTTCGTCATCTAAAAGTCAAAAAGTCAAATAATAATTTTTGAAAATAATTTTTCTTCAAACAAATAGATCATAAATTGTGTGCCATGTGACGCCTCTCGTGTATTTGAATAATAAAGAATGAGAATCAGCATGCTGATGGAGGTAATTTGACTATGCGTGAAGAGCGTGTCTCGTGTATTTTCAATTACGAGGTCGGTCGGAATTGTTGACCTTGCAATAATGGAGTCTTTGACCGCTAGCCCATGATATCTCTCTCTGTCCCCGCCTTTTGGTCCTTTGCTCCGCTTAGATTCCCAAATGGATTGCTTTTCTTTCATATTCACCTTTTTGCCACTCTACTTTTCTTGGATCCCGGAAATGTCACGGCGAAACAGGGACACGAACCTTTGTCATTCCACGTAAATTCACGACACCGACTCTGCATAGCAGCAGATCCCAGCAACCGGACCTCGCATTGCGATATCATTCACCAAACACGAGATTTGCTTATCTTATCCCATCGCATCATATCAAATCCATCAAATGCAAGCGATCCAAAACTCGATCATCCAATATAAAGTGTGGACAATGAAAAGTAACTATTACGACAGACAATCGTGTTTTGCTAATCTTTTGACGTATGAAAAAGTTATTAGTTCTTTCCGACCAGATGGATTGTCAATGCTTTTGAAATTTAGAAAAATTACACTTTGTGCCACTTTGAGCATTTGGACAACTTCCTCAATCTAAATTAGCGAAGATCGGATCGTATGTGGAGCTGATTTAAGAAATAGTTACTCAAAATGACACTCGGCATAGGATTTTCATTATTATCAATACCGTTGGTTACTCAAAATGACAGTATAGGGTTTTCATTATTATCAATATCGTTGTTTTTATCATTTGTTGGTTACTCAAGATAAAATGACATTCAACATAGGGTTTGAACGGATTTTTTTTGTTTTTGTTCCTGAACAAAAAAAGAACAACTTAAACGCGTTTGTTTGCGTTTTTATTATCAATATCGTTGTTTTTACCATTTGTCGAAGCACACATGGCATGGGTAGATTGCAAGATAAAGATGTCAAGAGACTCAATTACGGCCAAAAGAAGAAAAAAAGAAAGAAAAAAAAAATATATTAACTTTTCAAAATTCAAAATTGTTAGGAGCGTTTAAAAAAGGAAAAATCACTGCGAACCTAATTTTTTAAAATAAAATGACGGTAGGAGCTCAAAAACAAAGTTAATGCGAGCCCCTTTCCAAGATACCAATGTCATCGGAAATCATTTGCTTTAAACCTTTGTGCCGACCTCTTCTCTAGGCTTACGTAGACAAATTTGGACTTATTCGCAATAACACCATTCTCTCTCTCTCTCTCTCTCTATATCTATCTTTTTTAGCCCCTCCAGACATGGTTAAAAAATATTTGATACCTAAGCAAAAGGTTCTCAATTAAAATACTAATATTTGGTAAAAAAAACTACTAATATAAAAGAAATTGAATTTCAATTTGCAACTAATAATTTAAGAATAGTATATGTTTGTTAAAAGGAAAAAAAAGTAATTAAAAAAAATGCTAAATCAATCTTCTAGAAGCTTATAAGAAATGGCCTAGCCCAAGCCCATTGAGTATCGAGGCCTGTGATTGAGCTTCTCTTTCCTTAATTGATGGTTCATGAAGGAGCTTGTCCTCACCAACATTAAGCAAATTACTGCTTCCCTTAATTTCTCTCTTGGTGATGATTGGAGGGATGAGGATAACCGTGAGAAATAGGTTATTACATGTCCGGATATTAGGAATGAGCATGGTTTGAGTGAACGATTCCCACCTTAGAATGGGAATCACTACTAATGATTGGTTCCGAAAAATCGAAACCAAGACCTGCCCATTGATTATATGGATCCACCAATGAATCGAACTCCTGATCCGATTCGGTTCCCGAGTGGGTTCATGGAATCGGTCCTCAATCATTACAAAACTTATTTAGCCTTATATCCGAGTCAAATCGTGAGCCATTTGTTTTGATTAAGAATAAAAAACTATAAGGCAAAATGAATAGACAATACTCGTTTGTTAAAATTAATTTATTCAAAGGTCATGATGTAATCCTCTCAAAATTTATTGACACCAAAAACAAGTGGAGAATTAGACTCCACACTAAAGTCCTAACCTCACAAAGTTAAATGTCAATTGCCTGATTCATATTTTTTTCAATGTTAACTTAATTTAATCATGGCAATGGTTAAAGAAAAACCTAATTATACTTTTAAAATGAGCCATAGGCTCTTTGGACATCTCCGATCGATTCTCTCTTTCCTCTATACTTGTTTATTTTGTTTTAATTGATAAAACAAGTAAATGGATTATTATAATAAAAAAAAAAAGTAGGGGGTTAATCCTATCACACACATAAGAGACAAAATTAATTAATAATGTCCAATAATTATAAATATGCATGTATGTACATATATATTTGGTTGAAAAAACTACAAAATAATTAAGTAATCGAAATGAAACTTCTTTATATATTTATAGGTCCGATGGGTGTGTGATTTTACGCCTAAAACCGGGAACCGAACTTGTACTAACTGGTTTCACTAAATTGGAATTGGGAACTCGACCGGCCCCCATGGGAACTGCCAGTTCCGATTGGATCCGGGCAATTCGAGCGCTTCTCAATTCTTTTGCACACCCCTATCGGACATCTAATATTTGATGTACACTCTATATTTCACGATGAGCTGAAAATACTTTTCTTTTGAATATTTATCAATACATAGAATGTGTTTATTTATCGTCATGTCAATCACCGAGTAAAAAAGTGAAAGGTTTGGTATCTCTCTTAGTCCCTTTCTCTTCCATCTCTACTAAGACGAAATAGACAAGTTTATACGTATGTCACCCCTGGTGACATCGAATGGCATACACGAGTTCGCCTCGGTAATCCGGACGGGGAGGACATTACGTTAATCGATATGCGGAGCTCACGACTTGATTCAGGGTAATCGATAGAGAAATCGAGCTGGGCTTATGTAAAACTGTCATGGCCCATTAGTAAAAGTGGATCGTGTCTTGACTTCAGGATCACCAAAATTTGTGTCCGAGAATCCATTACGAAAGCCCGCAACATTTGATGAGTTGGGTCGGTCCCGATGGAGATGGGCTAAACTAGAGAAAACGAATAAAAGAAATCCAAATCAAGGTAAAAGAAAAGGAAAACAAAAACAAGGGAAAATGTAAAAAAAAAGCTCAAATTTTTAATTAATGACAATAACATATATTTACTTTCAAAACTGTAAGTTACGTACCTTGACTCAGCAAAATGGTGCACTTATTTAGAAGATCTTCGCAAATGTCCCCACTCATTTTTTTTCACATGTATCAACGGTCAAAACCTAACCAGCAAAGTAAAAAACATAAACCTTAGCTTGGCCACCACAGTCCCACCACCTCCTCCCACCACTAATGTCTTCGGCCACTGGCTTAGCCTCCTTTTATGTCTTGGAAACTCCACCCAAAAGAATTGTCACGGTACCCATCGTTCTCATTCTCTCTTCCTCTCTCTCTTGTTGGAATCATGCCTCGGGGTCTCATTGGAGGTCGTCGTCGGTCGTCACGACCTTTGAGAGAGGAAGAGACTGCATAGGAGAGAGAGAGAGAGAGAGAGAGAGAGAGAGAGAGAGAAGTTGCAAAGAAAGGGAGAGAGATAGAGACTGACTTGACCCTGGTTGGAGGAGATAGAAAGCAATGCAGCTGCTATGGTGATGGGTGCGGGATGTGAAGGTCGTGGGCGACAGTAAAGGAGGGTGGCGGTCGAGAGCTTGGGTGTTTCGAGTGATGCGAGGCCAGGAGCTTTTAAACAAGAGAGGGCATTTTGATCATTTCGTTCCAGTTAGTTAAGCAAAGGTATCAAACTTATAATTTCGAAATAGAGTTATATTTTTTGTATATAATTTAAAATACGAGGAATTGGTGTTTTTCCAAAGTGAGCAGCCGGTTGAAAGATTTGAGCTAACCTTAGCTCACTTTGCAGTGGTTTTAAAGCCACCCTACTTCATCTCAGGCGCAGATAGCTATTATACTTCCATACGCAGCAGTGGCCAGTATTAAAGTACTGACATGAGGTTTATCTTTATCATTGATACGCCCCTCGATTCCCACCCAAGCTTTTCTTCTTAGGTGAGTAGGAATATGAGAGGTATATTGCAAAGTCTCTCACTCCCAGGAGGATTTCCTGTTTGTTTCTTCTCCCTTTAGCCTTTTAATGACATGCTTAGATCTAGCAGTATCGAACTTATAATTTTGAAATAGAGTTATGTTTTTATTACATAATTTTAAAAATGAGGCAGACTTTTAGTATTTTTCCAAATAAATGAGAAGCCCTCGTGGAGTCTCTCCCCCACTTTCACTATCATGCACATGAGAAGCCATTGTAGGTCGAGTGAGAGGTCCTCCAATCTATTTAGCTCTAGGTCTTTTAATTAGGGAATGACGACCTCTGTCGAGGTTGCTTTTGTCCTCCTCTATCACGATTGTTTCCCCCATTATTTTCCTAATTCTATTGTTTTGAACTACTTTTCCTCCAAATTTACTTGGCCGAATTAGTTTTGTAATTGAATCTTTAATGTATATAAACAAATACACTCCAGGTTCCAATATGCTGGTGCAAGAGCACAATCGATCAAGCTCGCTTCTTTCCGCGTTCATGGACATCGAATTGTAGAATAGCAAAAGAATTATCATAAAAAAATGGTCATTGTATTGGTGAAAATTGCAAATTGCCTCCTCCGTGGAGCTGTCTAAGTTAACCCCCGTAATTTAAATTGTCTAGTCAATTCACTACAAATTTATTTCTGGCTCAAATTTTTCCCAGAGTTTAATATCTAATACTACGTGATGAAACTTGCGGTCACTTTAAATCAGATGTTCTAATTTGAAGCCGTTGATAAGATTGAAAAGATTAACATTTACTATTTCTCTTATGGAAGGCATTCAAAAGTTACATGCATTTTCTTTTAATGACTCCAAATTCAAATAGGAAAAAACTCGATTTAATCCAAACTTGTACAGAAGAAATGAGAATTATGCTAGCCATTAAGGGCCTTTTTAGTCACCATTCTACTCGGAAACAATTTATGCTTAGAAATTTTTTTTTTTTTTTTTTTTATTGAACGAGTTTTTGAGCATTTGAAGATATTTGGTGACTGTCCAAAATTTATATTCCTATCCTAGGATAGAAATGTGCTTGATAAGACCTCAAATTCTCTTGTGATTTATAATTTTTTTAAAATTTTTAAATACTTTTATTATATTTTTCTCTCTCTTTTTTTTTTTTTTTTTTCCTTTTATTCTTCTCCTTCTTGCTCTTTGGTCGACGACCTTGTTGGAGTATTGTTGGCCCCGTGCAAAGCTAAGCCTCCTTGGCGACTGAGCGAGACTCGGTCTTGCATTGGCCTCGCTCAGCTAAGGTGAAGGCGAGGTCGAGCCTCACTAGATTTGGGTGAGCCTTGGCAAGGTCGACCTTGCGATGGCCCAATGAGCCTTGCTAGCAACTAGGCGAGCTCAGCTTCGATAGATTTAGGCGAGGCTGAGCTTGCCCAATTGCTGAGGAGGCTTGACCTCGTCAGGGGCTCCGATGAGGTTGTTGGCAAGGCTAGGTCCGTGATCGACCAAAGAGGAAGAAGGGGACGAAGAAAAGAAAAGAGGAGAAAAAGAAAAATGAACTAGATTCTAGAGTTATTTTCGAAATTAAAAAAGTAATTTTTTTTTTACTTTTTGATTATGTTCTAAATTGATTTTCGGGAACAAATTTATTTTCAATAACAAAAAAGTTATCAAATGAATTATTATTTTTTTTTGTTAGAGGAACAAAATAATAAAATTGACACTATTTGATCATACCCTAAACTACAACACGCAATGTCACATGCTAGAAGCCCGTCGAGTTAGGATTTAGAATTGAAACACGAGCCCAATTTGGATTTGTTTTTGCTTTTTTATTTTTTTGCTTAATCTAAATGTTGCTGTCAGTGCACTCTGACTTTTTTCCCGGAAGAGTTGATGGTAGATTCTTACATGCAATTTTTAAAATCTTGAATATATTACTAATTTTGCTTCTGTGCAAATGCTAACAAACGTGCCCCCATAGAAATAAATTTCAAGGAGTTGGCCGAGATAGAACTAGATCACGAGGTTGATCGCGACAAATCCTGAAAATACGGGGGGACGAAATGCAATTAACCCATTGTCATCGCTGGATTGGTCAAGATTCCGGCCCGACCGTTAAAATGCCCGCGGCGCAATATATTTTTATATGTCCGAAAATTCCATTAAAACGTAGGACGCGGTTTTTTTTTTTTTTCCTCCCATATCATTTTCCTTTTCGAAAAGCAAGCACGAAACAGAGCAACTCCTCCGTACAACACCTGCCTGCTCACTTCGTGCCTCGGTTCCGCTCCCGATTTCTCTCTCGACTCGCCGTCGCAATGCGATTCCGCTCCCGGATCGTCGAGCTCGAGGCGATTCGCTCCTGATCCGAGCATCCCGACGTCGAAGCCCGGCTCGTTACTCGCTCGTTCGCGCGAGATTTGTAAGTCCGACACCTCCTGTTCTCGGCTCTTGCTTCTTCTTTTGCTTCTCGATGTTACTGTAACGAGCATTGGATTCGGCTTCGTCCGTTTATTCTCTGTCCGAGACTTGAGTTCGATAGCCGTGCTATGCTCACGGCATTTTGTTCTTGATCTCCGTCGTTCAACTGTCATGGTTAAATACCATCTTTATCAATTTGGGAATTGGAAGCCCGGTGTACATGGATGTGGAAACTAAGCCACGGTAAACCTTCCAAAACGAAAAAAATTCAGTTTTTTTTTTTCATTATCGATTTCTGGGAATGGTAAGCTTCGGCTTCAGCGCCGATTAGCATTGCAGCTAATATTAGTGGCAATCTTTTTCTTTTGATGAGTAATTCGAAGAATGCACGGAATGGTAGCTCCGTTTTGGCAACTGGGCCTCTTTCTGCTAGTCACACTTTTTATTGGGGTCGTTAATTGCATAATGCTTGCTGTTGTTCACCTAATAAAATTGAGTAGGTTTGGTATCCCCTGTCCCACATTGCTTTGTAGGTTGAGAAGCCCTTTTCTTTTCAGCAATTTCTTTGGCTTCCTTATATTAGAAGCTTACTTATTGTTTCAGACGGGGCGATCCACTTGCAACCATGACGAGGATAACTCGTGAATTTGGCACCGCAATCCAAAGATCGGTCCCTGCTGTGTCTGCTGATGTGATATTTGCATCTACTCGGTTTCCAAAGTATAAGATTGGAGCCAACAATCAGATCATAGATGCAAGAGACGATGCGAATATTCTGTCCCTGAAAGAAGTCGTTGCGCGTGAGACCGCTCAGTTGTTAGAACAGCAAAAGCGTTTGTCAGTGCGTGATCTTGCTAGTAAATTTGAGAAAGGGCTGGCTGCTGCAGCTAAATTATCCGACGAGGTAGGTAGATTTAGCAGATTTAGTATTTTCACCTTTTGTTTGCCATTGTACTTCAAACTGATGAATTTAGGATATATTACAACCCATTTCCAGAATAATGTGCAATATACTCTACATTGAAACAATGATTTTCGCTTTCATACAATCCTTGCTTTTGTTCTTAAATTGAAACTAAAATGTACACATTTCTCTTTGCAAGTAATGCTTATAGAGATTACAAATTTTCATCAGCACTGCATGTAGTAACCGTCTCTGTAGTGCTGTTAATGCAACATGCCGTTTCTTTCTTATGGAAGCAAAGGGAATTCTTGCTTATTACTTTCTGTGAAATTGTTTGATTTGGTGTACCTACACAAATGAGGTGATATGAGCAGCTTGTTTCACTGTTGGTATGGTGATGGAAGTAGCTGAATAGAGTAGATATGATGTCAACAATTACTTTCACCTTTCAGTCATGCGGTGAATATATAACTTGGACGTCAAATATTTTTCACCGGGGCTCTTCTTTGCCCTTTAATGCTAACAAAGTCATTAGTGAATGCATGTAAATAGGCTCGACTCAGGGAGGCTGCTTCCTTGGAGAAACATGTTCTTTTGAAGAAGCTTAGAGATGGATTGGAATCCTTGCGAGGACGGGTGACAGGTAGAAGCAAGGATGATGTCGAAGAAGCAATTGCCATGGTCAGTTTTCATGTCCGTTCCTGATATTACATTTTCTCCTTTTGAAACAGTCACTCTTGTCTATGTAAGGCCTCTGTCTACGTCCTTTGCATTCCCCCCTCCCTCCCTCCCCTCTTTTAATGGCATGATCCTCCAACATTCTTCTTTTGTAAATATATGCATTTCTTGGAAACAAGAAAGCAATTTGAAGTTGACTTGTTGACTCCCATGAACTTATTAAGCACACAGTTCATCAGACTTTGCAGGCTATATAATGTAGCACCAACTTTTTTAGTTTTCTGCATGAGTGGTTTTAGGCTCCAGTGCGGCCTCTTCTCTGAGTCTAGCACGTCACAATTAGCTCACCATTATGACAGAGAAATATAAGTATAGGTTGAAATTAAAATTGTAGAATATAGTTGAGTATTTTAATAATTGTATCCTTGTTTAGCCAGGAAAGAATGCATACTATTGAGTTGCTTGGTAATTTTTTTTCTTTTTTAGCTCTTGGAGTGCGTTTCTTGTAATTTCATTTGTAGCAGTAGATTTTGTTCGTTGGACATGTTAGCTGCAGGAATGACTAAATCCATTGTAATTTTGGAAAGCACAGTATGATATTTTTAATAAAGTGGGTGCTGCAATGCAAAAAAATTAATTGGAGTTGGCTTTTGTAGGTGGAGTCTTTGGCTGCTCAGTTGACTCAAAGAGAAGGAGAGTTAATCCAGGAGAAGGCTGAAGTAAAAAAATTAGCAAATTTCCTCAAGCAGGTGCACTTCTTTCTGATGGAAGTTTGTCAATCTATGTATCATCTGTCAACGAGTGTTGATGGATCCTACTTGCTTTTGAGTTTTCACATGATACTCTCTTTGTAGATATCAGGCTCTGTTACACATTTTCCAGTCAAATTCTGTTTTATGAATGCTTTAGACATTATAAACAACCTCTGGTAAAATATGAACACTCAATCTGAGAGTTTTCAGGGGCCATTGGTTTGAATGTTGGAATGATACCATCATGTAGCTAAAAAAGTCTGGGCTTTGTTCTCGATGAGGGTCATGATATAATGGTACCCAGTAGTAGTAGAGGTTGACTGCAGTTTAAAATTGTCTAATGAGACAAGGAGTATATATTTAGAGGAGTGATGGGTATTATTTGAAAGTTCAAGACATGTTTTTTTTTTTTTTTTTTTTTTTTTGACAGGGTTTATATCTAGGCTTGATGTATAAAGGTACCAAATTGAGGGGACTTTTCTAGCCAGTGCATTGTGCATCTTGTTGTAATAGGGGCTACAGGCTATATCGCATCGTTTGATTTTGCAGGACGAAAGGGTGGATTGGGTTTGTCAAAACGAGATTTCCTAAAAAAATGATACTAAACACGGGCTTTAATCTCTTGGGACATAGGTTTTGTGCTACACCACTAAAAGTATACCCTGCGAGAAATCGACGACAAGCATGTTTTAATATGAGCAAATAACTATGGGAGATCCATTTTTGACATAATTGCTTTTACCCCCTTGATTTTCTGGGAACTGCATGAACTTGGCCCAGTGTATTTAGAACCATCAAGTCTCAGAGTAATGAAATTGCTTTAAGTAGAAGCTGCTAGGTTGTGTAAGAACTCTTTGTAAAAGTGGACAGCAGCTCAATATTGACGAGAAGGAAATTATCTGTTTGAATAGGACTTACTTTGCACAAATTCCCTTCTGCTATTGACTGGTTGCTTCCATGTTAGGCTTCGGAGGATGCCAAAAAACTTGTTGATGAAGAAAGGGCTTTTGCTCGTGCTGAAATTGAGAGTGCCAAAGCTGCTGTTCGAAGGGTAGAAGAGGCCCTTCAGGAGCATGAACGTACATCTCGAGCATCAGGGAAACAAGTATGAGTTACGGAGGTCCTGCTGTCTTCATGTTCTCTGATAGCAGTACTGTTGGAATTGATCTCTTGTCTAGTTTGGTTTTCTGATGATGACTACCATTCTTTTAAAAATTCTCTGGGCACCGTGATATTTTTTGCATGATTACCCAAAGTTGAGCATTTTGTTGCTTGTATCTTGGAAATTAGAATTACAATACAATGGCCAGTGACATTTGGAATCTGCTGTTAATTGCATATCTCACTTTTTTAAACAGTTTGAAGTTAGCCTTTGACAACGGATAACAAAACTCTTTCCGATCTTTTAGGACTTGGAAGGATTAATGAAAGAGGTTCAAGAGGCCAGGCGGATCATTATGCTGCATCAGCGAAGTAAGGTAAATGTGCCCGCTTGATGCCCTTTCAAACTGCACCCATTTGTTGCCTCGATAAGCATCTTTAAAATATATATAAGAGATTCATGCTACAGCAGCGGCAAAGTAGGTTTGTTTCAGTTTTGGTGGTCCTTAGATGCAAATAATCACGATTCATGACCCTGTACGAGTTCCAGAGGAATGGGTAACTTGGGTGGTAGTGTGCAATCGTGAGGAGGAAATTTCTCTAAGTGAATTTTCCATTTTATCACTGTGTTTAATAGTCAAAGTTAGACTAAAAAAGTAAAAGTAAGAACAAAACTAAGTTGATGCATGATAAGGGGAATATCGGGAGTGATAAGCAAGCCAGAACAAAAAGAAAAGTGGTTGTATCCCAAGCTCAACAGCTATAGATTGCCTCAAGATACGTTTTGTTGTTGTCGTGATATATAAAGAATAACTTTCCCTGGATAGTAAGGGTAAAAGATAGAAAAAATTACCCAATAAGTCCTAAACCTGTTGTATGGATGTGAATTTAATTCTAAACTTTTTAATTTTGCCAATTTAGTCTTATAACTTTACGCAAAATTCCAATGTAAACTTTCTGGTCAATTGTCACCCGTTAAGCAATATAAGTTATATTTCTGAGGAGAGAAGAAGACAAGATTTCTTTAATAGTAATCACATAGCCAAGCTGGGACCAAAAAGGAAAATTAACCAGATACGTGTGCTTAAGAGGTCAAAGATTTAGACCCAGTATAGTTTCCAGAGTGTGGCAGCTGCAGCTAAAATATTAAAAGTGGAGCCACTCCATGCAATTATATCAAATATATGGAGGAGAGCATGCTTCATTTCTTCATAGAAGTACAAAGGAAATACCTGCTGTTTAATTTACAAACATGTGAAAAGTTTCAAGGATTGTCAAGTTGCAACTAGATTGTTTATGATATAAGATGACATCTTGCTTTTGCTTTGATTGGATGTATTTTACAGATTCAGTTATTCTTAGTTACTTTTCCTTGTCTATGTTCATTCCTTGTGTTTATGGTGATTGAATGTATCTCGTGACATAGGTCATGGACATGGAATATGAGTTGCACGCTTTGAGGAATCAACTTGCAGAGAAGTCCAAGCGTTCACTTGAGCTTCAAAAAGAGGTTCCTTCAATGTTTACCTTATTCTTGCAGATCTGATGTGAAAAGATCACAATTCCTTCTTTCCTCAACTTCCAAATTCAGTGGGAATTTACTTATAAAACATTTATCCCGTGGGTAGAGCCACCATAGAAATGTCAACTTGTTTTTGTAAAGTAATCAATTACCTTTTCCTTTATTCCTTTTGCTTTCTCTCTTCATCCAGCTTTCAATGATGAGAAAGGGAGAGATGAGCTTGCTTCTATATGAGTTAGCAGGAGCCGAAGCACTGGGTTCCTATCTGCAGATTGTGCCATGCTCTGATAGCGCTCCAGGACTATCTGAATGTACAATTCAGTGGCACCGGATGTCATGTGAAGGTGGCAGAAAGGAACTTATATCAGGTATATGTCTGTATATCTTTAGGCTGACATGCATATAGGGAGGCATGCCTGCATTCTGACATGTATATATCGTGAGATTCAATTGTAGCATGAACTCAAAAACTGCTATATTTTACTTCAATTCATGCAACATGGTTGTGTTGGAATTACGTACACAGAATCTATATGAAATGCTACTGCTGATGCTTAATGGTTTTTAGCTTACGTAGCAGGATTTTATTGTGTAAAAATCTAAATTCGCTTTCCTTTTCCTGAACTGGTATTATGGTCATTTCGCTTTATCTCTGGTTTACTGGAAACTCATCTTCATAAGGCAGAGGACTAAAGCATGTGGCCAGCTTGTTCATGTAGTTAAATTTATCCCAAGCTCTTTGCTTCAGCTTTATGACTCTAATGGCTATTTTGATGTGAACTTTATGAAACAGCTCCTCATGGACTACTTTTTGTAGTGGGACATGATCAATTTTGCAAATATCCTTTTCTAGGTGTCAAACATAACATGTATGCAATGTGGTTGGTTATAGCGAAACTTCAAAACGTTGAGACCCTATCTCTTATTATAATGGTCATGGAATTGAATAAGCTTCTTAATGGTGTTTTTCCCTTCTGTTGTCTGAGTTGTGAAAAGAAATTAAAATGGCATGGAGAAAAGTTGAGGGAGACTTACTTGCATTTTCTTTGAGATACATGGTCGATCCTAATTTTTTTAACCTTGTATGTCATGTGCTATTTAGATGCTTTCCCACATAATTATATTTTGTGCAACATATGCTCCATCTTATGTCAAAGGTAATGATCATGGATGTCTTAAGCAAAAAAAAACTTTCTTTGCGGTTCCTTGATTATGTTGAATGTATCCTGATGACTGTGTATGCTGGAACCATGTTACTTATCCTTTCAGAGAACATTTCTTTTGGGTAGCATTATTTGAATTTGGTGTCACTACTTGGTACTATTTTAGGAGCTACCAAACCTATCTATGCTCCAGAGCCTTTTGATGTGGGGCGACTACTGCAAGTTGATATTGTTTTTGATGACCAATGCATTGCCTTGACAACCACTGGTCCGATTGACCCAGGTCTGATTAGGCTTCTCTCTTTTTCTTTCCTACTATGTAGGACACTGTTTTGGTTTCAGCTTCTTTATTGCTTTATGCTGCCTGTGTTCATTCTGCATTGTTTGGTTTTTCCATGCAGCCGCTGGTTTGGGCAGTTATGTTGAGGCACTTGTGCGGAAACATGACACACAATTTAAGGTATCCCGTGCTTATCCTATACACTGCTTTTGAACAAAGTTTACAAACTAATGGAATCTGAAACGTGCGAAAGCGTTCATAGCTTGGACAAATATACTTGTTACATCCCAAGTTCCACATCTTATGTGAGAGGGCTTGTCAAGTGATGTATAATAAAGTTTTCCTCCAAAAGATCACCACTTAAGTTTTTTTTTTCCCTTCTTCTTCTGATGGGGTTGGCCGATTTAGATTAAGTTAGGTCATTATAGGAACTAAAACTGAGTTTGGATGCATTGAAAAGTGGGTTGACGAGTAGCTAAGGAAAGATTTGGGTTGAGGATTTGAAAACTCGTCTGATTGGAATGGCTATGGAAATACTAGGTGTAGAAATTCAATGCCTTTAAAATCTTCTAGGCCCACCGCGAGTGTTTTCTCAACAACTGTGAAGAAAACTTAGAAAAGCGGCGTGCTAAAAACTCATCTTCCGAATTCACCCTTGCCTTTTCAACAAAATTCCCAAACTGCCCGAGCCTTTTCTTTCATCTGGACATTATAGTCAGTTTGATAATGATCAAGTGACATTGCTTCTTCGGCCCAAACCAAGGGATCCCTTAAGTTGATACAAATGAATCATCCTTTTCGCGGAGGTAAATCTTCGCCTGGTAGGCAAGAGGATGGCAAGTTACAAATTCTGTTTCGGTAGGTTATGGACCCGAATCCATTAGTATGGAACATTTTCTTTTCCAAGTGAAATCCCCTAGTATATGAAAGGGTGATATCGTTGTATCTCATTATTTTTTCTCTTTCGCACTTTTCCTTTATTTTTAAATAACACATGATCAACTTTTGTCACATCTTCTTCACCCTCACTTTCTGCCCTTCCCAAACATCACTCAAAGAAACCATTCCCTCACCTTTCTTTTCAATGCTTCCATTTTTCTTCACCTTAAATTTCCTCACCTACTCCAAAAAACCTATCCAAACATAGTTTAAAGGTCGTGCAGGTTAAAATTCTACATCACATGAATCATTTCTTGAACCCACTCATGACAAAAAGCGACACGTGAGAGCTGCCTCCTCAACCTGTACGGGCACCTAGTCTTGTTCTGGGTTTCATCGAGCATGCTAAGTGATGCTAGTGCTATAAGTGAAAAGCTTGTAACATCTCAAATCCTACATTTAGTTGAAGGAGGCTTGGGAATTGATACATTAGTTGTGATCCAGCCCGGAAGGCCATTGCCTAAGTACTAGAGTTGTGCATGAGAACCTATGGAACCTGCAAAATTGGCCTGATCGGATAGGTTTGAAAGTGGGTGTTAGAGTTTGTACGGTATGCCTGTGAGTACAGGTTAGTTTCTACGATTTGGAGGTGTACTCTGTACCCTCCCAACACCCTGTATCCTGTGCGGGATAGATACTTAATTTTTATGACTTTTTATATTTCTATGTGAAGTTTTCACATTTAATTGTGTGAAAATTCCAACTTATCAGAAATCTCCGAGCCTTATCACTCTAACTGAGCTTTTTTCTCTTCTTTTTGCCGTGTTCAGATGTTTGTGTTTAGTTTTGTCTTCATATGTGAAGAGTAATTTGTCATGTGAAAATGGAAACGAATTGATTTTTGGTCTGGAAGCTTCAACTAGATATATTTAGGGAAGGTACATAGAAAAGGCCTACCAGTGCCCATGTAAAATTCTCATCCATTGACATCGCTGTTGGTCCTTGTGGCTGTTGATTTGCAGGTGGTGGTTGCTCAGACCAATGGTGTGGAACATCCATTAGAATCTATTCACGTTCTTCACATTGGGAGAATGAGAATGAAGCTTTCTAAAGAAAAGACAACCGTAGCTAAAGAATATTATTCGAGCTCAATGCAGGTATCAAAACAGTGTGGCTAGTTATTCTTTGGTTTGCGGTAATTATTCTTGTTCGGTCCAAGGAGTTATTATCAGCTTGAAATTCTGACACTTACTTTGAGGGACTGTTGCTTTTCCACATGTTCACTGTGGCTTTGGAAAGGTACAGCCTTATGAGATTCACTGCGGTTGCACTCACCAGCCGTATTTATTGACTTTTAAGAGTGTTATGATTGACGACTTTCCAAATTCTTACTCTAATCATATCTTTTTGTCGGTTGCATTTCTTTGAAAGTATATATCTGGTGGCTTGTTCAGTTACATGTTACTCCCCCACGCCATGCTAGTCTTCTCTTCTCTCTTTAAAAAACCCATGTGTCTTGGGCGCCACTTATAATGTCCTTCGCTGTCTCTTTAGCTGTGCGGGGTTAGAGGTGGTGGCAATGCTGCAGCTCAGGCATTGTTTTGGCAAGCTAAGCAAGGAGTGTCCTTTGTATTAGCATTTGAATCGGAAAGAGAAAGGAATGCTGCCATAATGCTTGCCAGAAGATTTGCTTATGACTGTAATGTAAGTCCTTGCTAACTTTTTCTAGCTGCTCTTCTTGTACATGCATGCAACACAACGCCTTTGACCATGATGCTCTTCTTGTACTTCTTTCCCTGATTTCTTCTGTAACTATTCAAATTGCCCTTGCCAGATCATGCTCGCTGGACCAGATGACAGAGCACCTATAGGTACCCGATAATCTGATCAAATCTTTACCTTTTTGTAGAGTGTAATTACATTGCCCTTTCCTTTGTCTATTGTATTATAAGTTGACGAGCTTTCGATCACCGTATGTCTTGTGGGATCGTGTTCCTTTCCCCATTGTTTGTCATCGTTTTGGGTGGTTCTAATTCCACTTTCCTGTATCCTGTTTTTCTGCCGTTTGGAGTCTTTGTAACGAATCTGATTGCACATGGTGGAGCATTTGTCCCCCTATGAGACTATTTCAGGCTTTGGGTGACCATATCCAGCTCATGTCAGACCTTTTTTGTGCAATATGTTGAAAGTGATTACATCAATTATAGATAGATCGGATGGAGCGAGAAACTGTAGCAATTTAAGGACAGGGCCTGGATGTGAAAACTTTGGACGCATAGGTAGGGGTGGCAAATGGGTTGGTCGGGTTATGTATGGGTCGGGTCGAAAATGGGTCGACCCATATTTGACCAATTTAACCCGTTTTGACCCATATTATTGTAATGTAAATCTAGTGACCCATACCCGACCCGTATTGCTAAAATCTACTTATTGTTAAAATATTTTTATGCAATACAAATTTTTTAACAATTTTTATGCAATACAAATTTAATGAAAAATTTTTATAATTCTTTTTAAAATATTTTTTAAAAAATCGAATTTTTAATTTTTTAAAATATATTTTTTAAAAATATAATTTTTATTTTTTAAAATATAATTTTTAATTTTAATAATTATTTTCTCTTTTTCTCTTTTCTCCTTTTTTTTTTTTTCCTTCTTCTTCGATCGGCCGTCGGCCATGAGCCTCGCCGACAACCGGCGAGGCTTAAGCTCGCCGGCGTCGGGTGAGGCTCGATCTTGCCGATCGATGAGGCCGAGGCCCCGCCCGATGCCGGCGAGCTCGAGCCTCGCCGGTCATCGGCGACCTTTGAGGGAGCGGCGGAGGCGAGCCTCGAGGCGGGCGACGGAGGCAAGCCGCGACGGCGAGTGGCGGACGCGGCTCGGAGGCGAGCGACAGAGGTGGGTCAAAGGGCTGTCGCTAAGTGGTGGACGTGGCTCGGAGGCGAGCGGCAGAGGTGGGTCGAAGGGCTGTCGCTAAGGAAGTTCATGTTTTTAAGGTTTTAAAAATGGGTTGAAAATGGGTTAGAACGTGTGACTCATTTTCGACCCATATAACATTGAACTTAAAATGGGTCGAATGTGGGTTACGTCCCATTACAACTTCATAACCCACATTCGACCAATCTGTGAAAAATATTGCCACCTCTACGCATAGGTATATAGGCGAAAGTACAGAATTTAGGTACAAATAGCGAAGTTGCAATTTCACAATATTCATATCCTTTAGTCTAAAGGAAAGCAAGTTGGAAGTACACGATCCGATGACAATTACGGACAGCAACTTCACAATATCCATGGATTCCTAAGCAGTTTTTCGATACTGACGACGACAAGACCAAAACTAAGGAGAAAGAGAATCATAGTTTCGATGCGATAGGATTGTGCTCCGTCATTCGTGGCCCCGGGAGGGAACTAGCTAAAACAAGAATCGCTAGCATCGAGAGCAACTTGAAGAGAGGACCATCATCAATGACCCCAAGAAAGATTGACAGAAAACATATAATCTCGGGAGCTAATTATATGGATCTTCTGTCAAGTGAGATCGAAATTGATTGCTATTGGTGATCGGATAATGTCCATAATAAGCATGTAACAAAAAGGAAGCAAAATCCGAGGAAAAGGTGAAACTTTTTGGAGATGCAGGGGATCGAACCCTGTACCTCTCGCATGCAAAGCGAGCGCTCTACCATTTGAGCTACATCCCCGGGTGATCTACATTCCCTAAAACAAATAATTATACTTATTCTAACTCAATAGACCTGTCATTCTCCCTCAACACTCCAAAATCAAAAGGAAAAAGAGAGAGAAAAAGAGCAGAAGGATCATTCACTGCAATTCAAAGTCTCTCTGTCTCTCTCTCTCTTGCCCGCACCGGCGGAACGACGGAGCTCTGCGATTCGCCGCCGCCGCCGATGGATTTCCAAGTGGTGGTGTTGGCCGGCGGCTTCTCGAAGAAGCTCGTCCCTCTCGTCTCTAAGGTCGCTCCCTCCACCTTCCTGCGGTTCGGAGATTTTCTCCGAGGAATTGATGCGTTCTACTTCGAGAACGATTCTCGAAGGCTTTTCTCATCCTTCTTCGTCTTTTTATTTTTATTTTTAATCATCTCGGTTCGAATTCGTTGCAGGAGGTGCCGAAGGCGCTGCTTCCGGTGGCCAACCGCCCTGTCCTCTCCTACGTCTTGGAGCTTCTGGAGCAAAGTAACCTCAAGGATCTCATCGTCGTGAGTTCTCTCTCCCGCTCGTTCTCTTTCTTTGCCCTAATCGGGGTTGCCGCCATGTTGTGGTCCACATTCGCGAGCGCTTTTTGGTGCGTCTTTCGGAAAGAGAAAAATTAGCTTTGATTTTGCTGTGCCAGATTGTTGTGCAGTGCTTCCTAAGGGTAATTGGATTGCAGTAGATGATCTAACTCAAGTATAAGTGTATGAGTTTGTTCCTTCTGTGATGTGGAATTTGGTCAGGATTACTGATTGCGTCTTCTATCTTGTGCTTCTGATTGTTTCTGGTACCGATGCTAGCTTGTGTGCGTGTTGTGGTTTTTAGGTTGTCGAAGGAGAAGATGCGGCTTTCCTTGTTGGAGGCTGGATATCGGGCGCTTATGTGGACCGTCTGCATGTTGAGGTATGGGACTGTAGTTCACTGCAGTATGGCATTGGGTGGTTCTAATCATGGTAGTTGTCCTTTATTTATTACTAGCCAATTTGAGCAGGGGAGGAGAGAAATAACATCGAAATAGCTTTGAGAAGAAGAGACGTCTATGATATGTAAAGCTTAATTTAATTGACATAGTTGGACATTTTTCATAAAGAATGTTTAAGCGCTGATGCTGTGCTTTGGAGGTTAAAGAGGTTCCTGAAGCATCTTGATATATTGGAATCATTCTCTCTTTGCAAAATCCTCACGTATGTCTGATGCATGCAGATTGGGCTGTAGATATTGGAAAAATTTTGCGAATACTTTTCCACTGAGCTCACATAATAGTAACTGAAAATAGGCCATTTCCAGTCTGTTTTAAGTTACAGTGTTTGGATTCAGGAGCATTTCAAAGCTGCAAGATTTTCCATTGAAATTTCAAGCTCCAATTTCGAGTCCTTGAAAACAGCTTTATGGTTCCTAATTCTTCCTGAAAGCTGGGCATTATAATCCTTGGTTATTTTGTGTCTTGATGATTTACACTCTGATTAAGCTGAGTACTGTTATTTACTGCACAAACTTTTTCTGAAACATTTTTCTGGTGAAAGGGAGTGGAAACTCTAATCGAGACCAAATCATTCTAAAAGTCTGGGAAGACTTCTGCATGGCCTAGTGATCATCTAGTGATCATCTGATTTTGACTTTCCTTGATTTTACTCTTGAAGTGAATAGCTGTCCCTTTTGAGGTTTTTGCTTCATTTTCTCTGTTCTAGTGACATATATTTGGCTGATGGCGCTCCATCTAGGATGGGCCCACTGAAAGTAGAGTAGAGTAGCTAGTTATGATGCACCGACAATGTTAAGTTCTGAGAATTGATTTCTACCAGTATTGTTCTGTTTGATGATGCAGACTTAAGCTGGCAGTCTAAAACTATTTAGAAATTCCCAGATTTGAAGAGTTTAACCATTTAGAATAAAATCCCTATCTAGTTTTCTTTATAATTTGCATGTCTGGCTTATTCCATTCAGTTTGGAAAGTATTTTGTTTAGGGATTGGAAGAATGCAACTGTCTTATGTACTTCAGGTTTTGCCCTTCAATTAATTTTAGCAATTAATCAGACTTATGGAATTGTATGCTGATTGTTTTAATATCTTGCAGCTTGTGGTACATTACTGTGCAATAGCATGATCTTTTGATTATTTGGTCTACTTCAGGCCTTCTAGCAGGACAAGTTATTTAAATGTGGTTTTGTGGAATCCGGCCACTTGGACAACATACTATTAGTTGTGATGGCTGGTGTCATGCCAATAACGCAATCCTGTTATGCTTCAAGTAAACCAATTCTTTGTGATAATCTTCTTCATGAAAGAGTTAGGGAATACTTTTTGACTACAGGTCGCTGCCGTACCTGAGGACATCGGGACAGCTGGAGCCCTTCGAGCCATTGCACATCATCTGACTGCAAAAGACATCTTGGTAAAGCATGTTACCTGTTTAAAATTCTCATATGCAACATAGATAATCAATTCTGTTGCAAATGTTTCTGCAGGTTGTGAGTGGTGATCTTGTTTCTGATGTGCCTCCTGGAGCTGTGGCAGCTGCACATAGACGACACAATGCTGTGGTAACTGCAATGCTTTGCTCTGCTCCTGTAAGTGGTCCTGCAGATTCAGGATCCTCTGGGGTAAAGGACAAAACCAAGAAAGCGGGACGTTACAACCTCATAGGCTTGGACCGCTCAAAGCAGTTCCTATTATACGTTGCCACAGGTTCAGCATATATTTAGTGTAACAACAAATTAGAGATATAGCGGGGACATTTGCTTACATACTTTGAAACTTCATACGGTAGCCTCTTTTGCTAATTGCAGGTGCTGAACTTGAGAACGATCTTCGTATTCAGAAGAGTATACTTCGTGCAGTAGGGGAGGTAGTCAATGTTTCTTCGAACTTCTTCTACGGCTAATCTGGTTAATTGCATAATGCCTAGAAACCTGTTGCTTGATATGATGACACTGATACCCTCATGCATGTCTTCATTATGTCGTGAAAGAGGAAAGAGCAGTCTACTCTGGTTCTGCACTGCCTTTAGCATCCACTGTAGCATGGTGCATTTATGCATGAGAACTAACGAGATCACATTCCTAATGTCTTTGGAGTATTGGCATCAACTAGTCATCCTTCTCTCTAATGCAGATGGAAATCCGTGCTGATCTCATTGATGCTCATTTATATGCCTTCAAAAGGTTGGATAATCTGTCGCCTCTTAATTTACGACTCTAAATAAGTGGACGCCTTTCCCTCAACTTCCTTGGGTCTTTTTTTCCTCCCAGGACTGTTCTGCAAGAGATTCTAGATCAGAAGGATACATTTCAAAGCCTAAAGGAGGATTTATTGCCTTATCTAGTGCGGAGCCAGCTGGTTAGTTTCTGAAGTCCCTAGATAAATTGTTATCAGTGGTTGATAATTTCATATGGCCAGAGTTGATTCATTTCCTATCTGAACCTTAGAAATCCGAAATATTATTTAATGGTGCACCACAACCCGAAGAGAATGCAAATGAAAAGGTTGCTTCCCAGAACAACCAAGTATTGCTGTCACAAATTCTGTCTAATTCATCGAGGCCAAATTTCCATGAACTCCATGAGTTAGGTTCATATGGTTCTGCCTCCGCTCGAAGAACGCATAAATGTTGTGTATATATCGCCAGCAAAAGCAAGTATTGTGCCCGCTTGAACTCCATCCAAGCATTTAGCGACATCAATCGAGATGTGAGTGTCTATTTTTTTATTCGTTTTTTTTTCTACCTATCAAATTTCAACTTGAAATATCATGTACTTCATCTTGTTGAGTCGAAATTTTAAATTGTCTCAGGTCATTGGAGAGGTAAATCATCTGTCAGGCTATTCTTTCTCTGCTCATAACAATATTATCCATCCTTCAGCGGAGCTGGGATCTAAAACTACTGTGAGTTGTTAATTTAATTCAATGTATTCATCATATTAGCATCTAGTAGCCCATGTAAATCGAACTTTACTACTTCCTTTAATAGGTCAAGGGTGATTACGAGATGCCTATTTTTGGCTGAAAAACCTATTGTTTCATGTATATTACAAGTTCCTGTATGAGTGTTGTGAAGTGGTTTCATTGTGATAGGTGGGACCACATTGTATGCTTGGGGAAGGATCTCAAATGGGGGATAAATGTAGCGTAAAGCGATCTGTTATAGGCCGTCACTGCCGGATAGGTTCCAATGTCAAGGTATGGTAATTTTACTTGAATTGGAAGATCAAGCTAAGGAAATGATTAAGAAAAGGCCAAAAAAATGTCTTCCATCTTTCTTATAACTTCTTTTCTATCTTCATTTGAAATCTGCCCAAAATATAGAAAATTCTTGGGAAATATTGTTTTTGAGACAATTTCCTCTGCTTCTCCCTATTCTCCTCTATGCAGATTGTTAATTCTATTGTTATGAATCATGTTACGATTGGAGATGGTTGCTCGATACAAGGGTCTGTAGTTTGCAGTAACGTACAGCTTCAAGAACGTGTTGTTTTGAAAGATTGCCAGGTTCTCTCTCTCTTGCTCTCTCTTGCTCTCTCTCACACGTGCGCACGTGCATGCACATGGACACACACTCACATGTGCATACTGAAGCCTGCATGTCCATTAATAACCATGTAGTCCTGTGGTAGGCTGAAATTAACTCGTCAATACATTGCATTTGATTCCAGGTTGGAGCAGGTTTTGTCGTTATTGCAGGCGGTGAGTATAAGGGAGAGTCCTTGGCTAAGAAGGAGAAATGAGTAGATGGTTACTTATCATCTAGGAAGAGAGCAATTAGTATCGAGGTACTTAACTGAGGTATCTGGGTTTTTCCATGATCCACAGGAGGGAAAATTTCGTGTTGACTGCTGTGGTCGCAGTCAATATAGAGAGGGTTGTCAGTGGGGATGAAAATGCCCATGTTTTGGGTCTATTCTTGTGCTCGTTTGTTTTGCCTGTATTAATTCATTGAAGTTTCCAATGTGGTGCTACTGAATTTTGCAGAAAAATTCCGTTGATTAGAGAATATCGAAATAGATTAAGATCAGTTTTGTCGAAATTTCTGACTATCAAAGATAATCTGTTTGTAAGGCAACTGTGAAAAGTTTCTCATGTGCAATTGTTGGCAATTTCTGTCATCTGCCTTTTTGGAAGCTGGTTTACCTTGATTTACCAAGTGATATGATACTCTTGATGAGTGTTATATATGACCCGGTAATTTAATTGCTACTTGCATTCTTTCACATCATTTGGTGTACGAACTGTGCAGACAAAGTGTTAATTTACCTAGAATTACCGTATCTCTTACGAGTTGCATTACTTTATGAACATACTCAACAGTATCAATATAAGTGGGGCTTGCTTTCGTGCCTTGTTGATTCATCTTCTTCAAGTCATCTCTTTATTTTCTTGATCTTGACTTACTGTTGTTCCTCTGTCCTCTATCCAGTTTTCAAACTGTGGGGCATATGGTAAGTGGCAATCCAATGAGAGAATGGCTGGTGCTTATCGGTCCTACTCTTGCAGGGTCAATGAGCCAGTATTTATTATATGGGAAACGACCCCGATTTTTCCCTGCTATTCAAACTCCCAAATCTGAAGGTTTTCGTTCAGTCTACCTTGTGATTGCTCTATATGGTTAGACATTTTAAGGGGAATCCCCGGATAAGATGATCTAGGCTTTTGATTTGGGGAGTAATTGTTTGTGCCTGCCACTACACTCACCACTAACAAAAAGCACCCACACAGAGAGAGTTTGTTCCGGGAACTATAATTGCTGTGGCATGTCTTTTCTCCTTTTTAAATGCTTTTGCAGCTGGAGAGATGCGGTTCGAAGGTTAGAATTGGATGAAAAGGGGTGATAAGACAGTCTCTCGTGCTTCTTCCCAGAGAATCTGAAAGTAAAGATTCCGACCGATAGGGCATCAAGGAATCTCGCTGCTTTCTGGATTAAATCGTTGGGCCTGTCCCTTTCTAACATCACATGATGTTGCGACCGCAGAATATGAATATACCGTGCTTGCTTTAAAGTAGCACAACGCTCGTCCCATCTTTAAAGGAATCAAAAAGAAAGATTCTGTAGCCTGAGTGATGCTGATCACCATATACATAGATAGAGGTTAGCGAGAATGTATGTAATGAAATGCCGCCCAAGCCTTTAGTTGATTAACACTTGCTTTTCTCGATTCATGCTTCGATATGAGCGATCTTTTGCACTAGCCACGATTTTTTTCTTCCCGAGATGTCAATGGGTCAGGAAATGCCTGTTTTAAGACCATGGGTGGGTCATTCAACTCTTGGTAAAAACATTGGGTAGCACGAATCTAATGGGTGACCTAGGCCCTATTTGGGTTTCCAGCCCATAGAAGCTGGGAAAGCCTAACCCCAAGACGTTCTGTGGTCCAAACAGCTGAACGCGCCAGGCCCAAAATGGAGTCCTTACGTGCGGCCAAAAATGGCCTGATTATATTTTCCAAAAAAATGGGCTGGGCTAAGCACAACTGAAGGCCCAAACACCAGGCCCTTAATGGAGGCTCAACAGGCCCAAAGAGTTGACTTAGGCCCTGCCCAAGTTAAGGCTCGTTTAAGATTCATATTGGGCCAATCCAGGCCCATCATAAGGACCGCTGGGTTGCGCCCAATTCAGCCCAAAGACTTGGGCCAATAAGAGCCATGTCTTGGCCCAAATTAAGGCCCATTTGACGTTGATATTGGGTCAATCTCGGCCATCATAAGGCCCACTGGGCCAACTGTAGTCTGTAGCCCAAAATTGTGACGTGTCAGGCTTGGCCCAAGTTAAGCTTATCCAAGCATGCTAATTGGGCCAGGTTGGGTGATGCCCAACTTCAGGCCCAATTTAAGGTTACGGTCGGTATTGGGCCCATCCAGGCACGTCTTAATCCCCCAAACAATAAGGAGACCGGGCCATTATCAGGGCTGTCCACGCCCTTGTTAGGCCCAATGAGTTGGCCACTAGGCCTTCATTGGAAGAAGTGCAGGCAAGATACTGGGCCAGCCCAGATCCCAGTCCACGCCTACCCAAATTCAGGCCCAAAGAGTTGGGCCAGGCCAGCGCAAGAATAAACCGTGCCGCCCTAATTATTTAGGCCCAAAAAGGACGAACTTTCGGGATTTGTATCCGAGAACCAACCCGTGCCAAAGCGCGTTCGACTTTGCCGACGGCAGGGAAGGGAAAATATTACCGTTTTCAGCTCTACTAAGAGTTAGAGAGGCACAATGTCAAGCAAATTATAAAGAAATACAATTTTCTTGCTTGAAACTTACCATATTTTCTTCTGAAATTCTGTCTAGACTCTGTCGACATGATGCTAAATCCAAGGGTTAGACAATCGACCACCACGTGCATACTCCCGAAACATTAACTTGGAATTTTACACGAATCAAGTGACCAAAACTTAAAAACTCAGCGGATGCTAATTTTACAATGTGGATACAATGTAGGTTTTTATTGACTTAGAAGCAGAGTAACCCCCGGAGAATTCCTGAAGCAAGCACTTGGAAAATGACGTGACAGAAGGTATACCTAAACACTCATGACTAGAAAAGGAAAGGCGCGAAAATCTAACTCCAATTTCCACATATTTATGCACAAGTCCCTAAAGAATACTATAGGGAGGCACCTTTTACTTGAAAGTATTGAAGAAACTGACTGTACTGTTGAGTGCCTGAATGAAGTTGTCTACATCTTCTTTAGTGTTGTAGAAGTAGAGACTGGCACGTGCACTCGCATTGATTCCTAGATAGCGATGGAGGGGTTGAGCACAATGGTGTCCTGATCTGATGGCAACCCCATGCTGAAAATAAATAACATAGCAGTGAAAAGAGAAATCACAGCAACAAAGAAATCACTAATAGAAGGAAAAAATTGCAACAAGATGGTAGAACTGGAAATCCACAACTTGGCCTACACTAACTGCTTATGTACCTGTTGGTCGAGAATTGTCGCAATATCAGTGGGGTGTAAGCCCTCAACATTGAATGAGCACAGAGCAGCACGATTAATATTCCTTGAAGGTTTTGGACCATATATACGGACACTTGGAACTGATTGAAGGCTTTCATACAAGTAATTTGCAAGTTCCATCTACACACACAGGAGAAAAATAATCATTTTACCATCCAAGTGACGCATACTTCAGCTAAAACCAGTGTATCTTGACTCTAGTCCCAACTTGTCCGGAACAAGCAAAATAAATAAATAAATAAATAAATAAAATAATCTCAAGTATGCTTCCTTCTCAAAAACATATGTCGAGCATGAAACAGAGAAATCAGTTTTCCTGAGCCACAGAAATATGCATGCCTTGAGACCGCATACTATTTGGATTTCACTGATCTATGTGAAGTATTGAATTTAGGGGGAAAAAGAGACAAGGCAACTTTCTATCGTTTATCAGACCAAATATAACTATCACCTCATAATCATGAATCTTTTGCATGCCGATCTCGGACAAATAATCTATGGCTGCTCCTAGTCCAATTGCTTCCCCAATTGCAGGTGTTCCAGCCTCAAACCTATTCCAAGTAAACTCAACATCATTTATGAGGCAGAAAAGGGAGACAAAACATTGACAAAATTAATAGTTCCTGAGAAACAAAAAATCTCTAAACTGAATGTACATAGACTAGTTCTTTCATTGCATTATTTATAATGGAATGCTCAGAAACCCAAAAGTTTCCCAGAGCCGTCATCAGCAGAATCTAGGCTATAATAGGTCGAGTATGCCAACCTGGACGGAGGTTCCGCGTATGTGGAATGATCGAGAAAGACGTCAGCAATCATCTCTCCACCACCTACACATCAGAATTTTGAGGAAATATCACCAATTTACACACATCTCACACAAACACACATGCTGTGCACGCGCACAGAAGAGCAATACCTGGAAAAATAGATCTTACATTCTATGAATCAAGAAATCTCACCTAAAAATGGAGGCATGGAAGTCAACAGCTCACTCTTTCCATACAAGAATCCAATGCCTGTAGGCCCACACATCTGAAGGATGTTTATTCCAGAACTTCACAAACTCATCAATGAAGTAAACATTTCAATGCAGAGGAAGGAACCTAACCTTGTGAGATGAGGCAACAAGGAAATCGACATCAAGGGCCTTGACATCCACCACCATGTGAGGCACGCTTTGACAAGCATCCACAAGGACTTTAGCCTGAACATCATGTGCCCATTGAACAATATCTTCGATAGGCAGAATTGAAGCTGCCAATAGACAATTATGATAAACCATAATGTTTCGACTTGTTTTTCCGATCATTGGACAGATGAAACAATCCAGATGTTATAGGAACTATTGTAAGCACCAAAAAAGTTGAACTCAATGTTACACTCATCCCATATAATGGCATCTAAAGATGCTATCATCATCCTTAATTATCATAGAAATCATCTCAATGCTTTCTTCACCAACACTATATACTAGCCACAAGTAAATAACCACCTTATCTATATTAAATGCAACTGAAACATGTGCAAAGTAAAGAACCGTTATAAAACATGCGAGGACTTCACCTACCAAGCATGTTCGATACATGATGAACTACGACCAGTTTTGTCTTCTTCGAAAGCATTCCTCTTAATTTGCTCACATCTGGCACTTCGCCTCCATCCAAGTCCACAAATTTAAGAATGGCCCCAGTCTTTTTTGAGACGATTTGCCAAGGGACAATAGCGCTATGATGTTCAGCAATTGTGAGTACGATCTGCAAGAAGATTACGTAACATTAAGAATGGGGACTTGAGTGATGAAAAAGAAAACCCAACATTCCATAGATTCTTCTTGAAGAAACGAACACGATGGTATTTAAGAAGATATAAAGACTCAACAAATTGACTTATGTTGACACATCATCCTGTCGCTAGTCATTCAATAACTTTGAGCTCGCCATTGATCTGACCTTCACTTGAATTAACAGGAGTATCTAAAGGAGTCGCCACATAAAGACTATTATACTTCCAGGAACGATCACACACTCCCTAATTACAGTCCTACCTCATCTTCCGGTTTCAAATTCGAAAGGCCCCAGGAGTGGGCAACCAAATTGATAGCTTCAGTAGCGTTTCTTGTGAAAACGATATCTCTAGATTCTCCCGCATTGATGAACTGGGCCACCTTCTTCCTGGCCAACTCGTACTCATCCGTCGCCCTCACACTGGATGAGAATCACAACATTAAACAGACAGACGCTCGAGATAAACTACTCAACGTACAGCACACGATCCAACGACCTACCTCAAGAAATGAATCCCTCGGTGCACGTTGGAGTTGTAAGCCTCGTAGTACTCCAGCACGGCCTTCAAGACAGAGCTAGGCTTCTGCGACGTGGCGGCGTTGTCCAAGTAGACGAGCTTCGAGCCGTTCACCTCCTGAGGAGCGCAAAGAAGCCGCGGCGATCAAAACGGCGCGCTACACACATTCGCCGTAGACAGCGAAATCTACTAAAAGAGTCGAGCAAACAAATAGGATCCGATTCGATCGACGAAACGAGGTCGGCGGCGAGGCGACCGGCGAGGCGCCCCGGACATCGCCGCCGCCAAAGCGCGAGCGAGGAAGTCTATACAGCTAAGAAGCGGAGGATACATCCGAGCCGCAGCACAAGCGGTGAAGAGAGAGAGAGAGAGAGAGAGGGAGGGAGAACCTGGTGGAGGATGGGGAAGTCGGGGCGGGTGAGGTGGCCCAAGGAGAGAGAACCGGAAGCGGAGGGATCGCTGTCGGCGAGCACGGAGGAGGAGGAGGCGGCGGCGGAGGAGGAGAGTCGGCGGAAGGAAGCCCTAGAGGAGGAGGCGGAGGCGGCGGCGGCGAGAGCAAGGGCGGAATTAGGGCGTAACGGCCTGAGAGGGGCGAGCTTCAGAGCTGCTCCTTCCATCGCCATCGTCATCCTCATCGTTTCTCTCCCTCTCTCGCGAAACGCCACCGAGCGAGAAGCGAAGCGCCAGAAAGAGAGAGATGTTGATGATGATGAATGATGATGATGGAAAGTAGGACGGGACGCGACGCACCCTCCGTTGATCTCTTATTTACTGCAAATTACTGAAAAGATTAAAAAAAAAAAAAAAAAAAAACTGAATATATGTATGTGCGGGTAACGGTGCCGATTGTACTTGACGGAATCTGCTGGGATGTCCGGAATGTTCCGTTTGAGGCGCGACCTACCAATTTATTTGTACAATTTCATCCTTCGCATTCTTTTTATTTATTTGAGTTAGCCCCACTGAACAAGAATTGCACCGTGTCGAGTTTAGATTTGATCCCAATGGACAAATGCTTACGGAATATGTCACGATGTTGATTAGATGAACGACACATCACCAAATATGAAATTCTTATCTATACATGAAATTATTTACTCGTGTTTATAATTATAATTGATTCTGAATATAAATAAACACATCATGATAACATAGAGAACATTTTAAATTGATTAAATAAATGAGTCCGAACATGTCAAGTCAATTCATACCTAACATATTTATTAATCGACATGATTAAGTTTAGGTGATCATGTTAGCATGCATTATGTGTATGTCTCGTTAATTGGTCATGTCAAAAAATACCTAGCTTTAATGAAGAAAAGTTGAAGGACTACCACTACCATTACCTTACGTATTTCGGTACACTATGATTTGATTTTAAATTTTAATTTTCTCGAAGAAAGAGTGGAAAAAAGGAAATCCTACCAGAAATGAAGAAATGTGCAGTTCTTCCTTTCAATTCTTTTTGATTTTTTTTTCATGTATTACTTATTACCCATAAGTAAATGGCCTTTCTTTTAATTTCTTCTTTGTGCTAAAAAATTATAGATAGCAGTCGTCGCTCCTAGTAAAAAACTTTCTACAATGATAAGAGATATAACCAACTTAATGTGTAAAGATTTAAACATGTGCTCCATGTATAACGTTCGATAAAAATTTATCACATTATTTAATATAAATATAGTATATCACTCGTAATAGGCTCATCACCATTACTACCGTGCAAACATAGATGGTCCCTAATCAACTGTAAATGTACCGACTAGCTTCAACAAGAAATTAGTGATGCCACAAACTCTTTATTTATGCTGTTTATTGAATGGAAAAATTCCCAAAAACACACTCGAATTTCACCTAATTATGAAAGACATGCCTCTATTTTTGAAACTACAAGTTTTTTTTACCTCAATTTAGAAATCTTGGGCATTTATTTACAAGACTGTCCTTTAACTTTCCAAAAATGCATTCCCTACTTTCTCAAAACCACCGCATCCAAATCCTAATCATCAAAACTCAAACCCTAACTCCTTGCTCAGCCGCCACTACTAGCATCTACTTCCACGTATCTTTCTTGTGTAGCCCCATGAGTAGCGTTAAGATATCTACTTGTACTTAACTCCGTATCGATAATAAGCATCTTTTTGTTTGAAAAAAAAAAAATTACCTATGAAAAATTATTTTCTATAACCTTTCAATATTTGAATGATAAAAAACTAATTTAATTACGACAAATGTTTTCCATGTGCTAAAAAGAAGCTTAAATTGCAGGAAAACAACTTTCTTGACAATAATGAAATCATTTTTTCTAAACCACTAAACAAATGAAAATTAACCATTTTCTTTTATAATGATTTTCATAAAAAATATTCTCCTTTATCACAAAATTTTTTAGCGAAGCAAATGCATTCTAAATGAACCCCTCTTCTATATTAAGTGAAATTAAACTTCTAAAATATGTACTCGTGATATGAAGCTAAAACTTCGACGCAAATGAACTAGAAATGAATATGGCCCCAATACTTCTGGAAATCCATATGATCTAGAGGAGTTTTGACATTGAGAAGCCTAGTTCTATTATGCAAATTCCACCTGGGGATTTTTTCCAGTCTGAATTCTAACACACTGAAGAGGAATAATGCCTGCAAAAGTTGAAACAGGTTATCAAGTCACCGGCATTAACAACAAAGCGGAGAGGCAACAATTGAGCTCACGAAATAACAGAAACCAGGAAGTGAACTCTCCATCTTTCGTAAGAACATAAACCAAAGCCTCGCCTCATACCAGACATCATACGATGAGAAAAGGAGATAGACAAAACCTCTTACTTTCTCTCATTTAACTGTCGCACTAGAGAAAGAACCCAAAAAAGATAACAGTCATATCACCTACTTCGTTTCACATTTATCGATATGGGCATAATCTTTGCATGCACATCTTACAGGTACAGTCGGCAACAGAGTGATGCGGCACTAATACAGAGGGAAATGTTTCATATGTATGCCAAAGAATCTTTTTCTATCAGATACAAGCAAGAGAGAGAAGGAGCACGGACAAGAAGATGTGAAAATAAAATTGATAACTCCCATTCCCATTGCCATTTCCCAAAAAGGGTGCATCAGGAACAACAAGCACTTTGTTTCCATGAGGTTAAGAGTAAGACAGGGAGGAAGAGTCAACTATTAGACACTAAGTGGCACGGCCACTTTCCTAGGTGCATGAACCACATTCTTGTTTCCCGGGAAGGCATTACGAGAAATGTCCACCAGGGCCTTAAAACTATGTGGTTCATGCATTGAGAGCTCTGATAGGACCTTTCTGTTCAGTTGAATGTTCTCCTTCATTAGGCCATGCATGAAGTTGCCATAGTTGACCTGAAACAAATCAAAAGGAGTATTATTTCAGCCATAGATAAAATGACACATACAGAAGTCGCAAACCATTGTTTGAGCACAAAATCCGCAAGCATACTAAATGGTCCAGTTCCATCTCCAGAAGAAAAGTGACAAGTTCGGAGACTCAAAAGAACCTATGTTAACACTGAATAATAGTATGACCGGAATTTAATCATCTCCTTCCCAAGTTCCTGAGTAGGACTCATTGCCATTTCTAGATGTCAGTTCTCTGCCGGGAACATCTATCAGAAGTTTGGGACCGAGAGATGCGTAACTAACCATCCTACTTTCAGAAGGAAACCGTATTCTCAAGGGGATTTTGGGTTCGTTTTTGGGTTCTAAAGAAAGGAAGACGACATTGCTTTGACAAGAAACTCAAACTACTGGTCATTCTGTACATTAGCAAAGGGATGGAAGGTTTAAGATGGGAAATCTTGACTACTGCCAAAGTATAAAAAGGACTGCCGAGTGCTCATATCCTGCAGGCTACAAAGTAACAATAAATACTGGAAAATCAGACTGAAAAGCGAACAGGCAACATGCTGAACGACACATCCAAGATAAAGGTCAGATCAAATGGGCTCTCGAAGATTACGGAGCAACATATATAAAAAAACCACCACGCATTCATGCTACAACCTATTGGTAGTTCTAATCTGGGAGAAGCACAACCGAATGCAATCTTAATTCTTCATAGAACAGGTAGGAGGATGGAGTCAAATCCTCGTATTAACATTCTATGAATTTGAGATCACTCAATTCCAGCAAACAAGAGATAGCCGCAATCTCGGGTCAGGTGTGAAGAACTCGAGGAAAACTCCCATAAAAAACATCAATAAACAGAAGCCCGACAACAAGAACAGCTCGAAGGAGAAAGACTGGCCGGGCCAAGCTTTCAGGACTCTGGGGGCGATGGGCTTTAGAAAATTCAAAAAAATTTGCGAGTTAGAAGCAATTCAAGGCTTCAGCGTCATTTCATCGAGCACTTGGTGGACAAACAACAGCGCAACTCCCAAGTCAAGCTCCCAACCATCACAACAAATCCCCAATGCTGCAAACTCATTTCCACGACAAGACATCCCAAAAACTCCACGTTGGCAAACATGCCGCAGCAAATAAGCCAACCCATATCCACATTCACATTCAATGATCTCCACAACCGAGTGAACAAGAAGAGAGGGGGAGGGCGGGTGTGTTCAGAGAACGTACGGAGTGGATGCGAGTGCCGGCATTGATGCGCTGAATCCAGAGAGAACGCATGTCGCGCTTCTTGTTGCGGCGGTCTCGGTAGGAGTACTGCAACGCCTTCTCGACCCTCTCCCTGGCGATCCGGATGCAGTTCTTCGCCCTCCCTCGGAACCCTTTCGCCAGCTTCAGCACCTTCGCCTTGTTCATCTTGCCCTCCCGCTTCGAACACCCCCACACACAAGAAAATCAAACGCCGATCAAGGCCGGAGCTTCGATCGAGAGATTCGGAGAGTTTCGCTTGGTTCCTTGTTCAGTTTTAGGGGACTGCAAAAAGGTGCGAGCGGCGTGGCGACGCCATTCGGGTGGGCAACCTGCTTTCTGGGCCGGGTTGGGCCTCTTTTTGAGTCTCCCTCAAATTTTGCCAAGTAGTCAACCCACCCATTGCTAATTCCGACCAAATTAAAAAAAAAAAAAAGATGAGGATGTTTAATTTCAGATGTGAAGTTGGACTCTTACGTTTTGTAAAGAGAAAGAGTAAAAATCTAAGAGAAAACTGAAAATTAGAGTAGAGTAGACAAAAAATACTGCTCGTCTCAAAGTAGTTTGATTATTTGATTTACTAGAATTGATAGCATCTTCCCATTTGGTGTAGGCTTGTGAAATAACTGAGTCATTAAATTCCTCATATTAATGACAATTACTGCAGTGAGGAATAAGTATGACGGCATTTACTTTGGTAAAAACTGTGCAACCAATATATTCAACTAGAGTAAGTGTTTATAATCAAGAGAAACATAGTTGAGCACAATCGACCAAGTTTAAGCTATAAAAGTCAAGCTCAAGACTTTTGGAGGCATAATAGTTTTTACCTTCAGTGAACAAAATGAAATATCGGTGGTTGTCATGACTTCATGCTCTGTAAACATGAAAGACTATTATCACTATAATAATGTTTAAATTATTAGATGAAAATGCCATTTACTATCGAAATTTAGGACGAGATTAACTTTTAATGTCAACTTAGAAGTGACCCTCGCCTTGTTGAAATAATGTGATGGGATCGGCGCCAGTTCTGGCTTCGAAAAATAATCCCCACGATTCACCCATTTTTGTCGTGGATTAAGAAAATTACGCCCGAGGTGGTCGTGCTCGCAATTCAATCATCCATCCCCCTTCTTAACAAAGATAATGATTTCGTTCGCGAAATCGAACAACATGCCGGAAGCAATTTATGCCTGTCAGTGTATTCATCCAATAGTCGAGACACCTTGGGACACTGCCAATCAGTCCCTGAACATCAGACAAATGCCCATCGGCCATGAAATCTCTCATGAGGAGGACTGGACTTTTGTCATGCATTCAGATTGTGGTAACAGGCATGGTACTAGGGAAAAAGAACACCGGGAAAGCCGTGTCGCATTAAGTCGTGCTCCACTTGCCAATTGTCTCTTACCCGATATCATGCAATTTACTGCGAACCGCGCCAGTACAGGGACATCGTCTATGTCCACGAAGTTCAACACCTTCTAAAAAAACAACGAACCCGAAGAGACAAAGAAAAAGAAGTTCCTTAAATTTAAGGCAAGGAACTCATGAAGAGCGAATCACTTTCCTCTCCCTACAATTAGCCAAACAAAATTCAATACATTTGCCTATCGCTTTTATCCTGTGTGAAAATAAAATGGTCAAACACTTCAAAAAGTTTCGGATCATTGGAACGCTCCAAGGTGCTACTTTCGTTTTGGTGAAGGGAGCAGGCAGTCATACATTCGCTCCATCCGTGATGTCACTTTGAACTTGTACGTCGTCTGAAGGCCAGGCTTTGCCAAGTCGATGATATCTTGTCTCAACCTGCTCAACTTGGAATATTAGCATGCTCTTGCAGATAAAAGTTTCACGCTCTAGACTGGGGCTGGCAATTTATCTCTCATTACAATAGCCACACCACCCCAAATTATGGGTACATAACCAATCTTTTTGAACTCATTCACCAATCACATCATAGTTTTAACATAGACAGCATTAGATATACTCAAGCAAAAAGCAGTCAATTGCAGTACAATAAAATTTTCTCGTCCTGACCGGAATATTATCAAGCTCAACAAAACCACATTAAATTAAATGTTTGGGCAACAGATTCCAAACCACGCACTGTACTTAAAATCTCTCTCAACACATGTACAAAACAGTGAATGTGCATAACATTTCATGCAGGTACTGAATACTACATGCTTGGACTAACCATTGGGAATAGTTAGAAAGCATATATTTGTAAGAAAAACTACGAAGATTAACAACTAACCACGGCCATTCCCCAGTGGCTCTTGCATGCCTCTCAGAAGCAAGGTAAAGGCAATCTAGACTGTACAGCATCAAGCCATACATGCACCATGCATCGTTTTCCTGCAAATGCATAAAATCAGCACCTTTTGATGGATGGAGAAAAAATTAAACTGAAGGTGTCTCTCTCACTCTCTCAATTGAATAAAATCAGTGTGTTAATTGCTCTTTTCTTCCCCATCGTGAAGGCATGTAAGATGCATTTACTTTACACTGCATCTACTGCAACATAAACATTTCTCAAATATTAGAAGTGAGATCTAGTGCGAATCATTGTAAATCCATGAAGGAGATAATGTTGCCATGCCCCTGCTTCCTAGAGAAGTTACAAATTCAATCTATCTAACTAACGACCGGCACTGACTCCTTACGAAGAAGCTTAGAGCATCTTCCTCCACTCTTTTGTACTGTAAAAAGCAAGAGAAAAGATATGACCAGCAACTAAAGGTATTACCATGGACGCTATCATTGCTACTGCTAGTAATCCCAGTAATTAAAACATTTATACTTTTTTGACACCATAGTTTCCCAAGAAAATTATAACAATTAACACATGCATCTCTTTCACCACAAAGGATAGAAAATATGCAATATGCATTCCATTCAATCCGATGAGCATAATAAGATAATTGGTTATTACCGTGGAAATTTTGTGTAGCTGATACTGACAGCAAATATGTATGAAGAATAGAGCCTTACCAGTCCTTGGTCAAAGTAATTCTGGTACTGCATAATTCGTTTCTCAATCTCCACCAAAATTAACCTCCTTTGCAGACGAGCAATTCGTCCTCTTCCTTCAGCTCTAGTATCCTGGATAAAAATAAGAAAAGGTATGAACAATTACACAAACACATAGCGGACAGTGGACAAATGCACAGAACACGACACCTCTATCTAATGGGTGAATCCTGACACCTTCCTTTTATTTCAAATATACACTGAATAGCAAGCAAGACATGAGAAAACACTAAAAGTGACCCGGAAAATAGATGATTAAATAGACAATCAGCACCCAACTCAGACACTCAAACAGCCAAGAGAGAAGGTCTTAGAGGCCATAGCATACACAAATTTCGTGTTTAGACCACATTGAAGTGCTATTACAGCATTATCTTTACCTCAGGCAATTTTCAGTAGATGAACATGCTTATACAGGCACACAAGAATTTTATGGAGTACATGCATGCCCCGGCAACTATGTATGGCTTAACTAAATTAAGATCGGTACAAACATCTGACTTGTCTTTATACATGATGCAGCAATTTCGGGCATAAGCAAAATGTTCCTAGTCACTCTCATTGGTCAAAGGGCAGCTAGAAATCAACATTCCAACTATGCAATCCAAATGCCATCACAGCGAGATATATAACGAGAGTCCACCATTGCACGCATAGCAAACAAACTCCAACAGCTAGTAAGTACTATATATCATAATCAAAGTGAAATAAAAAGCACATTCCAAGCTTGTGAAATACACCGCACGGTCATCTCACCTGTTTTAGCCAAGCTCTCATTATCATTAGCAAAATAAGAGAGAAGAAAAATGCTGGCAAGGCAGCTAGAATCGCAAAGTTGATTTCATTTGCTCTAAGTATCTGGTTAAGCTCAAGCATTGCCCTGATGACAATAGGAAATCACGAGACTAAAGTAGTAAGAAGAGAGAGTGAGTCAATGAGAAGCTGATAATTATTGACTGGCCAAAAGAACCATACAAAAGAACTCACGTCTCAATATCCAGTTTTAGCTTCTGGACCTGCAGCCACAGAAATAAATGGCACGGTCACCTCAAGCAGAAAAGCAAAACCACTAAGCACAATCTGTAGTACCTGAATGAGCAAAGCACGGGCAAGCTCTCCACTAAGAAGATTCTTCACAGGATGCATCAGTTCCTTCTCATATCTACAATTAAGAGATGAAGAATGGGATTTAGAATTTTGTGAGTTTATCAGCCGAGTTTATCAGCCAAAGGGAAAAGTATCAAAATAACAGCATATGCACAAGTAGTTGAGAGCTCTGTCAAGTAGATATTAGATCCACAGAGAAGCGATTTAAGATCTGACACGTCTGAAATTGTAGCTGCAATGTTTCAAGTCTGGCATCCCTTAAAACACTCTTTTACTAATCATATACCTGGCCATAACAATTTCTAGCATTTGCTGATCAGATGCATCCTCTGGCAGCTTCTGGCCCTCAGTCTGCTCGCTGAAAGCCTGCAACATTCTGCCAATGATAGAAGATGTTAACAGAAAAGAAAGAAGGAATGAAGGGGGAAAATCCATTTGGAAGTCAAATCAGGAACCTAAAATTAAGAATTATAGTAGGTTACTGTAGTATCACCATTTTCTTTCCATGATTCCTTTCAAATAGAATGGCAATAGTTTTAGCAAGTCAATCTACATGCATTGTTGCTCATTCTGTTGTTGGGGCCTAGGTAAAGGCAATCTTTGAAGCAATGGACTTCTCTTCTCCCTATTTGTATTACTCATCAAGGTCCATTCCCCTTCCCGTTCCATGTGTAGTTTCACAAGTATATCAACAGAAAAATGGAATTGCCTCATATATACCTATGTCATGTCTACAGAACCAGAAGAAAAGCATTCTTTAAAACTGAAGCCCATCAAAGTCTTTCTGCAACTAAAAAACTGAAGTATATAATACCAAGTTGTTACTTTAATGTAAAATTTTCTGTGTCGGGAAAAAAAATTAGCAGAAAACTAACCGATGGAGAGATTTGGCAGTTAATTGTACTTCTTCCTGCTCCATTGCACTTTCGTGTCTCTTCCTGAATGTTTCAAAGAGTTCGTCTCTGATGGACAGAAGCTGATGAGGTATTATTAATTATTAGTTCCATTGCTTTCTATGTATCCATCATCTCAAAAAACTATATGCAGAAGGCAATTCAAATATCTGACATCAATGATTTACTGATTTAAATATATACGTAAACTCCCAAGAAAAGCACATGGGACTATACCGGTTGCTCTACATGATCACTGAAAAAGCTAGCCGTAGAGTCCCTTGCTTCACGAATCCAGTTGCTAATATCTGAACTTCCCATCAAGCTGCTGTGCCTGACCAGCCACATAGAGCAGGCGGCAAATCCAACTGCTCCACATGTATAGCTGATCCAGTACTGAGTAACTTTTCTGGGCTTCTTGTACTTGGCCACCTAAGGAAAGAAAAAGAAATTTACTTGCACAGCAGAATGGTCCAATAGGCAAGAAAATGAACACATTCACCCAATGTCAACAAATTAGCCAGTCCTTTCTGCAAAATAATAACTACAGATGGACTTTGCGAAGTTGTAAACTGCTCTGAGCACTGTTTGGACCTTGTGGCAGTCTCACCATAAGTATGATATAGAAAACGTCCCCACAAAAAGATTCAAATCTCCATCTCCGTATAAACTATTTATGTTCCTTCTTCTTTTTACAAAAAATAAAAATAAAAAAATTAATATTCTGCTTTTGTAAGGGCAAGGAAAATGCCAGTAATACATTACATTAGAAGTATTGAGTTAACGTCGAGTTACCAGCATAGCTCTATTGTCTCTAGTAATGTAATAAGGAGTTTATTTGGTGTAAAAAGTAAATATGACTTACCGCAAAAGATAAGTAAGACTCGAGTTTCTGTATGTTCTGGTAGATTAAATTGATAGCATCACTAATTTCACAATCTGTCCACTGAGATCCCTCCCGAACTACGTTGGGCAAACTATAAAATGCAAGCCGATGAGAATAGATTCCATCCGGAGAAGAATCATTCTGCATGAGAAAAGGCATGAAAATTTCTTCAAATATTGGTATATACAGAGAATCAGCTTCTGTAGGTTTCAGCATTTAGAGTAAAACAAAAGGGAAAACTCTAAGCAAAATACCAAGGTAACTTCTAGAGAGGATCTGAAGGCCAAGGATAAGTATGATGGAGAAAGAATGGATTAGTAACAGAAGGCCACACCTGATTATGCAGGGGCAAAGAGCCAATAGATTCCTCCAACTTTGAAAATAAACCGTCCATAACGAGCACTAAAGATGGAAAACACTTCTCCGGGCTTGTGACCAATTCTTTTCCCCGTTTTTCAACTTCAACATAGACCTATAATCCCTTGTAACGAATTAAAAATAAGTCATTGCATTTATGGACATTGCTATGCACATACATTGGGTGAATTACAATAAACGCGTCCAAAGAACTTATCTAATGAACAAACGCAGCAAAAGCTGTAGACATGCAACGACAAAAACATGAGTAAAATAACTGAATATCCTACAAACACACAAACTATTTACTTGAACGAAAATGTCAAGTATGACTTTGTTTTGACATCTTTGAGACTTTTTTATATTGGTTATATTTGCGCTCATTTCCATCTTACAAATGACACAAAAATAATACAAGCAACTCTAATATGATGACATGATGCGAATTAACACCTCTACCTAGATATTTTGATAAGCCTCTCATAGCTAAGAGACTGGGACATCCTAACAGATTGATTGTTGACACAACGGCAGATAAATAGATGAAAATTTTATATCACGATATCAATCCCAACTATGTTTTCATCCAGGAAAAGTCATCCTTCATTATCATCCAAGCGTTCAAAATTTCATTCTCAAGCTAGATATTGACTTCACAGACACAGAGGTAACAAATGGAGGCAATGAGAAATCCATAAAAAATGATTGACTTCATCCTTTACACTCGGGAAAAATACATAACAAAGCCAGCCAAGATTGGAAAGCAACCAAAACGCAGCATCACCATTAGAATCTGGTATAATTCTGAATCACTATCGTATACAAAAACTCTAGAAGAAAGCAAACTTAACTGTTCCCAACCAAGGCCAGCTAATTAAGCATCCTTAATTTATACACAAGATATACAGAAACTTAAATGATACTGGTTAGGCCTAATTCTGGTAACTAGTCAAACCAAGGATAGTAAACAATAGCCAACCTCATTAAATTATAAGGTCTTGCTATTGGTCATGTAAGATTCCCCATTTCCTTCGAGGAATTATTCTGGTAGTCATTTCAAAAATCAACACAAAATAACAGGTGCGAGCTACCAAAGAAAAGGATACGTTTCGGATCATCTAATTGGTGGATAGGATCAACACTGAGTCAAGAGGATAGAGACTGTGTGCTGGCCATGTGATCAGCTAATGGCTATCAATGTGCTACGATGTTCAGAAACTTACGTGAGAAAGTATTAACCAAACAAGCTAAAAGTAAGAATCGAGTAATGCAAACCTCGGCTAGAAAAGAAGCCAGCGAACATCTCAAGTAGGTCAAATTGGTTATCCTCTCTGATATGTGTGCTGATGCAGATTGGCAAACGTGTTGCAATGAATAACCCTCTGACACAGATTGTTGTATCAACCGGACTGTTTCATCTACAAAAGCAAGAGGCCCCCTCTCAAAAAACATGAAGTACATCTTTTGACCATTAGAACCCTGAATTCAGAAAGGTAAAATTAGAAGTAAGCTCTCAAACACTACAGCTCGTATTCCATAAATATGAACCAAAATTTAATAACCTCAGCTCGCGTTTGCCAAAACTCCAAATGCTTCTGGACGTCATGCATATATGACAGTACATGTGCCATAATATCCTCCAGGACATCATAAACTCTAGATGCCTTTGTTAAGACCCTGCATTACACCGTTCAAGAGTTAGCTAAAGAACCTTTGCCTGGAAGCACGAACCAAAACTAGGCGCGACCATAATTCCAACTGACATCAACCATAATAACCAATCGATTCTCCACTAAAGCAGATTTTCAGATACTTGCTCAATCGCCATGCAACTTTCCCAGCGAATATATCTTCTAACCACGAAGAAATTATTAGGATGGCTCGCACGACGCGCGATCAACTCAAAACGAAGTGCATAGACACATCGACCGACTACAGTCCGCCCAAATCAACACGGACGGCAAAACCGAACATCTGAACCAACTGCACAAGCAGCGACAAGCTACATTTTCGATCGCTCCCTGAAAGCGGTAGGCCCTCCCATTCCCTCGGCAGCCGGAGAGAACGTGCACGAAGAGAGAGGCCTTACACGGAACAGTCGGCCGAATTGGAAGGCAACGGAAGAGGAAGACGCGACGTGCGCCTGCGAGACCGCGGGCGACCGGTCCGGCGGTACAGGCCGGAGATCCTCCCGAGAAAATCGGAAACGGGCGAGCGAGCGGAACCGAAGAGCCGCTTCCAGACGTAGCCCGAGTAGAACGAGGCGAGGGCTTTCGGGTCCTTCGATTCGGTTTCCGGCGTCGGGGCTTCCATGGATGGCGCGGGGAGAACGAGAGGGCGCCTCGCCGATCGGAGGAGCGATCGACCGACGGAACCGACGGCGACTCTGCAGCGTGGCGGATGGAGATGTTCTGAGTTCCGAGAGAGTGCGAGAAGCGTTTGAACGTTTGACCGCAAGTAGTTTGCTCGCGAGGCCCTGAATTTATGGAATTCGCAACTGTGCCCCACCACGAGGAGAGATGGCGAGGACCCACTGTAATGGACCAGTAAGGTTGAGAACGAAATGGCGCGGGTGAAAAGAGTATAACGTGCTTAGACCAAAAAAAAAAGAGTATAACGTGAGAAATTTGGAAAGTGACTTCTTTAAGAGGGTGCATATTAACGGCCAATCAAAAGGGTGAACAGGGTAAAACGTTTGTTGGCTTGATGCTACTCTAAAAAAACCTTCACTTTTACTTTTTATCTCATAAAAACCCTCCAACTTTAAATCCAATCTCAATTCTACAATAAACTTTCTTTTATCCCATTAAAAACCCTCAACTTTAGGTACCATCCCAATTTTACCTTAAACTTTTTTTTATTTAATTAAAAAACCCCAAGTTTAGATTTTATCCCAATTTTACCATTCAGTCCAAATTTTATCCTAAATCTTTTACAGTCTCATTAAAAATACAAACTTTTACTTAGGTCACAAATCTAATCCCAATTAATCCTTCATCCAAAATTCCTTGTTAACAATCGAGAGATAGAAAACTCTCAAGCGCAAGCACTCTGGTCACGAGAGATGGAACATTCCCAAGCACAATAGATCGAATATTGATCGCAAAATCACAAAGGGCAATTTTGATGGGGGGTTAATAGAGAGCAAATTTGGGACTCAAACAAAAATTTGTGATCTTCTACAAGACAAACAAAATTATGGTGAAATTGAAATTGAATCTAAAATTGTGATTCCTTTTATGGGAAAAAAAAGTTTAGGGTAGAATTGGTATTGGAATTAAAGTTGAGGTTTTTTTATGAGATAAAACATGTTTAGAGTGGAATTGGAATTGTTGGAAGTTTGTTTGTAAAACAAACTAAAGTGCTTTTCTCTTTGTCCCATATAGGAGAAATGGGAGGAAATGGGCTAATTTATAAGTGTGAAGTTTCCTTTGTGAATCTAAAGGAATGATTGGGGTGACTTAGACCCCACCATACGCGTCTTGGGAAGCAATTATTTGGCGCACTTAAGACGCTTGCGCGCCCGCGGTTTAATTAGCACTAATCCATTTGTTTTTAATTTTATTTTTATTTCATACATTTTTAAGATTGTTTTATATACATGTCAGATTGAGAAAGAACGAGAGTGATCAATTTTCATCTTTTCGAGTATTCTTTTCCAAAACTACTAATTATCCTTTCAATTGTTTTAGAGACGCGGAGAAATACTAATTGCTATATAGTATTCAAAATTTTATTATATTATGGAGGATATTTGCTGGTGACTATTAACAACTTTGTGAGGCAAATAAATCCTTAAAAAAAGTGATATCACGTCTTAGAGTCCGACTCGAGTACTCTAAAGATCCGTCTTTATTGTTCTACCTAATTCGAAGTCATATTTTTCAACAGGAATTAGATCTAAAGTTGGAGGGTTTTATGGGACCAAAAAAAAAAAAGTTTAGGGTAGTACTAGGACAAGATCTAAAGTTGGAGGTTTTTTATAAGACAAAAGGTATAATCGAGACAAAAACAAAAGTTGGAGGTTTTTTAGGACTTAGGCCTATGGCCAATCAAGTCTATCCAATGGTCTTTCTCTTAATCGTTTTTGTTATTTTTTTTGGACATAAAAGTTTTGTTTTTGAATAAAGATCTGTTTGTTTGATGAAAAATGAATGAAATGTAAAATATTTTGTTTTTAAAATGATAGCTTGTATCGCTTGCAAAAATAAATGAACGAGAAATATTTCTTCGTAATGAAAATGTTTAAACATAGATTATTGTCCGTAATGAAAGAAATTATTGAATAATTATTTCAAGCAATAATTGAACTTTAAATAATTAGAAATGTCTTTTATTGATTGAATGTCATCTTATTGATTTTGTTTTTGAAGTATGGTTTTATTGTATTTTCTTTATGGTTTTATTGTATTTTCTTTTCTTATCTAGCTTATAGTTTGACTAACCAATGACCTAATGACCTCTTACTTTAGGTGGCATTGCATAGACAGATTATAAGATTTCTTGATAAGTTGATCCGTATTTTAAAGAGTAGCCTTGTCAAATTTCCTTGAAAACTCAAAAGGAGTTGCCTCATATCAGTCAATTATTTTCACATTTTACCATGTGAATCTTTCCTCACGTGCTTTGTTATTTTTTCACTTCATTTTAAGTTACGTTTTGATTTGCCACAAAATCACAACTCATTTTCGACACTTTCATTGCTTCAAATACAAATATATATAACAAAATATATGTATGTATGTATGTATGTATGTATGTGTGCTAGACTCATTAAACGGGTGGGTAGGGTCAAATGGTCCGACCCAAATCGATCTATTTAATCCGTTTATGACCCATTTATTGTAATGCAAAAAATTTCATCCATACCCGACCCGACCCGACCCATTTAACTAAACTTAAAAAAACTTATTTCTTATATATATTTTTAAATGGTATTGCTAAAATAGTTTTATACAACATAAATTTAATGGACAATTTTTATGATTTTCAAAATAATTATTTTAAAAAATCAAAATTTAATTATTTTTTATTTTTAAAATTTAAAATTTTAATTATTTTATTTTTTAAATATATGTTTTCTTTTTTCTTTTTTGTTCTTCTTCTTCTTTGACCGGCGCGGCGGCCAGCCATAGGCGAGCCTCGAGCTCACCCGGCTCGCCGATGCCGGCGAGCTCGAGGCTCGCCAGATCCGCTACGCTAGTGAGCTCGAGTCTCACTAGATCGGCGAGGCTTGAGCCTCGTCGGACGTCGGTGAGCTGGAGGTTCGCCTAGCCGGTCGCCGGCCATCGCCATGCCGGCATCGGAGGAAGAAGAAAGGAAAAAAAAAAGAAAGAAAAAAAGGAAAAAAAATAAAAATAAAAATAAATAAAAAATAAAATAATTATAATTTCTGTTTTTATAAAAAAAATTATTTTTGTAAAGTTAAAGAGATAAGAGAGAGATTGTGAGGTTTTGGGTGAAAATGGGTTATAAATCCAACCCATTTAAGACCCATTTAAAATCCACTTAAGACTCACCTATCAAAGTCTTTTAATTGTTGAACCCATTTAACTACTTTTTGTCAAAAAATAAGCGACCCATATATGACCCATTTATAATTAAAATGAGTCATATATGGGTCTAAGACCCATTTTGCCACCTATAGTGTGTGTATATATATATATTCAAACCTAGAAGAGTATTGGCCTCAGATCAATCCGGGAGCTGGACCAACCGCATCTGGTTGGTCCGTTTCCTGATTTCTTGTGCTGAACCAGACGAACCTCGATGGAACGGTCAAGCGGTGGGATTTGCATCATTTCTCAGATGGCACATGTCGGAGATGAAGGTAAAATGAAGAGCCGAGTTTTTGAAGGAGAGATCTGGGTAGTTTTAGGAAGGGCGAGCTGAAGGAATAGAGAGGAGGCTCCCCGGACGAACCCTCGGAAACTCTCGCAGATCTCTCGACTGCACACGACAAACCTCTCTAATCTTTCGCGTGCACAAACTTTTGGGGGAGTCGAAGCGGCGACCAAGTGCTGACTAAAAAACAAATTTAAAAAAAATTCAAATTAGTGTCGACTGTGTCACGGAAGATAGCCGGTGTCTATGTCATCCATTTTCAATCAAAATTGGCTAGTTACATTGACAAATTATCAAAATATTTATGACAAATTGAATTGACATAAGTGTAATAAATTCAAAACATTTTTCATTATTTTCCCGTCCAAGTGATGTCACTTGAAAAATGCATGATTTATATCTTAGTTGTTAGCCTTGGAATTGGCCTGAAATTGGCTAGTCCTGTTACAGGATCAATAGGGTCGGTTCCCAATATTACAAACTAGGAATAACCTTAATTGAGTAGGTTTGGGGTTCTAATCAAGCATACATCATCTTCCGTTCGATTTTCAAGTATTCCTTCCATAATTATATTCAATATTTACATTCGTATTACCAACTCTAATTGATGTTTTCTCACGGAATATTGAGGTAATTTGTTTTATTTTTATAATTATCCCACGCATTTTATTTAGACCAGTTTAGAATTCGCATATGATATAAATTTTACATATCGTAACGAAGCTTGTTTTAAGAAAATGCATGAATATCTACTTATTTAGATTTTTATCTTGGACTTTATTGAAAAAGCACTTTGAAGCTATCTAATTATTATCCCACCATGCACGATAAACATTTTGAAAATAGATGATTTCATACGAAACATGTTTAACAAATTTGCTAACATGGTAGCACAAGTTGAGAAGTTATTCATGATCTGCAATTTTGCAAATCAATTTCATTTTAATTATTAATTGTACAAGTCTCGTTGTGGCCCTCACGTGGACGGAGACAGACTTGGTCTACAATAATTCTTTCCACGGCTTAACTCACACAAACGTGCACAAACATATGCTTAGGCATTAAGCAAACCGCAGACGTAAACACGCTTGTCACAGCCCGAGCCATAAGTCCTAAACCAAATGTCTTAGGAGGGAAGACTCCTTATTGGAGCCCCGGCAATGATAGTGGTAATGACCATCGCCTCGCCTATAAGAAGACCAAGAAGCAGAGTAGTCTCTTAACATCTCGCAGCGACCGATAAATTCTCGATCGTCCCCTGCAAATCCGAGGCAGAAAGAGGTGAAGAAAAGACAGAAAGGGATAATGGCGAGGCTTGGTGGTATCCATCAATTTGCTGGGAACCAGAACAGCGTCGAGATCGACGGCCTCGCTCGCTTCGCTGTCACTGAGCAAAACAAGAAGCAGGTATTCTTCTTGTTCTTCTTCTTCTTTTTGTTTCCCCTGTTTCTGCTCCTTCTTTGGGGGGGGTGGTGGGGTTTACAAATATATATTGTAATTTCTAGTTAGGGGCAAGAGGAAGAATTTGCATCAAATCTTGGTGGGTTATGTTACACAATTACAAGAAAAATTGCAATAATTTGAGATTCAGAAGACAAATGATGGGGGAATAGGTCAGTTTAAGCAAAGAAAAGGTTAGAGGGGTCGATGTTGGTTGTTTAATTGGTTTTCTTTTGAGATTCTGTGAAAAAGTATTCATCGGACTTGCTTTTCGGATGTGGTTTGGGTGTTTGTGAATTGTGGGTCGTGTCTCATGGATTGACGTGAATGTGCGGTGCAGAATGGTCTCCTGGAACTTAGGAAAGTGGTGAATGTGAAGCAGCAGGTGGTTTCCGGTATCATGTATTACGTTACCTTAGAGGCGGCTGATGGCGGCGTCAAGAAAGTTTATGATGCTAAGATATGGGTGAAGCCATGGATGAATTTCAAGTCGCTGCAAGAGTTCAAGCTCGTGGGCGATGCTCCTGCCGAGGCTAGTGCTTAGTTTCTGGGTATGTCATTTGTTCTCTGCTTTGTCTATCACTTAGTCCGAAGCACTCATTTGAAGATTTCCCGTTGAGCCTAGAGTTTTTTGCAAACTGCTCAAGTATTTCGATATTGAATTTGGTGAATCCTGTTCGAGCATACCATAGACATTCTATAGCTGTGATTGATATCAATGGTGATCCTTTTCTGTGCGATTATGCTTCGCAGCACGTCGACCATCCTTTTTTATTCAATATAAACGATGGACTAAAGCCAGTGGAGTCAAGCAGACTTATAACATCGCATCCTTGTTTTGTCAGATGGATAATGTCTTCAACACCGTGCTCGGGTTTGCAAAGGAATCTGTATGGGGCCTTCTCTGCTCAAAGAGAAAGGGTGAAGAGAAGATTGAAGACACATTACTTTTCTTGTCAGAACAAAGAAATACTTGACTTTGATCTAAAATTATTCACATGCTGTAAATCGACGTTCCTATTATTGGCTTCACAATCGGATGTATAAATCTTTATATTTTTACGATTCACATCTATATTAGTACACTCTAAGGATGGGTTGTCCGCATGTGTACTTTAATCCTCGGGATGGTAAGACTTTCGACATATTAGTAATTTCTTCAATGTGGGTTAATAAATTAATTTGGTAACTCTTATTGATGAAATGTAATCCTCCAAACCAACGCTTGAAAGAATGATCATTGATCCTTAAGAAAACCGAAATTTGTATCTGATGAGTATGGCATTTCTGAATTTGCTTTACGTTTTACCTTATATTGCAAGCTCTAGGAGGTCAATTTTTGAAAATGATATACAAACATTGGTTGGTTTCATGATAAATTCAAAAGTTTGGACGAAGTTTGAAGACCGTAGTCAAAACGAAATGTAGAGTTTGATTAATTGGCTAATTAATTTTGAAAGTACGGGCCAGGTTAGAAAAGTTATTAAAAGTGTGCCTTTCATGAAAATTGGCCAAAGTCTCAAGACTTTAAAGGGAAAGCTGCAAGAACTGAAGAGTCAAGGCGCAATTTACAACAGTGACAAAATGCAATTCACTTGTTAGACGGATTTGTCCTTTCTAAGAGAAATTAATCATGTGATAAGTAGGTGTTGAAAAAGTCCAGGGCCAATTTAAGTAGGTGTTGAAATCTGGAAGGCAAAATATAATTCACCCATTACAGATAAAAGAGAGAGTAGAAAAAGGACACAAAGGACACAAAGCAATGATTCCTTTCGATCCACCCCATCGTCCTTGAAGGATTCCATGGCACGGATTTCAACCATATCATCACCATCCATTTCCTTCACCATCGCACCGCACGGATACATCATCGCTCGCTCCACCTTCATCAGAATCATCTCCTTCGACCGATGAAAACAAACCCCATTTCCAGTTTCTGAAAAACAATTTAAGGAAGGAGGAAGGGGAAGTTACACTGGCATGGCTATTACCATCGAAGAACTCGAATCTCCACACGAGTGCGCTGACTCTTTCGAGGTCGTCGTCCACAACCGAGCCGTGTCCGCCCTGGTCACTAGCTGCGCCGACGCCGTCGACTGGTGGATCTCCGCCCATCTGCTCTCCGCCCGCGACTATCCCCGGATGGTCGGGTTCGACATCAAGTGGCGACCGAGCTTCGCGCGCGGCGTCCGCCACCCCGTCGCCACCCTTCACCTCTGCATCGGCCGCTGCTGCCTCGTCTACCAGATCGGCCGTGCCCGCTACCTCCCCGCATCGCTCTACAAAGCCCTCCGCGACCCGAGGTTCGTCTTCTCAGGCGTCCGGATCGCCTCTGACGCGGCGAAGCTGAGCGAGGACTATGGCCTAGAGATAGAGATGGCGGTGGACCTGGCGAAGCTGGCGGCAAGGGAGACGAACCGGAGGGAGCTGAGGAGGGCGGGCCTATCGACGCTGGTGAGAGAGCTCAAGGGGAGAGATCTAAAGATCCCGCGGGGCATCACGCTGAGCAAGTGGGACGCGAGGCGGCTGTCTCCTAGGCAAGTCAAGTACGCGTGCGCCGACGCCTATTACTCGTTCCGGTTGGGGCATCTGCTGCTGTTCAATGAGATATACTTGATGTGGCTCATGAAGGGGTTCGGCTATTTCCTGGGGCCGGACGATGAAGCTCTGTACCTCGAAGAGATGCTGGAGGATCTGAGGTGAATGAACCAAGGCTTGCGCGGTGGGTGCACGACGGAGGAACAAGCTGTAGTGTTATACAGCCGTAGTGTTATGGAGTCCAGTCCGACCAGCTAGCGTTCGTTCCAGGCGTACGTTGTTATCAACAGCGACTTTAGTTAATTAGTCCTTGCTTGCTGCCACGTTGTTGGATGTCCCGTCGATGTATGAATAGCAAGCGTTAACCATGATAGTAAATGATGATGTTCATATATACATATCCTTTTTTTCTTTTTGTGGGCGTCGTTTGACTTGATTAATAGGCAATGCTAGGTCAATTTATATGCTTAATATCTGGCTTAATTATTCTGGCACAGGCTCGCATTACACTTGATCAATTGATTTTTTATGTGAAATATATTGACTTGGGCAGAATAAGATGAGTAAGGCAGGCCGACGTTCATTGGAGGGTTGCCTAATTCATGAGAATTATCTGTATATTTTAATGGGCGTATGATTGATTGCTTTAGGAAATTTTTTTTCTCTAATGTAGGAAGTGCTTAACTTGCTAACATTAATTTATAAATTTGATTTAGTAAGTGTCACTTACTAATTACGAACGTAATCTACTTGTTTAGAGGTTGTGGCATCTCGCTTAATAAATTGATTCATAAATATGGCTGAGCAAGAAAGAGGAAATGGCATTGTGTCATGGATCGATTGTTTGGGATTGAAATCGTGCAATGACTTTAGCTTTCTTGGATCATCGTTGAAGTGCCTAAGTCAAGCTTTTCTTGGGATTGATTGCTCACCTGAATCTTAAAGAGAAAAAATCTAGAGAGAAAAGCTCTCAACGAGAGAATAGAACCTTGATTATGAAATGATTGGATGATTACAATGAGGGAAGGGTATCATTTCTTATATTAGTGGTCCTCAGATTACAATTATTGACCGTCCTTCGATCCGACGAATAAGATCATGCCTTCTAACCTACCAACTACCGACATTTAGCCGAGAGAATTCTAAATCCTCGGCGTAATTACCATCTTACTTGTCCTTGGGAACATTATGGAAGCTCTTTGGAAACCTTGGGCGATCTTGGGAGGTCTTCTTCATGCTCGGTCCTTTGTTGTGAGAACCTCGTGACCGTGACATTCTTTCCCACTCGTTCAAGCGACGCCCTTAGCGCTCTCGGCTCGGGGAGCGGTCTTCTGCTCGCAAGCTCTCCTCATCCTATTTCGCTTGGCCTTGGGCTTCTCGGTCAGTCGCATGGGTCCTTCTTCGACTCAGGCACAATGCATTGCAGATACTTGTCGCGAGTTGGAGTAGGAGGATCCAACCCTACTTTCAGCTTCTCCAAGGGGTGTGGCGTCAGATGCAGCTTGAGCCCTTCGGCCTTCAGTCTTTGGCCCACGAGTCAGATCGTGGAGATGGTTTTGGTGTGCGCCACTCCCTTGATATGGGTATGTGGCCGATTGTTGTGGGGTCAAAAACCATGATGCATGGTCCTCATCTCGATCATGGCCCTCTCATTGTCGAAGAATTGCAATCCCGGAATGAGATCATAATCATCAATTACCTCAAATGAGAGTTGCCCCTTCCATTCGCGATGCGGACGTGCACATCTCGGACTAATCTTGCGCCTTTGAGTTTGTCAGAATTGACGGTCTTGTAGAAATTTTGGTTTGACTCCACTCAAAGCCCTAATGCCTTCGCCACTTCAGTCGATATGAACATATGTGAGGCACCCGTATCGACTAAGGCATGTAAAGTTTAACCACATGCCTCCACCTCCACAAAGAGCATGTCAGTGTTTGGAGTGGCCTTTTTCTTGGGCGGCTATTGGGCTTGGACAAAGTTGAAAGCCTTTGCCTAGCCGGAATTTTCTCTTTTTTCTTTGGGCAACTACTCCTCCTCTTTTATGGCGAGGAGAGCATTGATCCTACTCTTCAGACACTTTTGGGTCCAATGTGGAAAGTGTCTAATGTGGACCTTTGCAAATGAAGTAAGGCATGGTAAAGCCCACTTGGGGTTGACTCTTTTGAAAGGATGGCTTAGACATTCCTTCTCCCCATGACTTGACTCGGCCACCTTGCTCTTTTGGGTCATGGGGAGTGTCTCCACCTTCGTCAAGATCGAACTTTTCGTGTCCTAATGCGTGAGCTCAATTTGTGCCCATGGTTGAGCCCATCGTGAATGCTCCGAGAGCCTCCTCCTCTCCTAAATTGTGAATTCAAAGTTTGAGCTCGGTGAATTCCTTCATGTACTCTCGGATTGTTTCTCTTTGTTCAAGACGGTGGAGCTTGCTATAAGCTTCATGTGTTGGCTTTGTGCTTGGTCTCGTCGCATTTATTACGCCACCAAAGCATTACATAGGAACATCAAAGCGGTTCTTACCTTTGGTTCACTCGTCGTGGATGTTGATAGCGCCAAAGTGTTGTTCCATGCTCCACACAAAGTTGTCCTTTGATTTCTTTTAGTTTCAGTACTTCTAGCTTGGGTACTGCTTGCATAGGCATCGTCCATGATGCTCATCTTGCATAGGTTAAGCTCGATCTTGAGCTCTTGGATCTTCACCTTCATGGCTTTGACCTCGTCTCTTTGGGATCTTCCTCGAGCACTTGATGCTTCGAGGGCTTTATTCTTAGTTGTGCAATAGGGCCATGGCTTTGTTGATGCCATTCCTGAAGTCTTGACGAAGCATAACCTCAACTTCCATGATGTTGTCTCTAACTTCGTTGGGCCCTTCCATGAACTCGGCCATGGTACTCCTTACCTTCTCAGGGCACGGCGTACATCGAGGCTTCCCTTTTTTTCGTTTCGACTACGAGTCTCCTTGACTTGGACGATTTTCTCAAACGACAAGTGCTCCTCCTCCATTCATAACATCACAAGATGATTTTGATTTCTCTTCTTACTCTAATACTACTTGTCACGGGTCAATTGTTTGGGATTGAGACCATGTGGCAATTTAAGCTCTCTTGGATTATTTGGGATTGTTGGAGCGCTTAAGCCAAATCTTCCCACCAATTGTTTGGCTCTTTTGGATCATTTGGGAGCCTAAACCAAACCTTTCTTCGTTTGGGGATCACTGGAGTGCCTAAGCCAAACCATCGATCGGGATCATTGGAATCCGACAAATATTGTACTTTCTAACCTACCAACTCTTGACATTTATGGGAGAGAGTTCCAGATTTTCGACGCAATTACCATCTTACCTTACCCGTCCTTAATAACTGCTTTGGAGAAACTTGATCTTGGAAAACCTTGGGCAATGCGCAAGAGTCACGTGCTCACGGTGTTGGCTGGGTTGGGCGACCTTGCATCGCCTCTCATCCATGGTGGTGGGTCATGTGCTAACGGTTCCGTGGATTGCATGATGTGTTTGCATGGCGCAGGCGGGGCCACGTTATCGCCTTTCCTCCCGTCGACCTCCGTTCTTGCGGGATCAAGCAGACGAGAACTTCCCCCCTCCGCCCAGAACCACCGTCGCTCATCACGGCGGAGAAGAGAGGAGACGCCGTCGATGGCACCGCCGTCGTCTTCTCCGCTTTGCCTTCTGTTGCCTCCTCTCTCGATCCAACCCCGAAATCGCCGTTCCTTTCGCTTGCCCCCGACTTCGCGGTTCCCAGGAGGCGGACCGTCCGTACGTTCTTCCCGCCTCCCTTCTTCTTCTTCTTCTTCTCCGGAGCTTTCAAGGACGGTCAGGCTCAGATGCTCTTCGCAGAGGCAATCGGCCGAAGAGAGCGAGCTCGAACTCGAGCGGCTGTTCTCGAATCTCAACCAGGCCACTCTCAAGCGAGAACCCGGTACACCATCCTCCGACCTCGCGCGGCGCGCATTTCCGAGTGGCTGCTCGTTGTCCGATGTTACCATGTAATGGCGTTCGTTTTCTCGTTTTGCTGTTTTCAGGAAGTTTGTCCAGTGCCGTTTTTCTGGTCACGGGCACTACGGTAAGGATTTGATTAGTGACTGGCCTAAGTTAGCATCGCGTTATGTGCACAGTGAATTTCGTACATAGGTTATGTTCAAATTTTTCTGCATCACGAACTCTCTGATAATCTCATGTCTTACCGCCCGATGCAAATTCTGGGCATGACAAATTGCATGTTAAGTCTGGCCGTACTTAATTCCTGCTGCGGTGTTCGTTTAATGATTTGAAGTTTGATAGGTAGGAGCTGGGATTCTCGCCATACCTGCCGTGACGCAAAATTCTGGATTCATAGCTTCTGCCGTCACCTGCATTTTCTGTTGGATCTTCATGGTAATAATTTGAGTGATGCTTTTTGAACATATTCACGTTTGTGAATTGTTTTTTTTTTTTTCTTTTGGGAAGCACTGTCAATTCACCATTGACAACAAGCTAGTCAAATTATCGCTCATGATTAGCAATTACTGGGTGTTGAAACGTTGCAGGTTGCAACAGGGCTGCTCGTTGCTGAAGTCAATGTGAACACAATGTGCGAACTGGGTTCGGGAGGTGTTTCACTGGTAATCCACTCCTGATTATCCACTTCCACTTCCAAAAAAGCTACTACTTGATGCAACTTCTCGTGATTATCCCAAACCCAACAAGAAGTTAAAACTTGGATTGTTCTACGACATTTAATGTCAACATACTCTATTACAGCATTCAGCACATTGATCTGGTTTATTTGCTTCTATGCAAATTACAATTAACTTTATGTGAACTTTCAGGTATCAATGGCCATGAGAACTTTAGGGAAGCTTGGTGTGCAAGTCACTTGGTAAAGAATTTTCTTTGGCTACTCTTTCAGTGAGATTGCTATTTTATTATCATTTCACCTGGAGTTGTGTTAGCAAGTGATGTCACTGTATAAAGTGTTTGATAATAATATAAAATCCGCCATAGTTATGGGCCAGGAAGGATTTCTTTTGTTGGTCTTTAACGTTTCATATATGTAGCACTACTCATGTTTTTGCGGTGAGCTCAGATAGGAGATTATCTATTTGACCATCACACCATGCCATTGTATTGTTTTAAGAGGTTTATTTCTAATAATGCTACTGTTGTATTCAAATCATTATTGTCACTAGCATATAGACTCGACTGGATACAAATTCTGAAATTAAGAGGGCATCAAGTGATGACAGAGCATGAAATTTTAGCATTCTTAGAAACACCTATTTAAATATATGACTCCATTAATATTGCTTTTCTGATTTTTACCTTCATTCTTGCAGTTGGTCGTACATTTTCATTCATTATGCCCTCCTCATTGCTTATGTGGCTCGTTCTTCAGAAATTTTAACAAATTCTCTCGGCCTTCCGCTGTATGGATCATCACTCTAGCTTTTCTCCTCCTGGTCTTAGTTCCTTAGTAGCACTTATGAGGCACATATTTGAAGTGAATTATATATTTTCGTAGGTGTTGATGGGCAGCATTATGGTTGCAGATGGGAAAGTGCTACGCTATTCTCATTGGGAATGGGGGGAATCTGCTATTTTGGCAGGTTGGTTTAGCTTTATGATTTCTTTTGTTCAAGTAACTTGTTTATGAGCCAGACATGATAATCTGGAATGCTTAATATTGGTGTTAACTATAAGAATGTCCTTCCTGTTCAAACTGATTCTTGGATGAAAGATACAGATAAAAACAACTTCATCATTAAATCCACTGATGAGCAGATGTTGTTTCCTTTTTTCTTAGCCATATAAACATGCCCGTATAGCCTGAAAGAATGCTTGATTTAGAGACAAAATTGACTTTGCTCACTACTAACCTCCCTTACGATATCTGCATTTGTTTTAGTTGCTTCCATGTGCTCTAGTTGGTTCATTTTATCAGCTGAATAATAGACCAATCTTGACATTGCCTAAAATTATAAGGTCTCAATTAAGATCCAAGTCAGTTTCATTTTTTTAATGTTTGCGCCTTGTTATTATTGGGTAGATTTTGGAGAGATTATGGGGAATTTTCTATATAAACGTTGAAGCCACCACTTGGATGAATGAAGTGACTCTAATCATCTTCTATTGTAGCCAGCGCTTGATTGGTGCAGTAAATGGGGTTCTGGTACTTGCTATTGTATTGTCTTTTGCAGCTCTTGTGGTAAGCTTCAATTAAGTTTCAGCTGTGTGATGTTAGTACTTTTCCTGAACTATGAATTTTCCATATGGCGATAACCAGATTTTCAACATATTTTCTTTTGTTTAAAAGTTTTCCAGATGTATTTTTCCATGGACTGCCCCTGAGATGGAATTCATTCCTGTGAAATTGTACTGCTTCTATCATCATGAGCTTTAGTCGTAAAATAATTGCTTTCAATGCTGCAAATTTTTTTCAGAAATGATTTAGATTTTTCTTGTTTTCATTATTTGACTTTTACAATTTGCATGTGTCAGTTAACGGACTGTACTGGTGATTTCAAGTGGGTGTGTTTTTCATGACTACTGAAGTAGAGTATATTTCCTCAGGCAGTCGCAAGCAAAGATCTGCACTGGGAGGCTCTTCTCAAAGCCAACTTTGAAGCTGTTCCAATGAGTATACCTGTTATTGCACTATCATTTGTGTACCAGGTAACTTCAACAGACTGGAGCACTTGAAATTGTGAGTCTTTTTAAAAAGAACCAATTAATCAATTTGTATTGGGTTTGTGCAGAACGTGGTGCCTGTTCTTTGTACAAATCTTGAAGGAGACCTCACTAAAATAAGGTAATGAAATTTACTGGATGCACCTGTTCTGGCAGGTTTCTGGCATCTCAAGATCGTCCATCTCAGTTAACACTCCTCATCTTCGTTTTTTTATGCTGATCTCTGAATCCTTCTTTCAAGGAATTGGGTTTACTTTGAGTTTAAGACCCAGGCAATTTTTGTGTACATGTCGGCTCAGCCCTTTGTGCTAAAGATAATGTGATGGCTCACTCTTTGCACATGAATTTAGCAAAAGTGATGGAAAATTTAGCAACTTTCAAGATTATCGGGTGGGTCAAATAAAACTGTAGGTCAAAATAAGTTTTGCATGGTTCTTGTGGTTACTTCGGTGTGCTCCATAATCAGAGTGCATCTTTCTTCTCTTATATTGTCATTATTCTAGCCCTATTTCCTTTTCTTCACAAATTATTTGGAATGTTGAAATAGTTCCTTATTCTTGTTTGACACTTACTTATTGTTGTCCATGACAACATTGCACTATTTGTAGGACTGCAATTGTCCTGGGCACAGCTATACCTCTTGGCTTATTTCTTGTATGGAATGCTGTCATACTAGGAACTATTACAAGTGCTGATGTGAGCTCTGATAACTTCATTGATCCACTACAACAATTACGATCCAGTGATGGAGTGGTTGGCGTAAGTCTGGCTTCACCCATTTCAACTTTCTTTAGACAAGTTTCCACATCCATTTCAATGTAGTTTCAAACCTCCAAAAATAGGCTTTCAGCTCTTAGCTTTTTACGCCTCTTGTTGTTTCCACAGCCTATAGTTGAGGTATTCTCGCTTCTTGCAATCACAACATCTTATATCGGATTTGTTCTGGGCCTCTCCGACTTCTTGGCTGACTGTAAGTAGGCTTTGTTTTCCACCTAAGTCAATCGTGTTAAGTTCTCATAGATGATTCATATGCGAAGTTTCTCTTGCACCTATACGTACATGCCTATGCAGCCTAAATCTTACAATCCCTTGCGAAGATGCAATAATGCTAGAGGCAGCTCTTTAATTTTGCAATAGAGTATGTAGCACACGCCAGTCACAAATGTCTTTCGCCAAAACATATTAGAGTGATAGCACCCTGTACACTCTTATTTCAAATCGTCACCTCCAAACTTTGTCTGAGACATGACATAAGTCAAAATCTCGAATAAACGATCGTATTACTGTCATTGATGTTGGTAATCTTGAATCTGCAGTGTTGAAGCTCCCCTCTGGTCAGAGCAAACCTCTACCATATCTCTTGACCTTGGTTCCTCCGCTCATACTCTCATTGCTAGATCCAGAAATTTTCTTCAAAGCCTTGGATTTTGCTGGAACTTATGGAGGTAAGCCTAACTCTTCTAGCACACATTGAGACCAGGTTTAATCTCCTCGCATGCAGCTAGAGATTTTCGCTTTGGCAAACTCATTCGTTCCATTTTCTTATATCCCCTGTTCCCTGTTCATATTAGTGCTGGTGCTGTTTGGAATCCTCCCTGCTGCGATGTCGTGGTCAGATAGGCAATCGAATTCAATTACATCGATGACACTACCCACGCTGGTTCCCGGTGGACGGTTCACTCTTGCGTTAATCGGTGGAGGGGCGGGATGGGTGATAATATCTGAACTACTAGAGAACCTCGGGAAGACATGAAGCATAGCAATGATCACTTGAATGGACAGCTCAAGCACAACATATTCTTTTAAACACCAGCCGCCGCTGACCATCACCTTTTTTCATAGTGTGTGCGTGAACAAGGTTTCTCGTTTTGTCAAAGTTCCTTAGGTCGTCTTCCCTCAAGTCATGATTTTCATCCAAACGTACAAACAACGGACCTCATGATCAGATCTAACTTTGAAAGCGCAACCTGCGATTAGACTCACATAACCACGATGATGTTAATTTCTTCCCCCTCACATTGTTATTGAGTGTCCAAAACATTGGTTGAGCAACAAAATAAGAAACTTCGATTTTCAATTTCCCACGTGGCAGCTTTTCTTGTAGTGTGTATAACTCGTGTCCTGAAGATTAATCTCGCCATGAAAAGTAAAATTTCTCTCTATTAAACATGCTTGCTCTGCATCGTTGGCCCAACCATTTTGGTACATCTAGGGCAATTTGACCACGGAAATAAAAAAACTCCACCCCTATATCCATACATCACCCTTCAGATTAACAGCCATTATTGTTTGTACTAGCTGTCCACCCACACGCACGCGCACAAAAAAAAAAAAAAGGGATTGCAAAAACATGTAGTAGCTATCGAACCTACGAGTACCTCCTATGCAAAAAAACACAGCTATTGCATATTGGAGTTCACCACACACACGACCATGCACAGAAAAATGATATGGGAACTGATACTCAATCAAGCCGCGGCTTCAAAGACCATATCCACTTCAGAAACAGAGACAGTTTCAACAGAGATAGTTTCGGAGACAACTTTCACTACGGTCCCACAGCAAACAAGTAGTGATCATGAAGTAATTAGACCAACCGACGATTATTTATGAACTCTTATCACTATCCCAAGTATGGTGGGATTCAGTAATCAAATGGCCATCCGGAGTAATTCATCTCATGATTTTGTTCATGAATGGTTCTCGGGTTGCTTCCTCTTGTTTCAGTGTACTGCTGGGTATTAGAATTTGATGAATCAGAAGGCCGTGGGAATAGACGACCCCTCCACTGATTTTGCCTCCCACTGTCCCTGCCACTGTCACCACTCGTTAGAGTGCTGCTGCTGCTGCTGCTTCCACTCTGGTCACTCCAACTTTGACGCCCCCGAACAGAACCGGTACCCAGCGGAGGCATCTCGAAGCGGCAAACAGGACAGGAATTGTGCCGTTCCAACCAAGGCACAATGCAATCAGGGTGATAAAAGTGGTGGCAAGGCATCATCTTTGCTTCGGCTTGCAGCTCAAATTCCTCCTTGCAGACAGGACACTCTGAATCAGCCCGAAGATGTGTCTGAGTGATCTTGATGGTCGGCAATGCAGCGATTGCCGATTGAGGTGCCGGGGGTCGACCGCTTCTATCATCAACAGAGAGCTGTTCAATCAATTGGTCAAGTCCCGGGCCCATGAAATAGTCATCTGCCGATTGAGGTGCCGGGGGTCGACCGATTCTATCATCAACAGAGAGCTGTTCAATCAATTGGTCAAGTCCCTGGCCCTCAGCTAAACTTGGTCTTCGACCTGCTATATGATGGTAAAGGTTGAATATCTTATTTAACAATGCATGTGGTGACTTTCAAAAAGAGAAGTGGGGTGGGGGTGATGAAGAAAAGGAAAGTAGAAACACTGAAACTATGTTTAGGTCCCAACCTGGACGTCCTCTGACATCAAAACTAGGATTTCCTCCAGCAACTGCATCCCTCGTTACCAAATCAACAAAGCGAAGAAATCTGCTTCTGGGGTCGAGAACATTATCGCCTACCAGAGCAAAGAAAGCATCAAATACTGGATTCACTTGAGGAGAGAGATCCATTGGGTACGGCGCTGAAACATCTTCTGATGCCAGAGCCTGTACCTCCTGAAGTTCTTGCACAAAGCCTCCATCACAGTAAGGGCAAATTACTTCTCTGCCTTGAAGCCCAATTGGCCGGGTGCACTGATGGCACCAATGCGTCTCTTCTCCATTATTCATCCTTTCTTTGTACAAGTGCAAATATCAAAACAGAAGACGTGCTTCCTTCTGCATTAGATAATTTACAGTTGCATTACACCAAATAACATCTGAATATAACACTGATAAAGGGGTCTCTATCACAGAAGTTGGAAGGGGCAACAAACCCATTTGCACACATCTTTCTTTCATTGATACGACACGAGAGCACATTATATATTCTGGAAAGAACAATTCACAACCATATCTTTCAAAACGAAAACTAAATCCAATCGTCAAATCAGCCAATGGCACCTCAACAAGAAGCTGGAAGACTAAGAACAGGAATAAGAACAGCAGCTGAATTTATCAAAGACGAGTAAAAATACTACACCAAAGCAACCACACTTCTGAGCTTTACTAGGTCTACAACGAAATCCCGTGAACGATCAACGGCGACACCTTCACACGAGTCAAGGCAATTAAATACATCAAAAAATAAAAAAATAAAAAAGGCTGATTCTTGGACATCAACTAATTCTCCCAATTCATATTGCAAATAATGCTTCTTTTTTTCCTCTTTTTCGTGTATTGCAGAAGCATAGGCACGGAAACTACGGCACTTCTCCCTCCGCAAAGCGAAACAAAAAGCTCGATCCGAGCTATAATCACGGAGAACAGGACCCTTCGTCACAAGCATCATCCCACAACAATTCAACCCGAGAAAGGAGCCGAATTTCAGGATCCTGTCACGATTTCAACCAGCAAACGAAAAAAAAAAAACGAAATTACAAGAAACTGTCAACTGGAAATCGACAGCCCAAAAAAAAGGAAATAACGGGCTCAAGTCAGTCAGTCAGTCAAACAGCAAACACCCAAAAAGCAAGCGAGGAGATTCTTCGCCAAGAAGAATATCCAACCACCCCCCACAAAAGAGGATCTCCCAGCGATCAGCATCCGATCTCCACCGGGCAAACAAAAAAGGAAGGTGTCAAAAAAGAGAAGATCCAAAACCCACCGAAGAGAGATCCCGAGATCAAGACATGGACGCCAAAAGCTCCGCCAAGGACGACCCCCTTTCTCTCTCTCTAAAAGCTCTGCATCGCCGCCATTCCCCCGCACCAACGACGAAGCTCGGTGGAGATGAGCTGCAGCTGGAGCTGGAGCTGGAGATGATCTTTTCCACTTTTCTTTTTTTTTAAAGCTTTGGATAGAGGAGTGAGTGAGCGAACCAGCGACAAAGTGGGTCAATTATTAGCATTAGAAAGAGAGGGAAAAGACTCGCATTACCCCCGTCATCTCCTTTCTATCTTTTTTCGCTAGATAATGATATAAATATTTTCTCCTTCTACTTCTTCTTTTCCCTTGTCATTTTCACAGCGCTGGAAAAAAGCCTGGGATTCTTGGGGAAAAATGATTATAAATGCCTGAAACAATAAAATAAAGAAAAGAGAGAGCTTTCGCACCCCATCGAGTAAAGGAGAGGTGGAAAATAATATTGTCCTCGCTGGCTCTAATATTTTATGACAGTATTAAGAGTGTGCATGCCCTACCGAAAATAGACTGCACGCCTAATTCACATTTAACGAAATATCATTCATTGCACACCCTTTTTAATAGTCATTCAGGATGGACCCAATCAGGATTTGGCGACTAGGCTCTCTCGAATGCACGTCTTTCGATTTTCTCATTTTGACTCCTATCCCTGGCAAGATAAGTAAACATTTTATCACAAGACATTTCATGTTAACTGGATAAGTCCGAGTCTCCAATTCCTTTTTTTAATAAATATTTTTAGTATTCATGCAATCAGTGCCGACGAATAAGCAATCCACAAGATTAATTAAGGATGTTGAATTCCCCCACCCCACGTAAGATGATCTTGGTGGAAGGTGCTTTAGATGCACGTTGTTACATATGGTTCATACTGATCTGTTCTATAGGTAAGGTAAATATCAACGAGGAAAGGGGGCATCAGTGGCATGTTGGTCTTTTTTGGTCCGTCGCTTTTCTTGTCCAGGAAGGCATCTGGGTTTTGAGTGTGGTGCTGTGATGTAGACTAACGAGATGGCAACCGAAATGGTCCACGCCTTCTGTTAAAGAATATCTCCCGAGTCTTCTCAATCATCCCATTCATGTTTCTTCTTCTATTCAAAGACAACATGACTGAGGACCCCAGTTAGTTTCAATGAAGAGACGCAGGTCTTTCTTTTTTAATTTCTATTTTTCTATTTTTGACTTACCTTTTGGTTTGGCAAATAAGGACTGCGAGGAACCGCCAGATGGCATGGCCTCACCATTGTCACGGAACAAACCGGTCACGACTCCGGCACCCGGTAAAGAGTGAGACATATAGTTATTAGGTAGGAAATCGACTACTTCGCCCCAGCAGGCTGGTGCTGCAGCTGCTCCATGCAACACTTTTCCTAGTCCGGGATATCATGCCCATAGATCTAAATAAGACCAGCAAATAAAACACCACAAGACAACAAGAAGTAGCAAGTCCAGAGCTAAGGGCCAGTCCGACATGATTGCTTCAGGTGTGACTAGGCAATAACAGCACAGGAAGAACGAATCGACAATTAGCTCGAGTTATAAAGCATTCAAAGGAATTCACTTGACATTGTCCAGAGGACTCAAAAAGGAGAACTCAAATCTTGAAGGCAGAAATCCCAAACATAAGGTGGAAGTTGCAAAATCCATAAGCCGGAAAAGGAGGCGGAATTTCCAAGATCCTAAAAACTCGCTATTCCTGAGGGTTGACGAGAAGGCACATCATGGTCGGGTTGTATACTAGTGCCATGCGGTCCTATCACCCATATTCTGGGGGGACTCAGTAAAAATCAGTACCAAGAAGTGCTCCTATATAATCTGCCCGTCCAATTTTGTCTTCACTAGGCTGACCTTTGCGCTGGCACCAATCTAAATCAAGCAAAGCATCTGGCCCGTTAATGTCCATCTGATCTAGGATCTCTTGCTTTCCTTCAAAATCAGTGAAAGTTTTGCTATCTTCCTCAGGCTTAATGTCAAATCCTGCATGAAAGACAAACCGGAATCTCCACTGAGAAAATGCGTAAGCATATTCTGGCACTGAAACAATGCCATTATCAATTTACAAACTATAAGCAACATTAAGTGATTGCACCAGGCATGGTGTCGGCAGATTGGGGTTCTTCAAACGATTTTCTGCTGGCAGGAGAGCAATGATTGAGCACTGATGTGGCATTATCACCAAAAGGAGAGTCTGGGGCAGCATGCACTTCCTGCTTTGTCCTGAGCTGAACTGGAGAAGAGTTGTAAGCTTCATTGCCAGAAACGACTGTAGTCTGTGCACAAGTCTTTTGCTTAGAGCAGGCCTCATAGATAACTGCTTCCAGTAGACCACACCCCCGCGGTGAATGACAATCTGACTGATAGTTCTCACATGGAGGTGACTGTATTAGAGGATCAATAAACTCAAGGGAAGGCCGTGGGGACGCAGGAGTACCACAGCTACTTTGCTGAGTTTCTGTATATTGGAGTGAAGGGAGCTCCGACTTCATGGCCTCCAAATGGGGCACAGAAGAAGGGTAGTTGCCATTTAGAAAGGCATGGCTGCCAGGGAGATCGCCCAGTAGAGACTGGTTAGTCGAGTCAGGATTGACATCATATGGCGATGACAACACAAAGGACTCAGGAGTGATCTCGGAAGAATAATCAGCATACTGACCAAAGGAAGAGAAACTGTCATTACTTCCAGCATCCAAGACAGGAAATGGGGTCTCAGACCCCCGAAGGCGTTTAGGAGACCGGCTTGATGGAAATGGAAGGCAGTAAGCATCAGATAGACACATTGCCTCTCTCCCAAAGCCACAAGGAGGAACGTCCAAAAGTGTAGACCAAAAAGACGAGAAACCAAGATGCAGTTCCAGTTTTCTAAAATCCACCTCTGGGATCTCGAGTGGATCTGCCTGTGAGAGATCACAATTATCTTCGCCTGCAGTATGCAAGTTACCCATGTTATGAGTTTCTTGATTCCCACTTGACACTTGCAGACAAACCTCAGTTGGATATATAGGCATGCCAGTGCGTTGCAGTCGCTTAATTCTTGTATTCCAGTAGTTCTTTATCTCATTGTCTGTACGTCCGGGTAACTGAAAGAGGGAAGGAAGAAATCAATCAGCATGGCAACAAGACAAGAATAGAAGGTTCTATTTGTTTAAATGACCAAGATTAGTTTTCAAATCATAAATGGAAGTACTCATGCTCTGCTACATCAATGATAGCAAGAGATTGGACATGGTAACTTTTAAAATGCCACATCATCCAAGAGACAAGATGTAATCAATCAAACACGAGGTCACGTCTTTAACCCTATATTCAGCAACAAAGAAATATGGAGAGGGGAATTCTTTTGTGCATATCCTATTTCAAGCTATACGACTGTCAAATTTTGATTCATTTTTAGAAAATAATCAGATATCACAAGAATTTAAAGACGGTGATTGCAAAACTTTTGACCAAAAACTCAGAGTAAAAATCATGTCTATTGGACCTGTCAGAATTCATAAAGATACCATCTCCAGAAAGAAGGCTTCATGATATAGAATGAGATGCATGAAGTCACCATTGCAAAAGCAGGAATAACAAATGTGCCAATTTAGTGAAAACTTGTCCCCTAATCCTCCAACTTAAACTAGCAAGAAGTATACCTCCCAAGATTGTAAACAGTAATTCAAAGTTCCAAATTCCATCTTATGTCCCCAAAACAAAATATATTAGCCAGAGGATTAATCCTTTTTGCTATTTTTGACTCCTCACTTTATCTGATAAAAAAATCATACTGTTCCCAATCGGTACGGCAACATTTCAGAAGCAGCACAAGACATACAAGACAAGCACCAAAAGCCACAACAGGTTATATGAAAACATTTAAAAAAACAACATTTTGAGAACCTCTGCAGCCATTCGAGCCCATTTGTTTCCCATTTTCGCGTGGAGCTCAATAATAAGACGCTCTTCCTCAGGAGAAAATGCACCTTTCTTCAGATCAGGTCTCAGGTGATTTGCCCACCGCAAACGACAGCTTTTCCCACACCTGGCAAGCCCCGAATGCTTCTGGACCGCATTCCAATTTCCCTCCCCATGCTTAGTGACATAGTCGACCAAAATTGCATCTTCTGTCGCTGTCCAAGGGCCTTTCTTCAAAGGAATCCCTCCTCCATCACTGGCTTCCTCACCAGATGGCGAGTGCCTGCGAATCTTGCGCACTTTCTTATCCCTGCCACCAACTGTCGTGCTTCGCATCTCGACCAATATGCCTACAAAAAAAAAAAAAGTTTTCCACATTATTAACAAATGGACTTAGAAAAAGCAATAGAGCAGAGACAAAGTACATCACTACTATCAGCAATAACAAGACCTAGCAATTCTTGTGCATAGATAAACCTTCTTCCCTTCTTCCTGACGACTGTTTACTTTTCTTTTCTAGCCATTTTTTTTTATAGCAACCTAGCAATTGTATCTGCATGATGATTGATGCAACATGAAAAAAAGGAATGGAACACGACGATCAGCCCTCTGGACCAATGGTAACCAAAATCATCAGATATGCAAGGCCGAGAGCCTGAGAGACTGTAAAATCACACTTCTAGACAGTCATACAATCAGAGCCATCCACTATCATCCACTTCAGAATCACCACTTGGACAATAGCGATTGAAATCATACTTCTTGCCAGTCGTGAAATCGAAGCCGCCTAGTAGGATCATGAAAGAAAAATTTACCAGAAGGAAATGGCGCCTGGTCAGATTCCACCGGGAGAACTAATCATTGCTCATGATCTTGGCTTTCGCGTCCACCGCATCCTCAAAATAATCCTTCGCGCCCATTCGAAACTCAGCTTCAATCTCAAAGCGGCGGCAGAGCCTCCTTCCGGAATCCAACCCGATCCTCGCAAACTTCCTCTCTAGAAAGAAGAAGAAGAAGAAGAAGAAGAAGAAGAAGCGGAAGCTCAATTCGCACTCTCGACGGATTCCGCAAAAGTCGAATCAGCTCACCGCCTTCTCGCGCGGATTAACACCAGCAGCGGAAATCCGGAACGAACTGCGAGTCCACTCCGCCGGAGACGCGGATTTCAGCAGGAGACGAGAGGCCGGACGTAGCTCGATGCGCTCCGATCTCGCGCTCCAATCTGGTACTCGGCTCTCCCTCTGCAAGCTCGAGGAGAGAGAAGGAGCGAGCAGGGGGAGGTAGAGAGAGAGTGCAGAAGATCAGTGATTCGATGGAGATCTTGTTGGGCCCCCACCAAATCTCGATCACGCTCGAGCCTCTCGCTCCCTCGATTCGATTATTATTAGTAAAAATCCCGAGCGAGGGAAAAAAAAAAATTGAGAATGCAGAAATTGAATGCTAATCATTTGATCGGGTCAGAGGGTGGCGCCTGTTTCCCGATAACGAAGCGGGTGCTGCACCAGGAGGAGGCGGAGGAGGAGGAGAGAGATGGCGCGTGGCCCGCGCGGGATACAGGTGGCGGCTCTGTACGGGTCCGTGGCGCGTACGCGCTAGCCGTGGAAAGTGGGGGAGGGAAGGTGAGAGAGAATAGAGAGAGAGAGGGAGAGAGTTTTGAGTTTTGCTATCTGTACGCCGAAGCTGAAGAAAGAGAGTGGCCGATTTCCCGGCCAAGTCAAAAGGAGGACTGAAAGGAGGATATTATTTGGAGAAAGCAAAACTGAATATCTAATCAATTTTTGAATTTTTGAATACATATTCATTCATTGTAGTCCCTATATTAGGTTAATAAATTTAGCGTCGTCGTATCATTAGTTTAAATTAAACTGACATTAGATTTTGATCTTTCGAGTTTTAAAGATAAATAACAAAACATAAAAACTAATGTGAAAGTCGATGACAAATGAATAAATAAAATTCATGGCGTTTGAAATTTGATGAGAAAATTGGTAAACAAAGTTCATGGTCCTACCGACCCCAAAAATAAAATGGTCCTAGTACTCCCCCTGGCCCTGCCATTGATTCACATTTTTTGAATGCCTTTGACACTGAATCATTGATTCATTGATTGTCAATGGTTATTGTGACGAATCTTTTCAAAATTAAAGGAAGATATCTATGCGTCGTAGAATTTAGAGAAAATTGATTTTAGACTTATCACGCATCAAGCCCGTGTATAAGGACCATTGACACAAGGAAATGTGTAAATTATTGGCCAATGCCCCCGCGGGCCGGGGGGGGGGAATATTATTTACCTAATAGTGGTCTTTTAATTTACAAAGCAATGTATATCTAGTGTTACTATCACGCCTCTTCTTTATTCTAAATAAAGGGAACCAACAACGTCAGGCGGGTCTACAAATTAGAGACCATCATAGTCGAACACAGTCCTTAGATCAAGTGAGATCGACGTGAGTCTCATTATCTTCCACTTGGGATAGGCGTTTCTTCCGACTCTGAAAAATTCATTCACGGGGTGATTAACACGGTAGACCTCAATAATTTCTCCTTCGGTATTTCTCATTGCAGCTTCCTCCTAGCCCAAAACACAATTTCGAGACCACCCATGGAATCGACCCACCTATTCCGACCGGGGAGAAAATGCCACTCGACAGGGTGATTCTGAAATTGCAGAGGCTCGATTAGATCAAGGCCGCTGAGTCAAACTATTCGAATTTGAAGGCAAATGGCGAATGGGATCGTCTCAGGTGGGCGCACGGAGATCACTCCCGAATGCAAATGATGCCGGAGACAAATGGCAGCGATCGCCATCCAATGCCTTGACACCAAGTTGACGATGCCCAAGACAGGCAACGAAATGGTGACTTGCGAATTGTGCAAGAGAGAAACTGCAAGACCAGTACCTAAAAATGGAGCACTCACCCCTCTTGACAGTCACCGGTTATCGATGCCACAAAAAAACTTCCAACGTGGGGAAGACAAGAGTTCTGAGGGATTCCTTCGACAGTAGAGCGACCTTGCCTAACAGGAGGATCTGGCCAACATGGAGAAATTCAATAAACATCGAGTTTGCGCCGTTAGATGAAAGGCATGGCGCCAAAGAAAAAGGTACAAAACAAATACAGATGTAAGGCCACAAAAAACAAGGCTTTACACATAGCAATCGAGAAATCTTCGATCAGGGAAAGTTCTTTTTGGACATTGGGTCTCTGATGCAGTATCTTCAATGTAAAACCATATCAGATAACGTAGAAATCGTCACACTGTAAACTCTGAAAACAAAAATTAGTTAAAAAGGTGTGACCAATGAGCTAGACGACACTTCAGTCCCCTACAACAAGAGAACTGACTCACCGTGAAACCACATTCGAAATTGAGATCATCTTAACTTTGAAAAACATCGTAAAAGTATTCAGTGTTGAAGCAATTGAATGAGCATATGGATTTATCTACATTTCCCTACTTGACAGTCATGGAAAATCCAAATTAATTTGATACTTACACGACATAAAACATGAGCAAGGATCCTCCCAGCTGAAGAAGATGCAGGTGTTTCTAATTCAACATCCGATATCAGCTGATGAGCATAAAAAAGGAGTCCATCGTTATGGACATGCACGAATGGTCATTAGGAGCAGAACAGCCTCGAAAACAAGTAGCCATGGCATCCCTGCACAGTGTCGAGCAAAGGAACTGTTTGGCATGCTTCTTCAACACCACGGTTACTCCATTTCTCTGTAATAGCTTCGGCAGCATGAGCGATCTGGTGCTGCAACACAGCAGCTCCCAGCGGCCCAACTACGTTCAGCCTAGTAGCAGCAGAAATAATATCTCTCAGAGTAATGAACATGAAGGCTCTCTGACATGTCTCACTCTCGAGCCCAAGAAGTCCACATACAAGCCCGAAGATTGGAGCATGGTGAAAAGAATTGGCTCCAGAACTCAAAAAGTTCTCTCTCATCATTTTAAGCGATGGGATTTCAGAAAAGACAGACGCAGCCACCCTCATCAGTGCCGATCCTTGAGCTACAGATGCTTTTCGGCCCACTTCATTAGTTAGCATCGCGTCTAGCATTCTGTCGAGCCTACACAAAGTATCCGCACTCGGCGATTTGCTTGCAGTGTAGACGAAAGGAAGGAGTAAACTGCCAGTGTTCTCCAACACGTGCATTACAAAGGTATGAAGATCTTCAGGCCCAGTGATCACACGGGTTTGTAACGCAGCCTCTAGACCAAACGAATGCGCAAATCCCCCCGTCGGAAGGATGGAATCGAGCAGCTGCCACTGGCTCCACTGCAGGGGCAAGTCGGTAGAAGCGGGTCTTTTCCGATTGTTGCTCCTTTCCAAATCGATCTCCATCGTCGTCACTCTGGAAAAGAAAAAATGAATCGAAAGCATACGTTACATTAAACACGGGGAATAAGGAGGCCCCAAATTATTCCCGTTTCTGCCCAAACAAAAAGCTTATGGATTCTGAGAACATAAGCATCGAGTGATTAGAATTATTTCCCCATTCGGGCACAAGACAACTTCAACACATAACAAACAGGCTGTGAGATCGAATTCCTACATGGACACGGCGAAACCAATTTATTCATTCATTAAAGATCTCTAGACAGGTGGGTAATGGAGCTTTTCACCATTTCCATCGAATCAAATCGACCCCAAGTTGATGACTTCCACAATTCATCGCGAATCACATCACGGGAACGATGCAAGGTTTCTCTAACGCAATCACAGCAAATCTCCTTTCGTTTCTCCGCTAAACATAGTAAGCGTCAATTCAGACGACGACCCAGACAAACTCTCTCTAAGTCATCGCCCCTTCCGACGAACGATAGACGAGTCTGCTCGTCATAACATGCCGACGCAGCTAAAAAATTCGGCATACCGAAGCGCTAAACATGGGGGAAAACAATCGATTTCGACATCAACCAATCTTTACCGGGACTTAGTCGCGCTCGCCGATCCCTCGAACCGCATGCGAAGCGGGCTGAGCTCAACCGGCTGATTCGGACTGACTCGACTGAGACCGGGAAGGCCGTGGGAGAGCTTGTTTCGATAGTCGCCGAGCCGCACGAGCGACCCGGTTGGAGTAGGAGGAGAGGGACGTGCGAGTTCGGGTCGAGCGTCCAGATGGAACCGCGTGCGAGAAAGTGGAAATGAGGAAACGGGGAGTGAGCTGTAGCGGGACCTTGATAACTAATTTATTTTTCTGAACACACAAATATATTTAATAACATCAGTTAATTTTTCTTTATTTTTCGAAACAAAAAAAGTCAGAAAATAAATTTATAACAGAGATAATTACTTCTTTATTTTCGAAAATAAAAATATAAAAATTTAATTATGAATAAAAATTATTTTTCAAAAGAAAAATATTTTCAGACGCATCCAAAGTCTATTTAATAGTGGACCATTGCTTTCGCATGGTCAAAACGGAAAGTCGTGTGTATTTGAAATTGAAGTCTTTCTCGGTTTCGCATTTCAGATTTGTAGAAAATATAACCCTGAATGACTTTGTATATGAAAGCTTACAGGGCTTTTCAAAATCGGTGGGTTTTGATTGAGCGAGTCACATTTCAGAGCCTAAGCCCAAGTCACAATTGTCATTCCAAAACCAAACAATGTCAACCGGAGTTCGACGGATGCCATCACCAATCATTGACTAAAAGGATGAATCCTGACCAAAAACGACGTCTTCAAGGATCAGCTTCCAAAGTCAGTTTGCCATCTGGATGTTTCGACGGATTTCATCTCGAATTTTTTCAAGCTCTCTTGAAAATTCAACAGCCTTAAAATCATTGTGATTTCATTCAGCTAACTTTTTGACGGTCTAACATACAAGTGTCCCAACAGCATGTCTTTTTGTTTTGAAGACGACCCGAGTTCAAGGAACAGAAACCTTCACCTATACACACAAAAAAAAAAAAAAAAAATAGAATACATGTGCGCCAGGAATAAACAAGGTGTTGCCTAGATTATTGGGTTCTCGCCCTAATTCAGGTATTCAAACCAATAATGCGAAGGCGGCTACTAAGGCAACAACCTCACGCCGTGCTTGTAACGTAAAAGGGCGGCTCGAGATGCTTAATTCCAATTCCCACGGCGGTCGAGCTTAGAAGGCGGCGTTCTCAGCCCATCCTTTGTTGTATGAAGCTCTTTTAGAGCCGCCAGAACGTCGACCATCGGTGGCCTGCTCTTAGGATCCGTATGGAGGCATTGCAAAGCGAGAGCAGAAGCGGCTTGGGCTCCTTTCTTAGAGTATTGACCGCCCAATCTCGTGTCCATGATTCTAAAGATCCGCCTGCTGTCGCTTAAGAAAGGCTTCGCCCACTCGACCAAGGTCTCATCGATATATCCAGGCCTCTCAAAATCCAGAGCACGTCGTCCACTGAGTAATTCTAACAAAACAACACCAAAGCTGTAGACGTCGCTCTTTGGTGTTAGGTGACCTGTTTCACAAGACAATCGATCATTAGACAAACAGATAATGGAATAGAGAAGGAACTCTTAAGACTCAATAAAATTCAACACATATTTTTCACTTCTTGAATAGTGCTCTAGAATTATAATTTCCTGAAATTGCTACAAACCCCTCCCCCTCCAAAAAAAAAAAAAAAAAAAAAAAAAAAAAAAAAAAAGGAAAAAACTGAACAATTGATTCATTAGCAGCTTCAGGCATTCAAGCAGCAAGAATAAAATTCCGGTACAGAAGCCAAAGCTTCCAAAGTCTCAAGATAAGTGAGCCAAACTTGCAACACGAATTTTTTATTTTTTTATTTTTGAAAATACACAGCATTTATCTGTTGCTGATTGACCCAGTCACCCAACCATGGTCTAAGTCTGAATTCAAACATGGCAGGCTGTACCGGTTGTACAATTTTCCATGAAATCATGAATTCTTTATTAATAAAAAGTCCAATATGACGGGAAGATCAGACTGACCTGTTGCCACATACTCTGGAGCTGCATAGCCCTGGGTTCCCACTACGCGTGTTGAAACATGAGTTTTATCCCCAGTAGGCCCATCCCTTGCTAAGCCAAAATCTGAAAGTTTGGCATTAAAATCCTGCAAAATTAAGCCTACTTCATTAAGCAAAAACGCAATGTTCTACTCCAACTGCCCACTTATATGATCAACAGATGAAAACATTTAGAAAGTTTCAGCTCACCGAATCAAGCAAAATATTGGAAGCCTTTAAATCACGGTAGATGACATTAGCATCTAAGCCATGCAAGAAAGCCAGTCCTCGTGCAACACTGATGGCAACATTCATCCTTGTAGCCCAAGGAATGGGTTCAACGCTTTCTGCAGAAATAGATAAAGGTCAGCAAATAGTTAGTGCATCGAAACTTTATGTTTCCAAATTAAGTTCAACCAATAATACATTCCGTCCGCTGACACATTCAAGATGTAGATTAGAGGGTATGAAATTTCCCTGTGGTCATAACTCAGATCTAGTGTTATCTGTCTTTGGCGACTCTCCTAGAATTATCCTCTACTTTGCTCTCCAAATAGTTTTCCCAAATACAGAAATGATTTTGCATTTTCTGAGTTACAAAATAAACAGCATCATATGGATTTCCCCAAATCATTTTCCAACCAGTCTTCAGAATCTCGCGGACAATTCAGGGCATTTACAAAGTGCTCTCTTGTCATATTTCCTTTCCTCATCGAGTGACTATGTTCCGTATGTAACATGTCCAGCCTTCAAAAACTAAAACTGTCATCCTTTGACATAAATGAAGCAGAAATATGCCCAGTCTTTTTAGGCCTTGCTAACAAATCAAGTGGAATAAGCTTTTGAGAGAGGAAAAAGAAGGGGCACAATTCACAGACCCTTCCTTAACATTGGTTCTCTGGCTTTTCTCCAACCCAACAGTGTTATCGTAAGCACAATTTTCCAGAGGAGAAGTGCAGAAGTCAAAAAACGCTGGGCCTTTAAAGAATATGCACTTACTTCTGAATAAATGATTCTCCAAGCTACCCTTTGGCATAAACTCATACACGAGTAGTCTGTTTTCCGACTCACAGCAATAACCAATAAGCTTAACAAGATTCTCGTGGTGAAGTTGGCCCAGATAATTTACTTCTGCCTGCCAATGAAACAGAACTAAGTTAACTGCGAAACAAAAAAGACGCTCAAAAAAAGAGTAGAGGAGAATGTCAGAAGAGCAATCCACATACAAGCCATTCCTTGTGGCCTTGAAAGCTCTCAGACTTCTGTTTCTTTATAGCCACCATCATCCCGCTTCCAGGTTTAGTAGGAGATAGTGTATTCGCATCGATCCATCCTTTGAACACACAACCAAACCCTCCCTCTCCAAGCATAGAATCAGGGCGGAAGTTTCTGGTAGCATTCTTGAGATCGCTGAAGCTAAAGGACTTGAGATTGTTGGAGACCGAGGAATCAAGTTTGGAATTCATCACAGATTTCTCCAAGCTCGGTATAGCCTTTTGCTGGTTGAGAGGGGGCGAATCCCTCCCAACATTGCTAAGAGATCGCTTAGCTTCTGAGACAAAATTACCAAGGAAGCCATAAGTAAAGCTCAACCTTATAACATAAACAGATACCCAGTATTGTTGCCACATAACAGAACAATAAAGAACTTGAAGTCGGTTAGAAATTTGATCTCCAGTCGAGCTCACGACCTTAATCAAAACGCATTACTAGCATCACACATTTCTACAGTTCAATGTTACTTGCAGCATTTGTCAAACACAAAAAGCACCACGACAAAAGCACCAAATAAATAATCACCACCCTGATTAAGTAATTGTCCATCAAACACAAATTTGGGTCCGGCATTTTTGCTAGTAGGAAACTGAATTGTCAAAGACATTGGTTGCTCCAGAAATTGAACAGAGAAAAGATTTTTGGTACACCAGATGGAAAATCCTGCACCTGATTAATCATTTAAGCAGAACCACAGAACAAGAACAAACTCCAAAATTAAACTCCCACAACTTGACCGTGAATTCAGGAATTACAACGGGAAGATTGAGAACTATAGCCTTGTTCAAGCACACTACCTAGAACTATATTCACCTTGCAAAACAGTAACCATCCTGTTCCATCAAAACAAAAAAGCACTGATTCGCCCATAATGCGCCTCAATCGAAGCTCGAGAATAACCGAACAAACTAGCATTTCCAACGCATCGAACGGCATAAGAACATCCCTTATTTCGCCACCGATCACCAACGCAGCTCGATCACGAAAACAAAACATAGAAACGAAAAAAAAAATCCAAGAGCACCCACCGGCGAAGGAACTGGACGAAGCGTGAGCGCACTTCGCAGGCTTCCCACCGCAGAGTCCCATTGCCAGACGGCTTCCCCAAGCAGAGACTAGCTCTCAAAACTCCACGAAACGAAGCGAAATCCACCCCCTCGGCACGAAGAAGACGGTCAAACCGAGGCGCTCGAGCAGCCCATATATAGGGCCGCCGAGAACCCCTTCCCCCCCCCCCCCCAAAAAAAAAAAAAAAAAAAAAAAAAAAAAAAAAAAAGAAAACAGAGAGACAGAGAGTCGCCGGCAGTAAAAATAATGGGTGCGGCCTTTGCCTGCGCATGAGCGGCCGACTAAGTCAAAGGAGATGAACCCCGAATTCTCCATTGAAAGCGACGGTATTCAGCATTCGACAACTCTGAATAGATCGGACTCCAAACGGTATACCGGGTCCCACCGTCCCTGACAACGAAGGGCTCGTTTGACTCAGGGAGATGATGACGTCGCCGACGACGACGGTGCCGACGGCGGCGACGGCGGCGACGGAAATTCGTAATTATTGTTTTCTCGCGCAGCGAGCGACGACCGGGTCGCAGGCATCATCCGGCACTTCGGGATCGTTCAAAGCGTCTGAGCTCTACGCACGTTTACTTTGTATTAAAAAAATATATATTAGTTTCTCGCCGCCGAGACTTTCCCGGATAATTGCTTATGCATTTTCCTTTCCCGGGAATAAGGTCTGACGATCTCACTTTGAATCGCGAAAATTATTGCACCGACAGATTACGTGATTGATGCTTTGAAAATCGAAATCTTATTAGAGAAGCGGGTATGGCAGGTACCTCATCGGTCTGCGGACCGACCATATAATCCTATTTAATAAGTGGAACCCATTAATTATCCGCTCTTAAGTCAAAGCAGCGAGGGTCGGATAAGGGTAATCTTTCATTCTTAAAACTAGCATTCTTAAGGCCAAAAAGTTAGATGAAAAATGGGAGGAAGCTCTCCATTCCTAGTTCTCTTATAGCCGGTTCCTCCATAACCACAAAAATCCTTAGTTAAAATAGGATTTCAACTCAACACTTTTTGAAATTTTGAGAAGAGTTATTCTTTGGAGAACACAATACAATGAAAGTTGTAAGCTATATTCGAGAGAGTTATTGTCTATCGTTGGCCTCTATGATAAAATCAGCCGGGGGACCGGAGAGGCAATGGTTTACCCTATGGCGAATGTCAATGTTCGAGTCCACTTATCTCCAACTCGTGAACTTAGTCGATACCAAACTATATGATAGCATCCAATTTTTCCGATTCGGCAGTTTGATTTATGATTTCTCATTCATGGACATTCATAAGATTATTCCATTTATTGTATGCATGAGAACATTTCTATTCCTAAGAATTTCTGTTCTTTTGTTCCCCCGAACAAAAAAAGAACAGAAACCCGTTTGGTAACGACAAGTTGATTTCTATTCCCGGAATAGAAAAGTTAGCCCGGGAATAGAAACGAGAAACAAAAAAAAATTGCTTCTCATCTAGGGAACAATTTCTAGAAATAAGCAAATTTTCCTTTTTATTTTTTGTTTTAATTCTCTCTTGCCGTGGCCACCTCCAACCGCCCGGAGCCACCACCGACCGCCGCCCGCCGCCGCCACCGCGCCGCCCGCCGCCGTCGACCGTGAGCAAGAATAAAAAAAACAAATAAATACAAATAAATACAAAAAAACAAATAAATAAAAAAATAAAAATAAAAACAAATAAATACAAATAAAAAAACAAACGCAAGAAAATAAAAAAACAAATAAAATACAAAAAAAACAAATAAATACAAAAAAATTAAAAAATAAAAATAAAAAACAAAAAAATTACAAAAAACAAATAAAAAACAAATAAATACAAAAAAACAAATAAAAAAATAAATACAAAAAAACAAATAAATACAAATAAAAAACAAATAAATACAAAAAAACAAATAAAAAAATAAATACAAAAAAACAAATAAATACAAATAAAAAATAAACGCAAGAAAATAAAAAAAAATACAAAAAAAACAAATAAATACAAAAAAAGAATAAAAACAAATAAATACAAATAAATACAAAAAACAAAAAAAACAAAAAAAACAAATAAAGAATAAAAAACAAATACAAAAATAAATACAAAAAACAAATAAATACAAAAAAAAATAAAAAAAATAAAAAAGAACAAATAAAAAATAAATAAATACAAAAAAGAATCGTTTGCGTTCTACCAAACGCATTTCTATTCTTTTTTTTTCTATTCCAATAGTAGAAATTTTGTGCGGTTAACAAACGGGTTCTTTTCTTTAAATCGTTCTCGGAATAGAAATAGAAAAAGTTAACTATTTCGGAAAAAACTCTTCCCCCAAGAAATTTTACCACGCGCACCCCAAGAACACCTTATGATGGCATAGCTTTAAAATGAAGAGCGAGGTTCTAACTAGTCTCGAGTGATATGACTGACCAATCACTTTTTGTGAATTCTACTTTTAACATCATATTTTTGACGCATCTTTGAAAAGTAGCACTTTGATTTTATAGTCAAGATCAAGATGTTGAAAAAGGACAAATTCTGAGGTATTAAAGACGAAAATGGATACCTTTTCATCGTGACGGTGCCGCAATCTTACTTAATCTAATTCTGGTTCTTTCATCGCGTCATATTTTTTTTTTTTTTTTTTAATAGTCGATTATATACGAGGAGAAGTGACATAAGGGTCATACTGAGTTTGATTTCTCCTCCATCGCACGTTTTCTCCATTGTCATGGCAGGGGCGTGGGGCGAGCTTTCTTGGGGGAAATTTCAAAGCGGTACGGCACCATGGCCCGTTAATGATGAGTCCAACCAAGCGAAGGAAATTAAGTTTTTTCTCCGCTGGTGTTTCACTTGAAACCGGCGTTGACCCAAATAGCCAATCTTAGCCTTTCGTGAAAAGGTTAATCTCTTTGGAACAAAAAAAATAAGAGGTTAATCTCTGTTTTTTTTTTTTTTTCTTTCGGTCAGGTGTATTCCTTGATAGTTGCGGACAGTAATTGAATTGACGTGACAAAGAAGATGTACGGTAAATTTAAAAGCAAAGGATTGGGAATAACCTAAATTCAAAGGACATTAAGGCTTCAATGGGGAATTCCACATAAATTCAATGATTTTGAAAATTATTTTTTCTAAAAATGACTGATTAAATCATTTGAAATAATTAATCAACAATATATTTTTCATTCATTAATCATTATAAACGATACAAGTAATCATTTTTAAAAAGATATTTTTCAAATTATTTATTTTTTACGAAATAAGTGGAATGATAAATTTAAAAAATTACATGACAAGTTTATTCTTGATGGTCATGTTATCTACAATAACCACACCCCGTCATATATGATCCCTAATTATAACCACCCATTAATAGTTGTAAACTTGTAATGTTAAGTACAGTTGTAATTGCACTTTGGAGATTCTAGACCTCCTATTTGGATGTCGTCCTCATCCACAAATGTCAACAGCTCCTCATGCCACTATGCCACTCAACCATCAATTGAGATCTCTGTCTTCAATCAGCATCTTAGTCTTTGTGTGCTCCTTTTTATCACGACAATGACACTATAAATATTACAACTTTCATCTCACTTTTATGCCAAAATTTTCGATAGATCACTTAAGTGTTATTTTTTGTGGAAAAAATGATCACTTAAGTGCCGTAGTCTATAAGGGACGCTGTAAATGTAAAGTTGAAAATAAATACGGAAGAGATAATTGAAAGATTTTAGTATGTGTGTATATAAAAGTATAAGGACAATCTATTTATAAGCTTAGACAGAGGAAATCAAAGGAAATCAAATCTATAGACACTAAGAGAAAATATCTTAAATATCTTTAAAAGATATATCAATATTGCTAACATTCCTAATATCACTAAACATCCCCTTTAAATTCAAGGTAACATCGTCAACTGGAGTTTACATTAATGTCAAACGGTGTCACAAAAAACTTGTTCCTCTATAAACACCACGAGACGGGCTTGTTGATCCATGGTGGGGTGGTGTGTGAGGAAACATCTTCCAGATTAAGGTCATTTGAGGCTGGCTTCTCGAAACAACGTGCGAAATGCGAAATGTCGAGGATTGGAATGGAAACAGCAAGCGACCGATAAATCTGACTTGTAGAGTGGCCTATACAACTAGCATCATAGCATCGAATCGAGCGGCCTACTTGGCTAGCTTAGGAATATAATTACTAAGCAATACAACCTGTGCAGCTAGTACTGAAATAAAGCCTCTTCCATGAAATAAGCTTGACTATGCAACATAGTCGATGCGAATAACATCAAAACACCAACTATTGTAGAATGATTCAATTAAGTGCTTCTTTAAATAAGACTTGTGCATACGGAGTGAACACTATTGAGATGTGGGATGACTTTATTTGAATGTGCAGCAAGATGCATCAAGTGCACGTGCACCTGGTGCACCCACTTAGGTTTCTACAAGAACGAATACTCTAACATCGAGTTAGATTTTTTTGGAGCATTGATAGTGGTCTCACAAAATGTCACATGCTATCAAAACTAAAGATCACTTGACACTCGAATCAGAGCCCAGTTGTCAACAAATCTGGACCTTAAAAAGTTACACGAGAGAATTACCGGTTGTTGCACCTCCCATCCTAGCTCGATATGTGAGGGAGAAATTGCTAGGTTATCTCACATTGATTATGGAAAGATGGTCGGTTTATAAGTGTAAGGGAAAGACTCATCCTTTGAGCTAACTTTTGGGATGAAAGAGACATAAGATCACCCAACATAAAACTTAAACTAATAGATGAATGTGTGGTTTATTATTCCAACAAATAACATGATCATATTTTAGTGTTTTTTCGAATCGACATGGCTTGTCAACAATAAATACCCTAAATGATATTATTCAACGCATTTGGCTCCAATTTAAACCCCAATTCGAACTAAGGCAATTTAAATAAAATTAAGAGACTAAGAGTTGAATTTTGTAACGGAGAGCATGACCAAGACAAGCAGCTCAAATTCATTTCAACCAAGCCACGGCAAAGGTGACTCTCACGGTGGAGGAAGAGGCAACCGCGTCGCAAGCCAGTCTCGACCTTTTGGGCAAGTCGCCATCATTGTCGCTCTCAAGCATGAACACCCGCAAAAACCATGTTCTTGGCCAAGTCACGAGGCGAAAGTAATTGGCCTCGACTGATGGAGGTAGCGCTAGCCAAGGCACTGCCAACAATGGCGAGCCTTTGCTATGTCTGCAATCGAGAGCATGGCGGTTGGAGAGAGAGTCCTCCTCGGCATGATGGTGGCGATAGGTAGCTCCGGTCATGACACGGCTCGCAACAGCCAGAGCCTTCCCGAGACCGATGGCCGAACGAAACTCTTCATCTCTTCCGGATGAGCCTCGAGGTTAGATTTGGGATCGTGTGTCCGTGACACTTATATGGGAACTACAAGTAGTGGATTTTACGAAAACACTAAGCTATTCTTGGACAAACTAGATGCATATCCCCCGACTTGTCATAAAAAAAATCTTGTAGGTGTTAACATTTTTTTTTTGGTCTAATAACATTTTATTTAAAAAGCCACCTAAGACTATTTGTCAGATCTTGTCACAAAAGATTATACTAAAGTGATTGAGTGAAAAATATAAACATTTTCCTTACCAAAAAAAATTATAACCTTACCAAAAAATATATATATAAACATTTTTTTCCAATGTGGCGCTGAAATAATTCGGCGAAAAAGTTTAATATTAAAGTAAACGTGATATATGAAAGTCAGACTCTTCGGGCCCGTTTGTTTGTGTTTATTTTTTTGTTTATGAACAGATTTTTTGTTTTTTTTTGTTAGGAACAAAAAAAAAAAAAGAGTAAACGCGTTTGTTTGCGTTTTTGTTCCAAATCGTTTTTTTGTTTTAACAAAAAAAGAACGTAAAGAAAGAAAGAAACAAAAAAAAGTTGTTTCTTGTTTTAACAATTTTTGGGAACAAATTTTTCTCTCCACTCTTTTTTCTTCTTCTTCTTCTTCTTTTTTTTTCTTTGGCCGGTCGCCGGCCTCGGCCATGGCCGGCGACCGGCCGTCGAGGGAAAGCGACGATGTCGAGGGTCGGCGAGGCTCGGCCTCGCCGGGGCCGGCGAGCCTCACCATGGCCGGGCGAGGCCGCGCGGCCCTCGTCGGCCGCTCGTCGGCCCTCGGCCGCTCGTCGGCCGCCGGCCATGGCCAAGGCCGGCGACCGGCCAAAAGAAGAAAAAAAAGAAAGAAAAAAATGAAAAATAAAATAAAAATATTTAAAAATTAAAAGAAATAAAAAAAGAACACAAATTTACCAAACACGTTTCTGTTTCTTTTTTTATTCTAAGAACAAGTTTACCAAACGCGTTTTTTTTTTGTTCAAAAACTATTTAAAACGAGAAAATAGTTTTTTCTATTTCTCGTTCCCTAACAAAAAAAAAAAAACGTAAACACAAACAAACGCACCCTTCTAGAATTATTTTGCCCTTCTATATCTGGCACTTGGCTAGATTTTTGTGGCCAACTCATTATGTTATTCGTCAACATGTCTTATCTATTGCCATTTGACCATTCCTTGATGTTGATGTTGTCTCACTGTGTCGACAGGTACATCGTGGATGTAGATATCTTTGCCTTTAATTGACATCTTCACTCCATCTCCTTTCTTTTACCACATGTCTAACACTTAGCCAAGTTTACAATAATTTTGACCATATATTAGTTTTGTCATCGAAACAAGTTATTTGTCAACCACACACCACCATGCATCGATAGTTGTATTTCATGGTCACTGATAATTATCATCCACAATCATCTATAATTTTTTTTTCACACAGCTTGTTGATATTGATTTCGTCACTAAATTTATTGGCCAAATTGACTTTGTGTCCATTACATATCCAATCAAATCGACTTCGTGTCAATTCTAAAAAGTCAGCTACTTTTTTGGTGTAAACAGCGATATACCACGTCTCAAGCACACCCAACGTACATGCATGATTGTTTTGTGTGTTTTTTTCCCGCACCAAAGTTTTGACCAATAATGACATTCGAAAAAATGTGATGTGAACATAGACGATCAAATTGAGCAATACGAGAATCACGAGAACTTTCCAAACAGTAAATCGAAATTTAGAGTTTATAAAAAGACATCATGAATCAATAGGATGGTAGCATCCTATCCTTACCTGAAACTTTGCGTAGCTTTTATCTTGTGGATTAGTGACTAAGTGATGCAAACAGCTGGATAAGTGGAGTGAAAAATTGTGGGTAGTTATCGTATTTTGAATTAGTGAACGAGTGGTATGTATCTTTATAATTGCTTGGATCTTTCTGGCGGGTGATAAGACTTCGATTCCAATAATAGCTTGCAACGAAAAGAAAAAAAAAAGATAGGAAAGTTAACGAAATTTATGTAAAAATGGTGATTGACACATAGGATATGTTTGTTTCGTTGAAAATAATTTACAGGAAAATATTTTCCGAATTTTTCGACATTTGTTTCACGAAAAATGAATTACTCAGATTGTTTTTTTTCATAAAGAAGAAAAAGTCTTATAAATTGGGGAAAAATATTTTCCACTTTTAAAAGTGGAAAACATTTTCCCCACTTGATTTCTCTTATCTTAGATCCCTATAAGCCCTCGCTTCCTCCTCCCTCTTCTCCTTCTTATTCTTCTTCATTTTTTAATAATTCAAATTATTTTTTATTTTTATTTCTTATTTCTTTTTCCTTTTTCTTTTATTTGTTTTCCCTCTACTTCTTTCTTAACGGCCACAGCTCGCTAGCAAGCTCGAGGGTCTCCTATGGCCAGTCGCTTGCCAGTCGCTGTGGATGGCAACCGACTGAGGAGGAGAAGAGGAAAACAAAGAAAAGAAAAAGAAAAAATAATTTAATAATCAATTTTAAAAAAATAAAAATAATGAAAAAGAATGTATGAAGGAAAATATTTTCCTTATTGAACAATGGAAAATATTTTTCACTTCATTTTCAGATTTCATCCAAACACTATAAAATAATTATATTTTCTTGAAAAATGGCTTCCTAAAAAATATTTCCGAGAAATATCACATTTTCCATGAAACGAACGAAGCCATAATTCAAAAATTTTGCTACATGTATTAGTATATATACTAGCGAGAAAATGACACACTTTTCCTAAATTTTGGTATAATATGTAATGTCATTCTTAAATTATTAAATAAAAAATAACTATTTAATTTTTGTTGATTCTGGAAATACACCGAAATAAAAAAGAGATGCTCTAAAAATGTGGACAATAATGTAATTATGAAAACTCGTGAATAATATCAAATGATTGATTTGACATTGTTATGGAAATTTGAGGATTAGATTAAATAAATTGAAAATTCAGAGACCACACTGAATATTTAAGAATAGTTGAAAAATCAAATTGAACCGTATAGAAATTGATTTCGATCACCAACAAGCGGCAAACTCCACGCTTCTCAGTAAACTTCGAGCCGTACCCCTTCCGCCAATCAAGTCCGCCAACGGGCTTCCAACCTGCATTCCTCGTGATGGGCTGAGATTTGTTGCTCTATTTAAATTTATTCGAAAAAGGGCTACTGATCCTTGGGCCGATACTAAATGGGCCTCCAGTACACCACATTTCTTAGGCTTGTCCTGACCGAGACACAGGCCCAAAAACAATAAAAAGGACGAAAAAGAAAAGGGGGAGTCTTTGTGGCTTTTGCTCCTCCGCACTGTCTTGAGATTCAAGCAAGAGAGAGAGCTTCATAAACAGCTGCCGCTCCTCCTTCCTCCTCCTCCTCCTTCAAAGCTCCGCGAAGAAGCGAAGAGGGATCGAAACGGAAGAAATCGCAGAGCTTGAAGTCCGGCGGGAAGAAGCATGAGCAGCATCGGAACGGGCTACGACCTCTCGGTCACCACTTTCTCCCCCGATGGCCGCGTCTTCCAGATCGAGTACGCCGCCAAGGCCGTCGACAACAGCGGGTCTCCCCTCTCTCTCTCCCTCTCTCTCTATATTGTTCGTTGTTTGGTTCCGTTTCTCTTCGGCTTGAATTTGTTACATTTGGGTTTTTTTTTTTTTTTTTTTTTTTTTTTTTTTTTTTTTTTCTGGCTGGTCGCAGTACTGTGATTGGCATCAAGTGCAAGGACGGGATCGTCTTGGTAGGTTTCTTTGCCGAATCGTGGTTTTTTTTTTTTTCTTTTTTTTTGTGGTGATTTTTTGGCCAATTCCATGCGATTTATGGAAATTGATGGTGCTGGTTGAATGTATTGGGGCTTCGATTAGGGCGTCGAGAAGCTGATAACGTCGAAAATGATGCTGCCCGGTTCCAATCGGCGAATCCACTCCGTCCATCGTCATTCCGGCATGGTACTTTTGCTTTACTTCCTATTAGCTACAGTTCGGTCTTCTTCATTATCCGACTAGGAAGATGTCAACGCAGCAAATTTTCTGCACTTTCTTGCTGTCGACTTAGTTCCGGTACAGCCCCTATGGCTATTCTACACGTATCGTATCTGGTTCTTTCTTCCTGGGTCTGAAAAATCTGTGCTTGAGCATTTGACACTTCAAATTGTTGCTCGCCGTTGCTTGTCAATATCTAGTTTGGTGTATCTAAGATGTGACTTCTATAGTGTGAATTGACAGCAAGAAGATACTTTTAAGGTTTATAACATGCTAACTAAGCTGTCTATAAGAATGCCTTTTCATGTAGCATTTGATGCAAATTATAGGGTTGGACGTGTTCACCCTGTTAGATGAATTATTACTGTTTTTCCTGCGATCATATGTAGATTCCATCCATATGATTAGAGGGAACTTGCAAGTTTAGGAAAATCTTTTACCATGATACCACGAAACGACCAAGGGCTACCATATTAATCCGGATGGAAAAACTATGATTGTTAGAGCACATTTTGAAAACGCTAAAATACATTTTCGAGGTTGGTTAATATGGTTTGTTTAACAGCTCACACTTTGTGAGATGAAAGGACGATATGGTACATTTAAGAAGCTGCTGATCAAGTGAACAACATTCTTTTTACTTCCAAAAAGAGTGCTGTGATTTTGGTAGCAATGAATGTTTTAAAGGCGTCCTTATGCTTTTGTAGTCTCTTTTAGTTAAGACTGATCAAGTGTCGAGCATAAGCCCGTATCCTTTTGGGATGATTGTTTCTTAGAAGCATTTGCCTTCATCTTCTGTGTAATCCCCTGGTATTGCGTTTCCAGGGTAATTTGTTAACTATGTTTCTTCTCTCTCTCTCTCTCTCTCAATCAGGCTGTTGCCGGATTAGCAGCAGATGGGAGACAGATTGTTGCGCGAGCAAAGGCTGAGGCAACTAATTATGATGGGTTTGTACTGGATGCACACCCACCTGAAACCTTTCTCACTGTGGAGCTGATTATATTTATCAAGAAACAGCTTTATGAGTTTATCTCCTGTTTTAGCAACTATTTAGTAGTTTGTTGGTCCTTTGGTGTGATTTAGCTCCATATTGAAAAGGGTTTAAATTTCTGGAGCACATGTATCATCGAGGCTGCAAAACATGTGCAGTGACGATTATTATTAGAAAATATAGAGGATTAAAGCGATGCATATGTTATTTGGTAAATTAAAATCTTCTGGCTCCTTTTTGTGGCTTTCAGACATTTTCCCGTTGTCAGTTGTGGTAGCTGCTTAGAAGTAGAATAACTCCTCTCAATGACGTAGTTAGCTGTAAAGAGCATCTCTTTTTCTTTAAGGTAGATGAGAGTTCAAGCATTGGTGCAACTTTCTTCATGAACATATCTGAGCTGCATAGTGGTCTTCTGGTAATCTTTCATGTTCTTTTTGCGTAAAATTGTAAAATTGTGTTAGAGCAAGTGACTTTTAGATTGTTCTTGAGCATATACAATTGGTAATAGTGTAATCAAGCTGAAGATATATGAATGAATATGTGCTGATTCTAACTTCTAATCATCTTCTAGTCCTCGTCTTTGGATTCTTAAGTAAAAATAAGATATTTATTGGGCTTGTGATTCAGATAGTTGTCTAACTGTGTTAAATTGTGGAGAACGTGTTGCTTTAAGTTGTATAGCTGACTAGCTTTTCCTTGTGGATTGGATGGGTTGCTAACTCATCATTGTCATGTCCTCAATTGCAGTGTTTATGGTGAAGCCATTCCTGTAAAGGAGCTTGCCGGACGTGTTGCTAATTATGTGCATCTGTGCACCCTCTATTGGTGGCTCAGGTTGAGATTAATGACACTTTTGTAGTTGCTCGTGCTCTTTTCTACCTCTTGCCTGTGCTTGGCTCCTTTTCTTATGAGTGCAGGATATTTAGATTTTTGCTATTGTTTCCACAGGCCTTTTGGTTGTGGAGTTATTCTCGGAGGTTATGACAGAGATGGACCTCAATTATTCATGATTGAACCGTCTGGTATTTCCTATGTGAGTGGCCCCATTTCAAATTCTCATGTTTTTGTTTCACATGGTTTCCTCTTAAGTTGTTCATCAGAAATTAGCTGCTACCCTGCCCATAATTTGCTTTTATATGGTTATGTGTTCAATGTTTTTTAATGTCACTGGTTCATTTTGTTATTCACCTTGTTCTGAACATTCTTACCCTTGACTTTCGTTGTAGAGATACTTCGGGGCTGCAATTGGCAAGGGAAAGCAAGCTGCAAAGACGTAAGTCTCTTGCTCATTTGTGCAGGAAAAGTGTTAGCAATTAAATGGAAAAACACATGAAGCGAGATTTCTGTGGCTTTATTTTTTCGTGTCTAACTTCTGCAATGATATCTTTGTTGTCTTATGTTAATGCGTTCACTCAAACTTTACTTGTGTTTGAATAAATAGCATTTCAAACTTTTGTTAGGGCTGGCATCATAGATGTCCTCGGTTCCCTTTTACAAGACTCTGTAGGGTTTGGACTGTGTTTTAGATTTAGATGATGGGCATCTGAAACTTGACTAATCATTAAAACAATTATCTATTCAAATACACTAGGTTGTTTACTTTCTAGAAAAGTACACTAAGGCTGTGTATGTAATTTTGTTATTTAATTTGTTTTTGATATATCTATTAATTTACAATATTTAAATTGGACACAACTATGCTGGTTTTGGTTTCCCTTGTGCTCAGTGTACAGGTTTTGGGGACATAACTATGTAATTGTTATCTAAGGGTGCTCGTTTGAGTGCCATGACTTCTTTTTTTCGACCACTTGAATGCCATGACTTTTAAAAAAACGTTTCCTTAAGTCCCATAATTTTCAATCGATCATTTGAGGGCCATAGCTTTTTAAAAATGTTCACCTAAGTGCCAAAAATCTGACGTGGCATGTCACTTGTGATGACCATTTTCAAAAAGTTATAGCACTCAAGTGATCGATTAAAAAGTTATATGACATGAGCACCAACGAAAGTTATAGCAATTGTGGCGTCCTTTTCCCAATTATGGGACTTCGTTTGAAATCTTGTCTTGGTTCGGGGTGGGTGTAGCTTATGTTTTGTTTCAAGATTGGGCTAGGGTCAACTGTCCCAAACCTGCTTGTTGCTTTCCCTCACTTTGTTTTAATTGATTACGGTTATATTCATGACTAATGGGTTTCGGGCTTGGGCCAGCGTCAATTGTCCCAAATCTGCCTGCTGCTATCCCTTTATTTGATTGATTTGGTCCCTTTGTTATGAAAATCTCTATGTTGCACCCTTCACATAATAATCTGGAGTGGCTTTGTGACATATTAGCAAGATTCACGCTACGTCGTTGCCAATTTTATTGACCTGTTATGGCCTATGTGGTAATGAAAATTTAATATTTTTGCTGGCTATTGAAAGATGTAGTATGGGAGAGGCACAAATAGGGGATCAAAGTTAATCTTGTACTCTTTCATTTAATGCTTTTCCCTTTTTGCCAAGTAGAACTTTGGAGCCAGCATATGATCCCCTGGTTCTAATTGATATATAAGTGGTAAACTGTCATTACATCTATGTAGTGCAATTTTTTTTTCCTTCTCTCTCTCTCTCTCTCTCTGTCTCTCTCTCTTTGGGGGGAGGGGGAATTAAAGAGTTCATTTTTATCAGTTTGACAGTATCACTTTTAGTTTTGATAAAAAGGGGTACCACTTGTGTTCTGCTATTCTAGTCTATTTTAATAATCTTGATGAAACAGCTCTTTGAGGGTTTTGTTGTCTAATGGGACTTAATTGGTGTTAACAGAGAAATTGAAAAGTTAAAGCTCTCAGAGATGACGTGCAGGGAAGGAGTTATTGAAGTAGCTAAGATGTAAGTTTTCCTCTAAGTTTATGTTTTAGATTGCAAATACCGTAAACTTTTTTTCTCATTTAGTGCTCAATTTTGAGTTTCTCTTAATTTATCCTTTGTAGTTTATAACCTGCTTCTTTTCTGTTTATATTGGTGGAAGCTGTTGATTAATATGTTGAAATATATCCCTTTTGTACTGTTTCTGTTTTGACGTCCAGTGAACCTCAGTGCACCATCCTTGACTCTTGCTCCATGACATAGATTATTTAGTTTTTCTCCTCGGGCTTTGGCTTAGTGAGTTGCTTGAGTTGGAGTATAATTGCATGAGATTGAACTTGCGGCCCAACTGCAGATGAAAGTATTAGAATCCCATGGAACTACCCATTTTGAGGGAAGCAGCAGGATCAATTAGCTGGAACTATATCTTCACCGAGCATGAGTAGTTAACTCACTTGCCCAACTACTAATTATAGTGGTATTAGAAATTGGCTGACCCAGGATTGGCAACCGTGTGTGGTGAGGGAGAGAGTGTTTAAATAGTAAGCAGGGAGATAGCCTTTTTTTCCCTCCCTTTTCTTTGTCTTTTTTTGGGAAGAGAGCATGTAAAGTTTGTTTTGTGGGAAATCAAGAATGGTAAATTCCTTATATACCTGGTTTGCCTCTGAGCAGCATCTACAAGGTACATGATGAGGCAAAGGACAAGGCATTTGAACTAGAAATGAGTTGGGTCTGCGATGAGTCAAAGAGGCAGCATGAGAAGGTATTATTATCTCTCTCCATGCTTCTTTTCATGCACAGGACGTCTTCTTCTACTTATACGATGCTCTCAGAACCGTCCTTGCTTTAAACTTGGATGTTGTCTGGCTGAGTCGCTCACCATTGCTACCCCCAATCACAGGTTCCTGACAACCTCCTAGAGGAAGCGAAGGCTGCAGCTCGATTGGCATTGGAAGAGATGGATGCTGATTAAATATTCGATAGGATGAACAACGCCCCTTTGATGCATGATTTCACTGTTGTGATATTGACGGTACGAGGGATGGTCTTTTAAGGAATTCTTTGGGTGGTTTCCTGCAATGGACAGTCTGAGATCGATCTACATCTAAGTGAATATCTCATCTGAGATGCCTATGGTTTTCTGTTGCTCTTCGATTTGCATTGCGGTCTCTCTTTCTCGCTGTTTCTTCTTACGGGGCCCTAAATCCGCGAAGTCATTTGTTACTGCAAGCGATTAGCTAAATATTCCCGTGTTTCTTGTGCTCTCTAGGTGTGCGTGCCGACTAATGGTTTCTAACTATCAGTTTTCAAAAATAATTTGAAATTCCCAAAAGTGCAAATAGCTTGCAAAATCTTCTATTTAAGCATTTCCTATTTTCGATAGTCTAACTTTGCCAATTTTTTTGGTACTTATGCATTGCACAGATATAGGTCCAGTACAGTCATAGCAATTATAAGAGTGGAAAGGTACTCAAGATCAAAATAAGCACACGTAAAAATATGAGTATATCTCGATAAAACACGATTATTTGAGAGGTGCCACTTTGCATCTGGCTTCACGTCTAAGCATATTACGTGGCAGGCAACGCGACAATGTTTTGCCACGTGTCTCGTGTTCATCGACAGGTATTGTTTCATTAAAAATTAAAAACAAATGTGCATATATATAAAATACGTACATCGACAAATATTGTTTCATTCAAAAAATGTACTTCTAAAAGCTTATTTAATATATATTCTTGAATGACGCAAGTTTTTATTTAAATAGCTTATTTAATGTAACCAAATGTAACTAAGAAATTAAAAATGAAGTAAAAGGTGCTTAATTAAGCAAAACTTAGATTTAATGTGATTTTCAATCCACCTTTCGAAATCAACTTGTTCTAACCATGGCTTATGTCATTGAGAGCAAATTCATTTTGCAAAAAAATTGCTTCTGTGACAGTGGGGTGCAAGGGGCACGACATAACAGACAAAAACCTCAAATAATTGTACGTGTCCAACTTTAAGAAAATATTTTATTTGGTATTTTTCACTCTTAATAGATAATAACCTCAAATGATATAAACACAGAAACCTTATAGAAACTAAGAACCAAAAAAATTAAATTTGTGCAAACTTTTAATGATCCATATATGCCTGCAAAGCATTAGTCACTTAAAATTGATTGATGCACATGGTTACTACGGATTGTCTTTGACGCCGAAACAGTTATATAGATTAGAAAATAATGCTAACTCATTGCTTGCCCGCGTCTCCACGCCTAGGGTGCTTTGTTTTGGTCTATTCCAAAATAATGGTTAAATTAGGGTTTGGTCCAAATGCGCTCATTCTCCATAATGTTCAAACAACGAACGGACTATCATCCTGCTCGCGCGTAGCTCCGCCTCGACCTCTACCATCTCCGCGCATGTGCCGTCCCCCAGCTCAAGATGCCCTGCAGCTTGCCAGCGGAGCTCATCCATGCTGGCATGGGAGCCCCCGATGCTACTTGGACGTGTCCTCGATCGTGTCTATGGCAAGTTCCGCTTTCGCTAGGGAGGACTCTAGTACTGGTGGCGCATTCGCTCCCGTGGCCCTTCTTCGCATTGGCGCCTTATCGGTCTGCAGCTTTTCCACCTTATTTGTCGACGACCTTACCTCGTTGGATATCACGTCGGAACAAGATGCCATCTGTGTTACAAGCTATTCTAGCGTTTCCTAAGCGCACAAGGAAACTGTTTCTCAAGTTAAAATACAAGTAATTCTATAGAGACTGGTAAAGAGCGGCCATCTATCTTTATGGGAGATCCAAATGAAAGAAAAAGACATCCCTAGGGAATGATGGTAAGTTCACCTGTCTATATCTGTACATGGGAAGGATAGAAAGGTAACATATCATGCAAATCCAAGATTTAAAAAATAAAAAAACTAAAAATCCAAAACTAAAAAGTTAAAAGTTAAGAGGATTCAATCATTTTCTCTCGTCCAATTCCTTGGCTATATCCAAACATAGATGAACAGTTAAAAAAAAAAAAGTAGAGTCACCTCTTTCTAGATTTGTGAGTTGATGCGGGTAGCTTCTAACAAAAATTCTAACGAACTCCTTTTTGAAGTAAGAAAGCTTTAGTGATAGGTCTTTAGAAACGATTTGTCTCTTTCAAAGATCAATTTGCATTTATCGAAATTACCGGTGCTAGATTTATCATGGAATGAGATCACAGAGCATTGGAAAAGATAGAATTCATTCATGGCGAGATTGGGAAAAAAAAAAAACATATCTTCTCTGCAATTTTAGGGTTTTGTTTTTTGTTTAACTGATTAACTCATACTTTGATAACTTATTTTTCTTTTGCATGGGCCATATCCAAAAGTAGGTGAACAGTGAAAAAAACTTACAAAGCCGCCTTTTTTGGATCCATGACTTGATGCAGGCAGTTTCTAATGAAGATTCTAGCGAATTCCTTTCTAAAGTAAGATGGCTTCTATGGTGACTTTAGAAATAATTTGTCTATTTCAATGACCAATTTGCATCTACCTAAATTATTGGTAGTGAATTTATCATAGAGCAAGATCATAGAGGATTGGAAAAGATAAAGTTCATTCATGGCGAGATTGCAAAAAAAAAAAAAAAAAAAAAAGGCATCCTCTTTGCGATTTTAGGGTTTTGTTTTTCGTTTAGTCTATCAACTTATGCTTTGACAGCTTATTATATTTCTATATAGACAATATTTTGACGTAGATGAACAATTCAAAAAACTTGCAAAGCCATCCTTCTTGATCCGTGACTTGATATGAGTAGCTTCTAGTGAAGACTCTAACGAACTCCTTTCTAAAACCTTCATGGTATGTATTTAGAAACAATTGGTCTCTTTCAATGACCAATTTGCACCTACCTATAGAAATTATTGGTGTTGGATTTATCATGGAGCAAGATCACAGAGGATTGAGAAGGATGGAGTTCATTCATAACGAGATTGGGAAAAAAAAGATATCCCGTTTGCGATTTTACGTTTTTTTTTTTTTTTTTTTTTTAGCTTATCAACACCTTTTTATTTTGTATAGGACATATCCAAACGTAGATCAATAGTTAAAAAAACTTACAGAGCCGCCCCTTCTGGATCTGTAACTTGATGCGGGCAGCTTTTAGCGAAAACTCTAATGAACTCATTTATGAACTAAGATAGCTTTAGTGGTGTGTCTTTATAAACGATTTATCTCTTTTAATGACCAATTTGTATCCACCAAAATTATCAGTGCTGGATTTATCATGGCATGAGATTATAGAGGCTTGGAAAGGATGGAGTTCATTCATGATGAGATTGGGAAAAAATAGATAACCTCTTTGCGATTTTGGGGTTTTGTTTTTTGTTTAGCCAATCAACTCATATTTTGACAGTTTATTCTCCTTTTGTATAGGCCATTTTCAAGTGTAGATGAACAGTTAAAAAAACTTACAAAGGAGCCCCTTTGGGATCCATGATTTCATGCAGGTAGCTTTTGGCGAAGACTCTAAAGAACTTTTTCTAAAGTAAGATAGCTTCAATTGCGTGTCTTTAGAAACCAGTAGTGTATCTTTAGAAGTGATTTGTCTCTTTCAACGACCAATTGCATCTACCAAAATTATCGGTGTTGAATTTATCATGGAGCGACATTATAGAGGATTGGGAAGGATGAAGTTCATTCTTAGTGAGATTGGGAAAAAAACACATCCTTTTTGCGATTTTAGTGTTTTAACCGATTAACTCATGTTTTGATGGCTTATTCTTCTTTTGTATAGGCCATATCCAGATGTAGATGAATAGTTAAAAAAAACTTGCAAAGGCACCCCCTCTAGAATTGTGATTTGATGCAGGTCGATTCTAGTGAAGATTCTAACGAACTCTTTTTGGAAATAAGATGGCTTTGGTGTGCCTTTAAAAACGATTTATCTCTTTCAACGACCAATTTGCATCAACCAAAATTATCCATGTTGGATTTATCAAGATCACAGAGAATTGGGAATGATGGAATTCATTCATGGCGAGATTGGGGGAAAAAAAAAAGACATATTCTCTATGATTTTAAGGTTTTCTTTTTTATTTAGTCGATCAACTCATGCTTTGACAGCTTATTCTCATTTTGTACAAGCCATATCCAGATGTAAATGAACAGTTAAAAAAACAGCCATCCCTTTTGGATATGTGACTTCATGTGGGTAGGTTCTAGTGAAGATTATAACGAACTCCCTTTTGAAGTAAGATGGCTTCTGTGGTGTGTTTTTAGAAATGATTTGTCTTTTCCAGCAACCAATTTTCATCTACCCAAATTATCGATGCTAGATTTATCTTGGAGGAAGATCACTAGAGGATTAGGAAGGATGGAATACATTCATAGCGAGATTGGAAAAAAAAAAGGACATCCTCTTTACGATTTTAGGGTTTTATTTTTTGTTTAGCCGAACAACTCATGCTTTGACAGCTTATTCTCCTTTCATATAGGCCATATCCAGATATAGATGAACAATTAAAAAAACTTGCAAAGCCGTCTCTTATGGATCCATGATTTAATGCGAGCAGCTCCTAGAGAAAACTCTAGCAAACTCTGAACAGTTAAAAAAACTTGCGAAGCAATCTCCTCTGAAACCATGACTTAATGCGAGCAGCTCCTAGCGAAAACTCTAGCAAACTCCTTTCGAAGTAAGATGGTTCCAATGGTGTGTTTTTAGAAACAATTTGTCTATTTTACAAACTAATTTGCATTTACTGAAATTATCGATGCTTGGTTTATCATGGAGCATGAACACAGAGAATTGGGAAGGATAGAGTTCATTCATGCTAGGTTTATCATGAAGGGTCAACACAAATGATTGGAAATGATGGAGTTTATTCATGGTGAGATTGGGGAAAAAAAAAAAGACATCCTATCTGCGATCTTAGGGCTTTCTTTTTTGTTTAACCAATCAACTCATACTTTGGCAGCTTATTCTCAATTTATATAGGTTATATCCAAACGTAGATGAACAGTTCATAAAACTTACAGAGCCGCCCTTTTGGATCCATAACTTGATGCGGGTAGCTTCTAGTGAAGACTCTAACGAACTCTTTTCTAAAGTAAAATGGCTTTTAGTGGTGTGTTTTTAGAAATAATTTATCTCTTTAAATGACCAATTTGCATCTACCAAAATTATTGGTATTGGATTATCATGGAGTGAGACCACGAAGGATTGGGCAAGATGGTGTTCATTCATGGCGAGATTGGAAAAAAAAGACATCATGTCTGCGTTTTTAGGGTTTTATTTTTTATTTAACCAATCATCTCATGTTTTTCATCGTCTATTCTCCTTTTGTATAGGCCATATCTAGATGTAGATAAACAGTTAAAATAACTTACAGACTACCCCATTCAGATCGTGACTTGATGTAGGCAGCTTCTACCGACAACTCTAACTAACTCATTTCTAAAGTAAGATGACTTAAGTGGTGTGTCTTTATAAACGGTTTGTCTCTTTCAACGACCAATTTGCATCTATTGAAATTATTGGTATTGGATTTATAATGGAGTGAGATCATAGGGGATTGGAAAGATTGAGTTCATTTATGGCGAGATTAGGAAAAAAAGACATCCTCTCTGTGATTTTAGGGTTTTGTTTTTATTTAGTTGATCAACTCATGCTTTGATAGCGTATACTACTTTTGTATAGGCCATATCTAAACATAGATGAACAATTAAAAAAACTTGCAGAGCCATCCCTTCTGGATCCGTGACTTGATGTGGTTAGTTTTTAACAAAAACTCTAACAAACTCCTTTCTAAAGGAAGATGTCAGCATCCTCGAGCACAATGCTCTTCTGAGGTTATTACTTGATAAATCCTGTTTGTCGCGTCTTGGCTGTAACAGTGACATAAAATGTGGCAGTAAACACTAAACATCTTTAAAAACGCAAGATTCAGAATGAGTTAACGTGAATATTGAAAGAAATGGATCTAACCATCCAAACATTACAGCAAGTGTTTTCACAATTCCCTTCCGATTGAAAATCTTTGCATGTCTACTCGTCTCGTCCGGTGGTAAAATTTTGACCGTATAGGACTACTCCCTTCCTTGCACGTAATATGCAATGCTTTTATGTGGTGCATGACTACCATAACGAATTGAGAATCACTTGGCTAATCAACCAAAAACCTATCATTCTGACAGAAAATGAAGCTAGAAACTCACAAGCTTGAAATGTCTGTAAATAGGGCTTTGAAATAAGGGATTTGATGGCACCAGTATAGGAAGGAGGGAGGACTTGCCTTCTTTCTTGTAATATGCAATTGAGAATCACTCAGCTAATCAACCAAAAACCCATCATTCTAACAGAAAAGGAAGTAGAAACCCACCCTTGAAGAGCTTGAAGAGTCTGTAAATAAGGCTTGGATTTGCTTGCGCCAGTATAGGAGAAGAGGGAGGACTTGCCTTCTTCTCTGTAATATGCAATGCTTCTATGTGGTGCATAACTGCCATAACGAATTGAGAATCACTCGGCTAATCAACCAGATTCCCATCATTCTAACATAAAAGGAAGCTAGAAACTCATCATTCAAGAGCTTGAAGTGTGGGTTTTGAAATAAGGGATCTGTTGGCGCTGGCGCCAGTATAGGAGAGAAGGGAGGATTTGCCTTATTTCCTGTAATATGCAATGATTCTATGTGGTGTATAGAAGTACTCATAGTTGAGCCAGGATGCCTGGTTGAGCCCAGATGCCTTGGTGAGCTACCGCCAGAATGCTCGGTTGAGCCAAGATGCCGTAGTTGAGCTAGGATGCCTAACTTGAAGCTGGATGCCTCAGTTGATTGGGGAGGGCCTAGTTGTTAAGTTCAAAGATTAGCTCATTTGTCCATGGCCCATTGCACAGACCTTGCACGAACCTTCCACGCCTCTCCGGCCGAAGGGACTTGTACGAGGACAGTCTTCACTCCAGTATTGAGCGGGCCTCCTTCTCACTAGCATCACCATAGCCACCATCGATTGCCAACTCACCCCAATTACAATGCTGACGGTCCTCGTGGAACATAAAAAATAAAAAAGCTACTGAAAGATTTAATTGACCAAGAAAAAAACCTTAAATCTAATTAAATATTAAAAAGTTTCGTTTTGAATTTTTCCAAGTGAGGGATATGGTGGAAGAAAAATTGAGCGAAGATGTCAATAGTTAATTTTTCCCATAAATCACAAAGAAATTTAGTTATTTATTCTCGAGGAAACCTAAAAAAATCAAAAAGCTACACGTGAAGGATTTAATTGACCGAAAAAAACCTTAAATCTAATTAAATATTTAAAAGTTTCATTTTGAATTTTTCCAAGTGAGGGATATGGTGGAAGAAAAATCGAGCGAAGATGTCAATAGTTAATTTTCTTATAAATCACAAAGAAATTTAGTTATTTATTCTCGAGGAAGCCTCAATTAAAAAAAAATCGTAATCTCGGTTGTAGAACGTAAACACAAATTCGCATTGCATTTTTACATCCACTAAACACATATTCACATTCATTCACAGAAACGATATGCACAGCAAATAGGAACTACACTTCAATGTATTAGACTACATTGATCAATCTGCTATGAGTATTGCTAACCGGCTGAAATTGTTAGGCTTGTTATTTGTCCCACCAAGAGCTGAAAACCTGATTGATGACACTATGCTATATTGGCCCCAGCTTTCAGGTGCTGACATATGAAGTAAAATAAATTATCAGGAAGAACACAAAGCGTTGAGACCAGGTACAACCATTCTAACTCCATTTGGCAAACTAGGGTAACAAACAAATTAGCTTTGTTTCCTATCGAAAAAGTAAAAAAATTACATACAAATATGAAGCATAAGTTGAATAACCATACCCATCTTTGTCAAATTAAGATCGAAGGATATAAATACTGTAAAGCCTGGATAGAAATAATTCTTCGTGGCAATTGTATATATCTTCATTCGTGACTCAACCTTACCGAGGTAACAAAATAAGCAATTGATTTATGCAACGTAACTAAAACTCAAATTACTTAATGCTAACCAGTCAAGTATTCGAGTCAACATTTTAGTGAACCCATCAACAGCTCTTGCCTTCATGGGAATGCCGTATAACCTAGGCATTAAAAGCGTTTAGAGCCTAAAGGTCTGTCGAATCTCTAGCAGAGTGATTAACTCCCGAGTGTTATATAGACAGCGATTGCAATAGTCTGAATCACCCGATATATCCCTGTAAAAAAACCTCCCCCTTTTGCGGATAATAGCGAGGGCTTTCTCATTATCTCTTTCTGCGAGCTGTTGGACTGATAAAATGAGAAAAAAAAATTCAGGAAGTTAAGCCAAAAACAAGAAATATCCATCATTCATGGCCTTGCTACTTTTTTAAATTGGATAAAAATGCAGAAGAGCCATTACATAATTTATATATCAGGAAAAACAAATAATTAGTAAACAAACATAAATTAGTTGGGACAAAATTTGGCTGAATAAAAGAATTGAGGATTTGAAGTTTCAGTTTTATGGCATTGGAGTGTGGTTCTAATTTTTTAACTTCTCTTACGTTCTCGTGGCTTTGTCCTAAATCGAAACCAATATGGTAAATCAAAAAAATCAAGTGAATCTCCGACCTCTCTCTTCTAGTCAAATCCAATAGAGATTGACTTATCTATCAAGTTTGCAGTTTCTATTATATCATAAGTCTACATATTAGTTTGTTTAAAGAGATATAATAGATAAAAGTAACAATAAGAAGAAAGTTAACTTCTTACGTGCAAATCCTTTCACTTCTTGGCGATTGTCTGGGATAACCAATCTCACTCAAGGCATACGGCTTAGTTGATCAGCCAGCATCACTCCAGCTCGGGCACAATGCTTCTCTCAGGTTATTACTTGATAAATCCTGTTTGTCACGTCTCGGCTGTAACAGTGACAGAAAATGTGGCAGTAAACACTAAATATATTTAAAAACGCAAAACGTGAATATTGAAAAAAAATGGAACTAATCGTCCAAACATTACAACAAGTGCTTCCACAATTCCCCTCCGATGAAAATCTTTCCATGTTTACTTGTTTCATCCGGTGGTAAAATTTCGACCACATAGGCCACTCCATTCCTTGCACGTAATATGCAATGCTTCTATGTGGTGCATGATTGTCATAACGATAGTTCAATGGTGTGTCTTTAGGAACAATTTGTCTCTTTCATCTATCAATTTACATCTATCAAAATTATTGGTGCTGGATTTATCATGAAGCTAGATAACAGAAGATTGGGAAAAATGGAGTTAATAATTCATGGCGAGATTATGGGACAAAAAAAAAAGGACATCTTCTCTATGATTTTAGGGTTTTCTTTTTTATTTAGCCGGTCAACTCATGCTTTGACAACTTATTCTCCTTTTGTACAGGTCATATCCAGATGTAGATGAATAGTTAAAAAAAACTTGTAAAGCCGTCCCTTATAGATCATTGACTTGATGCGGACAGGTTCTAGTGAAGACTATAATGAACTCCCTTTTGACGTAAGATGGCTTTTGTGGTGTTTTTTAAGAAATGATTTGTCTCTTCTAGTGACCAATTTTCATCTACCTAAATTATCGGTGCTAGATTTATCATGGAGCAAGATCGCCTAAGGATTAGGAAGGATAGAGTTCATTTATGGCGAGATTGGAAAAAAAAAAAAGACATCCTCTTTACGATTTTAGGGTTTTACTTTTTGTTTAGCCGATCAACTCATGTTTGACAGCTTATTCTCCTTTCATATAGGCCATATCCAGATGTAGATGGACAGTTAAAAAACCTGCAAAGTCGTCTCTTCTAGATCCATGACTTAATGCGAGTAGCTCCTAGCGAAAACTCTAGCAAACTCCTTTATGAAGTAAGATGGCTTTGATGGTGCGTTTTAGAAAAGATTTATCTATTTTACAAACTAAATTGCATTTACTGAAATTATTGGTGCTGGGTTTATCTTGGAGCATGAACACGGAGCTGGGTTTATCTTGGAGCATGAACACGGAGAATTGTGAAGGATGGAGTCCATTTTGTTAGGTTTATCATGGAGTGTGAACACAAAGGATTGGAAATGGTGGAGTTTATTCATGGCGAGATTGGGGAAAAAAAGACATATTGTCTGCAATTTTAGGGCTTTCTTTTTTGTTTAGCCAATCAACTCATACTTTGGCAGCTTATTCTCCATTTATATAGGCTATATCCAAACGTAGATGAACACTTAATAAAACTTGCAGAGCTGCCCCTTTTGGATCCATAACTTGATGTGGGCAGTTTCTAATGAAGACTCTAATGAACTCTTTTCTAAAGTAAAATGGCTTCGGTGGTGTGTTTTTATAAATAATTTATCTCTTTAAATGACCAATTTGCAACTTCCAAAATTATCGGTGTTGGATTATCATGGAGCGAGACCACAAAGGATTGGGCAAGATGGTGTTCATTCATGGCGAGATTGGAAAAAAAGACATCATCTTTGCATTTTTAGGGTTTTTTTATTTAACCGATTAACTCATGTTTTTAATTGTCTATTCTTCTTTTGTATAGGTCATATCTAGATGTAGATAAACAATTAAAATAACTTGCAGACTGCCCCATTCGGATCCGTGACTTGATGTTGGTAGCTCTAGCGACAACTCTAACAAACTCCTTTTCTAAAGTAAGATGTTGATGCAAATGTCTAAAATATCTGCTGCTTTATATGATTATCAATCCTATAAAAAGTTATTCTATGTATCAATCCTTACATCTCCTATTATTGGTGGGGTAACGGCTAGTTTTGGGATGTTGGAGGATATTATTATTGCCGTTACATTGCATTCGCATGTAAAAGAGCAAGTGAACAAACATTGAATAAGATAGTACCTAAAGATTCACAAGCGGCTGAATATTTATTCCATAAGGGCTTATTCGATCCAATTGTACCACGTAATCCTTTCTTTTTTTTTTGTGGAGTGGATAAAAAAAAATTAATGTAAAGATTTAGGTTGTTTTTCTTTATTTCATACTGAAAAAGAAAAAAAGAATTTCCTCTGTCAGATTGACTGAACAATTGTCATTGGAATGAATTATGAATATTCAATATAGAAATAGAATATTTCAAATTAATGGATCCAAAATCTTTTCCAAAAAACCAAAAAACATTATCATTGAAATCAAACGACAATAATACATTGTGTGTCTTCAGAAATGATTTGTCTCTTTCAACAACCAATTTGCATCTATTGAAATTATCGGTATTGGATTTATCATGGAGCGAGATCACAATGATTGGAAAGATTGAGTTCATTCATTGCGAGATTAGAAAAAAAAAAAAAAAAAAAAAGACATCCTCTTTGCGATTTTAAGGTTTTTATTTTTATTTAGCCGATCAACTCGTGCTTTGATAGCGTATACTACTTTTGTAAAGGTCATATCTAAACATAGATGAACAATTAAAAAACTTGCAGAGCCGCCTTTTCTGGATCTATGACTTGATGCGGTCAGTTTCTAACGAAAACTCTAACGAATTCATTTATGGAGTAAGATGGCTTTAGTGGTGTGTCTTTGTAAATGATTTGTTTCTTTCAAAGATCAATTTGCATCTACCGAAATGATCAATATTGGAATTATCATGGAGCGAGATCATATAGAATTGGGAATGATTGAGTTCATTCATGGCGAGATTGTGGAAAAAAAAAGACATCATCTTTGCGATTTTAGGATTTTGTTTTTATTTAGCGATCAACTTATACTTTGACAGCTTATTTTCCTTTTGTATAGGCCATATCCAGACATAAATGAACAGTTAAAGAAAACTTGTAGAGCTGCTCCTTGTGGATCCGTGACTAGATGCGGGTAGCTTCCAACGAATACTCTAATGAATTCCTTCCTCTTGTAGATCCGTGACTAGATGCGGGCAGCTTCTAGCGAATACTCTAATAAATTCCTTCCTGAAGTAAGATGGCTTCAGTGGTGTGTCATGATAAACGATTTGTCTCTTTCGATGAACAAATTTGCTTCCATCGAAATTATCAATGCTGGAATCAACTCATGCTTTGACAGCTTACTCTCATTTTATGTAGATGTAGATGAAAAAAGACTTGCGAAGCCGCCCATCCGACTTGCAGAGCCGCCCAATCCGTGACTTGATCGAGCAGCTTCTAGCGAAGCCTTTAACAAACTCCCGCCCAATCCGTGACTTGATCGAGCAGCTTCTAGCAAAGCCTTTAACAAACTCTTTTTGAAATAAGATGGTTTCAATGGTGTGTCTTTAGAAATGATCCGTCTCTTTCAACAATCAATCTGCATCTACCGAAATTATTGGTGTCGGATTTATGATGGAGCGAGACCATGGAGGATTGGGAATGATAGAGTTCATTCATAGTGAAATTGGGAAAAAAAAAAGACTATCTTTTCTTAATTTTAGGGTTTTGTTTTTTGTTTAGCTGATCAACTCATAATTTGACAGCTTATTCTCCTTTTGTATACGGCATATCCATACGTACATGGATAGCTAAAAAAACTCACAAAGCCACCCCTTCTCGATTTGTGACTTGATATGGGTAGAAGACTCCAACAAACTCCTTTCTGATGTAAAATGGCTTTAGTGATATGCCTTTACCCCTTCTGGATTTATCTCTTTAAACGACCAATTTGCAATTACCAAAATTATCAATGATGGATTTATCATGGAGCGAGATCAGGATGGAGTTATTCATGGCGAGATTGGAAAAAAAAAATGCATCATCTTTGCGATTTTTGGGTTTTTTTTTTTTTATTTAACCAATCAACTTATGGTTTGACAATTTATTCTATACCATATCTACACGTAGATGGACAGTTTGGATCCGTGACTTAATGCACACAACTTCAAGCCAAAACTCCAACGAACTCCTTTCGGAAGTAAGATGGCTTAAGTGATGTGCCTTTAGAAATAATTTGTCTCTTTCAATGGTATGTCTTTAGAAATGATTTATCTCTTTCAACAACCAATTTGTTTCTACTAAAATTATCGATGTTGGGTATATCATGGAAGGATGGAGTTCATTTAGGTGAGATTGGGAAAAAAGACATCCTCCCTACAATTTTAGGGTTTTCTTTTTTGTTTAGCTGATCAACTCTTTTTTTTTTTGACAGCTTATTCTCCTTTTGTATAGGACACATCCAAACGTAGATCATCAGTTAAAAATAACTTGTAGAGTCGCCCTTCTGAGTCCGTGATAGGCAACTTCTAGCTAGAAATCTAATGAACTCCTTTCTAAAGTAAGATGTCTTAGTGGTGTATCTTTAGAAACGATTTCTCTTTTAATGACCAATTTACATCTACCGAAATTATCAATGCTGGATTTATTATGGAGTAAGACTACAGAGGATTGGAAGAATGGAGTTCATTCTTGACAAGATTAGAAAAAAAAAAAAAAGACATCCTCTTTGCAATTTTAGGGTTTTATTTTTTTATTGGCCAATCAACTCATGCTTTGACAACTTACTCTAACTCTAATGAACTCTTTTCTAAAGTAAGATGGCTTCAGTAGTGTCTTTATAAATGATTTGTCTCTTTCAACGATCATTTTGCATCTGCCGAAAATATTGGCACTAGATTTATAATAGAGTGAAATCATAGAGAATTGGAAAGGATGGAGTTAATTCACGGTGAGATTGGGGAAAAAAAATTCTCTCTGCGATTTTAGGGTTTTAATTTTTGTACAACTCATGTTAGATAGCTTAATTTCTTGTATAAGTGTCAAAGTGCCTAAAAGTTCTCGGCCCTGCATGTTGCCGTAATTTAAAATGTATTCTTGATCTCTCGGTTTTCACATAATTGAAGATTTTTATCTTGAGTGGTTATAACTAACTAGACTAGAAAGTACTAGATCTCAATCTGGCTATAAGAACCCTCTAATTACAACGCTAAATCTACATAAAAATGAATGGAAGTCTTTAGATACAAGTGCACATTTTATATATAGCCCTTGGAATACTCCGGGATACTCATTATTTCGGAACATTTTAATTTCTCTTAAAACCCTAGTTGCAAAGAAGATTCTAAAACGCTGGGCCAAGATACCAGTCCATGCTATCTCAGCCCTCTTTGCTCTATTGGGCTTGAAAAATCCCTGGACCTGGATCTGGATCGGAGCGACTGAATTGATTCGACTACAAAGCTCCATCGCGTGGCGTCTTCTTCTGATTCCACCACCGTCCGTAGCAAAGCCAAAAATCAAATCATCACTATACAATTCTACTCACCGTCGCGGTCCATTGCTGGGAAATTTCTCTCCTCCCTTGGCAAGCAGCAGCGATGGCTTCAGGTCTGGCCTCCCCACGTTTGGGGTTCTTTGATCATCGGTTTTACTTGTCTCGGTCTGATCGGGGAACAACAATCGTAGCACTAGGGTTTGGTCCTAAGGGACGGGCTGATGTTGTCTGGTGTTGTGATTTTTTCTTTTCTTTTGCTGCGTTTCTTCGGTGCTGGAATGAACTGTGGGGGACGAGTCCTGTTGGCGTCGTTCTTCTTGGCTTTAGCTACCGTTTTGAGATCGTCGTTGGTTACTTTACTGGTTTGCTGGATTTCCCAGATGCAGATATGGAGGATTATGGTTTTGAGTACTCGGATGAGGAGCCCGAGGAGCAGGACGTTGACATTGAGAATCAGTATTACAACTCCAAAGGTATTTTTCCGACGCCTTTTGGGGCGACCTGGTCTGTTGGGCACTCCTTTTTATCGTGTCCTTAATCGGCTTGTGTTTCGCATCGTTATCGTTGGGGCATTCTTTCCGATTAGGCGAATCTTTGTTGTTGGAAAGAGGAATGTTTTAATTCTGCCCATTTGACCGGTTTAGCAGATTCCGTGGTGCGTAGCTTTTAATGTGGGAGACGAATGATTTGCAGTGCAGTCTGTGATGGAAATTGGATAAGACCCTAGTGTATTTTCTGGGACAGTTGGGGAGCCGTGTCCCTTTACTGGTGACGTCCTTTAGATTAATGCTGGAGCATAATGATGTTACCAAAAGTGATGGGCGGAGATGATTTTAGTTAATTGCGCTTTTATTTAATAATTCGTTCGTTGGCCTTTTTAAGGTTTCCTATTTGTTCTTGGATCGACAGCAGCATGCTTCCGTTTTTTCAACTCGGGGAAGTTTTTGCTTTTAAGGAAACTTAAAATATCCAGATCTATTCTGTTAGCAGAGACTTACGTGATGAAATCGATATAATTTGCTTACACAGTGCCCTCGATGTGTAGCACGTGCAAAAAAAAATTTGATGTGTTTTAACTTTTTATCCCAAACGTAGCTTGACTGTTTGATTTTGCAATGTAGGCCTCATAGAAACTGATCCAGAAGGAGCACTTGCAGGCTTTGCTGAGGTTGTCCGCATGGAACCTGAGAAGGCTGAATGGTGAGCACTGTAGGTTTTTTATACTTGTGGCACAATCAATTATGTGGAAGAAACTTTTAGTTCACTTCAAATTGCAAGTGAATCTACACGTGGTTCCTTCCATCAAGTTTGGAGATGATGCAGACATAGTCAAGTTCACACGCACAAAATAAAATAAACGTGAACTTTTTCTTAGCCAGCATTGAGCCCACATACCTTATATAACAGCTGAAACATTGAGAAGAAAGAATTTCTTGTACGTATGCTTGACGGGAGAAAAACTATCTCTGGTGAATTGGATGACATTGGTTTTATATCAATGAATAAAAAAGAACGACTTGAGCAAAGTTTTTAGAAATTGAATGGGAGCTCTTATATAGGATCCATACAATTTCTCTCCGTCATTTTGTCTGAAGAGGTTTTCCGTGGGTCAGGGGAAGAGCATTGGAGTGTGACCACTTTCCTCTATGCAAAACACATGTTTCTAGGTGTTCCATAGTCATGGTTTTTATATTTTGCATGGGATGATTGTGGAGTGAGGAAGAGTTAGGAGTTGTCTACATAAATTTTATAACTTTCAACTTTTCAGTTCATGAATTTCCCTTTAATACTTCTAAATTACCATGAGTACTACTGTGTTATTGATCATTCTTCCTCTTGACTTGTTTTATAGGGGATTTAAAGCTCTTAAGCAAACTGTCAAGCTATATTATCGGTTGGTGAAGTATAAAGAAATGATGGATTCTTATAGAGTGATGCTTACATACATCAAATCAGCGGTGACAAGAAATTACAGCGAAAAATGTATAAACAATGTGATGGATTTTGTTTCGGGATCAGCCAGTCAGAATTTTAGTCTTCTACAGGAATTTTATCAGACCACTTTGAAGGCTCTTGAAGAGGCAAAGAATGAGGTCGCCAATCTTGTCTAATCAGTCTCTGTTGCTACAATGCCATATTTCTTGTAAAATTTTTGCTTTTCATAATTCTGCAGAGACTTTGGTTCAAGACAAATCTCAAGCTTTGCAAGATTTGGTTTGATATGGGCGAATATGGAAGAATGAATAAGGTGCCATTTATTGGATCGTATTAGCACAGTATGGCTGACATAATTTGTTGATGGCACACTATGCTTATAATCTTCTGTGAACGAATAGATTTTGAAGGAGCTTCACAAATCTTGCCAAAGAGAGGATGGTACAGATGACCACAAGAAAGGAAGTCAGCTTCTTGAAGTGTACGCTATTGAGATCCAAATGTATACTGAGACCAAGAATAATAAGAAGCTTAAGGTAATTTCTACTTTTTCTGAGTGGTGCATCAAGGTTTTTTGAAACGGTTCATCTATTTATGGTTCGAACTTCCTGTAGATTTTCACATTTATTTAATGTCAGTGTTCTTATCAAGCCGATTAAAGGAACTCTTTCAGCAATCAAGCAAGGACCATAAAAATTAATATTTCTGTTGATTGATGATCTATGCTGGTTGGCATTATTTTTGCACATTTAAATCTTGTGTGGTATTTATCTTGGAAGCTGTCCTGTATATTGTCCATTTTAAATCATTTTTGGACATTAAGTTAGGAAATTGTTGATGGTTGCAGCAATTGTATCAGAAAGCACTTGCAATCAAGTCAGCTATACCCCATCCAAGAATTATGGGTATAATTCGGGAATGTGGTGGTAAGATGCATATGGCCGAGCGCCAGTGGGCTGAGGCGGCAACCGATTTCTTTGAAGCCTTTAAAAATTATGATGAAGCTGGAAACCAAAGGCGAATCCAATGTCTAAAGTATGGTTTACTTATCGTTCCATCTTCTCTTGATTAAATTGCTGATGATTTTGATGGATTCAATAGGAATTGTTTTCATTTATCCTGTTGGATGGCTCTTGTTGAAGCAAGTATGGTAGGCTTTTTTGAGGGAAAAATAGGTTTCCCTTGACAATTTGTATTGGTTGGTCTGTTGTTATCTAGGCAAAGTGCACTTTGGTTATCCTTCCACTGCTAGTTGATGGATTGAACTGTAACTTTCGGGCAAGGAGAAAAAACTCTTTTCGCACAACAATTTAGTAGGAACACAATAATGTCTTTGATGTTTTTGAAAGAAGTATTAGACTGGGGACCTTCACCAAGACACCTTCTTATATGTTTGAAAGTCTTCCTTTAAGAGAGTGGAAGAAACTAAAAAATTTACGATATAAATGTCTCTTTTGTTTTGTTTCACACGTTTCTATAGTTTGAACAGTGATCCTTGGCTACCCTGCCACTATTTATGGGCATGAAGAAACCACTTAATGCTCAGATATTAAGAACAGAAGATATTCTTTTCTTATCTTACTGTTACTTTACCATTTTTGTGGAGTGCGGAGTTTGTTCTTTTGTGTAACTCAAGGCCACTGTCTATTTGCATCATGTGGCAGATATTTGGTTCTAGCTAATATGCTGATGGAGTCTGAAGTTAATCCATTTGATGGCCAAGAAGCAAAGCCGTAAGTACTCTTTCTTCTCTCTCCCTCCCCCTCCCCCAAACAGTGCCTCTGTTCCTCCCTCGCTTTTTTTAATGGTCCGGTACTGTGTAGGTATAAGAATGACCCTGAAATTTTGGCCATGACAAATCTTATAGCTGCATATCAACGAAATGAGATCCTAGAATTTGAGAAAATCCTTAAGGTATGTTTCCCTTTTTTGTCTATTTTTATTAACGATTTGTGCCTGTGTTACACTGGTTTCTTTCTCCCTAAATTTAGTTATCACTGACACATTTTCCAGAGCAACAGAAGAACCATAATGGATGACCCATTCATCCGGAATTATATTGAAGATCTTCTGAAGAATATCAGGACGCAAGTATTGCTTAAACTTATCAAGCCTTATACCAGAATCCGCATCCCTTTCATCTCGAAGGTAAAGGCTGTGGTTTTAGTTTCACTGATTATTGTATCCTTCAGAATCGGCATTAGATCTTCATTGCTAATATGATTTAGCTGCAGATTCACTTACATATATACGAACTTCTAAGCAAGTCCTTTTTTGGCTAATAACCATAGTTATTTTTACTTGGTAAATGAATACGTTGATGATTATCTTTACTTGCATCTGCCTCTATTATTCTCTCTACCTTCCTCCTACTTACTGGCTTACTGAAACTCGTTACTTCTAGGAGCTTAACGTGCCGGAAAAGGACGTCGAGCAGTTGTTGGTTTCTCTAATTTTGGACAACCGTATTGATGGGCACATTGATCAAGTAAATCGGTTGTTAGAGCGTGGTGACAGGTACCATATCATCTTTCTGGTGCACCGCACAATGTTACGAGTTATTTGTCTTTTATGCCAGTTCTCCCGCGTACTTGAATCTGATACTCTTGGACCTCTGTTTCCAAAATCCAAACCAGGTCGAAGGGAATGAAGAAGTACGCCGCCATTGATAAGTGGAACACACAGCTGAAGTCTCTCTACCAAACTATAAACAACAGAGTGTATTGAGTTTTACTGCATAGACGATTGGCCGGCATTTTGAGCGATGTATTGTCCTTTGCTTGGGTCGAGGTTGAATTTTTTCTGCTTTTTTACTTCGGGAGTGGTGATATCGGGTGATTTGTTCAATAGCGCCATGGGGAAATACTCTTTTTGATGTCGCCCTCGACATGGCTCTTCTTGTAATTGCACCCACATGATGTGTACAAAATGACTTATTGCAAGAGATTGATGGTGAGAAAAATTAAAAGATGTTTGCAGAACAAATAAACTGTCCATTGCTCAGAAGGTTTTGGGAATTCCTCACCGCTGTATCTCTCTCTTTTTTTTTTTTTGCCCTGTTCCTTAGGTGATTATGCTGCGTCATCCATCTTGATCTTTACTCTTAAGCTGGATAAGGTGTCTCCGAATGGGAAAAGTTTTAAAATGATCATCCTGATCCTTTCTCTAGTCTTTCAACTGTTTCGGTGCGACAACTCATCATGTGAACCGCATTATTGGAAGAGAGAAATAGGTTGCTGCAATTATTGGAGATGGAGATTATTGGTGGGCCTACATGAAGATTTTTGGGTCTCTAGTGCAGACGGTTCGATTGTCTTTAAACAACCACCGTCCATCATTGCGAGCTGGAGAGAAGACCCAATTTACATGTCCCGGAACAAGGACAAAAGGGTCTTTCCCAACCCAATCAGTATGGCGAATGAATCAAATCCAAGTTTCACGGAGTAAAATTTGATTCAAATTCTCCTTTTAATAATGTTAAACGATGCACGTGGGACAACTAGCACTAGCTAGCTCATCTGGGTTTCAATCTAATGGTCTTCCATCCGTAACGGAATATTCATGTCGGATCACAGAATTCTCCGGACCACCTCTCGTCCAACCTACAATTTTGCAGTGGTAGATTCAGTGACTCCTCGAGAACAGAAGTATCGGTCAAGTGGGTCGAGGTGTGATGAAGATGGGAGTGCAGCGACGTCGAGCGGCTGAGACGAGAAATTAATGAAGATGGGGTTCGCCTGGACGAAACACATGGCGAATGGCAATTATGGAGAAAGCGACAGAACCGTAAGGGAAACGGAAGCGACCGGTCTGGAGACCAGACAAAAAAAAAACTCTGGTCCCGCCCAGCACTATCACGTGGATCGTGGACCGCAATTTTCACTCGCGCGCATGTTGTGTACGTCCGCGCGTGTCTTCTTCCTTTCTTTTCTTCCATCTTTGGCTTCAAAGTTTCCACATTTAATTACACAAAATCACGTGCTGTAGCATAATCATGTCGTTCCCCGCACGTTTGCTGGACGAAAGGCAGGCGCTTCTCCGCGTTCGATACGGATTTAGCCAACTGGGTAGTCAAATCCGGTTTTGCTTTGCCAAGAACGATGAGACTTTTCATCCGGTGGTTGGTCAGTGTAATTTTGAGGAACGTACCTCCGTTGTCGTATCTGTACGAACGATTCTGTCCGGACCCGAAGTGCGATGAAACGGGCGCGACAGTGATGGGTGCACATTTTGTCTTGTGGGTTCTCTGCCTCACACGATCCAGCTCAGCGACAATGATTCATGGTTATCGTAATCTCACTCCCTCTTCTTTTTCACGCCCTCGTTGATTGGCCGTGATCTATGGGCTCCCCTCCTCCTCGTCAAGAATCTCTCTCCGCGAAGCTCAGGTATATCCTTCGTCTTCTTGCTTTTCATGCACCGTCCCCCATGTCGAAAAATGGAGGAAGGTGTCCGGTCATGGTAGTCTCTTGAACGAGTGGTAGTGGTTTTGGCTGACGATGGTTGCTGGTAACTAAGTGGGCAAAGTAGGTTTCCATATATATCAAGAAACGGTGACGGGTCCACTGAAATACCAATCACTTCGTGGTTATATTGCCACCACAGAAAGCTTTTTGTTCTAGTTACTCGAGTGTTGAATTGAAAAGTTCGAATTCATGTCCAGAGCTCCGTCCTCTGAGCTCTTTTCTTGGAGTCATTGATTCGCTCTTCCAGGTTCGGGTTACTGTCTGGTGAGAGTTGGCATATTGCCTAACTTATTTTGATTATAGTTAGTACCACAAGAGCATGCCTTTGACGACGATTGGTGATTGTGTATCGCACCTGGATTACCCATTTATGATCATCGTCACCAAGGGGGATTTTGCATGTTATGTCATCTGATTGTTGGGTAGTCAAGTCTTATTTTACCTCCATTCTACCTGTTCAGATAAGGTTAGCCTTACAATCAGCAATTCTGCGGATGAAGCATTCGCTTGCACAGTGAGTATAGCGATTAAGAGTAGTGGAACCAGTCTCTGTACGGAAAATCAATGATGAATGCATCTAAAATCAAGCGTCGGATCGGTAAGTACGAAGTGGGAAGGACAATTGGTGAGGGATCATTTGCAAAAGTGAAGTTCGCCCGGAATTCCGAGACTGGGGAAGCTGTGGCTGTCAAGATCCTTGACAAAGAGATGGTCCTCAAACACAAAATGGCAGAACAGGTCATTTCTGATGGTTCTCTTTATTTTACAGTTCCTTTTTTCAAAGGCATATACTTCTCCAAGCTCTTTCGTCGACACCCTTTTGCATCCCTGTAAATTATCATCTTCTCAAAATATTCTTTGGAGAGTTCATGGCGCTGCTATATCTGTTGACTTCCTAATCCTTATTCACACGATGATATTGTTCTAGAGGAAGTGACTCAATTATTTCACCTGGCTTTGTCAGCAAAAATGCTCATTTATATTCGTCTATGGACAGTTTTTCTCTGATTTTTTACCCTTATGTTTTCAGATTAGAAGGGAGATAGCAACAATGAAGCTAATAAAGCATCCAAATGTTGTCCGCTTATATGAGGTCTCTCTCTCTCTCTCTCTCTCTCTCTCTCTCTCTGTGCACACCCGCATGTTCATATGGCGGTCTAGGGAAGCAATGGGGTGGTTTGCGTCTTTTAAGTTGGAATATGGCTTTGAGATTTACCTCGAACCCCTACGTCAAGGTTGAAAGGTGATAGAGAGAGGAGTTGGATATGACTGTAGATGGGCATTCACCAGAGGACCAAGGCATTTGATTAACTAGAAATTGCTCCGAAAGCAAATAATTGGTTTGATCTGAACCAATATGATCTTCAGAGACTCCATTTTCTTTTAATTACTAATGCAGGTAATGGGTAGCAGGACAAAGATATACATCATTTTAGAATTCGCGACTGGGGGAGAGCTTTTTGACAAAATTGTAAGTTGTCCTGCTCTCCGTGTGTGGTTTTGTCATTTCTAAGATCTATTTTGCTTTAAATTAATTTGTTTTTGGCTTATGACTGTCAATTTCCACAAAGCTCCATGCTAACTATACTAATCTTTAGTGCTTGACATTGTGGCTATGCAGATGCATTCTTCGAAGATAGAATGTTAATTAGGGCATCTAAATTTGATTGTTATTTTCCCTGCATTGCTCTGTTCTTATTTTCTTTTTTTCTTTTAATAAAGGTCAAGCATGGAAGGATGAGTGAGAATGAAGCACGAAAGTACTTCCAGCAACTAATTAATGCTGTTGACTATTGTCATAGCCGTGGTGTTTATCACCGAGACTTAAAGGTGCCTCCTCTGGTCTTTTCAGAATTTTGTTATGAAGGACCTTCATAATGTTACTTGTGTTGATTTTTCTCATTGCAGCCGGAAAATTTGCTGCTGGATGGTTATGGAAATCTTAAAGTTTCTGATTTTGGACTGAGTGCACTGTCACAAGAAGTCAGGGTAATATTGACCTCTTAAAATTTTCAAAATTCTGTTCTTGTATGATCTATGTGAAGTCTTATCAGTGTAACCTGAGGCCTTGTACTTGAAGACACTGTGGAATAATTATATTTACTCTTTTCTTTATGGACAATAAAGCGATTCCAAGGGCACTCTAGCTTTCCTGAAGCTTAGTTTGTTTTTCTCTTTCCTTCCTGAACGTAATCAATGTTAGGGACATCGCTTTTTGTCTCCTAGAAGAACTTTCAATCTGAGATTCATTTGTCTTTACAGGATGATGGACTTTTTCACACGGCTTGTGGAACTCCAAACTATGTTGCTCCCGAGGTCTTCACCTTCACTTGTTCTTTCCCATGGTGTAATATATTATCGATAAACTTTGATTATTAGGCTTGTAGTAATCTACCATCTTGCTGTTTAGGTCCTAAATGATAGAGGCTATGATGGGGCGACTGCAGACTTGTGGTCATGTGGAGTAATACTCTTTGTATTGCTTGCAGGTTACTTGCCCTTTGATGATGCTAATACTATGAACCTGTACAAAAAAGTGAGCATCTTGCTCTATTAACAAATAACAGTTTTTGCTCTCCACGAATCCAGCTTTCTTTACTGTCTCGCTATTGCTGCCCTTTTCTGCAGATTATGGCTGCAGAGTTTACTTGTCCCCCCTGGCTCTCTTTTGGTGCCATGAAGTTGATAACTCGTCTACTAGACCCGAATCCCGTGACCGTGAGTAACAATGCTTTTGGACTTTCCATTGTTTGATCCATCCATTAGGGGATAGCCAGTTGTATGCATCTTATGAAGCATATAGGAATATCTGAAATGGTGCTCAAATCATGAGCTTTGTTTGAGTTTTCAGATGAGTGATGACAATCTCATGCATCATCTTTCAGGATCTAGGGATACCTGATGGTGGAAAGTAAAGCACCATCGTGTCATACTTTGCCAGTTGCCACTATTTTATTGTCAATTTATAGAACTAGGGCACATTAATTACTTGTTGAAAAGTGGGACATAACGACCACATTTCCTTATGCTGTGCTCAGCAAACAGATCATTTTCGAAGAACTTTATAGGGCAGGTTAGGTTGACTATTCCTGCGTCTGTTACATTTTACAAGCCATACCCTTTGGATTGGTTCGACATAGCACTGGTTGACACCTTAGAACTTTGTGTTGAAACTGGCTAATGCCATTTAGCTTCATTTATCACCAAGGCACCGCATAGGTATCAAAACTCATCTTCTAAATGTGTCTCTTCCTTTGCCTAGTCTACCTCTATCAGCAATTCTACGGAATCTCTGTAGCTCCAGCTCCACTTTAAGTTGCTGGGTCAGTTACCATCCAAAGAATTTTTTTTTAACTGCAGCGTATTATCGTTCCTGAAATTTTGGAGGATGAATGGTTCAAGAAGGATTACAAGCCCGCTGTTTTTGATGAGAAAGAAGACACAAGCTTGGATGATGTTGAAGCTGTTTTCATGGATTCAGAGGTGAGTGGACCTCCAGGAATTCTGAAATGTCAGTCAGATGATCTAGACAAAAGTGCTTGTGGCATTTTGGATTTGTGGCCTGATGAGGAGTGTATTGCTGTCAATACAGGCGCACCATGTGACTGAGAAGGAGGAGGAACTGCCAACCCCCATGAATGCATTTGATTTGATTTCAATGTCGAAAGGGCTAAACCTTGGGAATTTATTTGATGGTGAACAGGTGTGTGAGACGAGGTTTGTTTCTTTTCGACTTTTCCAATCTGTGTCAACTAGATGAAAGTGGTTTGCAGACATTTTCCATGACGTGATTCGTTATGCTTCTCCACCATGTTCTGACAAGAAAATGGTGGAAAACAGAGTCAATAATGTATATAAAAATGATGAAATCATCAGTCTTCTGTGTGCTTCAGATACACATTCATTAAATTTAAAAAGAAGTTGCACAAAGTCTGGTTCTATCTGAAACTTGAGTTCTTTTTGCCATCGAAAACTCTGTAGTAGAGAGGAAGAATTACGCCATTCTATATTGGTGTTCAATGCCTGATGGCAGAAGTGCGGAGTAAGGATCTCAAGAAATAGCAGACTGAATTGTTGTTCATGATTGAGCTGGGATCAGACGAATTGTTTTCCACAGTAACTTAGCTCAACATGGAATTCGTTGTCTGTTTCACCTCTATCCATTTTCTACTTTAAAGAATGTCTATGATCTCAATGGCTGTAGGGATTTAAAAGAGAAACAAGGTTCACATCCAAATGTGCTGCAACCGAGATCATAAACAAGATTGAAGAAGCAGCAAAGCCCCTCGGTTTCGGTGTTCACAAGAAAAATTACAAGGTTCACGACACTACCGATAAATTTGATAATGCAGTATACCCAATAATAGAGTGCTTCAAGTAAACTAGGAGTTCTCGGGTGAATTTTGATCTACTTTCTACTTTCTGCTCGTGTCCCTCAGATGCGGCTTGAAAATACGAAAGCTGGGAGGAAAGGGAACTTAAACGTTGCGACAGAGGTATTGTTATCTGAACTACAATTTTGGTACACATGGAGCTGATATCTTATCATAACTTCTGATATCTACATCGCTTTCAGATCTTCCAAGTCGCACCGTTGCTTCATATGGTTGAAGTGCGAAAGGCAAAAGGAGACACCTTGGAATTCCACAAGGTTCTACGCCCATAGTTTTCTTGGTCACGCTTGATGTTATTTTAATGCTTGTGTACATGGCTCCTGCAAATAGCATGCTATGTTAATAGCTGAAGAGGGATGCTGAAAATCTGATCTCATTTGAGATTTTGCTATGATCCTTATGAATTTTCCTTTACTTCCTGCAGTTCTATAAGAACCTCACGAACCACCTCGACGGCATCGTTTGGAAAACCGAGGAAGATATGCAAGAAACGAAGTAGAGAAGCTGGGTGGACTCGACAATTTTTGAGAATAACTTCATCTTGTCATCTTCCCAACTGTCATGCTTTTGCTTTGTATCTTCGTTCTTGGAATGCATCATCAGACAAAAATAAACTGCAGCAGTATGTTGCAACCACATCGTGTGATTAAGAAAGAGTGTCGCAATTTCTTCGGCATCCTCTGTCTTATTGTTTGAATAGTCCAGACTGTCTTATTGTTTGAATAGTCCAGAAAGGCAAGTTAGCGAAAGAACGAATAGAATCATTGTTAAGCATTGAGGAGGCTTCCCCTTCGGACATGTAAGTCTCCTTCCCCTTGTCAAGCTTTCCATTGAAATCTTCTTTTAGCTTAAGTATACTTAAACTTTATTCCAAGAAAACCGACGGAAATTCTCCAGCAATTCTGGTAATGATCTGCCGCATCGTCCAGGCATTGGTTCAATTCCACTTAAAAGTAGTTTGACCTTACCATAACCAAATAACCGATGAATTTACTATTGACAAATCGATCAGGTTGATGAGGGATGACTATAACAATCTGGGATTAACCAACACATTTAGAAATTAACCAAAGGAATAATGAAAATTGCTAACGTATTCAAAAGTTAACCGATCATATTTAAACCAATTTGTGACTTCAGCTCAAAACTTTTCGTATTCGCATGCCAACACACCAATTATAAATGATAAAATAGTTGAAAACCTTCTACAACAGTCAAATAAGTTTTTTTTGTATACTAAACGAGTCTCCCCACTTGATGTCAACCATAAGTTGGGAGTGTGTATGGTCTCTTTAGCTATGAGATGCAACTCCTCATTCTTTATGAACTTGAAATGTCTAAAGACGTCACTACTATTATGAAGTATCGCTCGATCAAGGGTGTGCATTTCTCTGTAGATATATTTTCAGCAAAATAGTATTCTGTTCCTTACAATGTGATGCTTGACGCAAAGTTGTTTGACATGCCACCCATGAATGTAAATGCAAAATCATCTTCGTCCACCCATCGTCAGACCAGTAATCACCAACGCACAAATAATTGCATCATAAATAATTGATGCAGAAATGTTGGCAAAATCTATAGTACATTGGCTTATATGACAAATGACTGGATTATACCTAATATAGCAGGCAAAACATTGATATAAAAGCCCCTGAAGAAAGACGGTTCACCCCAATCAGAGGACGTGCTATTCAATTGTGAAAGCCATCCGGTAGATACTTAGAAATCACACCTCGAGATGAAGCACTCTGCATGGTGCAAGACATTATCTACATCATTGTCTGGACCTGGATGGCTTAAATATATTTTGCTTGTAGTATTTCAGCTCCAAGATGCTTTCCCTGATGTCATCCATTGCTCTGTGTTTGTTTTCTTTTGAAGGGGCTTTCTTTTGGTCTGTATGAAGGATCACATTCACTTTAAGTTGTGAACAAGCACTTAATTCCAAGCAACATTAGTCAAATAAACAGAAGGAATTTTACCAGCCAAAAATGACTTTATGTGATAGAAAGCACACCCATTTTTAAGCACATATGCACATAAACAGTCTACAAAGGGGACAAGGAGGTTCATCGCAAGAAGTTATAGACCATTTCAAGCAAAACATATGAAAAAATGATTCTGCTTTTTCCGTCAAAAGTTTAGGTATAAGTCATTCTCTCATGACCCCTCAATTTTACTTTTCACTGACGGTAACTCAAACTTGAGGCATAGATATTAGATATCCCATGCAGAAGAAGCCATGACATGCACTAGAATGATGTAGAGGAACCACACAAAATTACCTTTAGGATACCATCGGAAACACAGAGCCTTGATGCTACTGACATCAACAAGTATATGGGGAAAAAGACTAGCCAAATCGGGCATGTACTTCTGCAGACAAAACAACGAGATGTTTCAGAGATCAACACAGGAGCTTATGATGATAATATTCAACAGGTAAAGAATGCATGGAGAACAAACCAACAAGAAAACAAGCCCAATAGCAAGATTAAACTAGACGACTTTGCAACATTGGCAGCAGTTAAAAGAATGAAACATTTGACATGCCAAATCATTTGGATTAGTATGAAACTGGCGGAGGAGACGTTGACTAGGTATTGATGGAATCCAGCAAAAGAGATGAGAATTTCAGACATCATTCATGTGACGCTGCTCATGATCATGGTCTATTACACAATCCTTTGAGAAGTTAATGCAGTTAATTAGAGGGGAACCTACTTTGTTAGGGTAAAAAAGTTTCATATGTAAGAACAAATTCCTCTGTAGAGGATATCTCCACTGAATCTAAATATCCATAAAAGTCACTCAGATGCATTTTTTTACCACGGTTAGTTTGTCCTTTGGGTAGAACTCTCTCCTCAAATTTAGTTGTGACTCAGAATTTCAAACCGACTGATAATTTACTAGACAATTTTTCTCTTCACCTACTACAACAAGTTTCAAAATGAGCCCAAAGACCAGATATCAAAGTTCAACAACTAAAAGGTTAACATGTATTTTGCAAAATCTTTGTAACAGCCTTGAGCGTGTGCATGCCACTCAGATTTCTAAATCCTGGCATCCATTAACATTTGATGCGCTACTGCAGAAAGCACCTGATATTGTACAAAATAAAAGCACTATCTACACCATAAGTTCTTATAGAGTAATTTATATGTAACACAAGAAAATCAATGGCCTCAGGACTTACTACTCAAGCCAATACACATATCAAAACTATACCTTTAAAAAGATAAGATCAACATAAACAGAATTCCCAGCTAAAAGGGGTGAATAAGTTCCCACATTTTTCTTCACAAATTCCATAACCTGCACCATCAGAAATCATGATATTAATATGTACACATCCACGTAGTAACGAATCAATTTTGACTCACAATTCAAATTTTTCTTTTAAAAGAAAAAAAAAAAAAAAAAAAAAGCCATAATCTCAATTGTTCTAGATGGACGGACCATATTTACATTCTCACACTTGCAAAGTCATCCACCCATAAGCCATTTCTATCACAATATCCTCAAGACGAATAAAGTCATACCACCAAAAAACATTTGTTGGCAACAAAAGTATCTATGCTCCCCCTGTTTATTTATGGAGTTGTAGACTAACGATGGAACTCTGTTTATAACTGAGGATGCAGCCTTCAATATCACAAGTGTGACACTTTCATGTGGGTTGGATGATTTTCTACGACATTTGCCCTTCAGTCTTCTTTCTTATTACGAAGCTAAATATAAGGAGCAAAAAGCTCAGTAAATCTGCTACATTTCACAATAATGACACCTGATAATGACTAAAACTTTGAAGTTAAGCTTCCACATTCGAGAATGACAAGAAGATTTTCCTATGGAGTTCATAAGGTGAAGGATTGAAGTGTTTGCAGGTATTCTGTAATGAGTTCACTAGTTTGATCCGAAGATACTGAAGTGAACAATCCGATTATGAAAAATGCATCACGTATAAATTTGATTAGATCTTCCTAACCTGCATTTCAGCTTCTCTCTCTGTTATCGTGCTATGAAGGACCCTTTTTGTCAACCCTGCATAAATTTTAATTTTGTTAGCCTGGTTTAACCCAACACTTCTCAAAAAAGACAGATCCCTTCAGAACCTGAAAAAAAAAAATCAAATAAAAGAAGGCATTCTTTTAATTGCTCACCACTAGCCGCATGATGATCTTGACACCATTCTCCCATTCTATCCAGGCATTCTTTACTTTGATGGATGACTAGATCAGGACCCTAACAAGAGAGAAATATTTTGAAAAGAAGCACCTAAGATAGATATCAGACTAATGCAAGCGGTCAGAAAGAAGGATTTGAGAAGAATCTCCTGTCTAGCAGGTCAAGATTCAAAAGCATATATTAAACATCATTTGCTCTTCGGCTCTATTACAAACATGGATGACAAGCATGATGCTAATGATGACAAGCAACTCGGCAAGGAAGTAAAATTGGACCGCAGGTAGTATCTTTGAAAGCCACACCAGCCTTAAAGACTCACTTGAGAGAAACAAGGTACCTCAATAGATTTGGTCAACTTTCCATCTGTTATTATACAAGCAATCTCTAGAATCCTATCAACTTCAACATTTAAACCTGCATAGCAGAAGAAGTAAAAGGGTGAGAGGGAAGAAGAAACAAACGTCCAGTAGCCTCAGCATAACAATTAGCACCCTATATTCACCACAAATGTCCAAAGCTAGAGAAGAACTAGAGCGACTCTGGTTACAAATGTCTTGACTTAAGCAAATGGTAATGCAGCAGAGGCAGAACCAGTTTTCACTGTTCATACGAAGATTACCATAACTTACCAGTCATTTCCAAGTCAATCCACACAAGAGGCATCTTGTACTCAGGCAAAGGCATCACTGAACTTCCCTCGTCTGGTTCATCATTCTTCATCGGCACACCATTACCAGAACCATTAGCCTTTTTATTCTTCTTAGCTGAATATAAAGTTACATATCAGCCAAAAAAACACTTCAAATTAGCATCTTCAATTTCAATTTAGGTAATAGTGGAAATCGAAATATACATAGTATCTTCAATTTCAATTTAGATCATAGTGGAAATCGATATATACATAGTGTAATAAAGTGTAAGCAAGTGCTTAGTTTCTGAAACTGCCTCATCTACATGTCATGACAATAAAACATAGCACCCCGCGCAATCTCTTGTTCAACTATAATAGTCATCTAACTCCTCCTAGGGCCTCTGAGATAATCCTTTCAGCCATGCATGTACATCCGAAACCCCAGTTTCCCACACGTACCCTCAGCAGTCAACATTGCGAGGACACCAATCTCCAACAATCGCGTAGGAATAATAACGACATAGCAAATGTCTTGTGGTAATTTACGCATCACTTAGAAATGTCTTCCTTGACTCTTAAGCCAATTGTAGCAACCTCTTGCCAACTTTATTGGCAGACAAAAAGTTATAAAGGAAAAAATGCATTATGCATTGTGCGAATAGAATCTACTGAAGTTCATGCCAGTTGCCACCTCCGATGCCTTATTGAGAAGAAGGGTGTTCTGCCGAAGTTCGATTATGGCTACATCCTACTGATCATCAAAACACACTGACTGTTTCAAGTGCAGCGAAGACAAGGGGGGGCAAAAGAGCTTCAGTGGAAAAAAGAAATTCTTTTTCCCTATAAGTATGCAAGTTCATGCTGCGGAAAAAAAAACCCATTCTCGGAGTCAATTCAGATTTCGACACCGACTAAGGAGTCTATCGAATTTCTTTGTACACATCAGCATAAGCTCAAAAGTTTTAATTTTGCATCCGGATTCTCACTCGTCGCCATCAAAAAGTTAACCGTGCGGAAACTTCATTGTTTTTAAAGCTGAATCTGCTAAACAAACAGTCCCCATCGCATCTACAGCAGCTAGTCGACGACCACCGGCGGTGGTCGCCGAGCCCTAGCGCCGGCGCCCGGTGACTTCATCAAGCTCGAAACACTCAAGAACCCTACGCGATTCCACCGCAGCAGACAGTGGTAGTAGTCACGCAGTAGCGATCGGGAGCTCTTTTTCCATGCGATCGGGTCTTAAGGAAAGGGAGGCGTGGGCGTCACCTGAGCTGCCGGCGCTGCTCTTCTCGGGCGCGGCGGCCGGGACGGTGGAGGAACCGCCGTCGAGGCGGTCGTCGACGGCGTCCAGCTCCAGCACGGCGAAGGCGTTCGAGAGGCGCTCCATTCTTCCTTCGGGATTGGCGCAATTTCCAAAGCGGGCCTGCCGTTTCGGCGAAAAACGGGTTACTTGCGGATTTTCTCGTGCGTGGGCCCGGGCTTTGCCCCGTTTCGAGGGTAGTCAGGTTTTTACCTTTTCCTTTTTTATCGATTCAATAATTGCGCTTTGCCGTGCTTTTTTTTTTTTTTTTTTTTTTTTTTTTTTTTTTGGTCTGAACTCTTTGCCGTGCTTAGGAAGGTATTGTATGGTTGGAAATTTGCAAGACTTGCGAAGATTGGAATGGAAAAAAATTATTTACTCGATGACGTGTCAGGTTTGATTGGCTCTTTGATGCGGTTCACCTGTTTAAACGATCCGTCACAATTAGACATGTCATTAAGGATTATAATTATAAAAAAATCCCAAATCGGTATTCTTATGACAAATTTACCTTTCATCAATTTTTATTACATTTTATTATTGAATTAATAAGTTAGATAATACATAATAGTTGATTGATGTATTAGTTTTGATTTTACTCTCCATTTTCATAAATATATTAGTTTGTGATTTTTTGTGATATTGATCGAATTTAACGGAAATTAACAAAGAGTAAATTTGTCTCAACAATTTGAGGTTTTTTGTGGTAAAAAGACAAATTTTTGGTAAATTTATCACAAATATATCAATTTAAGGTTTTTAGTAATCAAAAAAATCATTTTTTGATAAATTTGTCACAAAAAATACCAATTTAAGGTTTTCACGATATTAATCCTTCCATTGATTGGTATAAATTAGTGTTATTTGTGTTGTTGTTGAATGAAAGCAAGGAAAGTTTTCTTGGTCTAGATGCCATTGAAATTTGAATCGCCTATGTATTGAAGTGATCTATATAATTGACTTAATCCAACATCCGATATAAGTGATTAAATACTAAATCACAAATTAAGATAAATTATTTCATATACATGGCTTGAGTGCACAACTTTTGTGGCTATAACAATTCATAATTAATGTATAATTTCTTTTTTTAGAATTTGCTATAACGATATTGGTTTTAGAATTTCTTTTCTGAAATATCCTACGTTTGCACATTTCTGGCCATAACAATTCATAATTTGAACTTTCGATTTGGTAAAAATCTAAAACCTTTTAAAATGTACAAATATTAATACGCATAATTCTGTTTAATCTTTCCCAATTTTCAGAACATAATTTTTTTCTTTTTAGGTTATAATTTATAATAAATCTAGGCAATGTTTTACTCGTGCTTTCCTAATTAAACTGCTACTTTGACGTTGGAAATATAATTCCTGTGTTGTCACAGTATGTATCTAGTCCTAATTGACACTTCAATTTTGAGACTATTCAATTTTGTTTGACTTATTGTACCGCATGTATCACCATCGCGTGAATATTTTATACAAGTTACTTGTACCGCAATGATACTTTTAGACATTTAAGTACAGTTTCAATCCTATAAGTTTCAGTGCACGTGAGATTTGATCTTCTAAATTTTATTTTATGCAGTCAAGTCCTCCATCATTCCCGATTGTGCAAATTTGATCCTCATAGTTTTATTTTGTTCATTCAAGCCCTTCAACACACTTGAGCTGTGCAATCAAGTGCTTCATTTACCCGTTATAGCTAACAATATTGGATTAGTTCTTTTTTTCTTTTTTTACTGACCTGTTTTTCGTTAATTTGGCACTCGATTGGTGCCATCTTAGCATCGTATCATATTTTCTACCACAATGACAATGCCATGTTATTTATTAATATGTTAGTTTAGTGAGAGCGATTAATCGAAGGATTTAATTACATAAGTCGAAAAACTTAAAGGTCTTAACCATACAAAATAAAATGTAAAGGATTGAATTCAACAAATTAGGAAAGTTAAACGACTTAATGAAAAGGGGGCGCACTATTTCCACCTCAATTTTTGCTTTGCTGCTCTCTAATATAGCGTCTTTCCTTGGGACAAGCAGTTCAAGATTTCGTACGGGTTCCACTTAGAATTTAGATCCTTCCTATTAGAATAGGTTATTCATTTTTTGAAATCCGGAACTTACTATACCATATCTACCCCGTTACAGGTTCCATAATTTACTAGGTTCCACTCATATTATAAATAAACAATTGTAGTGAATCATCATATTCAATAATCACTATTTACTACTATAATTCACTGACTATAACTTATATTTAAACACAAAAGAAATATGAAACATTAACAATGTAAAAATTTCAATTTTAAAATAAAAGCTCATACTAGTAGTTATAAATTATACATTTATCATCGAACATCATTAAATATCACGGGATTGCACGGAGATATAGACAAAGAAAAATACAAAAATTATTCCAAGTTCTATATTACATGTGACAAGTTTAGGGTCTAGGTACCACCAACCTAAAATCTAAAATTTACTCGTCAAAACAGTTTCCCTAATTTTTCGAACTTGGAACTTATTTTGCATATCTTAGAACTGAACTTGGAACCGAACTGGTTTTTACCCATCTAGTTCTCAAATTTCAAGTTCTACCTTAAAACTATGCTCACCTAGGGTGTGCATGGTCCGGCGGCGGTTCCCGAACTAGAATCGGGAACCACCCGCTAAGGACCGGTTCCGAAAAAATTGGGAAGGGATCCACTCGTTTGTTGCATGGATCCACCGGAACCGACCGCCGGTCCGGTGCGGTTCTCGGGTGGATCAATGGAACCGATCTTGACGCGAAACAATTTTGGTTTTCAATATAGAACGACTACGTGACATCAAAGCAAGCCAAAGAAAGAAAAACCCGACTGATTAAAGCTCGTGCTAGGAAACGCCTCAACTAATTCAACCCGACCACAATCAATCAACTCAATACCAAAGCCACACAATTCCTAGGGCACGAAACGAGTCGAGAGAGGGGGAAAGAGGAAGGGGACCGTGGAGGGAGGGGTGGCGGCCGTCCTTGCCCCGCCCGATGCCGCGGGTGGACTCGAGGTGCGGCGGACGAGGTGGCGGCACTTCCGGAGGTGGTTGATTCCCTCGACGCGGTAGCACCACTTGACGCGGTTGCGCAGGATCTTGGCATTCTTGATGTCGATCCACTTCTCCCTCACTATTGGCGCGATGGTCAGTGCGAAGGCGAGCTGTGGAGTCGCGGGTCACTACTGGGCAGAGAAGAGGCTGTGGCGGGTGGCGGCCGGCGCGAGGGGGCGAACAACAACGGCGGCGACGTCGACGTTCTGGGAGGAACCGAGGAAGAGACAGAGAAGAGAGACAGTCACAGAAGAACCGAAGAAGTCGAAGACAATGGACGAGAGGAGAAAAGTCACGCTCGGTTAGGGTTTGTTTTGTTTTAGTAATATTTTAATATTAAAAAGGTTCCGGTCCGGTCCGGGTGGGCGGACGGGCGGATCCGCCCATGAAACCGGGAACCGAATCGGTACCCACCAGTTCCCGTAAATTGGAACCGGGAACCGGACCGGTTCCCTCAAGAACCGCCGGTTCCGGGGGGTCCGGGCGATTTCCTGGTATTTTGCACACCCCTATGCTCACCCATGAACTTTACCATATTACCCCCGATGTCCTCTTTTCCTTTGATTGATTTATTTTCTTTCCTCACGGGTCCCACCTTCTTTATTCTTCAGCGCATGGTGAGCTAACGGAGATCGGCAGAGTGCTTGAGGAAGTTGGATTCGTCGTCCTCGATGACCATCTAGATCAGGCACGACCCAAGCCCGTTGGTGATGGCCGGCATGATCTTCCTCATCTGCGACTAGAACTCCTTGAGGTTGCCAGTGCTGTTGCCATCGCAGTCAAAGATGGAGTAAAAAAGGCGGGGTCAGCTTCTGCGGTGCGGTGGCGACGTCCACACCTGACTGGGACTCGACAAGGGGCATCGACTCAAAGGCCTTAAAGCGGGAGAGGACGCTGTCGTGATTGAGGCCCAGGTACTAGACCCATCAAATGGGTGGGTCGGGTCGAAAATGGGTCGACCCATATTTGACCAATTTAACCCGTTTTGACCCATATTCATATAGTGTAAATCAAGTGACCCATACCCGACTCGACCCGTATTGTTAAAACCTATTAATATTCTAGGAAAACCCACTTCTACTATATGCTAATTGGATTAAAACTTCAAATTAAATTAAAAATAGTAAATAAAATAAGAAAGTTAAAAAAAACCTATAAATTGAAATATTTATAAAGAATTAGACTATGCACATGCTTCTCTTATTTGAAATGAACATACCATTGAATAACTAAAAACCGTAACATGAAAATTTTTTAACTACACCTAAAAAAACTCATTTTTATGAGTTTTTTATAAAAAAAAAAGTATTGTTAAAACATTTTTATGCAATACAAAATTTTTAACAATTTTTATGCAATACAAATTTAATGGAAAATTTTTATAATTATTTTTAAAATAATTTTTAAAAAATAGATTTTTTAATTTTTAAAATATAATTTTTATATTTTTAATTTTTAAATATAATTTTTATAATTTTTATTTTTTAATAATTATTTTTTCTTTTTCGCTTTTCTTTTTTTCTTTTTCTTCGGCCGGCCACCGGCCACAACGACGATTAGCGATTGGCCACAGGCGAGATTAAGCTCGCCGGCGTTGGGCGGGACTCGATCTTGCCGAACCGGCAAGGCGGAGGCGCCACTCGACGCCAGCGAGCTCGAGTCTCGCCAGTCGTCGGCGAGATCGAGCCTTGCCCGTGGCGAGGCTCGAGCTCACTGACGTGGAGTGAGGATCAATCTCCTCGCCAGGCCTCGCCTAACGCCAGCGAGCTCGAGTCTCGCCAGTCGCCGGCGACCTGTCCAACGAGGCTTGGTGCCGGTGAGCTCGAGCCTCGCCTGGCTTGTCGCCGGCCGACAGCCGGCCGTCGCCCTATTGGCCATCAGCTGAGGAATGAAGAAAAAGAAAAAAAAAAAAAAAAGAAAATTGAAATATAAAAAATAATTATAATTTCGATTTTTTATAAAAAAAAATATTTTATAAAATTAAAGAAAGCCATGGTCCGTGGGTTCAAAGTGGGTTATTAGTAATAACCCATTTAGACCTTTTTTTTTTTGTGCTTTACTTTTTCAAACTCATTTTTGACTTATATTTAATTTTCACTTTACCCATATATGATCCATTTAACTAAATCGCTAGCTCTACCAGGTACAAACCGCTTGTCCACGCTCTTCTTGAACTGCTCCTCGTCGCTCAACAAATGGTCGAAGCCCCATTTGGCTATTGGACTTGCTCGGCCGTCGCGTTCGTTGTCTTTGGGGTCATGTAGATCTCCTCTCTGGGAAAGCCGCGGACGCCGGAGGCGATGTCGCAACCACCATTTTCGGCCCTGCGGGAACGGTGGGGAAGAAGGCAACGAGCACAAGTTCCCTGTCGGGATCCCGCTGAACCACCGCTTGTCCCGGATCATCAGCACGACAGATTCCGGAATCTTGCCGGCGAGCTTAACAGGATATGTTGTGAAGCTGGCAAGTGCAGCTTCCATCGGGCACGGGTTCCTTCGGATTAGCAGCGCCATGAGCTGAAAGGAGAGAGAATAAAGAGAGGAGAAAGGGAGAACAACGTGGGACCCACAGGGAAGGAAAGAAAATGAATCGATCAAAGAAAAAAGAGGGATCTGACCAAAAATAAGAAAACAAAAAGAGGGACGACCGGGGCAATGTGATAAAGACACTGAAATATGGAATGGATTAGCCAAAAGTGAATGGAAATGGCGCGGCCTTTGTAAAAGATAACAAATTGGAGGATCAAATTGCAAAAAAGGGCGTATGGTAATGTTTCAATCTAGGAAAAATTTATGTTCCAAAATAATTTTTTTTTTGTTCCCTAGACATATTTCTAAATATTTAAAGGTGTTTGATAACTATATAAAATTTATATCTTTGGAATAGAAATGTGTTTGGTATGATTCTAAATTTTTCTATGACTTAATTTTTTTTTTAATTTATTAATAATTTTATTTAATTTTTATCTTTCTTTTCTTTTATTTTTTATTTTTTTCTTCTTCTTCCTCTAGCCGGTCGCCGGCCTCAGCCTTGCCAGTCACTAAATGAGAGTTGGTGAAGCTCAACCTCGCGATGGTCGGGTGAGGTAAAATCTCGCTGGTGGTTGGGCGAGGCTAGGGGGGCCTCGTTGATGGCCATTGAGCACAGGGCAACCTCACCAAGGGTTAGCAAGGCTCTGGTGAGGTTGTGGGCCTCATCAGGCTGGTCACCAGACATTGTTGAGGTTGACAACTGGCTAGGGGAAGAAGAGGAGGAAGAAAAAAATAAAGAAAAATATATATATTTTTTATGACCCAGGAAAGCGTTGTACGCCGCGGGCGGCTGGGGTAAACCCTGGGGCCCCACGGGAGGACCCACCACCCTCGTGGAACGGGCAAGACGCCGGCGGTAAGTCGAACCCTCGCCCTCCGAGAAGGGTTCAGTGGGTCTCCCCACGATGAGGAAAACTTACCAGCAAAGCCACCACGGCCGGTGGTTAAAGAAAATAATTGTTTCTTGCGTTATTCTACGAAATAAAGAAATAATTTTTTTCTTGTCTTTATTCCAAATTTATTCATCATAAATTTGCTACTAGGAACAAAAATCTACACAAACGAATTTTTGTTCTAATTTTATTCCGAAGAAAAAAAATAGAGAAACAAAAACATTACAAAGCACGCCTTTTAAGTACTAAAGGTGTACTCATCCCTTATGATAAGGAGAACATCAAAGATCTAATCTCTACATTCATATTGACATTCTACCAATAGAATCCGTTGCACTGTTGGAACTTGGGAACAAGAAACCTACAAAGCTAGACGAGCAAGACATGCTCAGTTCGAGAAAATATTTGATGCCTCTCGTGTAGCCAGCATAATAAAAAGTAAAAGAGAGAGACAGAAAATGTTGACACGTTTCTAAGTGGGCCCAAACATCTCGCCCAAATGCCAGACTTCCCTACGCTCTCTCTCTCTCTCTCTCGTCTCTCTCTCTCTTCGCCGCCCCCTCTCTATCCCACTGATCACTCACCCGACCTACGAAATTTGTACCGATGGAGGCAAACTTTTGACGTGGAGGTGGAGCCGTGCGGGAGTTCGAGGGTTCGGTCTGGACTCGAAGGAAGAGCATGATCAGTAGGGGGCAACAACCGTCGCCGAATCGGCCTTGTGACTCATCCAATGAACCACCTATAGAAAATTATCCACGTAAACAACTAATTAATAAAAAAACAATCAAATACATATATAACCGTGAAATACCAAAATTGATAAATACAGCGGAATTGAAACATACCTATTTCAGAAATTACTTTTTTATTTTATTTCATAAATTACTTCACTTGAAGAAAAATATATTAGTCTATTTAATCAGAGATCTATTAAAATGCCAGATTTTCCTCTTTATGACCTATTTTAGTATAATAGTTTTTAATGGGATTAAGTAACTAATAGGCATAACCTACTATTTTATAGACTAGATATGAGACCTAACAAAGTAACAAACCCTAATTAATAGTATGTCAACCGAGCTCCTCTTATTACGGATTTCAGTTAAACAAAACTACCTACACTTTGTTGCTTAATTAGGCATGTTATTAATATATGCGAAAATTCAATTCAATAAGATTATTTAAGGGTTTAACAAATATTTGAATATCCATTAACCCGATTATTTAAAATTAAAAATTAATTAATTAATATATATTATAGCAAATTTACAAAACCACCGTACGGCTCTGCCTTGAGATTGCCTTCACCGTCGCGAAATTCATCAATCAAGTGCAGTGGCTCGTATGACGAACCACCACACGGCTCCACCTTGAGGTTGCCTCTGCCCTCGCAAAGTTCGTTGGTCAGGTGTGATTGTCCAACGAACCACCGCGCGGCTCTGCCTTAGCCTTAAAAGGTTGCTTCCACCGGCGCGAAGGGACGAGGGCTCAACAGGATAGAGAGGGGGGCGAAGAGAGAGAGAGAGAGAGAGAGCGTGCGGGGGATCTGGCATTGGGGTCCACTTTGCACACATGTCATCATTTCAGGTCTCTCTTTTTTATATTTTTGTGCTGGCTGTAATATTTTCTCGCCGAAGCTTTTCGAGCTCTTGGCGAGGCGCGAGTGACCGTGCCCCGACTCATGTGTACGTCCTGGAAGAAAGAATGAAGGTGACGATCCTGCCACGTAAAGAGGCTGGAAAATGGCGAAGAGCGATACACGACAAGAGGGTCGAGAGAGGGCAGGACAGAGCCGATTTAACAGATACCCTAGGCATCGCCTAGGCATCGTCGACGAGAAGAGATTTCACCCTTCCAGAGTCGGACAAAATAACCTAATGCAGGTCCCGAGAGAGAGAGAGAGAGAAGGCATCAGAGCTCAGCAACTACTTTGTAGTTACTACTGCTATTGTTTTTTATGTCCACACTCTCCTCTCGTCCCTCGAAAAACAGCATGCAGAGTTGCGTGATCGCATGGTCTCTCTCCATCCAACTTTGCCTGTTTGTCGTCCACTTCTTGACGATGAACATGGCGGATCGGTTCACCGATGATCAGATCTCCGAGTTCCGGGGGGCTTTCGGCCTCTTGGACAAGGACGGCGATGGTCTCTCCCAGTACTGAGAAATTTCTTATTTTTAGCTGCACAGTGATGGTGGCCACCAATCAATGAACGTTCGTAATCTCGACCCGTTTTTACAGGTTACGTCACTGCCAAGGACGTCGGGACTGTGATGAGGGCGTTTGGACAGGTCCCAACTGAGGTGGGGCTCCAGGGCATGTTCGACAATGTCGACGCCGATCGCGATGGCGCCATCGATTTCCAGGACTTCATCGAGTTCATGGCCGGAAGGATGGAGGAGCTCAAGGAAGCTTTCCGGTGCCTTGACCTGAACCGGGATGGCTTCGTGTCAGTGGATGAGCTCCGCCGGGTCCTGACAACTCTTTGGGGCCAGCTGACGGACGAGGAAGCCGACGAATTAATCCGCGCGACTGATGTGGACAGTGACGGCAAGATCAACTACCACGAATTCTTCAGGTTCATGACGACCGACTGGCCGAGCGCCAGCGGCGATGGCCCGTCAGCAGTCCTCACCTCATGAACCGGTCTCTCTCTCTCTCTCTCTCTCTCTTCCGTTTGGGCGAGTTCTGCTGCTTGTTTCCAACCCGAAGACGCTATTTTTCCCGTGTATATATCATACATGGTTGCTGGAATGGAGGGCAGTAGAGCCATTATTTCTGCGGTAAGTTGCTGCTCAATTCTGGCCTTCTTGTAAAAAAAAATTTTTTAATTTTTTTTTATAATTTACTGTTACATGTGGGAGTGGTAAAATTACTATACCGCCGATAAATTATGAACTACTTGTCAAACCCACTTATAAGATTTCATAGCATTCTTAAATCGCAGTGTTAAATTATTATTCCATTAATTATCCTAAGTGATAAAATCGATATTTTGATAATATTTTACTAACTGCTTGATGGACATTTGGCAATATGTTGCGAAGTTCTAAGACCATAACATTGTTATTTTTATTGATATTTTGTTAATAATCGATGTGCTCACCTATAAAATCCAAAACACTTTAGAAATTGACTTATTTGAATACGAGTATGGCAAAGTCATTGTCTTATTGGAAGGGACGGACTCATTTGTTTAGTCTAAAAAAACTATAGTATTCTACTATGAAATACTAAATTTGAGAATGGTAAGAACACTCCTCCGACGGTGAATTGCAGACAGTGCATTGGACCGAAAAAAAGTTAACAGTCAATTTTTGCTTACCATCGATGTTGGAGATTCACTAGAGGTTCGTTTTCGAATTAATCGTCATCGAACGCTGTCCAATTTCAGGTTCACGAGACATTATGCTTGTCCGATCCACAGTATACAGCATCTTCAGAGTAAGGTCGCGTGACGTGGCTTTTCCTGTCGGACGGAGAGAGAATTCCATGTTCAAGCTCGTTGGTCATATCGACGGCATCTATTACCTGTAACGGCCGTGGAGGGCGACTCGGATGTTGGCGCCATTCTGTTAAACGGCATGTCGTTTTGTGGATTTTGGGCATCGGGCCTTTGCAGGCAGGTCGGGTTTGGCCCTTTCGAGAGGGGCAGAAATTTCTTCTTCTTCTTCTTCTTCTGTTTTCTTTATTATTTTATTCTGAGATTTTCTTCGGGTGGCGTGTTGGGGAGGTATCACACGAAGAAATACCGTGGAATCGACAGCTTCGGGCTTTCGAATTATTTTAATATCTTTCCTCTTTTTATTGTCGCAAGTAAAAAGATACGTGTCGTCGTGTCCAAGGAGGGAAAGAATAGGGGATAAAATGGGGATTGCGAAAGCATCTTAGGGCGAGGGGGAAAGAGAGAGGTTGATAAAAAGATCGAATCACCGAAAGAAATTATTTATTTAATCTCTACATTGAGAAAGTGAGAATCTTTGTTTGGGTATTAATTTCCGCCCAAATTCAAAACCTTGTGAAAATTAAGAAAAAAATATATGTTGATCTGGGATATCGATTATTTTTATAAATAGTGATGTTCGATTTGATTTTGAATCTATGCTTTTAATTTGCTATTTGTATCTCTCTGGAGCGATGATGATAAAGATTAGTGACTCCTGCGAAGATGGAATTGTCTTGATACAAAGAATTGTGATAAGCCGTTGACAATCATAGTAGAAAATGGAGATAAAATTTTGTAAATGAGCCATCAGAGCGGCTTTCTCACTCGTAAAATATTTCCTTGTAGATGCAAACGGACAAGTAGTCAAGCGTTGGGAAGATTTTCTTCCACGAGGCACAATCGCATGTGCACTCTTTCTTCTAAAATCTGATTTAGTTGATTACAGCATAATGTAGGTCCCACGTGTGAGGTGTGGGTGAAATGACCGATCTCCACGAAAGATATTTGAAGCTTAAAGAAGAAGAAGAAGAAGAAGAAATTGACATGCATGTTTGGATTCGATTGAATACGACCACGAATTCAAGGTTGGGTCTTTGTTTATATTCTCGCAGCTCTTGATGTATGTTCGGACACACGATTGGCGATGGACACGATATTTCAACAAGAAATCTTATAGATCATCATGATAATTTAGGAGATTTGTCGTCATTACGATTCGATTCACAATGTGCCTTGAAGTGTCATTGGAGGTACAGCACTTGAGATATTTGGTGATACAGTCTTTACCTTTTGGAGGAATGAAGAGATGGCTTTATCCATGCCAAAGCTCACAAGCGCAAGATGGGGCTTTTTTCAAGAACCATTCAATGTGCGAACATAACAAAAAATGCTAATTCCATATGCACACGGAGCTAACAGGAACAATTGATAAATCCAATTAATTCACGACTTAATGAGTTTGAGTAAATTTCAATTCAATTAAAGGGTTTCCTAAGCTAGATTCTTGTGTTCCCTGCTCATAAATTCGATTCGCATTTTTCTCAACAGTAAATATTTTGATATTTTTATTATCGATGAAGCAACGAGAAACATGAGGATTCTTTTTCCTATTTTAATTTTCGATTTTTAGGGGGTGAAAAAGGGAAAGGAATAAATAGATAAAAAAAGGAGAGGAGGGCAAAAGTAAGGAAACCGCGCCAACCTGGCACGCAAAAAAAAAAAAAAAAAAAAAAAAAGAAGAAAGGAAAATTACAGGAAACGAGAAAAAGATTTCGTGAGACAGATTGAGATAGAGAGAGAGAGAGAGAGAGAGAGAGATGCCTTTCCTCGTAGAGTAGAAAGTTGCCTCGGAGAGGCGGCCGAACTTTTTCCCTTTTTCCCTCATTTTTTCGTGCCTTATTTCTTTTTTCATTTGATTATACTTTTTCCTTATTATTTTTATTATCATTAAAATTAGAAATCACACACACTGCTGGGCGACTAGTATTAATTCAACTCCTCCGTCGTCCAAGTCCTCTCAGACGAACCGGACGCGGACGCGAGCACGACTCTCTCTCCCTCTCGTCTTCGCCTTCGCCTTCGCCGCACTTTCGAACTCCTTCCCCCATTTCCAGCACCAGCAGCAGGCGGCGCCGCCGCGTCGGAGGGGGGGAGAAAGAATCTCAGAGGAGCATGGCGGATCAGCTCACCGACGATCAGATCGACGAGTTCAAGGAGGCCTTCAGCCTCTTCGACAAGGACGGCGACGGTCTCTCTCTCTCTCTCTCTCTACGCGTTAGATTTTCGCGACGTTTCTTCGCTTCCGGCTCGCGCGTTCGGATTTCCGGCTTCCGGTTCGATTTTCGTCGTTGTTTCGCGACGTTTCTTCGCTCTCGACTGTTTTGATTCGGTTCTCGGAGCTGTTCGGGCGGCCGATGGATCCTTTTTTCGGTGTGGCTTCTGGTTTCACGGGGTCCGTCGCGGCTGGTCAGCCGTGCCGTGCGGGCGGTGGCCTCTGATTTTTTTTTTTTTTTTTTTTTTTGGGGCCATCGTTTGTTCTTAGTTGGACTTTTTTTCGGCGTTTGAGCTCGTTTGATGTCGTTTTCGAGGAGGGGATGGCAGGTCCGGCTCCGGTTGACGTGTTAGGGCTTATACGATCTCTGGTGATTCAAGGTGAATTCGGGAGGTTGTTCGTGTTGCGTACATATTGTTCGGTCGATACGTAATCGGATTTGCCTCCTGTTAGATTTTTTCTGTGGAGTTTGACTTTTCTTTCCACAATCTGTATGGAGTAAAATTTCCATGGCCTTGAACTCGGTGTCATCAATTATTGGCAGAAACGTGAGCTGGAAGATTAGGTGCTCCATTACGTGCGTAGATGGACTTTTCGTGTGCGTGAGTTTGTCGAAGATCTTCTCCAGCAGGAAGCATTTTTTGTTCTTTATGGCGAGGTGTCGAGATCACTTTGTACCATTTAAGAGAAACGTGTTTATCTACTCTAAATTGACAATAGTAGTTCCTCGTGCTTTGACTAGGAATCGATGAAATAACGTAGTAGGATGTAGGATCTTAAAACTGTTTAGCGATGATTAGCAGTAAGATTAATTTGTTTGAAGGTCGCTTTTGTAGGTTTGGTGCCCGTCATACTTGAGTTCAGTATCTTCTCTGACAATCAGCCTCTGTCATGTTCTGGGATTTTTTTTTTTTTTTTTTTTGGCAGACGTGTTCTAGGCTCTTGATGCTAAAAAGTGAAGCTGGGTGCTTGATCATGTTGTTCATCACTCCTATGTACTTTAGTACTTGCTGTTACAAACCTGGTTGATTAGGAGGGGAACTTTTGTTTCATTCTTGTCATTCAATGACATTTCTTTGTCAGAATGTCGGTAGTCTGGAATGTCCGGAGCTGGATGTAAGTTAACGCATGGGAAGATTACGGGAGCAACAATAGGAAATAGTTCTAGTGATGATTAATGTCACCTTTGTTACATGTCAAACCTTCCACCGATGTCCTGGCTGATGTTCAGCTTCATTACAGGTTGCATAACCACCAAGGAGCTTGGGACTGTCATGAGGTCACTTGGACAGAACCCAACTGAGGTAGAGCTCCAGGATATGATTAATGAGGTTGATGCTGATGGCAATGGGACAATTGATTTTCCAGAGTTCCTCAACTTGATGGCGCGGAAGATGAAGGATACCGACTCCGAAGAGGAGCTTAAGGAAGCCTTCCGAGTTTTTGACAAGGACCAGAATGGCTTCATCTCGGCAGCTGAGCTCCGCCATGTCATGACAAATCTCGGTGAGAAGCTGACGGATGACGAAGTTGATGAAATGATCCAGGAGGCTGACGTGGATGGTGATGGCCAAATCAATTATGAGGAGTTTGTCAGAGTCATGATGTCCAAGTGAGAACACACCTAAACCAGTCTTCTAATTGCGTACGATTGAATGCAAAGGGAACAGGACAGATAAGTTGATGACGTTTTATTTCGTAGGTTCTAATGAATTGTGTCAGTAGCTTTTGTTTGGATGGTTGTTTCTTCCTTAATATGCATCCTCGAGTGGCACTCTTTTGTCTGTATCTTTACTCGTTTGGTCTGCTTTCTATGTTAGTTTAGTCGGACCTTTAGTTTTCTTCTACTTTTCTTATATGCCACTTAGTTTGGTACATGAATCTAGAACAATTGGAGAACAGCATGTTTTCCCCCTTGTTTATAGCAATTCTGGTTGCTAGTTTAGATCTCTGCAGTTTTTGCGTGAATACTTTCTGTCTTATAGGGAATTGCAGTTTCATAGTCTCCATCAGTGGCTTGAACTTTGTGCTTGCATATCGACAGTGATAGTGTGGTATCTAATAAATTTCACAGTTGAGCACTTGTTGGTCGATTTCCTATGGAAATGTGCCGTACAATAGCAGGTTTCGGATAAAGGTAATCCAGAAAGCTTGATTTGATTCCTTTCTATTTAATGGCCTATCGCCTTTGGGTGATAACTGATATCATTTGGTGCACGTATTCTTTGTGCGATTGATGTGATTGAAAGGTTGCTATCTTTTGCCTCTTCATGTCTCGCCACTTTCTTTGACATGACAATGGAGAATTGATTCCATTCGCTATTCTCCCATATCTTGCTCGCGCACATTATTTGCTAAAAGGAAATTTATTTCCGTTTCAAGATCCTCTGAACCTTTATAGAGGCCTGGAGAGATGGTAAAATCATCTTCCTACTTGTCCTATACCGTAACCAAAATATCGATTTCTTTATCCAAGAACTGTCATGAGTTTTGTTGACTAGATACCGGCTTAATTGGTCTATGGAGTAACGGAGGTGCATGTGGGTTTTGTTCGGGCTGAGTAGGGACTTTTAATGTTTGATGGGTTGTGATGGTTGAATATGTTTGTGAGGCGGAATTCGTCTCCTTAAAGTAATCCACATAAAGGTGAAAATGAAAACCAAGGTGGGATACTAATCTGAGAGCAGGAGGTGGATATTATTATGCTCCAAGTAGTTCCGATGAGATAAAGCATTGGTCCGGTTAATTGCATAAATCGGCCGCTTGGATGGCATTATCTTTCTCGTAAGGTAAAAAGGCAAGACAAAGGAGGCAGCCATTCGCAGGAAATTTGGGTACTCGAGTAGTTGCAATTCCGATGAACTTGTGCGCACTTCAGTATGCTGGCATTCGGTAAGTTTTTGGTCTTCCTGCTCATTAAGGTGTGAACGGAGAGCATAGTTATCTGCGCATCATTATTGGTTCGTCATGCGACACCGGCTCGTCCTATTCCAATCTTTCTAGAGATTTCTACATTTTTCGAGATGATTCATTGCATTGTTTACCCTGGTCTTAAATCTTCATTCCCCAGCTTTTGAACATATACTTTGGTGGCGTGAACTTTGTTCGCGGCCAAGTTAGGTGGGGTCCCAATAAATGCCGTTGGGGGAGTATGTTCGTAACCCTTTCTTGTGTTCGGAGATCAGTGAATTTTGCCAACCCTTGAAATTCCAATTCCCTTGTTTTTTTTTTTTTTTAGGACAGTTTTAATTTTGCATATGCTATTGCAATGACCGCACGACAGAAAAGTCGGTAAAACAAATGAAAATGCAATTTGTCCGATCTAAGAGGTGAAAGTGAGGATAGAGGATCTCGTGATAGCCTTTGCTCCCTTTGGACGCATGGTGCGATTTTTCCATGGAAATCCATGGCGAGGGATCGATGAAGTGTTTCGCCTTCCTCGAAATTTATGAGCTTTTCTTCCAATTTCTAATGTCACGTGGATACATCTATAGGCTTGTGTTGCGGGTCTTCGTGAGTCGTGTAAGGCTTCTCTATGGATTTAGTGGGATGATACTGACGTCATTTGTTCGGTTTAGATGATAAGTTTGTGATATGCAAACTGGGAGAATTCGGCGTCGTCAATAAGAAGGGGTCCCATGGGCTAGAAAATCAACGCATCTTTATCTGGATGGGCCTACGGTTGCCAGAAGCTTGATTGGCCTAGTTGAGGACGCACTTCAAAAGAAAAACTTTGAAAGTGGAAAATTTAGAAAAACCTATAAATGTTTTGGGATTTCTGTTATGTCCTACACTAGTGTTAGTCAAATCTCGCCGTGTCATTCGTCCAGAGTTTTTTGTTTTTTTTCCTGATGATTTTTGCAGAAAGGCTAAAAATACTTTTCTAAGTAAACCCTTGATTTAGATTTCTAAGAATCTAAGAATATGACCATCTGATCACTTAAGCGTGAGATACTGATGCAAATTATCATGACAAAAGCCTCCATGAGTAGCATTTTATTTGAATATAATATCTAATATCTCTTCTTATTTTTAGATTGAATATCTCACCTCTCTTTCCTTTGATATGATCACATGTTTTTAATTTCAAACTTGATATGAATTTACTCCTCAATTTAAAAAGGGGCATGTGAAGCCATTGTACGATATGCCAATCTCAACGAATACCATAGTTCCCGTGCTAGAGAACATTTTCCCTTGCCTCCCCACTTGCCATGTGGACCTCCACATTAGGAGATTCGCTGGACGAAACACGGAGAATTTCACACGAAGGAGAGACTACAAAAGATAATTTTACTCGGATAGCTAAGTCCGCGTCCGAATAGAATTTTTCTAAGGGGAGCCTTATCCTTTGCAATCACCTTTTACGCTCTTCTTATTCTTCCATTGTTATGGTTTGCGGATTGATACTTGAAGCTACTTGACGCATCGTTTCCCATGTGTCATCTCTTTTTTCTTGCTGTTCGTCATAATGCCTCATGCAATGTAACAATGACAGAAAAAATGAATCAAGACAATCTTCGTCTTCGATGCAGAAACAGTAGAAAATAAAGAGAGCAGGAAAAGAGATGGCCTTCCGATTTTGTTCTTTCTCTGTCACCTTAACGATCTCTATACCTTTTAATTGCAGGAGAAGGCAAAGGAGGGTACAGAACAAAGCGGCCGGCGCAAGCAATTGGAATGGCAAGCCTGGCAAGGCCTTGAAGAAAGGCCGTCGCAAGAAGAAGCCCATTTCTGATTGCTTCTTCCTCTAAAAGCCGAAACGTCTGCTGCCTTATTCACACCGTTTCAATCTCGGCTTTCTATCTCCAACCCTTCAAATGTAAGGCAGTTTTAACAAATGCCCCAAAGTCTTATTTCTTCAATAAGCGTAATGATGTGCACCAAATGGACGAGCAGACATGTCCAGTATGATGAATACATTTGCGTAAGCGTAAATCTTATTTATCTAGATATTTCCCAGTGCTTCACACGATGGGGATCTTGTATGCTATGCTATGCTACACCTGCACGTATATAACACCCACTGCTAGACTAAAGTCAAAGGTATAGAAGAGTAGGCTTGTGCACATATACATGAACCTCCTGTCGCTTTAAGCAATGGAAGCTGCTCTTCGCTCATGTGGTTGGGCCAAGAAAGGCTTGAAGGTGAGTATCAACGCTATCATCTGAAGCAAGTTCAATACGAAGAAGACAATTTGATCACCTGCATTCCAGAGAAATATGAGGCGTAGGCTGCAAAAAGCAATTTGATCCTATGGAATGCAGAAGCGCATGGAAGAGATGCGGATATAACTTGTGGTATAGTCACGACCATCTTAAAGCTCAGAGAGCTGATTGGTAACGTTACATCAGCATGCGCCACCATTTGCATCATGTCGTAGCAATATAATAAATATTTAAATTAGCAAGGTTGATACTGGTAGCATGGAAATGAGACGGAACAAATAGGATTATACTGCAATTTTTAACAGGTTAATCTGAAATGAGAAGCAGCACATGTTCTGGCATTTTGCTCAATCAAATTCAGTGCAGGAAACCAGATGAGAGATCCTCTAAATCATGCAAAATCTTATAACATACGAAGAAAGTTAAATAATTACAATGATGAGCTTTTGGTGAGATCGAAATTACAAAAGGCAATAGCATCCACAAACCTAGAATTTAAATCTACATTTACATAATCCAAAATTTCAAAATATATTAATCATCAGATTAATAACATGCAAAGTAATCTCTGGATTATTAATAATCCTAAGTTCATATGAAAACTGACCTCATACATTCTAAAGGATACACAGAATTGAGATTTTTAATTGCCACCCTGTATGATCCTAGCAGCTTGAGATCCTAGCTAAGATAGATACTTTCTTATGCTCTACCTCTTGGGATAGTGACATCCTCCGATGCAAACGGATTTTACTTACTGTAAAATGTCATGCACGGCCAGCTAACTTAAAGAAACAATTGTTTTCTCATCTCTGTCTGTAAGCAGGAGTCAAGAACTAGTTAAAATTGCTATAGTGCTAGGTAAAGTGGTGCGACTAGATAATTTTCAAATATGGGGATCCATCAATAGTAAAGGTGCATACTGAGTTTACACCGAGCCCTCACACTCAAACATGTGCTGGAAGAACTTGGTTTTAAACAGACCATAGACAATGTGAACATAAGTGTTTACCAGGCAGGAAGGTCGCTACTTGCCGCTTCTGGGCCCAAGAAAACCTGCAGAATACAGAAGAGATTAAAAAAAAAAAGTTACTGGAGCAGTGACATTCACATACCGCCAGATATACTGCCTTAATATCCATGAATTTTTAGCATTGACCAAGTAAACTTACAGTACAAGCACTTATGTGCAACTCTAACTAGACAAGCTGGTTCATTCAGATGAGATGATATGTAATCAAAGGAAAGCAAGCTTAAGAAAGGCTAAATGAGATTAGGAATTATCCTAAATTCACCACAAATCTAATTATCATAACATGAATGAGATTGATGGAACCTCCTTATAACGAGAGCACGGCGGAACTAGTACACTTGTACCAGAAAAGGAAAGCTATCCCAGTCTCAGATACACAGTGGCCTTTTTCTGGCTAGACTCTAAGAGTAGAGACAATGCAAGAATTATAAACGCTCGATGCTGGATCCCAGACCAATTGTGACTCAGTTGTCCATGTTCAGACGCTACCACATGCAACTCTTTATCCAGAATCATTGAGCACTGCCCATTGCTTTGAATACTACAGCATTAATCTTACATTTGCAGGACTCCTAATCAGATATCTCCAAATATTTCTATTAATTAACTGAACAGAGTGCCACATTTAGATTTATTCTATGTTAGCAAAATAAGGTACATTAATGCCACTTTTAAAGGGGTGTCTTAGTTTTGACAGGGCAATTTTCAATAGCTTTCTTATTGCCGCCTCTGATGATCAATTTTGCTGGGACAGAGACATACCAAAACCAATTGACAAGCCTGAAGGAGAAGTCAGATGCCCATGTTTAAGAAGATCTAAGAAGAAAAAATGTGGCTGTCCAAATCTGTCCCTGCTACTCACCCCTCTGCAGAAGTCATCTTCGCAGAGTACTCTACGTGAGGACATGCACAAATTTCTGAGGACTAAACATTTACAGCCAATACCTAATTACTGAAGTAATGGAGATCGACCAGGAAAAAAAAAAAGAGTAAGGGAGACAAGGAATACAGAAGCACTGCAAGAGAAGGAATACAGAGAAAATGATTCTTTGACCTCCCTGGCAACTTTTTGGCTGATACGGAGGGAAAACACCAAGAATTTTGACACTCCGAGAGCTGAATTGTGGAATTTAGAGTCACTTAGCTTTGTACTTCAATTTTTGGTATCAAATAGCATGACTTATGTAAATGCTATCCTGGACCTCATGGACTCAATATTGTCGGAATGATTTTGTAAATGGGTAGGTGTCCCCTTGGTGCACTTCAATAATCTGATAAAAACACAGGAGGCAGACTGCTGCTTAGCACTACTCCCTCCTTCAGTGAGTTGGCTGCTGCCTCTACTGCAAGCTCCATTCAAACTTTTTACAACGAGCAGATATCAACTGGATCTGAGTTACATTAACTTGACTTACAGGGCACCTCCACATGCAGGGCCAAATGCCTTTGATATAGACATTGCAGTCATGGTAATACCATTTGCAGCTCCTCTTTGGTGCTGGGGCTGCAAAGCAGTAGGTGAAAAGATTATGTCCTAAACACAACAATCGTGCTAAGCTAGGTAGTTCTCTCACTAAAAAACAAATGAAACAGAATGCCTATTCAAATTATATATAAACGTGGACAGCAAACTTACCACAGCATTGTTGAGCAATATGAACATTCCCGTGACAACAGATACCTGCATAGGTCTGATAACATTCATATCGCTTGATATACAATGGAAAGGTTTCCACTCAAGAAAAACTCATTCAATTACAATGACGACATGAGCAATAGTATGAGAGAACATGCCATTGCAAGAAATTTCTCAAAGGAGGCCTTATCAGTATCAAATCATTTCTAGTCTGCAACTGCTAGCAAAATACCCTCTGGATTCAGTCTAAGCTAAGGACACTGACAGGCTGATAGAACAATTAAAATGAAGTGGATATGTAATTGTGAAAATGTAAGTGCTATTCCAATCCATCTTCGTCATGATGGCTCAAATTATCAACAGATATAGGAATAATACATATATGGACATCTTTTGATTAAGTAAACGTTCTGTGATTTCCCTGGAAAAAAATCACCTTGACATTGAGTTAAGTTCAAAAATATTGTTATGTAACCAGATAATACATGAATTGTGATTACATAACTTGACAACAAAGGCTAACTAGAAAATGACAAAAAGAGACGAGACTTGAGGCAGAAATGATTATCCCCTATACTTGAAAGAGTGGCAAATACTCACAGAAAGAGCATTTTTTAATATGGATGCAAAATTTATTGCTATGTGAAGTGCCGATCCAGAAAGCATGGCTATATAAGGGTAACTTGACAGCAATGGGATAGATATGCCCTGGAAACAAGTAACCAAAAAACGTTAAATTTCAACTCTATCACAAAAACTACATTGAAAAAAAAAAATGAAGTGAAGAATCTAGGTGAGAGATCAAAATTTACAGCTGATAGTCGAGTGATCATTATTGGCCCAAGAATTTTCTCGACCCGCGGATATAGAAGAAGTTGAAACAGTAAAAGACCAAACCCTGATGACATTGCCATTCCCAATGGTTAGTTAAACTGTCGAACCATATAATCTGATGATGCAAATGCAAGTCAACCTAAGCTTACAGTATTGAGTACTGAACTTGATGATACATTAGAATCCACACTTAAAGAATAAACTTTTTAATGATAGTACAGTTGCTGCCTCTTTCTTCAACATCCCGTCCACCCACCCCCCCCCCCCCAAAAAAAAAAAAAAAAAGAAACAAAAAACACATGCACCATCCTCTTTCACTCTTGCTACCCAATAGTAATTTGCCTTCTTTTCAGGCCCAGTTGTTCCCACTTCTGCAACAATTTGAAGAAAAATTAAAATGACACAGATGACAAAGCAACCCAGTTACTCAAGAATAAGAAGCTTTTCTTCGTCATTGCATAAGGACCTTTTCCTGATATTCCAAGTTGGCAAGCACATGTTGCAAATAGACTGAACACGTAGTTATACTGGTAAAGCAGTTTTCTATAACATGATCCTGGTGGGAAATTCAGATTTGCGCAGATCTACAAATATATGTACCTGAAATAGCTAGAACTTCACCAACATCTTGAGATGAAAAGTTCAGCCCTCCAAACTTTCTTTCACTGACAGCCCACAGGGAGAATATCTGAATGAATGAAAGGGCAGTTGATTTTACAGCATGTCATTTTTTCTCGAGACTGAGAACTCGAAAAAAGCAACCGATCCCAGTGTCATGGACCACAAGAATGAAATATGATGAGAGAATTCTTGAGACTGAAAATGCACAAAATGTTTGAAGTTCAAACAATGATTCACCATCGAACAAAATACACCAACTTAAGGCAATAAAGACACCTACGGAACAACTGCACAAGCAGAAAGCAGATGCCCTAAACACGAGTTAGACCCTGAATCAGGAACTTATAGTGGATCTTATATAAGCTAAGGCAGATAAAAGGATCAGCCTCAGATACCTTTGATGTCAATCCGAGTTGTAGATCATTGACCTCGTAATTCATACAATTGAGTAGATTCTATCACTTAAGAGGATCAATATAGTATTACGCACCATGTCTATGAGCACTATCAGAGAGATATAATGGATAAGAATAGAATTCACCTCTGAGTAAGCAATTTCTTGAAGCGAAAAAACACAATAAACAATGATTGTGGACAGCAAAGGCCAATTCTTGAGGAGATTTTCTTCGTAAGTTTTCTGTTCCTCAACTTTGGTGTCATGTTTTGTAGCATCAGATGAATCACAGGAAACTTCCACCTCATCACACGAGCTCCTACCATCTGTTCTTTCATGCATGTGTAGTGTTTCCTGCATTTTCATGTATATTTTATGACAACTTTGCATAAGCAATTACCTCTAAGTTATAACCAAGACATATTTACAAGTGGAATGGTAATTCTGGCAAAACAACAAAGTTCAGTACTATCGTGAAGAATAATGGCCATTTTAAACAAGTATAGTTATTATCAGCTTCATTTCCCCTACTTAAAACTTTTCTCACAAATGAAGTTATTGATGACTCTACATCAACAGATGGGCTGGTCCAGACTCCCAATGATTCAATAAAAGAATAATCATGTCCTTGAGTTGCAAAAGGAATTATTCTATGAACTTGGGCAAAGGTAACAGTGCACATAGAGCATATGCATATGTGCAACAGTTACATTTTTACTCCAGTCTATGAACCTCTTGGTTTCATATCAGATAAAATCTTATATGCTGCTTGTTATCTCTCAAATTTCATAGGGACAAAAACATGCTGGACTTTTGAAATATGACATCGAACCGATAAATTCAGATTTACAAGCCGAAAACTGCCATTTCCTGATTGAATGAGATTACTAGAATGTCATTTGAAACTTACAGGTAGCCACCAGCAAGAAATAAATACTCCTGCCGCGTAAATCGATATTAGGAGGCACGGCAAGAAGTAGGGATATCTGCAAAGATGCATATATGCTTGAGAGGTAATATTACCAGCATGTAAAGATGGATAGAAAGGTTATCTATGGAATCCTAATCAAGATGATAGTTATATACCTTCCAAAGATAGAGCTTTGAGAGAAAAAACCCGGATATTTTTCTGCAGGCTGATGCACCCAAAGATAAACTGTAAGGAATAAGTCCAAAAAGATTTCCAGACAGCTAAAGGGATAAGAATGAGATTAAGAAAATTCACAAATGCCTTCCATAAAATTGAAGCTTAAGCCCTGGCACAATTAAAGGACACTGATTCATCAATCTCAGTTTGTTGAATAATAATCCTTTTTATAATTACTTCTATGAAAAGAAACCACGTGAGGATGAAAATTTTACCATGCAAGCCAATGGAAAAAGGAGATTGACAGAAAATCATATGTGCATGTGAAGTTAGCAATAGGGAAAAAGTACAGGTCACCAACTTCCACCTTCCCAGCTCTATCTTACTGGTAAAGTATTCCTTGAACATCGCATTCAGAAATATTGAGTCGGTAGATTGAGAATTATCCGACAAAGTGTTTTTCCCAAAACACGTTAAAGGTAATTCGATCTCACAACAGTGTTTACTCATGATTTCAAGAATATCAGGTAAAAAGTATAGGGCTTGTAAACCCATCATGCATGATGACAAGGGAAATTGAGCAGCAGCAAAGCCCACACCTGTGCAAAGAAACCTCCAATAGCAGGGCCTATGATGAGCCCTATGCCTCTTGATGTACTGGCCTGAAAAGAAAGGCAATTGCGTAAATTACTAATGCATCAGATGCTGTTTTTGGGTCATGATCACCTGGAGAACAGATGCGAAACTTCTTACAACTGATAGAGTGAGAGCACGGTGTTCTTCTCTACAAATCTCTACTGCATAAGCCTAAATCAGAACAAACCAAAGGACCAGCTGCAAATTAGCATTTGCGGAAAAGGAACCATATAACTCTGCACTATGGTGTTTATAATGCAAATAAAAGCTAAGCATACAGAAAGAAACCATACCCTTATAGTACCGAGTACACTGTTGAAGCATCCCTGAAGAAATCGTGTACAAAGGGCCATCCAGAAGCCGGTGCTTAGGCCAAAGAGAGCATTGAGGACAACCCTGATGGCAAATGAATGTTAACAGGCTTTTGAACGAGCTAGTTTCATTGATATTGCAGTTGCCAGAGGAAAAAGGCTAACACTGAGAATGTGCCGATCAGAATAACTGGTTTTCGACCATATCTATCTGCTACTACTCCCCAGAAAACAGAGGTCAGAGCTCTTCCCACCATGAATGAAGACCCTAGAAGAAGATCCTCATCAATATGTAATTAAAGATTCATTGCACACTGGGAACAAGGTAGGTTATGTGACCTATCTTTTTTTCTGGAAACAAGATCCCTTAAAATGAAAAAAAAAAAAAAAAAAAAAAAGGGAATTAATTTCTCAGCATTACCTACAAATCCTGCATAGAAACCAATGTCTTCCTCTCTCTTTGCGATATGGAAGTCTCTGATCTGACAGTAGAAGTCATGATTAACTGTCCTGGGAAGATATAGAATGGGAAGTCCAAGGGCAGAATTTAAGAAATTTATGCTCCTGAGGAGCTTTGAGGTCTAGCTTGAAATGGCAAGAGGCAGATCACTCTCGACAGGTAACTCATTCGACATGTTATAGTTACTATCACAGTGACCATATGGGCTTAAATTGAAGCTTCCAGAGACATGATTAATCTACCTTGGTCAAAATTCGAATTAAAGTGAGAGACAACCCTAACCAAGGTCCTCCGACAAAGCATTTGGTACCAACAGAATGACAAATGCGGGATCGAGAATAATGTGCAGAAAAATTCAAGGTAGGAATTGTAACAAAGTCCTAAAATGAAGATAGTGCCTGACTGGGACAACGACTTAATCTATCTTTTTGTGCATGCATACAAATTAAGAAACCAGCAGGAGGAAAGGATTCACACTTCATCGCACAATGACTAAAGTGAGTTCTTATTAAAAATGGAGATGCGTACCATGAAGTACAGAAATGGAAAAAGTGACGTCATCGGGAGAGCTGGAAAAAAAAGCAGCAAGATGAATTATCAGAGCGCAATTATATCATTTAATACTACGGAAGAAAGTATGATCCCCCCCACAATCTATTCATAAAGTTATACATAATAAATTCTAAATTAAATAAAAATAGGTGCTTTTACATAAATTTGGGAAAAAAGAATCGAACGTGACAGCATTGGAACCAACAAGTTGAAGGTCTAAAACAAAATAGTACTCAAACACTGGTCAAACAATAAAGTGCCTCGTCAAAACTTCTTATATCGTTCATCGTTTAACATGAACACTCGCTCCAGTTTGAATCGACCCCAAATCCATCGATCGACTACTCATAAACAACAACCTTGTCCACCGTGACAGAGAGGATTAAAGCACGAGGTATAAGAAAATTTAAAACTTAGTTTCGCCGCCGCCGCCGCCGCCTGTTATCCCAGTCATGTTAAGGCTCAAATCCATCAGAGGGCACACATGAAACAGAACAACCGAACGCACTCCATTTCATTGTGCAGTACTCAACCGAAAAAGCATCACGCACCATATCGCAAACTAGCTTAACTCGATAGGTAAATTTGCGTCAAACATCCCCCTAAAGTTACAACCCTTCGACGCAGGATCGAGAGCATACGCAACCGTTTCGCGAGCCACGACAGTTCGTAACAATCAGTTGCCAAACGACAAGTTCCACAAACTCTGCAGAAGCTCGAAAGACGAGGCTCCTGAGCGCGAAGGACAGAGTGAGACGGCCTGACCACTGCATAAAGAGACGATCCAAATGTAAGAGAGGTCCCTGTAAGAGATCCCTCTCCGCTCCCGCTTGAGGCGGTCCACCTTGCAGCCGGGACAGTTGTCGTGATAAGCCTTCTCCAACAGAGGCGCGGCGTCCCTGGACTCGGGCCCCACCGCCATGGCTGATTCGAAAGAGCCCCGATTCGAGAGCCGAGACGCGCTAAAACTCTCTCTCTCCCAAAAACCAAGACGAAGACGAAGACGAGCTCAGCATCAATGCCTGAGAGCGAAGTCAGAGTGACTTCAGGAACGGAGCTTTCCACCGACCGTTCGTCGTCTCGCTGTCTGTTTCGTCAAACTTGGGGATTCGACACTCCCGACTCCTCGGCGATTCGCGGGCGGGCCTTCGTCTTCGTCGCGCGTGCTGATGTTTCCTTCCTTTTGTATTTCGCGTGCTGATTTTTTTCCGCCCGCCATTCGTCAGACATGCAACACAAGACGCGAGATCCAATTTGTCAGTTAGCGAACGCCGCGTCGTTCAGTCACTTATTTAGGCAACGTGTGACGTGATGAATGACGATCGACTCCCAGAAATTTTTTAAACGGTACGGGGCAATTCGGACCGTTCCCTTCTTAGGCGATGTGGATGCATCTGGACTCGATTGGCTTACCATATTCGTTAGATTGCGTGAACCGCGTGCCACGTCAAAAGACATTGGACGATTTTTATACGTGAATGTTATAGCGAAATACCAAACCCAATTTCCAGTGCACCACACGGTTCTTTGTTACCAGTCACTAAAACTGTTTCGAGGTAAGGATTCAATTTGACGCTTCATCGTGGTGAAACTGCTCTGCCAAAGCCGAGAACTCAATCCAGCCAAGCTTTCCAAGGGTTGGAAAAATTGGGGCCCATTGAATTGGGCGCGACATGGCACGGTCGTCCCAACTTGGCAGAGAGGGAGGGAGAGAGAGAGCCCGACGAGAATTAAAAAGAATCAAATAGCATTTCTCACAATGAACAGCTCATCAGTTGGTGATCTACACTGCCAATCCAACAAGTCAAATAAGTGATCCTCAGCACATCGTCACCTCAGACTAGAAACGACATCGTCGAATCAACAATGTACGGAAAGATTTTGTGAACATCTGGAGACGACTAATACTCAGTTGGTTTTTGAGACGGCATTGCAGCTGTGAAGGGTCCATTGACTGATAAAATCCTTTCAACCACTGCAATCACAAAAGCAGAGTCGGTTGAGTTTAAGTGAATCGTGAAAGTATTACCCAAAGGGTTATCAAAAATCCCAAATAAAGCAAGAAAAAGGAGAACCAACTTTGAACAAGCTGCTCACTGGTCGTTTATTATGTGCCTTAGCATCCAGATTCATTTACAACAAACATCACCAAAATGTAATCTAGGGTATTGTCCAAAAGATGCCGGACACCATTCATTCTAACCATTAGAGCTAAAAGAACCTAAATAGCACCTAATGGACTTTCCTGGTTTTTAAGACCTGCAGACTCATAACCACCGCCAAACCATGAAAGAAGTTTCATGTTGTGCAAAACCTAGATTTGTAATCAACAGAAAGGGCATTATAAACACGACTGCTCCCCTGATGCAGAAGGACAATCCCACTTAAATTTCTGATACTGCTTCGAGGATGTTGCTTGCAGCTTTAATGGCTTTACATGAGGACAAAGGTGACAGCCTTATGGTAGCGTCAAGTTCTCCGTAAACTCAATATAACTTTCTACTCTCTAATAACTTCAGCATTTAGGCTTTTATATTATTATTATCAGTACAATTACAGCTCCAAACCAGATATTTGCCAACTGCACAAGGGCCCGGACCTATCATGCTTTAACATTTCTAGCCCTTACACAACTCACAATGCTAAAAGTCTCCAATGCCACATCTCGAACAAAAAAATGGAAATAGAAAAGTGTCTCCGACGCCCCATAGACAGCCATTTGGAAACAGGACAACAGTGTTACTCTAATACTTCCATTAGCATATCTGCCACTTTGAGAATTGGTGACTGATCTCTCTAATGGCAAAGCTTCTTATACAAACAGAAAAAGAAAGACTCAAAATCTACAACCCGCTAATAGTAAAAGCAGTCTTTCTTAAGGAAAGATTTCTTATGGGAATATGACATCCATGGACAACATGATGAATTTTCTCCAATTACTTGATCTCAAACCATCATTCACAATCTCAACCCTCATTTCATGACTAAGCCAAACAGCCAGAAACTCTTATAGAGAATTGTGACATACAGGCTTTTCTCAACAAGGACCGATCAGAGGTTTGAAGTCACATGCTTTGCAATCCTTTGATGATTACTTTGAAAAGGTCACTCTACTTTCAAAATTTTCAACCAGGTTATCCTTACATAACTTGGACTCATGATCCATTAACCACCCATCAAAAATTTGATGGAACACCAGAGTGACATGCTGTGTGATGCATAAAGAATGTGTTACATCAGCTTTTCATTTGTAAGAATAATCACTTGATAGCACATTCTGAAAGGTCTGCGAAATTAGTAGAAGTAGCCACGACATTGCGTGGCTACTTGTGCAATGCTCTCAGACTTCATAATGAATCACGATACACTACTGTTTGCATTCGACCGCCAATTCTAAAATACGAATTGACACTTTAGGTTAGATATGCTTCCCAAGTCAAGTCTAACCGCATTCTAATTTCTTGAACACTCAGCACTGGGTGTCCACAAGGACAAATGGTTGATAAATATCTCAACTTCTCAAGCATACGTGACAAACAAATGACAAATATGCACAGCTTCTACGCATTTTAGGAACAAAGATTACAAAGCAAAGCAAATCACAGGCAAAGAATGCCAATAAAACAACTTCAAAACCAAATTACGAAATTAATAACCTACCTAGCGCCCTAAATTCGGCCCACCAGATCCGGCACCGGGTTGTCCTCTCCCTACTGATGATACCCCTGAAGCTTGGGTCTGACCCAACTGGGAGTTTTGATAAGCACCCAACCCTTGCAAAGCAGCAGCCTGATTATTATAAGCATTGATCATACTCGGGCTTATGCTATTAATATCCTGTTGCACGCCAAAACCAGGATTCAATCCCATTGATGTGCCCGTGTTTCTGCTCAAGGGCGCTGAAATCGCACCGGGGAATGATGGGTTCATGACCATCTGGTTTAAGGAAGCCCCACCAAATCCCAACAAAGGATTCAATAAACCCAAACCGGCATTCTGCCCCAAAAGAACCGCTGCGGGGTGGTAATTCTGACCAACTAATCCCTGATTCAATCCAACCGGAAAATTCTGAAACCCTACATTGTTTGGACCAGCTGAAGCACCCGCACCACCCACTGCACTGCCCCCCGCGGCTACTGCAGCCGGCGCACCCTTCTTGACGGTTTTGGAATTTCGCCCTTCCACGAATAGAGAGCACTCTAATTTCGTGCCTTCAAAATTCTTGACAGGCTCTTGCAACGCCTTATTAATACCTTCTAGGGTCTTGTACAAAATTACGGCAAATCCCCTAAACTTACCCGTCACTCTATCCATACCCGAAGGCCCATCCTCAATCTCCCCGAACTTTGCGAAGAAGGTCCGCAGCTTCTCCGGGCTGACCTGCGGCGCGACGTGAGCAATGTACATCTTCCGCGAGCTCGCGTCCGACGAGACTGGGGCCGCCGACGGGGGACCGGCGGCCGCGAGCTGGCACGAGGCCGTGCGGTTGCCGATCCTCTTCTGCGGCTCCTTGAGTGCCTTTCGCGTCGCGGCGCGTGTCCTGAAGAGGACGAACCCGTACCCCTTGCACCGGCCGGTGGCCTTATCGGTGACGGCCTTGCATTCCTCGATCGGGCCGAACGGCTTGAACGCGGAGGTCAAGGCCTCGTCCGTGGTGTCCCAGCCGAGGCCGTGGACGAAGATTTTGCGGTGGACGGGGTCCGATTCGGTCGATTTGATGAGCTCGGACAGCAGCGAAGGGTCGTTGGCGGAGGCTTCCTTGAGGATGGCGATGAGCTGGTCTTTGGTGAATGGCTCGAGGAGCTGCTTGATCGTCTCGCTCTTCGACGCCTCGTCTTCGTCCTCGGAGGATTCCGATTCCGACTCATCTTCGTCTCCTTGCTCTTCGGAGGACGACTCGCCCTCTTCTCCGTCGTCTTCTTCGACTTCGTCTTCGTCCTCGTCCTCGTCTTCTTCTTCTTCTTCTTCGGATTCCTCCTTCGGAGGAGGCGGCTGGGGCTTCGGTTCTACGGCTTTCCTCTTCTTCGCCATTGAAATTCCACGGACCAGCTCAACGAGTCCTAGGGTTTTGCTTCCGCCGAGGAGACTCCGGAATGAGTTCGCGTGCTTTCCGGACGGCGAGAGCAGAAGCGAACCGTGAGCAGCGAGGGAAGACGAAGCCGAGCGATGATGCTTGAATCGTGGGCCGAATCCTGCGTCTTTTTGGGCCTGGCATGTGTCATAGTTCTGGGCTTAGCCCAAGGCAACCTGCCATAGTAGGTTCATCGTACTTTCCTTCTCTTTGCTTTGAATATTTTTATAACTTCCATTTTCGATAGGGCCCGTTTCTCCCCCATATTGTTGTTACGAGGTACACTCGACGCACAAACTACCTAATCCACAAAATTTGAGATTTTCGGATATTTGAATATCGAATTTACTCCTCCATCTATAGAAGCAATGCCGGAGCGTGGTTAGTTCGACTTCTCATATCAATAACTAGAAACGAGGGAAAAATAATAATGACAAAGAATGGTGCACCCCTTTGTCAAAATATTAAATTTTTCAATCATATTTTCGCATTATTAAGGGGGCAGAAACTCAGAAGCCAATAGAGGGTCCACTCCAGCTCGGTCAAATCCACAAGTGTCTAAAGGCATGTTCGGCAGCCCTGGGCTTTTATTTTGGCCCAATCCGAGGGCGACCCGAGTCCAAGCTTACCCATTGGTCACCTCTACAGGTCTAAAGAGAGAGTATCGCCCACGAGCAAGATCTCAAAATGCAATGAAACTGACAATTTGTCGTGCTAAAAAGACTATGCTCGTGAAATTAAACTAAAAGTTTTCTGACTTCTGAATTCCAAGAGCTAGTGTCGCCCACGACGGATGCTTCCGAGTTATTCCAGGGCAGGCCCACCTCATCCGACAGCACACGTGCATCGGACGCGCATAATACTTTTTCCTACTCCAAAATTGCGTAGTTCTCCGACCAATTTGGGCCCTTGGTCCACTGGGCCCATCTATCAAAGCCCAACCGTCGCTCGTCCTAGGGTTTATGCATCGACCGCTGGCCAATGAAAAGCTCGCATTCCAATTTTCTCAGGAGCACGCCGAGTTTTGGCTACTTCCACTCCGATAAACCCTCTCCAGCCTCCTCATTCCCTCCCAGTCCCCCACGCGCCCCTGCATCTGGAGACAGTGAAAAATGAGCCGCGGCAAGCAAACGCACAAAAACCCCACGAGAGAGAGAGCGAAACTGGTGGCTTGAATCCTCCATTCCCACAGTAGTTTCCACGATCTTGTCCCGTCCGCTGCTGTCGATCTTGTCCCAAAAACCCTCGCACTCTCTCTCTCTACTCTCACCGTCTTCAACCCTAGTCTCCGTCACACGCACGCACTCCTCTCTCTCTCTCTCTCTCTCTCTAGGCTCTCTGTGGCTGCTTCAAGCTGTAAGCCTCGCGCGGCTCGGTCCTCTCATGCGCTAGTGATCATCGGCCGAAGCTGGATATGATCGGCGTCGGAGGAGGATTCGTTTATAGAGACTCGTGAAGGAGGAGCCCTCCCACCGCTTTGCTCGCTCACACGCTAGCTCGCTCGCTGCTGATAGGGTGGCGCTGATCCTTGCATTATCGGTTTTGATTCGGGTGATTTGAAGGGCGCTCGCGAGATCGGGGGCGATGGTGACGGCCGAGAACGAGAGCGTCGACGAGCAGAGGGAGCTCGCCGCGCCGAAGTCGCCGTGGAAGACCCCCGCGGCGGCGGCGGCTGCGGCTGCGGCGGCGGCCGACGGGGGCGCCGCGGACGCTCCGGTGATGGGCGCGGAGTCCTGGCCTGCCCTCGGGGATGCTCCGCCGCCGCGGACGAAGAGCGCGGAGTCCCCGGCAAAGCCTTCGGCTCCGGTTGCTTCCGACAGAGGAGCTCCCCCGCCAGCCGCTCAGGTTTGGCTTCTGTCCGATCGTTATAGATCAAGCTCGCTGGGCTGTACTTGACCGGCGTTTCGGTTTCGAGCTGCGATGATCGGTATTAATAGCGGTGTCATTTTGACGTGGCGTTTTATGAGTTGCTCCCTGCATTTGGAATTTTTATTCTGAGGCATATTCGCTCTTGATTTGCGCACGCGTCTGTAACGTATCTGGCAAGCGAAGCCATTTTAGGAGCAGATTGGCCTTAAAAACGCGAAACCACATTCGAACTTATGTTCTTAACGAGGGATGGCTTGAAAGATGCTCTCAATGATGAATTTGATGGGATGTTCCAGACTTTATCTTTATGTGCTACCTATTTTCGTTCTCATAAAGCCTTCAATTTTCCAAATTAAAAAAAATATATATATATCTTTTTATGGGTTTATCAAGGAAGCTTTACCGGTGGAATGTCCAGTTAGTAAGGGGATTGTAATTTTGATAACCAATACCAGTTTTAGTGCGCTGCTTAGGAGTTAGGACGCAGGAGTGAGTTTGGCAAGGCAGAAGTGTTCGCGACTTCCTATTTTCCTTTTATGCTTGTCCGATTTCTCTTATGTAAATAGACAGGATCAAAATCTGCTGCTTGCAGTTTTGGAGTGCTGTGTGTGTTGGAGAATAGGAGTTTCCGTTTGCCTCCTTTCTTGTGACATGCTGAGGTGCCTAATATAATATCAAGTTGAGATCAAGTATTGCAACTGGGAAGAGTCAAAAGTATTGGAACTGGCGTCTTTATTATTTGGCACGTAACAAAGTGGATATAAGCAAGATTTAGACAAGTGTAAAGTGGTAATGAACAGATAAACTCAGATATACCAGGCCATTCAAATACATGGATCGTACATTGTCTTATTTGGAATAAGTTTGAGAAAATTAACTTGTTTTATGGGTATCATTTTATCAAGATTGCTGAAATGAAACGATCAACAAATAAGGTGTTAATTTATTTCCGTTTGCAGATTGTTGTTAACCCTTGTGATAATTTGCTAGTTCTCTGTGGTTTCAGTAGTATGTACTTCTCTACTTTGAACTATGCATGATCGATGACGTCTTTTTTGACACTTAAAGTAGTGACAGTATGACCTGTTGTTGGTTTTGCATTAAGAATATTTCTTCTGTTGTTTCTCTCCTTTACTGTTTGCACATTTAAATTTGATCTGATGCTAAAATGTGAATGTTTCATCACTAATTTTGTTTGAGAAGTCTAAAGTTTTTGAAACTGATATTTTAAAGAAGTACATGCATCCGGTATATGCAGGAAAACCGGTGGATGCATTAATTTTGATGCTGGAATGTACTTCAAAGAACTTGTGCTTTGTTTTTGTGCGTGATTGCTAAGTGTTGCCTTTTCCTTTGCTTTGGTGGAGCTTCATTTCATAACCTGCTGCATTTTCTGTTCCTTTTACATTCACCATTCATGCAGCTTAAGTCTCAAGGGTCTGGAAACTTTAACTCACAGAAGCATTCATCAACACGTCATCAAAAATCAGGTTCCAAGCGCAACCCAAATGGTGGCCCTCCTTTCCCTGTACAATTACCATATGGTCAATTTCCTCCTCACCCCATGTTTCATGCTTTGATCCCTGCCCCCCAAATGGGCATCCCCGGATATGTTTGCCATCCATGTCCTGGACCTTTTCCAAGCGTTGAGACTCCTTTGGTGAAGTCAGGAGGTGAAACACCTGGACAGCCTTTTATTCCGGGTGCTAGTGGCATTAATCCCAGTAGAAGTCAACCTTTACCACAAGGAGATCCTAATGCCTCTGCTGTGAATTTTGCAAATAGAAGACCTAATATGCAGCAGTCTGGTGGTCCTTCCCAACCATGGAATCATCGAGTATTTGGCCCCGGAGACACCATTCCAATGCAACAGGTTGTTGGACCAAGAACGTATTTTAGGGGTTCATTCTATGGTCCAGCTCCTGGATTCATGGTTGGTTCAGGTATCCCGGGTAATAATACATCCATGGCTTCTCAGCTTTAACTGGTGTGTTTGTTTTTATTCATAGAAATAAAAAGAAGTTGTTTTGTCTTCCTACCAAAATTTATGATATTATTCAAATTGAAAAATGTATGAATAGATTATATCTGAATTTACATGTATAGATTTAAAAGGTATGGAAGTTTCAAGTTCTGGGATTAAATAAAAGGTCAAAGTGTGTAAGCGCGAGATTTGAAAAAAAAAAAAAAAAAAACAAAAAAAAAATGTGAAAAGTAAAAGTCATTCTAGACACTCGCTGTATAGGTTATTTAATCCTTCAGTCCGTCCTCGCGTAAGGCAAAGGATTATCAGATGATCTATTCAGCATTGAGAGAATGAACCCAAAAGGGATATTTGGCCTTTATTCGCTTTTCTGTCTTAATTATTTGTCAAGGTGCATGGTCTATATGCAATGCTCCAGTTATTTCATTGCAAAAGGTATGAATTTGGGCCTGGTTCCTTTTCATGGTGGCAATAGATGTTCTTGAATCTGTTCATATAGTTTATCTTGGACTTTTTGACTGGCCAGTGACCTGGCACCTGGAGCACCTTGTTGTGAGAGGTAATCAGCTGCTGTAGTGATGGAAGAAAAGGAGTTTATGAATGATACATCTAATTGAAATATCGCTAAATTTGAGATAGCATCCAAAGCCATGATTAGAATTTCTTGAGGGGATAAATTGCTGGATCTTTTCTTGTTTCTTTGAGGTGCTTGGAATGGTAAAAACCTTTTAAGACCTGGTTTTTACCCTGTATTTCTGATCTGGATTTTCTTAATGGAGTCATGAAAAATTCAGTGGATATGAATAGGTGCATTATCAAAGTATACAAGATGTATAATCCAGAACCATCTAGAAGAAGAGCGAGCTCCAACCATTATTTTGTTCAAACAAGTGATGTATATTAAGTTTCTTGGAAAGTTGAAACTAACTCTTGCCCTCTTTCTTCTTCTTTTCTTAATGTAAAAGCAAATTCATGTACTTGATCTGTTGCTTTGTTATTATTTTTTAACCTTATATGCCACCAGATTAAAGCACACGTTTCACTTTGATGGTTATGTCACTCGTTATGGAAACATAGGTCATCAGAGACCAAGGGTTGGTTCGCCAGATTCCATCCTTTCCAAATACTAGACATGATTCAAGTATCACCATCCCCTCTCTCACATTATGTGACCGACTTAAAAAGTTCTAAAAATCATGGAAAGAAATATATATATTTACACCAGAAAACCGGTACTTTTCTAGGTGTAGTTTTTTGTTTTATCACCCTTTCTCCCTTATGTAACGGACTTTTAGTTGTCATTAGTTATTTCACCAGAAAAAAGAAAAGCGTGGGTATCATAAAAAAATTCAAAGTGTAATGTGATGTAAATTTTATCCTCTAGGTTCAACATATCTGCATTAGCTTATGGCTGGGTTAGCCAAAATGTCCTCTTCTTCATGCCATTAGCCGAGGCTTCTTCTCTGACAAGGGCTTCTTATCAGTGCAATTGTGCTCATACTTGGTGAGGTCCATAGAAAAGTCAAAATTATCATAAAGATTTATATGTTTGGACTTCTAAATAATGCTGGATGATATTTACTGCAGGATATGAGAGTTGAAGGTAAGAAAAATCCTACTAGGTAATGGGTTGAATTGGTATTAGTATGGATACAGCAAAATAATTCTATTAGATCAAATGTACTTATTAGATCAAATAAGTACCTTGTGTTAGAATTGAGAAATTCTATGGCTAAAAACTTTAGTATTCTCTTGTTTATTGCCTGTGTTTACTATTTAGGTAGAATACTGTCACCCATTGTTACTAAAAAGTTTAAAGAAACCTCAGAAATGGGAGAAGGGGGGAAGCGAGGAATTTCCTTCATAACTTCTTGCTATTTGTTATCTGCCTTAATATTGTTCATTCGGTTCCTTAGATTGCTTGGTCATTTCGATATTATGTTTTTGCCAGGTGTTTTATTACCTCTGAATTAAATTGTTTGTCTCTGTCACAGGTCCTGCATCCATATGCTATGTTCCTTTTGCTCCTCGAGGACCGTATCCTCCACAATTTGTTTCACATCCTGGAAATCCAGGGGCTAGCACCCTACCCCCAGAAACACAGGCATTGAAGTCAAACATTATTAAACAAATTGAGTATTACTTCAGGTATTGCTCCTTTATTACTTTTGCAAGTGAAGCCACTGTCTGTGGACCTTTGGTTTCCTCCTCTAATGAAAAAAAATCTGAGCATTATCCATCCCATTACCATCAGGTGCACAAACATTAACAGTGTGCATGCTGCTGGTAGTACTCTCCAATAAACTAAAATGTTTATCAAATGACAGTATGTGTACGCAGAAATCATTGATGTTTAATCAGCAGCGCATGGAATTTGCTCTCATTTTCTTAATGCTCCTTCGACATTTCTATTTTGTGTGTTTGCCTTAGTAATTTACTTGAGGGTGTGCTCCGTGTGCTGTGCAAGACATGACAGACATGATCCAGAAAATGCTGTTAAAAGTATCTTATGGTCATTGCAGTTGCACGATTGTTTGCTTGCTTGCAGAACATGTTTCTGCTAGTGTAATTGTTGACTTTTTCTTGTCGCAGTGATGAGAATTTGCAGAAGGACAATTATCTAATTGAGTTAATGGATGAACAAGGATGGGTTTCAATATCTGAAATTGCTAACTTCAGAAGGGTATGTGTTGATGCAATATGCTATTTTATTTTGCTTGGAAGGTACATTAATGCTGTATTCGATGCATGTGCAATGTGCATCAGTCAAGTTCATGTTACAAAATAATTCACATTAGTTTTCGCTTAATATTGTTAGATGAAACACCTTTAATAGTCAAAAGGCTATTCTTTGTCTGATGTGTGGTTGCAGGTACAGAAAATGTGCCCCGACAGACTATTCATCCTCTATGCTTTGCAAAGTTCAAGCACTATTGAAGTAAAGGTATGATTTTGGTGTTCAATAGTTGATGAAAAATGTGTGCTGACAGGATTGTGAAATGTTTCTTTTGCTAGATTACTCTTCCTTTGGTTGGACTATGATGAAAAACTTAAAATGCTTACAAAATGGCTTTCCGACAGTTATGCATGATTTGATCATTCTTCTTCAGTTGTTCCGAAAGACATGTCATCCGAGCTTAATGCCCTTTCAATTTTTCAGTGTTTATGGGCCAATTTGCATTTTTGAACATGCAGGGTGACAATATAAGAAAGCGGGACGAGTGGTCAAAGTGGACTCGCAAGAAGAATGAATCTACTTCAAAAGCTGAGACTCCTAAAAGTCAACTTGGTGTTGATTCTTTTGAGGATAGCAAAGCAACTGAAGATAAAGCAGAGAGTCTCCTACAGGGAAGCTGTGCCACACATCCATCATGTGATGCAGAGTGTACTTTGAATGGGAAAACTTCTCAATCAACTGTCAAGTGCGTAAACCATGCTACTGGCACTACTTCTCCTTTTCCTGACGATGTACGAGAGACAGAATCAACAACATTGGGCGATTATAGGAAACAGAGAAACCAAGCGCTATTAGTTACGTCTAGAAACATTAATGTTTCTGACTTGTCTGATGACTTCTCTAGCACATTTATGCTTGATGAAGAGCTGGAGCTAGAGCAAAGTACCGTGAAAAGAGACGATCTTTCTCTAATTAGAAGGTGCCTCATGCTTTATCCTTCTTGCTTCTCTCATACGCAGTTCAAAAATAGTATTTTCCCAAGAAGTGTGTTTTCGGCAGCTGGGATTGTTGGCAGTCTTCTGAATTGTTTTTAGGCATCAGGGATGTCAGCATATAAATTCCGCTTTTGCAAACGTTACTAATGGAACTAAAAAGGATCTCAAGCATTAATATATTATGTGATATGTATCCATGGGAAAGAGCACTGATGCATTAATTATGAGGACACAAATATCTGGGGAGATGTTTATTTTTTCGAAAGATGTGAAAAAGGAACCAATTCTAACTGACATTATTTTTTAGAAAAATTAGGTCAATCTAAGCACTTTTAAAATGGATAATATAAGATGCAGCGCCAAGGGGTGCTGATTATTTCTAGTGATTACATAGTCCAATAACCTTGAGGACTAAAAACAATTTTTCTACAGTCTTATTAAATATGATGATTCTCTTTTGACCTGGGGGAGGACTATGTAATATATCGTCATTGAGTGAGTAAAACATCCATAGTTACAAGTGACAAGGAATTAGAAAGGGAAAGTTGGAACCTTGAAATGTAGCGAGTACCTTTCAATGATGTTTTGCTAGTCAATGATTTTATTTCTCTCCCTCTTATCTTCATGCTCTTAGCTTTCACCTTTTTTTTTTTTTTTTTTTTTTTTTTTGGGGGGGGGGGGGGGGGTGGCTTTAGAAACTTCATTTGGTTTAATAGAAAATGGAGATTGCGAGAATAAGCTTGTTACAGTGTTTTCTTCGGCATTTTTATATGAAATTCTCACTTATGGATCTGCTGCTCAAGAACAGACATAAAGGTTTCTGTTTTTTCTTCTTCCTTTTTTCTAAAATCAATCCTCTAGTAGTTGAGCATGGTTAACTTTCAATGTCTTATCACCATCTAAATATCATAATTTTCAAACTAATTTCTATGCTAAACAAGAAATGACCATGTTGGTTTCAGTACTTGTTAACCATATCATCATAATGTTTCTTTAAATCAGCTGACTACTGATAATTCATCTTTGTTCGATCTTATATTTCTGACTGCAAGACTTTTGTCAGATAAATATGATGTAAGACCTTTTGTTAGGCATTTTTGGACCAGATGTTCAAATGTCACCATGTTTTTGGGTAATGGATTCTCGTTTTAACTCTCTCTCTCTCTCTCTGTGTCTTGTTTGGGCTTATGTTTTGGTAGAGTTGATGATGAAGATGATGACATGGGCTATGATCATGATGTTCAGAGACTAGTGATAGTAACACAGGTATTGCTATTTTTTCAGCAAAAAGAAATGTTTAAGTGAAGAACATGTGCATTGCTGTTCAATCTGTGAGTCGAGGTGTCGTCAGTCACTTCTCTACATTTCTTGTGGTTTTGGACAATTTCGTTATTTTCTGGTAGTACTTAAAACATGCTTTGTCTGGAAATATGGAATTCTAGACTTAAAATGCTCTTAATTGCCTTTGCTATTGATTTTGCATGCTTAAACGTGCTTTAAGTTTACAAACAGATGTCTTCTACTGAACATAATTTTGTCATGCTTGTGCAAGAAGTGCATAATTTTGTAAAGAAACCGTTTTATTGACTTTTAGCATCCCACTCTTTTGTTAGCTTATGGTTGGGAAGCTGCTTTGATCATCTTTCATTTTTTCTTTAAGCACCTGGCTGAGGTCTGATTCAGAAAATTTTGAGAGAGATTAGCTTGTATTTATTTATGGAGTCTCTTTCTGTATCTAAACGACATGTTATTTTTATTTTTGGATAGTAAAAAGTATAGCTGTCGTTTTTATTCCTGGTCCATACGCTCTATCTCTCTTATGGTCTCAGTTGATAACATTGATAATCATTAGACAGTTTGCAGTTTATTAGGAGTTTGAGATTGTGTTTGGTGCTTGAAAGCATCACCCATTTTGTCTGGAGTGTAACTTTTCGAGACATATAGTCTTGATAGGAAGCAGTAATTATCCAAAGACAAACAGAAGCTCACCTTTTTCTTCATTGTCTCTTTTTCCTCGTAGGGAGAAATCTTCATCGACTTAACTAGAAACAACTGTCTTTCAAAAGAAACTTTTTTGTTTCTCTCTGTTTTTTTACCGTCTGATGATGATTCACTCTAGAACTTTGTCCAGTGCTCCGGATTTGGAAGTTGCTGAATCCTTCCTGTGTGCAATGCAGAATGGCAGGATATGTTATGAAACTGGAGGCAATGAATCAAAGTCAATCTCTAGTGAGCTTGCTTCTGCAATTGATGAGGGTCTTTACTTCTATGAGCAGGTTGGAGAGAATTTCTTTTATTTTAGTCTTTCATCGCTAACTTGAAGTTTGCATCATGGATGATGGTTTTTTTCACTGCTGACAGGAACTAGAAAAAAGGCAATCCAATCGTCGAAAGAACAACTCTTTGGAGAATGGATCTGGAAAATGTGGCCCTGGAGTATCAAACTTCAAGCCGGGGGAATATTTTGCTGCGTCCAGCAGTCCTGTTGAATCTGGCATTACTAATCCCCGCAGAAAGCAAAATAAGAGTTCCTCTAAGCAACACGCATCCATTAAGCAGCGTTTTTTTTCCAGCAACTTTAGAAATCATGGTACCGCTCAAAGCACTATAGGAGTGATATCGGAGAGTCCACCAAGCAATTCCTTTGGTTATTTCTTTGGGTCTACTCCTCCTGAAAATCATGGGTTAGTTTAAAATTTTTGTTACTATCTTTGTGGTCTCTCCTAATTTTCCCTATCGGCATATTGTTGAAGGAATTTTTTCCCTTACGTTGTGCCAATCTGACTCCAGGTTTAGGTGGTCTTGTTGGTTGTTTAGTTTTCTGTGAGTGTAACGCAAACCTAATCGTGACATTTGCAGGCCCAGGTCTTCAAAATTGAGTAATTCACCTCATGGAAATATCTCTGGCTGTAGTCCACCTGTTGGTTCGATGCCAAAGTCATTTCCACCATTTCAACATCCAAGTCACCGTCTTTTGGAGGAAAATGGTTTTAAACAACAAATGTAAGGGCTCCTTGTTAAATATGCTTGTTTAATTTGAGGTTTGACTCACACGGTTGCTCTACCCTTAAGGTACCTGAAGTATCGCAAACGTTGCTTGAATGACAGAAAGAAGTCAGGAATCGGTTGCAGTGAGGTGTGTCTGTCTGCTTTTTTGCTCTTTGTTTCTTAAGAGTTGAAGATGAGCTATATATGTTGATTGCAGAAGTCATTGTCGTTTGAAACCCGGATTGTGAAGGCTCATACTTCTTTCTACGATATACCTACTTTCATGTTTTTGTTGGAATGTTTCACCAGTCCTGTTTAACATTGAGATGCAAAATGGTGGAAACTTTCCTCTTTGACCCTTTCTTTCGTAGGTCTTTTCCCTGTTAGTTGGTAAAGAAGCCATGGTTTTCTTGCTGATTCCTGAGAACTCATTAAGAAACACACAATTATATTGGGTCAATATAGGAAGATGAGACAAAAGGCTAGCTGGTCATGCATTTTCTGCTTTCCCTTCTATCTGTTATTATATGAATGCCTTCGGCTTCCTAGGAGCTCAATGTTTATGGCTTCCCAATTCCAATGCTTCATCATGCTCCTAGGAGCTTTGCTTGCGGAACCCTTTTGCTGCAGTGTGATGGCCAGTCTGCATGAGCTTAATTTCTCTAAGCACGAATCATTTGGCTTCCTTATTGTCAGCTCGCGCAGTTGATTTATTTGGGTTTTGGTATCTGCGGCCTTTTCAACCACTCTTCCTTGGAGACAATTGACTTTTGTGTGCAGGAAATGAACACACTCTACCGGTTTTGGTCGTACTTTCTTAGAGACGTGTTTGTTCCTTCTATGTATGAAGAGTTCCGCAAACTTGCACTTGAAGATGCTGCGGCTAACTACAATTATGGACTAGAGTGCCTTTTCAGGTTCTATAGGTATTACAGCCAGATATCCTTTTGTTCTATTCTTTAATTGACTTGATTATATTTTGCTTCATCCTGTCTTTTGAATTGATTAGACACTCACTGACGGTAGCATCGATTCACTTACGCCAGAAAACTACAGTAGCTGCCTTTTCTAATGTTATAGTCACTTAGCTTAAACTTTATTGAGTTGATAAAATTTAATGTCCAGCGGGCCTAGCCAGCTTCTTGGTGTACTGGAGACTGCACTATGGCATTTAGCACATCCTTGTAACATCTGTCTTGCCTATACTTTGTAGGCCACTGAAAATCACGTTGTACATTGATCTTGTCTTATGAAACTTTGTCCATTGTAGTTATGGCTTGGAGAAGGAATTCAGAGAGGATCTGTATAAGGATTTTGAAAAGCTCACCCTTGAGTTCTACCATAAAGGCAACCTCTATGGCCTTGAGAAATACTGGTAACTTTTCCCCCTCGCAGTCTTTAACTTTTACTCAGATTGATTGAACTTTCTTTGTGCCATTTTATTTGGCACATTGTGCAATTTTTGCATTGACCAATAAAGCAATCTAATGTTTAGCTTAGTTATTGCACCATAAATTGGTTTATTAAGAGGCATTTTTTTCTTCTTAGTTAAAGCGAGTTAGAAGCTTCCCTCTCTGCGTTCTTGCCTTTTGTTGTGTATCAGCATCGTCGAGAATTTTCATAAGCAAACAGGTGTTCTTCCTCTATGTTCTTCCTCTATGTTACTTACTTGATTAACTCCGAAATAGTCATATCAAGTTACAGCCGTTTGTTTCTTTTCTTTGACCACCATGTTCACAATTCCACTTTCTTCACTCTCCTTCACCAATTTTCAAAAGTGGCTTTGCTCCTCTTTAGAAGATGTGGGAATGACAATCCCTTGGATTCTCTGTTGATATGCTTTAGACTTATTTAAGTTAAACTGACCTGTTGAACTTTCTCGATGAGATGTGAAACTTTTTACGCCGGAAGCTGCGATCTGTCAACTTCTAATATGCAAGGATGTTATGGAATAGCTTGAGCTAGCCTTTTGAAGGAGTTTATTTATCATCAAGGGCAAAACAAATGATCTTTCTGATCTTTAACATTGAACAAATAACACCAAGAGGAATAAGAGCTTTGAATGTGGTAAAAATGATTTCCAAGTTCTTCAAGCAAGTATAGAGTGCGCTCCCAGTGTCATAGACTATTTTAGAACATTCTTAGCACCTTTCCTTTTTTAAGGAGACATTAGCCTTGGCCATGAAGTTGAGATGGAAAATGCCCAGAGAATCTGCCTTTGATTACTAAAGTTCTAATTGATCAATTGTGGAGTGGCTATCTGTAGAGCTGCTTCGGACGAAACCTGAGTCTGGAGTCCTTTATCCCCTCTATTTTTTAATGCAAGGCCATTTTCCTCCGTCTGTTTTCTTATGACATCATAAGTTGGAAATTTGTTGCGAGATTAACCTCATCTGAACATGAGAAATTCACATGCTTTCTGATTGGTTTGGAAGCACAAACTGTGGTATTCTTCAGTCTCCCCCTTTGCCTTGCTATAATGATATTGGTTTGGTGTGCAAATCAAGTATAGTTATAGACTATAGTTACTAATTTATCTTTCATTAATACACGGATATATGCCTTGATGAGGCTTCATGCTTCTGAATTCAGCAGTTTCGTGTTTTGTACGTTGCATTATTAGTAGGTGTAGAAGTCTTTTCTTCCTGAATTATATGTAGAAGTAACTTTGGTGTGATAGGGCATTCCACCATTATCGCCACCAGAAAGATCCAATCAAGAAGCAACCAGACTTGGAGAGGTTGCTCTTAGAGGAATACTGCACCTTGGACGATTTCCGCGCCAAAGAGAGAGCTAACACCACCGTGAAGGAAGAGGGCCATTAGGGAGCAGTTTGCTCGTGTTCCGGTATGGCAATGTCCAATTTTGAGAGAGCATGCGAACGATTTGACTGAGGAGTTTGAGATAATGGAAAGCTCCTGTTTTTGGCTTTGGGTGCAAAGAAGTGGTTCCTGTGTTCTTTTGGTGTTCTTACGGTCACCGAGGCTTTTTCTCCTCTTTTTTTTTCCCGTTGGACAGTTCTTTCAGCTCTCACGTCGTGTCTTTATTCTTGTCCACAGGCTTAGAGAGGTGCCCTTTGTGCGTATCCTCTCGGTTGTAATTTGTATATAGAGGGTGAAAAACTGAAAACCGAACCAAAAAAAAAAATGGAAAAAGAACAGAAAAAAAGAGAAGAAAAATAAGGTTGCAGTTTTAAATCTCGTCCGGAATGGAACAATAAGAGATTGCGATGCTGGTGTATTTGGCAGCCACCTTTTTATGATTCTTTACGCAATGTGATCGGCGGTCTTGAGGTTGGGCTATTGCAGGATTGTCAGATTAAGCTGCATTCCTAAAGCGGCACGTCCTCCGCTTGCTTTGGACGTTGGTTGATTCTCAATTTGTGGGGAGATAAAGCAATGCATAAATGGTTGTGAGTTCACGTTCTCATCATGTTTCGTAAAATCAAGTCTGAAGATATTCATAAACTGCTCTACCGTAGTTCTAAGTGAATGACCCCAATTTAGGTTTAGGTTTAATTGTACATCCTGGACGTTCATACTTGTTCAATTCCTCTCAACTCTCTCAACTTTGGATGTCACGAGGCGGGCCTTGAAAAGTTTCCAACTTTTCATACAGGAAGGAGGGATTTGCAGATCCTCAGGGCTTTGAGTCCAAATGCATTACCCACAATGGAAGTGCACATATTAATAACATAACCTCCTTAAAAAAGGTCTAAAGGACAAGTTGCGTAGCATGGACCATTGGGTCTTAATATTTTTATAGAAAATGATGCCACCTCGTACTGAAAATGCGTCGGGCTCGAAGCTTTCGTGCAACCTTACAATTGATCTCAGGATATGATGATTTCGATTCGTTTTCCCCGTTTCACCTTTCAAGAAAGGACCCCCATAAATTGGATCTACGGCTTCTTTCTAGACTTCCAAAAGTGCAACTTCAATGTCTCTTAGATGAGAGTAGCCTAATTATCTGGAACAAATGACCGCCACCACTCTCAAGGGAAATAAAAATTCTGGACATCCTCCGAGGCCGTACAAATCTAAACGTAAATAAATGAATCCTAACTTTCTCGATCTCCATGGTCGGGAGAAATATTCCTAGACTGTCCATTTTTTTGTTATCCAAGTCATGCTCAAGGAATGGCAAGTGTTGCCAAACAGACATCGGTCCACTCACAACGCTGAATCTTCAAGTGCCGAACTAGGTTATAGAAACAAGTTAAGATAAATAACAAAACCAAGCGTTCATGTTCATGGCAGTCTGTACGGCCATATATAGTTTCAGGGCTGCTCTTCCCTAGTGGAAGGCCACATCCGAAGTACCTAAGCATAATATATACAGAAAGAAACCGCCGTGTCTGGTCGAGTCACGGAAAATATACAGATGGATAAGGCCAGAGCTCAGCCACCACAAAACATGAAAGGAGTCTTCGTGATCCAGAGGTCAATCAAGCAAAAAACCTGTACTGGTGAAAAAAGCCGCCTTTCCTGAAAGGCATGCCCGGAGGAAGGGCGAGTAAAACCTTCAACAGAAAAACATGGAGTTGCACACTTTCTCCTGCAACCTGGGCAGCTGAGGAACGGCAACTGGTCCTGCAGAAGTCAGCCCGCCTTGGCTAGATGAAGTCTCCGAAGCATCCTCAAATTTCATGAACTGACCCATTTGAGTAGCCGCCAAGTGAGCGTAGCAAACCGGTGCAACTGGATTTAGGGGGAGAAACAGAGGGACAGTTAAGATCGTAATTCATATAAACTGTTGAGTAATCAGAGAGCTCCATTTGCCACTGTCAATATTCTAAGATATAAGGCACAACTACCACCATGAAATCTTTAAACTATGCGTTTCTTTTTTGTTCTTTTTTTTGGGCAAGTATGACATTGTCATATCATGAAGACTTCCTAAAAGAATATTTGCAAGGAGATCTTATTTACCAACGGATATAGCAGTAGTGCTTCTCTGATACCTGCAACATCGTAAGCAAAATTTTCTCAATGGATGCGCCGAAAGTGTAAGCTCAAAATCAATCCAAGTGGAGTTTCAGAGTTTTTACTTACACGTAAGACAGTGAATGAACAAGTTCCTGCAGATCATCGGCTGAAAAGCCAACCTCATCCATTAATACATGGTAGTGAGTGGGTCTGGTTGTCCCCTGTAATGTATTATTTTTAAAATTAAAAGCACGCAAAAGATATAAAACATGAACATAGATTGGCATTTTCAGGTTGGTACTACTGCATTCTTTCCAATTCAGAGCTCAACTAGATGAGAGGAAATTTACAAGGATTAAACAGCAACCAATTCTAAGGAGAAGCAACAATCACGAGGAATATTTTCTTGTTTACTCACAATCATCCCCGCATGGGCACAGAGATAGAAGTCATTGTTGCGTGGATGACAAACTTTGTTGTCTATGATGGTCCCTGCAGATAAAAAAAAAAAGAAAATTTAGGTAGACGTCTTATAATCACTTTGTTCCAATTTATAGTCGCAGAAAGGTTTTTACCAGGAGGAACATTATCTGGCGATCCGGGCTGGAAGAACTTGGTATGATGGTTTTTCTGAGCAACAATCACAACAAACTTGGGGGACCATTTCTCATCAAGAAACTTGCAGGCCTGAAAATTTCTTAGCATAAACTCAACCATTTCTCCAGAAAAAAATTTCTGCATTAAAGTCATTCCGAAGCTAACCTCAATAATCTGATCCAGTTCAATGTTTAAAACCTGATTAAATTGCGACTCGCTGACTCCATCCCTAAAGCAAGCACAATAAGAGAGAGATGTGAGCTGCATAGCAAGAAACTACAATTGCACTCCCACCAGATTGAGAATGTGCACTACGATGTGCAAACTCCATAAATAACACTTAAATTCACATAATCATCTTTCAGGACAATCAAATTCTCCTCAGAAAAAAAAAAAAAAAAGCGAATCCTTGCACACAATCGCCTGGGTGACTACCTGGAAATCTACTTGAATCAAAATCAAGCGAAAGAATGAAAGTTTTGAACACTGGTTTTATAGGATGCAATACATGATGTCCATTACAATATGACATCCAACTCCATACCTGAATATGATGATTTGATCGGGCTTCCTCTTACCCGAACTCACATAGAAGTCGAGGAGAAGTTCCCTGAGGTAAAGAAGAATAGAGGTGAAACTGTATATAGCTTGTAGACAAATGGAATCACAAGCCTGGTGAAGAATGGATAGCTACTAACAATTCTATTTAAAAGGAAGTGAAAGTTATGAAAAAGTACTACTGAGTGAAAGAACTAAGAGCAAACCTCATTATCCCCTCATCCACAGTATCAGACACCTTCTTGAATAAATTGTCAATCATTTCAACTTTAGGAGATTGCGTCCGCACTGAAGCCCGATAGCGAGAAATCAAAGGCCATTGGCGGGAGCTAACAACCTGGAGCAGGAAACATCAATTACCTAGAGAACAATCCAAGATATTCACAATGCAAAATGAACCAGCATGTTACCGCAGCAATTGATGGAATATCAGATTGCCCAGGAGAGCCATGCGATACATCCATTCCAAGGATTATAGTGGGCACTTTAGACACCAAGGGTATAGAAGGAGAATGCTCAACGGCCAGAACTGAATTCAAGCCCCCAAGCTGCAATGACACTTAATCAATATCTAAGGTGAAAATGACTAGGGGCGCGCGCACGCGCGCGCGAGAGAGAGAGAGAGAGAGAGAGAGAGAGAGAGAGCAAAACACTCACCTTTGCATTGATTTTTAGGAGAACATTAGTGAGATACTGATCGTTAACCCTCGTAGGAGCAATGCACTGAGTAACAATCCCAAATTCAGCAAGATTCTTTTTCTTCCACGGACCTAGATATTAGATTAAACTCAACATCAAAGAATCAGGGCAGATAAATAAAACTGGCAAGATTAACAAAAGAGAACACCCAACCATAGAGATCAGAATTCTTTCTCTCAGGAAGCAAGCAAAGAAGGAATTGTGGTGCACCAGGAAGCTTTGACTGTATCTCCTCAAACATCTTCTCCACTCTAACAACAGGTGGAGCTCGCCTAAATTGCGGACTCTCTTCAATTACTTCAAATGGTTGGTCGATACGCTACATAAGGAGGAAAGAATTCATCTAGCCCTATCAGATTGTATGTATTTTGAGCACAATAAAAAGTGTCAAAATGAACTATAAAATTGCATCTGCTGCAGGAACAAAAAATAGGCAGGGCCTTTCTGTAGAAACATTCATCCATCACTATCAGAGTAGACATATTTACAAGTATACTTTTAAGGTGCACATAGGATTTAGAAACAACCGAAAGACTTTGCATCTGCTGTAAGCATAAAGGTAGAGCAGAGACTTTCATATAAAACCTAACAGAACACAAAACCTTTTTGACCGAAAAAAGAAAGAACATAAAACCTACAATTCCTTTCATATCGCCACATTTTATGAGATCTCTAACGAGCCCGCGAACGTCACAGCGAGCAGAGAAGTTCACAACAGCCCATCTCTCTATCTTCATTGGCTCAACCAATTTCTGAAAAGACATTTCATAAATTAGCAAAGGGCAGTTTGCAAAGTGGAAATCAGCCCACAGGAACCAAACACACCTTATTGTTGAAGTTCCACCTCCCATTGCGAGGAAAGAAATCTTCCCCGTTGCCTACTTTCAGCTGCACAAATTTGACGGTATGGAAATTTAGAGTGAGGAAGATGGCTAGGGTTCCAACAGATAATAACAGTTGAACTACAGAAAATAATACCCTGGGTGCAGGTAAAACACGGCCTTCGACTTGAGTGAACTGTGTACTAATTGATACCCCACATGAACGCAGCATCGGCTCAGCATCGTACTTGTTCAATTTCAGAGCCTGCCAAGAGAACCTTGAACTTAATACATAGAAATATAAAAATAAATTACCATACGCTACATATGTACATATATAGAACAATAATCAAATTGGAGTGCACTCACATCAGACAGAACTCTCATCCGCTCTTGTGGCTTCTGCCGTGATTTTTCAACCAGAGAAGCCCTTTGAAGATTAGTCAGAGCTTTTGTGTAGCGTTGCAAGGATACCAACGTGCATAGCTAAGAAGATCAAAGTTTGGGTTAGAAAATATCATCGCTCTTTGTAGTTCCCACTAGTATATTACATAGCCTATCAAAGTTAGGGTTAAAAAATATCATCACTCTTCGTAGTTCCCATTAATATATTATATAGCCTACTCTATACCTCTAGAGGAATAAAAGTCGGTCGCTTTGGTTTGCCAACATTGATGCATGGGAAATCTCCAGAATATCGCAACTCTATGTGGCGGTGGTTGACAAAATAATCATACACCGTCACTTCTATGGTCTCTGCCTCACCATCTGCATCCCTTTTGCTTTTCTGCTTCAAAGAAAACCTGCAGGATGATGGCATAAGGCATATTTTAAATGCTGATTAATAAAATTTAAGAGAGAACAGAAAGGGAAGGGGAAGTGAAGGAACAAAGACCATACAATTGCTCCTTGCATGGCCTCTCACTAAGGCCAGTTATCTTGTATTCCATGTTGGTTGGACTTGCCTTGATCCTCAAATTTTTAAGGGTTCGTTTAGCCTGCAGGCAAACGTTCAGAATCCAGAATACAGAACAGGTATTGCATTCCGATCTAATGTACAAACGATCATTACCTTAGCCCAATCAACAGAATAGGGATCTCTCACATTTTGGTTCGCAATCAAAAAGTCCACTACTGGTCCAGGCTGAATTATCATAGTGGTTGATACATCTGACAAAACAAGCATTCATTTAAAAAAATCCCATCAGGAATAGAAAGAAAATGGGGCAATACACCAAACCCACCAATGTTGAGAGACAATCCTCCCTGGCTTGTTCTAAAACTTGAATGAAATCCTCTGCATCCAAGGACGCCTCCACCCACATCTGTGAAGTTTCTCGGGTCATTGTGAAAGAAAGATTGGCGAACAAGTAGGCAGCCCCTGAAACAGCAAATTTAGTGTAGGTCTTGATACAGCAACAAGCTCATCGCAACAGAGAGTTGATGCCAAAGAGATTCTTACTGCTTTGACGCATGCTGCCTCAATACGATATCCAGCACCCTGAGAGCTTCCTGAGAATTCTCTGATTCCTGACCACGCAGGGCATTTCCAATTGCCTGCATGGGAATCCTCGCTGCAAAGCTAATCTCTACTTTGAATGTTTTCGACTGATACGGGCGTCGTAGTCTCTTTCGGTCACTCTCATTGGGACTTCCACCATCAGGACTAGCATTACCGTTATTTCTATGCACAAAGCGCGTAGTTTAGTACTTGAGGACATATAATAGGGAAAGAACCAAGTAATCACATGTATACCTGCTAGAGGTAACATCCTCAAGCACAACAGTGAATTCGAGCTTATTCTGAGGGAGGGGACCGACAGTGAACAAGCTCTTCTCACCGTCATATGCAAAGTCCTTTCCAGCTAACTCGCTACTATAGGTAGCTTGTACTTTATCAATCACTTTTCTACCAACTCCCTTGCCATCAACAGGACGGCCATCCTCATAAGAAAGAGATACCTAATGCATCAGAACAAACAAGAAGTGAAACCGCTACATAACTCAACTATCGAAGCAAATCAACAGAGGCAGAATCAACAGGAGAGATAATAGATGGTACATACCGAATAATGGAAGAATTGACCGTCGAGATTGGTAACATTTACTTTGAAGTGATTAGTTAGCAGAGGTATCTTCTGGCCTTTAGAACCAGGGCCCCGTCTAGCAATTGGGACCCGAGAAACTTTCTTCTTTACAGGTTGTGGAGGAATCTCATGTTCAACTCGCTCAGGAACAATATCTGGCGGAATAACAGGAGGAGGTGGAGGTGGCGGTGGCAAATCATTACTCGCCCCATTTCCATTTGGCTCGGACGAGTCCATATCTGGTCAGTGGATACAGGTCACATGATTTGGGTAAAACACTATACAAGCAATTAATGCAACCAAATCTTTTTACTGGAAATATTTCCCAGAACAGAGTAATGTCAGAGTAATGTCGGCAGTGCAGAATGATCAACTGGCTACTAAACAACACAAATGTCAATCATCTTTCTCTATCAAATAAATCCCAGCGAAAATCTGCATAGATAAAGCACATGCGACTCGAGAGGACTACTTAATGTTGCTTAATCAATGCGAAACACATATGTCTGGTCAATGGACACAGGTCAGTAAAACGCTATACAAGCAATTAATGCAACCAAATCTTTTTACTGGAAATATTTCCCAGAACAAAGTAATGTCAGCGGTGCAGAATGATCAACTGGCTACTACAACAACACAACTGTCAATTATCTTTCTCTATCAAATAAATTCCACCGAGTTGCCAAATTTTCCTACTCCATTATAACTCAAAAGTCGAACAGAAGGGCCAAGCCGTCACATGACAAAAATAAAAGAACCCATGATGTCAGCAATGTGACAGAAGGAACCATCAGACAAGATCAAGCGTAAAGGAACGCAGGAACAAGAAAATCCCCCATGCGCTGGGCAATTTCTGCAATATTTACTCTGGCTACCCAACATGCAGCGAATATTTCGCAATCCACGTCACCCAGAAAAACTGATTCTGATAGACGAGCCCCGGAAAACAGAGCCAAAAAATCAAGAAGAACAAAACCCAAAAAAAAACAGAGGACGCACCCCAGAACAACAAACATGAACACGAGAAAATAACAAAACGGAAAGTGCCGATTCGACTCGGTAGCAAACAAGCACTGCACGAGAAACGAAGCAAAACAACGACCGCACCCCCCCTAGAGCAAAGCCAAAAACACCATAAAACACGGGGGGCCGATTCGAGGGGAACAAAAAGGAAGGAGCACCTCCTCCTCCGGAGAGGAGGCGAATACGGACAAACACCGCAGTGCTCTTACACAGTCGAAGCACCGCTGCTGCTCCTCCTCTCCAACGATAGATGTGACGTAAAAGACCGTCAAAGAAGAAAAGGCATCATTACAAAAAAAGAAGGAAAAAACAAAGGTTTCAAAAGAAGTCAAAAAGAACGCCATAATCAACAACAACAGAAAAAGAACAAAGAAAAAAAAAAAGCAAAGTCGCCGGACAGAGCCAATATTCTAACAAAGCCTGGGACGACGAAGAGAAACTCGATTACAAAAAAAAAAAAAAAAAAAAAGAGCGTGCGTCAGAGCAGGAAACACGAAAGCCGTCCCCGATCGAGCGCGAACAGAAGCGGCATTGCAGATTTCGCGCCTCGGAAGCACCGGAAGGCGCCGTAGCCGTCACTCGACACCCCTAGAAAACGACGGCGAGAAAATCCTTCCGGAATCCCGCGACGATCGGAAGACGACGACGACGACGACGACGGCCGCGAGTTCAAGAGCGCTACCTGGAGGCCGGAGAAGGAGCGGAGGGAGAGAAACCCTAGGCGGGGGGGGAGAGAGATTTTCCACGCAGGACCTCCCTTCCTCGCTCGCGCTGTTTCAACAGCGAAATCGTCGAACAGTCTCTCGCTCTCCCTCGAATAGCGCCACTGTTCTGCTAGCAAAAGCGACCCTTCTTTTAGACTTTTACAGGGCAAACAGGGTGCTCAGTCCTTTATACCGGCCATGACGTCCGGCCTCCGTTTAAAACCCAAGGTCCGGAGGCCCCGTCACGGTGCGCTCCGAAGTACGGGGGCCTCCCGTGCGCTCCCCACCGAAAACCTTCCACGTGGCGGCGATATTTTTCTTTTTGCTCGCGATAATTTCATGGACGGGATGCGATTGTACGAGGTGGATTACAGACATGCTCTGTTTGATGACCGGCGTTTATATTCTAATTTAATTATATGATCGAATTCTTTCACGTGCTGACAATTCATTGGATGATGACGTCTTATGTTTGAATTTTAATTATGCAACCTGAATCTCTTTCTTACTAATGATCCAATGGTGAATGTAGAAATTAATTTTTACGCTGAAAGTAAGCTATAAAAAGTCATATTAAATTTTTACCGCCTAGTCAACTTTCCCAAGGCGTTCTTCTTTGCAAAGTCGATAAATTATTTTCCTGTATTAGATAAACGTTTTGTTATATAATTGGAATTATAAAGTTTACAGCGAAATTTTTAGTAAATTTCATAACTATGTTCAGATTTGGTCATCGCGAAAGGGTTAATTTGAATATTTATGCGTTGTTGCTTTAATAAATGGTGGCCGTAAGCACTTGACCAGTTTAAGGAGAATCATATTTAGCTTTTTATATTTGCTTTCATTTGTTCCCTTTTTCTTAAGATTTGCATAATTATACTAAGAAATAATAGATATTCTTGACCGACATACTTAGATACTCTAAATTCTTACTATATCATGTGCTCCCTTTGATTTCTCATTGCTTCAACGGGATATTTAACGAGCTTTCATTTATATCATCCTTGGTGGTATTCAATCGATCGAACTAGATGGATAACATTAAGGATAGCAACATTCATATTCATAATATTTTGAATTAGTTAATATTTTTATCGTTTAATTATTATTATAACTCTCATATAATTATTATCCTAGTTATTACTGCAAGGGACTTATTCAAAATTCAAAATATTTTGAATTAGTCTTTGTAATTATTGTTAGAGCTAGCACATAGACTCTATGAATACAAACGCTATCCTAGAGTTAAAAAGGATAAGCGAAACTCATACTCAAATTAATAAAGTAATTTTACATGGTATCGAAGCATATCGAGATAGACCTTTGTTTCATCCGTCACTTAGTTTCACGATACAAACTCAAAGTTCGCTTCATATCTTCACCAAATTGCGGATATCTTCACCAATCCTCTCATACGATGTCACCGTGATTTGCTCAAATCCAAGTTGAAGATCATCCAAAAGACCATCTTCATCTTGCCTGGGCCTATTAAGGATGGTAGCGCATGACTTATTCGAATTCAAATATTTTGAATTAATCAATACCTTTATTATATAGTTATTACTATAGTTATTACCGTAATTGATATTTTGAATTAATTAATACCTTTATCATTTAGTTATTATTATAGTTATTACTAGTTATCATATTTGAATTAGTTCATTTATATCTGATGTAATTATTATTGTAGTTATTACTATAACGGACTAATTTGAAATTCAAAATATTTTGAATTAGTCTATGTAATTATTATGATAGCTAGTGTATAAACTCCATAAATACAAGCGTTATTTTAGAATTAAAGGACCGGTGAAACCCGTGCTTAAATTTAATAGTCTATTTTTACAAATAATATCCTCCGATTAATGTTAGCCATATGATAAACCTGCCTACTAAATCAATAAATAGATCATTGACCCCGAGGAATTTCAAATTTAGGAGGAGTGGATTAGGGTTCGAGGTCAAGCAACATCTCTTCGAGAAAGTCGCGAGCTAGTCTCGTCTCGCGGCTAGCTATTCATCCTTCCCTTTTCCCGCTCGTGCGGCTCGTCTCCATTTTCTCGGCGAGATCTCGCTTGCCCCTCTCGCGGACGATCGGGAAAGCGGGGTCGCAGAGCCATTACCATGGACGCGCGCGCAGAGGATAACAGGCGCCCTACGTCACACCCGCGAATCAAAGCGCACGCTTAAAGGCGCACTAACAGCGTCACTGTATGCCTCGGTCACCCCGTCTGCTCCGTGGCAAGTCCCCGATTTTCCGATGGCCGGTTTGGCCCCCGATGAATCTCCATAATGCCCGTTTTGCCCCCCCCCTCTTGTTATTCATTGCATCAGGTTAGTTCATTCAATTTATAGGATCACTTTGAATAGATTTAGATTTAGAGTACTACATCACGCATTAAATTAAGATCAGGGAACTATAAATAAATATGAAATCTAGGGATGAAGTTGCACATTTAAATCATTATTCATATTCATTTATAACGATTTTTTACGTAATTTTATATCTACTAAAAGAGTTTCAATTTATAATAACAAAATCACTTTCCATTGAAAAGCAAGTACCAAGTCGGGTTGATACATGTTTGATTTTTTTTCTCGCTAAATTTACATCAAATCGGGAATTGTAGTTATCATATCGAGTGAGAGCATTGTTAATTCCCACTACTGTTGATCGAATGTTGAATTTGAATTAAGGATCGCACTGATGCGAAACGATTGTAATATTATTATCCCATTTTGAAATCGAGTTATTTGATAAATTAAAAAAATATTATGATAATTTCCCTTCACATGACATCCATTTCAAATGATGTTTTCATTCACTGCGGAGTTATTGCAATAAGGTTTTCCCTATCCTAAAACATTTAATTTAAAAAGGAAAAATGTGCAGTTTGTATATTTTTATCCAACAAAAAAAAGTCATGTAATATGCAAAATATATGCTGATTTAGAGTAGTTGATATGCGTCAATCTACATAAGAGATGGCCGGGTGGTTGATAGCTAATTTTTAATTTTTTTAATGAAAGACTTAATTCTTATTTCAAAAATGAAAATTCATTTGGATCTTTTTAATTTTGAGAAATTATTATCATTAGTGTCAAAATAGGATATGGGGTATAACAAATGGAGCCTCTATTCTCTCTTATTTTGAAATAAAAAAAAAAATCTCAAAGATTATGTAGCGCTGCTTACTTTCAAACTCTTTATTTCCACAGTAATCCTCATCTTTGGATTTCTGACTAAGATCCAAAACATAATTCTAGACATGAAGAATAAAAAGACATTTCTTTTTACTTGCTTAATTTTTAGATGTTCTTACTTATGATTTTATTTATCGTACATCTTTATTTATTATATGAAATAAAAAAACAAAAGTAAAGGAAAGGTTATGAAAAAAATAAAATAAAATAATCAACGGAAACGGAAAGAGAGGAGTGGTTTATCCGTTTTTTTTCAACAAAGCCAAAAAAGAAGAAGAAGAAGAAATCATGTAATTTGAGAAACACGTGTTGTGCTTTCGAGTAGTTTACACACGCCGATCTACGTGAATCCTTGCGGGCACACCGCGCGCGCGACGAGCGGGAAGAAAACAGGCCGGGGGGGCAAAACGGTAAATTTGCGTCGGAGGGGAGGTAATAAATAAAGTAAAAAACGGAACGACGAAGGTAAAAAAAATGGAGGGGAAAAAGAAAAGGTAAGTACGCGTCATTATCCAAAAGGGAGGCGCTGGGCCCCACGAAATAAATGCGATCCGAAGCGCCCGATGTAAAAAGCGAAAAACCGTAACGGAATCCGAAATTTCTATCCCGATTCCAGGACCCCCCCTCCTCTCTCTCTTCGCTTTTTTTCCTTTTCCTTTTTCTTTTTTTTATAATTTTCCTGACGTCTTTCCTTTTTGCCGCGAAAAGTTTCAATTAGGTGTCTGTTGGCAGAAATTAATTTTTTTTTGGGACAGAAATATGCTTTTATTTATCTCATAAAGCTGGGCTTAGCCAGCATAGCCCAAAACAGGGGCATCATTACAGAGGAGAGCCCAATGGGCCTGGGATGGGAAAAACAAGCCTATTTTCTGAAACTTCTTTTCTTCCTGTTGGCACGTGCAAACTGATTTGCAGTGTTGAGGGCACTTATCAGATCTAACCTATCTGATTCAACGAGGAAAGTAATTAGATAATACTTTATCTGGACTCGGGAAGAAAGAAAAACCTCCGTCAGCAGGAAAAAGAAAAGAAAGAAGAAAAGAGGAGCATTACTCGGGACGAGAAATTAGAATTAATGGGCTTCCCATTTTTCACTCGTGAATTACTCAAGTGAATTCTTTATACGATATTATAAAATTGATAGCTCTTAGTTAGACAGAAAAGTAAGATAGCCTTTTTTTTTTTTTTTTTTTATACAAATCACAAGAGTCTCGTTCTGTTAGTTGATTTCAACAAAATAAGGAGAGATGGAAAAATCAGGAGCATTTTCGTTAGTAAGGGAGCGAACACCAAATTTTGTAATTACTATAGATATAGATGTTCTTCAGTATAATTTCCCCGCCACAACTTTAGCTATGAAAAGGGGTATCGTAGTTTTTTATAAAATTTTAGTAAACACGGAAATTACCGAACAAAATATTATCAAACATGAAAATAACAACACTTCAAAACTCAGCTACAACTCATCAATAGTCATGTTTAACAAGCTCAAAGTACGAAGATAAAAGTGGCTATCGATAACAATCAAGGAATTTCACTAAGTCTAGCTTTTTAAGGGAAAGCGAGTGGTTAATTTCTCTTTTCTTTTTACCGTTTGATCCTCTGGCTAAATTCACTCATTTTTTTCACTTTAAAAGTAAACTGCGTAACAATCTCGAAGCAATATGCATACGAGGGCTAAATGGAAAATCTAAAAACGAAACAAATAAATATTTTTGCTTAATATATAAATATCAAATCTTCTAAAGTGAATCTCAAATAACTAAATAACATAAGCAATAACAACTTTAATCTTCTTCAAAATATCCCGATAGAAAACTCGTGTCTACATCTTAAATAAATTATGCCCGTACACAATTGTAGATGGGTGGAATCAAAATTTACCTTAGTCAAACGAGAAAGATCCATTAGTGGTCGCCTTCAAATTTGAAAACGAATGGAACTAAACAATTATGAGAGAGAGAGAGAGAGAGAGAGATCCATTGTAGAATATCCTCCTCCTTAGATCCATTGTTGAAGATCCTCCTCCTCGCCCCTTTTCTCCAGAAGAAAAATTAAAGATCTAGACTCGAAATTTCTCACGGTCGTCTTTTGGATTCGAAAGGGAGACAGGAGAGCCCAACTCTCCTCCATAGGCCTTGTCAAATCCAGCACTTTCGATGGTATGTTCCATAATGCCAAACGATGTTGGGAATGAATGCAGGGATGAGTCTCGTCCGAATTAGATGCGATTGGTTATACCAAACAAAATCACAGTGCAGAGATAGAAGTGATAGTTGAGAACAACCAAAGAATTTTACTAAGTCCAGCTTTCTAATGGAAAGTGAGTGGTCTATTTCTTTTTTCTTTTTACCCTTTGGTTCTCTGGCCAAATTTACTCATTTTTTTCACCTTAAAACCAAATTGTGTTGACCTTTTAAGAACATACTTAGGTCCATCTTTTTAGGGGAAGCGAGTGGTCCTCCAGCCAAATTTACTCATATTTTTTTGTCTTAAAACTAGGCCGTGTTACAATATCAAAGCAATATGCACATGAGGGCTAAATGGAAAATCTGAAAACGAAACAAATAAATATTTTTGCTTACTATATAGTTATTAAATCTTCTCAAGTGACTATCAAATAACTAGAGAACAAATGCGATAACAACTTTAAAATGTCAAATATTTTTAAAAATATCTCAATAGAAAGCTCATGTCTACATCCTAAATAAATTATGCTCGTACACAATTGTAGATGGGCAGAGTCGAATTTTAAAACGAAAAATATCCATAATTTTGTCGCCTTTTGAATTTGAAAATGAATGGAACTAAACAACCGCGAGAGAGAGAGATCCAACGAAGAAGATCCTCCTCTTTGCCCTTTTTATCCGGAAGAAAAATGAGGATCTGGACTTGAAAGATACCACGGGCCACCTTTTGGATTTGGAAGGGAGATAGAAGAGCCCGGTTCTCTTCCTTAGGCCTCGTCAAAACCAACACTTTCGATGGTATGTTCTGAAATGCTGAATAACGTTGGGAATGAATGCTAGGACGAGTACGATCTGAATTGGACGCATGACGTTCCGAAGGTCTGGTCCATTTATGGGATCCCAAGTCGGTGTTTCGAAGGTCTAAGCGTCGCTCCAAGTGCTTAGCTCTGTTGGGCTTGATGTGGTTTTTGCTTGCATTCATTTGTTCGTTTATTCGTTCGCGTCTCATTGAAAAGATGCATTGTCTCCAGGGACTCAGCTATAATTCAAAAATAGATGTGAAGTAGGTAGTAGTATCGCATAGAGAGGGATAAATAAGTGATTCCAAAGAACTTGACAAATAAACTGTGAAATTAAAAGTGTCGAATGGAGATATGAGTGTGATGGTGAAAAACAGAGTATTGTTATAAACAAGTTTTGGTAATATCTAGCGGAATAGTAACAAATATGAGCAAGGATAAAGAACAAGTGCACTTAGAGTTTATATGGTGGTTCGACTTAGTGTAGTTCCATGCCCACTCTCCCAACTAACAGTCTACTGACTAAATTTCTCTAGTTAATTGTTGAGAAGTTACTGTATAAGTGCTACTTATATTCAACTACTTCTTTTGGAAATAGAGGCTCTTTATAGGCTAGATTCCGCTAATCAAATGCTAAAAAATTATAATGTAAGGGCCGCTTATATTAAAGTACTTCTTTTAAAAATAGATGCTGCTTATATCCCGCCAAATAGAACTCATTATCTTACAATTAAGCACAAACTTTCACACTTCCAACTTTTCTTGAAGATTATGAATTTAAAGCGCTCAAAAGACAATAAAAAATATGTGAAGCTCTCTCAAAATTTGGAGTTTTTATTCTTGATACGTTTTTCTGTCCGATGCCTTAGTTTTCTTTAATACTCATTGGCATCCAGAGTTCATGTTGGACAATTTTTAAGAGGATTAATCTCCACCGTTAGGCAATTATTGAGAAGTTTAGGAGGTTATTGAGATCAATAAATCAAAATCCCCATGGATCCGGTCGCCCATATAATCAAATACTGGCTTTCAAACATGGAATGCTTTAGTTAAGGAAATAATTTGCCTTGTTAATCAATCAAGATATCTCACATATTTGATTTAAAATGCGAAGATAATTTTTGTATTAAAGGTCAACCAATATATTCTAAGCTTGAAATTCATACCAGATCACTAGCTATCATAGGGCAAAATATCTTAGAAAAAATAATCTTGAAGTTCGTGATAAAAGTTGTTTCAGGTTGTATGAATCTTTTGCTCATATTCACGGTCATTACTAATATCCATCTTTTCAGTACGTTGTTGATATCCAATATACCTGCTCATATTCACTTAGGCTACGTTTAATAGACTGGATATAATTATGAATTATTTTATCCTATCTAGTGCTTATATGACGAATTTTGGATTTCTCTAGATATAGCTTAGTTACAATCCGGATAAAATAATCCCACCTAAGAGTGAGGCAAAGTCGGACTAACCTGCAAATGTTATTGTGATTTAGCATTGAAGTGCCAACTAGCTATCATCCTCCCCTCTCTATCTATCAAGTCCGTGGTTCGATGCTCTAGACTTGGGATCCGAGGCTTGCAACCTTGAATCCAAGGTTGCCAGCCTTAGAACACTAGAGCTGGGGCACTTGATGGTGGGGCTCGTGTTCTATGTTGGCCACGGCTAAAGGTAGAGGTTACAACCATGACCTTACTTTGTTGGAGTTAGTTCGTGACAAAAGCTTGAAGGTTACTTGAAGCGACACCGTAGATTTTCCGATCCTAGAATTAGGAATAGACTAATATGGGATTGGATGATTGGAAATTGGGCCGAGCAATGGGCTTGGTGGGCTGAGCATTGGGCCACAAAGTTGGGCCAGGCATGGCAAGTTGGGCCTGATGGGCCGTGTGTGCGTAAAGCCCAGGATCAAGTAACAGGTGTTCTGGCCCATCAATATAGGCTTCGAGTTAGTAGTGCACCTATCTAATTTAGGTCTTATACGGCCTCGATTTCTCTTGAATATTCGGAAATGATTTTTTTCCTTATAGCTTGATTTGGTGATGTTAATCTATGTGGCATGGAGGATTAACGTTGACCTTACAAAACTTTAGGAGATTAGAGGACACATTGCAACACACGTTTTCATGAGTAGTAGGATCATGTTACTTAATTCACCTCATGGAAACTAGACTACCGTCTCCTCCACCATTGCTTCTTAAGAGAGAGCCGATTAGGATAGGGGCGAACGGGACAAGGGAGCTTTTGTAGGGATTAATGATTAAGAGAGCATAAAGAACTCAATTAGCCCTAATGATCTCCCAAAAACTCATCCTAGGACAAGTGTGGGCGTGCATTTGAGGTGGGGGGGGGGGGGGGGGGGATGCTAGCCAGAAACTCTCTCTCTCTCCCTCGTCATTTCGGTCCTCGGTTGCCGAAGTAGGGTATTGCAGATTTGCAATCATGAGATTTGCATTGAAACTTATGGAAACCAGACCAAAACCTCCAAGCAACCTCCTCTCTCCCTCTCATTTTTCCCTCTCTTCTCCCTCGGCTCGACAAAACGTCCCTCCCCCTTCCTCTGCTTTTCTCGATTCCAGCTTTTAGGAGCTTCCGTTCTTGAAGAACCAGCAAGTAGAAGGAGCAAGGAGGGTTGAGTAGCAACTAGGTGAGGGAAATAGTTGGGTACTAGGCTAGGAAAATCCTCTTATTGCTGGTGAAGTGGCTGGTCGCTTTTCTCGGTTCTGGTTTGGGCTCGGTTCCACCTATCTTTTCCCCGTGATGTGCTGTTCTTAGGTTGCATGTCTTTCTCAAGGCTAGAACAGACTTAGAGGTCCAACTAGGAGGCTGTGTGTGCTGCCTCGTTCGAGTCAAAGACCATGCATGTTGAGGAATAGGACTGCATGTTGTTTTTTCGAAGGTCAGGAGTTTTGCAGGCGAAGTAGCTTGTATTGCTGGGTTGCTGTGAGTGTCCTAGACGACTGAGGTGCGAAGTGGACATTGCACGAGGCTTAGGACTCCTGGTTTGAGTGTGTTATTGGGCTGTGACCACGATTTGTGGATGCTTTGCAAGCGTTTTGTGTCTCGAGTACCTTTTTCCAGAACTGGCCTCTACCTGACCGTCTCTGTTTGCTAATTTCGGTGACTCTAATGTGGATTGAAAATGATGACGTTTCCTTCTTGAAATTACTCCCAACGTCCTAAATACAGCATATATTTTTCGTGGAATTTTCTGGATTAGTATAAGTAGTAAAAGCATGCGTTTTTTTCTGTGGTGATATTCTGCCGAGATGTGAAATAGGGGGACATCAGTGTACTCTTTGATTTTTCTGTAACTTTTGAGATAGATTCAGGTCATGCTCTCTTCATAAAAATCATAGGGTATATCCTCACGTATAACATACTAAAATTTTGTAGCAATTGGTAGAGTTTTGTGTGTCGAAATGCCTCTTCTTCAGTGTGTAACGGTTCTGGAAAATCTGACAAGTTTGTAGGTCGAGTCTGTGACTTACTGCTCTCTGTACAATGAGAAATAGGTCTAATGTCCCCATAAAAAACACTTAATAATGTCTTCTCTATGACATACTAAATTTTATAATTTTTCGAAGTGATTTACTATAGTTTTGACTCTGATATCTCTAATAGCGCAATTCTGTCCATTTTCTGTCTTGGTCCAATTTCGTGAATATTAATGGGAAATTGATTGAACCTTTTTGGTGACCTTTCGATGATCATGCGGGCACTTTATAAATTGACCTTTGGTGCATTTCTCTTTTAGTGTAATGTGCTGTCATTTAGTTAAGGAAAGTTTAGTGTTCACGTGAGTGCCTTGTGTGCGGAGTAGATTGCACTAAGAAGTTACGTGTGCAATTGCATGAGGATTGGTTTCTAGCATTATCAAGAGGTATTGAATGTTGAATATACTGATGTGGTGCGATCAATCCAAGGTGTGGACGTGTGAATTGTGAGAAATGAACTAAACGTAAGAGACTTTCATCGACTTTGTGATATCGACCTTGGAGAGTGGGATGCCGATGCTGTGTGATCATGGATGCCTCAATTTCATGATATTGAGATGTCTCAGAGTGAGATGTCCTTACTATGTGATTGGGATGCCTCGACTGTGTGATACGAGATGCCTCGGAGTGAGATGCTCATGGTGAAGGTTCCATGGAAGTCCGGTTGGTGATTCAAAAATGACTTGAGTGAACTGATTAGCGACCCGGTGTAAATCCGATTTCAGGGTGGATATTGTGAACACATGGTAAATTTAATACATCAGGCGTGTGTGTTCGCATGGGGTGAGTTCGCATAGGGTTTGCATGCTGTTTGGCCTGGATGTTTAGCATGTTTAAATGGAACCGTGTGCATGATTTTCGACTTGTTTATTGTGCCTTACTTGAACGCGCATGAAGATGGTACGTTAAGGCAACTGAGTGTATTATGTATTAATTTACTCTGGGCCATGTGTGCTATTTATTGTTAGACCATGCATCTCCACTAGCGATTAATGGATTGCTTAGCTTAAAGCCCTATTGTTTCCTTTACTGGGCATTGCTCATCCTTTTATTTTTTAAATCGTTAGAATGGATGTTCCTCCACTCATGCGGTATGGGGCCATTGCATACATTGAAGTCTCATACCATGATGTTCATGACCCCGATATTGACCTGATTTACATTTGTTATGAAGCTATTTTATGGATGGATGACGGGCGCTCTGATTGGATACCAATGCGTTTTGTTGCATGGTTCCTTAACCACGATGGAGACCTGTTCAGGCCGCTTTGCGTCAGGGACGATGGAACAGGTGCTAATGTTGCTAGTGCTTGGGGTATTCGGGACTCGTGGGAGCAAATTTTGAGCTAGTATGGAGTGGTTGGCTGGGTAGAGAAGTTAGGCCCCTTCTTGACCCTCTTCCCAGACCATACACATATTAGAAACATAACCTATAAATATACCTTATGTATGCATGTGATGATATGAGCTCCCACGTAAGTGAAGTAAGCATGGTAATGAAAATTTCATGTTGTGAAATCGCCCGGGTTGCTGACATGCGGTAGGAAAATTTAATTGAATGCTTAGTCTTTCCGTTTGTATGAATATAGGCGTGAATAAGTAGGGGTGAACAATTTTCTGCGTGTTAGCCATTCATCCATTTATCCGCACCCCCACCAATACCGATAATATTAGTCTTCTGCTCACGTTTTAGTAAGTGACGCTACTAGAACGTCACACCTGAGGTTAGGCCTCATTCTCATATTTGTCATGGTCTCTCTACTGCGGTTGATGGAACATCGCCTTGCTAAGAAATGCTAGGAATGTTGCTTCGGTTAGTATAGATGAAAGATAAGTAAAACGACAAGGTCTGAGTGATTAAGACTTAAAAATATTATAATCGAGTGAGAGTGATTGAGACTTGAAAATATTATAATTGAGTGAAAAGATTGCCACACGTGTATTGATTTGAGTTTTTGTGATAGAAAAATTTAGTTTGAGAAAAATTTGTTGTAGATGTACCAGTTTAGATTTTTCCGGTTTTTTATGTATTAACCTATAATAAATCGTGTTATTATCCTAGATAATCTTTATCCTATCTGATCTTATCTTATTTGGCAAAAAAATTCGAACGGCCAAACGCTTCCTATATTTACGCAATACATTGTTTTAACAGTAGGTTATTTGGCTTTATAGATATATTCAGTTATTCTTCTCGGATATATTCAATTATTCTTCTCTAGATACTTCGAATACACTAGTGATATAGATCCTGTATACTACTCTCCACATAGGTTCCTTAAGTCAATTAAAATCTTTTTATTGATCATTTCAAAATTCTTTTTCAACTTGAAACGTAATCAACTTTTTCAATTGTCAAGATTAATATTATATCATAAATAGTTTTGTCAACTTCCAAATATGGAAAGTGGTTCTGGGCATTGCAGCTGCTGATATGCATGATGCGTTTAGGGTTTCGATTTCTTTGGAGACTTAGACCGACTCTCTGTCTAGTGCCTAGATTGCATTCTATCTGAACACGCGTCCTCAAGTGCATTCGGCGCTCTCTTGTGGTGCAGCAACATCAGTCGCTCTCACCTGCCTCCGTCTCCCACCATATGCTCATCCCTTGTTCTCTGCTGGCCCTTTGGACCTTTAGGCTACTCCTCGCGGGCAAGGACTGCATTTCGTCGGATCAAAACAATGTCACGCGTGCAGAGAGATTCATCTCCAGCGACAACTCCCGTCGCATTGATGTCTGAACGTGAATTCACTCTGATTTGAGCAAATGTCTCCAGCAAAAAGGGAAAAGTACCAAAAAAAAATTATAAACCTATTGCATTGGTACCAATTTAGTCATAAACCTTTTAATATTGGTACCAATTCAGTCCATCAGGTCTATTTAATAGACCGGCCGCAGTCCATCCGGTCTATTTTGACTGGCCGGCGTTGACGTGGCAATTTTTACGATTTTTTTATTATTTTTTCAATTTTTTTTTATGATCCAATCTCTCCCAAGGCTGCCAGCGAGGCGGCTTCGCCTAAATCTAGGCGAGGCAAGCCTGGCCTTGGCCTTGTCGCGGTCAAAGCCGCCTCACCGGCGGCTAGCAAGGCCATGGCGGCCATCGCGAGGGCGGAGGTGAGGGCCGTGAAGTCCTCGCCGGCCCGGCCGGCGAGGATCGCGGCCCTCGCTCGGCCTTGCCCATCGCCAGCCGCCTCGAGGCGGCTTCGCCCACGATAAGGCCAGGGCAAGGCTGGCCTCGCCCAGAGCCGGGCGAAGTTACCTCGCCGGCGACTGGCAAGGTCGCCTTCGCCCGTGGCAAGGCCAGGGCGAGGCTGGCCTCGCCCAGATCCCGGCGAAGCCGCCTCTCCAGCCGCCCTGGGAGAGGCCGAGCAAGGGTCACGACCCTCGTCGGTGGCAGGCAAGGGCTTCGCGGCCCTTGTCGGCCTTCGCCGGAAAAAAGAAAATGAAAAAGAAAAAAAGAAAAGAAAAATAAAAAATTAATAAGAAATTCGAAAAAATTTAAAAAAAATCATAAAAATTCGGGTCGGTGGTGTCCGCCACCTACGACATCCACGTCAGCACCGGCCGGCCAAATTGGCCGGATGGACTAAATTGGTACCAATATTAAAAGGTTTAGGACTAAATTAGTCCAATTGAAAAGTTTAGGACTAAATTGGTACCAATGTAATAGGTTTAAGATTTTTTTTTGTACTTTTCCCCTGGCAAAAAAGGCTACCGCTTTTTCCCTTCCTTTGTCTGGGCAATTCATCCTGGCAAGAAACGGGTCCTCATGCGCTCGCGCCTACCTGCGGGTCCATCTTCGTGTAAATCGCAAGGTGTTGCTAATGGTCGCATTGGCAATTGGTGTTCAGCACTCGGTCCCATAAGGTCCAATCATTGCTGAGTGGCTCGTCCACTGCCAACGGTCCTGATCATTCACGATCTCATCGCACCAACCACATGCACGGAGGTGGGAGTTCTGTTCTCTAAGCAACCCACCAACCAACGCGAAAAGCTCGACACCCGACTTGATTCGCCTCTCGATTGACTAAAAGGGTCGATGCGAAAACTGCAGGTGATGGTAAAGGCCGCGACTCACGACCGCTCAACCGCGCTCCACATCCAACTTCATCTCGTGTATTTCAAGTTTCAAGTCAACCCCACTCGCCGAGCATGAGAGGACGGTGCAACGATCATGAACGGAAATCCCCCGCTCAATCATGAAGCCCCAAGACAGCGAATGAACAGATTGGCGGAACCGGATCTTTGTGTGGCGAGGGCCCCGACAAAACCACTACCAAATGCCGTAAAAAGGTTAGGTCCCAGGAAGGAGGTTGACTTCTCTGCTCCTGCTTTTCCTCTTATGGGATACGCGCGAATGCAGCATCTCTTCGGGGCCACATTTCGAATATTTCTTGTTTGGACATGATTTGCTCCATTGTTAAGAGACGAGAGTGGACTCCGGAATTCGACGCCCGATGGATAATACCTCCTTGAAGGCGGTTCTACATTGATGGGTGACCTTGCTCTTACCGATCAAGTAGACTTCAGGTAATACATCTTATTGGCCCAACCACCTCTTAGACCCGTCAGTCATTAACCCATTTCTTAACACATATAGATATTAAATGGATTAGTGTTAAATGAGTTATAAATGAGTCATGAATGAGTTTACAATTTATTTAAATCCAACCCATGACTCTCTTCATTCTTTATCATCTTCACTCGATCTCGCGCTCATTCACTACGTACTCTCATATCAATTTATGTATAACTTTTCGTAAATTGGATCAAATATGGAAGTGTTTTAACGATATGAATCGGGTCGGTTATGGGTAATTAGATGGAAATAGATCAAAATTGATTAAAAGGGTTTATCTAGATCGACTCATTTTTTACCCAACCCATCCGTTTGATAGGTCTATTGCCTCCCAGTCAGTAACTACCCATTAATAGGATGAGGACTACCAAGTTAATTTTCGCTCTTATCACTTATCAAGTTAAGTATCGGAGGGTAAGTTCGAGTCACAAATCCAAAACTTGATTGAAGCTCCATAAGATCAGATTTGCATCTCATCAGTTGTAAAACTAATTAGGTGCTCTAAGAATTTCAGACACACAACAGTACTTAAAAATAATTATCATCTGACCATCATTCTGAACTCTAGTCTATTCTATAATCGCACTCAATTGCCATGTGCCGCAAAAGGGGATGAGTGTAAAGAAATATGTACGCATCGTCAAAAATAGACGCACATGGAAAATCCGTTTGATATTCATTTCTTGGATCTCCATGATGGAAAATCCAAGCTCTAGGCAGTTTGAATTCTCATGTCACTTTTTTGACCACGGCGTCTTTGGCTAGACATAAAAAAACGTACGAACGTGCGACAACAATGTGCTGTCCCTTTGTTTTGCATATCGCCTTTTCGTCTCACCAACATTGTTTAACGATTTATTTACTCAACTCAATTCGAATCGCAATTTAATTGAATAAAACCGCCGACTATATACATCTGTACGCGATGACAGCACGCTGTACTTTGAACTTTTTAACATATGATTTTATCAATGGTCAAATGCTTCGAATCCCGTCCTATTGTAAACGCGGTTTGGGAAAAGTGAATGGGATTATCCGTTACTTGCCATCTGCCCTTTCCAAGGTGTAAAGGAGCGTCCGCGTTCCTCCCACTACGAATCAAAAGGTTATATATTGCTGAGGAAATTAGAGACGGATTCCCCCCAAAAAATAAATAAAATTCAAATCTCACATTATTCAAAGGAGTTATATAGTTGATTGAAAGCACGAAATTCCTACCGATGTTTGAATTTTTCGTCTGCGGCGTCTATGCTTGTCGAATGATGTGCATGCTTATTAAACTCACCGCAAGTCCGATAGTTTAGATGGTCAGACACTGTACCGGTCAAGGCCCATTTCCCGAGTTTTCGCCCACGAAGCCTACACGTTTCTCTTGCGAACCTGCCTGGAACCGGTCAGGTAATGGCGGGCCGGTCAATTACTTGCTCTTAAAGGCAATAGACTTTCTTGCGACGGAAATCTCTGTACTTGTGCTTCTTTGTCGTCACTAGCGGTAACTATTCACCGAATCATGTCTTCATTTTCCCCTATCGACGACACTTAACCTTAAGTTGGATACAATCAAACAAAATGTCTAGCTAGCATGAGAAATTTGGCGAGTATCAATAATTCACTGAAAAGATGGGCAATATCAATGATCTATACCGTCGACTCTCAATGTTTACACTGCGCAAATATATTAGAGTCTCTTCACGAGCGACATCTTTATTTTTGACATCACTAACCAGAATTGTACAATGAATAACATTTTCCCCTATCCAAGATACCTAACTTGAATTTAATCAGACAAATGACTAGAAAAATGTAAATCTATTAACTTTTAATGGTTTAATGAAAAAGAAAAAGGCATGTACTCTCAAGATTGTCGAGGAAAATTAATTAGTTGAGGTGCGAAAATTGAGTTAGACACTACCTAACTGCCAAATTTAAAAAGTCATTTGGCTCCTAAGCCTCCTTTCCCAAAACTCTCGCTCTCTCTAGCGCCTATGCTCGCATTCTTTGAGTGGCAATCTTAGGTTGTCGAACCATATTACTTGCATGACTACAATCCCCTTTCAATTAGACATGATCATGAACATAGTGGCCAGCCTGCCCATACTCAAGTCGAGCCACAAGAGCCGAAGGCATCTTTGGGCAAGCCTAGGCGAGCCCCAATAGTTGTAGGGCTTTAGTTAGTCCTGCCACTTTATCGTTCATTGTTATGCTAATGCGCGAACCTGGCTATAATCTTAGCTTGACTTGCATATCCAAATCAAACCGAACCTATCCATGGATCACCTATATTCTTAGCACTGACGCTATGTGATTGATTTGAACTTGTCCATTGATCATCTCTATTCCTAGTGTTGACGCTATGTGATTGATACAAAATAAAATGAAAAGACGAAACTTAAAAATAATGACTTTTCATTTTTCTCATAATTCTTTTATTTTTTAGCTTAAACTTTGAAAAGTCAAAAAGCAAACCGATGGATGGGGGGGCCCACGCATGTTTTCCCATTGGGCGGGCACCGGTCTTGAGCTCCCCCAAATAATCACTAACCTAGATACATGAAACATAAACACGTATATAATCAATTACCACACTGCAGTAGGCATTCAAAAGCACATCTAGAGTAAACTTTCTATTTTCACCCTTCTTCGCTATCGCTAGCCAGACCTATACGGCACGATGAACCGTGTTTTCTTCCCTATCCATGATGCTTTAACTTGATTTTGGTTAAACAAATGTCTAGCACATGAAATTTGTGCCGTGGGTGAAAGGGAATTCATGCTGCTTTCAATGGAATCAAAATTTATATTGCAATGTCGACGATGTAATATTATTCACCATTTGATGGATTCCAACAATGCAAGAACCATTATGGCTAGGTGAAGTCTTAACGTACAAGAAACTTGCCAACTTTGCAGAGTTTGGTGGAAAGAAAGGCTTGGCATGGCTGCTGTTTTCTGCCCTCTTCCCAGGCGTCTCTTGACATGTTAAGTTTGGAAATATCAAGAAGTATTGAGTAGGTCACTCCCAATTGGAGAGGCCAATGCAATTATGTATATTTGTAGTAGAATATGTATAGTAGTGAGTGTGTAAAAGAAAAAAAAAAGGAGAAAAAGAAAAAAAGAGAAAGAAATCGGGAGATAAATCAACGTGATGTTCCACATATAGAAAATCAAGGGAAATTGGGAAAGAAATCAAAGTGATCTTCTCAGATCTACAAAATCACGAGAGATTAGGAAATAATCTACGTGATTTTCATATCGTACAATTCCAATTGGGATTGCATTTGCTCCTATAAGTAGGTGTCCTCCTCAACGGAGAAGAAGTTACAAAAGCAAGAATATCATAGCAGCATAGCGGAAGAAACAGTTTTCTTCTTCCAGTTTGTGAGAGGTTCGGATCCACAAATTGAAGACAGCGATCCACAAATTGAAGGGCAGCGAGAGATCCACTCAAAATTTTCTGGTGTTATTTACTAATTATCTTTACTGCTTTCATTTAATATCCTATTTAATTTTCTCAGAATTAGTAGCGAGAAAATTATATGGGCCTTCTCCATAAATATTCTTTTCTTTTTTCCAACAAGAAGCGGGTCGACACAGCAATGTAGTCACTGAGTTGGGTCAAAATTAATACAAAGAGATTTTAGGATGACGCTTAGGATTAACAAATTGTTGTCGCCAATCCTTTGTCCAACCCTTGTCCAACGGGCAGAATCTCAGCATATGTATGTTCTCGTGGCTTTGGAGCTCCAACCCAGATTTTGGCTCATAAACTGAGGAAAACCAATGCATTGTATTTAACATAATCGGCTCTTTTGAACATACCTCATAAACTGCTCGTAAATTTGAATTTATATGATGTTTTTTTGACATTATCGGCCGTTTTAGAGTGGAGGAATTCAATAATCAATTCTTCTCCCTTGAAGTGCAGTAAACAGGACCGAGATATGCTCACCTACTTGTCTGCTTGAGGAAATCATTTCTAAATTGCAAAACCTAATCCTTATTAGTTAAGATCAAGCTTCATTTAAATATTCCATCCTCACATGGACCGTCAAAAAAAGTGTCGTGCCATAAAGGCGAAATATCATATTAAATTGGCAAGATGAATAGAAAAAGCTGGACGCCATATATGTATATAAATGTACTCATCCACTAAAAGCGAATAGCGCTCATTGTCTCGTTCAGCTCCCAACTTACTCTTCCTTTGATATAGGCATTGCGTTACTATCCGATGATCAACCCATGGAGTGACTCCATCTCAGTCAGGCCACTGAGATTAGATCTAGCGGCCAAATGGTGCATTGTTGTCCTGATCTCAGTGGTTTTGGTTGGACCAAGCACTTGTGCTGCGAAAACCAGGCACTTGAGATGGGAAGTGGAGTACAAGTACTGGTCTCCGGACTGCGTCGAAGGGGCCGTGATGAGCATCAACGGGCAATTCCCAGGGCCGACCATAAGGGCTGTGGTTGGCGACACCATCTCTGTCGAGCTCACCAACAAGCTCAGCACCGAGGGTGTTGTTATCCATTGGCATGGGATCAGACAGGTAGTTAATTTGTTTTTAGCCATTTTGTTTGTTTATCTCTCTCTCTCTCTCTCTCTTTCCCTCTCTCAAGTTTGTGAACGAATGATGAATGCTTGAAGTTGAAGTTTGAGAAAGAAAGGCCAGAGCTTGATATGATGATTAGCTCTTCTATTTTATTATATTGGTCAGCTAGGGACTCCATGGGCAGATGGTACAGCCTCCATCTCGCAGTGCCCCATCAACCCTGGAGAGACTTTCACTTACAAATTCACAGTTGACAAGGTTATCTCTCTCTCTCTCTCTCTCTCTCTCTAACTAGCTCATTGGTAAACTTCCCTGCTGAGAAAGAAGTTACTGTCATAAGTTTGCGAAAGAAGAAGGGCATTTTGCCTCCAAGACTACATCAACCTTTGAAAGATACGTGCCATTTACCAAGACGGATCTGGATGAACAGAGTTTTACACAAGAACTACCCACAAAATGAGCACTTTCCACAGAAAGTTCACATGGCGACGTGGGCTGTTGATTTGTTTCAATAGTGCAAGTTGACATTAGGCTCATGTCACGACAAACCGCTTGGTTTGTCAAGTAATAAGAAGCTCTCATGCGCCATCTTTTCCGAAATATGATAACACCGATACCATAATTAAAGAGTCTCAACGAGGCATCCAGAAGATTGAGGAAATCATTAAGAAGATCCATCTGAAGTGCCTGGTCTTAAGTGCTGTTAGGGGGTGATTATATATATATATATATATATAGAGGCATAAAGCTTTTTTAATTTCCTTGAACTATTATCCCTTGTGGAATTTAATATGACCCATCATAATGCCAAGCGAAGGCGAACTATGCATCGAGAAAGTCATTTATAATGAATCTCCTAACCCTATTTATACCGAGAAATGTTCGGAAGTAATCGGATCGGAATATGTCATTTGATTCCGATATAGCCTCGATTGAATGATTTATTAACTTTTAATAATCGAGGAGTTGTTGTGACGGTGGTTTGCAGGCGGGGACATACTTCTACCACGGGCATTACGGGATGCAGAGATCGGCTGGGCTATACGGGTCGCTGATAGTGCAGGCCGGAGAAGGAGAGAAAGAGCCCTTCCACTATGACGGTGAGTTCAACCTCTTGCTCAGCGATTGGTGGCACAAGAGCTCGCATGACCAGGAGCTCGGCCTCTCTGCCGTTCCCTTCCGTTGGATCGGCGAACCTCAGGTAACCCTAAAGGCATTAACCTCATAATTATAATGCTAGAGATACAGATGTGCAATGTTCGTTTTATTCGACTATGATATAAGAGAATCTAAGAAAACGTAATAGTGATAAAGATTTAGAGAACCAAACGTGAATGTGCAAAAAATTTGGAGGGTTTTCTGTTTTTTCTCTTGGATTTCTGGGGTCCTACGTGTCTCGGGAACGTGCATTAAAATAGTAAAAAAGCTGTTTTGCGCGTCCAATGCATGTTGTATACTCGTCCACGCGACACGGGCAGTCCTGAATCTATTTGATGCAGAAACCAAGGAGACGACCGTTGTTAGTTCCCAAGGTCACCAGCTGTGTTGTGGACGCCTAGATCTTGTCACGGAGAGAGAGAGAGAGAGAGAGAGAGAGAGAGAGAGAGAGTAACAATTTTTGGCGGACATATTTTCCAACTTTGAAAATTGGATGACAAAGTCATGAACATAATCTCTATGTAATTTAAACAGGGCGATGTGTATACTTTATCTCACCTATTAAAGAATTGGTTGGAGATAGTTTTTCTTTATCAAGATTACTAAAAACTATGGCCATTTGCATATTGCCACATGATTGATTCATCCAAGGACAAAAGAGCGTATGCCACGCTGTTTTTATGAGTTGTGGGGACTTATCTTCTGAATCTCTGAGTTATAAAACACTTTTTCGACATATGGGGCGGCCAGCAACCTAAGCCCCCTATAGGCTTGTCAGGTAACTTCATTTATTTAATCAACGTGAGGTCATATTTCTTAGTGACATTATATATAAGCAAAGTGGAGTTAGGCATAAAATTAGGCATGTGCAAACTTCTCTTCAAGACTATATTAGTTGTTGAGAGTAAGCCATGGATCTGGTCACTTTTAGAGTTTAAATAGATAAAGTAGGGTAAAAAATCCAATTTTGGTGCATTTTTTTTTTCCTTCTTCTGCTATCAAAGTTACTTGCCTAACAAGTAATGGGTTTTTGGATTCAGTCTCTGCTGATCAATGGAAGAGGGCAGTACAATTGCTCTTTGGCTGGGAGCCACAGCAACTCCACGTCCACAGCTCAGTGCAATTTCAGAGGGGACGAACAGTGTGCTCCTTTCATTCTTCCCGTGCACCCGAACAAGACCTACAGGCTCAGGCTCGCCAGCAGCACCGCCCTTGCTTCTCTCAACTTGGCCATTGGGGTACCTCTCTCTCTCTCTCTCTCTCTCTCTCTCTCTCTCTCTCTCTCTCTCTAAAATGTTATACCAGATCTTTGCGGTATCATGATGGTCCTTCGACTCCGACGGTGTGATTTTTGAAACAATTAGGGTCACTAAACAAAATGCAGATCACTAGGATTGAACAAACCGTGACTCTTCTAAAAAATAGTCATGTATCCTATGTAATCTTCACTTTATGAGAGTGTGTCATCCTTAACCATGATTAATTATTGCTACTTCACTTTATGAGAGTGTATCATCCTTAATCATGATTAATTATTGCTATAATAAGCTTTTTATGCATTGATGTTTTTTTGCAATTTGTCCCCCGCTTATATTATACATGGTTTAATCATTGACGAGAGTTGCATTGCGGCTTCTACCTAACATATTTTTCTTTCAAAGATATGCTAGGCTTAAAAAGACTCACCTACAAAATCAATTCATTGAGTGATGTGACTAATTGCAAGTAAGCTTTTAAACAGGTTAATCATATTCAAGAGGTATCTAAAACATCATCTAGTAAGTAAACTATTCTATAGAACACATTTCTAATAAACCCAATATTTCTCTTTTTAATGGAATATATTTATAGAAATATGGGATATATAATTTAAGAGGGAAAATAAGGAATTCACTTAGGAAGATGATACTTCAATGAGAAAATGGATCTTTTTTCTTCAAAGAAATGCCTAAAAATGGAAGTTTGACTTATTAGTCGAAAAGTAATCTCACGAGGGTTGTTATTAGTTCTATTTTTTACTTGTCAAAACACATTTTATTTTACTTTTCGGAAAAGCACATCCTGATTGATAAATCGTTTTCTCTTTGTACTTGTCAGGGTCACAAGATGGTGGTGGTGGAAGCCGACGGCAACTACGTCCAACCTTTCGCCGTCGACGACCTCGACATTTATTCCGGCGAGAGCTACTCCGTCCTGATAACCACCGACCAAGACCCACGCCAGAATTACTGGATTGCCGTCGGCGTCCGAGGAAGGCAGCCCAACACCTCCCAAGCCCTCACCGTCCTCAACTACCGCCCCAACTCCGCCTCCCAACTCCCCGCCTCGCCGCCTCCGACCACCCCTCTCTGGAACGACTACAACCACAGCAAGTCCTTCTCCACTAAGATCCTCGCCCTGGCCGGCTCCCCCCAGCCGCCGGCGACCCACGACCGCCGTATCTTCCTCCTCAACACGCAGAGCAAGTTCAACGGCCAGATCAAGTGGTCGATGAACAACATCTCCCTCTCGCTCCCGCCGACGCCGTACATCGGGGCGTTGAAGTACAACCTCAGCGGCGCCTTCGACGCGAGGAGCCCGCCTGAGAGCTTCCCGGCCGACTACGACGTGATGCACCCGCCGGCGAACCCCAACACCACGGTCGGTAACGGGATCTACGCGCTAGCGCTCACCACGACGGTCGATATTATCCTCCAGAACGCGAACGCCTTGGCGGCGAACACGAGCGAGATCCACCCGTGGCACCTGCACGGGCACGACTTCTGGGTGCTGGGCTACGGAGACGGGAAGTTCACGGCGGAGGACGGCGACAAGAGGCTGAACCTGAAGAACCCGCCGCTGAGGAACACAGCGGTGATATTCCCGTACGGCTGGACCGCCCTGAGGTTCGTGGCGGACAATCCGGGGGCCTGGGCCTTCCACTGCCACATTGAGCCGCATCTGCACATGGGCATGGGGGTCGTGCTCGCGGTGGGAGCGGAGGCGGTGACGAAGATGGAGATCCCCAGCGAGGCTCTCGCCTGTGGCTTGACGGCGAAGATGATGGCGGCGAACGACGGCGGCCATAGCTGAGCCGTGCACAACAGCGACGAAAGATGATATTGCCAACGTATCGTGTTGGGTTTGATAAATAGAGTCAGCCATTAAGTCCTAAGTTGGAGAATTAAATTATTTGAAAAAATTAATTTAGGTTTGGTCTTTAGATTGAATTGACTGACGAGATAAGTCTTCGGGATTGGTTTATTCTCTTGGTGGAAAAGGAAAATCTCGGTGGGTCGGGATTTTTCCATCACGTGGTTTTTCAACCAGGGTTGACTTCTTTTGCGTGAGATCAGTAGTGAAAAAAGAAAAATGAGGGCAGAAAGTCCATTATGTGTAATTCTAATGAATATGATCGCGTTTTCGTTGTAATTTGTAATTTATTTTGCATTAATATAAAAGTGAGTTAGGGTTTTTTTTTTTCTTTACGGCAGTGTGAAAAATGTTCATACAAAGTCCGAGATCTTTTTCTCTTTTGACAAGATATGATAGGTAGGAGTATTAACCGTTCGGATTTTCAATAAAATTGAATTAATATTTTACGAACAGAACGACAACCCACGGCCTGAACCGAATATGATTCTAACCAAAGATCAAGTTCGATTTGGTTTTTAGGTTTTCCTTTTTTTCTTTTTCTTTTTTGTAAAATTAAGAAGAGGTTTTGGTTAAAAGGAGAGAGGAATAAATTGTAATATTGAGAAATTTGGTAATTTTCAGTTTCGTTTAGTTAACTGAACTGAATCGAAATCAAAGGACAATTATTTTTCATTATTCGAATTGAAACCAATCAAATTGAAGATGCACAAAATTCCAATTCAGTTCGGCTTGGTTTGGTTCTAACATCCTTAACGATAGGTCAAAAGATCTAATCATGGGTTAGATGCAGATTTAATTTGTTGCTCAGACTATCTATCATGTACAGTTGGGAAAATTATATAAAAAGTTATAAATCTATTACACTTTTATCAATTTAGTTCCAAATCTTTTAATTTTGTCAATTAAGTCGATCTTGCCAATTTTTGTCAAAATTGTTGATGTGAATGCTTAGTTGTCGTTGACAATTGACAATTTTTAATAATATTTTAATGTTTTTAAATTTCATTTATTAATTTTATTTTTTTTCATTTTTCTTTTCTCCTCTTTTCCTCCTTTTCTTTTTATTGTAGCCAGTGAGGGTTGTAGGGCCCTTGCTAGCTATTAGGTGAACGTCGCTTGGCTCTCATTGGCCATCTGTGAGGGTCGTTGAGCTCTCGCTCATAGCTATCAACGTGAAATGATTTAGAACTAAATTGGTAAAAATGTAATAGATTTAATACTTTTAGGACAATTTTGTCATTTAGGGATTCTTTCTTTGCAAGATGGGCCTAGCTCGGGCACAACTGGACTGCGCCAGGCTTTCTAACCGAGTGCCATGCCTGGCCTAATTTGTCCCAATTGAACTTCGAGCCCATGAGTTGTCCGGCCACTATTAGATGATGACAACATAGACTCTTAAATATAAGGTGAGGCATGAAATTAATTCCTCAAATTCTAAGTTTGTAATAAAGAAGTCCGGTGGTAAATTTACTTATCTGAAGCAAATTAAGTCCCCTTCACCTGCTCGGGCCTTTTTTTTTTAAATAATTTTTTGATCCTCACAAAAATGAACAATCAATTTTTGTGACCTCTCATATTCGGTATCACAAATTAGAAATTTAAGAAAATTAGCGTGTCTGATGAGTATGAGAATGGACACTGCGATAATCATTTCACAGATCATGAATTCGATGACGTAAAGAACTTCTTGTTCTCTGTGAACACATTAGTTCGATAGTCTAAGAACATTATAGTTAATTTTGTTTAAGCAGGAATATTTGTCGATCATATGTAAAAACGAGATTTGGTACAAGTTGTGGGATTTATAGAATATTTAATTAACTTTTAGACAACTGGCCATCACGTCCTTGCGCTAGGGGTGTTCATAGTTCCTAGTTCCTTGAGATTGACCCGGATCGACATCCGAACCGGTGGAATCGACAGCCCTAAAATAGAGATAAGCACACAAAAATTGGGTGCATGCGAAGAAGCCCAAGGCTCACAAGCATAAGGCAAGAAAGACACAGGAATAGGCAAACAGAAACAAAGACCAGAAGGCCCAAACAGAAGTTAGGAAACAAGTCCTAGGTTGTCAGCGAAGGAAACCTTAGCACTAATTACCAGGCTCGATTCTTCAGTAGTTCGGTTCTCTCTCAGTCCATCTCTCTCTATTTTGAACCTGCTCAGCCTCCCAGCGGCCGTAGGAACTTATTTTAGAAGAAACAGGGAAAAAAAAAAAAGTCTACAAAGCCAGTCCCAGTCCAACCGAAGAACCAAACTGGGATCGACCGGTCTAATGCGCAAGTGGATGGGGTCGGTTTTCAATTCCACAAATAGGGAACCGAAGAACCAAACTGGGATCGACTGGTCTAATGCGCAAGTGGACGGGGTCGGTTTTCAATTCCACAAATAGGGAACTAGCCTTGTCCCGTTAGATTCCAAAGGGAATCAACCCAAGAACAAATCACCCCTATCCAGTACAGCAGAAAAATTATCCAAAAAACCCTACACCTTTAATGATTTTAGGCTAAAATTATCCAAAAAGACTACACTAGCAAATGATTTCCGGTGGGACGTCTCCCCCCCTCCTTTGAAGCTCTCCGTCTTTCTTTTCTCTTTCGATCTATTGGGAGTTTGTGGGTTTGAATAAATTTCTACAGCTAATATTGGGTGATCATGGAGACTAGTTCAATCATTAGTCTGGTTGAAAAACACAGAGGAGGATGTTCATAATTTGGCTCTACGACCTCTTCGAGATTAGGCCGCTCTCCTCTTCCGATTTAGATTAAGGTTAAGTTTTGGAGATTTACTCTCTCGAAATAGATCTATATATAAATATGGGAGCTCTTAATAGGTATTTGATCTGTGTTCACCACCAGGACATTGGTGATGAGGACATTGAACTTAGATGCTCACTGAAAACTATTGCAAATGAAGTGGGAGATCTTAATGTGTGCACATCAAGAAATCTGGTGATCGACCATTGATTTTTTATGGTGTCAAATCTATTTTTGATGAACGAGAGTACGCTTCTTACTGCAGATTGTACTTTGTTCTTTGCTTTCTAGCTTTTGCTTTATTCTACAGTTACTTGGGCTTTTGTAGGCTTGAAAGTCTTTTATATACTACTCGAGCATTATTCTGATATACAAATGGCATCTTTGTTTTCAACCAAAAAAATTGACGAATCATCATAGGATTTATGACTAAATTAATACAATTAAAATATTTAGAATTGAATTAGACATCTTATAATAGGTTTTAAGGTTTTTTACATAATTATCTCGGCACTTAGGTTCCAAAATAACAATATTTTTCGGTATTTGGTTGAAATTTGAAAATGAACGAGAAATTATTTTCTACGGTTAGTATGGAAAATTTGATTCGATTTTCCTATTGCACTCCTTTTAATAAATGTTTTATTTTTATATTTTAAAATTGATTTTTTTTTAAATTTTTTTGCTATTTTTCTTTTTTATGTTTTCTTTTCCTTTTTCTTCTTCTTCCGTTGGTTGCCCGCCACAATGACGGCTAAGACTTCGGGCCTCGCCAGATTGGTGAGTCAAAGTCTTGCTTGAGCGGTGAGTCTAAGCTCGTTTGTGGCTAGTCGCCGGTCGTCATCATCGTGGCCAATGAGTGGCCAAGAAAGAAGGAAAACAAAAAAGGAAGAAACAAAGAAAATTAGAAAAAAGAAAAATAAAGAGAAAAATAGTTTATAAAAAATTGAATTTAAAAAAGAAAAAAAGAAAAAAAGAAGAAGTGGAGGCTAGCACGGGTGTGAGATAAGAGAAGGTGAGTGAGGAAAATGTTTTTGCCATTTATTTGAAAAGCGAGAAAACATTTTTCCATATTTTAGATGACTTATTTCCTTCGATAGAAAATATTTTTCCCAACTAGATCATTTTCCATCGAAGGAACGTCGAAAAATTCAGAAAATATTTTTTTATAAAATAAACGGAGTCTTAATCGTCCTCGGAATTTCAGGAGGAAAAGAGAATTGCAAATTGGACAGTATGAATCTTCTGTCTGATGCCGTTGGCCACGCGGTTGGTAGAAAAAGTGGTCTCTCTTGCAAAGAAAGAACTCCCAATGGCAAGCAAGCGACAGCTTTGGCCACTTCTTATTGCAATACAACCAGGAAACAGCCGAACAACGCGACGACCAAGCTGCCCACTTTGGCAATACGATTTTTTTTTTTTTTTTATTGCCTCGATTGGCTAGTAATAAAATGGTCATTTGTTTAATTATAAGCTATTGTATTTATGAATGCCCCAAATACTTTTCTTTTTTTAATTTACCTTTCGCCTCTACGAATGCATATTATGTCACCATGTCTATGCATATTACATTGATCTCCGGCAAAGTTGGCCGGCCACAAACATTTGATTTGAGCAGGAGATGTTATGACTTGAATAAATCCGCAACATTCGAACTACACATTTTGATCACTTGGCCTGCACTTATAAAATTTGCTTTACTACTTACTAATCAGGATTAACTTTGCATGCGCAGCCCGGGGAATTATTCTAGACACGCCCTTGCATTTCTCACGATTGAGACGAGCAGTCAATAACATATCAATAGCATTTAGATGCAGAATGTGTAAAGAAAAAACAAGGATTTACATTGTCTGTGCATCTAACATATAAAAATCTACGGTAGTAACCCTAAGTATTGGCTAAGTGCCGATTATCATATCTCAATCACATTAGTTCTCACTTATAGTAATCTTGCAAGATCTCCATTATAGGTGGAGCCTTATAAGATGCTTTTGAACGGCACAATTCACTCATAGTATCCACGGATCAATCGAACCGAAATGTTTTTTCTTGTTTAAAGATTCAGCGGATGTTCCCGAACTATGATTTCATATGATAAAATATGGGATGAGGGCCGTGTATGGAAATCTTTTATTCATTGATACAGTGAGAACACGCAAGAAGAGGATTGACCATGTCGGATGGTTTTTGGGGTTCATGTAATGGTATGGTGGGGACATCCAAGGATGGACAGTTGTTCTCCATTAGTTAAGGGCTGGTTTTTCTTCATCCAGACAGTGACCCCGATCGAAGCGATGATGTTCTTCTTCGCTCGCGCATTTTATTTCCCTTGTCCAACTCCATCGTTCCTGCACCATTGACTAGATTCGAGAGCAGAAGAGAGAGCTAGAGGGAGGAGCTGCTGCCTGTTTCTGGATCTTGATCTGGACCTCGCATCTCAGGCGGTTCTAGCGCATCAGGTATTGTATTTTGCCATCTTCTTTGTTCATCTCAGGTAGACCTTGTTGATCTTTTGCTGATTATGAGAACTATGTTTAGTAATGTCAAAGGCCAATTTGAGCTTTGTCCACGATCTGAGTTCTTCACCCATCTCTGGCTTCTCGGTACCCAAATCACTCGTTGGTCATTTATTCGTAACAATCGTGTTTACTTTAGAAATTTAATTTGTTACTTCGAAATTAAGAAAATTATCCATCTAGCTAAGCGCATTTCATTAAAAGAAAAGGTCGATTCGGGTAAAATACTTGGGCCAGAAAGGTAAGCCCTGGAGTGGAGATGATGAGCTTTCCAGTCTGAGGGACCAGGTGCTCACGTGGCCTCGTATCATTGGGTCATGATGATGGGACCGAGCAACGATTACCGAGCCCCACTTTCGTAATTTCACACGCACACGGACGCACGGCTATACGCGTCGGTGAATAGCCACCGAACCTCACGCGCTCGACTCGTTTCGCTGCTCTCTGGTATAAATTCACCAACGCGAACGCCAGGAGCAGTCTCCAATCCATCTCCTCTTCTTCTTCTCCTTGAATACCTGTTAACTCCATATACTCATAAACCTCTCTGCTCTCTGCTCGTTCGCAGCCGCACAGGGCTCGAGGGCTTCTTCGCTTCTCGACTTCGGCAACCATAGCCAGCTCGGCCGGCTCAGACATGGCGGACCGGGTCCACCCCCGCGACTCCCCGCCCCCGTCCCCGCCCCGCTCGCCGACGAAGCCCCTCCCCCGCCCGACGACAAGCCCGTCCCCCACCCCGTCCGCGGCACCTACGTCATCCAGATCCCCAAGGACCAAATCTACCGCGTCCCCCCGCCGGGGAACGAGCGCCGCTACAAGCGGCGCTCCTCCTGCCGGAATACCGGCCGACTCCGGCGCTGCTGCTGCTGCTCCCTCGCCGCCCTCGCCGTGCTGGTCCTCCTCCTCGCCGCCGCCGCCGGCGTGTTCTACCTCGTCGTGAGGCCGCGGTCGCCGGACTACGCCGTCAGCGGCGTCTCGATCGGGGGGCTCAACCTGACGTCCTCCGCGTCGGTGTCGCCGGCGATGGACGTGACCGTCCGGGCGAACAACCCGAACGGCAAGATCGGGATCTACTACCTCGGAGGGAGCTCCGCGGAGGTCTATTACACCGGCGTGAAGCTGTGCGGCGGCGCGCTGCCGGCGTTTTACCAGCCGCCGGACAACGCGACGGTGTTCGAGGCGGCGCTGAAGGGAGAGGCCATGGTCCTGGCGAGCCAGGTGCGGCAGGCGCTGGCCAGCGATCAGAGCCAGGGGAGAGTGCCGTTGACGGTGAAGGTGACGGCCCCGGTGAAGCTCAAGGTGGGGGCCGTGAGGACGTGGAAGATTACCGTTAAGGTGACGTGCGACGTAACGGTCGATAAGCTGACGGCGACGGCCAAGATCGGATCTACGGACTGTGATTACGGGGTTGATATATTCTGAGGGGACATGGTTTATTTTGTCGTATTAGAAAAATAATAAAAATGATTTAATTATTCTTTTTGTGGGGAGCCTGCGAGCTTTGGAGCTTGTCATGGACTTTAGGGGTGGTACAAAATTCGATTTGCGGTGGAAAAATTGGAATATTATTGTTGATCATTCGTTGGTGACAATTAGGTGCTTGATCATTGTGCATTTTGGGGTTTGACTTCGGATGTGTATGAATCGTACATTCTAAGGCGAGATTGACGGGGAGATGCAACGTGGATGGATGTTCTTGAAAAAAAGATGGGGGAACCATGGCATCGGGAGAAAAAGAACACTTGATTAATAGTCTTCTACGGAAGGATGATTGAGAATGAATTTGGGATTCTAGTAGGGTTGAGAACACGGATCGATCAACTCGGGAATCATCCAGCCCAATCAGTTCTGGGCGTTTTTTGGGAGTGTGATCTAATTTCATAAAATTGAAACCAATGATTCGACCGGATCGGACCTTTTGGACTGAATTGATGATTTTTTCATAAAATTTCTCACTTAAATTTCTTTTGCTTCCCTTCTCACATGTTCTGCTCTCCTTTCCCTCTCCTCTCTCAACTCACCAGTCGTCTTTCCTTTCTCTCCTCTCTCCTCTTTCCCTTTGGAAGCCCTAAATTGCCTCAAATTTAAATGAGCTCTGCCTCTCACGTGGCTCACACCTCGCTCAACCTCTTGCCTCTCGTTTCTGCCTCTCATCTCGGCAGAAGACGACTTGGAGAGCTTTGCCTCTCATGCCTCTCAACATCTTGCTCTTATCGCTTATTTTTCGTTTCTTTAAAAGCAATGACTACGTAACTACGTTTCCTCAAGATTATTTGTAAATCAACCAGTTCTATTGGACTATGCAAGAACCAGATCAGACCAATCCTAGGACCAAGCGATCTAATCCCCGAATCCCGATGGTTTGATTTCCGGTTCTAGAAACTGGAAACCAATCTTTCTTGTCCGGTTTTCGGTTCCTGGGTAGGATTGAACCGGATGGTTAGATTTCCGGTTCTAGAAACTGGAAACCAATCTTTCTAGTCTGGTTTTCGGTTCCTGGGTAGGATTGAACCGGACCAAAAACTGATCATCCCTAATTCATAAAATAAGTTTTAGGCTACGGCCGAAGCAATCACAATCATCGGTTTGGGACCAACTTAACAATGAGTTCAGGATTGTCGCATTTAGGACCAACTTAACAATGAGTTCAGGATTGTCGCATTTACTCCTTCGAACAGCGACGAGAGCAAACCTCATGCTCACTCCTCCAAAATCACATCGAAGTACACAAAATGGCGCGCGGATTCGAGACTGCTCGAGCACAAAAACTTTTTCTTTCTTTTTTTGGGTAACGGGTAGGTTAAATGTGAGGCTCCCTGCTTATCCAATAATTTCTCCCATTGCTCACCACCACGACTTTTCCTTCAACACTTCCATGGTTTCCTGGCCCCAACAAATATGATTACCCGGGGACCGATCGACCACGACAATTCAGGAAGACGAACGACACATGATTTCTCAAGTCACTGAAGACATAGCCGATTGTAAAAAAATTTATTACAACTTTTTTCGAGTTTACAAAACTAATATACAGGAACCTCTGTTGGCGAAGCTCTCTCTTTCCTTTCAATAGCACATCCTAAGCTAGAGCCGTAACGTAAACCCACCACCCTGTCTATAAACATCTCAACATCCAACTTTCTCTCGACCCTTTTTATTTCCTGCCACAACATGGCGATAATTATATAAACCACCCCCCCCCAAAACCGTTCTTTATTTTCCACGTAAAAAAGCCCAGAAGCAAAAAAGAAAAGAAGAAACTCACAGAATTTCTGGTTCTGGATATTTTCTGAGGAGCTTCCAGATGAACTCGATACTGTATGGTCGGTCCTCCCCATAAGGCTGGATCAAGTTTCTGCACTGATTACTGACAACATCTCATGGTTGGGACTTCAACTTATCATAAATACTCTTGCGATCTTGGATGGCCTTTTCAAGGGACACGTACATATCAACAGAGGACTCCGCATACGTATTCAACTTATCAAGAAATTTAACCAAGCTCAACCGGAAGCGGTCAACACCTGTAGTCCAGTCCTCCGAAGCGCAATCCTTCAACATGTTAACCTCCGAATCAGCCCCACTTCCACCTTCCCATGATGTTGGGGGTGTTTGAGCATGTTTCGCGTTCTTTCCTTGGTTCCTTTCTTGAAGTGGTAAAAACTGGCGAATGTCTGCAGCCAAACATTTAATCGACTCTGTCACATCCTTGGAAGACAAAGCCCGCAGCTTCTCCAACCACAGTTCACAAGTGGCATAGATTGGCGGCCCGTGCTGCCACAGTGGCGTTTGTTGGGCCCTCCTCCTTTTTCGCTTTGGAGTTTTTTGGGGATGCAAGTAGCACTTCCCGAGCCAATTGTTGATGGCCTCCAAGTAGGTCTTCTGGGCTCCAATCCACTTTGTAAAACTTGAAGATAGTAAATTCAGTTCATTTTCAAGACGGAGGGTAATGTGCCGGTGTGCTTCTGAGTGCACTGGGATTTTAGTGTTGCTGCTGCCATGAGCTACTGAGATTATGTTGAACTGAAGCTTGTGACACTCAAACATGACTTCCCACATCCGACCTAACCTGCATCACGAGAAGCGGCATCTGTAGATGAATCCCTCAAAAGAAGATCGAATTCACCACAAATCACTGACATAGATACTCCAAAACGTGGAGACCAAGATTTGAGGAGGTAGGCAACAAATCAAGCAGAAGCAGCAGAATATCAAAAAGCTTCCACCAGCTACGGACTTGTACTTGCCTTTGCTGTGCTAGAGCTTTCCAGAATCCAAAAACAGTCCGTTATCAATCAAGTGCATCAGCAGACAGTCATCTTCTTATGATTTATTTGACTTAAAGTTTATACTGTCGTAGCCATTAGTCATATTTCCTACATATGTTATCAGGTTAAATGTTCAGCCTTGTTCATTACAAGTATTGAGTTATCAGCGCTGCTTAAGGCTTTTCATGTTTAACATGCCCTCAAATTAGCATTGTGACTCCAAATTGTTCTCTCATTGTCCAAACAAAGGCATCTAATAAACCAAGAGGAACAGTTTTCACAGAATATATTTGTCATCTTGACTAATACGTCCTGAACATATTAAGTGTACTAACTAGGAGTTGATGTGATTGTTCCACCAATCCTTTGCGTCAGGGATAAAGCACCAAGAGAAAATTGACTAAAAAGCAACTTTCCTCAGTCAAGCATGAGCTGACACCTGCAACATATGACTGGCCGAGTACATAGCATCATAGCTCCACAACTGGTGCGCACACAGGGAAAAGAACGCAACTACTATCGATATCAAAAAAGGAAGCCACCCGGCACCTACCCTTCAATCAACTCTTCCAGCTGAGGTTGAAGCTCTTTGTCACGTAGTTCTTCTATTCTCTTTGAGATGGAGTCAATTCTGTGAATGGCAACTATGATCCTCGAGTGTAGATCCTTGATGGAAGCACGAGTTTTACCAATTCTATCAGTTCTTTCCTTTAAATCCAGATGTCCTTTTGATTCCAATTGCCTTAAAATTTTACATTTGACGTCATAATTCTTCCTGATCTCATCACAGGCCTGAAATATCAAACATTTGCAATTGACGTGACTTTTAAGTAAACAGAATAAAAAAAAAATGAAGGCAAGAAAGCAAAGTTATTCTCTACTAGAAGAATCTCCATATAGCACAATAAAAGATAAGTTAGGGTACCCTTCACAGCATGTTTAAATGTTGTAATAGAAAATGAAGTCAGTTCACATGATATGTTGCAAAATATTTAAAGGAACAACTCGGTAAGAATCTAGAGAAGTCACTTCATGGGTGCTTCTACAGATAAAAGAAGAAGGCAATAACAGAAGGATCTCTATTTAAAACACCACCCGTGGAAGTAAAACTTCTCCACAAGTAGCATTCTTCACCATCAATGTGTATGTCGGTGACAATGCCGATAGTTGCAACCAACACAACAATGGTAATGATAGCCATTCACGGAGACTTTTTCTCCACTTTGCAATATAGATCCATAGAGAAAATTAGAAGAGAGGGAGCAAGAAAATCCAAAACATATCCCTTCCGCATTTTCTAACTTCTAAACCATATTTTGAGGGTTTGTTTACTGAACTTTCAATTAGATATCACAACATGTGACAAGATACGGATCTGTGAAATCACAAGAGATATGCACTAGTAAAACTGCCAAGACAAAGATTACCAGCAACCTATTTGTTGTTAGAACAATAGCCACAGATATAACAACCAAACAAACTGTTTCACTCCCAGCACAAACATCGAAATCCAATTCAACTTAAATCAGATATATATCTGACTAGAGTCAGCCAGATCAACTTCCAAATAACCAAACACGGCTTGCTGTAATTCAGTTGTCATCTGGAAACTACTGATAACCGTTCACACCAATTTATTCACCATTAAGCATCATAATGATGATAGGACAAAAGGTACCCAAGAATCCAACATACAGTTAAAAAATTTCTTCAGATGAGTCCACAAATTCATTTTGTTTTGGCAGATCACAGGAGTAAACATGCCAAAAATCCATATATATATATATATATATGAACGACAAAGATGTCATTATTATAGTCTAGTCATGACAAGTAGTTCATAATAGTACCTTGACTTCATCATAGAGCTTTCTCTCCCAGGCATATAGCCTATCCAAGGTTGAGGCATGGCTTCCAGATATCATACAGACACTGCCAATGTAATTGTCATTAAGCTCCTCAGTGTCATCCTTTAAATTCAACCCTAAAGGATTCCTTGATGAAGAAGAGCGAGATGATCCCGTCCTATGCCAAGTTAAGTACTTCATTGCCGCTTGAGCAGGTTCTAGGTAACAAAATTATGACAAAAGCTTAGTAACACATACATAGCAGAGACAAGAATAATCAACTGTCAAAGAAACGGAACATCATTCAACTACACATTACAAGCTACAAATAGTTGCTTTGGCTTTCCAGAACAGATCATAAAATCATCTCTAGTCCATTTTTGCCCACACAGTGCAGTAATATCTTGCTGAGATGGCCTACTTTTGACATACTTTCTTTAACTCATGAAAATTGATGAAAAAACCAACGCACCAATGCCATGTCTCCAGTTATTGTAGTGAGAGATCACAACCTTCTTCAAGAGTTACATAATTCTGAAAAGAACATACCTTCTTGAACTTGCCAACGATCCTCCCCACAAGAAAAACATGTCCTGAGGTACACGGACAATACTGATGCACCTGCCACATCAAAGAGCTATGCTGTTGGAAGTATAAAAGTGCAACTCGACAATTTTCAACTGATACAAGAAGAAAGTAAGTGGAAGAGAGAAGAGTTCTATACGTTCTTTCCCCGGAAGTATTGGACGAAAATGTAACTTATTGGCTTCTAGCTTTCTTGGAACTTCTCTCCCAGATTCTGATGCTTTTATGAAAAGACCTCCGATATCTTTAATGCTTGAAGAGAAGTCCTTTGCCGTAACCTTTTGTTCGTCATAGTTGTCTTTCATGGGAGTTCTCTTTGTCTCAGATGATGGAGCAACGGCAGGTGATTTGCCCCTTCGTGATGACAGATCAGGAGACTGGGCTTTGTCCCCATGCACGAATTCACCTTCTGAAGTTGCACTTCTCATTGAAGGCGCAGTGGGAGGGGGGGGACTAGACATGGATTCATCATTTACCCGATTGACATTTTCAAATCTGCGAACCAGGGTCTCTGTGGAAGGCTCATCAAATTCATCATCTGAATCCTGGAATTCTTCTTCAGTTCGGTCCATAGAATCCTTCTCTTCATCATCTTCCAACTCGGGTATGCCTTCCTCCTCCCTAAGCCTTTTGATGTCATCAGCATCTTCAAACCCCCGGTTCATACGCTTCCCCCCTTGAGGAGACATTTGATGATCGATTGGATGGAATAAACCAAAGAAATCCCATTGGGGCGTTCCAGGTGGAACGGGAGAATCTTCAAATGCTGACAGATCTGGTTTTTCAGAGGAATCCGGTGTAGTATTCCGCGGGGTACTAGAAAAAGTCACTGTCCCTGTTATAGGCGATGGCAACTTTTCTTGAACCTCTCTAGAATAGCTACCCGTGAATTTCATATGATTCGCATGATAAATGGTAGAGGTAGGAGGAGGAGATGGAGATGGAGAAAGAGTATAAGCTGCATCTGCACGATGCGAAAATGATGGAGAGGAGAATGAAAAATGCGAAAGGGACTTCTCCGTCAATGCAAGTGGCTCCGGTGTTGCACTCGTGGATGTATACAAAGATGATTCCACATGGACATCGTGTTCGACAAACTTCCCAAGAGCGGTTCCTGTGTTCCTTAGAGACTGAATGTACCTAACATGAGCCGCCGCAAGAGAACACCTACCATCAAGGGCTTGCCTAACAAACTTCTTCCTTTCCCGGCATAGCTGCAAGGCCTTATCTTCTTCAACCTTAGAATTCGCGGCCCCCATGCTGCAACAGAGCAATGTAGATATGCTACTCAGCAAGTTAGACAACAAGCACAAGACTCCTTCTAGAAATGCCCCGCCCAAAAAAAAAAAAAAAAATCTTAGCATAAATGAAAGTACTACTTGCCAGAAACCATGGCATTCGACACTAAGTTTAACTCCCCAGCTGGAAAATAAATCACGCCAAGGAGCCTAACTAAATGAATCATGTCACCAGGAGAAAAAGTTCTAGCGATTGGGCAGCGTCGCCCCCATTCCCTTTAGCAGAATCGATGATAAATGATGTTAAAACTCGGCCACCGCGAGCTGTAACAGCGTCACCCGTCTACTTTTGCTGATCTTGAATAGGCCGTTTTCATTTGGCGGAAAGAAGGAAAGAACAAAGAAACTGGAAATTTGGAGAACTCGTGTCCTAAAAGAAGGAAAATCAAGGAAATAGGGGAAATGTCCACAAAGATACACGAATCGCAGCATCCAAAGTCCAGGGGCGAAACAGATAAAATCGGTACAGGAAGCTACGAAACGCCGGAAATGGGTAATCGCTCAGACCGAGAGATCTTTGGTACACTCGAGCAATCATTCGACGCATGGAAAGAATGTTCCTCGCCCGCGTGTACGTGAGAGATAGAAAGAGTTGAAGAGAGGGAGGGAGGGAGGGAGATCGCAATTCAATCCGCGGCGCCGACATAAGATAATCGAAATCCGCGTGACTAGATACGCCAAGGCCAGACAGATTACATTGCCAAATGAGTCCAGAAGACAGTACCCAGCGGGGCCGAGAGAGATTCCGCCAGCTGCTGCTGCTGCTGCTGCTGCTGTACTACCAAAATCACCAACGCAGATCCTATTTCTGCCTTTAAAAAAAAAAAAAAAAAAAAAAAAAAAAATCAGGAGGCAAAGCACACCGGGGAACCCAGCGAAATTGAGGCTCCGGCGACGCCCCACCAACCGCCGCAATCGATCGCGGCGAGCGCCGGAACGCGAATGGAAGGAGAGCGAGAGAGAGCTGGCGGTTACCTGAGACAGAGAGAGAGAGAGGACTGCAGTCAAATCAGAGTCCCCGCGGCGAGGCGAGAGAGAGAGAGAGATTGAGGAATTCAGATAAGGACAGGGCCGCCGCAGGAGAGAATCATCGAGCCATTTGCACTGCGATGAAGAGAGAGAGAGAGAGAGAGGGAGATAGAGAGAGAAACGGATGAACGGCGGGCGCGGCGGTTTCCGATTTCATGCAGACGCGGGGGAGTTAAGGAGAGAGAGAGAGAGAGGACGACGAGCGATGAGTGAGTGGAGTGGAGTGTGGGACCCGCATGCTTTTTCCGCCTCGGCTCGGCCGTGGCCGTAGGATCTTGATTGAGATGGACCGTCGGGATTCGCCTATTTTTTCCTCCCTTTTTTTTTTTTTTTCCTTCTCCCTTTTCCTTTTCTTTTTTTCCCCCATTTTCGGATTTCGTTGCGTTGCATGTACGTGCAGCGCTTCCTCGTTTTGTTTTTTTGCTTTTTTTGCATGTTCTCTCCTCTTTTGTTTTTTGTCCCTCTTTTTCGCCGGCGTCACCGTCAGCTCGTCTGCTTCCGTCGCCCTTTTTGGTTAAACAACGCTATTCCACATGTGATGCGGACCCCATCTCTTTCCTTATCTTCACGTCCCCATTCATTTTATCAAATGGGTCAATCGGGCGTGAAAATTAATTTTGAATTTGCTCGGATCACGGATTGACCGATCTCCTGTCGAAAATAAAGGTTCCTCGCGAAATCGAAATTGGATTTGCCAACTGAATTAGTAGAGAAGTCGCGGCATAGAATACTAGAGCCAACACTCTATCCAAACGGAGCAAATATTACGGTTGTGTCGTTTTCGCGTCTCGAATTTTATAAAATTTTTGAGAGGTGATTGTTTCGTGCTAAGACAACATATGAATTGATTATGTGAAGGGTAATCTTCTCTTAATCTTTAAATAGGATGCGATCCCGATGCCACCTTATTGCATGATTGGAGTCCACACTCCCGGTCGCTACCTGCCTCGCAATTCGAATCTTTTGGGCTAATCTTAAACTATAGCTTTGAGGGTTTCTATGCCTAAAGAGAAAAAACAAATGGCTTTCGGAATTACTAGTTTAGGTTGTTTGTCGCATGCGCTATCCTATGTTATTATCACTAAATATCCAACCGCTTCAATCGAAATTGACCTTGCTTCATTAAATGACTCTCGACCTCAAGAGATGTCACTCTCATTCAAATGCATGTTTGGGGAGATGAATAATAATGTGCTATCAAAATTCCATCCGTTCATTTTTGTAAGTGTTTCAGGTGGTCATTTTTTAAAAAAAATTATCTTTGAAATCAATATTTTTCTTCTAGATAATGTACCCTATTAAAAGATGTTAGGAATAATGACACAAATAATTCATGAACTTTTAATTCATTCAATATGATTCATGAACTTTAACAAAAAATGTAACATGGTCCTTGAATTATTGATTTGTTTAATGCGATCATTTGACTTTTGGTATATGTTGAACTTACTCTCTAATTTTTTTCTAAATATTTAATATCATCCTTCCATTAATTCAAAGGGCAATATTAAGCATTTTCATATAGTTTAAGAACTGAGTTGATTATATACCAAAAGTTTAAGGACCGCATTCAACAAACCTAATAGTTCAATGATCGCATTACATATTAGATTAAAGTTCATGAACTATATCCAACGAATTAAAAGTTCATGGACTACGTTATATATTGGGTTAAAATTCATGGACCATATCGAATGAATTAAAAGTTTTGGGACCACTTTAGATATTGGGTGAAAGTTGAAGAACCATTTGTGTAAGTTTCCTAAGACGTTACTATCTTTTCCCTCTCACGGTGATATCGCAATGAATTCCCGGGAAAAAGTGGAGACCTTTATTTCCTGGCAAAAGGGTGGCAAAAGCAAGAAAGGATCAGCTTTCAGGAGCGGCCCCGGTCACAGATGCAAAACAAGCACAAATTATATATTCGAAGTACAATGCACCTTTTGCTTTGGTCGACAGAGCAAAAGAGTGGGGGGGCGGGGGAGAGAACGAAAGGAGACAACTTGGAAAAGTCCCCATAGCCAAAGCAAAGCAGCATGGCGAGTGATATCTTTTCGCATACCACACTTTCATTCGTCGATTAACGTCTTATTTTTATTCTTAATCTTTCGAAACCGATTCACGATGTCGGACGACCTATCTATCTTTCCAACGACCCCTTTCATCTCTCTCTTTAATAAAGCTCGGGGAAGCGTTTCCGGATCGGGGAATTCACGAGACGAGCGCACCTTTTTTGCCCTAACTTGACGAGCGCTTTTGGAGGAGATCAAATCGTTGGCGATGAGGGCGAATTATGTGGCCCGCCACGGGAATCATCAGGCGTGAGACAATGAAGTTTTTGTAATTTACAACGACAGGATTAGCATATTCTCCCTCTCTCCCTCTTTACACGTCATCGGCGGAAATATTGCCATTAAAGGTGTACGAACCCTTTTCGTGACGTCGTGGAGAAGGACCTTCGGGCGTTTCTTGGTCACGCCCTACGCAGCCTAAAAAAGTAGCTACGGATGGCGGACGCGAGCAGCGGGGGTCCGACGGGGCCGGCCTAGGTCGTCGCCATCCGTCCTTGCGACCATCGGTGCTCGGTGTAACTTTTAGTAAGGGTATGCGTCTCGATTCATAGGAAAATTGTCGATGTATGGCTACAAAGGTTCCAATCCTTGGCGAGCAAGCCGAGAGGCGAGGTTGAGGGGCCGCGAAGCAGTGCTCTAAGCTGCCAAATGGCTTTTATAGATTGAATTCATATTTCATTAAAAGTTCATGCTTAGATCCATTAATAACTATTGAATATATAATATATTTCTATAGAATTCTAATAGATTGAACCCATATTTTATTGGATGTTAATGCTTAGATCCATTAATAACTATTAGATGTACTAATTAAAGTGCAATTTTCTACTGAATGTAGCCGTAATTTAAGGGTAAATTAGGATAAAAATCATGTGTCTCGATTTCTTTTCTCGCTTTTATTCTTTATTTCCTTATGGTGATGTGCCAAATCCTAATGAGAACCATGCAATCCTTTTATATTGCTCCTTACAGAGTTGGAAATTCCTAATCAAATTAGTTTTGTTTCATCCAAAGCTGAATCGAATAGAACCGAACCTATCACGCAGACAAACGGGGCGCGATTCACTTGGAAAGAATGTCAATCGGAGAGATTCCTATGTTAATTGGACGCAGTTCCCGAAAAGAAGTATTTTGCATGGGAAGATGACCTGTCGATTTCGAATGGGACGGGCGTAGAATTAAAAAAAGAGAGGATGGTTTTGGACAGTAACGTCGACAAAATGACGTTGACAAGAAAGCATGATCGCCGGTGGCTAACCACGCTTGGTTTTTTTATAATCCTCGAGAGAAGATTCCTCCACATGGGGGGGGATTGGCAAGTCGTCTTGCTCGACGCTTCCCTTTTCTTAGTCTATTTTCACGTAGAAGTGAACTCCTCCTACACGGGAAGGGTTGCACCAGACCGGTGTTGAATGAAGTAGTTTGGGTAAATTTTTTAAATAAAATGGGATAATTATGTAAAGAGTTATAGATTTTACGACCAATTTGGTTTTCAATTTTTCGATTTTGTCAATTCACTCTTAAGTTTTTTGATGATTTGTTAATCTAGTCCCTAAATGTTTAATAAACATAATCGTTCCGTTTAATTTTGAATAGAAATCGTTTATCCAGATGAATTTAAGTTGGGGAAGGTGAAAAATAAGTGAAAAGGTGAAGAAAGGTACAGGATGAAGGTAAGTGGGGTCAGAGATAGAAAGCCGCACAGGAGGAATTAAAGAAATTGGAGGACGCCATGTGATCTGATTCTGAGTAGGATCCAAGGGGAATAAAGAAAAGAGGGAGAGGGAGAGGGAGAGGGAGAGGATCGCCGTGCGTCAGTAAAACTTCGCTTTGTCCGGTTTCGACCTCCTTATTTTAATGAAGCGTTAATGTGGAATCTCGTTGGTGTACGGAACGAGGGAGGGGACCATCATTCCGAAACGGAACGGCTAATTTCGACGAGATTCAACGTCAGATTAGTTCTGACTGATGCATCAGGCAAAGTATTTTTCACGCTAATTGGAGCGATCAATCTTTTCTTTTCTTCTTTGTATAATCATCAGCAAATTTTGACTCCACACATTTCGCGAAAAATAATTTACAAGAAAATGCTTTGCAAATTTTCCTAAACTCATTTCACAGAAAATAAATTAATTGAAAAAAAAAATCTTCTGAAATAAGAGAAAATGTTTATCATTTTTAAGAAAGAGGAAAACTTTCCTTACTTACTTTTTCTTATCTCACACCTATGTTGACATTTCTATCTTTTTTTTTTGAAAAATTCTCATTTTTAATTTTTTTTTTTTTTTTTTTCTTTTTCTTTAGTTTGTCTTGACCGATGGTCGACAATTGGCCACTGGCAAGCCTTGAGCGAGCTTGAGATTCACCGCTTGCCCAATCAACGGCAAGCGGCGAGCTCAAACCCTAACTCGCCGCTCACCCAATCGATGGCGAGCTAGGGATCCGGGCTTGCCGATCTGGCCAACAGCGGGCTCAAGGCCTCTGCAAGCCCACTTGCCTAGCTCGATGAGCAGTGAGCTCAGGCCTTGCCAAATTGACGATAGATCAGAGGGCGTGAGCCTTGCCTTCGAACGGTGATTGGCCAAAGAAAAAGAAGACAAAAACATTGAGAAGAAAAAAAAAAAAAGAAAAGAAAAATATAAATATAAAATAATTAAAAACCGATTTTTTAAATATAAAAAATAATTAAAAGTAATATTTTTAAAATAAAATAATAAATATTGAAAAAGAGTGCATTAAAGATAATTTTTCCTTATCGAATCTCTGAAAATATTTTCCGCTTCTTTTCAAGTTTCAACCAAATATCATAAAATAATTACATTTTTCTGGAATTTTTTTTTTCAGAAACACGACATTTTTTGCACAAGCGGATTCTTTGAGTTTTCTTCCTCCCCCCTCTCTCTCTCTCTCTCTCTCTCTCTCTCTCTATGAAGCACTGTATGTAACAATGCAATCTTTAATTCAGACCACGATTGTCCATGCTTCGTACCCGCTATTATAAACCTCTCCCCATGCTTGTCCGTCTCTCTCTCTCTCTCTGAAGCACTGTATGTTACATTGCAATCTTTAATTCAGACCACGATTGCCCATGCATTATCTTTCGTACCCGCTATTATAAGCCTCTCCCCATGCTTGTCCTTGACTCGTTATTCGATTTAAGAGAAGAAATCGTACAGAGAGTAACGCGAGATTCGAAACATGTCGGCGTAATTTTTCCACGGTCCAGTACGGACGAATCTGTATAAGCATTCTCATCTCATGCGAAGACAGGGAGAGGTACCGACCCAAAAGGCATTTGGGGGACAAAAGGAGCGTGGGATTAGCGATTCGAAATGTACGTCCACGTGGGAAAACTTTCGTCTTTTGGGAACCGAGCAAGAGGTAATCGGCTCACTTTTGCCTTTTGTCCTTCTGCTAAAGAATCAAAGCTACAAGCTGGCTTGCACGCAGCCTAGCAAAAGAAAGAAAAGCATCGCTGGGTTAATGAATCCTTCGATCCCGACGGTAAAATCTGATGTTTCCGTTCGGACGAATGGCTCAAGTTTGTACATTCCCTCAAACTTCTCGCTTTTCGCAAGAGACTCGCGTGTCGACTTTGCAAAATCACTCAGACAAGCCAAGAATTTAAGTACTTTACAAAATGAGAGCCGAGAGCGTACTGCACGCTTCTTGTCACTCTTCGATTCTTAATGCATTAGAGGAGGGGCGAGGGCCGGACCTAATGGAGATGATCGTACTATCTATACAATCAGCTGTATTGTCAACTTAGATGCAATTCTGCCTTTTAGCTTGAAAGTATTGCGTGTGCAATAGTCACATCAGGTAATGCCTATCTGACAATTTCTTTCTTCCCCTAAATCAACCATAAGCGAGAAATATGCATTTATGTCATTAAAAAGTGTCTTGATAAAAAAATATATCTTCCACGGATTTATTTAATAATTTAAGAAAAGTAATTTCCTTCGTACTATAAAAAAAAAAAAAAAAAAAAAAAAAAAAAAAAGTAGTTTTCTCCCAATTTAAGTTAGTTAATTTCAGTCGATCATAAATGTTTTACCGTAAATCGATTAGTTTTCCATCATTTAAACAACCGAAAGTCAAAAATAAAATTTCCTAAAGACAATTTTCCTTCAAATAAATGGACTTTCCTAAAAACAACTTCCCTCCAAACAAACGGATTGGAAGTGGAAATATATACATATATGCAACCATTGTTCAATGTGCAATCCACTCGAATTGAATCCCCACATAGCAATAGGAAAAGGCAATTGAAATTACACTTGGCTTCACTAGTATAAGCGTTGGTAAAATGACTTAAGAGTATTATCTCGTGGAAGAACATGGCACAGAATTCCTCTTCCCTCCTCCCAAAAAGGAGCCCGCGCTTGAATGATTCTGAAGGCAAGGGGAAATCTGCCTCATAACTAGCTCGTGCCAAAACAAGCAGCACACGAGCAGGGTTACCTAATCCAGATAACAGAACATTTTCTGCACATCGCCAACGACATACACGGAAGAAACAAAAGATATCAGAACCCAATGACTTTCCTATGCACATGCTGTCCTCCAGAACCCACATCGCCATCGTGATCGTGATCATGAAAAAGGAGAGTTAGTATTCCCACCAAGCAGAGGACTGAGCCTACAAGAAGCTTGTCATACCGCTCCACCCAGTGGAATTTCAGCTGGCTAGCTCCATAAAACGAGAGAGCCACCAATGAGGTCATCACAGTTATGGTGCTGAAAATCCAAATACATTACCAACAACCAGCAGTTAATCTTCACTCTCCCAGAAGGGGGATGAGAAAAAATAGAAAAAACAGAGAGATTTCTGTCCAAGAACGTGGCAGTCTAATGATTGAAATTGTTGTCAATCCTCTAATTATCAGACGATTGAATAAGCTACCAACAGCATTCAGATACATGCACTAAAAATAGCAAATTGACAAATATCATGTTACGTACTTATCAGGCCAAAAATCTTAACATATGTATCTAAATTTCATTTCTATTTACTGTATAACTATTGCAGAGAACAGTCGCGTACTCTACTATCATTTCACCATTATAAAAAGGATACATATCAGAATATAAGATTTCAATGTCTACCTGAAGAGCAGCACGATGATGGCAAGTACCATCATGGACGATGAGTTTCCCACGGCAAGAAACACAGGAAGCGTGGTCGCACAAGGAGATAATGCTGGTACAAGAACCAGACCGGCAACAGCCATTTTCTCCATAGGTTGGTTGTGTGAATGACTGTGACCACCCTTTCCAGAAATAAACAACAACACGTAGCCACCACCGAGAATTACAAGCAAAAGAGAAGCGAGTTTATGGACTGTTTCTTCGCCAGCAATCGTATTTGCCATTGTAATAGCAGTGATGCCAAGAAGTGAAGTAGAAATTACGTGCAAAACTGCCCCAAACGCAGCTGCAGAGAGAAAAAAGATTCATTACAAGAACTACCGGCACCAAAGCGGGCTAAGCGACTATCATTTCAATAGTAAACCAGACGAGACTGAAACATGTTACAATGTTTTTTAAACTGCCAAAATTTGTTGCTATGAAGAATCATCCATTCACATAGCAAGAACCTTCCCAGGGGCAATTACCTCCAGCGAAACTTTCCACTTTTTACTAAGCAGCCACCTACCAACTAGGCCATTCCAGTACGCAGGAATACTATTCACAGCTTTGGTATCGGTACCCTAACACAACACTCTCAATCACTCAGCAGATCACCGCAAATTTTGCGAGTTCTACAAGAAAGAGTGTCATAGCATTCTAAATTTTTCCACTTATCTTCACCATCGAGATTATCTTTTCTGGTTTTCTTTCCCATGCGTAAATCCGACTATGAAGTTCTTAAACAACCTTAGAGCCTAACATTTCCTATCCAAGTAGAAAATCTAATCCAAGTTTTTTCTCCAACATAAACAATTCAGCCCCACTCACTTGTAAAGAAGAACCAAAAGCCCCCCTAACTGTATTCTTTGCAGCCTAAAAATGCGGCATCTACGATTGTTCAGAGATTCACATCTTCCTAGAAAGCAAAGTAGCATAATTGCAACGAATGTATCGACGTCCTTCACTGTCCATCTGGCATGTTCTCAAGCACGATTGATTCGGACAAAATAACAGATCTGCGATAAATCTCACCGCCATGCACAAGTATTCAACATGAAACCACAACCGAAACACAACGCCTCAAGTAAGTGCCATCAAAATACCAATAATGTCCACAAGCTGAAAAACAGCAAATTGATGCGAGAGCTAAGAAGACACTCAAAAAAATTATCTCCTCCTAACTCCTCTGCATCAACCGACAACGAAATCAAACGTAAACGTACGGGACACGAACCGCCGCATCGGAATCAGGAACTGAGATCTGGCGAGCAACGCGCGAGCAGCAAAAGACTGGCGACGAAAATGAGGACACGGATAGAAGGAGGAGGAGGAGACAGACGTACTGACGAGGAGAGTGCGGGAGAGGTTCCACTTCTGGGCGCGGCCGACGATGGAGAAAGGGAGCCAGTGCGTGGGGATGAAGGAATGCAGGAGCGACACCGTCGCAATCCCGCCGATCGTCGACAGATCCTCGGCGCTGAAGCCTTCCATCGGGCGCCCCGATTCCCCGGAGACCGTCGAGCGCGGAGAGAGCTGCCGGAATCACGATTGGGCGGCGGGATCGGGACGGGAGCGTCGCATTCGAGACGGGAGGAGAGCGCAGCAGTCCGAGCGCATGTATCGACGGCGGCGAATGCGAGAGAGGAGGCGAGAGGGAAGGGGAGATCTAGAGGAGGAAGAAGCTTATGGTCGCGCGGCTGCGGATTTCGCACTCGAACGGGAGAGGAAAGGGACGGATGCGTGGAGGTTCGCAATTTTTTGGGAACTTCCCACGGAAACGAGCTGAGTGGTTTGGAAAGGAGAGAGAGAACGAAACTGGATAAGTTCGCTTGTATGGGCCTCCGCCTCCGTCCATGGCCCATATCGTGAAGTTGGCGCCCGTCACCGGCGAGCGAGGGATGAGCGACGACGAGTCCGGTTACAGCAACCGCGTCACGAACTCAAGGGCCCAGAATCAAATATCTGCAGCGACAAGCTATTACAGCCAACACAAAAGCCAACCGGCATCCTCGCAGATGCAGATGCACACTCAAGATTGTTAAAAGGCGAGGGACTTGTGCCGATGCGCACGGGACAGAGCTTAATTCCCCGATTTTCGTTCTCTTCCTTGTACAGTGCATTGGTGAAGTAGAGCTAGTAAAAGAAAATGACCCGATACCCCCTTTCCATGAAATTAGTACTTGACAAAGATTCATCACCTCACCTACCTCGTGACCCCACCTCCGAAGAACAGCACATCTCAAGGATTGCTGATTCCAACATTATTGAGGATTGACCTCGCATAGATGGAAATGGCGTTAAATGCCCTTACCCAAGTAAGATTATCGATACAAGAATACACCTTAACTTGACCGGTGCCCTGCATGGGCCAATTACTCGATGACAGAAGCTTCCGTGGATCGATAAAAAGGACATGGCCGATCCAGAACTCTTGGATGATAATGATAAAAGCTCAATTTGTTCGTCCGTAAAAACTTGTTTAGACGTAATCCAACATCCAACACATAAAAGGGCTACAAAAAGCTTCTTCGGTTTCGCAATCAAACTTCTCGGATCAACATAAAAGCTCATCTGAATAAATGAAACACAATGCCCAGCTGAGCCAGTAAAGAAATGAAAAATCTAAAGTGACATCTAAGCGTTCCAAAATCTTAATGATCGCCGCCGGGCATGCTCTTGATGATGTCAGAGTCACCTGAAAATCACAATTCATTCCCCGTCAAACCAAGTTCGTTTAAATCAGAAAACTGTAGTGGCATTAACCAACAGGAAGTGACCATCAACTTACCTGCGTCAATAATGCTAAGGCAGCATACCCTATAGTATTTTCCGCAGGCAGTGCCTAGGTCTACGTTGTCTGATACAGCAAAACAAGAATCGTTCAGAAAAGATTATCAGAAAACATGTTGAAAGCATTAAACAGCAGCAGAAAAGGGACGACGCTCATTGCTCCTAAATAACTTGTCCATTTCTAAGAGGATTTGACAGCCATTGCATGGTCTTATTTTGGCTTTTAATTGCTAAAAATTCCATGTGAAACATGGTGATGGCATATAAACCTCCTATTAAGGTATAAAGACTTTGCAGGAAGCATGGTGATGGCAGTCACATATAAACCCAAGAAAAACGTGGCTCTCATTCACCAGCCAAATTGCAATGAGCAGACATGATCAGCACAAAGCACCGAATAAGCAAACGATGTCAAAGACCATATCAAACACTGAAGACAAATGTAGACAATCCAATTCTCAAGGAGAAATTGCAGTCAAGCTTGGAAATCATATAGCCATAAGTAATCACGAGCAAGATGCAAAAGAACATAACATTCTTGCAGCCATTACTTCAATTGACTTTTCAAAGTAACAAAGTGTCTCAACATAAGTCCGAAAACAAAATGAGATCGGCATCTGAGAGAAAAGACTTACTTCCGTTGTAGTGATGCACTCCAACCTTTGCCAACATAGCATAGTACTCTATCTCGGACTTTCGGAGAGGAGGGCAATTGTTAGCAATGATGACCAGCTTACCTGACAAAACAACTTCACATCACAATCCTAATCCCATAGCAAGCCAAACGTGAAATCTTCCAAATTTAAATCAATCGCTGTCATCAGATACCACTGAAATTAGCCTAATCTAGTCATTTAAACCGGCGATTTCACTTTGAAATCCAGATCCCCATGGTCTACTACAACGCAGCATTCAAACTGAAAACCATCCTAAATCATCAAATGAGGCAACAACCATCGCATTGATGCACATATTGGGCTGTCACTAATGCTTTCGCTGCTCAAACTGGTTATGCAGTTTCCAGAACTTTTGCTTTGTGCCACATACCGAAACCCATTCACACACTAATCATCCACCGTCTACAATAAAAATCCTACGAGCACTACTAGCCTCTCTTCATTGACTTAGAACGTACCTTTGGAGTTCCTCAGGGTCTTGAGAACGGTCTTGTACCCCAACGTGTACTTCCCGCTCTTCATGACGAGAGCGAGCCTGTTGTTGATGCTCTCATGAGTCTTCTTCTGCGGATTCACAGATCAAACCGAATCAAACATCGACCTCAAAGCTCAAACACGGCGGCACATTACTCCATTGAATAGAAAACCGAACCAAACTAAACAGAAATGGTTCTCTCTTTCTCCGATACGAATCGGCGACATAGAGAGAGGAAATATGAAGTTCAACACAGAGAGAGGGAGAGAGAGATAGAGAGAGAGAGAGAGAGAGAGAGAGAGAGAGATTACGGTCTTCTTCGCGGCCACCATGGTTGAACGCTTAGGGCTTCGATCGGAGGTTGAGGCTGAAGCACCGAGTCCAGTCCACCGCAGGCAAAAGCTTCGAACGAGGAAGAGAAGAGGGTGCTTATAAGGCGAAGGAATTAGGGTTTTGGATGGTGTCCTCCGCTCTGTTTGTTTGCGCAGATAGTGCGTGTTTGGAAACAGGATTACAGTCCCCTGACCAAGGCTCTGCTGATCGTGGGCCAGTTTTAGTGGACTCGGTATGACAGATCCATAATTGGATGGCCCATCGGATGTCCATGTCAATAGATTCAGCACCAGATTTAGTCCTCTAACTTTCGTTGTTCGTGTAATCTAGTTCTCTAACTTTTATTTTATATAATCAAGTCCTTTAAATTTTTGGATTTTTGCCTTTTCATGCGATCAAATCATTTAATATTCTGGATATGTGCAGTCAAGTGGTTAGTTTACTCACTATAACCAATATTGTGAAATTAGGATTTTTATTTCTTATTTTTCCCGTTTGTTATTGTGAACTTGGACATGTAATTATTTTAACATCAGAACTTGGACATCTAATGGTTCCACATCATATCAAATTTCTTCAGAAAGAAGATTTTTATCTCACGATAGTCCACTCCAGTCCCCTCATGAAACTTTATTTATTGGATTAGCCATACAATAATTTACCTCATCTCTTTTTTATGACCTCTATGCAACTGTAGTGATCATTTTGAAAAACATTTCAATTCAGCTTGTAATATTTGGAGTAATGAATTTTTGTAATTGTCGCTCCATGGCTCCTTGATTTTGGATAAGAGAAAGCATTTGGAAATACACACTTCATAAGATTTCGGTATCCACGTTTTGACTTGTAATCATGGAAGATAACGGGGCGTGCCATTTGCAAGAAACTAAGCCCTGATAATGAACTTGAAACCACAAGAACAGCCTCCAGAACAACAGGGAGTAGATTTTTACCATGACCAAAAAGGAACGATGAAAAGTAAATTCTTAGTGCATCAAAGCTTAGTTTCGCAGGTTCCACTCTATTCAATTCATCGTCTGAGCTCTCTCGCTGGCATGAAGATGGGGATAATTAGAAAAACTCCATTGCAGTCTTATTGTCCAGCACTGTCGGTAAACTGAAATTCTGCCCACTCCAAATCAATTGAGAAATATGTAACAACCCCAACATGCAAACAACTAACTTCAACCCTCAAATCATATACGTTACAGGGTTCCTAGACAGAGGAATGTCCAAATTGTGAACTCTTCAAAGGTTTGGTAATTAAAAAAAAAAACAAAATAAAAAGAAACAAACAAAAGAAGAACAAAAACTAGCTACATTTACAAAAATGCGTAATTTACAAGGCTTCATTCGCAGCCGAACTAGAAGAGAGAAGGCCATACCCAACTTGATGGGAGTGACTGAACGCTGCTGGATGAACAAACTTTGCCACTGCAGAATCGCAGCAGTGAGACGCCTAGCTAAGATAAAGAAAATTCACAACTTCAACAATTCATTTCCGCTGCTTTTTCACCGGGGGGTCAGGCTGGGGCTCGACCTATCATGAACCATATTGAAGTCAAGATTAAAGATGAAGAGATCAGAAACATATACATATATGATGAGGTATCTGGCTGTATTCATTTGCTTGCAAAAAGCAACCGCATGACGATATGCTTAATGAATAATTGTAGCATCATATCTACTTCATAAATGAGAATTAAAAACTGCATTAAGAAGTTTGCAGTCCTGCAATTTTGGTAATCAAAACAGTGATCCTTCCAGAAAAGAAATTGAAAAGCTTACATTGCTCGACAGTTGCTCGCGTATATAAGCCATAGATCTTAACATGGCACCCAATGTATCTCGAGACACTTGAAATTTAACCTCTGACTCTCCTGATGTTGTCTCTGTATCTTGGAGCTAAAACAGCAAAAACAAGTTTGTTGAGCAATTGATCTACCCGTTGAGCAATAGATCTAAATGTGATTTTCATTTACAATAACAAGTTTGTCACTCATGGATAATAACGGGAGATATAAACAGTACAGTCTCAATAAGATGTGCCAACAGAAGAAAATGAAACTCCCACAATGTTGCTTTTTTCCCCTCAGATAGTACCAGACTCCTTAGTTCCGCTCCTTATTTGAAGACTAAGCTAACAACAATGAGAATATTCTCCACCAAGTTAACAGTAGTGGTATGACCCCAAAAAAAAAAAGTCAACAGTAGTTGGTTCCTTGACCTCGATAATGAGACTTATGCAAATTTATGATATCAGCAATGATGGCTACGTGACTGGAGATCTGATGAAGTAGGTTCACAATAATAAGTCACTTGTTGACACTTGTTGGTTCCTTGACCTCGATAATGGGACTTATGTGAATTTATGATATCAGCAATGATGGCTATGTGACTGGAGATCTGATGAAGTAGGTTCACAATAATAAGTCACTTGTTGACACTGTAGCACCAAAAATGATTTAAAGTCCCTCATATCTGCATGTGATTGGTGCTAAACTGCATATTAAAAGAGGACGAGTGCTCTTAATGAATTTCATCTCCCTCATGGGTGGGGTATTTATTTGCAGTGTGCACTTGATTGAGTCCCTTGTATGAGTGGGGAGTGAGGCCGCTCCCATGAAATTCATCACTGAATCCTGGAGGACCCATGATTACCCCACACGCACGCGCATCCTATTAACACCAACCCGCATTGAACAGAAGAATTTGTGGAGGGGTAATATGATTAGTGAGAACTCTAACTGACAAAAGAATCATTGGTTTATAGAAGCTATATAAGTTCTCCATTGGTTCTATAGGCTAGGTCTTATTTTTTCTATCCGGTTCATAGTCCAGAAGACACGAGATAGCATAACACTCCAGTGGGAGACCAGAAAAGTTTCGTTTCTCTCTATTCATAAACCTCTTGAGATATGTGAAGGATTGTCGAATACAGTTAGCTATTTCAAAAGGCTCATTTATTTCTTTTAACCGAAATTTGTTGGCGGCACATTTGTTAGCACTGGAAGTCAAGCAAATGCACCATGAACAAAGTCCAAAAAATCTGCTTCTTCATGAAGCGAATTGGAGGCAGTGGTAAAGCGCGAGCAAGCTGGAAATTTCTACACCAGGAAACAAGAGGTAGCCAACTCCAAGAAGGATGTTCGCTTGAGAAGCCAGCTAACACCAAATGCAATTAACATGGTCTTTGGCCATATCTTGAAACATAAGAAGCAACATTTTGGTCATGAGGTATTATAATATACATGGGCATGTTTTCACCATAGAGTTCTTTTCAGAAGTCACACAAGCACATTTAGTTTCAAAAACAAACTCAAGTGCTTAAAGGGAGAGACTTGTTGTACCAAGAGAACTCCGATATTCCTGTATATCATAAATAGTGGAGTGGACGTTATTTAGGTGGCCTGCTGTATCCTGGAGGATAGCCACAACACACACTCTGAATTTGTGAAGGGCGAAATCTATCCTTTTCTCAATCATCTTAACAGCTAACTTGGAAGATCTATCAAATAAATCATTCGATGCATGAAGGAAAAAAGTAAATACCTTCAAATTGATCACGGCAACCCTGTTATCTGGCGTTGAGAGCTGCTCACTTATGTAGGCCATTGACCTCAACATGGGCTCTAGTGTCACTCTTGAAAGTTGAAACTTAACTTCAGCTTCTGCTGAAGGACTTCTGCTGTAATCTTGCAACTGCATTGCTTAAGAGAAAATACTTATGTAAGATGACATCCTAAAGAAAACAAAGTAGCCAACAACACAAATAAATCAAATTTAATCATACATAGTACAGCAATAACAAAGTATATGTGCCAGTCAATGAAATTTTACTGCGGGATAAGAATATCCACACATTATTGACTGCTAAAATAATATTTTCCCCTGGTTTTTAGAGTTGTAAGCTAAACTAAGTGTATACCTTCAGGTTTATCACGGCCACCCTGTTCTCTGGCGTCGAATTCTTGTTCTCCATCACCCAAGTCATTGACTTGAGACAAGGAAGAACCGCCTATCAAGACAAGGCAGGCAAAAGAAAATCGAGATCAAGGACTCAGTAGTTGGCTCCATTATCATAGAGAAAATGGATCGATAAAACGATTCTAACCATGTTTTCTGCATGAACATCATCCCGATGAAGAGACAAGGGGCCCATGCGAGGTAGATTCAAATCAGAAACATTCTGAGCTGGAGCACTAACATCGTTGAGGTTAAACCTTCTAGTCACCTCATCTTGCCTTGGCCATAGCAAAGGGGTCATGTCTGAGGATGATGTTCTCTTACGGTCATCATAACCAACTCCACCAATCTGAGAGGCTGGGGGAGGAACTCTAGCAACATTCTTCTTCACTGCAGAAATTTTTCTCCCACTTTCCTTGAGGGCAGTCATCGCTGCATTATATGTCTCCGAAGCTATTGCACCTTCCTCTGCATATTTCAAGGCTTCCCGACATAAGTTATTATACCTTACGGTTAAAGGTTCGTGTCCCTGAAGTTCAGTGGCACGATCATCCAAGCCTGGACAAGTCTTGGCATTTCGGGTCCACCGTTTCATAATATAATGGGATGGCAATGTAAGAACATTTGACACTGTAAAGACAGTCAAAACATGCCTACACAGAATGCCCGAGTACTCAAACATTTGGCAACTGCAATTTGCCCTAGTTTCAGAATGGTTCAATGTGACTATATATGCCTTGCTGTCATCTTCAAACTTTGCGACTCTAAAAGTGCTGGTTATCCCATCACCCTCTATTCTATTTGCAGTATATACAAAAGTTTCAACCAACTCTTCTTGGAATTTAGCAAATACTTTCCTCGTGTACAGATTTGCAGCCTGTTTCTCCATGGGTGATGGTGTTCTTAGTACTGGGGAGGTGCATATAGTATCAAAATCTGCCTCTATTTCTTTTTCAAACCAGTTTTCAAAAGCTCTTTCATACTGCCTGAAGAACATGGGTAATGTTGTTTGTTGATTAACACAATCATCAAAGAAGGCGCTATCAATTCCTTGATTTGGAGAAATAGCACCAAAAAAGGAATCACGGAAGTACACCGGAACCCACTGTGCACGAGCATTATATATTGACTGCAGCCAGTCATTTCTCCTAAGGTCATATTTTTCAAGAATTGAGTTCCATGAAGATTCAAATTCATCGATGGTTTCGGTCATGTTAATACAATTATACAGTTCCACCTGGAAATTTGGATGTGCATGACACACATGAGCCAACTTCTCCTGGCCTTCTCTTAGAACATGCGACTTACTAATACAGTGGCGGGCTCCAGGAAAGACTTTAGAAACTGCAGCCTGTATTACCCTGTCTTGATCGGTGATTATGGAGACCGGAGCACGATCACCCATTGCAGTAAGAAAAGTCTTGAAAAGCCATATAAAAGAAGCCTCAGAATCATCTAGCAGCAGTGCACAACCAAATAAGATGGTCTGGCCATGATGATTCACACCTGTGAATGGAGCAAATGGCACTCGATACTGATATACCCGATACATCGTGTCCAATGAAACTGCATCTCCAAAATGACTATATGCGGACCTTGACCTTGCATCAGCCCAGAAAACATTGCCCATGCAGTTTTCTTCATCAAGTTGAATTGCATAGAAGAAACCGGGATTTTCAGCCTGCATCTTCTTAAAATAGTCCAACAGGTTCTGAGCATCCCTCCCTAAGGTCCTTTTTTGACTAGATGGTTTGACAACATAATTAGCAGTCCCAACATTCTTAACAGGACGATTCGATTCACTCGGCGAACTTGTAGATCCATGATTAACCTCGCGATTACCATCCATGGATACATACATAACACCACTAGGAACTACTGTTGCCCCTCGTAAATTGTCAGCCATGTTCTTTGTGGCGCCAGCAAAATGCCTGCGAGGTCGAAGATGGTGCACTTTGCTAGGACTAACCATAGCATGGTTATGCTCCTTCACAAATTTGGTCAAGACCCATTTGAATTGACCTTTCAACTCGATTCTAATCATAGCACTGCAACTATCCACCGATTTTCTTTTCAAGCCATCTCTGGTACATACAAATTCCCGTGCAACAATTACTCCTCCAAGCTTAGACTGGCTAGATGGACCAACCTTGGAGGTAAATCCTTCTCGTCTAGCATATTCATCATAAAAGGTCTTGGCAACTTCTTCAGAGTCAAATTCCATACCCACATGGGGCTCACCCATCCCATTCTCAACATGAACAGTTGAGTTTTCAACATTACTATGATCGGCTTCATTCGTTTCAACATTAGCCTCATCTACCCCTCCAGCATGCCCTACACCATCTTGCACTTCAATCACACCGACCTCCATTGGAGTTCACATATATGACCAGGGTTATCAATCCATCAATAACCAGCCAAACTTTATAGCAGTGTCCTGCATGAGTTCCAGGAGTTTGTACAATCTGCACACATAAAGGAATGCTACATCACAAAGTAGGCAAATCCAAAACCAGCAGTCTAATTGCCAAGAAATCAGAAGGCAATACGTAATTGCACATCACCTAGAATCTTATTGTGCTACATAACGGAAGTAAAAGAACACATAATGTTCGATAAAGTTTTAAGCGGCAGCCAAACCATAGCCTGTCAATGTATATCGTATACCACCTTCAGAGGAAGTCATCATTGTCATTCCAATTTCTTCCATCATAAAAGAATCTAAAATAGTCTGTCAGATGGAAGATATATACATAGGCTAGTGCCAATCAATCAGCTATATATTATCAAAAAAATGAAATTTAGCGGCTTTATCCGTTCACGGTCAGGAAAATCCCACGCAACTGGGGTGGAACGACCCTTCTCAACCGAAGATACGCCAATGATGATCACGCGTCACGAAGAATAAAATCGAGTTCGAGTGATCGTGATGAATCGACAGTAAAATTTCAAGCCGTGCTCCAATCGACCAACAGAGGATAAAGCCTCCGGCCAAAGGTTCCAAAGACGAGTGCTTTCGGCTAATCAAGCCAACCCAGAACAAGAAGAGCCAGCAGGGCAGAACCGTGCATGATCCCACTATGATCCCCGGAATCACAACAAGCGAACCCCGACATGGCTAACGAACAAAAGGGCACTGCCTGTCGGTCTAAGTCAAACATGTCCTTGGTCCAATCGTTCCATTTCAAAACCAGCATACTAGTAACTGGCGCATACTAAATAAGCAACGAAGTACGCGGACGCAGGACGCTTTCTCCAGCTCGGAGAACCGCGAGGCCGCCGAAACAGCCGACAAAAAGCTCGAGGCCATCATCCAAACCACGCCATGATGTCCCCTCGGGATCCGCGAGCGATCAAGCACCGATTGCGGTGCGCGAACGGAGAAAGCGCAAGCGAGATTGAGCACGCAATCGCGAAGTACCTGATGAAATACGCTTCGAATCGTGCTTTCGCTTGGGGGATTTTTTTTTTTTTTTTTTTTTTTTTTTTTTTTTTGGGCTAGGGTTTCTGGTCCAGCAGCACCGGTCGACTTGCAGAGCTCGACGGGGAAGGAGGAGGCGAGGGAGAAGAGAGAGTGCGAGTCCGATGGATGGGTTCCAGATGACAATAATTGGACTCGCGTGTTCTCTGCCGCTAGATTTGGATCAGACGGCTCGCGTTCGTTGGCAAGTGGAAACAACGTCGGCTCCAGCGGGAAGGGACCCGCGGGCCCCGCGAGTTGCAAGTGCCGTGCGATACATGTCGGCCCTCGGCTTGAACCTCGTAGCTTGATCATTTGCGATTTTCCTTGCTCTCAGTGATCGGCGAAAAATTCGCCGTTTGAAAAAGAATAAAATAAAATAAATGGCCAGTCGAAAAATCTCAACTCCATTAAAAAAAAAAAAAAAATTGCCTCCCTAGATTTTATTTTTGATACGGATCACGGTCTGTGAGTCAAACTTGACATATGATATTGAAAATGAAGTCAAGATAATTTAAGTCAATTTGAACTTGAATGATGAAAGTTGTCAATTTCAATCCGCAAGATTGACGGAACATGACAATTGTAACATAAGTCTTGAGAATGAGACAGTTACGAAAGAAAAATTTCTAGATTCATATGAAAAATATTGAAATTATGAGTGATCAAATCACATTTTAATTGATATATAAGTGACAGTTATTTAAATGAGTAGAAGATAGTGCAAACAAGTTTATACAATGGGTTACATGCATATGATTTGTCCGTGATTTTATAATCTATTTTTTGGTTTCTTTTTAAGGACTGAATGATTGGTGTCAAAAATATAAAGAAAAAGGCTTAGTTCAGATTTTCAATTGTCTGGGAATTTGGAAAATAGGATGTATTGTGGTCCATTTCTTCCATTGGTTGTTTTAATCATATCACGCGACATACCCCTAACGAAGATAAATGTATGGTCTCGTAGTCAATTGGATTGGATTGGGGGATTTTCACCAAATAACACCCAAACTTTTGTTGGAGATAAAATCTTGCTCCAAATTTGAAGTGTCATATAAAAATGCATCAATTTAGACTAAGTACAATTTCGACATAAATTTTTATGTGTCATATAAAAAGACAGGAAAAAAAAAAAAAACATTCATCAAAATGTCTATATATGGTGTCTAAGGCAACAAACAAATGTTGACATGACAAGACAAGTGTCATGTCAACACATGTGACTTCTCTAAATAATAAATTTTCCACATCTGACGAAAACTACGTTGTTTCCAATAATATCGAGGATAACTTAAACTCGAGTTTTTCAAACTAAACAAAAATAATAAATTTTCCACATCTGACGAAAACTACGTTGTTTCCAATAATATCGAGGATAACTTGAACTCGCATTTTTCAAACTAAACAAGAAGAGTGATGTCATTCCCAAACCAATTAATGAGATTTCAAATGTGTGCGTTAGCCCTCCTCTTAGCCTAATTTGAGATCCTAATATTTTGATTCATAAACGGCATCGCTTTCATTACACATGGATGACGACACTACTTTAATTGTTTATCGTACCTATCGCATGCGCCAGGGCACCCATCATCTTCCATGTCAACATCCGTTGCCATTTCACATGTCATGTACCTTTGACTAAAATTATACGGAAAAATTCCAAATAAATACCTCAATTGTTATTATTTTATAAAATAAATGTCTAAAATGAACATTATTTCAAATAATGGTCAAAGTGTAATTTCAAATAAAAATATAAAGTAGTCATATCATTCTTAAAAAAGTACCCGACCTTGCTAGTTAAAGGTCATTTTGATCTTTTACTTTTTATTTTTTTCCCTATTCCCTTCGTAGGCCATGACGAAGTCACCGGACTTAGACAAGGCAACCCTCGCCCAATGCCAAATCAAGTGAGGGCAATCACCTAGTATAGGGGAGTTAACCCTTGCCTGATGTCGAGAGTGGAAAGAGGAAAAAAGAAAAGAAAATGAATGATTTTTTTTTTTTACCAAAATAGTCTTTCTCCGATGAACGAAATAGTCATTGGCCGGCTAAAAGTGTCCATCTAAGATAATATGACCACTTTAAGTTTTTATTTGAAATAATATCAATTTCGAGTATTTATTTGAGGAAATAATAGCATTTCATATAATTTTTTGAAATTTCCACAAATTACATATATGATAAAAGTTGGCTTTTTTCAGGCCAAGATCAAAAGTTGAGGTTAAAACTATCAAAAGTTGAGGTTAAAACTATCTTTGGATTGAAATTTCGGGTCATCTCACACGTGACACTTGAAAGTCTATGCCAAAATTCATTCTCATAATGAATATCAGTACTTCTTTAGTGTTTTTTTCAGTCGAGAATCAAAAGTTGCTGCCGAAATTATATTCCCATTGAAAGTGTGCGACTTTTCGGTCGACACTGGAAGCTTCGGGCCAGAAATTATTCCTCAAACGAAGCGCGAGTGCTCGTGGTGCCCCTTCCTATTTTTCAAATCCATTCGATGGGCAACACGCAAGAAATGGAGTAGAGAAGCCATCCATTCAAATGACGACCTCCCGCACAAAAGCACCTGCTTTATCTGAGTGGTCGTGGTCCAACCTCACATCAAACATATTGTTATCCTTGATTTTGTTTGTTGACATCATGGGATTGGCGAGTGCAACCAGACCCGAATGGCGGCTGACAAGTGATGACGCCCGAGTAACGTGGCTTTGCCTTTTCTTTTGCCTAGATACTGATTATTTAAGAAAAAAAGCCAGAAAAATCTAAAATTTTACCCATCACGACGCATTTAATCTAAACTATTTTATTATGACACAAGAGATCCTAAATTTATATTCATGTGATATAATTATTTTAAATTTTTTTTCGTAACATAAAATATCCAAAACTTTTACCCATCAAATATATTTACCGAAATTTTTTCTTTTTGTGATGCAAAAAAATTCTAAGCTTGTTTACCCTTTTTTTATGTTTACAATAAGAAGCTTTGGGTAAATGCGTTACACTATACAAGTTTTTGGTAAACATGTTTAAAATTATTTTTGTGACTTCTAAGATTTCGCCCTTAGTTTTTGAGGGCCGCGCTTGGGATTGGGAAGACCCCTTGCTGAATTTAGTATTTTCTTTTTTCTTTCTCTTCTTTCCTTATTTTGGCCCTTTTCTAAACGGGCCAAAGCAGGAGGCACGTTCGAAGACGCTTGGAGGCACCGAAAGGAAGGTCACATTAGACTCGACCAAGCCTCGAGCGATGGGGCCCATTAGGCATCGCGCATGTCAACCCCCCAACAAACTTCGCACTTCGAAAAAGACCATATGTTTTTCTCCCCCTCTCGTCGATTCTTCCAATCATTGCCCGAATTGAATTGATACTTGCACGATTTTTTCTTATATTACCTCTCCGGCCATTTTTTCCTACCGAGTAGTTTGGTAAAAATGTAAGACAGCTTTTGAGGTTATAAGCAAACAGAAGAAAAGGGAGCTTTTACCAAATCGATTGTTGCTTTTGAGGTCTAACGTCTTGCGCAGACCATATATACGATCGGTCATGCCCTTTCCTAATCGCTTCAACGCGCTCAAAGGAATCTAATTAGATCGCGTCTTATTATGTGAAAGGTGGATTCAATCAAATGCTTTGATTGTTTGAGAGGTGCAACATCAATTGTGAATCTAGAAAAAAAGGATAAATTTTTAGAAGATGTGATTCATATTCCCCATCGATCAAAAGGCACTGAGATCTGCTTCCCAGTGAGCGATCGGAGGTCCAAGGTTTTATAGTTTGAAGCCCTACTTTATTAGTATATTGACTTGGGTCTATGAATAGTCACTAGGTATGTATAATGTCTTCATTTTGTGATAAAGGGACGTGACAGATATGTGGGAAATACTAACTATAGTGAAATTATTTATTGAACGTAACTATAACTTAAGATAAATTATGATAAATATCTAGTGTCTTCGTTTCTTTTTTCTCACTTTTATTTAATTGTGATTTTATGCTGAAATTTAACAGTTACTAGACACGTCAAAAGGTTATGGTATGGTCAAATGGGATTCACAAAGGCTAGTATGTTGAAGAAGTAATTAATCAATAAAAAAAAGTTTCATAATCAACAGTAATTTGCGTTGAAACGTTTTTATGAATGATTAAATTATTTTCCATTCATTCGTTTCTACGAGCGATAGCGATGCAAGAAGTCATTTTTGTGAAAATAATTTTCAAATTATTTATTATTTATAAAATAAATGCATCTCAGTACAAGGTGTAATTTTGGGATCTAAGATGAAAAACTCAAGATGTAAAAGTGGTAATCTGTAATAAAAGGGGTACAAATGGTAGTATGGGAGGTTAAGAATCCGTTTGGCAATGCTTTTGTTTTGTTTTTTATTTTTATTCTCTTTTGCTATCAGGAATAGAAGAATAACAGAAATTTATTTGATAACGTCAATTAAATTTTATATTTCTCGGAATAGAAAAATGGCGGAGGAATAAATTTGGAACATAAATAAGAAATAGTAAAAATGAGTTTATTGTCCATGAGAATAATTTATAAAAAAAATCATTTTTTTCTTTTCTTCCTTCTCGCTTGTTGCCACCACCCCTAGCCACCCGAGCTATCGCCTGCCACTATCATCTGCTACTGCTCGTGCCACGGACGATAGGCAACCGTGGACAGCAAAGAAAAGAAAAAAATACTTTTTTTTTAAAAAGTAATTAAAAAATTGAAAGAAAATATTACATTACAAAAAAAATTTATGAATTGCATCAAATGTTTTTCTATTTTTATCTATTTTAAAAATAGAAATTTTGTATAGTTATAAAATGCATTTTTTTTTAGGGTTAATCTCGAAAAACCCCAAATTGGTACACACACATGTGATAAATTTATCCAAAACTATTTTTTTTGATAAATGAAAAACCCCAAATTGGTATACCTGTGACAAATTTACCCCAATTAACCATAAAAAACCCTAAACTAGTATATTTATGATAAATTGACCCCAAACTAATTTATTTGACCGCAAAAAATCTCAAACTGGTAAATTTGTGACAAATATACCCTCCTCTAAATTGGATTAATACCACAAAAAAATCACAAAAAATGTAAACTGTGACAAACGGGCGTAAAATCCCAAATTGATATAGTCACGTGTCATTTAACTTAATAATTTGACTGTAAAATTTAACAAAAATTAACAGAGGGTAAATTTGTCACAAGTGTACCAGTTTGGGGTAAATTTATCACAGATATACCAGTTTGGGGTTTTTCATGGTCAAAAAAATAGTTTGGGGTAAATTTGTCACATGTGTACCAGTTTGGGGTCTTTCGCAGTATTTACCCTTTTTTTTACTTAGAAATCGTTTTAAAAAATAATAAAAAATAATATTTCTGTCGAAATAGAAATATTTATCAAATATACCTAAGTCGGTCTCGGACCCACCGGATGCGGTTACGGTGGGTGTGAAGTCACCACAGCCGAATGCAAACCACACAATTGCAAGCAGACAGAGAAGCTAAGAAGGGCATGTGAAGCGAAACGACATGTTACAGATGCCAACTCCGAACTCAGCGCCAGCTGTTCCATTACTGATCTCCCCAACCTTCATCCGTCGACGTGTCAACTCCCAACTCCCATCGAGACAGAGATGGAGAGAGAGTAAAAAGCCTCTATGGACGATATTCATGGATCCTCGCCACCTGTCTCGCCCCAGCGCCACGTGGCACTGCGATGTTACATTTAGGTAAAACCCGTTCACACAACCCATCTAATTCAGAGATTAAATTACAAATTCGAGAACGGCGTTACAAGTTGAGATTAAATTCGAAAATTTCAGTGAACAAATTGAGGATTGAGCTAAAATTTAGAAATCACTTATTTCATTTTTCCGAGATTAAACAGTCAATTGAGCTTGGGAAACAACCAATTCCTCACCCCACGATGATAAGTAATGAAAATCGACCCCCCGGACTCTTTCCGCCTCTGAATAATTCACTTCTCGTAACATGGTCTCTCTCGCGACGCGGCTGAGACGTGATTCCACTTCCCATGGAGTGCGGGCATCACTAGAATTTTAGGTTTCCAGCTGAAAAGATTCTCCACGGCTCGAAAGCATTCGCACCCGGAAGGATAACGAGACCTCATATTCCGGACGAAACATCATTGGAATGGAACAGCTCCCCTTTCTCGGTCTCGTCGGCAACGAACGCACGCAACTCACAAATTTCCACACGATTCCATCCGGGATGTCTTGTACACGCGATCCTTTTTATCCACGACACGACGCACGACGCGCTTTAAACCTTTAACGAAAGCAAGGGCGACTGGAATCGCCCGTCCTTGCAAAATCGCCCGCGCTGACGCAAAATAATGGTGCACATGATATCGCTTCTATTTCGGAGAATAATTTATTTTCAGAAATAACTATTTTCAATTTCTAGGAGAATAATTTCCGAGTAAAACAAGGTATTTGGTACGATTTTTTATTCTTTGTATTTATTCGTTTTTTATTCTTGCTCATGGATTGCCGATCATAGTCGCCAACCGCCGGCCAGCGAGGGTTGATGGGCGGCGGTTCTGTGGCAGCGACGGCGACGACGACGACGGTTGGGCGGTGGCAACGGCGATCAGTGGCGGTTGTTGACGGTTAGGGGTGGCCGGTGGGTTGTGGGCGGCAGCGACGATGATTAGGCGGCGACGGCTGGCCAACAGTGGTTGCAGCCCGCCGGAGATGGCCAGAGATTAGCAGGCAGCCACCCAAGGCAGCAGCAAGCAAGAAGAACAAAAGAAAAAAAGAAAAGAAAAAATTGACTTATTTTTAGAAATAGTTAGAAAAAAGAAACTACTTTTTTTGTTTCGTTGTTTTGTTTTTATTTCAAATCTATTCCCTGCCTACTTTTCTATTTCGGAGAATAAAAAAACAAATTAACGTTACTAAACAAATTTTTGTTCTTTTTTTTTTCTAAAAACAAAAAACATAAATCGAGAGGACTTTACCAAAAAAAAAAAAAAAGAAAGAAATATGAACGTTATCATGCACGCTCTAAATTACCGCGTTCATCAAAATCCGCGGGCATAGACAAAAGCAGAGAAGGGCGCAGGGCACATTTACACGAGGAGGGTGGCTTGAGCACCAGCTGGAGGTGGTAGTGGTTGAGTGCATTTATCGCTTTTCGGCTAATATAAAAATCGGAACTTTAATTCCGCCACCACCCTTTTCGTTTCCCCACTCCACGCTTATAACTCCATTCCCGCACCGATCCACCTACACACCTCCACTTCTCTCCGCAGACTCTCTCTGCAACCCTCTCCAAACTCCGAACCCACATCGCGGGAATGGCCAAGACGCACGCTGTCGCCGTCGTCCTGGCGGCCGTCCTCCTGGCGACGGTGTGCGGCTCGTCGGCGCAGATGCCGGCGGCGGCTCCCGGGCCGGCGGCGGACGAGTGCTTCAACAACCTGGCGAACCTGACGGACTGCCTGAGTTACGTGACGGCAGGGAGCAAGCTGACGGCGCCGGAGAAGCCGTGCTGCGGGGAGCTGGCGGGCCTGCTGGAGAGCCACCCCGTCTGCCTGTGCGAGCTGCTCGGCAAGGCCAGCAGCTTCGGCATCGACGTCAACCGGGCGCTCAAGCTCCCCTCCGTCTGCAATGTGGCCACCCCGCCGCTCACCACGTGCGCAGGTGCGTCGCCGCCTGAGCCGAGAGATCGGCTCCGGTTTCCGTTCTTTTGTCGTGTTGCATCTGGAAAACCATGCGAAGTTCAAATCCTCTGTTGCAAACGAGAGACAGAACAAAACAGAGTGACAATCTATAATTCTTTGAAAAGGTATTTTTTAATTTTTAATTTTTTTGCCAAACAAAAGACTAATTGTTCATCATGACATAATTTTTCTTTCCATTTTCTGCATAACTACCAAAGATAAAAATGCTAAATCTATCTAGGAAAAATAAAGTTTTAGAGACTTGCTCTGTTCTGGGAGACGGATTAAATCTATTTGGTAAGTTTAGAAAGAGTTAACTCACGAAAGTTTCAAAAGTAAAAATAAAACTTAAATCTAAGTTTGGAAAGTGCTAAAAAGAATTTCTCATGTTTTCGCGGTCGGTCCCAAGGAATCCGGAGACTTGTTTGCCCGGTTTCCCCAGGAAAATGAGAATCTCCCTTAATGCAATATTTTTTGCAGGCAAATTCCAGTGAGTTCTAAATATTTTTTTCTTTTTGAAAAAGGTAGGTCACAATGAAAACAAGAATAAAAATAGAAATGAAGAAAACAGTCGCAATTTTGATACTTAGAAGTATGAAATGATTTATTTGTTCTAGTTAAGTGTCATGGATTAAATTGATTACTTTTTTCTAGTATCATTCTTCCGTTCGAACATTATGAGAAATCGTAAAACGAGCATGATCAAAAGCTACCTTCAATTTTTGGTCCGTATAAAATTTTGATTTATTATGATATTACGATCAATGGCTACAAAAAAGGGACAATACAAAAAAAAAAAAAACGAATTCCTTCATTTGAAGAACATAAAAACATGAAATTGATTTATTGGGACAATATCTTTTATTTACGCCTGAGAAAAATCTGGAGAGGTCGGCCCTCCACCTTTTTTTTTAGAAAGCGAGATTAACTTGAATTCAATGCATGAATGTCGCTCATCTAAACGCACCATAAAATGGCTGGTGAGGGTCCACAATCTATTATCTTTGCGGAACATGATTATTTTTCAGCGAACGATCATCAATGCCGGTAGCCCTTTCCACGTGAAATGGAATGTGTGGCTGCCCTCGCACCGTTGTCGAATTAAAACAAGCCGTACGGTCACGCTAGTGACATCCGTCGCAAGCGAGGCTGCCCAATTTCACTTCGGCCCCGGCATTTATTTCCTCACCGGCCTTCGCCCTACCTAAACCACCCGCATCCATCACGCGTCTGTCCATACACACACATGTTGCGGCACATTTCGCTCTCCACGCTTGAGCTGTTTCCGAGAGTAATGACGGTTTCATCTGTTCCCGACCGAGCGGTTGCGAAGCACTGTTTTTTATAGTGTAATTTGACTGCCGATTTGGTTGTCGGACTGACCGGCGTGATTGATCTAAACGGCCGGTTCAAATTACGATCCAGAAACAGTTTTGACGCGGTCTTCGGCTGTCTTTGTGTTCTTGCAGATGTGGGAGTTCCGATTGGGGTTCCGGCGGGAGCTCCTGTTGGGGTTCCGGGTACTGCGCCAGGTACTTGCTCTTTTCTTTTGGGGTTCGCCTTTTCAAGTAAAGAGATTGATCATCAAATACGCGCGTGAATTGATTTCGAGGACTATAGAAACGATGATCTTAGGACTGCTGATATCGAAACTCACCTCGAGTTAGATTTTGTGTGATTATATAGTTACTTAGACAGTCTACTAGACGACCTTCGAGTTTAATGTACAGGGCATTGCTGTAATGCCTTTCCGGTTTAAGTTTTCTGTCGCACTCTTTCTAATGAAAAAGCAAAATGCAGGTTCTCCCGCGCCTACTGCCGGCGCCTCTCCTCCAACACCCGGGAACACAGGCAACCGCGCTTCGCAGAATGCGCTGCTTTTAGCTGCTGGCGTAGGTGCTGCGATCCTCCAGGCATTCCTCTTATTCTAGTCGGAGGCTTTTCGTTACGATTCTTCTCATGATTTCATATGATTAAATCGGATACTTAGACATCTATCGACGTACTATTTGCGGGAACTTGCTAATACTAGATTTCTGTAATGTGAGTTTATTCAAGGCTCGACTGTGATGATTGAGTTGCATATCGCATATCAGTCCCTCCCTATTAATTCCAGTTTTGTGATTGAAGTGAAAAAAACTCGATATTTCGGTCGTATACGCATAAATTGTATACAAATGCAAATATTTTCTAATTATTGACTAATTTATTTAGAAGATATGAATAAATATTGTCTTAGAAAAATATTTTTTTATTAGAAGGTAACGGATCATGGGTTTATGGGTGGGCCGCCAATGTTGGGCTAACCCAGCCCAACACCCATCATAAGTAAGGTGATTAAGTTCGAAAACAACAGGGAAAAATCGTAATATAATCGTGAAGTTGAAAACACAAGAAAATCATCCAACGAGGAGCTCTCGCGTTTGCAATTGACAGTATTTAATATGTGAAAACAGGATATGTTTATATGATATACCTATTCCTATTTGATTAGCGTTGTAGAATTTCTTGAGCATGTTTCTCGATTGTTTCAAAGAGTTTTGGTATTTTTGGAATCCATTTTCTTCATTTCCATTTTAAAGCAAAAATATAAGAAAATGATCGGACGAGGAACTCTCAATTCGAAGAGTTTTGGTATTTTTGGAATCCTTTTTCTTCATTTTCATTTTAAATAAAAAATATAAGAAAATGATCCGACGAGGAACTCTCAATTAGTTTGCAATTGACGGTATTTAATATGTGAAAACAAGACATATTCATTATGTGATATATGTAAAAATTTCTCGAGCATGTTTCTCCATCGTTCGAGTTTTGGTATCTTGGAATCCATTTCGGAATCCATTTCTTTCATCTCCATTAGAAAGATATTAAATGTTGGATCTTTTCAAGCACTCGAGATTAAAATTCATCGGAAAGGGATTACGACAAGGACAACGTGGTGAGGCCCGCGTCGTTCAGACCGGACTAACAAAAACGGCATCTAAACCACAGCGCACTGTCGTAACTGACTTTTACTCCTTAAACTAAGATGATATTATCGCTCTCTAACCCCGTTATTTATACTTGCTCAAAAAAAAAAAAAAAAAAAAAAAAAAAACCCCGTTATTTATAATTTTGCCCTCGCTTTTCTTCGCAAATCAGTCGTCGCTCGCTCCCTAATCTAAACCCTAAGCCAAACCCCCTCCTCTCCCCATCATCAATGGCTTCCCAATCTCTCCACCACCACTTCGCCTCCCTCCGCCTCCGCACCCGGCAACCGCGCGAGCCTTCCCCGCGCCCCCTCACCGTCGCCGCCTCGAAGAACCCGCCACTCCCCGGCCGCAAGCTCCGCGCCGCCGTCATTGGCGGAGGCCCGGCCGGGTCCTCCGCCGCCGAGTCCCTCGCCTCCGGCGGCGTCGAGACCTTCCTCTTCGAGCGCAGCCCCTCCTCCGCCAAGCCCTGCGGCGGCGCCATCCCGCTCTGCATGCTGGACGAGTTCGACCTCCCGCACAGCCTCGTCGACCGCCGCGTCACCGAGATGAGGGTCATCTCGCCGTCGAACATCACCGTCGACTTCGGCAAGACCCTGAGGCCGCACGAGTTCATCGCCATGCTCCGCCGCGAGGTCCTCGACTCCTTCCTCCGCTCGCGCGCGGAGTCCCGCGGCGCGGAGCTCATCACCGGCCTGGTGACGGATCTGGAGCTCCCTCGCTGCTCCTCCTCGCCGTACGTCGTCCACTACACGAGCGGCGGCTCGAAGCGGAGCCTAGCCGTCGACGTCGTGGTCGGGGCCGACGGCGCCAACAGCCGCGTCGCGAAGTCCATCGGCGCCGGGGAGTACTCCTACGCCATCGCGTTCCAGGAGAGGATCAGGCTCCCGGAGGAGAAGATGAAGTACTACGAGAACCTGGCCGAGATGTATTTGGGGGACGACGTGTCGCCGGACTTCTACGCGTGGGTATTCCCGAAGTGCGACCACGTGGCGGTCGGGACCGGCACGGTCCGGTCCAAGCGCGAGATCAAGGCCTACCAGAGGGGGATCAGGGAGCGAGTGAGGCCGAAGATCGAGGGCGGACAGGTCATCAAGGTGGAGGCCCACCCGATCCCGGAGCACCCGCGGCCGGTCCGGGTCAGGGGGCGGGTGGCGCTCGTCGGCGACGCGGCGGGCTACGTGACCAAGTGCTCCGGTGAGGGGATCTACTTCGCGGCGAAATCGGGGAGGATGTGCGGGGAAGGCATCGTGAGGGCGTCGGAAGGAGGGGCGAGGATGGTGAGCGAGGAGGACCTGAGGAGAGAGTACTTGCGACAGTGGGACGACAGGTACGTGAGTACATATCGGGTGCTGGATCTGCTGGAGAAGGTGTTCTACGGGAGCAACTGGGGGAGGGAGGCGATGGTGGAGCTGTGCGGCGGCGAGTACGTGCAGAGGGTGTCGCTGGAGAGCTACATGTACAAGAGGCTGGTGGAGGGGGACCGGTGGGAGGGCGTGAAGATGGCGGCGGGCACGGTGGCGACCCTGGTCAGGTGCAAGATCATGAGCGGCGAGATGGGCCGCCTGAAGGCCATCGCCTAGCCGGATTCGCATCCGCCGATTTGGTTGTCAAGGTGGTAGCTTTTTTTGGTCGGTGGGGTGTTTTTCTCCTTTCTGTTTATTGGCTCCTGCAAACTTTTCCACGATCAGAACGCAAGCTTCCAACCTATCATAAAGAAGCGTTGCACTTTAACAAAAGAAGTTCAGAACTAGTTTGGACGGTGGAAATCAACGTTATTAAAATTTCATGCCGCCGTGAACATGTTTATTTACGGTTTTATCCCTTTGGTTAGCTCTTTGTTTTAATTTAGTAGGATCTGTCTTAGGAAGGAACTGAAAGGGATACCGAATGTACTTTTCTAATCATATATTGGATGCCTAGGAAGGTAATAAAAGTGAGATTAACTGTAGCTTTCGAATTGCATATTAGAAAAGAGTCAAATCTGCGTGTTTTATTTTTAGAGAGAAAATAAGGAAATGGGCGTTCTGGCGGAAACGCTCACATGTCCTCTTTTTGGGGAAAGCTTCCAACAAGAGCACAACAGAAAAAGGAATCTTTGTCAGAGTCGCAAATCCCATCCAACTCTAATTTCATTTGGAAAATGACAAATTATGGTCTTGGGAAAGCGACACAAGTAATTAAAACTTTTTTTTTCTTTTTTTTTTTTAATCGTAACTTCCTAGCTTCATTTAAAACCAAACCCATTTGCAGAATATCCAATCGGAGCAGATCCCAGAGGCCCTATGGAGGGCTTGTCAACCAGTTTTGGGGAGGGCTTTCTTTCTATGGCATTTTGCTACCCAATCAACTCAATCATTAGAAAAAGGAATCTTTGTCAGAGTCGCAAATCCCATCCAACTCTAATTTCATTTGGAAAATGACAAATCATGGTCTTGGGAAAGCGACACAAGTAATTAAAACTTTTTTTTTTTTTTTTTTAATCGTAACTTCCTAGCTTCATTTAAAACCAAACCCATTTGCAGTATATCCAATCAGAGCAGATCCCAGAGGCCCTATGGAGGACTTGTCAACCAATTTGGGGGAGGGCTTTCTTCCTATGGCATTTTGCTACCCAATCAACTACATCATTAGAGGTCCTATTACAATGGGCTATGAACTTTTAATTTGTTTAATGCGATTTCTAAATATTGATTAATATTAATGTGGTTCATGAACTTTTAATAATTTTCATATAGTTTAGATGTTACATTGAATATTTATAAATAATCCATGGACCAAAATTGAACAAATTAAAACTGTAGGGACGACATTGCACATCGAGCAAGAGTTTGGAGATCGCATCGTACAAATTAAAAGTTCATGGAACTAAAGTTCACGAATCGTTTGTGCCATTATATCCCTCGGGCCCTCATTATAAGAAAACTACATTACTGATTTTGAGTGGGCCTGACTTATGTAGGCCCTCCTATTTACTGGGCGGGCACGCCAGCCGGCCGGGCAAAGCCCCCGGCCCGTCTAAGCGTCGGGCCTGCAGTTCAGATCCACAACCGCGACACGGCCCACCCCAAACTTTCGGGCTTTTTCTGCGGTCCGGCCCATTCAGCCTCCATCTTCCCCAAATCTAGCGCCATTCCCGAAACTCGACTCGACTCCCCCATCTCTCTCTCCCTACTGTGGAGATTGCGCCTGCATCTCCATCGCCGATCTGCAATGTGAAGGATCTCTCGCTACTGGCACCGGCTCCATGGACTTCTCCAATCTGCAGTCCAGAGCCTCTTCTTCTTCTTCTTCTTCTTCCTACATCCCTCCTCACCGCACGCAGCTCCACCCCCGCATGCACTCCTTCTCCCCTCCCCCCTTCCCTCCCCAGCCGCCGCAGCCTCAGAAATCCCGCCCCAAGCTCCTCGTCCTCGCGGCCGCCGCCCTCCTCTGCGTCGCCCCCTTCCTCTACTACATCTTCGCCACCGCCCTCAGCGTCCACGGCTCCTCCAAGTTCGTCGATCCGAGCCCCGGGTTCCGCGGCCTCGTCATCAATGCCGCCCCCTCTGGCTCGAGCATCCACGTCTTCGAGTTCTACAGCGAGGGGGCGCTCCCGTCCGTGGCCGTCGACGGATCGGGGACCGAGTCCGAGAGGGTCCGGCCGGGGCTGGCGGCGTTCGCGGACGACCCGGAGGGCGCGGGCCGGTCGATCTCGGAGCTGATCAAGTTCGCCAAGCGGCGGGTAAGGAAGAAGGACAGGGCGAAGACGAAGGTCGTGTTGGCGGTGAGCGGGGGGTTGGAAGGGTTGAGTCCCATGGTGAGAGGGCGGATAGTGGAGTCGTGCAGGCGAGTTCTGAGGAAGTCTGGATTTATGTTTAGAGATGAGTGGGCGCGAGTGATCACAGGTTGGTGATTCAATTCCTTCAATGTTTTGGAACGTTTCGGCTGATATTCGCTGCTGTTAAATTGTGAATGTGTGAACTTTTGGTTCCTTGTTACGAAGTTCTTTTGCTGAAGTTTGGGAACCGAAGAGCAGTAGCGATTTCTGTTCCAGCTCTCTTGTTTGTTACGCTTAATAGGATCCTAAACTCCGATTAGCTGAAGCGAGACTTGCTTGGAATTGCTTTGAGTTTCTCTCTCTCATTTTGTTATCTGGAATTGCGAATGTCCTTAGAGTCGTGTTGATGTTAAGCCGAGCTAATCTTCTTGTGCTTATGTGATTTCCTTCTGTTCTAGTTCTCTTCTTCGTAGGGCATTGGTTCGCACGAATGGGGGCGGGAATCCCTTTCTGATGAAATGTTAGGGAGCTCTTATACCTAATAACTTAACTTAGTTGCTATGCACGTTTGGGTAATACTGTGTATGTATGCTCTCGCAACATAACTGATTATCTTGGTCTCTCCACCCAATCCTTTCTGTTATCCTTTTTAGCACACACACTGTCCAGAACAATATAGAATGGTGATTTGCATGGTAATCCATTGACTTTTCTTCATCTAGATAGACAATTAGCATTGGTGCCTTTTTTCTTGGAATTTTAACATTGGTCATGGAAAATGATGTGAATGTAGGGGAAGATGAAGGGGTTTTTTCTTGGGTTGCCGTAAATTACATTCTTGGAACCTTGGGAAGTGAATCTGAAGATACCCTCGGGACAGTCGAACTTGGTGGCCGTTCTTTGGAGGTTGTGCCCATTAACTTATTCTGATTTTATTATCTCTTGGAGTGAAAGTTGGCATTTGCATTCCAATATGCAAGGTTGGTATTTGGAGATGCGCCTTATTGATTCTTGATAGCATATTTCTGGGGGCCTTTTTCATAGGAAGGTGCTGCGCAACATGGCAGAAATACTATGCTAGACCATGGGTAGTTTCTTGTAGGCAACAGCCAGAGTTGTTGAATCCTGTTGTTTACTCTCTTAAAAAACTCTGTTCATGACTCAGATGGATAAGCAGCAAAGAAAAGCTGCCCCTTCTCGACTCAGCTGTATGCAGTGTAAAATTAGGATCCTGCAGTAACTCACAAACACAGCTCAAATTATACTTCAGAAACTCCTTTCAAACTCACTTTTAAGTTTTTGAACTTCCAGCATGTTTTCCCAATTCATTGAACAAAGACGAGTCAATAAGGCAAGTCTTTTAACCAGGGAAAAATGAAAACATTTGAATCTCAGTGGAGCAATATTTCCTCTAGAATGGATTTCCTTTTGACCTGCATTGCCTGTTGCAATGTGCATTCTAAGAGGTTTCCCCCTTTGAACGATTATTCGGCGGTTCATTTGAAATTGAACTGCCTTTTGAAATTGAGCAACCTATTCTTGCTAGTATGCCACCTGGAGATGTTTGCATTTAACCGAATATAATGAATTATGAACCATCCAGGGCTTCTTTGTGCCAATCTAGTGATTATTTGACCTTTGGCAATTATGAGCTATATAATGATGGATGATAATTCTGGCAGAGAGCATGCGTACGTGTTGTCTGCTGGATATCTGTATATGTTTGACTCTTGTTTTAAGTAGTTCACGGGTACTTACAGGTTACATTTGCTCCTAGAGAATCAACGCAAATGCAAACTTCCCGAGTTGTCAAATTGGGTGGAACTACCTACAATCTCTACACGCTAAGCTTGCAACAATTTGGTCAGGTGTTTCCATGTAACGTCCAATATTTCGCAATTCCTCGCATACATTTCCTTTTGGATATTTGTCCTCATATCTCAATTCTGTGGATGCTATGCTTCGGGAATTAATGGTTTAGGACTACTCTTCTACACTGCCCTCCTTGCTATTTCTAATTTTAAGCAACCAAAATCATGATTAGGTTATTCAAATAGTACTGACTGCAGAGATGCATTGGCATTACTAGCGATCTGAACCCATTTGATTCAGCTTTTACAATATACATATAAGAATCAAAGTTAAACAGGGTGAAGAAAAGATTTAAATGTGAAGTTAGAGATGAGACAGACACTGCAGGAGCAGTGTTGTCATTGAATTGTTGATAGTTCATAATCATGTTTAATCTGACCTGCTATTACTTAGGAACCTTGAGGCGAACAATTTGCATTTGTGATAGTTATGGCAGGATATTGATATGTCGAGGTGAAACTTTTTATAGTTTCCTGTCAATTATGAAAACTTTGGTTTAAAAGGTGATTCTCAGAGCTAAGTAAATTTGGTTTTCTGTTTCATCTTGTTGTGCTGAAGCTTCCTATTGATGTGGATGGAAGTGGACATTAGTGCTCTGTATGTGTGTGTGTGACTTTTAACTTGATTAGTTACTGCTGTAATGCATTCTTTGATCTGAAGGTGCAGTTGAAGTTGCCCGACTGCAAAACTCAAATGATTATTTTTATGCAGGATGATGCTTGGCGATCTGAACTTCACAATTCTGGGGAGCTGAGAACTGGTGAGTTGATGAAACATATATGTCTTGTGCGGAACACCCAGCATCATTCTGTTTTCAATTAATTTGGAAAATAAAGAATCCATTTAAAGATGGCTATACTGTAGCTAGTGGTTGGTTAATGAGGATGCGGACTAGGATGAGATACTTCCCAATTTCTCATGAAATTTTCTTGTTTCTCAGAAAGATGACTGCTCATCAAAACAAATACCACTGCCTTATCGAAAATGGTCAATTTTTTCTTGCATTAGTGTGCATCTTACAATTATTTTCTCTATTCCCGATTTAAAGAATAATTATAATGATACGTAACTAGTATGTTCTTGGCTTTTTGCGATGAGGATGATCGTCTATGTATATTCTTGGGATATCAATGCTTGTGTGTGACTTAGAATCTCACTGACTTGATAATGTCATTCTTTACTTTGCTGTTGCTTGATGTGTGTTAGTGATAATTAAGACGTTTTATTTGCTGCGCAGCTTCAAGTTCAAATGATAAACACGTCATGAACCCATGCTTTCCCAGAGGATATGGGCTGACATCAAAAGTGAGAGATGCAGAGTCTCTGACATCATTTCCTGCTGGAAACTATTCTGCCTGCAAAAATGATGCCTTGGCACTTTTGAGAACAAGAAAAGGTGCCCTGCCCTCTTACCCTGCCCTCTTATCTTCAACCTAAAATCTAAAATTGTGTTTTTTAATTTCTCTAGAAGGATGTCGTTGTTGTAGAATTATTTAATTATGCTATTTGAGATGACTCGAATAAAATGATAGAACAATCAATTGTATAGTTACACACATTCAATTGACTTGTTTTATTTGTGCTAGTATATTTTTCTTCCTCCAAATCATTACGTAAACAGTATGATCTTCAAGTGTCCATTTCATTTTTCTGGATGCAGATAAATGCTCTCACCCACCCTGCAAAATTCTCCTTTCTTCTATTGGGAATCTACAGGGCAGTGCAATTCCTCTTGAAAGATTCTATTATACATCTGAGGTATGTAAAAAATGTTGTGTTAAGCAAATGAGCTCGAATAATTCAGTCAACTTGAGTTTGTTCATTGCTAAATGTAACTCATAGGAAGCAAACAGAAAGCCGTAATACAAGTGTACGCGCTTGTGTATGTTTGAATGAAGAGGTGTATTCTTGTATGAGATTTCCTTGAAGCTTAGAGGTTTTTGGTATCACTTTTCGATGGTCAGAATGTGGAGCATTCTTGTATTCAACAAGACTTATTCTTTGACCTTTTGCCAGAATGGAGCAATTGCCCGAGTGGAACGAATTTGTTAGGGTAGAACTGCCGTTCATGAAAGCAATGATGTTGACAATGCAGGAAAAGGTGACACCATGACTGTGCATTTGGCTGTCCCAATTGAGAGTAAAGTTTGTTGTTACCAAGTCATGGTCAAACCTCTCAAGCTGTTCATATATGCATTTTTAATGACAAGTCGAAGAAAGATTGTAGCCTCTTAAAACCTTGCATTTTGGTGCTAGCCATAGTTCAAGAATTTCATGCCAAAATTTATCAGAAACATATAGAAGGAAAAGCAAGAATTTTGCAAATCCTGTGCAAGAAATCTGAAATCATCCTTTTGAGGATGAAGTGAGCCACAAGGAAATTGTACAGCACTTCCTAAGTTTATCATTGTTGTCTGAACTCCAGTCTCAAGCAGTAATCCATTGCAAAGATACGATTGTTTTCTGCGGAATAGGGGAGTAAAGATGCACAGTGCTAGTCCTCTGCCTGTTGTTTCAATGATTGGTAAATAAAATTTTAGGTCTCACTTCCAATGCAAGTCTATTTAATTTTAAATTATGTTACATCTTTTTGTAAGCACACATAAGCAATTTAGGAAGAAATGGGATGATGTCACATTAGTATATTAACCCTACTGAGTTCATTGAAAAGCGATCAAGTGATGGATCCAGTACCATGGTTACTCTCGTGCTTTCTTACCTTTCGCCCGTGCACACCAGGAAAATATCTTAATACATATCTTGCGTTTGGCAACGTTCCTTAATATTGTCATCTGTATTGTCATCTGTATTTAATTGATAGATTCTGCTTAATTATTTCTCTTGAATTATAAGCTAGCCTTCCATCCCAATATTGAACCTTCTACAGTTTTTTGGGATGTTCTCTAGGGAGGGTTTGTTTGACTTGAAGCTAGCTGGTGAACGTTATTGCGCTGATGATGATTGGGACAAATTGAGAAACAAGCAAAATAGCATGGAAGACCTGGATTTGTCCAGATATTGTTTCTCTTCAGCTTATGTGGTGGCTCTACTGCATGACAGTCTCGGAATCCCTTTTGATGATAAAAGGTATGGGTTCTTCTAAACTGGACTGCTCATGAATTGATATTTCTGTTCTACCATGAATGTAGAAAAACCTTTCATTTCAAAAGTGGAACTTGATCTTGAGGGTCAACAACTAAGATGTTAAGTATATAGGATTTGCTATCTTTTAGTGCTTTGTATGCAGATTGTGTTTTAGCCTGTGCTCTCATTGTCGATCCAAGTTCAGCAAGTGTTTCCCACCTTTGTGATAGTTTCTCCTTGTTGGCCTTTACTTGGGATTCATGTTCCTTAACGTTCCTCGCCGAAGACCATATCTCTAATAAGATATTTTCTGTCAGTTCCTCTTTCTCCGTAATATGCGGCATGGTTGGTGGAATTTCTCTCTTTTGACCTATATGGTCCTTTCTAGTGGAAGTTGCCCACAATAGAAGTTTGTATACAGCAGTACATGTGTATGTGTGCAATTTACGAGTTCCTCCTTTTAAGTGTTTGATATTCTAACTTGACTTGAGCAATCACAGGGTCCATTCTGCAAATAGAACTGGAAGCATTCCATTTGACTGGACTCTGGGAGCTTATGTTGTCCTGACGATGCAGGATGCTGTTGCACATGAATCCGATAACTTTGGGGAAATTGTTGGAAATGAGTCAGTCACCTACTTTTCATTATTTGCTGTACTTTTGATAGTTGTACTTGCTGCATTTCTCATTTCGCAATGGCAAAAACCACAGTTAAAGACAGTATATGATCTGGAGAAGGGGCACTATATAGTAACACGTGTGCCTAGGTAACTAGTTAGTCTTTTTTTATTTCTTAAGCCTGTACATTCTTATGGAGGGATTGATCAAGAGAGGACATAAGCAGAGCAGGGCGCAGCATTGAGCAATGCATGGGAAATTGCTTCCGGGGACAAAACAGAAAGCTCGTCCAAAGTCCGAACAAAGCAAAGAAATATCAGGATCTGCAGTTATTTATTGGTGTCAGCCCGATTTTGTGATTATGAATGAATACGTATAAAAGTTTTTGCTTGGTTCCTTGCTTGCACTCCTTCCTCTCTCTCTCTCTCTCTCTCTCTCTCTCTCTCTCTCTCTCTCTCTCTCTCTCTCATATTGGAGTTTTATCAGGTTTTGGTTCGTGTCATTCCTTGGCATCTTGGCTATAACCATTGACTAAAGGTCGATCTATCAGTAGGACCGAGCTTTTTAAGTGAGTTACTTTAGGGTTAATATGAAGACCTTAAATTGATATACATGTGATGAATTTACCCCAAAATAATTTTTTGACCACAAAAAATTTCAAATCGGTACACATATGATAAATTTATCTCAAATGATAATAATAAAATTTTAAATCAGTACATTTGTGATAAATTTACTCAAGACTATCAAAAAATCACAAATTGGTATATTTGTCATAAATATATTCTCCGTTAAATTAGATTAATACAAAAAAAAAACGCAAAACTGGTAATACTATGATAAACGGGGAGTATAATTTTAAACCGGTACATCAGTTAATCATTACATGTCATACAACCAAGCAATTTAATATTAAAATCTATAAAAACCTAACAGAATGTAAATTTATTACAAATGTACCAGTTTTGGGTAAAGTTATTGTTTGGAATTTTTGATGATTAAAAAATTAATTTGGAATAAATTTATCATCGATTTGAGTATTTTTGTGGTATTAATCTTTAATTTCATTGGTGGTAAATCTTTCCAAGCAGACTATGCTAACAAATAAAGATTGACCAAATCATTCTCTGTTATTAATTACCACTTCAAGAGCCATGGATTGCTGTATCTAATCGAACTCTATAGTTGGGAAATGCTAAATGCGGATGCTCTCGTGCAGCTTCCTTTGTGCAAGCCCCATAAGCTGTTAAATATGATAACCTACCGATAGTTATGTCTTTTTTTTTGGTTTGGAAAAGTAATCAACACCCATCATTGTCTCGATCACTGTCATGCCCGACGGAACATAGCAAGAAGTCACATTCAGGTTCATGTATCTTTCTAAACTCGGGGGAGCCAGGGCAAGGTCGAGGAAGCAGTGTCCAGGGTTTCCTCTGCTGTGCAAATAAGATATGCTAAGTAGTTGGTAAAATATGCCCTTACAAGAACTGTAGGATAAGGATCTCTTTATTCCAGTTCTCCAAAATAGGCTTTAAGAGAATATCTCATAAAGATAGTTACCGTGGTTAAAGGTAAACCAGGATTGAAAAATTGAAAGTTGTTCGGCAAATCATTTGAAGACTGCATCAACAAGACAAAAATTTTTAACTACTGAGCTGGACTTCAATAATGCTATCGTCCAGTCCATCAGCTAATTGATCCTCGATCTGAGATGAATCTTGTAACAGGCTTGGAGGCTACAAAGAAATGGAGAGGTGGAGTTCCATGTGCCTAAAACTTGAACTGCATCTCCGGAGTGTATCCGAGCTCGTTGAGGTGAGCAGCCATTGCTTTGTTCATTGGTGGTGGTCCGCACATCAATACCTAAACATTGCATTATCCGTCAATTTATTGATCAGAGAAGAAAAAAGATAGAATGGGACATTATAGATAGTGCACATACCTGAATGTCACTGGCTGGCGCGGGGCAGTGAGTTTGAATCATCTCTTTGGATACATAACCAACGCCACCATCCCATATTTCTGGCGGCTGCAAACAGCACATGCGAAGTGAAGCGATTTCATGACTAAAGAAGTAACGCAAAAAGTGTGAGTGGTCTGATCAACAAAGTACAAGTCTGAATTTGATTATTAAATTATTATAGTCCACCAGTACAATGCCGAAGAACCATAGTAGCAGAGTGAAAATATATCTTTTGTGAAATACTTTCTGCTACCAAATTGTCTGTCCTTTTTTTTTTTTTTTTTTTTTTTAATTAATAGTTTCGGACAGTCTTAACTTAAGGAGACGAGAGAAAATCCATCAAACAACATCTGGAAAGATAGTTCTGATTCATGTCAGATGGGACAAGGAATTAGAAGTTTAGGCACCAAGTTTTGTCATATATATATATATATATATCAGAGAGAATGCACACTTACGCTAGAGGCATGTCAAGAAAGGACGAAAGGAAAACCAAAAGATTAAACAAATAAAAAGAGAGGCACCAAACCTGATTCAAAACATAATAGACATGGAACTGATCAGGAAAACTCAGGGCAAAATTATCCAGCTCTTCCTGCAAAAATGTGTTGCTAATATTATCGACCCACCTTCAGACAGTAGAATTAGATAATCTAATGTAACTTCAATATACAGTGAGGTACTCTTTACATACATATTCAATTGGCAGATCATGCGAGCCAAAGAAAGATGAGCAAAGAAAGATTATTTCCTGGAATAGATAATGTGCTAGGCCCTTAATGACACAAGCCACTGGTAAACCCCATCTGCCTGGGGGCTCTCTGAGCACCTTGTTTGCACAAAAGGCTAGGTTCCATAACATCAATTCAAATCGAAAGCAGATTAAACAACAAAAGGGCTGCCCAAAGGGGTTTCTGGCATACCACGATCCTAGAAGAGCCATCAGTTAGGACCTAAGGTCTGTAAAATTTGAAAGAAGTGATTCCCAATAGGATACTCAAAAGTAGAACTTCACTGCTGTATGAAGCAGAAACATGCATTCGAAAAGATAACTCCAACAGAAAATTTAAATACTTATCATGCTACACAGCTACTATTCAACTTAGTGACCATTGCCTCGGATTATAATGGATGATACAATTAAAAATCATTCAAGTCATCCGAAAGAACAAAAAAAGTTCAAGTTAATAAAATCACGGGGGGAGGGAGAGGGAGGGGGAGAGGGAGGGGGAGAGAGGGGGAGGGAGGGAGAGAGGGAGAGAGACTCCAACCTTCAAAAGGATGTCCTCATATGTGACATTGGCATAAATGAGGTGAATCTTGGTCTTGTCATGAGGATTCTCTAATATGGCTCTAGCGACCTAAGTGCATCAAAGAAAACAGTGGCAATCACAAAAACCAGCACTTTGGCATCTGGTATCAAACCATCAGATAGGAAAATTATATGCATATCAAATTTGTTGTCATCTACATCCATACCTGAAACATTGGAGTAATGCCAGTACCCCCAGCGAGCATCCCAAAAGCCCTTACTCGGCCAGGTTGATACTTGAAGCGACCCTAAGAAAATAAGAAAAAGTACACTGAAATTTAATCCATTATAACTATCAGCAGCAGATAAGACTCGCATTACACTTCAATTTTCTAGCATCAGAATTTGGCAGAGAGAATCAGCAGTGGATTCATCATCTTTGAAACGAACACTAACTAAGACTTTTTATGAGCTTCATTACTTGAATCATGTCACAGTGTGTAGAATCATCAAAATGAAAAACTTGTCTTAACATGTGGTGTGCATGCTAAAAAGACAAGCTTTTAAATATATCTGATCTGATAGGCCATGGGCATAGCTACAGCTGCATCCGCTAACGTAACACACACGTCACCAATGTTTTCTGTGTTAGCTCTGTAGAGAGCAGTGGACAATACTTCCAAACGCATATTTAATCCGATAAAGCATTGGAAGTAATTCAAGAGGCTAGACAAAAAATGCGTTCATGTAGGAGCAATCTAGTCCATCTAAGGAAGCCAAGCCATTAAGAAAACAATTCTGAGGCAAAAGATCATATGTGGTCTAAAATCTACAATCTCGCCTTTGATGCTTTTGCCGTTTGCCCCAATATGTGCTTTGCCATGATATAAATTCTAAGTCTTAGTGAATAGTCTTCTGCCCAGGGCCATAGGCAGTTGAAAGAGACTCCTCTTAACTCCCAGAAGGGAAAATGGTAACATGACTATGATATTCAAATTTTTGATGGCTACCAGGAAAACTATCTCTTGCTACCAAAGCAGTACACCAATTCCCAACCTGCTTCACATTAGTGCATAGAGAACTGAAAAACCTTAAGATGATTCATCACTTGCCTACAGCCTGAAACCACTGGCAACCGAAAACAAACTATATTCGGAAATAAATTCACTCGAAAATCTACCTTAGGCCCCTTCACAGCCAAGTAATCGCCTTCGCGCATTTCCCGGAAATGGTGGGACATCCTTCCTTGGGGATACATCTAATCACAAGGAAAAGAATGAAAAAAACAGACCACGTTGTGAATGGGTGGAAAAAAAGGGGGTTGAAAGGAATTATATCTGCCTCCGAGCTAATTAGTTCAGCCCAAACCTTGATAATTAGCTCGAAGTATCCAACATCGGAATCCAAAGTGGTCGGAGTGTAAGGCTTTGTAACTTCTTGCCCGACGCTATCCTTTCCTCTGTAACGAAAACAACCCAGAAAATTTTCCACAATCAATGCCACACAGAAACCAAACACAAGCCACGCGTCACGAACTTATCACCACCAATCGAACCGAAAAAAGGTCAACGAGCTGAATACCTGCAGCTCATGTGCTGCCCAATCGGAAGCCCCAGGACGGAGGTCGGAGTCGGGAGAGCGAATCTAAACTTGGCGACGTTGTGGCTGAGCTGCGTCCTCTTGACGAGCAGGAACTCCTTGAAGTTGTCGGGATCGAGACAGCCTGACACATTCCCCCCCAACCAAAAAAAAAGAAAAATTGCCTAAAGTCAATCGAATCGAAGGACCGCCGGAACGAATCTCAATCTCCGAAGAGGAGCACGGGGAACGGCTCGTGAAACCCGACGACCTTACCTTTAGGGCCTTTAGCTTTCCTCTGGAGGTAGAAGTAGTAGGCGGTGCCGGCTCCGACGGCGACGAGGGCGACGGCGATGCTCAGCATTTCCACGCGGTGGGACTGCAGGGGCTCCATCTCCGGACCGCCGAGGAGGCTGCGACCGCCGGCGGCGACTTCCTCGAGGAAGACGAATCGCGCAGAGAGAGAGAGAGAGAGAGAGAGAGAGGCGAAGTGGCGAAGCGGGAAGCGAGCTTTCTCTCTCTATTGGCCTTCGCTCCGGTCGCTTTCCGTTGGATCTGGTCTACTTTTGCGGCCATAGATGGTGGCGTCGGTAGGGCGGACGTGACGCCGGTTGCAGGATAATCGAAAAGCGCTCGGGTTCAGGTGATTCCGATCTCCTCCCCCCGTTAAATCTTCTTCTTTCGTTTTTATTTTTATTTTTTTTAAAGACTTTTTCTTTTCTTTTCTTGGGACCAAAAATAAAAGGGAAGCTTTTCCTTTTCTCCGTTCTTTTTCTTGAGAAAAGAAAAATAAAAGGGAGAATCGCGGTTGTAGAAAATTAGAAATGCGGCCCGGTTGAAACGTTGACCGGGAGATTCCTCCTTCGTCTTTTAACCCCCTTTTGCCTGCCTAAAAATTGTTGAAACGAGAAGGATACGCACGATCAAGCCCTCGACTTACTGGGTATTTTTCCCAATCAACTCCCTCTGCATTCAATTCAGACGAGTTTAAGCGTCAGCTAGAAAAGTGTCCAAAAATCCATCAACTTATTCAATTGATATTAATTTAATTCTAAATATTTTTGAGTGTCAATTAAGTGTCCATCCAACCATTTTAACCCACAAATTGCTAATATGAATGCTGTTTAGCAAGGGGTCGTCGCCTAATGGGTAAGGGCCACGGAGCCTTCTACCAATGGTTGGCAAGGGTCGCTACCCTTACTCATAGCTAGGCAAGGGCTCGCGGCCTTTGTCGATCTTTGAGTAAGCGCTCTTGGATAGGGCTTTTTTTAGACGAGTGTAAACTTGGTATTTAATTATCATTCTCATGGATCACTCATCAATTTAATTTTGTTCATGATGAGTAAAGGAAACATGGTGAACATGGTGATGTGCATACATTTGGAAGAAAATTTTGTAGAGCATAATATTATAAGTAAAGTTCATACAACAAAAACTAGCAAGAAGAAGAGTATTTTATAGATCTCTACATGAATCCTTCATACATGACATCATAATAATAAAGTAATGTAGTCCATCGTTCAACTTCATCAGAGTACTTAAAAACAATATTACAAAATTCGAAAACGCAAAGTTATGAAATTTCAGGCATATTGTAATCTCTTGCCATTTTATTTGCAATACTTTTCCTAAGCATGTTTATCTCAATTGTCTGCTCCTGCAATGTATCATCTGCAACCTCCACCTCTCTAGGTCCAAATGGGTACTCCGGGTCTCCATATAGGGAGAAGTTTTTGTCCATCCTGTCTTGGTCACGAATATAATTATGGAGAGCACAACATGCAATTACAATAAGTGATTGCTTTCGAATTGTAAATGAAGGCATATGTCTCAAAATGGTGAAGCGGTTCTTTAATGCCCCAAATGACCTTTCAATGACATTCCTTAGTGAAGAGTGCTTGTGGTTGAACAATTCTTTTGCTGTTCTTGGCCGTCTTCCATTCCCTTTGTAATCGTTCAGATGATATCGTTCACCTTTAAAGGGAGTTAAAAAACCCGGAAGTGCTGTATAAGCATAATCTACCACGTAGTATTTCCCTATAACATGGTATATATAAATTTGTTATGATATACAATCATAATATAATCATAAAGAAAGTTTTTCTTTATAGATAAAGTACATACCGATTGGTGGTCGAGGAAATTGCAGTCGAGGAGTCTCGAGTGCTGCTGAAAGTACTCGACAATCGTTGGCAGATCCTTCTCACCCAGCATACACAAAAGTAAATTTCATATCAAACGAACAAACACATAGCACATTCTGGATGGTAATCCCTTTCCTGCCTCTAAATGGAATCTGCTGAGACTCAGGGATGATAGCATTTATATGGGTGCAATCCATAGCACCTACGCAGTCCTATGAATTTATTACCAATGTTATGTTATACAAAATTATCAATCACATGTATTTGATGGTGCAAAATTAATAAGAAAATCATACCTTGAAGTAACGTTTATGACTAGGATTCATAAGAATTTCCTGTGGGACGACATCAAAGGATGGTGGTCTGATAATCTCTTTGGAGAGTTTGAGAATTGCTTTCAATACTATGTTGAAATACTTGCCGATTATTTTTCCCGAACGTTGGAATCTTTCAGATAAATCTCTATTGGAGTTATTGTGACTAACCAAAGATAAAAAGATTCCAACTTGTTCATCTATTCTAATATACCGACTATCTTTCAACCAACCTCTTGTCCTCATTAAATCACATAGATTCAGAAAAACATGTCTCTCCATCCTGAAGGCTTCATATATTCTATCTGAATGTCCATAAACAATCTCTCTTATCCATTCGGGTCCTGATAGTTTACTGTCTCTAATAGGTTCTTTGGTATGCATGGACATGTCTAGCATAACAATGCACAACCATGCTATCAATATGTCAAGATCATCGTCGTCCAAGAATTGTTCAACCGGTTCTACCCGCTCATTAGACACACTATTTGATCCCTCTCCCTCTTCCATAGTACCTATACCATCACACAAATATAAGAATATCAATATAAATTTTGAAAAAACATCAAATAAAAATCAATAACATAAGTTGTAGATTAAAAGCAAACCCAATATAAAAAATCCAAGCAATCCATCGTCCACATGCCATTACGTAAGTACAACAGTCTCAACACCAATATCTTTAAAAACTAAGTATCAACTGATAATATGAGTCATACAATCAAATGAAACTCCACGCAATCTGACATAGAAGAAGTCCATATCTACTTTCGCATCACTCAGATCGGCGAGCGCGGCCCTCGCGGATCTACTTTGCATTGCCTACAAAGTTAATGTTCATTCCAAAATAGATCTAGACTAATCTTCAGACTACACTGCATAAATTTATTTAACAAACAAAACAGAGAGAGAAGAAGGGACTTTCTGATCTTTTGTTCCCCCTGAACTATCATTTCCAATAAAACCAGAAGATTAGCAAAACTCCATTTCACCGACGGCTGATGGAGTGACGCGAGTCTTCTTTAGTTTCTGGGTTGCAAGCCAAATTATCTAACTAAAAGCATTTAACTAAAGGCACTGAGGCAGAGACAAACTATCTCACGGAGTCAACTTGCTGTTTCAATGTTTCACCAACGGGTCCCTCGAGCGAGTGCAGCGAATGACGAGGGCTGCGCTCGCCGAAGCGAATCGTCGCCTCGCCACACTCGCTCGAGCGGGCCCTCACCTCACCGCGCTGGGTCGGGGCTCGAGTGCGAGGGCTCGGGACTCGAGCGCGCCGTCGCCCACATCAACAAAGGCTTCGACGAGTGTGGCCCTTGCAGACCTAGGCGACGACTCGCTCGAGTGAGCGCGGCCCTCACAGATCGCGCCCAGCTGCACTCACTCGACCAAGCCCTCGCCAAAGGCATCCCTCCCATAGTGTGCAAGTCAGCAAGATGGGTATAACTTACCTCGAACGAGAAGCTTGAGTCGGTGAGTCGGTGAAGGAGCAGCACTTGTCGGCGCCGGAGGGAATGAGCAGTCGAGAGGCGCCGGAGGGAATGACCAGTCGAGAGAGGAAAGAAGTGAGACGGGGTGAGGGACTCACGACAGAGAGAGAGAACGCCTTGAAAAGAGAAACAACTTTTTGTTTTTATTTTTATTCTTATTTTTATTTCCGAAAACAAGAAGCTATTCATCTTTTATTCCAGAAAATAAAATAATACATTCAATACTATTTGGAGTAAAAATAAATCGCCCTTAAAAACAGCTCGAGAATGGAGCTGACAGCTGACGGCGACGGCGAGCAGCGAGACCGTTCATCCCGCCGTTTATCGTACGCCGTGACGGTGGTCACTTCCTAACCTCTTGCGCTCGGTGCGTCCTCAGCCGGGTCGCCGGACCCGACCCGAATCTGCCCCGGACCCCTCCGATTCCCGCTCCTTTTTCGCCGAAGCCTTCGCCTACCGCGGCGTCTCTGTTTCGAAAGCATAGCTTCCCCATAGGCTCGTCGATCGAAGGGAAGAGGAAAGATGGTGTGGGGACTTTTCCCCGCGGATTCGCTCTCAGGTAAGACGTCTCTAGTTCGTGCACGGAGGCTCTCGCGGCGCGTGAACCTCGGAGACAGTCGCCCGCGCTATTAGCGATGTGTTTTTCGAGCTTTGGTTTGCATTTTCATGGCCGAATTGTTTCTGACGTGCGCTGTGTGTGTGTGTGTGTCTGATCGAGTGGCAGGTGAAGAGAAGTACTATATTTTCAGCAAGGGGACTTATAAAGTGGGCCGGAAAGGTATGTGCTGTGCATCTAATTCTTGAAAACGCCTCCGGGTATGTTGGTTTGGTTTCGATCGATGTCGCGTGCGATCTGCATACCCGTGCCGGTTTCTCGAGGGGTACTGTTCGGTTTGTCGAGAAACACGAACTTACATTCAGCTAAGCTGCGTAACATTCGCAATCATGCATATATATAAGTGTTGCCGTCTGAACATCGGCGCTAAAAATGCTATCTTCGAATGGGCCGTAGCTCTGAATATGTCTGTTGGCTGTCTCTGAGTTATGGGGTCGCGATTTTTGCCCGTTGCTGTAATTACAGGTTGCGACATAATTATCAATAAAGACAAAGGAGTTTCGAGGATTCATGCAGAGATAGCTGTTGCCGCAATGACTAACGCGAGTCCCTTGGCAATCGAGTCTTCCACCTCTTCTGCCAAGGTCCTGATAAGAGATTGCTCGAAATATGGTACATTTGTCAACAGAAATCTTGGATCCCAAGAAAAGGTTCATGAGTTCCCTAACAAGGAAGCCACTTTAAAAGATGGCGATACGGTTTCTTTTGGAACTGGGAATGCAACCTACAGGTAACTTCATTCTTGTTTGCCTGTAAGAAAATTTGGTCCATTAACATTTCTAACGAGTAGCCTTCGCTTTTGAATAATCTTTTACATTAAGATTAAGGATTAGGGTTTGAAAGTTCAAGATTGGCGTTAGCATTGAAAGTGATGATTTCTTCATCGACATTTACCTGATTATGTCTTTTGAAATCTGGCAGGTTTTGTTTTGTCCCGCTTGCATTTTATGTCGTCTGCACGGACTCTCGCTCATCATTTCGTAGTCTTGAAGAAAAAGTATCATCAATTGGTCAGTTTTCTTTTTTCTTACTAAATCCCATAAGCTAGTTGGCTTGCTTTATGATGTAGGCTTGTGCGTCATATTGATTTGCTTTCTGAATAAATGAATGTTATGATTTCTTTTGGATGCTTTTATTAACTTCTTTTGAATTGGCAAAAGGTTGAGGTGTGATAAAAAGTATCCACTGTGCATTTAGAATTGTTGTCATTGCTTTTGTTTGGGGGCAAAACTCATGATATTTTAGCTGCAAGGGAATGTAATGCAGCAATCAAGTTGTGAATAATAGACATCATTTGGTCAACTTGGTAACTTGTCGAAATGCTAGGTCTTTCTATCTCTTATTTTCTGTTATAATTTTCTTGCATGTGTTTGTACTTGGGATAACGTCATATTATCGACTTGAGAGATAGTGGTGAATCCAGCATTCTTGGATGGTCCCTTGCTGTTAGTATGCTGTGTTTCTATTGGTGCATATCTGGACTGAACAAATAGTACTGAAGCTCCTGTCGTTACTGAAGTACCTAGCTGACTGGTGAATTCATAACCTGGGGAACTTATAAAAATTTTATTTTGAATTTTGAAGATTTGAGAGTCTCACTGCCTTCTTATTCTGTGGTTTCACTTTTCATATATTCAGATTATTAAGTGAGAAAGTGGCCCTTTTCAGTTTATAATCATGTACAGGTCTCTTAGGTGCCTCTGCCTCATAGATCATTTACCGCCTGCACTTCTCTTTACGTAGATTCGATCACGTCAATAAGAATGAGACCTCTTTCATTCTGCATATGGTTTGGACTTTAGAGATTGCTTATATAGATGGTTTTTTGCCTTCTACTACATTAATTTAAAATAGGAGGGTTTTTGGCTGCACTGAGATGTTTAATTGGTTACCATGGTATTTCATATAGATTTATGGCCTCATGGTTAACTATTTTCTCAAGTAGGTGGTCTGGTAACTGAGAATTGTAGAGATTGCACACATGTCCTTGTTGATCAAAGCATGCAATTTGAGGAAAGCCTGCTTGATGCAGTTGTGGCCAAGAAACATGTCGTGCTTAGTAGCTGGCTTGAGGTAAAGTTATATCAAACATCTCCCAGGACTTCTTTCTGCTTGTCACTTGGCAATCTAGTTAGACATTATAATTAATGATTTTCCTTTTTCTTTATAAATTTAATTTGACAAGCCTACTTGGCATTCAGATAAGTCTTCTAAATAGTTTTACTAATTTTGATCAGTCTCATATATGCATTCACATATTTCTCATGCTATCATTGTCCATTATTGGTAAGATAAATTTAACTCTAGTTCTTCGGTTTACATAGCTAGCTGTTTGGTGGCTAGTGTCTTGAAAGGTGGAAGGTTTTAGGTGTTGATTTAAGGTACAATAGTGTTCTGTGGGATTGGTGGAGCAGATTCCCCCTTTTTAAGGGAGCTTCTCTATTTTGAAAATCAGTTTTTGTTCTGTTAATTATTATTAAATTTTCTTCTGTCCCTCTCCTTTCTTTTATGTGCTTTCTGGCTTGATTTTTAAGGTCATTCGCATGGCTGTTAGGGAACTGGTCGAGTTTCCTAGAGTGATGTAATACGTGTTTCGGAGGGAATTGGGGCTTCACCTTGTCAGGATTATAGAAGCACATAAATCATGTCACTGAGTGCTGAGGGCTTTCAGATATCACTTTTCATCCTGACCCAGAACTGCTTTTCTTCTTCTTCTTCTTCTTCTTCTTTTCTTTTTTTATTTTCCAGTCCCACAGTCCTGTGAAATATGACTATAGTCATTAATTACATACGCTTTTCTTTGGGAAAACGAAGGCTTTAATCTTTTTCCAACCTTTCTTGATTAAGTGCATTTTCTTGCTTTTGGCATGTAGCATCACTGTATTTGAATAATGCAAAATCTTTTGTTGAGACATTGACAGTCAAATGTAATCCAGATTTGAAAACTGGTCTGCATTTATTCATACAAGTGCCAATGCCATAGGATAGATAATGGGCTGGATAATCTTTATCAATGCTCGACCTGTCTTAGATACATTACCAGTGAAATGTTTCCACAAGTATCTGATTGATGCTTTATTCTAGTATCTTGCAGGAAAAAATGTCTTGAATGAGATACCTAGCTACACTTCGTAAGTTTATTCCATTCTAGCTTGATTGCACCTGGTTTTTCTCAACAAAATACTATATATATGCATCTCATTTGAATAACTGCAATGTTCATTTCCGATCAGCCACCTTCCAACAATAGTAGCTGAAGGAGTATCAGTCAAAATTGCTGAACCTAAAACTCGCGATACTTGTTTGGGGGGATATACTTTCTTATTGGAACCATTGCAGATGGTAATCCACTATCCTTTAATCAGTTAAAAATACTTTCAAGTCTTGATCACAAAATTATTTGTCTGTTCAACTGTCACTTGCTATTGTTTCATTGCAATATATGGTGCATAATTTCATTTGTGGTTTGGACTTAGAAAGAGGGATGGCACCTATCGTTCTCAGTGGGGCACTTGCCACCACTGGCTTTTTATTTCTTTAAGGAGTTTGTTTATTTTTACGAAAAGAAAAGGTTGGTTGCATGTGTTTTTTACCTTTGGCCCCATAAAAAATTATACTCGTTAAGTTTTTCCTATATATCTCTCATTATGTTTCACTTACATGTCTTGTTTTTTAATTTTGCTTTAGAATTTGACATAGTTGTTATAGTATTATGCTTTTTCAATATATGAAATAAATAAATAAATTTACTGCAGTTAAGATTAATTAACATCATTATATTGTTGCACCAACTGTCAAGATGGTCGAGTTCCATCCGTGCATATAAATGCTCACATAGTTCCGCCAACTCATGCTTATAGGCATTGATAAATTCCAAGGCTTGAAATAGAGGAGGCAACTTTGACCTAGGAATACAACATGAAATTGACTTTAAATTAATGTTTCAGCTTCTTTGTCTATTGTGATTGTTCTGCTTTTAATATGATAGGCGAAGAAGGCAAGTCTTATATTATGCAATTTGTAAGCTGAGATGTTTGAGCCGCTATTTCATCTATTGATGCCATTCCATTTGAAAATGCACCGTTTGAATATTCTAGCAATTGGATTATCTAATGTCCATTAAATGTTTTAACCTGGAAAGAGGAGTTATCTCTCTTGTGTTTCCCATTTATACAAATGGGTCTAGAATTATGGTTGGAGTTCATATAGTTAGTTAACGCTTTCGTATCTGGTTGACATATTGCCAACTCGGACTAGTAAAAAGCATGACCATGAATGTGTTAAGGGATGCAAACGACAGCTTTACCAGATGTATCTATTGAGAACCTTATCTGATCTTAATGCAATATTGAAATTATCTTTCATTTCTTGACATGCAGTATAAATTTGGAGAGAGACTGCAGATGCTGTTGGGTGTAGGTGGTGCAAAGATCCTCTCGGCCAATGAATTTCATTTTAATAGCCAAGTATGTAATTCATTCAGTAGGTAATGTCACCTTGTTTGTAAACCAAAAACTTCTAATCATCTGCTTGAGGTTAGTGAATGAACTACATTGGTGGCATTCCATCTCTAATGCTATTCATTCTGTTTGTGCAATCATTACACTTAAGATGCTGTCATTATCTTAGTCACGGTATTGTTAAGTTGAATGGAACTTGTCTAGTCTTTTACAAACAAATACATCTCATAGTAGTGATTACTTTAGGAAGTTCAAGCTTTCTGTGAATATTTAGCTTCTGTACCTGCAGTTAACTTTTCCTTTAAAAGATCTACAAAGCATTTAATCATCAACTCAATAAGGATGGAGCTAGGACATCCTACCAGAGTATGCGCTAAATTAATTAGCAGAAAATATTTTTGATGTGGATATTTTGTTATTTGTGTTTTGCACGAAAGATATTTAAGGCTGCAAGATTACATATTTGAGATCATAAAAAAATCGGCAACATAATATGTACGCAAGTTTGAAACCTTCTTATTGTTGCATTTTTTACTTTTCAAACTTTGCTATGCATGGAATTTTTGGATCAAATTAGGGGAAGTCATAGTTAAATGGTATCAAAGCCTACAAAGCAATAAATTATTAATTCCTTGCCGCAAAAGCTAATGATATGCAATTAAGGGAGTTCAGCTGCAGTTGGGGCAGGAATAAGATATTGTTCATTCTGTGATTGTTGTACTTGCTGTTTTTTGTACTATACATGCGTGAGTTCCTGCTGACATGTATCATGCACACCGTTTGCTTGTACTATAGGCATCGGAGTTGGAGAATAATCGAGTTGTGTATGTCATGCCTAGAAGAACTGTTGATAGTCGCTCCAGCAAAGTCAGTTTATTGTTTCGAGTTAATGAACTGGATTTGGTATGCGCTGTTTTGTCTGCGCATCTGGACACTTCCTCACTTATATCTCCATCTGGTAAGGTCCTTGAATAATAATATGACCATATGATGTCAATTCAGATGCACTATTACACACTCAAACTACTTTTTCTTCTATATTTTATATATGTTTGCATAATTTATTCACATCAGCTGAGATCCTTACCAGCAAGCATTTCTTCGGTGTATATTCTTTTCCTGGAAAATTTTGGTGTAAGCCTAAACATAAGAAGGAGGCTGGTGGGCCAAATTTAATGTTGCCAATGGCTATAAATACCAATTGTGTGATTTTAATAACATAGAATTCAGCAGCCTGAATCTTGTGAGCTACTGGGCTCTTGATGAGAGCTGAGAATAAAGAGAAAGCGATTGAACAGATTTTTAAAATTCTGTCTATATCCTTTGGTTGAATCTGCTTGTTGATCTTCAGAGTTGAGCAAACTGCTAGAAAGTATCAAATTGATGTTTCCTATAAAATCCAGGGTTTCCTTGGCTGTCCGATCTACTATGTCAAGCCATCCCAAGCAGTTGAAAAGATTCCTGATAAGATGGGTCAACAATAACCTAAAAGAGTAAATCTGAGATATGGCTAGAAACTTAGGAGGAACCATCTGTTCCATGCGAAAGAAGTTAAGACATTTTCTATGCCATTTAGTGGATAAAGTTTTACTGCTGCTTGGAAAGGCCATTTGCAAATTTTGGAGAGCTTTCAACTTGAAAAGAATCCAATCTTCTTCCTCTTTGAAGATGGTGAAGAAAAGATAAATATGAAATATCTATAATTGTGGGGAAGTTTTTCTACTTTTTTGTTGATAAGCTACTTGAATGATAAAAGATCTTCTGCCGAACTCAATATGTTGGTGCATTCAATTTTATGCTTTCCACAGTAGTTTGCAATTGTGATAGTCAAGTCCATTCTGCTGTTTGCTGTGCCTACTAGTTAACGTTTCATCTGAACAATATTAAGAGGTACAGGACTTTGTTTTCATGTACTATGACCCTGTTGTGTGAGATTTGAGATAGGAGACTGACAACTATATTTGTATCCATGCAATTGCGCTCGATCCTGCGGCAACATTATGTCTGAGGAGAGTATGTATGCTGCTACATGGAAGAACTTGTCAACACTTTTCTTTAGTGTGAGATTCTTTGCCAATTTTTAGTCAGAGTATGCATTAATAATCAATTCCGTCCTTTTTTCCAGTAATCGTTTCGTCTTCCTGCTCTACGGATGAGACAGTGGTAGCTGACTCAGAGGCAGAAGATGAAACTGCGACATCGATGCATGCAGCTTCTCCTGTTCATCTAGAAAAACCCACTGTGCCTAACCATTCAGGAAAAGCTTCCCAAAATGGTGTCGTAGCCGACTCAGAAAATGACCTTGCTGTGAGCAACAAGTACAGCTGCGATGACATTGTGGTTAAAAGTGACAGAACTGCCACATCAAAGCGTGCAACTTCCCCTGTTCATCTAGAAAAGCTAACCATGACTGAAGATTCAAAAAAAGCTTCCACAGATTTTGTTGTAGTTCAATCAGAAAATGACTATGCTATGAGCAATAAGTACATCTGCAATGACATTTTGATCAAAAGTGACAGAACCGATGAGTCTGCTGAAGGATCTTCAGATATTATCTACAGCCAGAATTTAATAGCGAGGCGTCCTACTTTATCTGCAATGAGCTCTGCAGATAGCTCTGTAGTCAACTTTAAACGCTTTAAAAAGGTATTGGTTCTCTGATTCATTTATGCCTTTGCTACTTAATTTTCAAGTTAGGTATGGTTTCCACTCCCAGAAAGCAGAGTTCCTAAGTTGTGTATGTATTTCTTGCCATTTATGTCCATCGTGTTCTATTTGTTAGTGATCTTAATTACAATCTGATGGAATAAAAGTTTGTTGGCCTTCTCTCCTTATGGAAAGGACAATATCTGTAGTTGCTGGTAGTATTTTTTTCCTTCCCGCAGGAAGTTGCCTGTTAGGCATATATAATGGCATTTTGTGGCAGATTCAATTGGCTGAATTTTGGGTATACACGTGCCTAATTTTGTGTTGCGATTCAATTCTAGAAAAATACTCCATCAGGGAATAGCTTCACCAATCTTGTTCCATTTTCAAAATTTCCTTACAAGTAAGTTTGTTGTCCTTAATTCGTTTTAGGCTCTTTCCTTGTTAAGGCTTTGGTTAGATTAATCTTCACATGATTAATACTTTGTGTAGGGAATCAGACTACAGAAATGAGCAAGTGGAGGAATCAGTCAGGGAAGAAAAGAAGAGGAAACAAATGGAAGCCATGGCAGAAGACCTATTTAATACTGATAAGGTGATCTGTTTATGCTGAAGATGAATGAGGGAGATGGCTGAGAACTGACCACTTTCTAATTTTGCAGGGAAGAAGGCGTGGGGTTGCGGGTTCGCTTCGCGGGCTTCTTATGCGCAGTTGACCTGGGTAGGTCTTACTTGTGCTAATTTCAAGGACGCTGTGGACATTAAGGAAAAAACTTGAAAAAGACTTTAAGCACGAGGATCGCGTAGGTCATCATGGCTTATACTTTTGGGCCATGTTCGAGATGCCAATGTTTTTCGCATCTCAAACTCCCACATTGTCTTAGATCTGCATGTGTGGACACAAAAAATTAACTCGATGCGGCTATGCACTTTCATGCAGGCAATATAAACAAACAATCGTGGCAGCTACAGTTCACATCCGGAGATTATGTCGAGCTGGGAAAACCGTCAGCTGCTCATGCAACATTTTCTACTACTTGAATTCAGAGCTTCCTCTTCTGCATATGAGCAATTTTGGTGTACAATGGAAAAGTTGGCTGCCACACCATTTGGTTCTTCAAGCTTGGAACCACAACCTGTGAGGGAAACTTTAGTGAACAGATGAACTGACCAACTCTTCAGTCTTGGAGGCTTGGAGAGGTCCCTTTCGTCACTTGGAGCTCTGTCACGTTGGCCATCTGTGTTCTCTTCCGAATGGTGGTATGCATTTTCTTGGTGTAAAGACCGGTGAATATTTATCTATGTGGATCTGTTACCCAGGAACCTCGGTCGCATTAGCCACTCTTTTTCACCCTTGTAAATTGTCTTCGATGGCAAACGTCAAATATAGCTCTTTAGCGAAGTTGAGTACCAGAATTCCCCTTCCTTTCCTTTTGTTTCTGTAGAAAATAATTGTCTATGACCACTTACATGCCTCTAGATTTGAAAATACCATATCCATAACCGAACTTTACTTTTAGAGGTCGCATTGCACCTTCGTATTAATTATCTCGGTGCCTCTATATTTACAAAAAACGTCATTTTTATTTTAATAGAATGTTCATTCCTAAATTCTAAATTCTAAATTCTAAATTCTAGCATCTGTGCAGAACACTCGAAATCAATTGAAAACCAAATAGCCAAAAATCCTAAGTAAGGTGCTAAAATGAGGGGGAGATGTAATCTTTTTAATATGGGGTTATGATTAGAGGTATGTAAATAATATTGGCAAAGATAGAGATGCATGTTCACTGGTAAAAAAATGAGTTCTATACTTTTTTTGTTTTGGTAATTTTCTCATCCTCCTTACCCCTTCTATTCTCTCTCTCTCTCTCTCTCTCTCTCTCTCTCTCTCTCTTAATATGGAAATATGTTTGGATGACTTGTGGCTTTTCGCTGGTCTCATGCGAACGCTCAAGGAAATTTGAGACGAATGCCGATGATAGAACACCGATCCATGTAAAAACAGTCCCATTCAGGCTCCTTGTTATACCTTTCCTGGTAAATTTGTTTTTGCACTTTGTATCACTTGATATTCGGAATTGGAATAAAGAGATTGCTTTTACTTATGCATGCAAGAAGACGATGATTGGAATATAGCTACATTTAGGATACGACGCGAGGTTTTTACTGGGAAAGAACGAGCACTTGAAGGCCGAAATTTTTGTCGAACCTACGTATTCATGAAGATCTCATCGCTCGATAGGATCAGAGTGGATTTCGGTACTTTCCCCTTCCTTCGGGGCTCTAGCTTCGTCAGTATCAATCTTGCGGAGGTTTGACTTGCGAATTCGCCTGTTTTTCTTCCCGAGCGTTTTGGATCTCCTCTTGCTTATGTCGGGAACTTCAATCTCGCAATCGGGTAGAATCTTTCCACAGTGCGAGCACTCCCTGCAACAATAATGCAACTGCCTTAGCGAGAAAAACAAGTCAAGGTTCTGCTTGAGTGATGCATCGATTGAAGATGGAGAGAAAATGGCCGGCTGATAATGGTTGATCGGGCTTCTGACCATTATTAGATATCGGATTTGATATCTCTATTGACATCAACAAAAATTGCAATTTTGAGTGAAGGATTAGAAGATGTGGAGATCTCTACACTTAAAAATATGAATGTGAAGATTAGACTCACCGGAGGATATGCTTCATGCTCTTGGTTACAATATGATTCGGGTCAACATAGCACAAGCAATGGCTGCACCATTCCATGACTTCCAAGTGTAGAACAAAGACAAGATTCACATATATAAGTCATGTATCCATTTAAAGCTTGAATATATTTTCATATTACCAATTAGGTATTCACAGATTTTGCTCTAAGTTTCCACAATATATATGGCCCTCACTATTTTCACCTTTTATTGGCTCATGACATCTCCTATCACATTAAATTGATTGTATCATTTTTTGTGGGTCTCATTGTTGACTTAAGTTGATTTCTTACCTTTTTTTCTTCTTTTTCTATTATTTCAATTTTACTACCTATGCCCCTTCCATACAATATTTATTAAGGTTAAATGTGGCGCTCACTCTTGATTTAGGATTATTGTTGGTTTTTTTTTTCCTTTTCGTTCTCCATTTTGAAACAAAAGTGGTGTCCCTCTTTTCCAAAAATATAGTTTGTTTAGTAGATAACTAACTAATTAATATATTACTGAGTTGTATATTCCCTTTTATACTAAAAAGCTATTATTTAAAAATATAACCAAGCACAAGTAAAAGTACAGAGAATCATCTACTAGTTTTATTATGTATTTTGTTTGATTATAATTTTAATATGTGTCATAGTTTGCATACTTTAACCTCTTTTCTTCATTTTAAAAATGAATCTAATAGTCCAATTTTTAATAACTTTTCATGCCATCATTGAATGACGTTAAAAATATAACAAAGTTAAGTACGTTAAAAATTCTAAACATAATGCTCCCTAAAACATTATTATATATAATACTGTCTTTGTCTTGATTACATAGTATAATTATTATTGGCAATAAATTATGACAATTGTAATGACATTATAAGACAACCCAATTGCAAACACATTTTTTTTTGTCAATTCTAAACGCATTAGAATTTTTATAGAATCCTCAATGAAAAAAAAAATTATCATCAAAATACAAATGTACTGCAATAATAACAAGTTGTACATACTAGTTAACAAAAAATATTGTCCGTTCAACTGGTTGGCTACCCTAAAAAATTAGTTCTCTCAAAAAAAAAAAAAAAATCTACCTGAATCATTTTTTTTTTTAAATTACATCAATAAGAGAGTCTTTATTCACTTGAAAAGTGCCAAGTTTTTACAATGAAAGAACGAGTATTCGAAGGCCGGAATTTTGTTAAAATCAACATATTCACATAAATCTCATCGCTCGATGGGATCAAGAATGGATTTTTATTATTTTCCCCTTCCTTTGGGGCTAGGATCCCCTGTCAGCATCAATCTGGCGAAGGTTTGGCTTGCGAGTTCGCTTGTTTCTATCCCCGATCGTTCTGGATCTCCTCTTGTTTATGTTGGGAACTTCAATCTCGCAATCAGGTAGAATCTTTCCACAGTGCGGACACTCCCTGAAACGGTGATGCAACTACCTTAGCAAGAAAAACAAGACACAAGGTCTGCTTCAATGATGTATTGATCGAAGATAGAGAGAAAACTACGGGTCGATAATGATTGATCAAGCTTCTAGCAATTATTAGATATTAGATGTCTCTATCAATGTCGACAGGAAAACATACAATCGCGATTTCGAGTAAAGGATCATAAGATGTAAAGATCTCCATACATAAAAGATATGAGCGTTAAGATTAGACTCACCGAAGTATATGCTTCATGCTCTTGATGACGGTATAATTTGGGTCAACATAACTTGAACAATGGCTGCACCATTCCATGACTTTAAAGCGTAGAAGAAAAGACTGGGGATTAACGCACATCGCTAAGTCATCCAACTTTCTAAAGCTTGAATATGCTTTTATATTAGCAATTAGGTTTCACAGATTCTGTGCTAATTTTCCATAAATATGTATTTCCTATCTTGGGACCCAAGTATTTCAAATCTTGACCATTACTGTATTGCTTGACATAGTTATATGACGAAACTTCATACTTGCTCATCAAGTTTCCCTAGAAGAGAGTATAAACATCGTTTGTCGATGGGGGCTGGTCCGGTCCGGAAAATACAAGGAGGGGCGAATGAAAGTGGGCCTTCGAAAATAGAGTTTTATTTATTTTTTTTTTTATGAGAAGAAGAAGATGGATAAACATATCAGATATGTGGAATTATATTTCTAAAGATTAGAGGATGAGATGATTAACTGATAAGTCGTTCAAAGAATTGATATTTAGGGGAGGAAATTTTATATGTATATTTGATAATAGAATGATTATTGGAGATGGGAGTGAAAATTGCGAAAAATCTCCAACAAGATAATTTCACAATTTTCTCCAATTTTTTGGATGAATATGGAATGTTCCTATTTTTTTATTCACATTTATTATATATATATATTTTTTTTTTGTTAAGGACATCTTTGGAAGTAACGTAGCCCTCAATTTCACACGCCACGTGGAATTTTGGATTTTCCAGAATTATGAAAATCTCTTTCTTTCGTTTTGCTTTTTACTTTTTCCCTTCGCTTTCAATTTGTTATTTTCCGGCTCTAAAAACTGCGAAGTTTCATCGCCATCAAAAACCTCACTTCCTTTTCAAAAAACTTTTGCCTCCATCTTCCTCAATTTCTTCCTCTCCATCAACCTCGATTTTTCTGCATTCCTCATTCGAATCCGAGCACGGCTCCGGAGAAGTAAGCGGCTCTCGCTGGTCGGAAGCATGTGCACGGCGTCCTCGCCGGCGAACCGGACGTCGATTGAGTGAAGAAATCCGATCCGCAGGCGTCGCAGCATCGCAGTCGGGGGCGAACTCATGGCGGTGGACGCGAGCTTGGCCTCGCTGTACGAGAAGCTCAGAGTAGAAGATCCGTGGCTTCCTCCGAGGACGTGGGAATCCATCCCTTCGCAGAGCGGGCGCAATCTTCACTCTCGCGCCGGCGATGTCTCCCCTCGCCGCAGCCTCTTCGATGTCAAAACCGTCTCCGTGAGTTCACTTGTCCCGATCTTCTCGCCTTTTTATTTTATTTTATTTTTATTGAAGTGCATTCTTCGGAACGTGTTGTTGACGCTTTCCGACAGGAGGCGAGTTTGGTGCGGCTGGCGATGAATGCACTGCAAGGGGTGCGATCGGCGGTCGTCAGTATCGAGAAGCTATCGGCTTCCTTTTGTTCCGATCCAGCCGACCGGTCCTTCCACCGGATTACCAGTCTCTGGAGCCGGACTTCGAGCACTCATTCGCTGGGGATGATTCTGAAATCGATCGGTCATTCGGGCTGTCTGGTTTTCCTCCTCAGGGAGTTTGTGGAGTATTTCGCGAATTTGCAACCGGATAGTGGGCCGACAAGAATTAGGGGTGAAATTGAAGGAGAATCGGAGGGCCGAGATAAATGCCATATCGACGTTGAGAAGGAGGAGCATCTTCAGGGCAGTCTCGTAAATCAGGCATTTGCAGTGGCCTTAGGAAAAATCTTAGAGGGATACACGTGCTCTTTGGACACTTTATGTGCCTCGATACATTTGAGGCGGTCAACTGAGGATGCTCAGTTTCCTGCTGATGCATCTTCTGGAGTCGGATGTCTGACAAATGTGGTGCTGTCGGATATCTCACTGTTGGAGGTGCATTGTCACACAAAGGAACTGAGGACTAGAATAGAAGCTCTTGGAAATATATGTAAGCTGCACAGTGTTGCTCTTTACTTCTCAGAATTGCCCCTTGAAGATCTACTTACTAAAACAACAGCAGAATTTCGCAAGTTCCCCAGAGGTGGTGAACTGCTTTCTTATTTGCATGAACAGTTGCAGGTATGGTCATGCCGATGTGTGGTGCTCTTGCGTCATCTTCTCATACTACACATATTGAGGGTCTTTTGAATGACTCAAGCAATCTGTTTCAATAAGCAAGGATAAGCATTTTTTAGCGCTGCGAGGGTACATGGTAAAGCAGAAACCCAATATAGATAGAAAGATGTAGCCAAAAGAAAACATATTTAATTCCTATTATTCCTGCCATTTCCCCTGAATATGTAGTTGTGGCACATGTTGTTGTATTTCTCTCTAGCTCATAGTGACAGAATCTAACGTTGGCCACATTGTCCTTAGACATGAGCCTTATATCCTTGTTTTACCTGTATCTGTTGTCCATTTCATTTTATCCAGTTTTGAAATTATTAAATGATTTTATGATCATCTCCTAATAGGAATGTAGTTGCTATTAGCTGATCCCTATTGGCTGTAAGCTCTTTCATCCTTGCTGGGAGTACCTGTTCTCTTACTTATGCTTTGTTGATCTTCTTAGATTTATTTTCTTTTGCTGCTTCACTTCCCTTAGTTAATCGATCATCAGGTGATGCAATCATATGGAATAAATTATATCGGAGGAGTACATGCTCCACTGTTCTCCAAAATATAGGATTTTTTGAATTTCCAGTCTCTCTTTGATATTGTACTTTTGCCTCTGTGAGTGAGCATATCTAAGAGATTAGTTCTTTATTGTAGGTTGCGGATCCTGCTCATTATATGTTACTTAAGTTTCTATTTGTACGTTCTTGTGCTCCGTACCTTGGGTTTGTCAGATCATGGATTTACCAAGCAGAAATTAATGACCCTTTCAAGGAGTTTGTTGTGGAATATGTATCTGATCCTGCATTACATCCACCATGTAAGGCTGGCGTTACACATGTGGCTTGTATACAGGTAATCCCTTGGCATCTATAAGGCTTCAAATTCGAACATTGATTTGTATGCCTTTGTGGTTAGTGTGCTCTGGCTTTTGATAGTGATTTACAGCCGTGCTCTACAGGTGCAAGAAAAAGTTGCTGTTCCTTATTTTTTAAGGAAATCATTGGTTCCACTTGTTCGAGCTGGGCAGCAGCTTCAAGTTGTAATGAAACTATTTGAATTATGTAATTATGTTTCTCCTGGAAGCTACACCTTTGAGGAATTTTTGCCCAATTGGAAAGATTTTTCGAGCAGCCATTCATCCCATGCATCTGCTCTGACCTTCAACAAAGAAAGCATAGAGGATCTTATGAACGTGAGGAACAGTTATTACATCGGGATGCATGAAAAACTCGAGAAATTCTTGACAAAGTTACAAGTCAGTTATAAGCAGGTAAAGCTGTGTAACTGAATTATGTATGGTCTATTTGAGCATTTTCTGTATAATTGCTGTTTTCTAAGGATAGCTCAGTTAAGGTACGAGCAAAGTTACACCTATGTTCATGCTTGTAAATTAACTTAGTGAAAAGAGGAACTATGAGACATGAACTTTTAAACTTGTCTAGTATCCTTTTGCTTGTTGCATAGTGTAGATGTAGATATCCATGTTTGGGAACTTTGTTTCATTGGAGCGGTGTTATATCCGTTTCTTTAAAAGTTTAAAACATTGGAAATGAGCCCAATGTATCTTAAGCATGTCGGCTTGGTCTTTCCAGGTTGCTGCATTCAACACTGTACCTTTTGTCTCTTTAAGCAGTTGGGCAAGTTCAAATGCTGCGGTTTCACTGTTGCTGAACAACAGCTCTGGAGCTCCTGCCATACCAGTCGAAGAGGGATCGGCTCTGTAATCTCTCTCTCTCTCTTTCTCTCTCTCTCTGCGCATGTGATCTCTCTCCAGGTGTTTCATGGCATATGCACGTGCTTCTGTGGAAGCAGGAGTTGGGAAGGCCAGTACACACATAAGCCTTTTAATTTCAGCTCTTTCCTCGTTGCCCAACTCCTCACTTGTAAACTTGAAGAAGAGAAGGCTTTGGCTTATAAGTATCGGTGGAGTATTCCACCATAATAATTCTTGAATCATGTACGTTAAAATTAGTATACAGTTTGCTTTGTACCTCCTAGAGTGACAATTGGAGTTTAACACCACAGAGGCTTTACCTGTTGACTTGAGCTCCAGCTTAGTAAAAATCAAATCTTTATGGAAACAAATAAGCTTCTTTTGATGTTAAGGTCTCTCAAGCAATGTCAGATTGTGTTTTAAGGGTGTGTGTCCATCTGAGATTGCATGGTATGTTGAGAACCTTATTCAGCTCTGGAATTTCTGCCACTTATGATTTATTACATGGTTATCTCATAACATGTGTAAATGTTCTAGGATCATCAAGAGAGAGGAAGATTGAAAATACCCAAAAGCTACAATTTTACTCAATAATTTAATGAGATAGTACATAAGATGACTCTGTATAGAGAGCATGAGAGACACCGACTTCCTTATTTATGACCACCTACTAACTACTGACTAATGTCTATAATTATACTTTAAGAACACACTCCTCATTTGGTGCAAAAGTAAATTCTAGAATCCACTCTTCCTTTTTTGGTTCTTCAGCTTCTAGATATTTCTCCTATCCGTTTTCCATTCAAATGTTATATTTTCTTTATTGTGGTTCGACTTCTTCTTGCAGAGTTAATCTCCACAACAATTCCGATGAGGAGGTATGTGAGTCACTTGATTGCTTATCTTCAGATAGCTCGGAAGAGATGTCTGAGAGTGAGGAGCTGATTGAACAGCCAAATAATGTATCTCATTCTGAACAAAAGTATTTATCTGCTCTAAGATTTTTTTCAAGTACTCTAACCGCTAGTTCAGTGCGGGAAAACAAAGATCCTAATGATAAGAAGATTGATTTGGGAAGAGATTTTCAAGAAGCAGATCTGCCATTGGGTGTTGTCTCTTCAATTAGTAAATCATATCGTGTTGAGTTTGGAGACTGTGATCGGTCAAATTTATGTCCAGATCAGATCACAAATTCTCCATCTGAGGGTGATTTTTCGGTTAGTGGCATTTTAGAGCATCCTAGTGTCATTCATCAAGGATGTCCACAGGAAGATAGATTAAATGCACCAGGCTGTTTTGTAGGTTTAAGCAAAAGAAGGTCGGAATTTGCAGAAGTTTTCACAGGAAATGTTGCCATCAGCACTGGTTTAACTGACAGAACCTTATGCACAGAAGAGAATGGCATTGGGACTCATTCTTCTTCCATACTATGCATGCTGCAGCCTTTAGACAGTATCAGTCATCGTAATTTTTTCAGCATGAATCCTGTGCTCACCCATACTCCCTTGAAAAATAAGTCTGGAGTGAAGGACAGCATATACGGTGGACAATCATTGCCTTGCTTTGACTTCACTTCAGTAGAAGACCCTTTTAAAGTATGTCTTGAGAAGTTAGACACCATTTCTAGACATCAATGTGGTTCTGAGCCACCATTTTTCGGGAATTTTAGTGCTTCGACAATTGGTATCAAGAAGCATCACCATGGTGAAGAAGAGCATGGTCTTGATAGCTTAGCCACTACTAATAAGAAAGGGTCATCCATATCCTCACCTCTGGTTTCAAAGGGCCAATATCATCATGCGGTTTTGACGAATGTTTCGGGTGGAAGTAGTTGGGAGACTATGCTGGGCAGTTGCGGAAACAATGGCACTACTGGTGTCAGAGACCAAGGAGAACATTTGTCTGCCAATTTCAAAATACCACTTGAGATGGTCATTGAAAAATGCATATTGCAGGAAATCTTGCTCCAGTATCCTTTTTTCTATGCTTGCTAGGGGATATTAATTTCTCTTTGTTTTGAGTTTCCAACTATCTGGAGTTTTCATTCCATCGTAAAAGTGCTCCACTAATCACATTCTTTCTCACCGGTTGAGCATATCTTAATTTGTACAGTCGTGTCATGTTTTAAGTTTCCTGGAATTTGATATTTTTTGTAAGAAACTTAAAATTTGCCCAGATGCATGAAATAAATTAATGATCTGTTTAATAGACAATAGATGCCTGATCCCTTGTTGGAACTCTGTGTGGTCAAATTTGCCGCACTGGAAGATGGAACAATAAATGACGTTAATGCTGACGCCCTCCTGATTTAGTATTTTAGATAAATTTTATTAATGAATCCACCAAGCAACCAGAAATTATGTTTGACATGATCCTGTAGAAAGTAGTTGGAATCACCGGTTTGAAGAAATTTGAGGCAGTAGTCTGGAATATTTTCGCCACATTTTGATTTATATTTTGTAGTAACATATTACGGCTCTTGTCAATCTTAATCGCGGGAACACGATATTTTTTCCTGGTACATGGAAGTGAATGCCTTTAAAGTTCCATATTTTCTCGATTGTTCTGGTTTGCATGTAGATTCTGCTTTCCTCAATGACTTTAGATACAGGTATGTAAGCAGATTAACAATCAAGCTGCTTGAAGAAGGTTTTGAGTTGCATGAACATTTGCTTTCTTTACGGCGCTATCATTTCATGGAAAGAGCAGATTGGGCAGATCTTTTCATCATGTCACTTTGGCAACATGTACTTCTTTCCGAGAATTTAAATGATAATATTGTTTTTCTTTATTGCTGAAATTTTGTGATTGTCTTTTATTCAATTTCTACGTTTTTTTTATTTTGACTGCAGAAGCAATTCTCTACTAGCATAGGTCAAAGCGTTTCAGATGTTCAAGAGCTTCTTGAGATGTCAATTCAGAGGTCTTCATGTGAAGGAGACAACAATAAAGATAGGTTATTCGTCTATAGTAAAGAAAATGACAGATTGCCTCGGTCAACTACAATTGGTATCTTTTTGTTGGATCTTATAAGCAACTCATTCCTATTTTATCAACAGTGAACTTTTCTTTTCTTTCATCTGGATGCAGTAAAGTAACTTTGTGAAACTTGACTAACCTTGGGTTTTTAACTATCACAGGAGTCCATTCTTTTGACTTTTTGGGATTAGGATATCGCGTGGATTGGCCCGTCAGCATCATTTTGACTCCTGCTGCACTGAATATATATGCTCAGATATTCAATTTTCTAATAAAAGTGAAGCTTGCTGCATTCTCATTAAGTAATGTGTGGTGCTTGTTGAAGGTATTTGTTCTTGGCTTTGGCTTCTGTGTTTGAGTCTTTTTCCATGTGTAAAAGATTGTACTAAGTGCTTCTTCTGATGTATTCATGGAATTGCAATTGACACTACAATACATGTTCTATTAATTCACAAACTGAACTGTTGATTGGTTGAGCTTAGGCAGAATAAAATGTTCTAGGAGGATCATTTTTTTGGCTCTATGTAGTTCTAGGAGAATTGACCTGCCTCTCATACGTTTCACTGATAGTATTCGTGTTTTGGTCCAGATTTTAGCCTTCTGCACTCTCTTCTTTTTCCTGTTCTTCCAATTGTAAAATTAGAATTTTTGAAATTGCTGGAACCTCATAAAAGTGCCTTATTGATCAACTCTGTAATATGCAATATGGCTATATGTTTTAGTGATATGCAGTTCATGTCTGCCTTTTACTTCTCCAAATTTTCCTTTCGATTGTTTGTTCAAAGTCATAAATTTTCTTCACTACTCCAAAATAAGAATGCAATGATATTGAAAAAGGAGCTAACTATCTATTACTTTTAATGGAGGCAACAGAAGCAGTTTGAGTTTTTGTGGTAGTCATTCTTGTTGCTAAAGTTGAGATATGATTGTTAAAGGGTCTAGGAATTAAAGATTTTGTGAAGATCACTCAATATGATTTGTTTTTGAAATTTTAATAGGGTGCAAAGCATATCAGTCAAAATGGTAAATGTGAACTGCAAGCCGGGGAAGTTAATCGTCTTTCTATCTTGATGAATATGAGGTAACCTACACTATTTTTTTATGCATCTTTCATTACAATCAGTTTGCCAAGTTGTTGTGTCTAGCGAGGTGAACAAAAGCATTTCCCTGTATGCCCTCTGGCATATGTCCTCTATTTTCATTTTCTTTTAAGATATAGAGAAAATGAAACACTTCAGGCTTTTGGAAGTTTCTTGTAAGAAAACTGATACGCTAACTGGCTGTTACTGTTGATGAGTTTCTTTTATCTTATCAAGACCAATTGAGCTACTCACCTTCACTGATTTCATGCGAATCTTTCAGATGCACAGGTCTTCTGTTAGTTTCAGATGCCCGAAAAGATAGTACATCATTAACTGTATTGTTTAATAGGCATAGGCCTGTCTCAGGATATCAGGAAGTTGATTGCAACAAGATTGACGTCGGATCTCCTACTCGAATGGGGTTTTTAATAGGCACAAAAAATTTCTCTTTTTGTTCTCCTTTAAACCCATCTGATAAAGTAGACTTCCAATGACACCTATTTCTGAGGCCGAGAAAATTAAAATTTAAGTAATACCAGGGGTGGCTTTAGTTAATATGCCCAGCGAGATAGAGGCTTTGAGGCCAATTCATTGAGTTTGCTTCCAAGGTCTCTTACCTCTGGGAATGATCTGATTTGGCATTCTGGTGCAAATTATGCACCATGGGTTTCTAACTCTGCATCCTCCTGTCATGTGGTTGATTAATGCTTAGAGATAGCTGCACCCACCTTGTATTTGGTGGAAAGATTTGATCACTATTTATTTCTTTGTTTTACGTCATCTGGAAAACCAAATGCTGTCTAACAGCATTTCTTCCTGAGTATATACAAGACCACATTTCTGATCTCTAGGTAATCATATTCAACCATTACCATACTTCATTGAGATTGACAATTGAGGAAACATTTCATTGTTGCAGATGATGCATGATGATGTAAGTCGGTCACAACATGTTCATGTTTTAAGAGACTTCATAATTGCAATAATTGCAATTTAGATCTCTTGCTTGTTAATTTTTGTTCGTATATCTATTAGTGGCGTCATTTTCTATTTGATAGAATGTCTCTCATGTTGTGGAAGTTCTCTGTTTGAAACTCATAAAGGGAGTTTTCTTCTCTCTGTGATAACAGGCACCAGTTAAATCATTTCCTATCCATGTTACAACAATATGTGCAGTCCCAGTTATCTCATGTTTCGTGGTCCGGTTTTCTCCATTCCCTTCAACACAAGGTCCTCACTAATATTCCAAGAAGTGCATTTTTTGCTGCAAATTTTTGAGAAATAATTTTTAAATCGTCATATCTCTGTCCAGCTAGTGGATGGGGATCCTATGCTGAAGTTTGCTTTGTGCGGCCCAACTGATATTTAAGATGTTATTCTTTGGCATGTTTCTGTCCAATCTTTTTCTGGATTTTTCCTGTACATGTTTAATGCATGGCTGAGTGGCGTAATCTAAGTTTTTCCTTTATAATAGATATCAAATAATGGAATCTGAGAGTACTGGGGAACAACCTCTTGATATGAAGCATGAGAAAGTGGTCTTGTATGTTGTAACCCTGTCTTTCTCCTCTTTGAGTGAGAAAGATTAGCAATGATGTTTTGTAGCCCGGACCTGCAGCTGCTGTCTTATTTCATTGTACCTGTGTTTGCGTTTAAATTGCTTGGTGTATGTTAGGTTGGCAACTCTAATTTTTCACTTAGCTTTTGTGAGAGATTTGCAAAGGCATCTACCCTTTTAGTGAATGTGTTACCTTTTTTCCTTTATGCCATCAATCCTCTTGATTTTTTATGACCTGCAGAAACTGAGCTGTACATGGAAGAGTTGCTGGGCATGCATCTTTGTCATGTAGATTACGCGTGTCAGCATCAATGAACATGCATATCTGCTTTATCTGCCTCTTTCTCTCGAATTACTTCCTATCTGTATTATTTTCGTTAGCTTGAAATTTCCCATGGACGATGTAGGTCAAAGATATGATGGATCTTGAGTCAGTGCATATGGAATATCTTGCCGAATCACTTGACATGTGAGTTTGCATTTCACTTTGGTTTGATGTTATTAGACTTTTACTTCTGAAAGATCGTCATAATTGGTCATTGTTGACCTCATTCCAATCATGCTAGTTGTTTCATCCACCTGGTATAGGCCACTGATGTCAAATTGAATAAAAATGAAATTGCTGAGTTGAATTAATAGTTGATGCCTAGCTATCATGGCAGTTGAAATGGCGAGATTGATACTCGTTCTACTGATTTACAACAGCACTCTTCCTTTTTAATCTTTCTCTCTCTCTTTTTTCAATCTGTCTAAATGCAAATATCTACCGCGGTGGCCATGGGAAGACGTGACTATATTTTAATTATAACAATGAATGTGATCTTTCTGCAGCTGTTTTCTATCTGAAGAGACACGGGATATTGGTGGCATAATACGAAATATTTTACAGTGTGCTGTGGACTTTCGGGGTACCATATACGGGGGTGCATGGAGAACGGGAGGACAAGGAGACCCATCAGTTAATGAACCTATAATTAATTTTTCCCAGGTAATGGTCCCTGTTAGATAAAAGGAGTTAATCTCCTATATTCCCTCCATAAGATCGTGCATGTGTGCTCTTAAATGTACTGCATCTGTATGAGTATAAGCATCCTCGTCTGTGATGATGAATTTTAGATGATGATCTTGTTTGTTGATTTTCTTCACTTTTTATTGGGTGTTTGCTTTTACAGGTGCGTGCTACAAAGGAAACTTTTGAGAAAAACCTGAAGGAATTACACCTTATATATCTTAGGTCAGCCAAACACGGGAAGTTCGGGCTCTCTAAGCTATGGAGCTATCTTAATTACAATGACTATTTCACGAACTCCAGTACGCAACAAGCTTTCTTTTGGTAATCTCTGTGCCGAGCCAATCCCAATGGTGGGCAAATGAGCATCCTAAGATACGTCCATTGATATCGCAGAAAAAAAGTTGTGTTCACCCAAATGCCTTGTGTAAAGCATGTGCCGTTTGTATCTACCGATATTGTGAAGCATTTAATCTTCACAATACAATTGAAGATCGAAGATGTATCATTCACAAATTATACGAATTCTTCATCATCAATGCCAGTGCTCGCATGCAGAGGGGGTGCCGAGGGCGTGCATGTTGGCTTCTATGTACATTCTGTCTATGACCTGCAGTCACTTATAAGGACAGAATCATTAACGACATCACCAAAATAGCTTTCTTTAACCGTCAATTGATCACGCTTCTAGTGAGATACAAATTCTAACTATGGGAAAGGGTCATCTCCTTTCTACTTCTTGCAATATATTACCTAATTAGAATTTCTCTATCTATTTGGTAACTTTCCAAGTTTTAACAATAATTTACACCTATTTGACATTAGAAACTTTTGAGCTATAGTCGATTGTTGGTAATTCTGCGAATGAGAAGTAAAAGGTTTTGATGTTTTTTTTGGTGAAAGTAAAAGGTTTTGATGTTGGTTAATGACTTCATTCAAAATGTCAGTTCTCTATCAATATGTAATTAGTATTTTTTTTTCACGTGTTATGGTAGCACTTTATTATAAAAACTAATTTTAAACCATTAAAAGTTAATAAACTTGGAACCTTATTGGTAATTTACATCCATTAGTAGTATCTTCATGTGCCTGGCAAGCTGGTGATGTCAAATCATTGAGGAAGAGTTCTCTCCTGGATTAAGGACCGGTCTTCAGTTTTTTAGGAGTAGTCGATTAATCTCCTTTCTTATTATAGTCTTACTATCAAATTACAATCAAATAATTAATAGGGCAAGAGGTCCGTGGGGCAGTCCAAACTCGACTCGACTCGACTCAAACCCATGATGACACCTACTAGAATGAAGTTCTTGACCTTGACCTTGCCTCCTCACAATAATATAGTCGCAAGCCGGAAAACATGTCAGAAGGTATTGATGCTTTCTCTAGACTTAGAAAACGGTGCACTCAGATTATATTCCCACGGTGGCATTCCATTGTCAGAAAGATCAACAAACGTGACAAAGGGAGTGGATATACAAGGAAGTAATTTCAAGAACAGAACAATTTATCAGACTCCGTGATTTCCAGGGTGGAACTAAAGCATTGATTTTGCCTCCCGAATCAATGCCATGGCATTTCGAAGCTCCAATTGCATCTTCCCTGATAAACAGGAAGGCCCGTTAATCTCCCCTAGCAACTGCACGTTTCGCTGTGAAGTCATGGCTCTAATTTCCTTGAGTTCTTCTAGTCTTCTGAGACTCTCGTGCATTTCCTCTTGCAAAATCTCTTCTTCTTTTGCCCTCAAATCTGCTTCACATACATGTTGGTGGTAGGAAAGAATCAGACTCTGAGTTTCATGCTGCGCATTCTCTATAGTCTCTGACAAACTCTCTCTCTCCTTGATGACACCATGAAGTGCAATTTCCATCTCCTCCACCGCCCTCGAAGCTTTGGTTATTTCCATTCGCACAGCTCGGATCTCGTCATCGACCTTCCCACGCTTCCCGTTCAATTCCACATATTCCTTCTTTGTGTCCTCAAGTCTTTCTCGGCAGCAGTTAATCTCAGTTTGTAGCTTGGTTTTTTCTTCCTCGGAGTGGAGTAAATCTGTGGCTTTACTACCCCAGTTCCTCTTTGCGAGATCAACTTTCTCAACATTATCTATGGAAAGAAGAACCTTTTCGTTTTCTTGTTTTCGCTTCTCTTCTTCAAGTTTTGATTTTAAGCATGCCAGCTCTCTCCTTAGTTCTTCATCAGATTGTTGATTCTTCCCCAGCAGTACCTCAAGGTCATCCTTGCAGGCTTGAAGACGGGCCATTTCTTTATTCTTTTGGTCTAGGTATGACGTTGAAGCATTAACCCTTGCCTTGGCCCGAGCTTCTCGTTGCTCAAAATACTTCGTGGATGAAGAGAAACTTGATAGAGAATGCATAAGAGCAGAGAACTTCTTATCAGTGAGCGATATTCTTTCTTGCGCTTCAGATAAAAGGCATTTGCATGACTCAAGATTTTGCTGATCGACTTGTATGCTGGCTTCCATTTCTTCAATTTGTCTCGAGAGTTGACCGGCCTCAAAGACTGATTTCTCAACCAAGTGAAGGGTATTGGCAGTTCTAGAAGAAAAACTGAGCTTTTCCTCTGCACTTGCAAGATTCAATCTGACCAGATTTATTTCTTGTGGTTGTAGTATATGTACAGCAGAGAAAGTTGATGGATCAATTTCCATGCAGCAACGTGAATCTGCTTGATAGTCCTCAGAGCATTGGTTAGATCCAAGCTCAGCTTTTGACACGGAGAAACCAGAATTTTCATTTAGTATATCTGATCCATCAAACACGAAAGGCATCATTAAGTGAGTAGCTTCTTCCATGGAGATACTGACATTAGAATTACTTGGAGGTTCATCTGGCCCATGTCCACCATTTACTTTTCGATCCTCTGTTTCCTCAGAACATAGTTTAGATCCGACCTCAGCATTTAACGCAGAGAAACCAGAATTTTCATTTAGTATATCTGATCCGTCAAACACGAAAGGCTTCATTAACTGAGTAGCTTCCTCCATGGAGATGCTGATATTGGCATTACTTGGAGGTTCATCTGCCCCAGGTCCACCATTCACTTTTTGATTGCCTGTTTCCTCCCTGACAACTTCTAAATTATCATTGTTGGTGCAATAAATTGCTTTTGAATTTCTCCTTGCTTCCGGGGCAAACACTCCGGCAACATGGGTTTTCTCAGTAGACATGGTTACCTGACTTGATGGATAGTTATTGCCTGCATCAACTTCAACAAGTTTTTCTGGACAATCAAATTCTCCTTTAGTTCCAGATTTGACCTGCTCATTTGCATAAAGCATCCTTTTGAAGTCATCCCTCTCCTTCATTGCTTTTTCATACAAACCCATCAATTCTTCATTTTCTTCATGCATTTCCACAAGCTGATGCTCCAGATTCTCAACAGCCTTTTTCATCTCAATCAGTTTCCCTTCTTCTGGCTTGGGGATAGCATCACTTTTGCAGACTCCGGTTCTCTCTTTGTGAGTACAATCAAGAGAACACACATGTGATTCACTCCTTTCAGCAGTTGCCTTCTCGTACAATTCAATGAGCTTGTTGTTATCCTCAATCAACACCTTCAGCTTCATCCGAAGCTCATCATTCTCTTTAGACAGGATCATTGCACCTTCATGAGCTTTTGCCTCCCTTTGACTTGCAACAGCAATAGCATCCACCATAGTTTTCAGCTCTATCTGATCATCAAAATTGACAATGTTGACACCAGTTGAGGAAGATGGAAGCTCAAGTGGCTGGTTTCCACCAATAGCTCTTGAAGATCTATTCTCTTCAAGCTCTCTTAACAGATCATTTACGTGCCTGGAACAATCAAGTGCAAAATGTGAGGAAGGGCATTGACACCAGCATGCTGTTTGCTAAATAAAAATTTAAACCTCATAAGTGTGTGTTTGTTTAGTACCTCTCTAACTTTTCCTTTTCCTCAAGGCAGAAATTTAGTTTCTTGCGGAGTGCTTCCAATTCTGCCTGGTTTTGGATTGCCTGAAATAAAACATAGTTTCCGCAAACATTATTTTTTCATTTCTGATCATGCAGTTTTTTATGACATGGAGAACCTTGAAACTAGAAGTGGCTACCTGCAAACGAAGGAACTCATTTTCATCATTAACAGATGCAAGCCATGGGGACCCTCCTTCCTGTACAAAAAGAATAAGTATGAGGAAAGAATGCTTAAATGTCAGGGAGCTACAACAATTTATTATTGAATGAAATTGCAACGAAAATTTATGGGGAGAATCTGAAACTTGAAGTGGAGACAAGAAAGTAAGCAGCAGAAAGCACACTGATTTGAAATACTAACCTTCGTAGAAAGAAGTAGGGTTTCATCACCGAGTATGTCTGTTGCTGCATCTGAATCAGGCTTCTGTCTCCAAGTATTTTATAGTTAGATCAACAGGACAACACTCCAAACATTGCAATTTGTTTAAATTTTAAGAAGAGAAGTTTAACCTGGACTGCAGAGGCATCTGACTCATGCATAAGTTTCCAGTCCAGTGCTTCTAGCAACTGCAGTAGGTGTAAACTATAAGCTTATAATCCCACAAATAACTAATAAACTGTTGCAAGCAACTGCCCACCTTATTTTGTAACACCCTGATTTGTTCATTCATCATCTCTCGTTCTCCTCCCTCACAAAATGCCTTCAACCTGTCCGATGGAGTACATGAAAGCCATGATAAGACAAAAATACAAAAACAATAAATATTTTACTGCACAAACCTTCTCAAACAATTCTTTTTGCAAAAAGCGAGTTTGTCTTGTCATTTTAGAATAGGCCATGGAAATCGAGAAGAGAGTCTAATAAAGTTTGGGATAGGTATATCACACTGGACCCAAATTAATCATACCTTCTGATTTCTTCTTTCAACTGTAGATTTTCCATGGCAAATCTGGTCACTTCTGGGTTCCTGTCAACCTGAGTTTTTAAAACTTCAATTTCCTTCAGATGTTCTTCCTTTTCTTTCAGCAAATGTGTCTCAGCTGAGATTTTTCCCGCGGCAACAGCCTCTAACCTCTTTAGGCCGGCTTCACGAAATCTTAACCTCATTTTCAGGCCTTGAATTTCATCTTCTCTTTGCTTGGCCTGATACACCAGAAATTAATAACCTAAGTAAATCCCGAAATGTCATATTTGCTCCAGTATAAAGCCAAAAGAGACCCCAACATAAAAGTATATAAAATATTCGATGAACATTCATATAAGAAAACCAATTTTGCAAAAAGAAAAAGAAAAGAAAAGAAAAGAAAAGGCCATTCTTTGTCTCTTTCATCGAAAATTGTTTTAGAAGTAACCAAATTTTTCAACATGTCACTTTTCATTCCTCAGATTGAAGAAAGATGACATATAAGCAAGTTTAAAAGTTTGTAGAAGCATATCATATATGTTGTCTGTATATGTAGACAAAAGGTCAGATAAGGGTACAAAAACATTTTTCTGCTCTCATACCAGTTGCAAAGCTGCCTGACTCTCAGAAGCCAGTGCCTGTAATGCAATTTCTTTGTCGTTTTCTCTTCTAAATGCTCCAACAAGAGCCACTTCATAGTCCTTCTGAACAATCAAAGGATGAGAAATGATGAGGAAAAAAATATCAAACAAAGAAAAAAGGCCAAAGAAAGACAGTTCTTGCCATTGTTGTCCTTTTATTGGATGTGAGTGGAGTAGATGATCCATGAAACCCTTCCCACTTAAAAAATCCTGGAGACCCTGGAAAGTTTGTTGATAGACCATCACTTTCAAGGTTCTCACCTCCTCCATTCTGCGAACTCCTTAGACGGGAAACCTCTTTCTAAAAAGATATAGAAGAGAATATATGAGAAATTGCACAAGTTGGAAAGTACCCATGTTCTAGGAGATATGGGAATGTAAAGCATGCGAACTAGTGAAAGTTATATTGTGATTACAATAAGCAAGACCGTGTTAGCAACGAGTCATCCAATTCCACTGTACCTTTAGCTGTTGGATTTGCATACGCATAGCAATTACATCCCCAGATGCATCTTCGTTGATAATTGCCTGAAAAGCAACAGCACTATGACTTTCTGGTCGCACCAGCGAAAATAATGAAGAACAAAAAAACTCAATGAACCTACTAAAAAATCTCATAGGTCAGATAAATCCCAAATATTGAACTACCCACTTAAAATTTAAGCAATAATTGGGAAATATAAGGACTTGAACATTTTTGAAGAAACATGCCTTTGAAAAAAGGCAATTGATAGCACTCTTCCTAGAGGCCATTAATTAAACACAAGCCTCAAGTAAAGAACACATACGTTATTTTTTATAAATTTAGCCCGTTGCGCAAACTTCAGAGTGCTCAGAGTCTCCAACGAACAGCTGCAGCAATCAAGAATTATAAAATTAGTCATCGATATGTACCATCTCAAGACAGAAATATGTGTGCACCAAATTCACTAACCAGTTGGATGGACTGATATTTGCAATTATAATTGTCTTTGAATTTCCTCCAAGTGAATCCTGAAATATTAAAAGCAAAATTCTTTTTGTGAAAATTCATTCATCAAGACTCATAAGGCAACAGAAAAAATCTGTCAAGGAGTACTTGCACAGGATGAAGCATAGTTTTTCCTCAACTTGCAAGGACTAAATAATAGTTTTAACTGCTGAAATTTTTTTCCTGGTCACACCAAGTTTTACTTAACACCCTTTTAGATCAATGCTAAATTTAATAAGCCTTGAACTCTAGCACATAAAGTAAATCTGCATGGACACAGTTGAATGCACAAAGATATGATGCATCATCCCAACAAAAAGTTCCATATAACAAAAATCTACAACTTGACTAAACGGAAGCACAAAAGTCTGGAACCTCAAATTCTCAAAGAGCTTTGTGCTGTAAACTGGACAATACAATATCCTAACAATTTGGTAAATTTCTCTCAAAGTCTACTACTTTAAGATATTTTATTGTGAGGGAAGCGTGTATCTAAACTTTATATTGTCATGTAACTAAATTAGTTTTGAAACATTGTCAAAGCATAATGGGAAATTAACTCATAGATAAGTTCACAGTGATAGAGTTTCTCAGAAGTCAACTGGCCTGAAGCAAAAATGTGAGTTTTGAATCTCGGTAAGGGACATGGAGTGACTTCCCATTGGATATGCTCACAAGATTCATGATCACAAGTCTGCAGAACACAATTATCATAAAAAGTGAGATGCCATGTATATTAAAATGGCCTGAATACATGATCAAGAAAATCTTAAGACGTATTTCATGAGGATATGGGACTACCCACCCCAAGGTTGAAAGAGATTTGTTGATATTTGTGGCTTCCTTAAGACGTTCCCCCTCAGCACCAGAACTTTTTTGCCTGTGAGAAAATTGTAACATAGCCTCACACTCACATAACTTTGTGAAAAAGTATCAACTCTTAATGGAAAAGTGTTAGCATTTTCAGGTACCTTTCTGACCCTGCTAGATCAACAAGATTGAGCCGAGCAAACCTGTGGTGAGTAACACCTTGGGACTCCCACTAAAATTGAAGGCTCAATTAGAACACTTGACTTAGTACATAACCAAGAGAATGGAATGGAACATCCGAAACACTGTCTTAAGTAGGAAACCGTTCAGTTGAGATTGGAGGCAAATAAAGAAAGAAAAGAAAACACTAACCTTGCTTTCAATGGCACATGTAAAGACACTATGAGAACGACTGCTTGCACGGTTCATGTTGGTCGCAGCAACCTTTCTATTGGCAGCTCCCTGCAAAAGGAGTTCAGATAAAAGTACATCAAACAACCTTCAATGCAGTGTTTAATACACTTGCCCCTCTATCCAGTTGAAAAGAATGCCTAAAATCACCACGGGTAATCTCTAAAAACATAGAATTGCTTGGTAGCAGTTGAAACTTCCAAGAGCATTAATTTCTTCTAGTTCTTTTCTTGCAAAAGATGATCGCCTATCACAATTAGCTCCAACTTCCCCAGCATTAAAGTATGTTTTTCAGATAAATCAATTTAAAAGGCCTTAGTTTATCAGCATATTCTTAAATAACAACAATCAACTTAGTTGACCTTGAGCCACACAAAAGATAAGTCCTTGAAAATGTTTTGAAGTACCGACTAGCAATAAAAGAACTAACTAATAATATAGCACAAAATTTCCTTCCACTAGGCAATGCAAACATTGAACTACATTAACAGCTCACGTACTTGAATCAGCTGAAGTATCACTTCTCGTGCACTCGTAACTTCTATCTCCTTTAGATTCTCGACATGAATTCCTTTCTTGATGTCCTCCCTTATCTGTAAATTGCAGGTATTGACATTTAGTTTCACAAAGCGCAAATAAAGTACCTCCAATGATATTGGAATTCTTTAGTCGTTTTAGGGAAAAATTTGGCAACGCAATGAAAAGCCTGAAACTAATCCATACCTGTAAATTACTACTAGAAGGATCCAGAAGATCTAGAATCTGTTCATTGTATATTTCCAAGAATGAACATTTACAAGTAAATCGTAATTTTTCCTCTTTGCGAGCCTCTTTTTCCTGTCGCAAGAGGGGGAATAACTTTCATCAGATATATGTAAAATGACACATGATGTTACTGCATAGTTTATGAGAATAACCCTCTCAAACATAGAAAGAGAAGAAAGCAACCCCATTGACTACTCTGCGTTGATTCAACAAATCGCAAGAAAGATAGCGAGATCTTGGTCATAATACTACCAAGCAACAACTCCCAAACAAGTTTTTTTCCTTGTTTTCTCCTCAGCATTGTGTGATATCAGCGAAGGGCACGAACCTTTTGAATCCGTGAAAATAAATATTCAAAGACTCGAGGTGTCATCCCACAGTTAACACTATGTCTACGAGTTCCTCCTTCGATGTCTCCAAGCATTGTGTGAGTCTTCCCACTTCCAGTCTACACACAGAAAAGCAAAGCTATTTAGTATCATAAACACAACCAAACAAACTAGTGAAAAGATAGGCTAATCGAATCCTCACAATTGCAATGGTGGATGTTCAGTCTAAGAAAACCATCAATAATTGAGAGACTCGAACGGATCATATTAAGGGTATTGTTGTCATATTATACTTACTTGACCATACGCGAACATGCAACTGTTGTATCCTCCCACGCAATTTTCCACCATAGGTACTCCAGCCACTTTGAATAACTTCTCCTGTAACGTCACTCATTTAATTTAGCGCATCTCAGGATAGAATTACAAAAGATATGAAAAACGATACTGTTACCTGGCTAACGGTCTCGTCTGCGACCACATCAAAAGTAAAACGTGACTCGGGATGCCCCGTCCAGGTAAGAGTTTGGCCGCTCTCTTGCCTAATGCATTTGCCGTAGCCTTGCAGCGATATCTCACTGCTACTAAGCGGTCGAACTCTGATGATTACCTATAAAACCAGCGCGCATAAGTCGTCATTCCTTTATCTTTCATAGTAGAGAGCATGCTGTTTGAAATAAGAGTTTCGATTTCAAACTTTTCAAGCCAGAGCTGCTGTGCCTGACCTAGCCTAGCTCGCGGCCCAAACGCAGAGCAAAACCATAGCTTAACAGATCGGTCAATCTAGGCTAGAAAAATCGATATCTGAAGAAACGGAAGTAACTCAAATTGACACGGACCTGCACATTGTGGTCTTTCCAGAACGAAGGATCCTCGCGGAGCTCGAAGCCCCGGGCCGACGATCCCGAGCCGCCGCCGCCGCCGCCGCCGCCGCCGACTCCGCCGTCGTCCGGATCCCGAGAGTGAGCGAGGTTTTCCGCGGACGCGGACTTCGCCGTGAGGTCGGAGAGCGCGGGATCCGAAGAGCGGTCGTGGAAGCCGAACCGGCTCTTGGTGGCGCTCGCGGTGTCCGAGATGATCACCATTGTCGGCTCAACGGATCGCGACGGGGGACGTGAGGAAGGAGGAGCGGGAGAGTCGCTAGTTTAGGGTTCGTCGGGAGGATTTTCAGTGGCGGAATTCAGTGGGGGAAGAGAGTTGCAGTCTTGCAGAGAAGAAGAAGGAGAGGAGCGAGGAGAAAGTTTAAAGCGTCGTTGCGAGAGGGAGAGGATGTGATGGGTTGATCGGACGGTGGAGAGCGATTGGAATGGACGGTGGGATGGAATCGCGGATTTTGAATTCAACGGACCGTTTGGCTTTTTGGGTATTTTTATTTTTGGAAAGAGAACCTGGATGGCATGGGGGGAATTTACCGTTAGGTCCCTGAGGCAAAGCAGTGAAACGCACCGCATTTGTGTTCTTAAGGGGCCGTGGTGCAGAGACGAGAGACGAACGCGTGTGCGTGTTAAGTATCGTTTACCCACGGGCCACGGCACGTGCAAATGGATTATTTTCGATTTTAAAATGTGAATAAAAAAATAATTTGTTGGCCGATCTAAGGGCCGGCGATCTGTGCTTGCGTGTCATTGTTATACTATGAATTCGTTATGAGATTTTGATTTGCGTTGACATGTCAAAGAATTCGATTGTTAATTTAAAATGAGTCTAATCGTGCCGGCCTTTCATTTAAAATAAGTTTACTGTTTGGATTTTAGGAAAAGATATCTTACCAGATTGCCGTTGAATTTAACATGATTTATTATTAACTTGCTTGTAATTTATCTACACTTTTATGAGAGTTGGTAAGTTTAAGGTGTAATTAAGAAAGGTAAATGAAAGTTGGTAATTGAAAACCAGTTAGAAACTTGATTATAGAAAAGTCGGTAAGCTACTTTAAATAAGATTGGTAATTTCTAAAATAAAGTTAGTATTTCATGACATTGCTAATAAATTAGAGAAATAAAGTTTGTAAATGATAAGAGTAGCTGGAAAAATAAGAAGGAATCCATAGATGTTAGTGAATAAATCAAATTAAAGTTGGTAAGTCACTTTAATTTAAGGTGGTAATCTTTTAAAAGAGTTCATAATCATAAGGGGTTGATACCAATACAAACAAAAATTAGTACTCAATTAAAAAGTTAGTGAATTAGGAAACAAAATCAAAAATTTGTAAGCGACTCAAATGGGAGTAAGCAATATAAAACTAGTTTAGTTTGTAGTTTAACCCGGAAAAAAAATTGATAAATTACTCTGATTGGTGTCGTTGATTTCATATAAAAATTAGTAAATTTGAAACCGGTAATTTGTACAACTAAAAAAGTCGGTACGGACTAATTTCCAAACTATCGAAAGAGTTAATAATTTCATAGAGGCGTTGGACCTGAAAGAAAACATATCAATGATTTTCTTTAACCAACAATTTTTTGACAAATATCAACATTTATTTGGGCATGATGCATTAGAGCTCCCAGGGACAGTACGACAAGAGAACTTCCACACACCAAAATACAACAGAAAGAAAACAAGAAACACCAAATCGCATATGTAAGAACGGACTAGACGTCAAATTGGTGCATCAGGTTGAGTCGTCGGCCATGAAGCGCTTGATGATGAGCATCAGGCGTTTCGAATCCTGCGAGTTGGGATCGATGGTGAAGAATCCATGTTGCAGCCCTTGGAACTCCACGTATTCCACCTTCTTTCCCCAAGCCTTGAGCTTCGTCGCGTACTCCTCGGCCCTGTCTTTGAGAAGGTCGGCGCCGCCGACCACCACGAGGATGGGGTCCAGGTCGAGGGGTCGAAGGTCGAGGCTCGATGGCCCAAAGGGGTTCACCAACGGGTGGTCGGTCGTGTCTCCGGTCGGTACCGATAACCTCCAAAACCTGACCAAGCCAAAGATCACATAAACACTCGCATGGCGTGACAATGAGTAAGTCCAGCATTCAAATGTAAATGTAAATTTCAGTTTGCTTCTCTATGAAAACAGCTACAACCACTTAGACCCAGAAAAGAAGAATACTGTTGGAACGATTATCGTTGTTCCTTTGTACCTGTCAATGAGTTCCAAATTGAGGAAAGCATCTTTAGGACCCTCGGCCTCCGACTTGGTCAACACGGTTCCCCCAAAGAAGGGCGCCAAGAGCACATAACCCCTCACCACGACCGGAGCCAGCTCCGTAGATCCGGCTCCCAGCCGAGCCGCCAAGTTATGAGCTATGTTCCCGCCGGCCGAGTCGCCCGATATGAACACCCTTCCGAAGTCGGCCACATCGGCTAGCCACGCGTCGCTAGCCTCCAGGGCCTGAGCCTGGAGCCACTTCACGGCCGTGTAGCCGTCCTCGATGGCGGCCGGGAGCCGGTTCTCCGGGGCCAGCCGGTAGTCGGGGGATACGACCACGGCGTGGAGCTCGGAGGCGAGCTTGTAGCAGTAGTTCTGGCAGTTGGGCCAGGTGCGAGAGCCGATACAGAAGCCGCCGCCGTGGATGTAGTAGAAGATGGGGAGCTTGGCGGACGAAGCCGAGGCGGAGGCTGGCTTGTAGAGGCGGAGGTGGAGGTCGTGGGCCGGGTCGAAGAGGACGTCCTTCCAGAGAACGGAGCCGTCATCATGGACGGGGACATCGAAGCTCGGCTTGGAGGAGCGAACGATGGAGCCGTCGCTGTAGACTCGGAGGACGCCACGACATTCGTCAACCTCGTAGGGGGCGGCAGTGTCAGTACCCGAACCGGTGGTTCCCGCCATCTCTCTCTCTCTCTCTCTCTCTAGTGTTGGGTGCGTGTGCGTATGTGTTGAGTGTGCGGAGGTTATAAAGGAGAGAAGAGTGGGAGGAGAGAGAGAGAGGAAAGGGAACAAGGGAAGAGTTGGGCGTTAGGTTGAAGTTGGAAGTATGCGAAGGTGGCATTTAGCTTCTTGTCATCTTGCTTTTGCACGACAGCACGAGTCGATTCGTAAGGAAATTGAAGTGGCGTGGAATAGAGTTCTCGCTTTCCATTTTGGCACTCCCTTTGTTTAAGTGTCGTTTTCCTGTCCATGACTCGGCCGTCCTACCTCGCAATGGATTTTTACCTATTTCTTTCTCTAAGATGACGTGTCATGAGATCTCATTTGATTCGAGAACTTAAGTGATCAAGCCGGACGTTTTTTCTCTGATCTTGATGTGCTGCAGGCTCCAAAAAAGTGATTGAAAAAGGCCTTTGAGACCCTTTGAATTTAGATAACATCAAGTGTCACTAGCATCTGAATAATTCCCCGCAAGAGTTATCTAACCTAAGATGACACGATGGGTCGTCATGGACCGAGTGATCTAAACCGTTGGATCCAACGAATCTCATGAGAAGATCACATATCTAACGCCTCAAATACATGAATGACAATGGACTGAATCTAGGCAAGAATTTGCCACTATTCACCACCATAAATGATGCGTTTGGTTGGACTTTTGAGAAAATGCAAAGAACTTTAGGTTAAATGGACTTTTCAGAATGCAAATTGTGTTTGTTAAATTATAATTTAAAAGTCAATTATGAAGTACCTTCAAACAAAATGGTGTTTGGATGAATTATATTTACAAAAGACTTTTGTGATAAAAAAATTGACCGACAAGGACAGGCAGCCGCCGGCAATCGAAATCTGTCGCCGACGGCCGACATCTGACTCAGGCATCCTCGGAGACAACTAGGGAGGGCCGCCCAGGGTTGAGCGACCCCTGAAGACCACCGGCAACCCCCGGCGAGGGTCGTCGGATGTCGGGCGACCCCACCGCCAGATCTGGAGCGGCGAGGTCACGGGAGGACCTCGCCGCCCCCAAATCTGGGTCGCGGCGGGGTCACACGACCTTGCCGCCCCCAAATCTGGGTCACGGTAGTCGCAAGCCCCTAGATTTGGGTTGCAACGGGGTCGCGCGACCTCGCCACCCCAGATTGGGTCGCGGCGAGGTCAGCGACCCAAACCTCACCGCGACCTAGACAGGGCGGCGGTCGCACCACTCCTCGCCTGGGCCACCGCGACCATGACCAACGGCCGCTCACAGATTCGAGCAACACGTCGACCAACCTCAACAAAGAAGAAGATGAACAATACAATGAAGAGGACAAAATCGGAAAAATCGAAAGTGAGGATAGTTTTGGAAGAAAATTTAAAAATAAAAATAAAAATAAAAAATGAACAGTGCCTCTTGTACACCGAGAAAGCTGAAAGCCCATGGAACCCTAACACCTGCCTTGGGCTTTCAGCCTTGAGAAGGCTGGCCTAATGGAAATTTCAAAGTTGTTCCCAAACACCCAATATTTAGCCTAAGTATCCTTGGAAACCCAAAGACCCTTTGCAAAGCCAATTCCAAACGCACCAAATCATCAACGAAGCAGGCAACACAAAGGTGTAGAGATTCTTCCTTGCTTTTGGGGCCGACAATGTCGAGATTCAACGAAGGGCCTTTCTTCCGAAAATCCAAAATGATTCCTCCGCGCCGAAAATAGGCCAGAGGAGACTAAAAATTAAGAGTCCATCAATGTAAATACAGCATCTTTCAAATTTCCTTTACAAATCAAGAAAGATGCAAAGAGTACCTAAAAGCCACTACAGAATCCCCATCTTTTCTAGACATAACTCGAGTAAACAAAAATCGAAGAAGCAGATGAAGCAAAAGATAAAGACTAAGGCCACCTACTATACCATGTATACAATAACCAGTCCAAAATCTTTCGTTTATATACCGTTAAAATACACTACCAGTGACTGCCCACCGGAGATCGCCCAAGACTTACCATCTCAAGAAATGGAAGCAGTATGTGCGCTCAGAATATGTAATTTGCTTCAGGCTAAACTTCTCGATCCACACTAGGAACAAACGAGCCAACAAAAACATCAGATCGACTGAAATCACCTTGACCATAACCACCTTGCTGATTTTCCACAAACTAACAGTGCATCTTGTATCGAGCTCAACAATACAGTTAAAGAAGATCCATCAGTTGGATTTTAATTATATATTTTCACTGGCTTCTCAAATGTGTGGCGATTCTGCAATACGCAAAACAGCGTCAGAATTAGTTATACCCACTTATACTTAAGAGGACGTCAGCGATTAGACTCAAGTGGCAGGTGGCCATTATAGAAATAAATATTTGGCGAGTATAAACAGACTATGGACAGACATGATACAATAGCACCTCATTCACCTGATTAGCTGCATAAGCTCTTTTAGGAGCAGTGTCAGAGTGCTCCAATCCAAGATATTGCTCCCAAGCACCATAAACATCTCGTCTCTAGAGCAGACCATGAAAGTCAGTACACATTATCCAGAACATTGCTTTTTAATGAAAACGTGCAATAATAGAGACATTAACTACTTGAGTTCAGACCTGAAAACGATTTGACACTATATCTTGATCCTGAAGGTACTCTGGACGACCTAATGAGAGGAACGCAAACTTCCACTGCAGAAATCGAGACAGTAAAATCAGATGTAATGATATGTAATTGATACATCATATTATAGACCGTTAACACACAATTAGCACGCATATGACATCTAATAGCAAGCAGTATTGACAAAAACCATCTGAAATAGAAATCTCTTAAATAGAACTCAACAAACCTTAGCAAACTCCTCATCTGGCACTTGCAATTTCTTCTGTACTCGTACCTTTATTTCAGCCAATGTCTCACCTTCACGAATTACTAAGAAAAAGGGTTCTCCAAAATTCTGAATTTGCTGTTTAAAGTATGAAAAGGAAAACAAGAAACGTTAAAATTAAAACCTTTAGAAAACCAGAAGTTCTAAATGCAATATCATCTACCAATGCCCAGGCACCAATTGACTATGTAATCAAGTAATTACCATCTGGTTCTGAGCAGTCTCCTTTGTGAAATGGTATACATGGATTAGACGATCAGTTTGACCAAGATTTTTCTCTTCTTCCGGAATCTACAAAATTAGAACAGGAAAAGAAATTAATATACAAATCAATATAAAAAATGAAACCAAACCAAAGAGTTAATGCTGTCTTATGGCACTCGAATCTAAAATCCACGTTCAAAACAAAAGAAGCAAAGCCTTACAGCTAATCATCAAAACGAAATAAATATTTTAAACCTAAATGCTATACCAACCACGCTTGACAAAGCATAATCAAAAGGATATTAAAAACTACACACAAAGATACTGCTCGCCACAATGCATCAAATCAGACAACAGCCTAGAACCGCATGCAAAATACCCATACCGTAGCTTCATTTCATTTTAAGATTTCTAAAAATGCTTTTCCATAGCAGCTTCTAGGACTCATTAAGGGATACATGTTAATATTTACCATATAGATAAACGCTGTTTAGGACTTCAAAAATTACAGTAATTTCACTATTATAAGACACTAAAATTACCTATTTAAAGTTGCAATATAGCTTTTTAAAATTTCCTGAAGAGCACTAATTAACCTTTTCCGTAAAGGAAAGCAACAATTAACTGCTTACCAGATCTCAGAGATCCCCCTAGAAAGGTTATATCTCTAGATTTACATTTACAATACAAGGTCATATACGATGCATACAATTGCAAGCCAGGGAGTCACCCACCTCTTCTGCACGTAATGTCCAATACTGATCATTTATGTTCTCAATTTTCTCGTTGAGGGGAAAGATCTGCATATATGAGACAAATCTAGTGAGACCCCTTAGTTATTTCAAATACAAGAGACTAAAGATAGGGGAGATAATATTCACATGATAGTATAACAGAAGAGTTAAGACTTTCTATGGGATTGATAACACTCAAGCATTAATGCCCCAACTACCAGCCAAATTATGTCCAAGTCAATGTTACAACATCTGGAAAAATTCATGACATCAGGTGCGACTGCAAAAATTAGAAATTATTCACAGAAAACTTGCATATTTTCGCACAAACCCTAACTTCCACACATGGTAGCACACATAGAAAGACCTATTAGTGTTGATATCGTCAGCAACAGCATCTAATCAAGATATTCCTGCAGAAAACAAGCAAACCTTGTAGATCTTGTGGTAGAAAACTTCAAGCAACCTAAGTTCTGCATTAGGATCGGATAATTCGACCTGGTGTAGATTGCAACAGACAGTGTAAGAGAAAATGAAAAGAAAAGATAAAAAGGCACACAAGCCAGTAGATATTTCCTAAAGAAAAAAATTAGTACACTTACCTACCATTTACCACAAGTATAGGTGCCATTGAAGTTAAGGAAAGAAAGGCAAGAAATAGCACCAAGACACCCAAAATTACCTTTGTCTTGAGATCACTAAGCACATCTCCAACAGTACTCTGCTTTGGAAGTCTGATCGTATGGATGACCACCTACAAGATACAGAAGCAGAAACAACAAAAATCAGCAGCAAACCTACATGCAGTGACAAGCATCGATCAAATACTTACTTCATCCTTAGTAGCGTGATGAAATGCTACTTTTAAAGTTTTTAAACCTTGTAGTTCTGGAAGAGGTATATCTAGCACTTCATAGTACAATATATCCGAACTCTGCATGAATGTGGAAGTGGAAGAAGACATTTCAGCTCCTTAAATTTCAATCCATTAGAAGTCTCCAATGGATAAGATTACTCTACCTGGTTATAGTGAACCAACATATCAGACAAATGGTCCACTCCACGATACTTTATAGGATGGGGCTTGGGTTGCTGAGAGTAACAGTTATGAGATGTGAGCCTGATCTTTGATGGATCATCCAAACCAAGCTGCTGAGCAACTCTTTCCACAACATCATCATAGGTATACAGCTTAGACCTTGAATACAAAATTGCAAATATCAATAATTTTGATTTTAACAGCAACATATGTGCAAGCAACGCAGAAAGGCTAAATAAGAACTGTGTCCATACTCACATCTCCAAAGAGAAATCATCCTCCTTGGGCTTTTCAAGAGAACGGAAGTGGACAATCTACAATACATGAAGTTGCAGGGGCATTAATCCATGCCTTTGGAGAGAGCAATAACATGAACCCCATAAAAGAACAACCCTGGGATACATACTTGACGATTGTGCACATACTCCAGAAACGAAGGGACATCTGGATAGGAAAACTGTTCACCATTTTCAGTTGGAAAAGATTTCTGGAAGCATAGGATATCTCCATCTTCAAGCTGCAGGCAATTCAACAATTAATTTGGAGACTAACTCAGGCAACCCTGCATTAGAAGGCAATCGACTGTACCTGGCTAGCTCGAAATGTCACTTTCTTGTCAACAGGTTCACACATGACATTAGGCTCGAACTTTATTTCCTGAACAAGAAAGCACAAAAAAGATACTCCATATCATATTGCACATCCATAAACAAAATAGAGCTTGTCAACAAAATAGAGTCCCCATCAAACATGTCAACATAAATAGGATGTCAAGTGTCAACACAGGCCTTAAATTAATAGAACCCCTGGGTTTTCTCAATATGACTAGCTGAATAGGTATGAATTACGTAAATGATGTAAATCCATCGATAAAAACATACCTCGTAAAGCTCGATTTCTTGGTCAGGAGAATAGCCGGCCATTTCATTTAACTTGGTCAAGATTTCTGCAGGTTTACCAGTACCCTTCACGAAAAGCCTTCCAACATATCTGTATCAGAACGAAGTGACGAGTGATTTAAGTTTCAGATTTATGTGCTACAACAGAATGTTCACAGAGGAAATAAGTTACCGCAGCTCTCCCTTCTCGGGATCATAAAGCTTAAAGAACAATAATATATCTTCCTTTGACTTGTCAGGTGGGGCAATGGGTTGCATATCCTGAAAAAATACAGTTCAACCAAATGAGTGATGCCACCTAGCATGTGATAGCCTTCTATTGACCAAGAGGCAACAAGAAAATTTACCGGCCCGAGTTCTACTTCCAAGAACAACTTCAATTCAGCATTCGGAACTTTATTTGACACTTCTCTCAACTGTCCTACCTACATACATCGAAAAGAAAAACAAATACAGTGGGAAAGAAAGCAAAGACCCAAACCAATAGCATTAAAACAGTGGATAGAGAATGACAAAATGAACATAAGCATTATGGAAAATTTAAAAAGAAAACGAAAGAACCAAATGCAAAAATAGAAAAAAGGAAGCATCTCTGCCAATAAAATGCATAATCAAACGATATCCTTCCAATGCAGGTAAGTGAAAATTAAAATATCACTCTAAAGAACAATTAACTCCTGCATGAATAAGCTGAACAAGCATCTTCCCCGTTATTTTCCACGCATACACAAAAATAATCAACCAAGTGATAACAAAAACTCAAGTACCAGATAATAGAAAGTAAATAGTGCAGCACATTAACACAACATTACGTAGACTAAAAAGGCTAAATGATTACCCAACTGAAGCTAAACAGAAATTAAACCCCCAAAAAAAAAAAATGTGCGTGAGAAACAGTTCTGAGAAATTGTACTCACAGATTGCATTTCCTCTGCCGGAGTCAGTGGCCGATTAGGACGATAAGTGTGGTTCTGGCGTTTTGCCCATAGCCAGAACCGCTGAAATTGCACCGGAACGCCGAATTCTTTAGCAACCTCCTCCTGCATGCACCATTTAGACCAGTTCATTAAAAAATCTTGATGACAGAAGCCAGAGAAACTTTATAAGATGACCAAGAACAAGTCGGGCATGGAAAAGGGTGAACGAAGTTTCAGATAATTTTCTGTTTTTGGTCGAAAAAAGTATCAGATAATTATTCAGTATAGAATGGCATTAAAAACAGAAGGCAGCATCGCATTCCCATTTCCCAGTGCATTCTGAATATTTTTAGCATCGCTTGTGCACAATAGTTGGATCTACAGAGAAGCTAATATATAGGACAGTAAACAAATTCTACTACGGCAAATATACTGATGGTCTGATGAATTTTTTTTTCTTGGCCTTCAAAGCCATGCCACTAATTCAATTTAATTCTGAAAGCTTAAGCCAAAAGAACCTTAACGCTGACTCTCCCTTTATTGACCCCGATGTCGTGAAAGAGACACTCTCATTCATCTCTTAAGCTAAACACTGGATCTTCATTCTTTAGCTCAAAGTGGCTAGTGAAGTTCTTAATGCGATTCGTCAGGGCAAATTAAAGCAACCAGAATCTGAAATTGCACCTTGAAGATGTTAAAAGGCATCTGCTTTTGAATGCGGAAACTTTTAACTTTGTCGTGATCCACCAGGTCAAAATAAATATCCTTGCCAATCTGTTCAGCGAGGTCTTCATCCCGCGCAACCTATAAGCACCATGACATTTATAAGCTGCCAAGCTCAAAAAGGCATCCCAGATAACCACAATCAAAGCAGGTGCCCCCAAGGCTTGAGAAATGCTCACCTTAATGATTGTGTACAAGTGTGCCTCGGCCTTCTCTTTCTTCTTATGTTCCTTTTCTTCTTGTTCTTTTTTCAATCTCTCCTAAGACATATAAGGAGTATCCTCGTTTGTAATCTTGCATTAGAAAACTTCAGTAGACAATAAATCTATAATAAGCTACACTCTGAGTGAGACAAGGCAAGAGACCTTGACTTTACATCAATCCCAACTCTGCAAGGGCTCACTCATTTCTACATGAAGAGGAAATGAGACGAGCGCAACAATAAGGTAGGCCAATAGATTTCTTTTAACAACCTCAAGCAATACAATACTCAATCCAAAAAGATCACAACATCTTGAGATTAGCTACTTATATGGGACCTATATCAGATACTTTGTCCATCAAGCATCTTATCACCTAATTACTTAATACCTGTGATCTACAAGGTATCTGAACTTCCAATTATCGTAAAAGCAGCATCTTACCCTCAGATGTTCGGCAATGTCCTTCTCATCCACATCACAGATGATCTTGTCCTTGTCACTCTCACGTATATACACCAGCATGTATGCATTTGAGTATTTAGTAAACTTAAATGGAGTGTTGTTAAATCCAGGATTTGTTGGCGGCAGCTGTCAAGTCAAATGAGGTTAAAAGGTGAAAAGGAGGCAAGACTAAACATCTAATCAAAAAAGCAAAGGGAATCATATCGCTGCAAGCAATGCTCCCTCTAATTACCTCTTCCTCTCCACCATATTGCTCCTCTAGTGCTCTCTTTACATCTTCTTTTGTTACTCTCTCATCATCGAATTTATACCTGATCAGAAGTCCAAACGAAGAACATGAGCAATAGGAGACTCCCCGGTAATGAGATATTACACATTCATCCATCCAGTAAGACAGAAATAACATATGGCCCATAAAATCCTTATGAACATTTTAATCACCAATTTAGATACCGAGAAACAACCAAAAAACCCAATCCTATTTAGTCCATCATTCTAAAAAATAACTGGACCCACATGCATCATTTTTTTTTTTTTATTTAATCTTCGTAAGGACACTGACGAATAAATCTAGAATACTTAAATAAGTGTAAGGATACTTGAACAACAGGACAGAAAAAAGGCAAGCAATTCTAGGAAAAACTATGCATAACACTTGAATCATGATTTTGGAGAGCAATCATTTGGGGCAGCAGGGGTAGTGATGAGTGATGACCAGCCAATTGAAGTGGTAATGATAGTGGTGATGTTGATAGACATGAGACATGACAACTCAACCAGCTAGTTGGGATATAACAAGTAGTAGGGAGGATAGGCAGAGACCACTGATCAACACATCAACAGCTCATAATAGAATAGGTTGTTTTAGAAAACAACTAATACTCTGAAGAAAGTGCACCAGTTTTCATTTGATTAGTTGTGGAAAGTCTCTCTTACAGACAATCCTCATCGGCAGCATCAACACAGTAAAATGAGAAAAGCTTCCCTAGTTTCTAACAATTGTTTATTTTGAAGCAAATAGAGCCTAAATGGGAGTAACCCTCAGAGAGTATGGAAATCTCCACACCCCCGCAAACATTTATTATTTTCACTCGAACACTTCAATCTATAATAAAAATAAATGGAGTATTCTGCCGACTGAAAGTTTCCCTCAAGCGTTTAGAAAGGAGAAGTTGAAAATAGTGGCAAAATTTACAGCTTCAAAATTTTCAAGTGAAGAGAAAAATCACATCACTCTGTTGACAAATGCAAAGGATCCCAGGAGATGTGTGACCAATTATCCATACTCCATAGAATAAAGGAAGTGAGCCAAACAAGTGTTCAAAAGCACAGCACCTCCAAACCACACACCATATTTTAATGCAACAAACTCTGACACATACAACTCGAGCTCAGCAATATCCGACAAAAAATGTAAACCATAAACAAAGGAAAACAGAAGAAATGAAATAGCAGATTCAAATTGAAAGCACAAGAGATGAGTTGCAATATGATAGTTTTTCATGATACAAAGACAGACAGTTTCCAATTATCGAGTGAACAAATGAAAAGGAGAAAGAGCATACCATTGGTCAGAAAGAGTAGGTCTGATAAATGCATAATAATGTCCACCATGCACCCCACCGCTGTGAACCAGAACACTAAAAAAAAAAAGGAGTAATCAATAGTAGCACAGTGACAACAGCTAAATAGCAGCACAAACTCTCCAAAAATGACTCCTTCAAATTGAAATTATCCTTCACTATTAAGGTAAGATAACACGAGAAATCTGGCAATACTGTCAGTCTTAAAAGGTTTGTTTTCAAATGTCTTCCAGGTCAAAAGCATCAGGCTGATCTATTGTGGAACACTAAGAGAGACAATCCAGGAAAAAGAGGGAGAGAAGACCATTGAAGAAAGGTCAGGACAAAGCTGCATCCCGTAGCCTGACTATAACGGTATCTTGTAACAAAGTGTCACAAAAAGACAGTGTGCAAATCATTACAGAACTTGCGACAATCATTGAAACTGTGCTTATCATGAGGAAAAGCAGCAGCTTAGATAAGCAAAGCTTGCAGCATATCCAAGAAAACATCACTTGTCACTTCAGCCACCTAAAGGCATCTCAAGATCCAGATGTACGACCGACAGACTTCAGACTACATATCACGAGGCACCAATCAGAAACCTAAATACACCACAAGTTGCAAGACACCTCTTGATTTGTGGAAAGATCACCCTTCCAAGGCTCAATATGGTGATATGACTGAATGTCAAGTCATCAATTGATATAAATACAACATAGTGGCACGTGAACAATACTTGTACCTGTGGAGCGTGTAGAGATTGCGAACGCTCCTATCAGCATCAGGAGACAAATATTTACCATCCTCGCGGTCAAGATCAAGTTGCAGAGGAAACTCATAGCGATCATTGATCTAAAAAGTGAAAGCATGAAGATCCTCAATTACAACGATAAAACAATATCGACCTAAACTGGAATAATACTGCTACACATAAAAATAAAAATTTGGAATCAAGCAAAATCCTGTAACATTATTTTGCCTAAAATAAATCCAGACGATTCTTAAACACATCAAAAACTAGCCAGTGCTTCTGCCTGTAACTTAGGAGTCAGCTGATATAGGTGTACACCTCACAGTTTTGCAGAAGTTGAACATCTTGTAGCAGTAGGCCACCGGTGCCACAAATCATAACCACGTACAAAATGAAGTACAATGCAAACCAGAAAAATAAAAGAACCCAAAACTCCAATATAACTTGAGAGCAGTCACATCAATCATGAAGGCAGCACATAATTTCAAGAGGTATCAACCCCCCACAATACCAACCAAATAAAAGAGTTATTCAGTGTTTAACTAAACAGCTGACCTTCACCATAGTGTCCCGCATAAAATCATATTCAAATCGTTTCAATTGGAGTTGAAGAACAGGGGGGAAGTCAATGAACAGAACCCCCTTTTTTGCATCCTGAAATGAAATAAAAATCAAAACAGAAATTATCAAGTAAAAGCCAGAAGAATGTAATATTTGAACTAACAATTCAAAATATTGAGGAAGCGTTGATAATATTAGCAAGCCTAGAATTGATAAACCAGTTAAGTTCTGGATTTTCTGATCAAATAGCCTCCTGATCATGCAATAAAAACGCCATACTGTAGCCTATGAGCATAACCTAGAGTCAATCCTGTTAATGCTTCTGTCATTCTTTGGTGACTGCCTCTGTGGCAGTTGGATTGTGCACAACACACATCTGAACGAACAAATACTATCATTGTCTATGATTAAATAACTCCACATAGCAAGTCAACTGAATTCTGCAGGCAGTCATACTTGTGAGAACTTAAATTTAGGTCACAACTCTAAAAGTGAACTAATTCATCATCCAACCACCCATCAGACAATTATTTAGGCAGATACCCAGAATGTGTCGCAATTACATAATTTAGGGGTCCTTGGTTTAAGAAACTAAAAAGCAAGAGCGGAAACAGCTAGAACTACATAACACAACCATCTTGAGCCTTTCAGCCATCATAAAAAAGCAAAAATGGGAACAGCAAGGAAGCCACATCACAAGAGAGGACACCATGGGAATTCTAATTTCAGGTCTGATAAGAGAAATCAAAGAAACCTGCGACTCGGAACAGGACAAAGTATATTATGTAATAACTGAGTAAAAGGTCTCATTACAGAAGAAGGAGAAGGGTGATCAGCTAATACTGGCTTTAGAAGCCATTTGATTGGCTAATACTGGCTTTAGAAGCCATTGACTTGTTTACAAGAGAGACTACAGACTTAACATTCTGTTTATATGAAATATCTACCTCTAAAGCAAATTATCGTGAAACAATTGCAGTGGAAAATCGAAGGCACAACTCTCAGCTAAACTCTAAGAACTCCATTTAAAATTAATGATTCCAAAGGTTTGTTGCGAATTAACATTTTCATGATTACACATTTTGACCCAAAGCTGGCAATGAACACATTAAGGTTTGACAGGTGAATAAACAACGCAAGATTCAGAATTTCAGTCTCAAAAACCAGAAAACCTTACAAGAGATGTAACTGATCAGAGTTAAACGAGCATGATCACCTAATGATTGATCTAAAAAATGTAAACCTTAACAAAGCATCTCCAGAAAAATTGACATAAATAAAGACCATCAATGTCTGCCTTCCAGTGATTGCTTGCATGCATAATACTTAAAGCAGGAGCAAGTGAAGAAAAGTGAGTGTTTGTGTCTGCTCAAGCGTGTTCACAAAGTGAACCATCAGTAATTACCAGGATTTCCTGCAATAGAATGACTAACCTGCAAGCCATATTGCTCAGCATGGTACTTATTATCACCCTCGAGGCGTTCAACTTCGACATACTTATCAAACGAAGCATAAACATCTCGACAGCCCTTGACATCAAGCTGAAGGTCTTCATAATCATATGTGAACAGATTAGCATAAGCAAAAGAAAAGCCCTAAATAATTGCTATGGTCAAATGTGAAAATGGTACCATAAAATGACTCCTTTCTCGTGGATTTGTAGTCTACATTAATGCATTCAATGTAATTCATATGATGTCCTTCAAATAATTTCTGTATAGTCCCCTCAACAACAGTACCCTGTAGACAATGGTACCCATGAATTAGTACATATCGAGAGAAGTTCCATACTTCTAAGAAGTTCACTTTTTTCACCTTCATTTTGTCTTCAAGCTTTTCGCATAGAACCCTATTTAGTTCTTGCACATCATGCTGCATGAAAGAATCGTACGTGTCCCATCCAAATGACTTGGTCAACTCTTTCGTCGCTACACTGCTGTCGCTGTACTGGAGCTTATAAAATAAACTCTGGAGAGCCAAAGGGATGCTTGCAGATGGCATGTCATTCTCAGTAGTAGGCATATGGTACACAGCCTGTAACAGATGGTCCAACCACTCAAATTAATACAAAGTGCCACAGCTTCATGTTTGAATGCAAGCCAGAGTAAGCAATCAGCCCAGCTTTACCTTCCTGAAGTAAGGAATATGGTATAGTGTCTGGAGGAGAGAGTTCATATAACACGTCGCTCCTTGGTTCTTGAGACCAACATAACCAGTCTCTTTTTTGGAGTCATATGTCCAGTAATCTACAACTCTACGAACAATAACCTCAGCTTCCACTATGAGAGTATCATGCACTAGATAACCTCTAGCAGGATCATAAAGTTCACTGAGAGGCATGAACGATGTGAAACCCCAATCACTTTCCCGGGCATTGAACTGGTGTTGCGTATCTGGCCAAAAAAACATGGAAAATATCCCATGAGTTGAAGTAAAATTTAGGCACAAGTTCCCAACATTTTATGGTTATATAAGGATCCATTGCATGTCAAACTGCAAACCATAAGGTGCATTATGTTCATGGCAAAGATTAATGGCTGCTCAAATATTTCCTCGCTTCTTTTATATGACTAGCAAAGCTAGCAAAATCACCGACTATAATGTAATGTCTTAAAATGAAGGGCAAGATTAAGCATGTATCTTTTGAATGGAGTATTCAACTACGAGAAAAGGGATTTCCTAAGCATAATAAGAAATCCTCCATAGCTGGTCCTCATCCAGTAACATATGCATAGCCCACAAGATATAATTAGACATGTAGCTGAACTCATAATATTTTTAAAATTTTCTTCCATGAAAGTTCTCTACAGCGCATGAAGAGGAGCATTCATGGGTCACAATCCATATTAGAATATGCTAGCACCAAAGTTACAATATTAAAGAAATGATAAAAACTAGAATTTACACTTGTAAAACTTTCAAATAGAAATTAATTGTCACATTGCAAAGGAAAAAACTCACCACTGAGAGGTCGATACAATCTTATAGCCAAGAAAATCTATGAGCATAAACAAAACGCTCAAGCCTATTTCATTTTACCAAGTTTAAATTATATGATCATCTGTACCTCAAGAGACACGTAAAAAGGTAATGAAGTTTCATGAGTAACTTGCTCTTATCATGCAAGATTGAAGTGGGCGTCCTTTCAGTGAGAAGATGAAATGTAGGGGAACAAAGAAGGAGGAGGACGAGGAGAAAAAGGCATACTTAGGAAACAAAGAAAGAACTGTATACATAATTGAGCGTGAGCATACTGAAAAATAGCATCTTTCACGGTGAAATCCAGAAGGATCAAAAGTGTGCTCTCCATTTAAAACGGTATGCTCTTTTTTAAACAGTGTGCTCTCTATTCATAAGAGCATCTGTCACAGATGGCACAAGTTGGTCAGCAAAAGAAGCAAAGATTATGTGCTTTAATAGACAAAAAAAAAAGTACATAAGCTTTCTATTTTTATTTTCAACGAAAACAATTCATCTTGGGGGTGCCACCATGTAAGATGAGTCATGCATAAGCTATCGGACCCAAAAGATCCGCATGCTAACAGTAGCTTGTATAATCAACCATAAACAATATTTCAATAGCACACACTGTCTATCTGCGAGAATTTCTTTGCCTGATGTCTCCTATTTTTCACATAAAAGACTACAAAAGGGGCTAACAAGCTATACCCTTGTCATCACCCAGATTATCTAGCTGCCAAGAAGCTCATCGAAATGAATATTTTCTGTATCTATCGTCATTGGATAAAATAATACTGCATTCTCTCATCAAACATACAAGTTTCCTCATATACAGCCAATACGTTGCAAACAAATACAAAGTGGACGTTCATAATTGAAATTATCATGTCCGCTGTTTTTATGATAAATTTCTCAATGACTTCCAGATGTCAGTTCATCAGCAAGCACATTTAGCAACTACGTAAGATATCAACATATATAATTACATCCATGTGTTAACAAATGTACCTTTTCTGACGGTATATTTGTTATGTATTTGATTTAAAACCCCTAAACTGAACTGTGCGTATCTACTCCATCCATATGGCAAGCTTGCCGAATCAGCAACATCCAAGTACATAGACAAGTAGTCCACGTTGTTTCCTTTTGGGAAAACAAGTACCCGCCTGAAATAAGCAATGCAAGAAAAGAAATGTTCAATCCAAATTTAAACCACTTGTAAATCAAGACATTGGAATGTGCATTATAGAAAAATACCATTTATAACCACCAACTACGAATATTTCAGAGTAAAGCTTCTTGGTGTTCAGCCTAGAGAAGTTGTCAATTCGCCATGTGAATCTTGATGGTGGAGGATCATCCACTGGCTGATTGTCTGCTGGGTTAGGGGCTTCAGCGGGCGCTGCCACTGGTAATCGTCACAAAGAGAAATGGAACAATTAGAACCCAAACTGACATCAGAATGAGGTAAGGCATCCACCCGACGGCAACCGAAACTAAAACTTCATTAAACTACCATCACAGAAAAATATAACAGAAAAATTCTCGATCTCGCAGGCTCCCAACAGGCAAATTCTGTTCCCCCAACAATCAAAGTTCATTTGCGATGGAATACCAGGATGATTGCAATATTACCGTGTTAAGGGCACAAAATTAGCAAAGCAAAGACGCATTCGGGGGAACAATAACAGAGGTCAATGGCCCGTACGACTGGAGGGGGGAACCACTGAATCAACAGTACTCGATTACGGATCCAAAGGGCTCACCTTCCATGGGCTGGTGATTGTTCTCGGCCAAATCCGAGTGGGGAACGAGCATCTCCTCATCCTCCTGTTGCTGCGACCACAAAGCAAAGACGAAGTGACCATCCCCACGGATCCACCAAACGCATTAAAAACCCTACGGATTCCCCTCAAAAACCCTACAAATCGACAAGCCAGCGGCCAAATGGCATCGAGATTAACCCGGCCCGCCGCGCGCGGAAGCCCTAGCCGTGGACCAGCGGCGCGCGGGCCAATCCCTCGCCATCGGCCCCCCGCGTCGCCGCCGCCGCAGCGGCCGAATGTCGGGGGCGACGCGGGCATTTCCGACGAGCACGCGGAGAGAAACGAATTGCGGGAGGGAAGAGGGAGCGATTGGAGGGGGACGTACATCGATGGGGGCAGGAGTCATGACGGTCATGAGTGGAGGATACCGAGAATCGGGGGGGGGCGTCGCGGGCGCGCTTCCTCTTTTATCTCTCGCTCTCGCGGGGGTTTTCCCTGGACACGGAGGCGATTGAGAAACCAGCAGCAGCTATTTTGACTGCGCGATATGCACACAGAGAGGCACGCGCACGCGTACAGATGACAGAGAAAGGGGAAGAAGGAAGGGGGAAGGGGGAAAGAGGGAGGGGGAGTGCGGAGGAGGAGATCACCAGAGGCTGGTCGCGGTCGAACTTTGGAGGAGAGAGAGAGAGAGGAGGGTCGTGGTCTTTATGTCGAGGGATGGGCATTTCGGGGATTTCGTCTTACGCAACGAGAAGGAGAGAAATCCATTTTTCTTCTTTTCTTTTCCTTTGGATTTTGAAAACCCAATAGAAAAACGTTAATAATGTGCAGAAATTCTTCTTCTTCTTCTTCTTTTTAATAAAGTAACGATGGGCAAAAGCTTATTTACGGTTCTATTTAGCTATCTATCTTGAATTTCGATTTATCATGCGAAACAAGCGAAAGAGATGAAGGGAATTATAACTGCTCTTAGTTAGATGATTAGATTTTTCTAATGTATATGCGATGTTTTCTAACTTTTTTTTTTATAACATGTCACGAGTTCTCTTGTCCACTCTCTTAGATTAAAAATTTCTTTATCACCATGATCCAGCCAAAAAAAAAAAGGGTATTTATTAATCGGTTCTAATCAAGTAAGTAACGAACTATATAGAAATAAAATCCAAATACTCGTTTAGTAACGTTATGGATTTTTACTTTTTAGAACATGTTTTATATTTTTTTTTTAACATGGTGAATATCGAGGAAGATCGATATATTAAAAAGAGACCATATTATAATTAATTATGGCACTTTATCTTGTCTTTATGCATTTCGTATAAAAAAAATTAATCAATTGTTAGATATGGCGGATTATAAATTTTATCTAAATTGAGATTTGGGAATAGAGTAATGTATGTTCATGTCACTAAACTTCGATTTTATTTTAGTTGCTGGACATTTTTGTTATCATAGCTGACTTGCATTTTGAATGAGAATATCTGGATAAATGAATCAATCACAATCCTTTTTTTCCCAAAATACCCCAACTTAGTTCATTTATAGATATTTTGTCACTAAATGAAATCTAAATCAGAATTCTACATAGTTTCTCGCCTATTAAAATTTTATAATACGAGTCTTTTCTATTTTACAAATAACCTTACATATAAGTGTACAATCCCTTCATATCATGTCAGTAAATTATTGCCATAAATAAACAATGCGAACATTTAGTAATAAGGCGATTTTGCATAATGAGGAAAAGAAAGAAAGAAAGAAATCGAGATTTGACTCATTCGTGAACCAATCTATTTATAAATAATAGAGAAAGATGGACTTCTAAACGTCAAAAGGCACAAATTTTAAGGGAAGGGGTCTTTTCCTTTTTCAAATGATATTAAGTTTGCCAAGAAAGCGAAAACTACAGAAAAAATAGACCTTTTGACATTAAATGCACTAAATTTTATCAAAGTAATAATTTTATATGAAGAAAAAAAATTAAAAGTCTTGCTAAGAAAGTGAAAACTAAAGGAGAATCTCTTGAAACATCAATCTACATACAGATATTAATTATATTGTAATTCCATATATGCAGTAGAATTAGCTAGAACAATAGGCTTTACGACAAACGGAAAATAATCACTTTTATTACTTGAAATAATTAGCTAACGAAAAATATTTTCATTATCGGTAATAATTAATATTTAAACACTTTTATGGACCGTGAAAAAAGAATTTCGTTTATTTATTTTTGTAAATCATGACACAAGTAATCATGGGACGATGTTTTTCAAATCATCAATTTTTCGTGAAACAAACCAAACTTACATGTTTAACTATATTCGATTCATATAAACATTAGATGCTAGCACATTGACAGCTCAAAGGCATTGATTGTTCACCTCTACTCGTGCAACTCGCCATCTTGCCATTAGTCGCTCACGGCTTATTTGTTAACACTCTAAACAATGCTTAATTCTATTATGTTATTCTCCATAAAAAAAAATAAAAAAAAAAAATCTATTTGGTAAATTCTTTGTTAGGAATAGATTTAGCACGGAATCAGAAATAGAAAAAGTTACTTATTATTCTCAAGAACAACTCCAAAATCAAGGCAATCCATTTTATTTTTTTTCCTCTTTTCTTTTTTTTTCCTCTTTTCTTTTCTTTACTTTTCTCTTATTCTTCCTCATTGCCAATCGCCGGCCATCGCCGTGGCCGGCGATCAGCTAGAGAAGAAAGGGAAGGAAAACGAAAAAAGAGAAAAATATAATAAAAGTACTAAAAAATTAAAAGAAATTCTAAACCACAAAAAAATTAAAATGTCATACCAAATGCATTTTTGTTTTGAGGAATATAAAATTTGGCTAGGAAATAAAATAAAATAAAAATCATTTCCGAGCAAAAACTATTCTCGGAATAAAATGGTTATCAAACATTCTTAAAGATTGAATCACCGTACGTATCAGTTCGAGAGTGGTTGCCGACGGCATTTCTTTTCTTCCATCTGCAAATCCAGACAGCGCTGGATGCAGCGGACAAAGCGACGTCCGGAGAGGTCCTGATTGTTGCTCGAGGAGAAAGCTTCTTGCAACTGCAGTGCATGTTCCAAGGTCCACAAACACATCTCCTGCGGTAGGCCTATCCACTTCGTGCTCAGCCAAGCGCCTCTCCAGTCTCCGCAGCATTGGCGAAACGGTTTCAAGATTGACAGAGCCTTGAAGGTGCGGGTCAATGATCCTACCGAGCAGCCCCCTTCTCTTCCGCTGCATTGCTTATTCCGCCAGCTTCACTTGCTCTCACCAGAGCGCGCAGGGTTAAGAGCTGGCCTCGCACGTAGTACCTCAAGTAAAACCACCCCAACCGAGGGAACATCGGGCTAGCCTGTCAATTGCGGCCTTGTAATATACTCGGTGTCCAGATATCCGAAGCCCTCCTTTACCACTGTGCTCACGCAACTCACCCATCGGCGCGTCCTTCAATAGGCCAACATCTGCAACCTTGGCAATGAAGCTGTTGACTAGCAAATTGCCGGTTTTCTTCACGTCACCGCGGATAATACCTTGAGCCACGCCGGTATGGAGATAAGGAAGCTCGTGAGCAGCTCTTATACGAATCTCTAGCCTATGTTTCCATTGCGAAGGTAGCAAGTTTTTGCCATATAATTGGACTCTCAGAGGAGCATTAGACATGTACTCTTATATCAATATCATCTTATCGTTCTCGTCCACTAACTGATTAGAGATACCAAATGTCCGTGCCTAAGCTTGGATAGCATCTAAATTTCCCATCTAGAATTGCGTAACGCATTGTTCTGATCGCAGGGTTTCCTCTCTTAACGGCCACTTTAGTCCCATCATTGATCGTTACAGAATAAACATTGCCAAAAACCCCGATGCCAATCCCTGCATCGGAGTTGAAGTTCTTGGTCGCTTCTTGTAACTCCGTGAAGGAGGAGTGAGGACCTATTGAGGTCTCGCTGTTCGCAAAGCTCGTGTCACTAGCGTGGGTCAGAAGCAACCAAGGCCAGAAGCTGTTCCTATTCTGTCGGTCTCGAGGCCTCTTATGCCATTTGATCACCAATGCGCCCAGGCCTCCGAAGGCTTTGTACATCATGGCCAATCCAACTGCGGCAAGCGTGTTGTGAGCAGACGGAGTAGCTTTCTTCCCATCAACGCGAATTCACCATCCAGAGTATTAACAGAGTTGCTTATTATCAAGATCTCCACACCATTCAAGATGGCACTCGCCAGCCCGATGTCCCGCGGACTCGAGGTTTTAGCCCGTTGGTCATCCGGGTAGAATTCACCACAATATCTTTACAGAAAGGCACCGCCGGGCTGTTAAGTCAAGCTCAACAAGTCCAAACTGGATACCGCCATCTTGAACGCCTTGCTTGCCGTATAGCAGAAGTTTAGCCTGACCACGAAGTTAAAAGTTCACGTCGTTATCGAAGCCCCCCGTTACGTTGAAGTTCGATCTTTGAATTCTTGCATCGACCATCTTGAGTGGCGTATGCGCATATACAATGGCCGGCCCAGTCAACTCGTGCATTTCCTTTGGATATTTAATGACTTCGGAAGGGATAGAAGCGCTTTTAGCCATGAATTCGCCCTTGACATGCTTGACATCGGTCACCCAACACCTCCCCAACGTGTTGTTCCCGCAAAAAGGACGACGGATCTAGGGTTGTGCAAAATGGACCAACCGAACTAGAAATTACCCGATCGGGTGCAATCCCCTAGAGAGATCTGCCCATATTGATCCTATAAACACATTAGTAATTGAAAGCATCAAGACTTTCATAATCTGTGATGGGAAAGAGCATTGTGCCCTTGCGTTGGCAATCAAGAAATGTGGAACCGAAACCATCTCTATAGAGTCGAATGTGAAGGAGGCGTTCACAAGACTTAAATTTGGTAGTAAAATGAGGATTAATCGCGTTCAATAGATATTTCTTGACCATATATTAGGTGCTGCTGTAAGAAATGATTACGTGACGGTATTTAATCCGCTATAAAAATAACAGTCTATTCTAAACAAATAAAATAAAATAATAAATAATTATAAATTGTTATAAGATTTACTCTTTAAAAAATTTGTTGCTCTTAACCAAATATATACATAGAAGCACCGCATCTCTCGTCTTTACTGTGAACATTGCGGTTTGGTGGTCGAATCGGGTATTGGCCTATTGGAAAGGCGATCCATTTTCGTAGAAATTGCTGCAAGCATCTAGTCTCGTAGTGGGAAGTTGAGTTTAACGGTGTTCGAGTCTTTTAAGGAGTGGTTAGACTTTATGGTAAAGAGAAGCCCACATCGGCGTGTGTAGAAAGATCCAACAAAAATCTCTGCAACTATAAATAGAGCTTTATCCTCATTCATGAAGAAGCGTCACATCCATAGCTTCATCAATACTCCTCCATCCAATATGTGCAAAACTAGTTTGTTCAACTAACGAAACTATATTTTCTTTTATCCCGAACCTATAGCTTCAAAATTATCCTATCTTGTTCCATTGTCCATCTTTCACCAAATATATCCTGCACATATATACATTTGCACATCACATTAATTATCACTAATATCAAAACCATTCTTCGGCATATTCAAATTTTCAACATTATCATTTGAAAGAAATGCTGTTGAACCCGATGCCACCCCACACTAGGCAATCGAAGGGATACATGGCATTTGGCATCAAAGATCCTAGCCGTCACATAAATAGGCGAGGGAACATGTGCGGATGCGATCGAAATGTGAGTACGTTGTCCTTGGCTTACAAGTACCAGCAGAATTAACGTTGGTCTTGAATATCCTTGTACCTAGGAAGGCTACTAAAGAATTAGCTCGCAGTCGAAGATGATGTCGTCCTTAGGCGAAAACGGGACCCATCGATGTAATGCAGATGTTGGGTTAAGTTCAGAAGAGCTGAGAAAAAGACCAAGCAGGTAGTCATCATTGATTGCGATGGTGATGTTGAGGAGACTAGGAAAAGGTTTGAGTCTTGGCTTCGTGGGTTTTTCATTCTATTTCCATCTCCTCCTGGAGAAGCAGGAGAAGAGAACTTCGACCAACGAGGATTTTCCCAGAAATTGCAAGAAAAATATTGCCTTTAGGCGTTTCTACGTTCCTATACGCTGGTTACATTTTGTTAAGAGCACAGGTAGAGGGAGGAAGGTGACGGTGGAATTGAACTTCATCCACTAAATCTTTTTATGGCTTATTATCATGGAGAATCTTTGATAGAGACCGACGCTCAACTGTCATGTGACTTTTGTAATGAGATCCACCTTGGACAAATGCTAACCCATAAAACTAGTGACGAGCCAAGCGATCGAAGCAGTCCGACAACGTTCTCGCCCCTTTCATCTCTCCAATGTTGCTTGTCTATTTCGACTCTTCTGCAACGTGAATGGCAGCTCTTTTTGGCGATGCCGCTCTTAAGCTTCCTGCAAACGCAACCAATGAGCAGCCCTTCATTTTACCATGGCGCCAAGCATAGCCAACAGGGCTTCGGCTGATGAAAGGCGATTCTCCTCTGTTTATCGAGTGCAAACATCACGCATTGGTAAAAAGAAAACGACAAGTTACAGAAAAATGCCGAGTCGGACCATAATTTCGGTCCTTTCTGGTAATCATTGGGAATGTTTGCAATGCTGATACTTGCGGCCCGCCTGCACATGCAAGTTGAAACTCCCACGTCATAGAGCTGACACTTCCTTTTTCCTTCTTCCGTTTCCGGTCAAATCAAGATCTTCCTCTTGCTCCGCTTTGCCTGTCACGAGCGTTGAACCTCGAGATTCACAACATGTGACGGCCATAGCAGGCGCAGCACCATTTGCTGTGTAGCAACAGTAATTACACCAAGATCCACGTCGTTGTCGTCCAGTAATAACCATTCCAAAAGTGCCAATGCGTATTCTTTGTCTTTGCCGTTAGGCGTAATGACATCATTTATGTCTTGAAATTATCTCGCACACGTAATCTAAGAACTTCGATTTTTAGTAGCGCTGGTTATTAATAACAGAAAGGATTGTATAGCAATCATAATCATCAAAAATTATTGCATAGTATATGATTATGATTAACAGTTAATGGAGTAATTTGATATTATTTTAGCTACACTATTTTGAAAATATTATTGTCATAATGATTGGTTACTCGTTTGAATATTATTGAGGACTACATGCGAAAGGTAGCATTTAATTCATTTAGCAATGTAATCATTAGATAGTGATTGAGTAATTCATCATGATATTGCGTATAATAATATAAAAGTTGATGACTTACGATATATTAATAAAACTAAAAGAAGAAAAAAAGAGATTCTACTTTGTCATGGGTACTATGATAAAAGAGTACAACGTGACGGCCAATGTCACTCTACTCCCTAAAGATCTAAGCTACCACCATAAGATTGTAAAGTCAATGTGGTCAATAAAGTTCAAATCGTCCATTTAAAAAGCCCCGATTATGAAAAGACCTCTCAATGCTGCGTGATATTTTTCGAAAGTGGATGTTAATCGATGTTACAATGGAATCGATCTGAGTTGTCGCTCCATGAGATTAGTCGGGTACTCTGGTAGATGCCTGCGCCCTATGTCATAAGGGGAAAATGCCGAGAAAAGGGACTCTGATCGATTCATGCAGCGAAGCCTGTCCCTCGTGACTCTGTTAAAGGCCTGAATCTACATCATGGCCGCGGCCTGGTGCAATATGTATTTCGTCAGGCCCATTAAAAAGTATTGAAATTTCTCATGGGCCCACCTTGACCTTTCCAAGCCCGAACATTGTCTTTTTTCTTTCCTTTCAAAAAAAAAGGAAACCCACCTTAGACATATAATTCATGGGCTGAATCTACGTCAAGGCCTGGTGCAAGATGGATTGGGTCAAGCCTATGATAAGCATCGAAATTTCTTGTGGGCCCACCTTCGCCTTTCCAAGCCCAAACATTGTCTTTTTTTTTTTTTTAAGAGGAAGCCTGCCTCAGATGTATAATTCACGGGCCCATCAAATACTCCACCGACTTTGGGTGCATTTGCTTCCCAAAGTCCCTTGGGCGTGTAAAGGCCTTTGGGCCATATATTTGGTATTTGGCAAAAAAAATTTTAACTTGCCTTTGCCAAATGCAAGCCTTCAAAAGGTCTTTTGAAAGCTCAAGGTAGGTTAGGAATTGTCTTTCTCGGCATGCTAACTTTTAAGCTAGTGAATTTTTTTCTTGAAATTGTCCTCACTAATTTTTTGTTTTTCCAGTTTTACCCTTATCTTCATCTTATTCTCTTATCTCTACTAAACACCACCAACATCTACGCGTGGTTGCCAGTGAAGGGTAGGTAGTTCGGGGAAGGGCGGGAGGTGCGGCAAAGGGCGGTGGCCGACTAGGGTCCCGTGACCCTCCGACGAGGGTCGCTGTGCAAAGGACATGTCGCATCGAGGGTCACAGCGACCTAGATCGCATGCAAATTTGGTCACGCGATCTAGGTTGGCCCTGGCCACCTCCGCACGGAAGTCGCGACGTGGTGGGTCGCACGGTTGCGACCCTTGCAAAACCGCCTCCTCTGCACGCCAACCCTACTTGGACGCCTGCCCTTCGCCGAACCGCCTGCCCTCCTCGACCGCCTACCTTTCGCCGCGAACCGGTCAAGCCCTTGGCCAACCAACTCTCTTTTTTTTCTTTTTTTTAATAACAAAAGTCTTTTGCAAATTTAATTTGTCCAAACACTATTATGCTGAAAGATATTTCACAATTGACTTTCACAGATACGATTTACCAAACACAATTTGTATTTTGAAAAACTCTTTTAACTCAAAGGCTTTTACATTTTCTCAAAAATTTTCCTTAAAAGCCTTCCCAAACACACCATTTATGGATCAGTTCCCAATTGGCGTGGGGGATCAAATTGCGTCAAGCGCTTGATTCACGCACAGGCCGGATCCTAAGCCACTAAAACCAATCCAAGGGGTCAATAAGAGAAGCACATGCCATCAGATATGCTATCCAAGGGGTTAATAAGAGAAACACATACCATCAGATATGCTAAGCATACTATCGTCGTCATTTGACAATTTAACTCTCGATTTGGATGCAGTGACGAGGAAGGAAAAGAAGGGATTCAGAAAGATACGAGGGAACAGAAAAGAAGTGATTTGAAGGGATTGAGATGAAAAGTTGTTTGGAGGTTGGCGAGCAAAAAGAAATAAAAAAGAATGCATCATGACATGAATATCATCTAATGTACTGATAAATAAATATGAAATAAGAGCATAGGTGAAAATAAAATAAAATTGACCCGACAAATCCACCCCGTTCTCTTTTAATCTTGCCCTTTTTCATTATTTTCCCTTCATTCAGAAGCAATTGTATATTTAGAACCGTTTCCTTCACTTTTTTTTTTTTTTTTTTTGGGCGAACTTTTCATTACTTCACAGTCCCCCTTAACCAGCATAGGGTAAGTTCTTATCATAAGTGACCACATAGTGAAGCTGAAAGTGATTTAGAGACAGAGAATTTTTGAATTCAGGTTCATTTTGTTTCGCAAAAAAAATGAATGATTTTACAAATATATTTTCTATATATGATCATTTATATTGTTTACAGAAATAAATGAAGGAAAAATATTTTCATCACATTGAAGAATGTTTAAATAAAACTTATTGTTGATAATCTTAATATTTTTTATTGATTAATTATTTCATGTGATATAATAATTATTTGGAAAAAATAATTCTCGATTTGTTTATTTTTTAACGAAACAACAGAATCTCGATTTTCCACGCTTCGCTTGTAGCTCGCTTTCTTTCTTTCGTTTTTTCGTCGGTGGATTCTTGCTCGCCACGGCCTTCTTTATCCCGCGCATGCATCCACGGCCCAACTTGCCTAAAAAGTAGGCCCATTAGAATTTGTGTGGGGCCATTTTCTTGAATGATCATGCCATTTTAAAAGGATAATCAGTTGATTAGTCGCGGTCATGAACAGACAATTAGACCCGTACTAGATAAAAAGGAAGAAATAAAAGTGCTACATTTTCATCTATGTACTTTCACCAATTTTTTAATCAACTCCACACGCTACTCACTAAGAAAAAGTAATCACATCTTTAATTCGATTCCATCAATCGCATTGCCTCCCTTTGTAATTGCCCATAAGAGAATGCAAAACTATTCATTTATAATGCATATATTTATGTAATTTCACTTATTCTCCGATCAATTCTATAAAATGCTCACAATAAAAAATGATAATTACATCTTTAAGTTTATTTTTTTGTCCATCACGCCCCTTCGAATCGAATTGATGAATGCGTCATTGCTCGAAAGAGGATGCAAAACTATTCCATTTTTGACATATACATTACATATATCCACAACATCTCTGCTTTTATACATTATATATCCAATCCAGAGTTTATACCCGTTGAATACCGAAACCACAACATCTCTGCGTTGACCCCACGGCAAAGGCTGCTTTCGCAAAAGGGAGGAATTCTCCAACGTGAAGCGCAAAGTGCACCGCGACGTCGACCGGTCATATAAAAAATGAAAAAAAAAACGAGAAATGGCAAAACAGGAGAGAGAAAAAAAGGGTGCCACCGACAATCCCGCGGGGCCCCTTCGGGAGTGTCCGAAAGCCCGCAAGAAGACACCTCCCACCTCCCACCTCCCACCCCACTCTTGTTTGCAACGCCGCTGCAAAATCATGCGAATCCAATTCACCTAAACCTGCCCTCCCGTTTTTATAATATTTGCTGCCCGAGGCTTCTTCCGTTTAATTTTTGCTTCAGCGAAGACAAAATCACGATTCGATGCGTTCGATTCCCCCCGTCCGACGCCCATAATTGCACGCGTCACCTAACCCCGGGAGCGCATCCGACGGTCGGGATGGATCCCCGGAAGAAGGAGAAAATAAATGGGCGTGAGAACGACCCGCGGCCCTCCAGCAGGAGAGACGTCCCCGTCGGGAAAAGTCCCTGTTTCGGACCCCCCCATTTCTCTTCTAATATGTTCCCATAACACTCTCTCGCAAGACACAATATCCTATTTCCAAATCTCCCAATGATGATATCTGCCCGAATAGCGCCGCCCCCATGACACTCGCTCATCACCCGACCACGACAATGATCCGAGCAAGTAAAATCGGTCCACCTTCTTAGCTTAAATGAGTCAAACGGTCAATCGACACAATCCTATTGAAATATTTAAATAGTAAGTTACACATATTATATCTTAGGTTTTTAGGATAATTGGCAGTAATTTTATAAATTCTCACGTCCCATCACAATTAGAAGGTTCTGAGTTCAAATATTCCAGTCTCTTAATTGACTCTCCAGTTGTATATATTCATGCTTTAAACTAAGATAAAAGTTCAGTTTAAGGGTGAATGAGAGCGTTTTAAGATGTGTTACGCGGTAAATGAATATTGTGTCGAACGAATGTCTCGATTTTTTCTCCGAGGCAAATATTGTAACGATTCTTCCGATTTACAATGTTGTATTCGACCGCATTTTTGTTCCTGATTAGCGAATGTCCCATCCCTCTTCACGGCGTGAAATATCTTTATTCAGACGACGACGTCGGATGAATCAGACACGCTTCGGCGGGGGATATTCCCCCTTGAACGTACTGCGGAAATAATCCCCCGAAAAAATACGAATAAAATCGAATAAAATGATGTCTGTGGGGGGATGGGGGGACAACGACAGCTCAGCTTCTGCTGGGAAAATAAAGGCAGCGGCACCCGTCCATCTGTTGCGTTAAATTTGCCGACGCCCCTTTCAATGGCCTCTCCGTGCATCGTCTTCGCCATTGCCAGCTCCTCGACGTTAATCATCCACATTTTCAACTCTCGCGTGCCCATTCTAAAAAATAAATAAATAAGTGGACGAAATATAAACAGCATAAATAAAATGAAAGAGGAAAAAAATTATGAATAATTTCTTGGTCTCCAGTGTCCATATGGCGACGCTCGAAATAATTGGCCGAGGCCCCCACCTAGGAGTATAGTGTCGGTCGGGCATGATTCGGTCAACAGAAGGGAGCTACAGAAAAAGAAAAGCATAGGATGCTTAGGGTAGATTCTTATCAGCAGCAGCTTTGGGAAAATGTCTTCTAAACTACCGAGCGGTGTGTTGACATGGACTCCCCACAAACGTGATTGAATGCGTTTAGACTAGCTGAAATAAGTCATAAGCCTATTTCTTAACTCATATTTGATTAATTGAATTATTACATAAATTAGTGATGCTCACTAAATGGATCGTAAGTGAGTTTAGAATGGTAGAGTCCAATATAATATAAGTGTTAAATAAGTTCACAACTTACTTCAGATCCAATCCACTTCTATATTTTGATTGCCCTCGCTCGCCTTCATTTAGACATGGGTTTTTCTAAATCTAGTTAAATATAAGTGCATTTTAGCAAAATCAATTATGTATGGACTAGGTCGAGTATGATTAACTATATTTGATTTGTATGGAAATGAGTCAAAATGGGTTACATGATTAAACTAGGTTGGATCATTTTTTTCATTGGATCTTGCACTGATTGATAGGTGTAAATGTGATTGATGATCATTATAGGTTCGGTCTACTTCAAATAGGGGATAAAAAGGTAGGAGATTGAATCAAATATTAATGTATAAAGGTTATGTCAAAAGAAATAGACAATCAAATAGAAAAATTGCCATCTCGATGAATAAAATCAATATTTTGAAAATTAAATATTCAATTAAAGTAAATGGGATGGTCGTTGATAAGATCATAACATTAAATTATCAAATTACGACGCATTGAATGAGATGGTATGATTGGGTGATTTTTAAGTAAAATGACAACAATTTCAAGCTATTAGGATCAATGCAAGAAAATCATGTCATGTAATAGTTACATCAGTGTGGCATCGAGAGAAAGACGGGCTTGTGATACGGTGACATGGCCACCGTCGGCTGTTTATTTTTTAACCAAAGTCGCTCGACCATGGAGTCCTTTGCTTAATATTTAAAAAAAACACGAAAGGCACGAGGAAGAAAAAAAGAAAAGAAAGAAAAGGGAGAGATATAAAAACCACGTGAACCGGAAAAGCCTGGATTGAAGCCCAAGGCTCGAACCACCAAAATAAATAAAAAAAAAGCCCAAGAGAGGGAATGAATGGACGTGCTTAGAAGCCAAGGCAAGATGAGGTTCTTTTCACCGGCCAGTAGGGGGGTCCCACCCCCAGTCAATTTAACCTTCTCAGCCGGTAGCCTGTCGGAGCGAGTCGTCCTCGACGGGGAAGTCATCAGAACATTCATATCAACAGGACCAGACCACATTAACGACCAATAATTAATCCCAGTCGTCACGGATTAATCTCAAGGGTTTATCGTGGCCACAATCATACGTACGCAATGATTAACTTTGACATCATTTTGCTTTTTTAATTATTTATGAGCATTTATTTGATATAACCGCATCTATAATAAATTTATTTAAAACTAATTTTTAGGTTATCAAAATTTCATGACAAGTTGATCGGTAAAAATTTCACATTTTAAATTTGATACATCCGTAACATATTTATTATTTTATTAAATTCTACAATGAAATATTTGTGTTAGATGTAATAAGTTCATGTGGGAATTTTTTATTAATTTGAGATTAATTTAGAATAAGTACATTGATTCGATGGTTTTGATAACATAAAATTGGTTTCGGAATAAATTTAAAATTAATGAATTAATTTATAGTTTTTCGTAATATTATTATAACCTTTAAGGTTGCGTATGATAACGTTTTTTGGGTGGGGAAGAGTTTTTTTTTTTTTTTCAGAAATAGTTATTTTATATTTCTCTTCTGGAGAACAATTTCTGAGTAAAAGAACACATTTGGTAACTATACAAAATTTCAACTATTGGAATAGAAAAAGAATAGAAATGGTTTGGTAACGCAATAATTTTTTTTTTGTATTTATTCGTTTTTTATTCTTCAGACGCTGATCATAACCCATTAACGCTTGTCGGTTGCCGTCAAGAACGGTGGCGGCGAGCGGTGGCGGTGCGGTGGCTACGGGCGGTTAAAGGTGGCGGCAAGAGAGAGAAGAATAAAAAAAAAAAATTGACTTATTTTAGAAATTATTTCTGGAATAAAAGTAATTTCTTTTTGTTTATCGTTCGCTTCAAATTTATTCCCGGACTAACTTTCTATTCCCGGAATAGAAAAAACAACTCGACATTACCAAACGGATTTCTGTTCTTTTTTTTTTTCGGAAAATAAAAAAATAAAAATTCTAAGAAATAGAAACGTTACAATGCCTTAATGTATTTGTTTTTGGTTGGAAATTCAGAAATTCGAAAAATGAACAGAAAAAGAGAAGCGTCCCGCGGTAACTTTTTCGCGGTAAAACCCCGTCATCGAAGTTAGCGAAAGCCGTGAGGACCCGAAAACGACACGCCGTAAAACAGCAAACGGCATAAACAAACGGACCAAAGCGCAAAAAGAAGAAGAAAAAAGCCCACACGAACACTTCCCCAACTGTAACCCCTACACCAACCACGAAGCCCCAACGAAAGTAAAAAAGCGCAGAAAAGAAAACGAAGAAGAGCCAGACGGTCACAACTCTCTCTCTCTCTCTCTCTCTTTCTCGATCGGACACCCCTTGACTTTCTCTCTCTACTGCGGTCCCTTCTTCCCTCCTCCCTCCGCCCTGAATCTGCATTCCGCCCCTCGCCATGGATGTTCCCATCTATGGCGTCCCCGCCCTGCCCGCCTTCTTCCTCGCCTCCCTCCTCTTCCTCGCCGGCACGTGCCCAGCATTGCCCGACCACCCCCGCCCCCACGCCCGCCCGGCGTCCCCCGGCGGCGGCGGCGGCTCCGGGCCCGGCCAGATAAACTCCAACTCCATCCTCGTGGCATTGCTGGATTCGCATTACACCGAGCTGGCCGAGCTGGTGGAGAAGGCGCTGCTCCTCCAGACCCTCGAGGAGACTGTCGGCAGGCACAACATCACCATCTTCGCGCCCAAGAACGAGGCCCTCGAGCGAGATCTTGACCCGGAGTTCAAGCGCTTCCTGCTCGAGCCTCGGAACCTCAAGTCCCTCCAGACGTTGCTCATGTTCCACATTGTGCCGTCCCGGATCGACTCCGCCGACTGGCCCGAGCCGGCCCCGTCCGCGACGGGGCACCGTGAGGAGCTCTCCCTGTCCAGCCATCGGCTGCGCCTGGCGAAGCGGGAGTCCGGGGAGAGGGAAGTGGATCGGGCGCGTGTGATCCACGCCGACGCCGTGGCCCGGCCCGACGGCGTGATCCACGGCATCGAGCGGCTGTTGATCCCGCAGTCCGTACAGGACGACTTCAACCGACGCAGGAGCCTGCGCTCCATCACCGCCGTGAAGCCGGAGGGAGCGCCGGAGGTCGACCCGAGGACTCACCGGCTCAAGAAGCCAGCGCCGCCGGCGAAGGCTGGCTCGCCGCCGGCGCTCCCGATATACGACGCGATGGCGCCGGGGCCCTCCCTCGCGCCGGCGCCGGCGCCTGGACCGGGAGGGCCGCACCACCACTTCGACGGCGAGGCGCAGGTGAAGGACTTCATCCACACCCTGCTTCACTACGGGGGTTACAACGAAATGGCGGACATTCTGGTCAACTTGACTTCTCTAGCTTCGGAGATGGGGAGATTAGTGTCGGAAGGGTATGTGTTGACCGTCCTGGCCCCGAACGACGAAGCCATGGCCAAGCTCACGACGGACCAGCTCAGCGAGCCCGGCGCGCCGGAGCAGATCATGTACTATCACTTGATACCGGAGTACCAGACCGAGGAGAGCATGTATAACGCGGTGCGGAGGTTCGGGAAGGTGAGGTACGACACCTTGAGGTTGCCTCACAAGATGGTGGCTCAGGAGGCGGATGGTTCGGTCAAGTTCGGGCAGGGCGAGGGTTCGGCGTACTTGTTCGACCCGGATATCTACACGGACGGGCGGATTTCCGTGCAGGGGATCGATGGGGTCTTGTTTCCACCGGAGGAGGAGACGGAGGTTAAGGTCGAGAAGAAGACGCCTGCCAAGGTTGCGGCCAAGCCCCGGAGAGGTATGTTGCTTTCTCCTTGTACGGTGCGAACTGGTTGTTGATGGTCGTTTAAGGATCTTGTCTCATATAGCCTGTAATTTTACCGCCGAAGTTCATGCCGATTTATGCTAGAGATTATCTATAGGGATGACGTTGTTCTGTTTCCGTGCTGACCTCCAATAAAGAAAATGGAGCAGTGTCGGTGGAGTTATTGGTTTGAGGTTGCGACTGGATACAGTGACTGGGATGTTGATATTGTGAATTGTGTGGCCTGGAGGTTCTGAGTATACTAATATTAGAGGAAAGTTGGAACTTAATCATTGTTATGTGCGTTAAATCATGATAAAATTGGGCTTCGGTTCTTTTTGTACAAGAGAGGTGTCGGAAAATTATGGAGCGGGGTTTCTACGGTCATTCCTTATATTAACTATCCTATTAGCCCATTACAGTGGAATTTTCGAAAACCCCAATTAGTAAAGAAGTATTCCTTCACTGTTTGATCATTCGCACCACATCGTGCCGAGGAAGATTTTACGTTTATATGGACAGAGATTATCCTGTCCTGCATCCTTGTCACAGATTTGCAACAATTCACAAGTTTCACAATGATGTGTAGCTAGATTCTGTAGAATTTCTTATCCCTCTCTAGGTTACCAAAAGGTTTCTTGGGCTATGTGTTCATTTTGTTGGAAAAAGGGTTAAAAGAGGCATAGGCATGACATGATTAACATAAAAATTAGAGTTTCTAATTTTGTTATTATCATGAAAGTTTAAGCTGTTGAACATAAAGTTGCTGTAGGTCAAAAGGAAATGAGGAATAGGACTTGGGTGGTTTCTGAAGTCTTCATGAATCCTAGAGAAATCGGACTGTCAGTATGAAATGCCAGTAGCCTGCTAGCTGATAATAAGCCTTCTCCTTACCTTGATTAATTCTTATGCACGAGCAAAGAGGTTGTCAAGGGAAAGACAATATTGTGTCAGAACTGATGGACCAGTTCATTATCTTATAACCTTCTTAATTACTAAAGGAGATGCAGATTACCTACGGAGCTATATGATGTCTATGCTACACTACAGGAGTTTATTGTTTCCAATGCCACTGCCATTAATTTTTGGTAGCCTGGTTTAGAAAGCTTTTGGTAAATTTCGTGCTAAGATATAGACTTTTTTCTGCTTCATCTGTGGTAATATGCTTCATTGCATTTAAGATCAACTAGGATATGTCTTCTGCATATTCTTCAGATGATTTCCATAGACACAATTCTTTTTTGGCTAAATTTTAATAAATGTGATTTGGCAGGAAAATTGCTGGAATTAACATGCCAAATGTTAACTGCCTTTGGACAGCATTCTCGATTCAGCAGTTGCCGATGAAAGTCAACCCCTGGTTTTGCACACAGGCTTCACAACAAGCAATTAAGGTTTACTTTTTGAGTTGCTCGACTTATTCTAGCTCTTCTTTAGATCCCATTTCTTTCAGCCCCCATAGTCAATGAACAAATTGAAAACTCAGACCTAGTCAGATACAATTTTTGAAACTAAACTAGCTCAACACTTCTGCTTGATCTCTTATGTAACAAATGGTCCTGAAAAGAGGTGCTCAAGATATTATAACAGTCGTTCATTATGCAAAAAATACTTGGCATCATTTATCAAAATTTAGCATATGATAAGTATCTTACATCTACTCATGGTCTAGTGGGTTAGATAGATGGATAGAAGTATCACCTAAACTTTGGCAGCCTCCAAGCTGCTGCTGCTCGCTTTACCTGCTCTGATGAGTTCTAAATGGCTTTCTCTTGATGCAGATGCGATGTGAATGACTGGCTGAGGATGTAAAGAAAAAACAGTTCTGGAACAAGTGGCTGCATGTCTGAGTCAAATCCATTTCTTTATTTTCATGTCGGTTTCGTCTTCTTTCTTTTGTCCTTTTTTTTTTCTTTGGGTGGCTGGCTCTCGAGAGGGAAGGACTCCTAGCATATATACTACTTAGTACATAGTGCTTTTTTTTTTTAGGTGGTTGTGAAGGTGGGTGTTTTTTGGAAATGTGTGTATTCAAGAACGAAGAGGGCATCGCCTTGCACGATGTGATCTGCCCTTCTCAATAAAACGTTTACAGAAATTTGTGGAACTCAATAAAATGATTCTTTTCTGTGATAACATACCCAGTAGAGAATCTTTTTCCCTTCATTATTTTTTTTTCCGGTCCTTAGATGAATTGATTTTGTACTGTGCATTCCCGTGGATGCTAGACTTGGCAATGTCTGACCTTTTGGAGAAGATGCAATCGGGCTTGATCGGATTTTAATAATGCACCTTTGAAAGAGTCTTACCTTATAAGCAGCTATTATAACGACTACATCATGTTCTTTCTGGTGTCTTCCGAACTGGCAAGTGTTCAGAAATCTAGCAGAGCAGAAGTTATTAAATTACTCGAGAATGATCTGATTCTTTGTTTTTAACATGATCGTGGGTTTAACATGAAAGAGAATCTACATATTTTAAAAGAGGCAAGGAGTATACTGGCGCAGGAATTAACACTGCTTAATTGGTGAGAGAAACGTGGGGAATAAAAATAGGGAAGCAGAGTTAGGGAGGCATTAACTCAATTTAACACCCGAGTCCGGAGAGTTGACCAACTGCTGCAGTTGAACTCGTATTCTGCTAACTGAAGCTGTTCAGAGAGGTCCAAAGAAAGCTGTTCATGCTTTGACAGAGATGGGACGACAGATTTTGCCCAAGGGACTTTAGACCCCCAAGGGGCTTTGGGAAGTAGTTCCCAAACGCACCCAGTTTCTTAACCACCAGAAGCAAATCTATTTTTCTTTTGCTCAGTTCAGGAAAGGCATGAAGCCAAGAAAAAGAGTTTTGGGCATATATATGTTCGTTTTATCACCCAATATAAGTCTCGAAAGCTCAGGTGGGAGGGTCCCTACGACCGCAATTCGTGCATTGTTTCTGTAAAACGCACCATGGTTTTCTAGCTAACCTGTGCGTACACTAGTGTGAATTCTGGAGAAGGAGAATCTACTTTCGAGATCGATTCAACACCATGCAATGCTCGATGCCAGCCTCATTCCAAGCATCACTGCTCATAATTCAACTGCCACTTCTGAGTAACTTGCCCAAGAAACAAGAGAAACCTCCCACACAACCCCAATTGAAGTTCCCAACAAATTCTAGCCATTTAAGTTATTTTGTAGGGATCTCAAGAATTCGAGAATGAAGGCGATATCATTTGGCTTCAGAGAATAAAAGATGAATCTAACTGCATAAATGTTTCGGAAGTTGATACCTTAAAACCGAATTTCAGTCTATAATCAAATTGTCATTTATCCCAATTTCAGTTTAGGGCTAGTGGCTATATATTTTCCTGATAGAAATGCTGTGTGTCACCAGGCATTGCATGAAGCATCAAGGGGAAAACTCGAAAAAAATTCATACACGAAAATGTCCTCAATTATGAGTCAAGTGTAAACACCCTTCTATGTCAAACAAACTCAATCGATTGTAAGTTAATCTGAGTAAAGGAACAGAACAGAAAGAAAGCATCAATTATGAGCTGTTATGCCTTTAGGAGTGAGCCTATAATGGTTTATTTTGGTCATAAGAGTAAGAGCTAAACAGTTTTTGCCTCAAGCTAAACTGTAAACAGCAACAAAAGGCATGAGAACACTGCCTATCCACAGCTTCCCATCCTTCTCTTCCACTTCACTAACTGATCTGACGATCTTCCCTTCGCTGTCCTCCAGAATTTGCACGAGCTTACCCTCCGGGCTGTACTTCACGACCACGGCATGGGGTAGGCCACCAATTTGGAGTTGGAACTGCGTCATCGCTGAGATGGGGAGCTTGAGCCAAAGTTTTCTGAGTTTTGGGTAGAGACCAGAGTAATGAGAGTACATGCTTCGACGACAGTGGATCGCCACCCAAAAGTCGCCATCCTTGTTAGTTCTGACATTGTCAGGAAACCCGGGTAGAACGGCAAATACTTCAGAAGTCCCTGCCTTCTCGCCTTTCAACCAGAACTTCCTCAATCTACAACAGTCGATAGAGAATGAGTCCTTGCAAAATATAAAGGATAAAAATTTCAGGAAATCCCATGCTAATAGTCCTTTTCCTTTTTTCACCGTTCAGTGGATTGGATACCCATCACATCCTAACATCGTGACTAGTTCCAAACTTTCAGAAACTGGAAGTCCCACAGTTTTGTAGAATTTCTTCCCACTTTTTAAGTGGGATAAGTGTCTCAAAGTTGAAAAACAACTCATTCTTGGACGCACATTGACAATTGGCAAATGAGAAAAAGGAGGAAGTGTGGCATCAAACAAATGCACTCTTCGGAAGATATGGATTTTGACTGACCTGCCAATGGCGCCTTCAGAAAACACCAAGAAGGATCCATCCTTGCTTAATGAAACGCCATTTGGAAACTGGAGGTTTCTAATTAGGATCGTGGTCTCCTTTGTGGTTGGATTGTACTTCAGAAGCCTTCCACTATCTTCTGCCGAAAAAACCAACTGCAGGAAGTTCCTGATGAATAAGTTACTAGGTCAGACCGCCAAGTTCAATGCCATCTTATTAACAATGCAAACAGAGAAAATAACGGATAACTCAGTTTCTGGCCAGAATTAATGTGTCGCTCCTCTGGGAGTTCACTGGTTCACATGATCTGATCCTCCTCATCAGATCAAACCCAACTGAATAGTGGCCTAATTACTTCACCTGCGTTTAATATCTTTGCTACGATAAGATAAGAATAGAGCCCAGGACATATCAACGAAAAGGTCCCAAGAAAACAGATGACATTGGTGGTCCCCAAACTTTTTTCAAAGTTCAGTGTGGTGCCTGAACCAATTTTTCATTTGAGTCCTTCAACTTTTAAATGTAATCTGTTAAATATTTTGACACCATTAGCTGATGTGACCATAATTTCTATTACTTGACATTAGATTTGCCATGTAGGCATCCACGTTACGTTATATCTTTCTGCCTCTCTTTATTTTGCCCAGAATAAACGAAAATAAGGATTTGATGACTCAGGAAGACAATGTAGCACTCCACATCATTATTTGGCCCATTGAACACCAATGTGGCAGTCCACGTCAAAAAAAATGTACATGACGTGGTGATAAACTTCATGAAGGGACTACATTGAGCGGATTTTCGACAGTTTAGGGATTTGATTGAACCAAAAAAAAAAAAGTTCAGGGACCACATTGAATATTGAAGAAAAGTTTAGGCACCACCAAAGTCATTACCCCAAAATAGAACTATCACGACACCTTTTCAACAATCTACAGGAATTTGAGAAGTCATTTAAGATGTTTGCTTAAGCATTTTCTTCTCTAACCGATACTGTTTAGACTGGAGTCAATGAAACATTGAGCTTAAGGTCATCAGGGATCTGAGAAAAAGAGAGACCTGATTATGAAACAGAGAAATCATTTGCAAACCAGGTAGGTGGTCGAAATAATAAGAGCTGACCTAAGACCATACACCAAAGTGGAATTAGTGAATAGCTGATTATCAAGTCACATCCACCATTCCTCTCTTACAATCCAAATTTTAGCACCAATACTCAATCCAGGTTCTCCAAACTCAACAAATAGGCATGCCAATCAGATTATGTTGAGTTCTTCAGAAAATAAGGAATCATCCACCTTCACAGGTGGCAGATTCCATCAGCTCATGTAAAACAGATAAGAAGCAATGGGGAGGTGTAATCCAAGATTGGGAAAGGTTGAGGGATGGCCATTCTTACCTCCTTTGGTACTTGGTACTGCTATCTGTGAAGTAGACATTCCCTTCTTCATCAATGTCAAGATCGTTTGTGAACCTCAGAGGAACTCCTTCGGCTTCAGTTGCGAGTGAGGTTGCCAATCCACCTTCAGGACCTACTTTCATCAACCCAAAGTATGCATCTGCAATGTATAAATCGCCAGTTCTCTTGTCGAATCTGAGACCCAAGGGCCTTCCACAAATGTGCTCATTTTTCAAGTAACTCAAAGGAGATGGCTTTGGATCACACAGGCCTGACCTGAAAATAAAGGCAGATTTGTTATAAGATAGAATGTATCCGGAGACAGGTCTATGATAACCACAATACATGAATGTAGTGTATTTAGTCAAACAACTGTGCCCGATTTATGCCAGTAGTCAAGTGCTTCAGGCATGAGACTAAACTAAACCCGGAACATTTCTGACTGATCATGACCAACTAATACTTAATTCCGAAAGGTAGCATCTTGAAGAAAGATCAAAATCACGTTGACACGTTAAAACTAAAATGGTTTCAACTAGAATGAGTAGTTCATGAAACTTCATTAGACATTCTGATATGTTCCGGCAGCTATCAAATAGACAAATAACAACAGTCTGGTTCAGATTCATATTCACAAATACGGGACTCGGCATTCCTTAGTAAATATAGGAACTATCAAGTGATGGCTTCATAGACCAAGGGACTGATGATTGCCAATTACTTGTGAAGTGCTCAGAATATTGTGCGCAATAAGCACGTTGATATGTTCATCCAGATTCAGTTCAAACTAACGAGTTCAATCATTCTGGCTTCAACATATGATCATGGCAAGAAATTGCATCCAACAGAATATTGCAGTCATACCACATGGAATGTTCCTTGGGTGACATCATCATCACTCGATCCAAAGTTTTTATACATGTCATACTCGTCCTCTTGCTGGGAATAAATTCGAGTAACCATACTTATGACTAAGTGCACAAGTAATTAACTTGTTCAAGTAAAAGTAGATATGGAGTCAGATGACCCAAACTATGTTAAATGACAAATGGTGAAATGGGGGCAGAACATAGTAGTCACAACACCTAACTTCTATATAATAACAACTGCCATAGATATTGGTTGATCCCGCTTTGGGCGGCCATAGCCTTTTTGTTTTTACTTTTGGCTCCTCAAGCTCTTGGCTTCTGTAGCTTTTATAACTTTTTCAATGATTGTCTGATCTGAAAGCATTATGCATATAGTAAACGCGAGGACTAAGTATCCCTCCAAGTCCATGTATCATCTTCGAAGGATAAACTTAACTTTCATAGATTAGCTCTGTGTGAAGTAGACGCTTCACTGGAAAGGAAAAAAATTTGAAACTTTGAGCCCTCTTTCCCTCTCTTTCTCGTCAAAGATCAAAACTTGCATAGCTCATGGTTCATGGTACAAGCAATGGCGTCGACACGCCCTCAAGCGCCTCAATTTGCGAAATGCTAAAAAAGAACCGAGAGGGACGGACCTGTTCCCTGAAGTGTAGGCGAAGTCCTTCCAAGACTCGCCGTCCCAAAACAGGACACGGCCATCGGCGACGCCGGTGTAGGGCCCGCGACCCGCCGGGTCGAAGGCGATGCTCTCGGGCCCTTGTATTTGGTTCAGAAACTTAATATCCGACCTCTGCAACAGGTTCTCGGCGTCCCTCTCGGTGGGCACGTCCGACCAAGGAGGCATGTCGACCTTGTACGCCTCGAAGTCCGGGAAGTTCGCCACCGCGCTCCGCCCGAGCGGGTCGAGCCCGCAGCACAGGGCCGCGAGGAGGCATATCCCGGCGAGTATTCCGGCCGGCGACATTGGAAGGCGTATGAGTAGAGAGAGAGAGAGAGAGAGTGTGAGAGAGGAGGTGTGGTCTGGTCTTATCAGCAGATGAAAAGGTTTGTTTTTGGAGAGGAGTTCAAGGTTTTGATGGGGGTTGGGCAAGGTGGGTTGGTAGGTGAGAGCGTGGTGGCTAAGTGGTAGATGGACAGAGAAGAGTTTGGTGAGTAGGAGAGGCTACAGCACATTGTCATGGATGAGTTTTGAGTTCCAAGATCATCTGGACACCATTGCCATGGAAGCATAAAATTCTCAGGAGGAGAAGAAGAGAGAAGGAGGTTCGAATTACAGTGGAGGGAAGTTGGAGATCCGGAGGGGATAACGATGATGGGTTGGTAGTTGGTGGAGCACCGTCCATGACGAGGGACAGTAATTGCTGATTTTGACAAGGATATGAAGTGTGCCTCTTTGCAGATTCCACGTTCCCTTTCCGGCGAAATTGCGCAGATCACTGAATCTGTACCTTTTTTTTTTTCGGTCACTGAATCTGTACTTAACGGGCAAATAATATTGGCGACAGAAAAGTGATTTTGCAACTTCGTTGTTTGATCCTGTGCTAGTAACTCGTCGGTAGATTTTCGTGAGTAGCATGTTCCGAGATGTGCGGGAGGTATGAAATATTCATTGAAAATTACCGTTCTTAACTTATTTGAAGTATTGAAGTTCATCAAGTGAAGATATTTGATTTTAATCACTCACCAACTTTTTTACTTCTCTTTATTTCGGAATGTGTCAACATTTCTTTATGCTTCAAATATTACCGACTATTTTAATAACCTAATGTGTGAATGTTTAGATTCGTCTAAATTGATACAATTGCCAATGTGTTGGTAAGTTGTAAAACTGAAATATCATTATATTATTAAAATAGTCTGTAGTTTTCTAAGTATACATAAATATCAGTACATGTCAATATTTATTGTTTGCCAGCTACCAACGCCAAACCGGGTTCCACTTTTTAGTGCACGGAACGCCAGCAACGTCTACTAAACCAAGAAAAAGCAAATTTACTCTCAAAAGGCAGGTTCTCCAAAATTTCTCGAGAAAAATCGATTTTGGACTCAAATCATCACAGCTCCATACTTCAATCGAAGAAACACACAAGGCAAACACGCAATCTGGTGAAAGACCTTACATCGTTGGAATAAAGCAATAATCGATCACCAACTCTCGGCCCCAATCATTCCATAGTCCGAATGCATGAACGACCCATGTACCGATTCATGATCATTGTAGTGTAGTCATATCAGTGTCGTGCTACGCGAGTACGAAAGAACTGAAATCTCACGCCAGAAGAAAATCGATGATGGCCACGAATTCATCCGTATGGGATTTAGGTTATTAACAAGGATAGCGAGATATAAAGTTCCACTGAATCTAGAGCAGATTAAAATGTCCAAGAATCATGTGTCTCGATTCTAGGATACAATACAAAAAATTAACCCAAAAAATTAAAAAGCACCATAAAGAACTTCAACTATTGTGACGACCATGCTACGGCCACAGGACATCATCGTTGCCACCGTGCTATGGGATGACAATGCTTTAAGATCCAGTGTCAAGATCCGACTTAATTAAGTTCGGAGGATGATGTTAACAAAGAAATTAGTTTAGTTCTAAGACTAGCAAAATCTCTATAGATAGCTTCACGACCTAAGCCTCATATTAAATATCCCTGGAGGTCAGAGTGATAATCTGGAAAGCTTTTTCCATCTCAACTCGCCTTATTTCCGTCAACACCGACTTCTTCTGGATGAAGGTCCTTGACAGCCTTGTTAGCAGCATCAGGAAGTCCATCTTTCGGACATTCTGGAGTCTCGCTTTCCTTTTGTACAGATGGTGCTTCAGATTCTGCTGGCTTGTCCTCGGGTCCTTCCTTTTTATCCTCAGAACCTACACATATGGGCGCTTCACTCCCCACGTGCTCTTCCTTTGCATCAGAAGTGGTCTTACCTTCAAACTCAGGCTCTGCCAAGTTCTCTTCAGGATTGTCCTTGGTTGACTCTACTTTGGGTGCTTGCGACTCATGGTCAAGCTGTTCTTTCTCAGCTTCACCAGCAGCTCCCGGTTTCTCTATCTTCTCACTGTTCGCCTCATGCACTCTTTCCCCAGATTCTTTATCAGGAACATCTCCTTTGCTCTTTGCCAGATCATCCTCAACTGCATCTTTCATTTCCACTTCTCGCTCGCTTTAGTTTCTTCCCCAGCTGCAGCATCTTCTTTCTCTTCAGCATCCTCATGCCCTTCTTCAGTATCTTGTTTTTTAGCTTTTGCCCCCTTCTTTCCACTGGACCGCTTCGGAGGGGGCTCATTTTCAGGGGTCTCTGTTGCTTTCACTTTCTCGCTAATCCTTGTAGAACGCCTCGGAGTTTCACCTGATTCCCACAGCATTGAAAATGCATGAAAAATACAAAAGCAACACATATCCACCCTCTGTGTGTGTGTGTGTTTGAGAAAGAGAGAGAGAGAGAGAGAGAGAGGGAACCTGTGCTCCACTCGAATTCAGAAGCTGATGGTCCTCCAGGATGGGATTTGAGATACTGATCCAACTGCCTCTTACTCTTGATCTCCTCACCAGTAGGTGAAATGAAGACTATCTCGTTCCTCCGAGGCGTCCCACTTTTCTTTGGAGTGAGCTGCTGCTACGAGGAAAAAAGAGTAGATGAAAAGGATTGCTAGCTGTGGTTGGTAAGATTCATCATGTTGCAACAAAGTATAGGGTAACACAACCCGCTTTTCTTTTTGAAAAAACCAGAAAAGAGAAGGATGAACACGAGAACAATAGACAAGACACATATTCCTCTTCTTACTTATGTAATTGCAGAGGAGAGACAAGACATTTATATGAAACCAGTGAAAAGATGGACCTTTCACATTAGGGAAAAGAGAAGGATGAACTCAACCGTCGTCAGAAAAACACGCGTACTACACTAAAGGCAAAATCACTTTGTTTTGTGCTTATTTTCTATTACTCTTACTTATTCATCCTTTCAGGGGCTCTCGAATATTCATGCCTGATCAACCCTAGAGACCTCAAGTCTACAACATAAGAAGTCTGTCCTGAAAATTTAGGGGGGTTTTCAGCAGAGCAAAGACAGCAAAGAGAACTGTTCACAATCAAAGCAGTATCATGACGATGTTCATAGAAAACTTAGCTGTTTGGCTTCAACCTTACCTCACTTCGGGTTCTACCAGCTTGAATTTTTCTTCACATCTAAAGGCATGTCATTTATCTCGAGAAGGTGCCAGTATCACTTCTCACACATGTATCAGGCCTCTAGAAAACCAGGGCTGTTCAATTTAAAATGGAAGACTACTTTTAAGTTCTTTGCATGCAGACCATTAAGGACATTCCCTTCCATGAAATTCAGACAATATCCTTCTATTCCTTGTACAAATAAAACAGTGTGAATAGTCAATAACTGAATAATACCACTACCCAATATAATATCTTCAAATGCATAATCAATCAAAACCGTCAAATTTAAACAAACAAAAAGTTGATTATGTTTTTTGATCACAAATTTTGGTTTACTAGGAATATGATGCTAAAGATAGTCCAACTTTCGCATTTAATGTGGTTTTGATTTAATCCTACAGCTAAGATTCCATGAATTATATTTCAGTACTTTTCTGCACTGTCCAGAAAAATACCTAAAACATAGTAGGTTAACAAGTACATTTTTCAGATTGAGATGAGCTATTGCATGTTTGTTCCACTCTTGCATGACTACGAAATAGACCCACAAAAGAGGCATGAAAAAAATATACAGGGTTGGTGGAAGAAAAGAACGTACAATTGTTTCCAATATTGTGATATGGAATTTGAGGCAGCTTAACTGTTTAATCATTTGAGATTTGGGAAATTTGTGCCATCTCGAAAATGATGAAGTCAAGCAGTACATAAAGGTATTTACATTACAAGAATTACAAATCCTTATGGGCACCCTAATATTCTTGCAGAATTTATAGCCGGACAATTAAAGAATAGAGTTTCATTTTGCAAAGCAATAAAAAAGGCTATTGAATTAACCAAACAAGCAGATACAAAAGGAATTCAAGTACAAATTGCAGGTTGCCTTGACAGAAAAGAAATTGCACGTGTCATATGGACATGAGAACGTAGGGTTCCTCTACAAACCAATCAAGCTAAAATTGATTATTGTTGTATATGTTTACATATGTGCATCATTTTGTACTCTTCCCTAAAGTAGACTATTCATATGCAGCCCACGATGCATAATCCACAGTTACATTCAGTGAAAGCAATGTAGCATAAAAAATACACAACATCGATGGTGCAAAAGATGGTACCCATTTCCATTCCTTCTAGATTAACATTCCATATAGACAACCATCTTCATGGTGAAAACGATCATATGGAAAGAGCAGGACGCAAGCACGTGCTGTGACGAGTTGGAGATAAATAAACATGTACAGGAAAAAGAACATCAAAGTCCCTAAGAAAAACACATCTATCTTTAAGTAAGTTACTAAACGTAAACATCGAAGTCCCTAAAAAAAAGAAAACACATCTATCTTTAAGTTACTAAAAGTAAACCAGCCACTGAACAATGTACCAAGTTATAGTGCTCCAGACCAGCAGTGAACAGAAAAAAGACACCAAATTAGCCAAGACAAGATTGAAATGATGACTTAAAATTATTCTTTTTATTTGCTTTTAGGAGAAAAGAAAAAGAGCAGTTCTTCATGATGGACAAATCCAAAATCCCCCCCCCCCTCGATTCAATAGAAGGCAATTGAATAAGGGTACGACACCGACCCCACACAGCCCACCAAAAATCCGAAAAAAAAAAAAAAAAAGATAGACAAAGAAGGAAAAAGATCAAGCAAAAGAAACAACAGCAGCTGCATTACTGATTGCGCAGCTACAGTAGCTGCAGGCCTAATCAAAAGGAAACTTTCTTTAATTTCCATGCTTCTAGAATTCCACAGATATCTCAGAAATTGAGCTCGACAGAGAATGCAAAAATAGAATTGCGTAACTTCATCAACTGACAGACGCCCAGCCTCATCCGCACACGAAGAACAGCAAGGTAACCGACCACGCTCGCCCTCTCGAATTTGCAAAAGAGGAAATCGCTATCACTAGCACAGTCACCCGCATTTTCAAGGAAACCATCAAAAACCAGCTTCCTCATAAACGAAAACCTAACACGAGGAAAATCCAGAAAAAAGCCAGCACTCGCGGCGGAACAAAATTAGGGCTCCGACCGAACGAAATCGAAAAGAAAGGGGCAAAAAGGGGGGGGGGAGCAGAAAAGCAAGGGCTGCACCTTCTTCTTCCAGCCCGACGGAGCCGGGAGCTCGACGCCGCCCTCCTCCTGCCGCTCCGCCGCATTCAGCTCGCCGCTCGCCATTTCCGCCGGAGCTCCACTCTCTCTCTCTCTCTCTCTCTATCTTCTCGTTCCCGCTCCGCGAACTCTACACAAAGAACCCCGCAAAAAAACAAAAAAAAAAAAGAAAGGAGAGAAAAAAAGGTCAAAAAACCCGAAATCCAACAACCGAAAAATCGAAAAATTGCAAGACGCGACGACCGAGAGCGCGCGACTGCTTGCTGTTATGTTATCCTGATGAACTTCGGGGGCCACTCTCGATTTCTCGCGTCCGTTTGATTTCGGAGCCGCGAGGGGAGGGTGTGGGGTGGGCAGGGCGGCGTACACGTGGCGGTTTCGGTTTTGTCTGGACGTCAAGCGATCCTCCCAACTGTTTTGGAAACTCGGAGCTCGCGTCCGGTGAGTTTTCAACGGTTTCTCGGGGCCCGCGTCGAGGTTAACGAGGCGCGATCCGGGCCGTCCAATTCTTTGATTATCCCCCCCGCGGCGGTTCTATCCGGTTCCCCGCCGTCCCCACCACCCACCGTCGGTTCCGCCGGGCGCTCATTTACGACCGTGCCCCCTTATGATAATGTCACCTGGATTTTCGTTTTCCTGTATTTTTGCGTAATATATTATTGCCGGTGTTTTTTTTCTTCTTTTTATTTTTTTGTTGGGGGGGGGGGGGGTGGACCACGTGTGCCATGACTAACTTTCGATGATTTTAAAGTCGCGATCTCGAAAATTACAGAGCAGTGACACGTGGCAGAATTAAAGGGTAACTTATGTAGCTGGTCTCAATTCTTCGGCTTCCTAACCCTTTATAAATGGAAAACATCAATGATAAATGAGGATAGAATTGTAAAATTAAACTAAGAGTGTTCTTACAGGCCGTGTTTTTTTTTTTTAAATTACAACCGAGGAACTACGGCCGACGATTTTTTATTTGTCATCTCGGTTTGGTGGTGGGGAATCATGGGGGAAAAGAAATGGGCTCAACAGAGGAGAGAACGATGAGGCATAAGGAGATGATTTCGGCTGAAATCCATTATATAAAATTGCCACTTTCTATCTTGAATTTTTCACAACCGTCTTTTTGCTACAAACTTGTGTTATTTTTGCTATGTAAATGCCCGTATAAGCACGTTTGCAATGGCTGACTTCCAATGATTAAATTACTGAGCAGTGACGTGGCGGAGTAAAAGGGAGACTTGTGTAGCTGATCTCAATCTTCGGCTTCCCAAATTGACCCTTTGTAGATGGAAAAACATGGTGAATGAGAAAATTATACAAATAGCCTCCAAACTTTAACTCAATTTTATTTATAAAAATCTTAATTTATCCAATATAATTCATAATTTTTTTTGTACATATTCAATTTAGTCTCTTAATCATATTAAAACATTCGAATTATTCTTCTATTAATTTAATTTCAAGGATATAGTTCAGCAACTCGATTGAATATGTACCAAAAGTTTAAGTACATTGAACAAATTAAAAAATCATGAACGATATTGTATATTAAGTTAAAGTTCAAAAATCATATTAAATAAATTGAACCCAAAGTGCCTTCATTTTCTCAAAAGAGGACCTAGAGTGAAGTCTGTCTTAAATAAGGACTCAAAGTGGTCATTTAGTCTCAAAGAAGGACCTCACTCACCGACCGGTGAACAAATGCATTTTCAATTCATATTCCGATGGCTTGATCAGTGGTATTTTTGTCCTTTTTTTTTTTTTAAATTCAGTTGTCTTGTTTTTTTTTTTTTTTTTTTTTTTTGGGTCAATGGTTGCACTGTTCATCATTTTCTTCATCCCCATGTTCGTCTTCTTCTCAAGACCATCGAACTTGGGAAGGGCTGGGTGAGTTGCCTATTTCCTTTTGGGGCTCAACGAAACAAAGGGCCGAAGACTTGAGAGGGAACGTGACAGTGAACTGTTTATGTTCCCAGAAATTGCATTCCAATTGATTCGGCAGCAAGTGGGATATGGAAAGAATAGGGGAGAAAGCTAGTTGGTAATTTCGGGGAAGTTAGTGATGAGAGGAGAAAGAGAAAGAGGGGGAGGGGGGTTGGAACAATTGGTTATTTTACTTGTCATGTTAAGGTAGCTTAAGTATCGGTGACTACCTTGAGGACTTTATCATTAACAATGTAGACTGTTAGCTAGTTCACAGATAATGCTGAAGTTTGGGTGATTACTCATTCATTCAGTTTTGGCATGTCGGACGTTTTCACTGCCCTAATATCTTTCATGGGAGCATCTTTGATTTGTTGTGAGTATCATGTCTCGCACTGTCCTTTTGTTTGGCTGAGTCATCATCATTGAATGTTTGGAGGATCTAGGGAGAATATGTAGGTGGTAGAGACGTGTTTCAATCAAACATTTTCAGCATCGTCCAATAAGAGCGCAATGTCGCATCCCATAATTGTAAAAGGGGCACAGTTAATGAAAAATTTTGTTAAGCCTATTCGTGTGTGTGATTCTTGTCTCCAGGCCTTAGTTGATACTCCCTGTCTTCAAATGGAAAAAGAAGGAAGTTGTAGTGAGTCTAGCATAGATATTACGATGCGTGTCCAGCTCTCACCGGCCCTCACCCAAACCTTCCCAAGTTCGATGGTCTTGAGAAGAAGACGAACATGGGGATGAAGAAGATGATGAACAGTGCAACCATTGACCCAAAAAAACAAAAAACAAGACAACCAAAATTTTTGAAAAAAATGGACAAAAATACCCCTAATCAAGCCATTGGAATATGAATCGAAAATGAATCTATTCACCGGCCGGCGAGTGAGGTTCTTTTTTAAGACTAAATGACCACTTTGGATCTTTATTTGAGACACTTCACTCTAAGTCCTCTTTTGAGAAAAAAAAATGCACTTTTGGTCCTTTTTGGGATTTTCCCAATTATAAATTTGTAGATCATTTGTGTAATTATCTCATAACAATAGGACAAAATTGTAAAATTATCTTTCGTATCGAGATATTCCGGATGTAATTTCCACTTTTTACGCAGATTGGGAGTTAATTTCTCATTTGCTTTTCGTTTGTGATCTCAAAATCTAAGAAAACTTACAATTTGCATGTTTGAAATTCGCTAGTTTGGCAAATTAGTTGAGATTTCGACGTCAATAAAAGCCCATCCAATCGAACAGGTACCTGCATCTTCAAGTGCTAAAATCCAAATGAAGAGAAGATAATAAAATTTCATAAATTTATATTTTCCACTCTTTTCGAGAATACTTAATTTTAAAAAAGCACCTAAATTAGTCACCAATCCAATTTCTTTTACATATATATATTTTTCTGCTTATTTATAATAATAATAGGATAACATTTTAACTTTACTACTAATTCGAAAGTCCAACAAAAAGTTTAAGTTATTAAGTGAAAATAGATCATGTATATAAAATGAATATATAAGACCCATTATCAAGTGATGTGAAATATTTCAATAATGACAATAGGGATCCAATCGACCAAAGCACCTCTTAGAGAGCAGTGACAAGCCATTTTCTTGGTGAAAAAGATTAGTTTTACACATACAAAATTGGGAATGTGCATTCTAATATGTCAATTTTAAGCTCATGAAATTTAATCTAAAATTATTTCTATGTCCGTGACATTGTTTTCCTTAAATTGACGTTCCGCTAGTATTCCAAGTTGGGGGAAAGGGTTCGCGAATTAATTGATGAGATATCGAAGGAAGCGTTCTGCAACAAAGAACAAACCACTAGCATTTAAAATAAATCTGAACAGGAAGTCACTGCACTCTCAGTTTGGTTCTGGCGTGACCCTCTGTGATTTGGAACTTCTCAGATATACCGAGATGTGTCATGAGAATCCACACGTGAGTGAGAAGCTCTCCTCCCCTCCTAAGCTGCTGAGCATGATGATTCCACCGGCAATGACACGCGGCGTAACACAACATCTCTATCCACACCTCGATCATCACTTCCCACTTGTTTTGGTTTCCCGTCTCCAGTGATTGCAGCGATTTCGCGAGCCTGCACGCATCGAACAGCGCGGACTTACTCCGATCTCCTTTTACCTTAAGCGGTAAAATCCGGGTATCCACCTCAAGCAGTTTCTTGCAAGCGAGGCTCTCGTCTCGTATATATTTCCTTTCTTGGATGAAAGCCTCGGCCTCGGCACGGGTGTCTTGGAGCCTGATTTGCCCGATTCCATCAGGCAACATGAAAGGACGCTTTATTAATATGAACAGCATGTAATTCGATATTACTCCGATTGCTTTACGTCGTCGGTCACTTGCGATATCTGGATCTTGGTTACCACTATCATCATTGTTGAGACAGAGATCAGTTGCGATGTGCCAGAGGATGATGCTTTGATCAAACTCCACTTCGAAGCTCCATCTGAGTACCTCCAGGCCCTCGTCCTTTTCGAGCACCCCTTCACCTCTATAAGAGCATAACTTCTTGCAACCTTCGAAATCCAAATCACGGGACTTCTTCAGGAGCTGTTCAAAGACTGATTTCTTTAAATAATCCGAAACTGGCTCCACCTGATCGTCTTGGTAGTTTTCTAGCTGTTTGTGTATCCAATTTAGGAGGTCACAGCACTTGACAGTCCGATCCTTAAAGCACGAGGATAACATGTTGTATTGCGCGACGCAGTTGGACCACCTTTTGTTGATAGACAAAGAATGAAGGCGTGAAATCAACCCCCTCATTTCTTCTCGTAAATTGTCATGCCAACTCATCCAGAGCATTGTCCAGTCGGATGAAAGGAGCACAAAAATCGCATATAGCTCAAGACCAATTGCTCCAACCAGCAAAATTAGACTGACTCCCACATTCGCCGAAGTGTAGCCAGACAAATCAATCAGGCAGAAGGCTGTTAAAGCAGTAGCAGTAGATGAAAAACTGATCGATCGGAGAACGCCACCCCAGAAATGATGTACAATCGTGGCTTTGGTGAAGAGCACATCATACATGAATCCGAGTTCCATTTCAATCACTTTGAAAGCAGTTTCCCAGTTGCTAGTCCGGAAGAATGGTTGGCTCTTCTGGAGATCCTGGAAGCTAAGGATGAGATCAGCGAATAGGTGCTTGGAGATCAAGAAAAAGTCATAAGCAATGATCAATGCATCGCCCTCTTGCATTAAGCCGCTATGTAGCATGTCCTTGTGGTCAAGAGGAGTAGCAGGTGGTATACCATCCAGAGACACCTGGTATCCCTCCATTTCTTTCAAAGTGTATTCCTCCATGAATTTCGAATAATTAGGGCCAGGGTCAGGACGCGGAAGGAGTGATCTTTGGAATTGCTTACTGCTGGCTGATCTGAGAACCCAAGTCCTTTCGCCGTACTTGATCAACCCCGCAACAAATATCGGGATGGCTAAGAAATTTAGCTGAGTAGGCTTCATGGACCTGACGAAGATGTACAATGCCACCGCAACCTCAACAATTAGCCCGAGCAAGTGCCGAAGCCACAATTCATTATCTTCCAACGAGTACGCAGTAATTGTATCAGGTCCACCGAGGTGAAGGAGCAAAAATGGAGCCCAGAAGGCCATTATTACGTACTCAAGATCTACGAAAGCATCGCTGCATTTGCCTTGGCTGCGTGAGAGGATGCCAAGGGAAATGATTGCTATTGAGTCCGCAGATAAATAGGCGAGCCATAAGATGAATGCAATTTTGTTCCCAGCTGAGTACTTTCTTCTGTTGCCTAAACCAATGAGGATGATCTGTAAAATGAGACTCATCAGGACGAGCAACCGCAACTCCCATTCCTCCCATAGTAAGATTAAGGTTTCAAAGAAGCTATTAGATGCCATTCCCTCTGTGAAGATGAATACCTTGACAGTTGAAGATTTCAGATCAGATGTATGAAAAATCTTATGGATGTTAATTAACCATAAAATCAAAACACACATAAGGTCCTTATTCAACATAGACATTATATTTTTGGACGTCAGAGCTGTTATCAACTGAGGATTTCATGTGCCAAACTTTTGATGAGAACATAATTTCTGATATATGTATTAAAAAACTGACCTTGATAAATAACATTAGGGCAGCATCAAACCCATTGAACTGTCAGTCTAGATTCGCTGGCTCACTGGGATTTGGTAGCCCCTTGGAATCTTATAGTTATGCCACTAAAGCGTCAGCAAGCCGAAACAAGGAAGCTTATGGAGCTTTTCATTCTTGTGGCTCAAAGTTTCATCACTTCTCAGTTGCAGAAGGTTTCAGAAAACCAACAGTAATAGTAACCCTGCCCCTCTCTCTAACGCATAACTCATCTTCAAAGTTGACGCTTGGACTGATAGCTGCAACAAACTCTATGTGAGAACGGCAGCTGCTAAAAGAAAGAACAAATATCGTGTTTTGACTTAAAGTCAATCCAGATGGTATAGCCACTCAATTTGATCTAAAATCCCCCGTATATTATGATAATGTGTCGAGTGAAGTCTTTGGATTCTTATCTTCATCGTTCTTGAGAATGACAGCAAGGGGATCAATTATTATGTTTGACTCTACACAGGTGGCATAACAACTCAGACTATTTCATCACTCTTTATTCATCTTCATTTCTGGGTGGAAAATCTTTCGCTTCATGCACTGTCATCATAATTGTTCTTTTTCTCATACCTGGTTTTTGAAACTTCTTTGAAAATCTTTTGGTGATTGCAAATGAGCACCAAGAGGAAAAACATAACCGCCACAACAAGTGAAGCCATGGAGCCCCTGATACCAAAAAGAGGCGCAATAAAGCATCGTATCTTCAGAGATATGGTCGCAGCTATCACAGACCTTATAGTCCATGAATCGGCTCTGCTTAGAGGATCCGAAGATCTGTTCATAGAAACAGAAAAATACCTGAGGGAATTGCATTTGATGCTGACAGTTGCAGGAAGGCATGGGAGGATCAGATCAAATGCTGCTGACTCTAGTGGACGACATGCGGCAGCTTCTTGTCCACGGTGAAGACGTTGTTGAAGCTTTTGTCAATGAAAGGGAAAGACAAAGCAAGTTGGAGTTGCTTCAGAAGGACAATTTTCTTCTTCAGAGATATGATTGCCAGGCATAGATTCCAAGATGAGTAGAGAAGATCCGGCTTAGTTTGTTGAGTATCAAGTCACAAGGAACCTTATTTGGCATTAGACCAATTGACTCCATTGAAGACATTCAGTCAGCAGCTCTGTGGAGACCTTCTGGGAGTCACGTCAAAGAGAGCAATGATATTATGGGTCTAGAGCCCCATTACAAGGTCATAAAATCAAGGCTGATGGACACGGCTGGCTCCGGCAAAAAGCAGAGTGTGATCTCAATAGTGGGCAAGGAGGAGCAGGCAAGACAACTCTCGCTCACAAGATATACAATGACAGTGAGATCAAAAATCATTTCACTTGTCGCGCTTGGATCACTTTGTCTCATGCATTTGTACCTGAGACCTCGTTGAGTGAGATAGGCAGGCAAGTTCAGGCGAGAATTCAGGTGACAGATCAACGGAGGCCTCGTGATTTTGACTTAGCTAAGAGTCTATCTGATTTCTTAAGCTCTAAGAGGTATCTTATAGTCCTGGATGATGTGTGGATTACTGAAGATTGGGACATTTACGCGAGGCTTTGCCAAAGACTGACAAAGGGAGTGGGATAATAGTCACTACTCGCGTGAGAAAAGTAGCTTTACACGCCAATCCCAAAGAGCCCTCCCTTTGAACTGCAATTGAGCGATGAAGACGGCTGGATACTACTCAATTCCAAGATAGACGTACCTGTTGAGCTAGAGGAAGTTGGACGGGCGATTGTGAGAAGATGCATGGGCTCTGCTCATATGATTTCCACTGTAGGAACTCATTTGTCAAAGATAAAAGCAACTAAGGAGCAATGGACGTTGATGCTGGACAAGCTCAAAAGTGATTGTACATCTGTATACGATACCTTAAGAGACACCGCCTGATTTTTTGCCATCATACCTTACGCAATGCCTATACTATTTTGGGCTTTTTCCAGAAGACTATGACATTCCTGCGAGGAGGTTGATTATTTTGTGGGTGGCGGAGGGATTGGCCCGGAAAGAAGGAGTTCTGATGAATCTCCTGAAGTCGTTGCTGAGAAGTACTTGTCCAAGTTGATAGAACAGAACATGATCCAAGTAGTGAAGAGGAAGCCCGACGGGAGGGTCAAAACGTGTAGGATGCATGATGTTTTGAGGGATGAGTGGGTAGAGAAAGCAAAAGAAGCCAATTTCCTGCCAGCACAAAATAGAGGCCAGGTTAGCTCTTCTTCTGGCGTGGTTACGATGAGTCGACTTGCAGACCATCTCGATCAAGGGATGATAGCTACAGTCACATTCATAGAGATAACAGCTCCAATAGTTCGTTCTTCCGTTCTCATTACAAAAATGTCCTCACTTTACTGTCCTTTGATTGGAGGGAAGGAACCGCCCCTGGAAAAGATATAGGAGACTTTCTTCGAAGAGGCATTATAAACAGGTGCTTCCAAGGAATGCGCGTGCTCGATCTGGAAGGGGTATTTCGACCTAAATTGCCAGAATCGCTGGGGGAACTGATCCACTTGAGATATCTGGGGTTAAGGTGGACTTACCTGGAGAACCTCCCGTCATCCATAGACAAGCTGTTCAATTTGCAAATTCTCGATCTGAAGCACACTTACATAAGTACACTTCCTAGATCCTTTTGGAAGATGCAGCAACTGAGGCACCTGTACCTGAGTGAGAGTTACCGAACGAGATTCGTGCCTCCCCGGGGCACGGGCTCTTTGACCGACTTACAAACACTATGGGGCGCATTTGTAGACGAGGAGAGTACATTGGACAATAGCCTCTACAGGATGACCAAGCTTAGGAAGCTGGCGCTTACATGTCGGCTAACCCGTGATCAACAAAAGGCAACAGCTAGGTGGATTTCAAGTCTTGAACGACTCGAGTGGTTGAGATTGATCTCGATTGACATCTCGGTGAAACCTTCCGATCTCTACCTGGAGTCTTTATCAGAACTCGAGAATCTCTCTAGCATATATTTGCTGGGAAGATTGACCAATTCGGTCGTGGTAGACGAATTTCCTGAAAAGCTCACCGAGCTGACCTTGTCTTTGTCCAGACTAGAGGACGATCCCATGCCCAAGTTGGAGAAACTTCCAAATCTGAAGATCCTTCAGTTATTAAGCGACGCGTTCGTGGGTAAATTCATGGTCTGCTCTCCGGGTGGATTCCCACTGCTTCAGGTGCTGAAGCTCTGGAAGCTGAAGCAACTAGAGGGATGGGTGGTCGGAAGGGGTCGCTGTCGATCCTCAAGGAATTAGAAATCAGAGCGTGCACGGCCCTTCAAACGATCCCAGAAGGATTGCAGCACCTAGAATTGCTCGGCAAATTGAAACTCAAAGATATGCCAGAGGAATTCACAAGAAGGGTCAGAAAAGGCCAGGGAGAGGACTGGAACATAATTGCGCATGTATCTTCCGTGAAGATCACAGCTTCCAAGGACCAGCAATCTCAAACGAGCGCCAACATTTAGTATGCAAGACCGTCAATCTTCCCTGCTCCTTTTCGCTCCGGTAGTGTTGAAAGTAGTACCTCATGTCGTTTGCTCCTAGGGTTTAGGAGTGCTCTTAATATTTGTCTGAGATTATATTCAGGAAATTCTGCATAATTTCCTTAATTGTTTCCGATTGATTGCAACTGATATTTTGCTACTTCAGATATCATGTGCTCTTTGTTATGATAACGTACAATATTAAGTTCTCTTTTTCATCACGATTCCCTACTTGGCCTTATTGTTATATGAAGAAACGCCTATCTAAGTCTGCTCGTAGCAGCCCACCTGCATTGGCCACGTTTCTCCACCAATCCACAGCCTCTCGTAGCTGTCCAACATTCTTCTGCTGCTCTTTTTAGAAAACGAACACCACCACCGAACTCGCCGTCCTTAGAAGTACTGGATTCTCACATTTCAACGCGAATGGCCGCCGGAAGCTGCCTCATGCACCGATGCATCCGGCGCCTTGAGGTGCTTGTTTTGATAAATAAACACCACCATCAGCATTACCGTCCTTGGGTGAGACGGTACCCGGCTACCGAGTCATTGTCCGCTATTCCACACACCCCTGCACCTAAGACCAATGTGCGCCCTGCTTCGGCACGCACCAGTTGCTCCTCCGTCGCAGACGTGACGTCGTCTGCATGTGTTAGCCACGTGCCACGAGACACCATTCAAGCAAGCTATCATCAGCTCGCCATTTCAGCCTGCCAGGTCACCTTTACCACGTCCGCATATCACCACATCAAAGTCCACGTCAGTATTTAACCGTTGACCAGCATTGACTTTGTTCACGTATTATAATTTTTACATTTTTTATGTTCTCGTTATTTCTCTTTTAGTCCTTCCTCTTAGGGGTGAGTATGGTCCCAGTGAGCGGTTCACGACCTAAAATCGAGAACCGCCCGTTAGTTCTGTGGATTCACTTGGAAACCAGACCATCGGGTCCATGGAACCAGTCTCACCAAAGATCAACCAAATATCTCCATTCTTTTGACCGAAACTCACCAAGCATTGAGTATACATAATAATAGTCCTGTCCATTTAATCAGAGACATCTATTTTGTGGCAAAATCAGAATGTAAAACAAAAATAAATATGTGGAGTCGATCTCACTATAAGCCAAAATCAGAAAGTATAAGCCAACGTTCTTAATAAGGACAAAAGAAAATGAAGAAACCCACTGCAACAATTAAAAACCAGAAGTAGCTAGAAGCCAAAGCATTATGTTGAAAGTGAAAGAAACTAAAAACCAAATCAAAAGTTAGAAACCAAATTAATAATATATTAATTTTTAATACAACAACTAGAAACCAAAGCAGCTAGAAGCAAGAACATTACGTTGTATGTGAAAGAAACTAAAAATCAAATCAAAAGTTAGAAACCAAATTAATAATATATTTTTTTATTAAAAATTAATATATTATTATAATATTGGCCCAGTCTGAGTGGGCGGGTGGGTGATTCTGCCAATGGAATCGAGAACTAGATTGGTACCCACCGATTCCGAAAAATTGAAATCAGGAACCGGATTGGTTTCGGACGGTGTGAGCGTTCCCTGTTCTTTGCACACCTTTACTTCCTCTTCTAGAGTACGAATACCTCTCTAAGCTCTTTATCTTCTTTTGAACCTTCATTCGCTATTCACCGTGTGTATCCATTAATTCAACTTGCGAAAACTTCAGGCACCAAGAGAGTTAATTCCGACAGATCCAACTTTCCATCTCACCGATGACCCTCTATCGCAATGTTCTCATAGGTGAACCAATGAGGGGAAACTGATAAATTACTAAGTTTGCTCTACCAAGCTTTACCAATCTCAATTTGATTTCTCAATTTAAACATGCAATTAAAACTACACTAAATGGTTATAGGTTGATTAAACACCCAAATAAAATCTGGTGATTGCCGGTCACCAACAAAAAGAAAAGGGAAAGAAAAAAAAGAAAAAAAATGTCACGTTAGCGCCAACCATGTCACAAGGACGGCCAATGTCTACGTTAGCAATTTTTGGCTTAAGTTGGCCAAGTAGACTAAATTGGTACCGATATGAAAATGTTTAGAATTAAATTGATCAAATTAAAATGTTTAGTATTGAATAGGTAAGTAGGTTTTGGATATTTTTTTGCACTTTTTCCTACGAGGTGCGTCATGAGAATCCACACATGAGTGAGCAACTCTCTTCCGCTTCCAAGCTGCTGAGCATGATGATTCCACTGGCAACGACTCGCGGCGTAACGGAGAATCTCCATCCACACCTCGCTTATCATGGCTTCCCACTTGTTTTGGTTTTGCCGTCTCTAGTGGCTACGGCAATTTCGCGAGCCTGTAGGCATCGAGCAACACAGGCTTGCTCTGATCTCCTTTTACATCGATAGGTGAAACCCGGATATCCACCTCAAGCAGTTTCTTGCAAGCGAGGCTCTTGTTTAGTATATCTTTCCTTTCTTGGATGAAAGCCTCAGCCTCAGCCTGATCGTCTTGGTAGTCTTCGAGCTGTTTATGTATCCAGTTTAGGAGGCCACGGCGCTCGACTGTCCGATCGTTGAAGCAAGAGGATAACATGTTGTATGGCACGACACCGTCGGCACCACCTTTTGTTGACAGACAGAATGAAGGCGTGAAATCAACCCCCTCGTTTCTGCTCTTACATGTCTCGCCTACTCATCCAGTGCGTTGTCCGGTCAGATGGAAGGAGCACATAAATCGCATATACCTCAAGACCGATCGCTCTAACCATCTAGATCAGACTTATTGTCACGCTTACGGAAGAGTAGCCAGATAAATCAGTCCGGCAGAAGCTGATAAAGCAGCGGTGGTAGATGAAAAACTGATCCATCGTAGAAAGCCACCCCAGAAATGATGTACAATCGTGGCTTTGTTGAAGAGCACTTCATACATGAATCCGAGTTCTATTTCAATCACTTCGGGAGATTCTTGCAGGTAGATCTCTGGAGAATGGTCGCCTCCTAAATTGGATACATAAACAGCTAGAAGACTACCAAGATCATCAGGCCGAGGCCGAGGCTTTCATCCAAGAAAGGAAAGATGTACTGAACAAGAGCCTCGCTCGCGTGAAACTGCTTGAGGTGGATACCCGGGTTTCACCAATCGATGTAAAAGAAGATCAGAGCAAGTCTATGCTGCTCGTCATACATGAATCCGATTATCCGAGTTCCATTTCAATCACTTTGAAAGCATCTTCCCGGGAACTTCTCTGGGAAGAATGGTCTGCTCTTCTGAAAATCCTGGAAGCTAAGGATGAGGATCGGGGAGCAGGCGCTTGGAGATCAAGAAAAGGTCATAAGCAACAATTAATGCATCGCTCTCTCGCATTAGGCGGCTATCTAGCGCTGTCGCGTGGTCAAGAGGCGCAACTCTAGGAGGTTGCGAGACAGCTCGTATCCCTTGATTTCTTTCGAAGTGTATTCCTCCATGAATTTCGCTTAATTAGGGCCAGGGATCTTTGGAATTGCTTACTGCCGGCTGACCTGAGAACCCAAGTCCTTTCAGCATCCTTGATCAACCCGACAACAAAAAAATTGGATCTGCTAAGAAATTTAGCTGTGCAGGCTCCATGGACCTGGCAATGATGTACAATGCCACCGCAACCTCGATAATTAGCCCAAGCAAGTGCCGAAGCCATAATTCATTATCTCCTATTCTCGGCTCTTCTTCTTTCTGCAAGTTGTGTGTACAGGATCCCTTCACACAAACACCAATATGTAGAAGTGTTAAAATGGGTCACTTGTTTATAACAAAAGATAGTTAAATGGGTTTCACAATTAAATGTTTAAGATAAGTGAGTCTGAAGTGCGTTTTTAAATGGGTTGGGTTGAAATTCAACAAAAACATTATAATCTCTCCCTTCCCTCTTTAACTTTATAAAAATATTTTTTTTATAAAAATCGAAATTATAATTTTTTTATTTTTATTTTCTCTTTTCTTTTTCTTCCTTTTTTTCTTTCTTCTTTTTTTTTCCTTTCTTTTTTTTTTTTCTTTCTCCTTCCTCCTTCCGGTCGCCGGCACGGCGATGGCCGGCGAGCCTCGAGCTCGCCAGATCTGGTGAGGCGGAGGCCTCGCCGACGCCCGGCGAGGCTCGAGCCTCACCAATCTAGCGAGACCCAAGCTCGCCGGCGTCGGGCGAGGCTCGAGCCTCGCCAATTCCGGCGAGGGGGAAGCTCGAGCTCGCCGGATCGGCGAGGCGAGAGAGGCCTCGCGGCGTCGGGCGAGCTCGAGGCTCACTTGTGACCGATCGCCGGCCGTTGCCGTGGCCGGCGGCCGGCCAAAGAAGAAGAAGAAGGAGAAGAAAAAGAAAAAAAGAAAAAAGAAAAAAAGAAAAGAGAAAAAGAAAAAGAAAATTATATTAAAAATAAAATAATAATAATAAAAAATATTTTAAAAAAAAATAATTAAATTTCGATTTTTTTAAAATAATTATTTTAAAATTTATAAAAATTGTCCATTAAATTTATGTTGTATAAAACTATTTTAACAATACAATTTTTAAAAAAAATAATATATATAAAAGCTTGGAAGTATTTTAATAATATAATCTTTAAAAAAACATAGGAATAAGTTTTTCTAAATTTGGTTAAATATGAAAATATTTTATTAATATGAGTTGGGTCAGGTCGGGTATGGGTTGGGTATGGGTCGGGTCGGGTTTGGGTCGAAAAATTTACATTAAGATAAATGGGTCATAAATGGGTTAATGGGTCAATTTGGGTCGACCATTAATGACCCGACCCAAACTCGACCCGACCCATCTGTTTAACGGCTCTACCAATATGTCTATAATTTCGCCATGGATACTGCTCACCGGTCGTCTCCATCGGCAACCACCTCTATTCCACCAGTGGACGTCCGCCACTGGATGTCCGCCATTGCCTGTCCATCATCTTTCATTCGCGACCATAGCTCCACCGAAGTGTGCGGAATAAGTGAACAGAAAAGAAATCGCAAGGGTGGAACCAATACAAAAATCACCAGAGGTCATCGCAAATCAGTGATTTAGATTCTAAAATGGAAGATGACATCTCCGTTTTACATTCCCCATAACAGAGTGAAATAGAGTTGCGACATTGCCTGGTCATTGAAGCTGATTAAAAGGAGATGATTTCAGCTGAAATCCATTATAAATTTGCCACTTTTTATTTTGAATTTTTTGTAACTCTCTTTTTACTGCCGTGGTGCTCGAGTTATATATGTGGATCGTGATATATATTTCGTATGCTACATAATACATTGACGCCAAATTTAATAAATTATTTTCTATATCAGAACCAAATTTGTGTTATTTTTGCTATGTAAACGCCCATAAGTTCTGATTGTCCACAAGTTTCGCATAAAAAATTGCCTCGCTACATTATTCTACCTTCGTTATAACTTTAATAGATCTTTTCCAATTTTTTCTCGGTTTTCTTTTTTCTTCTAGTAAAAGGGTCACATAGATTCGGCCAAGAAAAAAATCGTCACATGGTGGGATGAATAATGACTCCGCTCCACCCCGCCATGTGTCCATATTGTCTTTTCAAAATATGCAACTCCAATGCATTCAAATTAAACAAAGAGATCCCAAGCGTTCCAACGCAATGAAAATTGAGTTGATTGGATGTTGGTGAGGAAATTATCGCCGGTCAAAATTTTCAATATCAAAATTAGGTCATAATATCTGTGAATCAAATCTAGAAGTCTCCGAATTGAACAAAACTAATTGGGCCTTTTTATCATTGTGATTTGGAATGATGACTCGGTCCTTCTAGTAGTTTGCATTCTGTGTGACAAATGGCGATTTGAATCAACCAAAATGTTTCTCACTATTGTACCATGCTGTGCAATTATCTATGTTCAATCTGAAAATTTCGATAGACTAGTGTTATATATATTTAAGTCCACAAATGACGACGCTGGGATTCAAACTTGTCCCCGTCGTGAGAAGGAAAAAACCCGAACCAACGCCGTCACCACATGGGGTGGTGTTATCTATCTATATTTATCTGTACTATATATAACAAATTTTCAAACAATCAAAATATCCTTATCTCATCTCCATATAAAATAAAATTAAATTAAATTAAAGAGGACATCCGACATTAGTTGCAATTAAAATCTGATATCCATAGGCAATTACTTCACAAATCTCCTATTTACTTTATGCAGAGGAAAAGGGGAAAAAGATTCAGAAATCAGGTTGGAACCATTGGCCTGCCTGACGGTGACCAATTGCACCGGAGTATGTCTCGACCCTTCCGTTTTCCATGCTGTAAACCTTCTTCTTCTCATCTGCGTAATCTGTGAAATACACATGGTTCGGCTTGAATCCGGGGACGCAAGACGCGGCGTCGAACTCCATGGAGAAGGAAGAGTTGTCGTTCAAGAAGAGAGACGCCTTCCCCAAGCTCTCGACCTCTTCCTGAGTCCCCTTCTCCAAATCCACTTCGAAAACTCGGAATCTATTCCCCCCGGCGCCCCTCGTCTCCCAAGCCACCAACAAGGAGCCCGAACATTCGACGAGATACGGACGACCTTCGAATTTCTGCCCTAGAACTAGTCGCGATTCCATGCGGCTCTCTCTCTCTCTCTCTCTCTCGTTAAGAGTCGTTATATGATTTTCCGCATCCAAGGCCACAAATAGCCCGTCGTAGCAAATCAGCTGGGAGGACTTCGATTGGACGAAGATGCGTCGCTGGGCTCACTCCCCTCCCCGCATCTTATCCCGATCTGTACAGGGCAAAGCCATGGTTACTCCAAAAGCGAAATGATGATAAGCGATCGTGACAGCAGAGCTCCTGGACAAAGGAGGGCTCGAGGACAACGCGATCTTGTCGATCCTCTGTCCTTGCTGTTCCAGACTGAGAAACGACTCCCTGAAGATCTGTTCCATGGCGGGGAGTTTGATGGTGACGCGCAGACCGATAAATGACTTGCTGAAGAGCTGCTCCATGGCGGGGAGTTCGATGCTGACGCGCGAAACCGGATTGAATATACGGTATCCATGGTCCCAGTTTGACAGGAGCATCCATCCCCGTAGAGACAAGGTCCGGGCTCGAGTTCCCGGCTGGGTAAATTCTCCCTCTAGAGGGGGAAACCGCAGAGTCACCTTCTTCTTCCAGCCCGACGGAGCTGGGAGCTCGACGCCGCCCTCCTCCTGCCGCTCCGCCGCAATTCAGCTCGCCGCTCGCGATTTCCGCTGGAGCTCCTCTAATCTCTCTCTCTCTCTTCGTTCCCGCTCCGCGAAGGGCCACTGTCGGTTTCTGGCGTCCGTTCGATTTCGGAGCGCAAGGGAGGGGGGTGGCCGGGCGGCGTACACGTGGCGGTTTCAGTTTTGTCTGGACGTCCGGTGGGTAGCCTACCGCGTCGAGGTTAACGAGGCGCGATCCTGGCCGTCGGATTTTTTATCCTTCCCCCGGGGGCGGGGGTTCCATCTGGTTCCCCGCCGTCCCCACCACTGGCCGTCGGTTTACGCTCCGCCGGGCGCTCGCTCGGGGGGCGAGATTGCGAATTTACGACCGTACCCCCCATGATTATGATTTCCCCTTCTTTATGCAGATTTTTCAGTTCTCATATCAAAATCTACGGAAACCGAACAATTTGCACATTTGGCAGATTACTTGAGATTTTCTAGAAGGGAAAAACATTTTCCACTGCTCTTTCTTCAAACACTCATCTTAATTATTTTTATTTCCTTTTTCTTTTTATAAATTCAAACTTATAATTATTATTTTTTTTTTCTTGGCTGATTGCCAGCCACGATGAAGGCCAGCGACCAGCCACTAGCAAACTCGAGCGTTGCTAGAGGACGGCGAGGCTCAACCTTGTAGATCGACAATGCTCGAGTGTTGTTGGAGGGCGCGAGGCTCGAGCCTTTAGGACGCTCAAGTCTTGCAAAATGGCAACGCTCCGTGCGGCGAGGCTTGGGCCTCGTCCTATGGTGATGCTTGCAGGCCATCGCTGTGTCGGTGACTAGCTGAGAAAAAGAAAAAAAAAAGAAAAAAAAAGAGCAATAAAAATTCCATTTTTAAAAATATATTAATGATCAAAATAAGTACACGAAAGAAAATCAGATCAGATACCCAATGGCTATTTTGGTTTGCCGTCTCATTTTTTTTGGTCGAATTTTCCCGTCTCCATTGATGGCGGCGATTTCGTGAGCCTGCACGCATCGAACAGCACAGAATTGCTCCGATCTCCTTTTACGTCGATCGCTGAAAACCGGGTATCCACCTCAGGCAGTTTCTTGCAAGCGAGGCTCTTGTTTAGCATATCTTCCCTTTCATGGACAAATTCCTCAGCCTCGGCGAACATAATTTGGATCCTCTTTAAAATTTACGCCCCCCGCACCACTTCCCACTATGCCTAATAAATTAAACGCGGCCCCTCCCCCCGCCAACCCGAGAGTTGAAACCGGTCAGATATGCCGAGATGTGTCATGAGAATCCACACATGAGTGAGTAACTCTCCTCCCCTTCCAAGCTGCCGAGCATGATGTTCCCACCGGCAATGACACGCGGCGTAGCACAACATCTCTACCCACACCTCGATCATCACTTCCCACTTGTTTTGGTTTCCCGTCTCCAGTGATTGCAGCGATGCCGCGAGCCTGCACGCATCGTACAGCACGGACTTGCTCGCACCTGTTACTCTGAACGGTGGCTCATGGGTACCCAACTCAAGCAGTTTCTCGCAAGCGAGGCTCTTGTTTAGTTTATCTTCCCTACCTTGGATCCAGTCCTCGGCCTCGGCACGGGTGTCTTGGAGCCTGATTTGGCCGATTCCATCAGGCAACATGAAAGGACGCTTCATTAATAAGAACAACATGTAATTCGATATTACTCTGATTGCTTCGCGTCGTGAGTTACTCGCGATATCTGGATCCTGGTCACTACTATCATCATGCTCGAGACAGATATCAGTTGCACTGTGCCAGAGGATGATGCTTTGATCAAACTCCACTTCGATGCTCCATCTGAGTCCCTCCAGGCCCTCATACTTTTCGAGCACCCCTTCACCTCTATAAGAGCATAACTCTTTGCGACGTTTGAGATCGACAGTTTCGTTTGACTTCTCCAAGAGCTGTTTGAAGACTGACTCCTTTAAATAATCCGAAACTGGCTCCATCCGATCATATTGGTAGTCTTCTAGCTGTTTGTGTATCCAATTTAGGAGTCCACAGCACCTGACCGTCCGATCCTCCAAGCAAGAGGATAACATGTTGCATTGCGCGACACAGTTGGACCACCTTTTTTTGTTAGACAAAGAATGAAGGCATGAAATCAACCCCCTCATTTCTGCTGGTAAATTGTCATGCCTCCTCATCCAGAGCATTATCCAGTCGGATGAAAGGAGCCCAAAAATCGCATATAGCTCGAGACCAATAGCTCCGACCAGCAACATTAGACTGATTCCCACGTTTGCAGAAGAGTAGCCAGACAAATCAATCAGGCAGAAGGCTGTTAAAGCAGCAGCAGATGATGAAAAGCTGATCGATCGGAGAACGCCACCCCAGAAATGATGTACAATCGTGGTTTTGGTGAAGAGCACATCATACATGAATCCAAGTTCCATTTCAATCACTTTGAAAGCATTTTCGCAAGTAATGCTCTGGAAGAATGGTCTACTCTGCCAGAGATACTCGACGTTAAGGATGAGATCAGCGAATAGGCGCTTGCAGGTCGAGAAAAGTTCATAAGCAACGATCAATGCATCGCCCTCTTCATTTAAGTGGCTATTTAGAGTCCCATATGTAAAACGTCCTCCACCTGTAGCACTGTATCCCTTGTTTCTTTCTGAAATAAGATACTCCATAAATTTCACAAATTTAGGGCCAGGGTTAGGACTTGGAAGGAGTGCTCTTCGGAATTGCTTACTGCTGGCTGATCTGATAACCCAAGTCCTTTCGCCGTACTTGATCAACGCTGCAACCAATATCGGAATGGCCAAGAAATTAAGCTCAGTAGGCTTCATGGACCTGACAAAGATGTATATTGCCACTGCAACCTCGAAAATTAGCCCGAGCAAGTGCCGAAGCCATAATTCATTATCTTCCGGTGAGTACGCAGTAATTGTATCAGGGCCGCCGAGGTGAAGGAGCAAAAATGGAGCCCAGAAGGCCATTATTACGTACTCAAGATCTAGGAAAGAATCGCTGCATTTGCCTTGGCTACGTGAGAGGATGCCAAGGGAAATGATTGCTATCGAGTCCGCAGATAAATAGGCGAGCCATAAGACGAATGCAATTTTGTTACCAGCTGAGTACTTTCTTCTCTTGCCTAAATCAATGAGGATAATCTGTAAAATGAGACTTGTCAAAACGAGCAACCGCAGCTCCCATTTCTCCCAGAGTAAGATTAAGCTTTCAAAGAAGCTATTAGATGCCATTCCCTCTGTGAAGACCAAAACCTTGACAGTTGAAGATTTGAGATCAGATATATGAAAAATCTTATGGATGTCATAGTTAACCATACAAATCAAACCACAGATAAGGTCCTTACTCAACATAGACATTATATTTTTGGAAGTCAGAGCTGTAATCAACTAAGGATTTCATGTGCCAAACTTTTGATGAGTAAATAGTTTCGAAAGAACGTATTAGAACACTGACCTTGATGGATTACGTTAAGGCAGAATCAGATGGCCTCTCTGTAGAAACCCTTTGAACTATCTGTCAGTCTTGATTCGCTGGCTCATTGGCATTTGGTAGCCCTTTGCAATTTATGCCACTAAAGCATTAACAAGCCGAAGCAAAGAATCTTCTGTAGCTTTTCATTTTCCTAATTGGAAGCAATGGATAAATTCCCCACTGGTAACTCATTCTTGTGGTTCACTGCTTCATCACTTCTTAACTGTAAAAGCTTTCCAACAAACCATTGGTAACATTGCAAAGGGATTGTGGACACCTATCCCCCTCCCCCTCCCTTTCCCCCTTCCCCTCCCCCTCTCTTAGAAAAATCGATAAAATGAAAAATATATCCTATTAGCATTTCTAAGAGCACCTACTAAAGGAATTGTTGACACCTAAATTTTTGCATAAAAAATGAGTTAATTTTTACCCAAAAATAAAATAAAATTAAGATTGCATAACATTTAGTTTAGAAACATTTATTTTATTTTATTCTATTTCATTTTAATCTATTTTTGCATCGGACCGACGGTAAGCGTTGATACGATGTGAAATTTTTCACATATTTGGATAATATATACCGAGAGATATATTTTTGGGTAGAAATGAAATTTTCGGATGGAATATTTGAAAAAAATACAAAAGAAAAAAGAAATATTTTAATGATATATTAGGGGATTATGCATAAGCAAAATTGGAAGAAAAATATTCCACCAAAATTTAATTATTCTTCTATATAATGTGTTATGTGTACGGCGAAAGGGAGTCTTTTCCTTTGGGTTTATTAGAGGGGAAAATTCAAGAGAAAAAAAATTGCTGCGAACGAGGGAGACGTGAGAGGGACGTTCGACCAGAGAGAGAGAGAAAAAAAAAGAGAAAAAGAAAAGGCGGTGACTGTTCATCTTCCTCGCGAGGGAACCCTGTTCGCGCCGGCCCTTCGCCCGCCGGAGGCCGCCGCAGCACCGCATCTCCGCCCCCGCCGGCCATCGCCGCTCTTCCTGCTCCGCCACTGCCCGGTCTGCAGCTGCCTCGCCGACGCCTCCGCTCACCCGTCCGCGACCGCCCAGCGCCGACCTGCTTCTGCTCCGCCTCACCCGTGACTTGCAGATCCCGCGTTCGCCGAGCCCCTCGCCGCGCCGCCGAGACTCCTGCAAAAAGACCGAAGCTCCGCCCCTCGCCGAGCCCCCCTGCTGCTGGGTCTTCCTCTGCCGGCCCGTACCCTGTTTCTCCGAGCCTCTGCTTGATCACGAGCACCACCCCGTCGCTGCTGCTCTCGCCCCGACGGACCCGCAGCCGTGATTCCTCCCCCGGCCGCGACGAAGCCCCTGCAACACCTCTGCCCGCGACCCAGGACCGGTCGCCGAGGTCCGACGCCCTGCAGCTCCCTCTCCGAGTGACGCCCGCTGCAACCCGAGCCTCCGCCCGCCTGCTGGTCCCCCTCGCCGGAGCTCCGACGCCCTCCGCCGCCCCTCACCGGAACGCCGGCGACCAACCCCCTTGGCGACCCAACCGACGGCGCACCTACCACGAAGCTGCCAAGCATCGTTGGAAAGCAAAAGCATAAAAAGGAAAAAAAAGAAAATTACATTAGGTAGTTTTTTCTATTTACTTATTTTATTTTATTTTATTTTACTTTATTTGTTCTTTTTTAGTATAATTATTCCTTAACATAAGATTGAGATTTCCCGACATGAAGATTTTCACGCCCGAAATTCGACTCACAAATCACAATCACTTGAAAAATTGCCAATCTGATCTCATGCCTGAGATTCGATTCATGGCTTATTTAAAATTAACCAACCCGATTTCATGCGCGAGATATGGTTCATCAATTTTTTTAGATATCAATCTTATCTTGCTCTGGTTGTTTGAGATGATTTGCGTGAGATATGATTCGTCAACCGATCTCAGGCGAACCTCGAGGTTCGGCCTCCCCAGCTGGCGTGAGGTCCGACGAGCTAGGCCAGCCTCACCGGATGTCGCCCAGTCGCCGACCACGATGGTGGCCGTTCTTTTTCTATTCCAAGAACAGAAATTTCGTGTAATTCACTAAACGCGTTCTTCTGTTCAAAAATTGTTCTTGGAAATATAAATAGAATGTGAGATTTTGTGAAATCATTATTAATTTCTAAAAGCTTAAGTTATTAAAAGAAGACATGGTTTAATATTTAATTATTTCAACACTCTCCCTCACGCTTAATCTGGTCTTTTCGCCTAGTACTAAGCATGAACATATTTAATTGAGGAAATAAATGAGGCCTAGAAAAATTTGAATTCGGGACATCTAGCTCTAATACCATGAAATAAATTGTAATTCACTTGTATTGTGTAAATATATTTGTGCAACATATTGCTTAACATAAAAGAGAGGAAAAGATCTCTACGCAATATTCCTAACTAATTCTAAGAGATACACCGAATATTATGCTAACTAAAAGTGAAAACTAAATCCTAATCGATAATAAGAGATACGCCAAATATTAGAAAAGAAAAACAGAATGTTCCGTAAGAGGGAAAAAAATTCAGAAATCAGGTTGGAACCATTGGCGTTCTTGACGGCACCATTGGCCTGCACGACCGTGATCAGTTGCATCGGAGAATGTCTCGACGTTTCCGGTATCCATGCTGTAAATCTTCTCCTTCTTCTCTTCTACGTAATAGACGTGGTTTGGCTTGATTCCGGGAGGGCAAGACCCAGCGTTAAACTCCATGGAGAAGGAAGAGTTGTCATTCAAGAAGAGAGCCGCGTTCCCCAAGCTCTTGACCTCTTCCTCAGTTCCCTTCTCCAAATCCACTTCGAAAACTCGGAATCTATTCCCCTCGCCACCCCTTGTCTTCCAAGCCACCAGCAATGAACCCCAACATTCGACGAGATACGGCAACCCTTTGAAGTTCTGCCCCAGAACTAGTCGCGATTCCATGCGTCTCTCTCTCTCGTTGAGAGTCGTTATGTGATTTTCCGCATCCAAGGCCACAAATAGCCCATCGTAATAAATCAGTTGAAGGACTTTGGGCCAACGAGGACCCGTCTCCGCCGGGCGACTCACTACCGCCCACTCATCTTCTCCTGATCTGTGGAAGGCAAGGCCTCCTCGTCCAAGATCCCAATTCACAGTGATCATGACAGCGAAGCTCCTGGACAAAGAAGGGCTCGAGGACAACGCGATCCTGTTGATTCTCAAGCAGACGCAAATGAGCTGCATCAGCCCGTCGAGTTCCACGGGGAGAGGTGACTTGCGGAGAAGCTTCTCCAAGGCTGGGAGTTCGATGCTGACGCTCGAAACCGGATTGAAGATACGGTATTTATGGTCCCAGTTTGACAGGAGCATCCATCCCCGTGGAGACAAGGTCTTGGCTCGAGTTCCCGGCGACTTCACTGGGTAAATTCTCCCTCTAGAGGGGCTGCAGAATTCAGCCATTTTTTTGTACGTACTAGTCACGAGCCACGGGGCTTTCGACTTCGCGTCGTACATCTCCTTGGAGCCGACGGACCGCCATGACCTGCACACCGCTCCAAAGACTAGAAAGTCTTCTATGGCTAGCCGTTGAACGATGAGCTCTAGGAGCTCTCGTGGGAGTTCTTCCCAATTCGCCATTAGGGCAACTTCTTTGATGAACTTACTCCTCGAATAAGGTCCTTTCTTATGCGAGGAAAGACAAATTTTTAGAATTCGGTTTACCTTTATGGCTTAGGATTACCCCAATCTAGATTTCTTTTTTCAACAACTCAGTTGCGCAAAAATCTTAAAAATTAGTTTCCTTTTCGAGCTTTCATGAATAATATCTGTAAAAGGATCCATACATATCATTTAATCAAGTGATAGCCACACTATAGTGAATGATGTGTGAAATTGTAATTTAAAGGTAATTTGACCTTTAACACTTAAATAATAATTTTTTTAGGTATTTTACACTTTTTAATTTAAATTTAGATTTTGTCATGTATTTCAATGAGTTGAATCCTACAATTTGTTAGTGAGAGTATAGGTTTATTTTCCTAAATAGACAACACTTCATATTTATTTTTCCACCACATTTATATTTCTTATTTTTCTTTTGACATGCAAAGCGTATCCTCTTTTCCTAGGCAATGTTTCAATAAACAAAAGAAACACTTCAAATTACATAATTCTTTATCAAAACAAGATGAAGATCACAAGAAAAAGAAAAAAAAAAGTAAACAAAGAAGTAGTGATGAGCTGCTATTAGACCATAACATCTATTGCAGCGGGGGACAATGTTTATCCATCAGTAACATTGTCTTTTTAAGGGAATAATGATACTAATAGTCTTCAAATTCTAGTCTTGTGTACAATACTGTCATTTAATTATGTGTTTAACGTTATCCATTACAAATAATGAATTAATAACTTCATATCAATAACACATCTTTTCACTATACTTGCGTCCCCAAAAAAAACAAAAAAGTCGGTGGCTCAGATAGAGAGGGCGGTGAAAGTAATCCATGAATAGTTGACACGGGAAAAAGTGAAGTTCTGGGGATGCCGGAGAGTGGAGAAACCGAGAAAAAAATAAAATCTACAACAATAACCTTCAATTAATTATATTTATCTTTTTTTACAAAGAGCCTAACACGGAATGCTATTTTATTTTTTAAGAGAACTCGCCACCTATTGTTTAAAAAAAAATAGAGGAAAAATATAACGATTTCATTAATAAATAAATTGAATAGTCATGTCTCATTTAAATGCGCTTTGTGTATATGTCATCTTACAACCTTTTTTTTTACTTGATTACCACAGGTACACATAATATTGATACGCAAATTATAATCAATTCAATAAATATGTCACCCTTATAGATTTAGCATTATGTACATTAAAGCAATATATATTCCAATGTAGCTCATTTATAGTTAGGTTAGTTATTATCTTAATATGTTTGATGCAAATACTGAAAGAAATTGTCGACATTGATTTAATTTTAAATCTTTTAAATTATAATCTACCTAATAAAAGTTAGCACTGGACCTGCCTAATGTCCCTGTCACAAATACTCCTACAATCGTTATATTAAAGTTTAAAGGGAACAAATTATTTACTTTTGTTAAAAAATAATGTTTAATATAACCGCCTAAATAGAAAAAGATCATTACCAAAACAGTGGTTACTTCTACACAATCTTGAGTTTAGGCGGTAGTAATTGTTAATATAGACCGATGCGTGTTGTAAAGATAATTAGGCTTTCAAGGCAAATCTTGGTTGATTTCGATTAATCAAGATCAATGTTCTCTTCTTACTTAATTCAAATTGACGGTGAGAAGTGGTCTTAAAATACAAAAGTTGCTGATTTTCTTTTCTCTCTTGGGCACAGAGGATTTGTTTTTTCTGTTGGATAAGATAAACATCCACATTTTGACTAACACTTGAGTGTGTGAGCAATTTCATAAATCCATAGAAAAATTGAATGCAAAAGATTGAGATATTGAGTTATCCAAACTAAACATAATCTTTATATTTTTGTTTTAAATCTAGGTACATGCAAAAGTTGGTTTGTCAGTCATCTTTATTGTAGCATTCTAGGTCATCGCTTGAGGTATTACTATAATGGAGACAGAAGTCGTCGCTACATTAAGTACTTGTAGTCTTGACAAGTAAGTATTGATGAGACTTTCGTTTCTGTTTATATGCTTGAGTCGTCTTTCACTCTTTCTTGTAGCATGATAAATTATAACATGTTGGATATAACATCTTGAAATTTATTAATAAAAGTCGCATGATATCTTGTGATAATCTTGACAAAAAATGATGATGGATATGAGTTGTTGAGAAAGAATTCTTAATGCTCTGCTAGATCATTTACATGAAATTTTTCGATCTTACACAACTCCTAGAAGTATTTGGAATGCCTTGAAGATCAAATACAATACTAACAAACATGATTAATGGAAAATCTGTTTTTAAATTAATGACTATGTAGAAAGAACCACTTTTCTTAGATAGATTTACTCAAGATTTTTGAAATATTTTGAATTTACCATGATTAATGGAAAATCTGTTTTTAAATTAATGACTATGTAGAAAGAACCACTTTTCTTAGATAGTTACAAGCTTTGCTCACGTTAAGAGATCTAACGGTCAAGATTGAATATCGGTGATCTATTGATTATTAAAATTTGAAGGGTTTAACGCCTCAGCCACTTAGCATGCGTTTGGGAGAGTTTTGGCATAATGAATTTGTATCTAGATAAAGTACTTTGCCTCTAAAGATTATCTTTTAATGCAAATATTATTTGGTAATCAATGTGAAACACACTTCAGAAAGCAACTGGTAAAATTGAAATTCACTTTAGCCGAACTTCTTTCTATGAAGTAGCAGCTCAGAGCGTGCTACTGTCGGGACCTTCTTATAGGAGTTTCGTCAAAGAGAATTTTATGATAGACCAAGAGCACCATTACAAGGTCATAAAATCAAGGCTGATGGACACAAACAAATCCGGCGCAAAGGCAAAATGTCAAAGAGAATGTTATGATAGATCAAGAGCACCATTTCTTGTCATGCTTGGATCACCGTTTCTCGGGCATTTGTAGCTCGTACCACGTTCATCGATATGAGCGTTCAAGTTCACGCGGGACTTCAGCTGACAGATCAAGAGATATCGAGTTAGCCAATAGTCTAGATGATTTCTTAAGCTCTGTGAGGTATCTCATGGTCCTGGATGATGTATGGATGACTGAAGACTGGGACATTTTACGAAGGCTTTGCCAAAGACCGGTATCGAAAGGCAGGACATCAAGAACAAACAAAATCATAGAGACTCTCCACGTCTGCAAGTTGGCGATCTGCGTATGCACAAACCAAACCATATGCTGAGAAGATTACCTATGAGCACCGAGACGAATCATCTTTAGAGAAGCTACTTCATGTTGTTTTAAGGACATCAAGAATGAGTGACGCTTGCTACCAGGTTGAGTTGGCTTGATGATTCTATATTTCATCGTTTTCAGTGGCCAAAAATTGAATGCTGCATGCCTGTGGAGATAAAAAGAACAAGGGAAAAACAAGTGATCTTAGGCTAGGGAGCGTGACCGATGCATAACAAGAGCACGGGAAATGGAGGCCCGTCCCAAAAGAACTAAACCAGAAGAGAATCAATTAAAACTTATCATATTCGACCATCGAAACCCATGAAATGGACTGTGCCACCATGCCGACTCCCCTTCGTTCGCAAGGTGTGAGATTGATCGCCTGGATAGAAAACTACATAGAGGGTCTCTGTGTTCTTTGATTTCATTTCTCATAAGATCAATATCACAACCAATGAGGTCTACAAGTATAAGTAATATCCAATCTGATAGTTTACTAAGTAGTTAGATAATTATTTAACAACAACATTTTGAGGAAAGATATTAATAGATATGTGTAGTTGCCATGTTGTGCCCAAACAATAAAATGTGATCGGGAAATGCACCTAAGATCAAATATTTCGAGCCGGCTTCCGTGGAAAATTCAGACTTTCTTTTTGATGCTGCGATCACATAAAAACATAAACTTTGAGGCTCAATAGCTAAATACATGGCAATTGAATCATGAGCCGAGATCATAAAGAGCATACTGCGAGTAGGAAGTGGAATTAATACAATGAATTCAAAAGCATCAAACCTCTCTTGTTCGGAAGAATCGAAACACATCGAAATGGTACCAGCCGTACTTAATAATAGAAGGATTTGGCAAAAATATGTAAAATTGTCCCTCCTAAAAAGATTATTCCAGAAGAAATGGGCAATAGTTAGGAGAGGTGCGCCAGCGGCGAGCAGAAGCAAGGTTATTAGATACCTAAGGAAAGCCCGGCCAGAACCACACGTGCAAGTTTCCCTGCATGTGGCTCGTCCGTGATAACTTCTTCGGATTTGCGTGAACTAGCGGACCGATCACTAAGTGGGGATGCTCCCTCCAGCATGAGCAGACTTTTTTGAATTAGCCAGGGATGGGCGCCACTATTCCAGCCCAAATCTAGCTAGGACCTTGGGATGCATTTAGTTGTCTTAAATAAGACTCGGGGATCCTCCTCAGCCCATGTCACCCTTCGCTCATTCATTCGGTGCCCTTCCAGATGGGGCATCCTCTTACATTATCACTCTGGCTATTCTCATGAAGATCGTCATATGTACCCTCAACTTCGGTTGCCACTTGCCAGTGCTATAGAGCAAAGAAAAAGGCCATCTAAACTTTTTGTTTATTGGCGATCACAATGTACAAAGTCACATCACATGTATGAGGATTTGTGAGACGGATGGATAGAGTCGAAAATAGTTCAACCCAAATTCACCCATTAAACTCGTTATAACCCATAAAAAAACCCATTTAAGACTCAATAAGTTCTCAAATAAACTCATTCAAACTTGTCTTTAAAATCTAAAGCCACTCATTTATGACCAACACCATTAAATGGGACTTAAAATATGGGTTCTAGATCCATTTCATCACTTGTATATATATATAAAAAGTATATAAACTCTACTATCGAATATTTAAAGGTGAGACGAAATCTAATTCCAAAATTACGTGAGGCTTCATGGAATCAAGCAAAATCCCGGAGATAGATCTCTTGTAACTCACGAAATCGACCATCATTTTTTTTTCTTTCTGCGACAATTCTTTCTTCTTCATTTTTCACGGTTGCCAACAACCAAGCTCAGGGATATTTGGTCAGTTTTTACTGAGAAACTGGGCCTTTTTTTTTCCCCTCTTTTTTACCAAAATAGAACCCGGGGTAAACGGAAGGCGCGCATCTTCTTTTACCGAGCCGGCACTCTCGCGCACGGTCTCGCTCTCTCGCAGATTCGCGCCCGCAATGGAAAAAGAAAAAAAAAAAAAAAAAAAGAAGGGCGGTGACAAGGACAACATTGGGGGGACGTTTGATTAAAGCAAACACCCGAAGATTTGATTAAAGCAAAAGACCGGAAGAGAGAGAAGAGACGACGCGATGAGAAAGGAGAACCTTCTTCGCTGCCACTTCTTGTTCCGTTCCACCTTTTGCGCCCTCCCCCGTCTTCTTCCTCCGGACCGGCACCACACCGCCGCGAGCTCATGACGGCCGGCTCCGGCGCCGATCGCCTGATCCGTAAGATCCACGGCTGCTTCCGCCCCCCTCCTCCTCCGCCAGGTCGGTGCTCCCTCTCTCTCTCTCTCTCTCTCTGAGTGGTGCGTTCCGCGATCCGGAACTGAAGAGCTCGCCGCGCTCGGTTTTGTCGCGTGACGTTTTCTGATTCGGGAGCAATCGGTTGTGGTTCTCGCGTTGGAGAGTTCTTCGAGTGACGAGCAATTGGAGCGGAGGTGAGACTGCTCGTGGCCTCTGCTTTCCGGAATTTGTGCGTTCGGAGCGTGTTGCGTGCCTGATCCTCTTGAGATAATTCGCGTGATTAGTTAGTACTGAGCGTGAAATCGCCAATCTCTGGTGGGAGATGAGAACTTATTAGTGCGGGAATTCGTGAGAGTTGGAAGAGCAGTGAAGGTTCATGATGTGGAGTTCGATGTGGATCTGGATGTCGGGACGTCGTGACGATACGAGCTGTTTGTTAGTTCTCTTCGTGTCGCTTTCGAGTACTTGAATTTGATCGCTTCCAGAAAGGTCGAATGTTGTGCCAGTTCTTTTCCTTGTGACTATGTTCGAGTGAAAATAGGAAACGCTTTACCCATGAAACTTTTTCGACCTGTGTTGTGTGGCGATGGTTTCGTTGAAATGATCACTGCTTCAGGCTTCTTCACCTGCAGTTTGCTTGGAGAAGCCCTTCTTACTATCTCCGTGCACGCTGTCGTTGCCATCTTACACTTACAGGTCCAGTTTCTTTTGTGAGGCACTTCTCGTACAAGGACATAAAGAAGGCAACGGACAGTTTTTGCAGGATCATCTATAGCGATTCTCATGGGGCGGCTTACAGAGCCAACTTCGATGATGCTGGGCTTGCTTTGGTTAAGGAGGTTAAGGAATTTGATCAGAGTAAAGAGGTCTTCTACAGAGAAGTGCAGCTCTTAGGCCGTTTGCATCACCGCCACCTCCTTGCACTTAGAGGGTTCTCTATGGGGCAAAAAAGGTGTGGCCCTCATCATTCGGGCAAATTTTGAAAAATTTTGCACTGTACTTCATTACAAGATTTTGTCTATGAATGTGGGCAACTGCTTTTTTAAATTTCTCTCCTGTTGGTCATCTTGCTTGTTCATCCAATGTACCTTAATTGAGCAAGTATCCCTTTTCCTGTGATTTGGTAAAAACAATATCTATTCTGCATAGTGGCTTATCTTCTACTGAATGAGAAATTGAACCCTCTCTGTTTAGCTGGAATTCTCACGATTGATTGACAAACAGTTCTACACCTTGCAGTTTGTTAGTGTTTGACAATGTCGAGAACGGAAGCTTGAAGGATCATCTCAATGGTAATTGTCAGTTAAAACATTTTCTATGTATTGGCTTGATAAATTTTGGTCTAAAGAGGGGCGCTCTTTGCAGATCCTCTTAGGACTCCTTTGAATTGGAGAACGAGATTACAGATAGCCAATGGTGTAGCTGCTGCATTGGTAAGTCAAGGATTTATTGTAACTTTTAACTTTAATTTTCATTTCTTACGTGGGAACAGAGACAAATCAAATTGGGAGGCTTTCCTAAAATATGAAACTGCTCAATTAGTGTACCCTGCAATCTGGAATGGTCTATGGTAGACATGATCAAAAACCTTACGTGAATCTCGCTGGAGAGCTAGTTACTAGATGACCAGAGACATCGACCATATGTTTAGAACTTGTCCTTGGTAAAAGTATCATAATCCTGGATGATTGCAAAAGCATGAATGGACATATTGACATTATCAAGCTTTTGGTCTGCATGTTTTTATCTGTTGAATCAAATGACTTACAAGTCTTAGCACTACAAGATGTATTAGGCCAATCCTTCTGTCATGCTGAATTTGCTGGGAGGAAACTAGCTCCGTCTTATGCGTATACAAGATAGTAGTTTGTTTTTTCACAGAAAGTCTGATTTCAAGTTGACAGAGTCTCAATCTGTCTGCAGGAATATTTGCTCCTATTTAATGATCCCCCAGTATATCATGTATCTGTCAACTCAAGCAATGTCATGTTGGATGAAAACTTCATTGCCAAGGTAGGGAATTGTTTCATTTCTTTCATAGCATTAGCCAGCATCTTCTTTGCCTTTTCTGAATCAGACTAGAGTTAATCTCAATTCACAAGTTTTTGGAATTCAATCTAGTTGATACACTGTTGCCGTGTAGTCAAAAGCAAAAATGACATTTTCCCTGATTATCTCAGCTATCAGACGTTGGTTTTCTCGGTTATTCTGGGAATCACACAGGAACTACTCCTCCAAAAGGTGATCTGTCGTCACCTTACACGTTGTCTTTGCAATGACATGAATGCACATCCTATTCCCTTCGATTAATATTTTTCGAATCCCTCATTCTCGTTGCAGATTGTATTGAGGCAGAATCCAGAAACATCATTTTCCAGCTCGGCGTGCTGATGCTGGAGCTCATCACTGGGCAATCATCAGAAGAGGGAGGCGCCAATCTGATCCAGTGGGTTCAAGAATATCATTTGGGTAGCTCCATTTATAAGCTGATAGACCCAGATCTTGGAAATGACTATGATTCGAGGGAGCTAAGAAATCTCCTGGAGGTAGCGAGACTATGTATCAAATCGAGGGACAAACCGGTGCTGTCGGCTGCTAGACTGTTTCGGTATCTCCAGAAGAAGATAGATAATCCAGTCAGTTAGTCCTTGAAGCCATTCGTTTACACTATTTTATTGGCTGTGTAAATTCATGCCTATAATCTCTATAATAGCTGTATCTTCCCTTCTTTTGTTTTTCCCCTTTAATTTCTTTTCATTTGAGAATCAGATGATGATAAAACACATGCGAGGGCATGGTGCTGGGTATCTTATGTTACGCAGGTTATAGCAAATAATGAGTCTCTAGCACTTGATAAGTGTCTTTGAAACGACAAAATCCAAGGTGTCCCTCTGAAGCATCTACCCTGTTCTTCGCTATTAAATGCGACTTGCGATTCACCGGTTCTACAATGTGAAAACACAATAAAATCGTTCACTTTTACGGCACCGAAAGAAGGATTTTTTATGACTATATTTCTTTTTGTAGTCCAATCGATTCTGTAGCTCCTATACCCAGTTAAATTTATCCATTAAAAAACATACGTTTTTTTTTTTTTTTTTTATCTTTTTGGGGATGACGGATGAAATTGCTAATTTAGACAAAGGAGAGCATCCGATGCCTAGGAAGGAATCTTAATCATACAACATGCAATTGACTAGTTTTGTTGTTTTGTTGCATGTCCACCCGACAGCAAGTCGACGTCGCCGACGCTACTTACCCATTTTTCATCATCGGTTTCTTTTGTCCTTTGTCCTCGCTCGTTCTTTAATTCCATCACCTCCACCTTCTCACATAATCCCCAGAGAGAGACACGCACACCGATATCGCCTTGAAAATTGAATTTTTCTTTTCCTTGGTTCGATAAACCTTTCCCCGCAGAGAGAGATTCCTTCGCCTCGTAATCGATTGGGAAGATGGAGGACGAAGAAGGGTATCGGCGATGCGCTCTTGTGCTCGTTGCTGGCAATCGTCGGCTTTGATTCTGGAGAATTGAGCTTCGTGAGCTCTTTGTGCTTGATGATGTCTTTATTTTCTTTCGGCACTCGTTCTCCGCGTGGCATTTGTGTTGAGTTGTTAGAATTCAGCTTGCTTCATTTACATTCTTTCCTTTTGTGGGAAATTTAAACCTAGCAGGGAGAGCGAGCGGGAGTTTGTTGTTTCGGTTGCGGCTGATGAATGCTGGCTTTCTTTTTTTCTTTGGGTCTACTTGCGTGTGGTGGGCTAGCTGCTTCTTGATAACTTCATATTAACCTCGTTTTGATCATGGAGTGGAAATTTCTTCTCGTGCCGATCGAGTCCTTGTGGTCTTATGTACATGTGTGAGGACTGTGAGGACGGTGGTTGCGCAGCAGCCTGTGCAGCATTGTATTCGCTGCATTGCAGTTCATTATCGATTTGTCGCTCCCTATTGTTTGTGCGTTGTAATTGATCGGTTTGATGGCTCTGACAGTTCTGCGGTGAGTGTTGATTTCATAGCGCATGCTGTTTGTGTCCTCCTCTGCAACTATTTTCTTAGCATTACTTGGATCGAGCAATTGGACGTGTGCTCTGTAGTTTATGCAGATGCAGCCTATCAGCTATTTTCATCGGATGAGGACCAGTTTATTTTTTTGCTTGTGGTAGAGCTAGATGAGAATTGGACACTGTTGAGATTACATTCGATCTGCAAAGCCATCCTGATTTTTCTATGCTCCTGCTTCAGGTCAGGAGTATTTGTAAATGTTCCGACAATGAGAGGCTGTTGATTGCAATACTGAAGTTGCTGTAATTTAACTTCCAGGAAAGGACAGTGGACTTGCCTTAAGAAGTAATGCCAGCTTGGACTTGTAAAACAATTTACTAACTTGTAAAAGTCGGCTCATGATCGCTGCGAAATGTTCATGGCCTGAAATTGGTAGCAATTTGTGTGTAGTTCAAGAAATAAAAACTTTCTTTTAGATTTTTTTTTTTTAATTCCTTCCGCCCTTTGTTTCTACTATGAGGTGCAAAAACGTGGTAGCAATGGTCACAACCATCTTTTGCTGGCAGGTTCTATTGATTGACACGATCCAACAGGCAGAATGGGCGTCTCTGGGAAATGGATCAAAGGCTTGGTTGGTTTGAAAAAATCACAAAAATCACTTTCAAATAAGGATGAAGAGGTGGGTATAAGGCTGGGTTCATGCTACCCTACTGTTGAAGTTTGTATGTGCATCGTTGCGAGCATGGTGGGCTAGGGGCTGCCTTGTGTACTTTGTTCTGTTGACCGAGGCAATTTGGTACAAAAAGAAATGTAGAGTTTTTCCTGGAGGGACTCCTCTTTCACTGGATTTTATGTAGGATGTGTGGTGCTCTGTGAAGTCAATAAGTTATCCAGACCTTTGTCAAAGTGGAAAGGTCTGAATACTGAGAAGATACTGTTCAAGTCGGCAAAATATGAAGTAAACCTCTGGACTAGTATTGCCTAAAGACAGACTATGACTGCATGATATTCACATGCTAAACAATAATCTCTTCTTTTCTTTGAAGTCATGTTGTCCTAGCTCAAATATCACTCCTTTTATGATTTTTGTAGGGTTTTTGAATTTCAGCCTCTTTATAACTACAGCATGATTTTGTACCCTTTACAGAAGGTGAATGGTAGCCAATCACATTCCAAGTCTCTGCGCTCTGCTAACTGTTCAGTTGGTACAGAGACCGAAAACATCCACAACCAGCTTAATTGCAATTATGCTTCTCATGTTGGGGATGCAAATGAACATTTCATCTCTGATGCTGCTTGTAGTCTTTCCACCTGCTTTGAAGTACAGAAAACTGATCATCACCAGCAAATTTTAAGAGAAGAGTTGGCTGCAACGCGCATCCAAACGGCTTTCCGGGGTTTCCTGGTATTGATTTTTGCAGCCAGTTCGATCTGCATATGATCTTCAGTCTTTATTGACCTGATGAGAGTCTCTTGAATAGAAGTTTTTAGTAATTCCCAAGATTGACGGGATGCTCGGTCAGGTCAAAAGAAGTCACTTTAGGAAGTTACTGAAGCTCCTTTGTTCTGCTCAGTTATTTTATCAATTTCATTTTCTCACTTATCATATATTTAATTGACAGCCAAGGAATAGTTATGGAAATGTCAAGGCATTTCAAGTGAATGAAAGTTCACGTGGAATGATCATGGCAAACAGTGAATTCAGAGCATGTTATGGATTTGTCTTGTAAGTGGTCGGCAATGTTGTGCTGGATAAGTATTTCGTGGGTTCAATATATTAATGAAATGGTCATCATGACATGACAATTACTTCACCAGTAACTGTATTCAGTATCTGAGTCAAAATTCTTAAGGGCATTTCTCTTACAATCTTTTGAAACAGCATAAAATGGTATCATGATATCTGACAGAACATATGAAGGTACCTCTACTTACAAATATCTCTTTTTCCATAAGGTTTTTCTTTATGATCACCTGCTGCTAACTGCAGAGTATCCTAGTCAGTCACATCATTCTCTTTCTACGAAGCTTAACGACAAGCCAATTTAATCGATCAGGATGTCAATGGGTTCTTGTAAAAATGGCTGTCAAATAGATGTTTTACTAAGAGCTTTTAATGAACTGAAAGTATTGGCAGAGTTGTTATGGTTGTATCTCACACAACTTAGTCTCATTGGTCAGTTTCATGGCTTCTGCACCAGGCAAGAAGAGCTTTAAGTGCTTTGAAAGGGTTGGTGAGGCTTCAGGCCCTTATCAGAGGTCATTCTGTGAGAAAGCAAGCTGCAATGACACTGCGTTGCATGCAAGCTTTAGTCAGAGTTCAAGCCCATGTACGGGCAAGGCGGGTGCGACTAGCATTGGAAAGTCAAACGGCGGAACAGAAATTTAAGCAACAAACTGCAAAGGAGGCTCAAGCTCGGCAGATTGAAGTATGCTGCTTTTATTGCAATTCTCATATTGAAGGGTCTGCATTTTCTTCCACCTCATTCATCATAGACGAGGAACTTTCATTTTTTTTTATATATATCAATGATACAAATATATCATCAGTGCAATGTCAGCAGTACAAAGCTGCATCTTCAAGGTCTAGTACTTGTGTTAATCCATTTAGAAATTATAATGATTACAGAACATCATGCTTAACCACAGAGGGACCACATATGCAGCAAAGGAAACCATTCAAGTGTTGTGATTTCTTAAATTAGTTTGATGCAACTACCACAGTAACTGATGGGAGATAACAACTTATCAGATTTTCTTTAGATGGTTCCGATTATTTCACCTTATTTGCCGTCTTAAGGAGTCAGTCACACTCTCCAAATGTTGAATGGATGCCACTGGATGTAGGTCCTGGACAGCATCAATAGTGGTTGAAACCGTTTGGGAGGGATGAAATTTTAAAACTTCTACTTAATGACTTTCCCTCCTAGCAATGAAAATGGAAAACATAATATATAAAAATCATGAAATGTGTAAGGTGCTTCATGTTAATTTTATTTCCTCATCTTCACTGGCGGTGCTATCTTGTTTGAGAACACAATGCCTCTAATTATGGCCTCTGTGTTAAATTGTTAATTGATGAACAAAATTCTGCCACATGAACATAGGAATAACTATTTACAAGGTCATGCGCTAGTTTTAATGAGTGTTTTCGTTTCTTGCATTTGAGCAGGAAGGTTGGTGTGACCGCATAGGATCTGCTAAAGAAATTCAAGCCAAGTTAGTGAAGAGGCAGGAGGCTGCAGCTAAGCGCGAAAGAGCCATGGCTTATGCTTTAGCTCATCAGGTAAGCTATATTTGATATTACCATGGATATGTCTGTGAACTATGCTTTTCCTCCATCTTCTCTGGTGATGTCAGATTTTAAACTCAGTTTGACTAGAGCATATCAGATTTTAAACTCCGTCTTAGGCTTGCCAATTTAAGTGTGTGGACTCAACAGTAAGGTAAATTTGAGATGGAATAATTAACCTAAGAGCCCAATTAAATTCAATACCTTACAGTTCAGCCTTCAACTAAAATGGATGTGTTCTTCGTAGTTTATAGTAGTTTCAACTTTCAATGCAAAAATTTGCAGTATCGATTAGTCTCCACATGAATGTGGTACAGGATGCATCTTCTCTGGTTAGCTTAATATTTGCATCATCAAACAAAGAAGTGCACCAGGATTGTGTATGCCTTAAAATGTATGCTCGCATCACTAAGTTGCACACTCTATGTGAAATGAACAAAATTAACTTTTGTCTTACAAGGTGCATGAATACATAATTACCCATTTTCTTACTGACAATTTACTGTAAACTAAGCAGATTCTATAATATGTGCTTAGGGAAGTGGACTTTATGCACGATTGCCATTTTTTCTTGACTATGCCGTGTCATTTTTTGCATGATTAGAGCCTGAGACCATTACTACAATCAAAATACAATCACAATCTAGCACTGAGTTTCATGAGCCTAAAACTCTCTTATAGTACTATGCAGTGGCCATTACAATCTCCTTGTTTTTACTTCACATTGGCCTTTTCTTTTTTTCTTCATGCAGTGGCAAGCAGGATCAAAACAGCTGGCAGCACCTACAGGGTTTGAACCTGACAAAAGCAGCTGGGGATGGACCTGGTTGGAGAGATGGATGGCAGTTCGTCCATGGGAGAACCGATTTCTTGACATTAATATTGGTGATGGACTGACAATTCAAGAAAGTGGCTCGGCACAGAGTGCGGATGACACTAGAGCCCAGTCGAAGTCTGCCAGCAAGAAACCGGGTTCGACAAATCTTTGCAATCAGAAAAGAGGGTCTTCTCAGACTAATGATGTTGGCTCTTCACCTATTAAGTCATTGAATACGATGCCCTCTGATCAGGCAGTCCCTTCCAAGCCAGAGTCAAAGCTTGTCAATGATGGAATTCAATTGGCCCAAGCCAGGCTTGGTCGTAGTTCGAGATCACAAAGTAATCCTAAAGAGAGATCAGTGCCATCTGATAAACAGGCAAAGAAGCGATTCTCTCTGCCTAATTCTGGTAAACTCCCTTTCTCTCCCTCTCTCTATCACAGATCCACACACAGACATGTTCATGCGAATAGAGGGATGTATGAATTGCATTGAATAACCGCCGCGGTTGTTAACAGGCTTGCAGTGCACATCCTCTACTTATAATGCTGTGTTCGCATGTCTAATATGCCTGGTAGCCAGTCTTGCGTATACACTCGTATTCCTGTTATCACAGAACATCATCGGGAATTAAGCTCATCTTTCAGTTAAATTGATTTTATCAGGGTCGACCGTTGGGGCACCGACTGCTAAAAACCCCAGCAGAATGGATCCGCCGGCAAGACGTGTTTCCGAGGCGAACTGATTAGTAACCTCTCGAATTATGAAGAACAAAAGGTCCAACCTCATTCCACTTTGAGGCTTTGCCCATAATGCCCGAATTGCAACAGACGCAAGCAATTGCTTTCAAGCACGCACACCTTCCTCCCCCGTGACTTGTCAAGGCTTTTTCTTCCAAAAAGCGGCAGAGCAGAAGAGGTTGCTTCGGCTTCTCGGCGTCCGCAGCTCTCTCGCTCTAGTGCCGTCATGAATGCATCTCATCTTTTCCTTTTCCAGTTTCGGTTTTTACTCGCCCGTGCACTCGTTGAGACGTAGTCGCTGTTCTCGGATCTATTTGGTTGCTGAAGGGATCGAATTTTCCTAGAGTCGTGACTTGTCTTTTGGGTCCGTCCAATTCCTACACTCCCCCTCCTCTCTATCCTGAAAAAAAAAAAAAAAAAAAAGAGAAAACGAACGACTTTGATGCGCGTTCCTCCGTCGCGGTCGAATGTGGGGGTCGGGCTTCGATTGTGCGCTCGTTCGTGATCACGACGACCTTATCATCGGATTCCTTTCGCGGGCTACGTGCTACCTATCAAGATCCCCGCTCTGAAGCAGCGGCCAAGCGGTGACGGGCAGCGCAACAGGACAGCCCACTTGACCCCCTTTTCGCGCACGCGGGGTGTCCAGATCCGTCCGATCTGTCAGTAAGCGGAGGCAATTTCCCCTCACCCCCCCCCCCCCCCCCCCCCCCCCCCCCGGGACCAAAACTAATGCGGTCAAATTTCACAATTACGTAATCACGAATTGATCCCGAAAATCTATCTCCACGATCATGAGGAGATTATAAAATCCAAGTCAATGCGATTACTTTTTTTAAGCAAATTGTATTCTGATCTTTTTACAGAAAGCGGGGGAGAATTCTGAGCAGAAGAAAGCAAAGAAATAAGAAGAAGAGTCCAAGAAAAGAAAGAGAGAAAAAGAAGAACCGAATCGCCCCCTTCCGTCACGCCGTCAGAGAGAGAGAAAGAGAAAAGAAGGGCCCTCTCCATACCCACCCCTCAACCCCTCAACCTCCATCGCCATCATCACTCCCCCTCCTCCCTCCCTTCCTCCCTGCCTTCCCTCCATCTTCCTCCATCTTCACCACCACCAAAACCTCTCTCTCTCTCTCTCTATACCCCATGCCCTTCCAACTCCAACTCCAAATCCAAACCCTAACCCCCTCCGATCTTGGATCTCCTCCTGCAATTTCTCTCCATCGTCGTCATCGTCGTCATCATCATCTGCATCTTGTTCGGCATTGATCGGGATCTTCTAAATGTACAGATCTCCATACATTCTCTCCCTCACCCTCCTCCTCTCCCTCTCCCTCCTCTTCTTCCTCGGCCCCCGCCTCCTCGGCCCCGCGCCGCCGCTCCCCCTCCCCATCTCCCCCTCCGACGAGAGCGACGACCTCTCCCTCCTCCGCCGCGCCTCCTCCCCGACCTCCACCTCCCGCCTCTCCTCCGCCTCCCGCCGCCCCAAGATCGCCTTCCTCTTCCTCACCAACACGCCGCTCCACTTCGCCCCGCTCTGGCAGCGCTTCTTCTCCGGGTCCCCGCGCCACCGCCGCCTCTTCAACGTCTACGTCCACGCCGATCCCTCCTCCAACGTCTCCGCCCCCGCCGACGGCGTCTTCAAAGGCCGCTTCATCGCCGCCAAGCGCACCGCCCGCGCCTCCCCGACGCTCATCTCCGCCACCCGCCGCCTCCTCGCCACCGCCATCCTCGACGACCCCGCCAACACCTACTTCGCCCTCGTCTCCCAGTACTGCGTCCCGCTCCACTCCTTGGCCTACGTCTACCGGTCCCTCTTCGAGTCCCCCCGCTTCGACCTCACCGACCCCGATGCCTCCCGCAGCCACGGCGTCCTCCTCCGCTTCCGCAGCTACATCGAGATCCTCTCCCGGTCCAAGAGCCTCTGGAAGCGGTACACGGCCCGGGGGCGGCACGCGATGCTCCCCGAGGTCCCATTCGAGCAGTTCCGGGTCGGATCCCAGTTCTTCGTCCTCACGCGCCGCCACGCCCGGGCCGTCGTGAGGGACCGCAAGCTCTGGAAGAAGTTCCGGCTGCCCTGCTACCAGGAGAACTCGTGCTATCCTGAGGAGCATTACTTCCCGACCCTCATGTCCATGGAGGACCCGGGCGGCTGCACGCATTACACGCTGACCCGGGTCAATTGGACGGGCACCGTCAATGGGCACCCCTACACGTACCGGCCCCCGGAGGTCTCCCCCGACCTGATCCACCGGCTCCGCTCGTCCAATTACTCGGAGTCGTACCTTTTCGCGAGGAAGTTCTCGCCGGATTGCTTGGAGCCGTTGATGAGCATCGCCGACAAGGTCATTTTCCGCGACTGATCTCTTTTGCTGCTCAGGTGAGTGAGTAAGAACCGATCCAAGTTTCGAACTTTTCCTTCTCCTTTTCCGATCGATGTCTTTACCGAGTCTGCTGCGAGTTGAGCCGAGTTGGGGGTCTGGCGGGTTGGGCTCAACTCAGCGAGTCCTGTCGGTGACTCGGTTGTTGGTGCTTTTTCTTAAATAGGCGATGGGTGGTTCTAGCTAACCCTGGAAAGTTTGGATCTTTTGGCGATTCTTGGCCTGGTCAATCGGCATTTGTTGGTTGTTTGCTTTTTGGCAGGATTCGTTTGATTAGAAGCTGTCTGGCGTAAATTTTAGGTCGGATGATCCTTTTTTTTTTTCTGAATAATTTTTGGATTCATGATCGGATGATCTCTTCCCTTTTTCTTAGCTGGTGCTCATTACTTACATGCATCTTTTGCAAGTAGTTGTCCAATTCCCAGAATGTGCAGTGCACCACCGTAGGTAAATCATTTATGATGGTGCATTATTTGCTAGAAATTGCCCTTTGTAAGATGGGGCCTAACAGCTGTCCTGGGATAGATTTTGATTGATCACATGGGATAGATTTTGATTGATCAATCTTATCTCTTATTTGAAAATCCTCCGTCGAAGCTTTCTGCTGTGTCTCTTTCCTCTTCTTCAGAGGTTTAAACCGTATTTGCAGGCCTTCTTGTGTGGGCAACTGGTGTTAGATTCGAGCAAGAGAGCATCCGCAGGAGAATGCATTCTGAAAATTTTGACAAAATGGGTTGAAAATAAACATGAGCTTGTTAAATTGTATGATGATTCAGTGTGGGTGGTAGCTTTGTTGGGGGGTAATGTGCCTACATAATAGTCTGGCAGATGCCGAAGATGTTTAAACACTATATCCCAAGTATAATGCTAATAATGCTGTGTAATCTTTCGCCGTGGGAGCGTGTAAATCATGCTATTCTGTTGGATGTTCTCACTTCTTTATGATCTGCTGTCCGGTATGCATTTCCCTATGGCTTGGTCCTTCTGTTGCATTTTAAAGTAAATATCCCGATTAAATGTCTTGAACAGGTTTACAAAGATCAGGGGAAGAATTTTGTGCCCCGAAGGCTGTGAGAACAATGTTGGAGAAAATGCATGGGGAAAAATGGTTTGAAGCGGCATCAACGTGCCCACGACCGAGAAAGCCTGCATGCTCCAACTTGAGCTTCTTGCATTGAAGAGACAAAAATGTAGATTATCGGATTTAAGATGTCCGAGCAGGTACTTCTATTAGAGTTTAGAGAGTGCAAAAAAAGAATTTTATGACGACAACTGCCATGGTATGCCAGTATTGTAATTAGGCTCTTTAGAGGTAAATTACCTCCCTTTTTTGTACATAGCGTATGGGGGAAGAATAATCCTCCTTGTACTCTCTTTTACTCATTCAAGATGAGAGGTGGGCAAGAAAGATGTGGTGTAATGGGAAATTGGGAAGAGAAAAAAGCCAAGAACCGATGGGGCTTTAGAGTGCAAAAGGTGAAAAGGGCCACTCCCCGAAGCTTTTTTGTTGCCTGGTGCTTTCCTTCTGCTGTTGGATAAATCTTCTTTTTTAAGTTATTCCTGATTCCAGTTCTCTCTCTCTCTCCTCTTTGATGTGTTTGCCCTTCGGAGGTACTAGCCCGACAGGTTCCATGGGAGATTGGTCGTAGCAAGCTTTCGGATAGGTTGCGGTGTCTTGCATCAGGTGTTTTGAATAATGCGGTAGTTTGTTGGCTAGTCTTCGTAGATTAGGACTAAAAGAACATCGCATCTCCATGTGGGAGGAGTCTAGGTTGGTGCATTCTCGCTTTCGCATTCGATTTTTAATTTTATTTGCAAGTGCGGTGTTTTTAGACTGGGAAAGGGATTTTTATTTCTGCATCGAGAGTATGTTTAACGGGTGCTTGAAGGGTACTCAGGTACCGCCGTGATATTCGTCATCTTTCTCGGGTTTTTTCTTTTCTTTCCTGGGTTTAGAGTAATTAAATTTGCGGCCGAGGTTGTGGTTTGTGGTCACCAGTTGATGGCCGGGGAACTTAAAGACTGGTAGATGCACCGGTCTTGGAGAATTTAGTCGGACGACATGCTGGTCGCGACGTCGCTTGGTGGCAACATCAAAGCCGTAAGCTTTGTGGGGGGGAAGCTCTTTGCTTCTAGATGAGGGCTCGTTTTTCTCTCCTTTGACTTTTACGTTTTTTGTTTATTTGGTGATGATGTGCGACGGTGGAAAGAGGAAGGAACGTCTGTCGGTGGTGGCTTTGCTCTGTCCTTCTCCTCCTTTGTTTAATCCACCGTAATAATGCTGGACACGGGTTTCTTTTCATTAGCCCGCTTCCTTGGACGAATAAGGCACGGATGTTTGCTCTCTCCTTTCTCTCTCTACACTCCTTCAACACCTTTGACTTTTCGGGCGTTGCTCTGTGCTCCTTTTGTCTTTTCTTTGCTTTTTTTCTTTAATTATTTCGAGACGTGGGGTAGTGGGGGTGGGGGGAATCTTGAGCGTGATTTTCCAATGGACGAGATCTTGGCGTTGGGCAGGATCGGCCGAGTTGCAGATCTGAGTAAAGCTAGAGCTCCGGCCATCTAGGCCGAGCTACGCTTCCGGCAAGGTGGGAACGGGCGGTGGCTCCTCCGACCATCTGCAATCTCTCTCCTCTGGTTTGATTTTTTTTGTCTTTTTAAGTTTTTCTTTGCTGATGTGACATTGCGGCGCCATTCCAGCTCACATCGTCCTTGAAAAGTATAAATAATGCCAGGTCAATCGCGGCCTCAAATGTTTAATGGTGCTTATCAATGAAATCTTAATAAATATTAAATATGTCATGACGATCAAGATTCGAACTGTGTTATTGAAAAACAATTAATGTGAATGTTTTACGGGATTACATAAATTTTGGGTTTTATGTCTTTTGCCTTCAATGTTTATCTATTCGAGATGGGTGGTAGATGCCGATGGCATGCGTCAGAACTGACAAAAGAACCTTGCCTCCTTTCTTTGTTCTAATTTCTTACCATCTCAGTCCGTTTCTGTACTGACCCAAAAAACAAAAAAAAAAAAAACAAAAATCTGTTTCTGTTGTCTCTTTACCTGGGATCGGATCCAACATAAATTTTGACTTTAGTTAATGTCCATGTTGGGTCCCGAAAATTTCAGCACCCGCGGGGCTCCATGGGTAAATTCTCGAGGTCTTGACTTCTCGTGGACCCGGGGGCACCGACCGCGACCGTTCGATCTGGTGAGTTCTCCACCGGAACGGCTGGGATCGGCTCGCCCGAGTCGCTAGGCGACGACTAGGTGTCTGCGCCCGACGACGTCATATTTGGCCTTTTGGGGGATAAATTCCACGCGGTGCCGAGTAAAGAGCGCGTCCGATGTGACGTACAATTGCGCCTTTACTTTTTTTGGTCGGATGTGACGTATTATTGTCCTTTGCTCGGACAGATCTGGCACGTACGACGTCGTTGTAGCGTTGCGAAGTCACGTCGGTGGGCGAGCGAACCAACCTCTCTCTCGCTGACTCGCTCGCTCGCTGACTCAGCTCACGGAACCGAGTCGGGGACTCGGGAGGGCTGGGGTGGGGCCCGGGGAAGGGGAACCCCGCCTCGGAATGCGCGCGCACTTGTGGGGTTTTTGCCAGTGCCGAGGACAGGATCACCGTCTAAAGCGGGCCCCACCCCCCCCTTGTTGTCGCGTAGCGAGGATAATAATAAAAAAATTGCAAAAAATCGAGCGGGGAAATTGGAGGAAATTTCGTAAAATCTGAGTGGTTAGAGCGATCGGGCGGTGGAGATGAATTGAGGGTTTTGATTGAGATTTCGATGGCGGAAAACGATGGTCAAAGATGGAGGATGGTCCTCTCCATGTCTTGGTATGACAATCGTCGTGCAAATCCTGATCTTCTACGTCAAGCCCGTCCACTTCTACACCCCCTTTTTTCCATTGATTCAATATAAAAAGTCCAAATCGATTTGGTCATAACACGTTTATTCTAAAGAGCGGACATGAAATGTGTTGTAAATGTATTAGTTTTTTTCACATTTTTAATGATTTTAATCCTCCTTTCTTTCTTCTTCCTTTGCCTGTGCATAATATCGGCACACCTCCGGACATGAAATCCAGAGTTGACGAGAAGAAAATAAGTTGCATATTTTTCCCCCTTTTCTTTAGAGAAAATTAAATTGATGGCCCCTGGGGCCGAGTTTCTTTATAGGTGAGTTTTCACCTTGAAACTAAGAATTGGAACGGACGAGTCAAGACCAGTTCTTTTTTATCTTGAAACTGTACAAGACTTAATTGGCCAATACTGATATGGTTCTCGGGACAATGGGGAAACCGATAGTGTTATTGTTATGATTATTATTCTATGGTTATGTTATAAATACTTTGCCTTCAATTGTTTTTTAGGATTTTTGCTATGAAAAATAAAAATAAACATATATACATATCCTTTGCTAATTTCGCCGATTTAATTCATTTGATAGGATTTGCACCAATTGTTCTTGATTCCATATTTTGGGATTAGGAACCGACTGTCCACACTAGAACTAGACTAGCCAATCCCAGTATAGTCATGGGTTAACGTAGGGACAAACAATGTTGTTATTATTATTATTTTATGGTTTATGCTATAAATAAGTTATCTTCAATTTTTGTTTTTAATGTTTCCACTATAATATATACTATCAAAGTGGATGATAATCCCATTTCTCAATCCATATCTAAGGGTATTATTTTTTTGTCATGATGAGTTTAATATGAATGTTAAACGAGTTCACAATTTGTTCTCAATATCACCGGATCTCATGCTCTCTTACTTTGTGCTTTCACATTAGTTAGGGAATCAATTTCTATAGATTGGGTGAAATACATAAGTGTTTTAGTAACATGTGTTGGATTGGATATTGATCATTATAGTTGCATTGTGTGAAAATGAGTAAAAAATAAGTCAAATTGAGTTTGATAGGTCGCATATATATATGCACACTCTAGATCGGTTTAGTCTAGTCTATACTGATCATTTCCAGGGCCGTGAATTAGATAGATTATTTCATATACCAAAATTTTAGAGTTGGGAACCATTCCAATTTTCTCGAGAACCACTTAGAATCGAGCAATCCAATCTTATTCCCGGATTGAGGAGCCGGACGGGGACCAATGCACGTTGCTATCTCTTCCAAATTGACACTTCGCATAGGACGTTCCCAATAGATCTCCCGTCTTAAAAAGGCCGTACAGCGGAGTATCTGTACTCTACATTTCTGCTTCTTGGTATCGAACGACTCGATTTTCAAAACCTCTCATGAGTGCAAAACGAAATGTAGCAATCATTAGACAAGTGAATTTGAGATGCGATTGCGCTCTTCGACTCTTAGACAGGCAGGGTTCCGTCGGCCTTCCTTTTGCCGAATTGTGAAGCAATTGTGGCTCAGACGAATGGCACAACAGATGAGTGGGTCGTGAGCTTTGGAGCTCATTGATCATACAAATGGGCCGGGCCAAAAAGCCCATTCTAAATTCCCCGGTTCCTAGAGGAGGAAGAGGCATTCTCCTTCTTCTTCTTCTTCTTGTATTTATGACGTCACGTTTGTTTGAAACAGAGCCCGCACGGTTTCTTGTTGATGGTGCGAACAAAATGCATTATAATTTCGTGAAAAATTGACATTTTTCGAGCGAAAAAATGTTAAATAACCGTTTTGGTGGAGAGTTGGGAGGCCCTTTTCTAATTCCTTATCGTTTTTTTTTTTTTTGGGTCAAGCTAATTCCTTATTGTTGAGTAGCAGGAAAACGAAAACAAGAAAAGCTGACTGGTTTTTAAGGAGGGAAAGGAATAATCACATGCGCAATGCTAGCTCGAGTACGCAATTATACGTACAAGAAGATCTAGACACCACACGCTCTCGTTGAGCCCGCGTCAGGAAACTGGTGTTAGTCCATTTGGAAGGTCGATTTGATTACGTCACCTAGGAACGGTTAATCGAGTTGAATTAAATTTAATTCCCGAATTCACTCTCCATGACAAATAATCGAATCTCAAAACTTTTCTCACCGCTTTAATTTCTCAAAATCTGGCAGTTGAACCCATCTAATCATGTCCTTAAAGTATTAATATTCTTATAAATTGCTCTACGTTATTTGGAGAGATTATGGTGGTTATTATCACGGTAATATGGGTATTTATTCAAAATATCGAAACAACTACATCTAGCTGAGTCTCGAGTTTTGAGGATGTAATGAGGGTCAAGAGTAGCAATTGACTATATCTAGCAATTGACCATGGGGTAGGGAAAAACTCACCTGGGCGAGACCATGTCTGCTTGTGGAAAATTGTCGTTGGAATTGTATGTTATATCTAGGTAATTGGCTAGCAACTTAACAACATAAATTATTCGATGAAATTGTCTCCAGCTACGTATGTGACGAGGCAAATCCCACTTTATCGATCTCGAATTACTAGAAGGCTTATGACCAGTGGATTTTTCATAGGAAATTGAGTTATTCTGTAATATCAACCGAAGCGGAAGCCCCTTCACTTTGTCACTGATCAAAGAACGAGGAATAGATATCCTTTTTGAACCGACTCGAAAATAAAATACTTCTCGCGGGTCGAAAGTCAAGTAAGATCTTCCGGGTCAATAGTCATGCCCAGCTCGAGCTACACGTGTCGGGAAATTCTACCCCATAATCACGGGAGTTTCGTTTGAATTGCTGCTTCTTCAATTCCAAAATAAATTATTCATTTTTTCTAGAAAAATTCTAAATAAGGATATACAGTGTCCTTACTTTGCCCGTCTCAAATAAGGATTTGGAATGTTATCATTTTCTCAAATAAGGAAATGAAGTAGACTTTGTTTCAAATTAGGTCAATCTCAAAGAATGACTCGACCTCACCGATCAATTAAGGACATTTTTGTCCCTTTGCTTTTTTTTTTTTTCTTCCCTTATTTTCTTCTCATCGAGGACATTTTCATCCTTTTGCTTTTTCTTATTTTCTTCTCTTATTTCTTTGTTTTTTCCTTTTTCTTTTTGTTTTGCATAAAAAAGACAAACTAAAAATGATAAAAAAAATCTAAAACTTAGAAAGAAAACACAAATTAAATTAAAAAAACTACCACGTTGTTGATGGGATGTTTGAAGTTTGGACAAGCGCCAGCAACCTTGCCAATCAAAGGGCTTGCCAGACCTGAGCGGAAAAAAAGCAAAAGGATGAAAATGCCATTGATCAATCGATAAAATCATATACTTCTTTGAAATTGATACGTCTTTTATTTGAAATAAAGTCTACTTCAAACTCTTATTTGAGGGAAAAAAATGCACTTTAGGTATTTATGTAAAACAATGTTAACTTCAGACCTTTATTTAAGAAATTGATAATGCTTCGAGCCTTTATTTGAAAATTTTCATTTAAAAAAAAAAAGGAGAAAAGAAAAAAATAGGCATTCAAGAGCGCAGCAAAACGAGAGCAATGCTTTTTTGCTCCGGATCGTCTTTAATTTTTTCCAGGCCCATGCCGAGATTCTCTATCTATCATGAAGTGTTTGAATAATGAACACTTGTCCACCTAAGTTTCTTATCTAGGCCAGGGTCGAAGTACCAAAATCGAAAGTGGCCGTGCTCTCGCTGCGTGATGCCACGTGTCTCGAGAGCCCACCATGCCCATGAACGATTTCACATTGTCCCATCATGTGCTGTTGCGTAGCCTGTTTAGATGGGATGGAGGATTTGGTGATGTTCTTGTTGAATACGCTGAGCTTGTTTTCGGCACTTGGAATTGGAGGCGAAGAAATTGGTCGAAGGCCCGATCCGCTCTTTAGCTCTGGCTGAATTGGATACGATTGGTTGAGATTTTAAAAGTTAGATAATTATGAGTTTAGAATAACAAAGCTCGGTTACATATGGATTTTAATAAGTCTGTATCATACTCATCGGCGATCCATGTCAATTACAAAGGGAAAATCAAATGTTTTTCTCCCTCTACAAAAAAACAAAAGAGAATGCTTGCACATTTGGTGCGCCCAAGCCGCCAAGTTGAGACTCGACCATGAAAACCTGCGTCGAGCTAAACCCCATCCTTTGTTCTAGATCTAAGAACGGTAGCTCGTCCATGGTTGCGGGATTCGATTATAAGGCTAAGATCCTGAAGACCATGGACGAGCCACCGAGATTGCGGCAAGTCCTTAGGTGCAACGTCAGCGGCTTCGCTGATGATGACATTTTAGAAACCATTGTCGGTATTAATACACATTTCCTTATTTTCCTTATTACAATATTTAATGGGTTAGAACGTTTTTTTTTTTTTTAATAGTATTTTCCGATCTTTCCGTGCTTACGGGAGTAGAAGTTTGCATTGTATGTATCTTCTCGTGCATAATCTCATCTGCTAAAATAGATCAATTTTTTTTACGACTAGGAGAAATAACAAGTGATACGTTCGACTAGCTAGATTCGTCAAAATTTTCAATGATTTGTTTTATGTCAATTCTTATTTTAAGTTGTTTTTAATTGGTTATCTTTGTGCTAATTTCCTTATTTAAGGATAAATTTTGCTCAAAATTTAAGCCCGGTTTGAGTTGAACATAGGCTAGGTTCAAATTGATTGGATATGAATCACTAAAATTGTATCACGTAATATTGATTAATATGATCGTTCTAAGTTTTTGATCATGTAAATCCAATCCGATCCACCATTGATGGGTTGTTTGACCAGGTGAATCTTGCAATGTGCTTACGAGGTGAAGTTTGTTTGATCTCGCGTAACTCAAGCTCATGGACAATGTGACAAATTTCCACGATTGCAATTCCAATTGAAGCTCAAACCTACATTTAGATTTGAAGAATGACTCAATCCGATTCAATAATCGTGGGTAATTGATTGTAAGTTGCGTTTTTCAAAATTAGGTTGGCAATGCATTGACGAGCTTATAAAAATGATAATCTCTTTAAAATGCTAGATTTACTTGCATGAGTAATACCCTATTGCCTTTCATTACCCTTAATACGCCGACGGAGAAGCACTTACTGATCATTAGATACAACTCACCTGGTTAATTGTCGGTTGTTTATAGCTGCATCTCCCGCTATAAAATAAATTTCTTTAATAGACCTGGAATTATTCGTTCACCACTTCCAAAACGATATAATAAACTTTGGCTGAATTTACATAGTGCCATTACTCTAAAAAACAAGACAAGAAACACCGTACATAAAAGGAATAGTTAAAAAGATGAATTTATTTTAGCCATTGAAATGTTATTGATGCTCGTGAAAAGCAAGATTGTCGAGGTAAAATGGTGATTTGTACATTAAAAAAAAATACATAATTGTTTTTTCCTCCATAAATTGTAAACGTGATAATCATGAGAAGTAATTATTGAAAATAGAAAGCGAGATAAAATATCTCCTAACTTGCTAATTTAAGCCTGTCTTAATCACCCGATCCCATCGGGGGAGCAATAAGTTAGCCGCTAATCATCTCATCAAAATCGTCACCCAAGGATAGGCGCGCGGAAAAGAAAATCGAGTCCTCCTAGCGTTGACGCATTTCCAAATAGGAACCAACATCCCCCCCACCCAGCACGGGCGGGGCCCACCCCACCCCGCGCGTGCGCCGCACCCCGCCCGCCCGAGCGTGGCTCACCCGACCTCCCTCCCGGAGGCTACCGGCCCCACGCAAGTAGGAGCCGGTGGATACCGTTACCGTTAAGCGCCCCGGTTCGTGCGGCCAAGCGCCGCCGGCCCGGTTTCCGTACGCTCGTCGACCGGTTCGGCCCGACCTAAATTTCGCAGCTTTGCCACTCTGGACTGACGAGAGACGACGCCCAGTGTGCGCCAATCACTGACCGCGCGAAGAGAGGGAGACACAGAAAGAGAAGACCGAAGAGAGAAAAACGCGGCGTTTGAATATCGATTTTTTTTTTAGAAATTCGGGAAAAAACAAGGCGGACTTTAGAAAAATCAGAAGATTATTTAATTATGTCAATGATGCGCATCACTGTACCGACTAACTACTGTGGTTTTTTCAGTTAGAGAGAGAGAGAGGGGAAAATCGGGATAATAAAAAACGCAGCGCATTTTCATTTTCCTCGTCTTGCCTCGAGGTTCTCTAGAGAGAGAAAGAAGAGAGAGAGAAAGGGAATTAGAATCCTAAAACCTAAGGACCGGCGATTTTCTCTCTCTCTCTACTTCCTCATTTTCTTTCTTTTCCTTTTTCCCGGAAAAGTTTTTTTTTTTTTTTCCCACAACCCCGACGCTCTCATCGGATTCTGCATCGGCCCCCGACGAGGAGTTGCTTAGGGTTTGGCTTTTTTTTGGATTGGTGGAGCCGATTGGGGAATGTCGATCGGGAGCTCCAATTCGGGGAGCTGGTGAGTTCCGATCTCGAAGCTAGGGCTTGGAATCCGAAGGCTCTGCCGAATCCGATGGAGGTCGATTCCTCGATGGTGACCGATGCCGATCACGATCCGGCGGTCCAGAACCACAACAACGGCCCGTCCCCTCCGCCCGCCGAGCAGCCTCCGGCCGGGAGCGGATCCCCGGCGGCGCCGCCGCGGCGGCGCCCCCGCAGCCTCCGCCGTCGCAGCAGCAGGTGGCCGTGCAGCAGAGCCCCGTGGTCGGGCCGAGGCCGGCCCCGACGTACTCGGTGGTGAACGCGATATTGGAGAAGAAAGAGGACGGCCCCGGGCCGAGGTGTGGGCACACGTTAACCGCGGTGGCCGCCGTCGGGGAGGAGGGGACTCCCGGTTACATTGGGCCGAGGCTGATTCTGTTCGGCGGCGCAACTGCTCTCGAGGGCAATTCTGCGGCTTCAGGAGCTCCGTCGTCAGCTGGGAACGCCGGAATCAGTATGCTGTGACTTTCTGTGTGGCTTTTGTCGCATCTCTTTCGCCTGTTTGATCTAGTGTTGAGATTGCCTCCTGGCTGCGGGAAGCAATGAGCTTGTTCGCGTATGGATGCCATATTTATTTGCGTTCGAACTCTAGTTTAGCGTTTGATGAAAGTTAATTAGTTTTGCTTGCCTTCACGGGCATGAGTGAAAGTTTTCGTTGTGTTTGTCATCGAAGTATCAGGCTTGAGCATTGGCATTTTGACTTTATTTGTTTTTTTTTTTGGAAATCATCGCCAATGCTAAATCCTCATGTTCTATGTGCCTGGGATTTTTTTTTTTTTTTTTTTTTTTTTTTTTTTTTTTTTTTTTTTCAGATTAGTTATGACTGAGTATCATATGCAACTCATCTCATGTCGTAATACGGCAGTCGATGTGTTACTGTATTCTGAGCTCTCCACGACATACTTGCGCAGAGTCATTCCATTTTTCTTAGGATCCAAGAACCTCATGTCACATCTCCATTCTTTTTGTTAACTTCCTTTAGTTTCTTCATATCGCCACCTGTGTTCATGTGCTCATATAAAAGTGCTTTGTGGTAATGTTACTTGTGACTCTTGAGATGCCTATGTTTGATTAGTTATGGAAAGAAATGTGCACGACCTTTTTGTTCTGTATAGGGACAAGTGATTTTTGTTGAGTCCTTATTGGTTATAGTCGAAAAAAGAAACCATGTGAAATTAAGGACCTGCATGCTAATACTCTTGTAATTTCATGGTTAAGTTATATTGTCTATTAATGCATTGGTAAGCAATATGCTATGGCGTCTTATGGGTGAGACAGTTATCCGTGAGAAGTTTCTTAATCCAATTTCGTAGAAATGTTTGTGCTGTGAAATGTAATGACCATTTCTGGGTGGGTTGCAGGACTTGCTGGTGCCACTGCTGATGTGCACTGTTATGATGTCTTGACAAATAAATGGTCTAGGTAAACCCATGGGATAATATCTTCTTAACATACTCTGGGATTTCTATTTTTCAAGATTTTAGTGCTTACTCGATGCTATTTTGCAGGATTACTCCATTTGGAGAACCACCCACACCAAGAGCAGCCCATGTGGCTTGTGCCGTGGGAACTATGGTTGTCATTCAGGTTAGCATATGATTCATCCCTTGAAGTTCATTTGTCTTCCTTAATGTTGACGAAATCTCTGCTTGATATATCTTTTTGTCAAATCTTTTGTCCGTTGAGTTGCATTTAGAAGTCTAAGGACTTGCTTCAAGAGAACACCTGTTGTGCTGCAAAGTGCTGTTTATAGAGTACAACCCATTCATTTTAGTCTTCTTGGAGGAAATGTGATGTGTTTGCCACCCTCAACCCTGCTCTACTTTTTAGGCGAAAGACCTTTATGCCTCTTCCACTTGGATGATAAAGAATTATTAACCTTTTTTCTTCCTCTTCATAATTTTCTCTAGTTCACTAACATGTTATCAATCAGTGCCTTAGGTTCAGCAAAGTTAAACAGAGAAATTTGCCATTCACGTGCATTCTAATTAGGCCTCTTATGAGGATAGCATGGATGGTGAAAACTATGTTTTGATTTTGACCCTGCCAAAAAGAAGGCAATTCTCTTATATGAAAGGATTCGATTGATGCAATAACGGGCTTCTAATAACTATGAAATCATTTGACATAACCTAGTGCCATAGGAATTGACACTAACAAATAACTTATCATTTTGGAATTCTCAAATTGAAGTGTTTCATTGAACACAGGGTGGAATTGGTCCTGCTGGCTTGTCTGCTGAGGATCTTCATGTTCTCGATCTTACACAGCAAAGACCAAGATGGCATAGGTTGGACGCAGAGTGCTTTCATTTACGAAATTTCTTTTTCTGATATACGTCATCCCCTTATGTAGCTGTTGGTTCTATCCAGAGTTGTTGTTCAAGGTCCTGGCCCAGGGCCACGGTATGGACATGTTATGGCCCTGGTGGGGCAAAGATATCTCATGGCAATTGGTGGAAATGACGGTAAGCCTTTTTATTGGATGGCAGTTATGTCGTTTGGGTCAGTTACTTATACGTTTCTGTGGATTCAAATAACATTGCAGTGGTTTTTTCGTTTTTCCTTTGCCAGGAAAGCGGCCTTTGGCTGATGTATGGGCCCTGGATACTGCTGCCAAACCCTATGAATGGAGGAAGTTAGAACCAGAAGGCGAGGGACCACCTCCTTGCATGTACATATGCTCAACCCTTCTGCTCCCCCCTCCTCACCCACCCTCGTTTGCATGGATTATCCACTTGTGCATATTATGACAATAAATTATCCTCATTTGCCTGTATATTCTCGACTCTTTTTTCCCTCGTGGAGCTAAGTATGCACATCATGACAATATATTAGTATGTTCTTTAACTTCTCAATTTCACATGTTCGTCCCAATGATAAAGCACTGTCCTGGCATTCGGTTGCAATGGTATTATAAACCCTTAAATTGTTGTTACAGTTAAACGGTTTGTAATACAGTCATTCCGTTAGTTCTTGCTGTTACCAGAGATTGTTTCCATCTTTATAAAATCATTTTGGTTATTATTCTGTTATTGGTTGCAACTTCCTGGGTAAATTTTCATTTCTGTGAACTGTTGTTGGAGCTCTAATTGTTTATGTCTTGTCATCCTTATTGGATTATGGCATGATATGACTCTGTACTTGTGCTTAGGTATGCAACTGCTAGCGCACGTTCCGACGGTCTTCTTCTGCTTTGTGGAGGGAGGGATGCAAGTAGCGTGGTGAGTATATCTTGCAGCTCTCAGCTTTAGTGAAGGGCTCTTAAACTGCAACCTTTCCTCTTTGCAACCTTCTTTCGACTTGCTATCCTTTTCTCTCTCTCTCTCTCTCTCTCTCTACACACATCTGGATGTGTATATTTACTTATCAGTTCGCATTTGCTTTAGCATGCTGACTGACCAGAGCCTGAAATACTTGCTTCAACTAACTAATATGACTATAATGGTCCGCTTTAGTGTTTATCTCCAGGAATAGAGTTGACTTTTTCTCCTTTGGTGTTTTTCTTACTTTTGCAGCCCTTGGCAAGTGCATATGGACTCGCCAAACATAGGGATGGACGATGGGAATGGGCCATTGCCCCTGGCGTTTCCCCATCTCCAAGATACCAGCATGCAGCGGTGGGTTTTTCATGCATTTGTATATGTTTTTCTTAATTTAGGGGTAAAGCTTCTCATTTTGATCTGACCAATAATTTAGGTCTTCGTTAATGCTCGTCTCCATGTATCTGGAGGTGCACTTGGCGGTGGACGAATGGTAGAGGACTCGTCAAGTGTGGCTGGTACTTGATTATTGCGTCTCTAATTTAAGAATTCCTTGCCTTTGGTATTGATAATTTGCATTCGAAGGATTTACGCTTCAAATAATATCCTAGAGTTAAAGCGGAAAGAGATAATTTGCATGTGGTTTGGCATTTCCATTTCTAGTGCCTGCAACATAGTTGCATTTCCTCAGGTTTGCAATTCTTTAACTGCTGCTTTCTTGCAGCAAATCTGATTCCCTTAGGGTTCATTTGTTTTGCAGAAAATGAATGAGTTAAAAAATATTTTCCTGATATTAATTGTTTGCATCGCTTGAAAAAATATTTTCCTGATATTAATTGTTTGCATCGCTTGAAATAATTAGTCAATGGAAAATTCTTTTCATTATGGACAGCAATTTTTGTCTAAATATTCTTATGGACGATGAAAATATTTTTCGTTTTTTTTTTTTTTTTTTGGTAAGGGATACAAGCGATTGTTTTTGGAAAGTATTTTTCAAATCATTCATTTTTTGGCAAAACAAATGGAGCTTTAGTTCGATTGTTTTTTCCTGGTTAAGATGAAAATGAATATTTACATACATAGGTTATTTTGATGAAACTTTTCAGGCTGTAGTAAGTCATAGAAAAATGACTTATGGTGTTGTTCACTTGCTCACTCTGAGATCTTTATTTTGGTTTGACATTCACTTGCTTTTTAGTGGACACGACTTGCATTCTGGAGAAAAGGTCAACAAAAGAGTTATTAAGTCTTATATGATTCACTTTGGGATCATTATATCTCTGTTGTTTCTCTGTTGTCTCAATGGTAGTTAATCTTCCATTATGAAACATTGGAGGAGTACTAGCATTTACAAAATATTCTGCAATGGTCAGTTTATTATGTTTTGTTATTGCTGTATATTTTCAGTTGATATAGTTTTACATCTTAAGTGTCTCCCATTTTACAGCTCATGCTTATTATTTAGTTGCTTCCTTGCGTTTGTAGTGTTGGATACTGCAGCTGGTGTTTGGTGTGATACCAAGTCCGTTGTTACTAGTCCTAGAACAGGCAGATACAGTGCTGACGCAGCTGGTGGCGATGCTGCAGTTGAGCTGACGAGGCGCTGTAGGCATGCAGCTGCTGCTGTTGGCGATCTAATATTTATTTATGGTGGCTTACGTGGTGGTAAGAGATCATTTTGCACATTGAGTTATTTCTGCTAATTTTGCTCTTTATTTGCACTAATTGGGATGCTATAGGAATAACAATTTGATAATGTCATGACTCATGGGTCAATTGGCTTGCGCAAAACTAGATGATGTCTTCTGGCTAGGATGAGCCCAAGGCCGGGCCTAAAAGTATTTGTCCAAGCCTGCCTAGCATAATGAAATCAAAGCCCAATTAGTGGACCTTAGTGGGCCTTTGAGCCGATATCTTGCGTGGCTGTCTTCATTTTTTCATATGGCCTTGGTGTTCTCTGCCAACGGGGCATAATCATGTCCAAGCCCAGCCCAACATATTGGATGAGCCTAACAGACTGTTGGTCTTGGAGGCCTATCATGAGGTCTACTGTTTGTTTGTATCTCTTAGCTTCTCTTGTATGCTCTGGTTTATAAGCATAGAAAAATCTGAAGATTATATTGTTCCTGGATCATGGTAAATGTTCTGTTGCATGTGTGTATTCTAACAACGGTTTTCTGGAAGTCGAGACCAATGATCTTAGGGTTTGGTTTTGTCGTATAGCATGTGTTAGGGTATAATTGCAGATTATGAATCATTTACTTGCATTGACTTGGAAAAGTTTTCTTTGAATGAGTTAGCGATACACATGTTAGATGGAATGTAATAGGAAACAGTTGATGCTACTCTTAAGTAAAAGTGAAGATAGAAAGTCTGAAGATTCTGCAAGTCAACCTTAGGGGAGCCCCTCTGTCGCTTTGGTAGGTGATAATGAGTTTTTCATTCCTGTATTTAGGAGGGGGAGAATTCTCATCCCTGCAAGTGTGTTGTATAGACAATTCTACGCATGCATCAAAATTTGAGCAGATATCATATCATTGAATGCAGATAAATAAGATAGCTGTATCCATTGTCTCTTTAAAGATCCTTTGACTCACTTTTCAATTTTGATCGTCTCTCTCTTGGGGAGATAACAGTTTTGTGTACTCAACAGGATTCTTGGGTAAAGATCTTGTTTGGTGCTTGGTGTAGTCTGTCAAATCATGATCTGAAACTGCAATTTGTTCTTCTGCCACAGTTTGTATAGTGATATATCATACAGTAGCATTGTGATGCGTGGTATTATGATAGGTGTCTTGCTGGATGACCTGCTTGTTGCTGAAGATCTGGCTGCCGCGGAAACGACTACCGCAGCTTCACATGCTGCTGCTGCAGCTGCTTCATCAAATTCTCAATCACCCCGTCTAACAGGAAGATATGGTTATGTTGATGAAAGAACAAGACAGATGAGTGAGGCAGTCCCGGATGGTGCAGTTGTGCTCGGAAACCCAGTTGCTCCCCCTGTAAATGGTGACATGTATACTGACATAAGCACTGAAAATGCTATGCTTCAGGGATCACGGTAAAGTAACATTCTGCCATTTTGTGGCATGAAATAAAAATCACATTGCTTTTGTCTCTTCAATTAATTCAGGGAACTAATGGTTGGTGATGCTCTGCAGGAGAATGGCTAAGGGTGTTGAAGACTTGGTTAAAGCATCAGCAGCAGAAGCTGAGGCTATTAGTGCTACTTTGGCAGCTGCAATGGCCCGGCAAATTAATGGAGAAGTTGAATCACCAGATAGGGATCGTGGTGCAGAGGCTACTCCCAGTGGGAAGCAATTATCTTCTTCTGTTAAAATACCTGATTCTGCTGGACCAAATAATATTGCCCCAGCTGGAGTGCGGCTGCATCATAGAGCTGTTAGTATCTGCCATTTCTCATTGTATCAGTGGCTATTATGAGTGTATTATCTCAGAAATTAATTTGCATGTTTCTTTATGTTGTTTTCTCTATAAATTTTCAGGTGGTTGTAGCTGCAGAAACTGGTGGAGCTTTAGGTGGCATGGTCAGACAACTTTCAATAGATCAGTTCGAAAATGAAGGCAGGCGGGTCAGCTATGGAACACCGGAGAGTGCTTCTGCAGCAAGAAAGTTGCTAGATCGACAGATGTCAATTAACAATGTGCCCAAGAAGGTAGTGAGGATCCTTATAATAATGTGTATGACATTTGATGGGCTGTGGCAAAGTTATCCATGAATTGGTCGTAGTAACTAGGTTTGCGTCAATGGACATTTGAAACATCTTTAGGGAAGTGATCCATGCAATGACTGCAATTAGTTATACTTACTAGGTTGATCTCGTCATCATATCTAGCCTTCATGAGATAACTCCTCTTATTTGTACTTCACTTTATTTAAATTCTTCAGCATCAGACTTGTTGAATAATAATCTTCTCGTGGGTACTTGCTTTAGCATTTTGGGTTGCATGTTTGATCTCATTGATCCTATGATATTTCATCTCCAATCATCGCATGATCTTTTGCGATTCAGTCATCTATTCGTGAATGAATATAAGCTGGTATTGCTGTTGCTTTTGTATTTGTAGATGCACAATTTTGAAAATTGCACCTGTGAAGTGTGCATGGAGAAGACTGCTTGGATACATTTGAGTGGCCATGGTTAAATTTTCCTTTTGTTAATCTGAGGGTCAAGGCAGTGTGCATGGTCCATTTTGGACAGATGCGTTTAATTGATAATGGTTATAGTTTTCATTGAGAATGCTATTCAAGTTCGGAACTAAGTTCGTGTGTTTTTCTTGCTGCATCAATTAAGGTCATCGCACATCTTTTAAAGCCTCGTGGATGGAAGCCTCCAGTGCGCCGGCAGTTTTTCTTAGATTGCAATGAAATTGCTGATCTTTGCGACAGTGCTGAGAAGATATTCTCTAGCGAACCTAGTGTGTTACAGCTTAAGGCTCCTATAAAAATTTTTGGTGATTTGCATGGCCAATTTGGAGATCTCATGCGTCTTTTTGATGAGTATGGGGCACCTTCAACTGCTGGGGATATTGCGTAAGTTTTTCTTCATAGATTATATCCCTGTTCTGAATCTGGATGTCTAAATTTTATCCAGAGATGTTATTAAATAAATAATGTGTCACTTGCTAAGTTTTGTACGGTCTGATCTCTGATTAGTTCATTATATACATCAATTTACCCACAAACTGCACATTGCCCACTGAAGTTTTCTTCCTTGTAGATTGATCCAACGTAAATTATGTTACAAGTATGATGGGACCCGTCACTGTACACAGTGCACAAGCTTGTGAATAGTCAATGTAGATACTAAATACTTGGGATAAGTGGCATTTGGAGCAACTTTGTACTGATGTTTGCTGCTGGATATTTTTGCAATGATGTCATGAGTTTGTCTATTCTCTGGTTTCATCCTTTGATTCTTTCTTGTTCCTTTGACTATTTTTATCCCATGCTCAGACACTCCTTTAAATCTATGCATGAAATACTTGATTGTACTTATTATGCTCAGAGTCTGAAAAGTGTTATTAGTTTCATGGTCACCATGAAGGTTAAACATTACACTCCCCTTTTAAGCTTCATTATCAATATTTTGAACTGGCTGAAAGTGTGTGATCCTGTGAGAACTATATGAGAAGATATTCATGAAAGCAATATGAAATTGTGAATCCATCTTTATTTCATGGCATTAGCTATAATGGTATTCCTGTTGCACTCGCAATAAATTCGCTTTGAGACTTCTTAATTGAACATTGTTCAGAATAGGCAATGCAGTAGGTATCCTAGTTTTGGATGATGCACCAAATATTTATAAATACTAATGTGTCTCTGCGTATCAGTTGTGCCTATGGAAGAAATGCTTCATTTCCTAACCAATGCAATCCATGTTAACACCTGGGTGTTCTTTGTCAACATGATTTTTATACTTTGGAAATTACTAATTCTTGTTAATATCTTATAAAAATTGTTGGTGAATGTATGCAGATATATTGATTATCTCTTCTTAGGAGATTATGTTGACCGCGGCCAACATAGTTTGGAAACCATTACTCTTCTGCTTGCTTTGAAGGTAATTCCTTGGAATAGATGATGATCTCCATAATATTGTCTATATAACATCGTAAAGTTATTAATGCACTTTCATTATTTAATACGGGGCATATTTTTCAAGGAAAAAAAAGAAAAGATTGATCCTCAGCTTGAAGAAAAATAAGATGGGGAGTCAGACCTTTATAACTACTTAAATAAAGTGTACTAACCAGAGAAGGTTTCTGAACCCAAAAAGAAATCAGAAGGTTTTTAGTAAGAACAAAAATTGAAAGCGGATCTTTCTTAATAAAGTTAAGTTAAATAAAATGATGAAAATAACAGTTTCTTTTTCTAAGAAGAAAGATCAACTAAGATGCCAATGAATGACAAAGTACATTAAGTAAACTAAAAACTAAACCGAGTTATTCTGGTATGAAAATGAAGAAAAATAGTGACTCAAATATAAACAATATGATATGAGAAAATGTAAGTTAATTAGATTTTGAATTCTCTTTTTTCTTATATCATTAATTTTTTTTTTAAGAATTATGTATCATGCATTGCCAGCCCATGCTAATAGCCTACTTATATTTTATTGTCGTTTAGCTGAATGGCACAAGAGTCACCTGTTGGTTCGTTGTCTCAGGTCGAATATCCTAGTAATGTGCATTTAATTCGAGGGAACCATGAAGCTGCAGATATCAATGCCCTCTTTGGCTTCAGGATCGAGTGCATTGAGCGCATGGTACAGGATATTATGCACTGGAGGTTGTCTCTTGTCCATAATAGAGTAAATATCTCGCGGCTATTAATTTTTCTAACTTGCTGACAGGGTGAGAGAGATGGCATCTGGGCATGGCATCGGATAAATCGTCTATTTAATTGGCTTCCTCTAGCTGCCCTAATTGAGAAGAAGATCATTTGCATGCATGGTGGTATTGGACGGTCCATAAATCATGTGGAGCAGATTGAAAGTATCCAACGTCCTATTACCATGGAGGCTGGGTCTATTGTTCTCATGGATTTGTTATGGTAAGTGGCTGCCTATTGTGTTTTCTTGTCAAAACAAGGTTTGTTGTCCTGTGATTTACCTGCAACTTGTCATTTCTCTTCAGGTCTGACCCAACAGAAAATGACAGCGTAGAAGGTCTTAGGCCAAATGCCAGAGGTCCAGGGTTGGTTACTTTCGGGGTGAGTGTCAACTTGTTGATCATCATGCATAGATCTCTCTTTTAGTACGAGATGGAGGTGAATACTCCACCATTGGCATTTTTCTAATCTTATGTTAATAGATGTCCGTTGCCCTACATCACAGGCAGCTTTATTGTCCTTTGAGCTGAATATCATGCTTCATTGTATGATAGTAATGTCAGTTTAGTCTTTATCTTTTCACATTACCTAATGGAACTTTGTTTGCAGCCTGATCGAGTGATGGAATTCTGCAACATCAATGATCTGCAGTTGATTGTGCGTGCTCACGAATGTGTGATGGATGGTTTTGAGCGTTTTGCTCAGGGACATTTAATTACTCTATTCTCGGCAACAAATTACTGCGGTATGGTCCTAATAGACATTTTAGTCTATCTAAAGCTGCGCATGGAATGATTTTTACTTTTCTTCTTTTTTTTTTTCAACTTTTTTGCTTATGTAACTTCTGTTTGATAGTGAAGGCTTTGAATTTTTAAGCCCACAGCTTTTGATATTTAAGTCATCTGAAGTCATGTAGAAATATTTCACGTTCTTTAGAATTTAAAGACACTATTTTGTTTCTGTGGGGAAGTCAGGATGTGCTTTTCTGCTGATAATAAGCTGACCCAAACAGCTCACCTCCTGTTCATAATGTGTCCTATACTAACAGGTACTGCGAATAATGCGGGGGCAATATTGGTTTTGGGAAGAGATCTTGTTGTCGTGCCTAAACTTATTCATCCTTTGCCACCAGCCATCTCATCACCAGAAACATCACCCGAACGCCACATTGAAGACACATGGATGCAGGTACTGCCATCTCTATAGCTTTTGTTCTAGTCATAATCTCTCTCTCTCGCTTTCTCGTTTCATGTTTTAACTAGTTTGTTGGTTTCTTGATGAGATACAGGAGCTCAATGCAAATAGACCTCCGACACCAACCAGAGGACGCCCTCAGGTCGCAAATGATCGGGGTTCTCTTGCTTGGATTTAACAACAGATGCTCTAGGTTGTCATTGTATACTCAATCTGGCCTGCACTCCCAGCTGTGGTCCACCGTGTCTGGAGCACGATGACCATATTATTGAGAACACGACTTGTATTTTCAGTCGATGGCAGGAAGTTCTGGCTTGGCTGAATTGAAATTTTGCCGTGATGGGTGGTGCATTGAGATGAGAATACAAGCTCGTGGACGAGTCGCAGGCGGAGGATTAGATTTTTGTATGTTTGATGTGCCAGGAGCTGCAGTTTGGGTCTGCCAGCCACACTGTAAATTGAGCCACAGAGTAGAAGTTACAGTCTTGGTTGTTCATGGGGTTTATATTGGGGGCGATATTGTTCCCCGTCAGTTTTATAATTTCTTTTTTGGTTTTTGTTTTCGGTTTTCCTCGTTTAGGCCTATTATTATTCTTATAATTTTTTTTTTCACAAACGTTCAAGAGGACTTGGGTTGTCTTGATGAGATATAATTATAGTTACCGTGGGAGTCTTATGTATCATATGATGGGTATTGCTTCGTGTAATTTGTACAATGTAACTTAGTGTGAAGGACAAGGAATTGCTTTTGTCGGCATCGTTTTGGAAGCTCCGTTTTTTTTATCTCGTCCGACCTGTTCGTTTTCAGAGTCGATTGATGAAGTTGTACGGCTTGCTCCCTTGCGATGGTTTCGGTGAGGTGAGAATCTTGCGGTGTGGATTTCTACGCGATGTAACTCCCTAACTCAAAATAGTGCTGTTCAATGTGAAACGGAGCAGCAAATGTTTCCCAGGTGGTGACGTTGTGAAAGTTTGAGCCTACGCTGAAGCATTAAAGGGGCATTCTCTGGTAAGTTTCGTGAGCTAAAAATGTCCGTCGCCATTCCTCATGAGATAATTGCAAAGGGACTGGAACGGGGGTCCTCGCGCAGGTCGCACCATCTCGGGTCTGGCCAGTGATACTTTGCGCTATCTACGGATTGATGCAAGGACTACCTTGTTCGATGGAATGTTCGTGGTTAAAGCCCGTCTAGGGGAGGTCGGCCTCAGATAAGGAGCAGGCGCTTTTCTCGACTGGTCAATGATTATAGCCAAGTTGTTGCGTTGGGCTACCTCCTTGGGATGGAGGGGACCTCAAAAGCGCATTTTTGACCAGACCTCAAAACCCAACGCATCGCACGCTGGCAAGCTCCCTTCTTTTTGGGAGTAAAAAGGATGAGTCAACCCTCAACATCTCTTCCTTTTTGAGAAGGTTGTCTTGAGATGATGGACTGGGTGGGTTGCACACGGCGAGTGTAGTCGGGTTTTCTTTGAATTTGTTTCCTAAAATCAAGGATATAAGTCGTATGAAGACCAAGGACATTATTATTCGAGCCGAATAAGGGGACTGAAACATTTAAAGACTGATAATACGATGTGAGGGCACGGTCGCAATTGAGCACAGTGACAAGCCTCCCAACCAACGCCCGGGAAACATGCTCATTGTTCAATCTCATATGGTCTTTTGGGATTCGGAGCGTCATTCATCAAGTCGGTCCAAGGAACTATTCTTCCCAAGTTGGTTGTTATTAGATCATAAGAGAATAGAGAACTTTGTGATTCTTTCATGTTACGTGACTAAGCAATGTAATTGTGATCAAACCGACCAGATCACAAATAGTTGTTGCTTGAGAGATCGGTCCCTTATGAAAAAGCCTAATATTTTCCCCTTGTTTTCACTGATAGTTGATATATATTTCATGTTGATATGTATCTCCCGGTGCTAATATTTCCTATTCGTCCATTGAAACTTTTCCAATATCGACTGAATCAGGGACGATGTCACATTAGATGAGTGATTTCTATACATGATTTAGGACCAAACGCAACCTTCATGAACATCATTTCTGTACATGATTTGGGACCAAACGCAACCTTCGGCGCACAAGGACCCAACGTTCGTGTAAGTTTGAGTGGCGACGGTTGAGGGAACAAAAATCCAAGTTTTCAGATAAAGAATTTAGCAGAGACTTGGATAATGGTCACGTTCCCAACTTGAAAGATGGATGGGGGAATTTGAGGATTGGGCATGGCCTTGCAATTTGCATGGCGTGGTCCTTGACGTGAAGGCACCGCTCCTCATTCATGAACCAACGAGAGAGAGAGAGAATCTTAAATGGAATTCACGCATTAAGAGTGATATACAGAGAGCTGTACCCACGTCAAGAAATAAAGAGAAGCCGAATGCTACAGAGACCGCAGCATGTAGCAATACGATTGCATGTGACTGGCCTGGTCCTTGGATGATATTGTTCTTTATACCATCGCAGAAGCTTGAAAAATGTGAAATTGATAAAGGTCTTCCAATTCGCAAACCATCTCTATACCATACGTTCTCTACAATTAACATTAAAACCCTAGCTTTGAATGTGGGTGTTTTAGATTTCGCAAGGAATTCGACCACTCTAAGCGGTCGGAGCCATTCTTACGAAATTTTTATCCCACAAGTCTATAATATGTGTTTCTAGACGCAGGCGCGACGACGAATCGTATTGCAACTCCAACTATGCCGAATGGATCTAAGTATACGATTATTCAAGATTTCATCGATTTCCGCTTTATTTTTCCCCTCCTTTTGGAAGGAACTTTTGACGTGGAAGGGGACATACACGAACCAAGGCATAGCTGTGATTCAGCCTTCAGGTAACATGGTATCGCTCCCTATCCATTGGCATAGCGGTGATTCAGGTAACATGCTATCGCTCCCTATCCATTGAAATTTGTACCAATTTGTTAGTTGACGAATATGCTCCAAGTAGCAAATGACTCTAAGAGTAAGCAACTAAACCTGATATTTGATGGGCCGAGTTATTGTATGAATTAGTTATATTCAATAAATGAGTTATATATAAATTTAGAATAATTAAACCCAAATAATATGTATGTTAAATGGATTCATAATTTACTTAGACCAAACTCATTTCTATGACTTTCATTTTACTTTCTTATCCTTACTCAATCTTATGTTCGCTTGCTCCACGCTCTCTTCTCAATTTAGGTGTGAGTTTTTTTAGATTTGATTATATATGGAAGTATTTTAACAGTATAGATCGGGTCGAGTTGGGTATGAGTAATTAGATTTGGAAGATAAATTAAAACGGATTAAGTAAGTCAATTTGATTCAGATCACTTTCAATTCGATCCATCTCTACTATGAATTTACAAATAATTTCTGATTGTGGATGAAAGATACAAAGAATCACAAAAGTTCCCAGATCTTGAGGAGACAAAGGCGAACGGGAACGCCCGAATCGAATGGACTCGGATCGCCCCTGGCGCGCGGCTCTAAATCCGAGTACTTACGCACCCGGTGATAAAAAAAAGACGTCAGAAATGTCAAATGAGAAGAAGAGTTAATCCTTCGAAGAGACGGCAGGCGAGAGAGATGCGGTGGCGAAGACACGTGAGCCCCATGAGACGCTGTCGGCGACGGGGCATTGCCGCTCTCGCACAGCCCCTCCGTCATTCAATGTTCAGGCCCGCAGAAAGTCAAAACGTGCAGATGATCTGCAGATGCACGAGAGATCTCTCAATCTCTCCCCTTCTTTCGAGTTATCGTTCGTCCAGCGCTTATTTTAATGCCTTAAAGAACGGTCGTCGCAGCACTGCTAGCAAGGCCGACGCTCCTCCCGATTCGGCCAATTAATTGCTCCCACCTCGCTGTTCCGCAAAAGAAAGTCGTCGAGTCGGAGCTTTTCTCCTTCCGAAACCTTGGAATTGGTCCCTAATTAATTCCCTCTCTCTCTCTCTCTCTCTTCTCCCTGTTTTTTCCGTGTGTTGACTTTATCGTTTTGAACAACTGGGCGTCACCTTTTGCTTCGCCTGCAATATATATATATATATATATATATATATATAAAGAGAGAAAGCTCACGTTCTGGGTCAGATACCCACTCTTCAAGCCCTCGAGAGAACCAGGCATTTATCACCGGTCAAGCCTTATTGCAGTCCTTGAGAAACCCAGAGGAGGCCATCACGTTTTCATCACCTCTCTCTCTGTCCGATGCGTGCTTCGACCACGAGCGCATCAATGGAGGACGACGGCAACGGTAACGATGTCGATGTGCCAATCCATTTCCTATGCCCCATCTCCTTGCAGCTCATGAGAGATCCCGTCACCGCCTCCACCGGCATAACCTACGACCGGGAGAGCATCGAGCGGTGGTTGTTCGCCTTCAAGAGCAGCACTTGCCCCGTCACCAAGCAGCCGTTGAGCTCCGACGCCGACCTCACCCCGAACCACACCCTCCGCCGCCTTATCCAGGCCTGGTGCACCCTCAACGCCTTCGAGCGCATCCCCACCCCGAAGCCGCCCCTCGACAAGGCGGCCATTGTCAAGATCCTCGACGACGCCAAGAAGACCCCCCGCGCGAGGCTCGCGTGCCTCCAGCGGCTCCGGTCCATCGCCCTCGGGGGTGACGGCGCGAGGAACAAGAAGTGCTTGGATCAAGTCTCGGCTGGGGTCGTTGAATTCTTGGCTTCGATCATCAAGAACGACGAGTCAACGCTCGTCGAGGTCATTGATTCGAGCGATGGTACCGAGCTGGCACGAGCGAGCGATGAGGCGCTCAACGTCCTATGCCATCTGAATGTCTCCGGATCGGATCTCAAGAGGCTGATGATCAGTGACGATCTCACGGGATCGCTGATGCGTGTGCTCAGAAGCGGAAGCTATCAATCTAGGGCATACGCGACGATGATCCTGAAGTCAGCCTATGAGGCGGCTGATCCGATCCAACTGATGAACGTTGGATCCGAATTCTTCGGCGAGCTGGTCAGAGTGCTCAAGGACCAGATCTCACAGCAGGCATCGAAGGCCGCACTGAAACTATTGGTGGAGCTCTGCCCGTGGGGGAGGAACCGGATCAAGGCGGTCGAGGGCGGTGCGGTCCCGGCCCTCGTCGAGCTCCTGCTCGACACAAACAGCGCATCGGCAGACTCGAAGCGGGCCTGCGAGCTGATCCTGATGGTGCTGGACCTGCTGTGCGGGTCAGCAGAGGGGAGGGCGGAGCTGGTGGCGCATGGGGCGGGGCTTGCGGTGGTGGCGAAGAAGGTGCTGAGGGTCTCCCACGCCGCGAGCGACCGCGCGGTGAGAATACTGGCATCGGTGTCGAGGTTCTCGGCGAGCGCTCGGGTGCTGCAGGAGATGTTGCAGGTCGGGGCCGTGGCGAAGCTGTGCCTGGTGTTGCAGGTGGACAGCGGGTCGAGGACGAAGGAGAGGGCGAGGGACATTCTCAGGTGGCACTCTAGGGTTTGGAGGAGCTCTCCCTGCATTCCTCCCCACTTGGTCTCGTCTTTGCCAACGCCATCTTCTTGAGAAAATAGAGAAAAAAGAATGATCAAGCCATGTGTACAGATTCATATACGGTGGTTGAAATTTTGGTGCTTGTTTTCTTTCATTGTTATAAGAGCCTCTTTAAAATTCTTTTCCAATGCGATAGACGGACTGAAAGTCTACAGAAAGCTTCGTTTTCCTTTTCCTTCAATGACATAAAACTCACCTTCGGTGGAATATCTGGGGAGGTGGAAAATTCATAAATGGCAATAGAGAGTTGATCTTGTTGCTGTCTCTCTCTCTCTCTCTCTCTCTCTACCCTTACTTTTTTATTTCCTTCGGTGATGATAGTACAAATTGCAGCTACAAGGATGTACTTGTTTACGAGTGCATGGATACTTGTTTAGCTGTCTCTTCGAACTGGCAGAATGATTAAACTAGAGCAATCTGATTAGTCCGATTCAACTCCCTATGTCTACTCCTGCTCAAATCCAATGTTACTGAGCTAGCGAGGGATGTTAATCAAAGTCAACCTTGAGCACAAGTATTTGATAGAAAGAGAAACCCACATAATAATCGAAAATGGTTATGAGTTATTGAATTCCACATCTGCAACTCGGATATATCAAGATAAAATTAAGTATGCCAAGCAAACCAAAAAACAGGAGGAGATAAAGTCAAGTACATAACCATTCGTTTTAAAAGTTTAAGGTGTACAAAATCATTAGTCGTTTATATTTTGTAGCGAAACATTACGTAATTATAAGTTTACAATCCATAACTATTGCGGAGTACTTTCTATATCCCATACTTAAGCCGAAGCTCAACTAGGGTTCTAATACGATATCAAAATTAAAAAACTCTCAAACAATTATGTATTCTTATCAAGATCTGAGTGTCACTATTCAAGTCTACTCAAATAAATTTCCGAGGATAACTTTTTCCTCATTTCTGTCTCCACACTTTTAAAATCTCTTACCAAGAACATGAAACCCAAATGGGAACGATCTCTCTTGCTATTGCTAATTCCCCATAAGTTTCTGTATTGAAGGAAGTTCAAGTTTTCTTTCCTCTTTTTTGCCAAAGACGAGGCGAATTAATGAAGTTTTGACTTTGTGGGAAGCTTCGAAAGGAGCATCATGGACTTTTTCTCCATTTCGTGGACGAAAGAGTGGACGGAAAAAGAAAAAAGAATCATTGACGTTTTATAAAATTGAATTGTTTAGGTAAATCTCTAAGATGATTCTCTGTTTCTCGAGGATCAAATTGTCAAGAAAAACCCCATTCAATGGTGCAGCGATGAACGAAAGGAATGCGGTTCGATCCATTCGATGGCTTTATTACAAAGCTTCGAGATTTCACTGGCGAGTCAAAACCGGACGAATTCTTTTGAACCGGGTCATTTGCAGAGAGAATCGGTTAAGAAAATATCAGATTATTATATAATGATGAGAGACATTTAATAATAATGCACGACTCGGTGACCCTCTTTTTTTGGCTTTTCACCCCTAAAACCCGTTCAAAAAGATATTCAAAAAGATGGTCAGCACCTCCTACACTTTCCAACTTCTTTTTTTAGCCCCGAGGCTTCTTTTTTTTTGGGCTAATTGGTGTTGACATTTCGAGAACGTGGAAGATTCTATTCTTTCCCGAACCGTCCTTCACTTTGCCGTCCATATAAAGCACGAGCGGTCCGGCGTGACGACGACACTCGAAAAAATAAATTTACATATAATTTGAGCTCTTTGGAACTTAATCATGTGTAAAATTGATTGGGATTTATATTACATAGGCATTATCATTGACTCGATATGTTGATAATTCAAAAAGATGGTCAGCACTTCCTATACTTCTCAATTTTTTAGCCCTAAGTTTTTTGTTTTTTTTTTGGTTAATTGATTTTGACATTTCGAGAACATAAAAGATCTTCACTTTGCCGGCCATACATAGCACGAGCAACAGCATGTGAAGATATAAAATTCACATATAAATAGAGCTCTTCGGAACTTAATCATGCATGGAATTGATTGGGATTCGTATTACGCGAGCATTGCCATTGACTTGATATGTCGATAATTCACCTTTGACGTCGCCAATAATGGGTGGATCATGGACTAAGGGTAAGCATGGACGATGCATTTTGAGGCCAAGAAGGCATTTGACAATAAATTTAGATGTTCGGATCTAAGCTGATGATGATTTAAAAGGCGATTTCTCATGCTTGGCATCTAAGTCGAATCAATCTGAGCACCCTGCATGATGTTTTGGGGAGAGAGAGACAGCACGTGTAGGGGGAAAATAGTATGCAAATGACCTTCACGTAAAAAGGCAAAATTGACCTCAACGCATCACGGTTATATATTTCGAAAGGAAGGGTATTTTAGGGATTTCACGAGAAACTGGCCATTTTCTTTTTATATAGTAAAGGAAAGCTATGAATTGGGCCACCCATTTGAGGACCAAGCCCAAAATCCGATCGGGCTTACTTGGGCTCGACCGGTGTCCAGTTCGGTTTAGGGTTTTAAGCTAAAACTGCATTGCTGCACTCTGCAAAACCCCGAACACCGAACCAGAAGAAGAAGAAGAAGAGGAAGGAGGAAGGAGGAATCGATGGGGAAGACGACGTACAAGAGGGTGAAAGGGAGCCAGAGCCTGAGGCAGAGGCTGCTCCTCTCCACCCTCGCCTCCACCGCCGTCATCGTCGAGGACATCCGCTCCGACCACACGTGGCCCGGCCTCCGCCCTCACGAGGTCTCCCTCCTCCGCCTCCTCGAGAAGGTCTGCGACGACTGCGTCGTCGAGATCAACGAGACCGGTACGTCCTTCCGGCCATGTGCCTGCTCTTCGAAAGCACCCTTTTTTTATTTTTATTTTTTGGTTTACCTAGTTTTTGGCTCGTTCCAGCTTTAGAGATGTAGGCCTGGTATAGGAGAAGGATGTCGTGCCGGGAAGTTGGAATTGTTGCTGGAAAAATTGCCAGGATTGGCAATTGAGCCATGCGAGGGGAAAGGGATTACTGATTGATTGAGTTAGTTGAAGCGTTGAACAGTGAGCTTTTCTATATGGGGTTTGGGTCGGTTGGCTCCGTGAGTTTGCTAGGAGGAGTCTTCAGTGATGAAGACCTGATTTTGATTGTGTTCAGTTCCAAGAGGTAGCTTATGAGAAGCATCCTCTTAAGAAACTAGTTACCAGTTTAAATTTTTTAAAAGTTGCCAAAATTGCAGTACTAGCATTTGTCTCAAGTTTGACATGTCCTCTCCATTTTTTGGCCTGTCTATACGGGATTTAGCTTTCCTGGTTAACTGATAGAGAGAAAATGTGCTAGACTCATGGCCAATGGTATTGTTCCTTGTCATATACGTGAAGGATATCCCGGCATGAAGGATCTTTGCCTTGTTAGAATGTTTCGATCAGTTGGATGAAGGCCCTCCCTCTGAGAGGCTCTTCTAGAAGTTGCAACTGTCGTTAATAAATAACCTCAATTCTGTTCATTTTAATTTATGACATGCTCCAATTCCTGTCGCAGGAACGAAACTTAAGTATAAGCCTGGTATCATAATGGGCGGGAAACATCTTGTTCATGATTGTGGTGTCAGCCGTTCTATTGGTTATTTCTTGGAGCCTTTGATTGTACTCGGCTTGTTCGCGAAGAAACCTCTCTCCATAAGGCTCAAGGGTACATATTTCACCGAACTTTTGAAGACGCTGCACTTCCGATGTGTTACGACAGGACTCAATGGATGTCGTAGATTTTCAATTTTTTCATACTTCTTCAATACTTTTGGGAAGGTTTAAGCATTTGTATCTGTTGCCGTGACAGGAATCACGAATGACTCTAAGGACCCATCTGTCGATACATTTCGCTCCACTACCTTACCCATCCTGAAGCGTTTTGGAGTTCCTGCTGAAGCTTTGGAGTTAAAGATAGAGAGCCGTGGAGTGCCTCCTCAGGGTGGTGGAGAAATTTTCTTGTCAGTTCCCAGTGTCCAGAGTCTAGCAGTAAGTACCTTCATCAACCTCTTGTGCATTTTATGTAATAAAATATTTGGCACATCATATTTCTAAAGCTCCTCGATTAACAGGCGGTCACATGGATTGATGAAGGAATGGTCAAGAGGATTAGAGGGGTCACTTTTTCTACACGTGTTTCTGCACAATTTGAGAATACCATGTTACATGCAGCTCGTGGAATATTCAATCGTTTACTTCCGGATGTTCACATCTTTACTGATCACAGAGCTGGCCCACAGGCCGGAAAGTATGTCTTCTATTTTTTCTTTTTCTTTTTTTGAATTATGCAGAGCCATAATTTTTTACTCATGCGATTTGGAGTGCCACTTGATGGTCCATATTTATCTCGCCTGTTTTGTCATTTTCTAGTGTACTCTGATATATTGAAGTGATCTCGTGGCAGATCTCCTGGCTATGGAATTTCATTGGTCGCAGAAAGTACTTCTGGTTGCTGCATATCTTGTGATACTACGGTATCTCACGGACTAGAAGAAGGGAATGAGATCGAAGGGGAGGAGAAAAAGGAGTTAACGCCCCCAGAGGATGTTGGTGAACAAACTGCATCTGTTCTGCTCAGTGAAATTGAGCAAGGTGGAGTGGTGGATTCAACACACCAGGTGTGTTTTCTCTGCTCACTCTACTCCTATACCATTTATTTTCTGGAATAAATTACACTAGAAAAGTACTTTCAATGCTCAATTTACTTGTCATTCTGTGATTACAGTAATTGTTTTTTCTTCTTTTTGTAAGATGAGGGGCTAACTTTGATTATATTGGATATATCAGAAATCATGCTGCAGTGAAGAATATGCCATTTTGCCTGTGTACCCTTCCTTTACCTACTGTGTCCATTCTGTTTCATCCCCTGCTGTGTTGTGTTTTATTGAAATTTACGTGTGCTGGTGAAAGGGGAGATGGTTGGCATCTTTCCTGATGGGGACGAAAACAGCATAGAGCTTACCTGTCGGCTGCACATGCAGAAATTTTAGATGTCGATAACTTAAACCAGTTCATCTTTTTTATGCTCTCGTCTGTTAAGTGTGTTGATGAGTTTCCAAACCCCCATCACTCCCTCCCACACAAACACATGGTGCATGCACCCACACACACAGAGAACCTCTGGACTCTATTATTTCATCCTGAGTTTTTCAGTAAATAAAGAAGTTCCTTCTTTTGGGGGAAAAAAGCCAAAAAAAGAAAAGAAAAAGAAAACTCTGGATTTGAAAGGAACACATCTTTAAAGTATAAGCTAATCATTGGCTATTCCTGGCAATAAGTTACTTTCTTGAAGAAGACACAGTATAATCTGAAAGAAATGTACGAATTTACTTTCAGTGATCACATTCGGCCTCAGTTCCCATTACACCTGAAAACAGAACCAGTGGACATCAAGTTTATAATGCGTACGAATTAATCTGTGCTTATGTGTGTGGTACTGGTGAAACTGAGTTTCTCTAAGATTAGAATTAGTTTATCTTGGCTCTCCCTTAATTTTAGTTCTATGCCCATACCAGTCTCTGAGAATCTTTACTGACTCCATTTCATTAGTGAATCTCTTCGCACAAAGAATCACCTGGTTAGATGTAACTTGTATGTACAACTGGTCATCTTGAAACTAGTTTCAGACCAGGTTTTTAGATAATTTCATAAAAAACCATCGGATTTTCTAACAGCTGTTATGAGTTTGTAATTCCTAGTTTATACATTAATTGTACTGTATAAGCAAATTTGTGAGCTGCAGCAGCTGGCTTCCTCATCTTCATTCCACTTATTTTTTTATGGAGGTTTTTTGCATGAGATTCTTTTAGCTTGATTGATTGCTAAGGTGTGGGTTCTGTCCCAGATAAATTGTATGTTCAGTTGTGAAATTGAGCATGTGGCAATGGTGACAATGCTGCATGATGAAGATGCGATAGATGCTTTCAGCCACTTACAATGTGTCGATCATTCTTAATATATTTTCTCTCCTCTTCAGGGTCTATTGTTTCTTTTGTGTGCGTTAAGCCCGCAGGATGTTTCGAAGGTTCGTGTCGGCAAGCTTTCACCGTATGGAATAGAAACTCTCAGGAACATCAGAGATTTCCTTGGGGTCAAATTTGTTATCAAGCCAGATCCTTCAACAGAGACAGTTATACTTAAATGTGTTGGATGTGGAATGAAGAACCTGTCAAGGAAGGTTTCTTGATGACGATTTGGGAGAATCTTGTATCTAAGGCATGCATTGGGGTCTTGCTTGATGGCATGGTGCGAGGCCTCTGGTGTTTCTCCTGTTGAGCGGAATTTACCTTGGTACCCTGCAGAGAAGAATTGCTATGATCATGGCACCATAGGTGGACCACAGCAATCGTTCACCCATGGGATACTGAAATTGAGTCATAGGGAGCCATGCTCATGTTATATTTTTGTCTTGGATCAGAGCGCTGGCTGCGATGCAATTGAGTTATAGCCGTATGCACGCAAAAATTTTGTTCATTGAATTTTTTTATTTAAACTCGTGTAAACATCTCAGATGTTAAATGCGATCTTGAAATACAAACTCTGGAGAAAGAAGATTGGTGGCTCTTTCGGCTTCACCTTGTATTTCTCTCCTTTTATATCATCGTTAGTCAGACTCCATAACTCCTCTACCTCATGATGAATGATGAGATTGACTTAGGGAGCGTTTGATAACGTTTCTGTTTAAAAATTATTTTAGGAAACAGAAATATTCTGGGGAATAATTTTTGAACAGAAAAACGCGTTTGGTAACTGCACAAAATTTCTGTTAAAGAATAGAAACACGTGGTATAATTTTTTATTTCTTTTTATTTTTTAATTTTATTTTTAAATTTTTTATTTTTCCTTTTTTTTTTCTTTTTTCTTCTTTTTGGCCGGCGTCCTTGCCCAAGTCTCGCCGGATCTAGGCGAGCTCGAGCTCACCGGCCCCTGACAGCTGGTCGTCGGCCATGGTCGAGGCCGGCGATCGGTCAAAGAAAAAAGATGAAAAAAAAAAAAAAAAGTGTTCTCGGAATTGTTTCTATAAACAAAAATAAGTTTTTTTCTACTTTTTATTTTTTGTTCCAAATCTGTTTTTAGGAACAAAAAAATAGAGAACAAAAGAACAAAATTTTGTGTTCCGGGGAAACAGATTTAAACAAACAGGGCCTTGCTATCTAATGAAGCAACGTGGTAATCAAGGTTCTGGTCTACTCCTAAACCGCAGAAATGGAATAGGATAAATGGAAATATAGAGATGGGCATTGCGTAATTGGCTCAGGGAAGGATAAATTTTGACGCGAGTGTTGAAAATGCCTTTGTGATTCAGCTGGGAAAACGAGTCCAAAGATGCACCAAGCACCTTCGACATGCCAAACGTAGGATCCGTTCAGGCGAGTGCTATATATGATATAGGTAAATATGTGTTTTTACGTCTTTAGAAAACTCATCGATCACTTGAAATCTCAATTGTCAGTCTTCACCCCAAGCATCATCCCTCAGTTGATGCCTCCTCACAATGCGGTCCTTTCTGGCTTCTTCCTGTTTCCTAAATTCTGTTGAACCAAAGGATGAGGGAGGCAACTTCAACCCCATTCCCTGAGCAATGAGCCTCTGAGCAGTCCGGGCAGATGTTTGTGGCCTTGGCTTTGGAGGTTCCAAGTCTGAAACACGAGACCAAATTGAAAAGATTGTTGTGATGAAGATTTACTTCACAACGCATGACACTCTTCGAAAACAGTATAAAACATGCGATTCAAGGTCTGACTAAAAATTCAATGAAGTGGAGCCTGTCACTGGTCGTTGCAGTCAATGATTTTGTAACAGAGGCATCACAGGAAACAGAATAACCCTTGGTTCTTCCAAGCATGCAAAGCATATAATGCAAAACTCCAACTTTCAAATGTAACTTCTTAAAAAAAGCAGATCAAAAGAGTAAATTACCCATTGCTGGAATTGAACTCAAGAGGGAATCCTCCTCCTCCAGTATTCGTACAGTGAATGGAAATTGAATACTGCTAAGAGCCTCAAGTGCTGCATTAGATGATTGGCATTTCAAAGAAGGTTAGAAGGAATCACATCTTTTAAACATTAGCAAATAGAGACTATAGTTTTTTCGACAGATTTATTAAAAACAAAATAAGACAAAAAATAATGGAAAATGGATGTGTGGAGCTTGCAACAATTCTGGACTCCCCACTGTATGTTCCAAAGTTATCACATTCTACTTAATAGTCAATGCAAAATGATGTCAACAAATCATGCTATCCAACACCGAGAACAGAATTGAAAAGATAGCAAAACATAATTACCAATTGCTGGTGTTCGAAATACTGCAAGAGCGGTAGTATCATTGACCCAACGAATCACTACCCCTTGATTTCTGAAGGCCTCGAGAAGCTTCTCTAGCTCTGTTGTTCTAGTGCTTGGAGGAAACCCAGCAAGAACAAGAACATGACTAGTGCCATAATTAGCTGCGCAGACATGGAAAATTTTTATTTTCTTAATCCCATCAAACTCCCAGCTCATTAAAGGAAAAGGAATGAGAAATTGATCAATAATTTATGTCCTACAACAATCTTAAACAATCCAGGTATTGGCACTAGACTCCATATATTAAGAATGTTTCCCAATAAAGATGCACTACAAAATGCTTACACAACATATCCTGATATGTGCAGATAGAAGATGTAGTTATCCAATAAGAGACTTCAATCTATCTCTATTTTCACCTTAGAAAAACAAACTCATTTACAACTGAGACAAGTGTCATAACATACTCTAACAAAGAGAAGAAACTAACATCACACAACTTCAGCTGAATGGGTGACACTGACTTACCGGGTCTCAATATGGGCTTTTCTTCTGAATTATGAGATTGACCTTCATCATCCACTTCATCAATGGTCAAATCATTTGATACCCGATCACTATACAATTCATCTTTCTTATAAGTAAAAGTGCCCCTCCCACGCCTTTTAGGGGCTTTAGTATTTTTGCCATCTTCCAGAGAAAGCTTTGATACTTCAGGTAAGGATTCTGCAGGGAGTAACTCATTTGGCGAACGATCTGCCATAGCTTCCCAGTCTGCCATTTTTGTAAACGAAGCACAACAAATAAGCATTTTAAACCATACGGATATAACTTAGAAAAAGCATACAACAGCTGACATTGGCTTTTATCTAGGCAAAGAAGTAACAAAATTTTTGACTTCATGTAAGTAGAGAAGTTCCTCAAATATCATTGCTCATGCTCACTTCTTAAGCTTGTGAGACAGATCATCAATCTATATATACCATAATCTAACATCATACAAACTTATAGCTGCAACTGGTTTATCCATTCAATTCTCAGTGGATATTGCATTGTGCTGTTAGTAACCCCTAGAGAATCACCGCAAGTATTTGAGGTGGAGGTGCCGTGTAAAAGAACTGTATGAAAATCATATCTAAGCGTGAAGAAAATACCATCACCATCTCGTTCCATTATGATATCCCTCAAAAACCTCGCTTACAAGCCTAAAGGCCCCAAATTTGAAATGCACTTCTGCCATAGAATCGCACTTTTGCCCCGTAATCTTGCCTAAAGCAAAGGCTTTTAGCCTCAAAGAAAGACAAAATCTCTTCAAGATGCCACATTCGATCGACGTGAATAAATGCAAATGATGAGTGGAACAGTAACATCAGCTTGAGAAAACGCACCATCCTCTGAAGTTGCATCGCAAGCTGCTTCATCATCAGGCGCGATTGTCGGATGCTGAACGCGCCCTTCGGGGAAAAGAAATTACAACAAATTAATTAATAAAGTCGATTCTTGGACAAGCGATCACTTAAAGAAATCAGAAAAACAGGCATCGACTTGATTCACACAAAACGAAATGAATTTCGACAAACGACCGGAAAACTTAAAATGCACCTTCGGCAGAAGATCCCAAGGAGTCAATGCAGGTCAGGGCAGCACTCGGCGATGCGCCTCGATCGTCCTTCGAATCCTCCGCTGCGATCTCTGCATCACTGAAAGGCGGCGAAAAGAATCAAGAAACAACGCTCAAAGCAGTCCACAGAGCGCGCGAGCGCGCGCTCAAGAAAACCACGCGGTCAATATAACCGTCGAGAGAAACAGCGATTTCCGCGAGCCGCCCCCGCGGACGGAATCAGCATCATCGGGGGTGGGGGGACAAGAGGAGGAGGAGGAGTAGGAGGAGGAGGCGACGTGTACCGAGAGGGAGAGCCGCGGCGGCCGCGTTCTTTGAGGGCCGAGGATCGAGCGAGGAGCTGATCGGACTTGAGAGAGAAGCCCTGGGAGGAGTAGAGGCGGGCCAATTCGGCGAGGGCGGAGGCCAATTGGAGATTAGCGGAGGACGGGTCCTCCTCCTCTTGTTGCGGCCGCGATTCGAGCCTGGAGATGAGGGACTCGAGGAAGGCGACGGCCGAGGAGACCTCGCCGGCCGACACCAGGTCCTCCACTTCTTCGCTCCAGTTGGTGGCGGTGGCGGCGGCGGAGGAGGTGGTGGGGAAGGTGTGGTGTTCTTCACTTTGAGTCTCCATTTTCGCTCGGAGTACGATAAACAGAGAGTCGCTTCCTGTTTGATCTTTGGGAGTGGGCTCCTTTTATTTCGTCCGTCTCCTATTCATGTTCGTGTGGATACGTCGCCGTTTCGAACGCGGCCCAAAATCAACACTCTAATGATATAAGTAGTCCTTGAATTTTGGTCAAATGTAATTTCTGAAATTTGAATTTTATTTACTATGTTCCTTAAACTTTTGATGCATGTTTAATTTATTCTCTACACTGTATAATAATATCCATTGTTGTTATTTTGTTAATTTAAGTTTGAGGATAATATTAATTTTTTTTTTTAATTTAGGAATTAAATTAAATATGTATAAAAAGTTCAAGGATTACGTTAAATAAATTAAAATTTCAGGGATGATATTGCACATTGGGCTAGAGTTTAGGGATCATATTGAACAAATTTCAAATTTATAGACTATATTGCATATTGAATCAAAGTTCATGATTAGCTAATCATTTTGTGATGTTGAATAATACCTTGCAACGAGTCTCATTTCAAAACATAATCAGTTATAATTGATTAGTCACTATCAAATAATCGATACGCCATGCTCGATATCAAATGGTCCATCCCACGAGAAATGTGTCGAGTACTCTACCCTATTCCTTCGTCTCTCTACAATGTTTCGGATGCAACCAAAAAAAAAAAAAAAAGAGATCTTAGTTTGAGCTTATAGGCTAAAATTAGTATAACTCACCGTTCCTAATCGATTCCCCATCTAGGTCTAGTTGCATGGATGGTGTTAATATAAATTATGTTAAAACGTGAATTTCGATCGATGTTTTTTTAAATTATCCATCTAGTCATTCCTATCAATTACCCTAAACCTTTGGCACTCATCATTTCCCAATACTCCATGCAATGATTCCCATAGTTATTATTCCCGGAGAGTGATAAGGCCCATCGAACAGCGTTTGGAAGAGAGCATATTGGGCCGCGACTGCCTCCAACATGAAGCCCAATACATTCTGGTTCTAGGCTCGAGCTTCGCTTTGTCCCTGAGTCCCATTGAAAGCTGCATCTCCCCTGGAGCTTGTCCCTCATCTTAGATTTTTTCGATCGGACTTAACGCACGACGTCGGACTCCGGTCCCCATCTCCCATGTGGCTCACCCGACGTTTCATTTCCCGTGCGGTCCTTCTTTTTTGTCTAGTCTAATAGGATGCTCCCACTTCTAGAGACAACAAAATCTTTTGGCGTAAATAAATCTGAACGGTTAGTAATTAGTGTGACATTTCTAAATGAGATATTATCCGTTCCATACTAAACTTCACGATTTTGTCATTTGGTGTACGTGTAGGCACTTTCTCATGAAGTCATTCATCCTGCTAATGCTCTAATCCAAGCTCGCTCGCTTAATTTTTAGAGTTTTAAAGCAAAACATACTGTTACATCAAAAAGCATCTCCATGAATTAATTTCAGTTTCACATATATATTTCATAATGGTTTCCCCCTTATTCACAATTCAATTCATTCCTACCCTTTTCGCCATCGTAAAAGCTTGTCAGGAGTTATTCCTTATCTAACCTCTCTAGCCCTAGCGACTACTCGTTGGATCGGGTCGTTATAATTAGATCCGGTGGATAGGTTCTCCGGCAAAAGACATCATTCACAATTACAATGGCCCTGATTCGACTCCATACCATGTACCGCAGTACACGGTCTATCGATTTCTCGAGTGGGGATCTCAGTTACACAAAAGGTCAAACATGGAGAGAGAATGATGAACATGCGCGGATAGCAGCACACTCTACAAATGGAGACAGAAGTGCAGCGACCATACGATGCAAAAATGCAATGATAGTTCAGCGCAGACGTGCGATGCACGGAAGCAGTCCCCCTCACTCCTTCCCTTTTTGAGTGGCCTCCCCACTATCTCCTTCCCCCCACCTTTCCTCCGTCCCATCTTTTCTCTTCTCTTCTCTTCTCTTCTTCTCGTGTCCACCTTAGTGAAAAAGCCGATCGAAATAGGATGGTCCAATCCCACATCCAACGCCTTCGAGCTCGGGCCCTACTGCCCTTTTCTTTTTCTTCGAGCAGCTCATTGCCATTTTCCATTTTCGAACACATGGCGCTAGAGAATTGGAAAAGCTTTGTTTGTCAAGTCGAGTCGAGAGATGATCCGGCCGGCTCTTATTGGTTGCCGTAGGCTAACTCGCTCACGCTTTGGATACTCGTGATTAGCCCGAGGGCCCGTCTGTCTCGACTTTCTTGCAAAGATAAAGATCACGGAGTTTTTACTTTGGCAAGTCTTTCTCCTAGTTGAGAAGTTCCGTCTCATTTTGCACGACCTTGAAAGTCGCAGCAAATGCCCTTATCGATTTCGAACATTCACTATTGGATAAAATCCGAACATCATAAGCTAAAACGAAAACGAATAGTCGAAATCAAAAGTTACCGTGAACGCCCGTATAACGGTGGAAAAAGCCATGTTGGTCGTGACTTATGGAGTCCACGGCGACGGATCTTTTAAACCAAAGTAGGGTTATGATCTGAAGCTAGGCTCGCTTGGATGGCGATGGTTGCGGTAAAGAGACGTTGTCGGAAAGGCCCTGTTAGCTTTTTCCTCATGGCTAATCTCTGCATGCATGGCGAAACACAATCATACGCCATCACCTCCCCCTTTCTTTTAACACTTTGCTTGAATGCGATGAGAACGTAGCAAAAGGAGGAGCGAAAATCTACCTTCTTTGCTACTCGAAAAGCAAAAAAGTAACTTGAAAATGGCAGAAAAATATCTCAGAGACCGATACAGGATGCACATTTCACAGTATTTCCAAGGGTATAATTTGACAACGAAAGTAAAGAAAAAAAAAAAAGAAAGAAAGTGGAGTGTATGGAAGAGAAACAGTGCAAGAGTTCAACCCCTTTACCCCATTACCCATAGTGTTACAACAATAAAGAAATATATATCATGCTTGGGTCCACTTCCGAACCAAAGATGATGGTGTATCATTCTCATTTTTGGCGGTTTCATTTTCCCTATGCTTTTCTCCCCCATCATTTGTCGCCCTACATCAAGCTGTCAAACCCTAGAATGTCAAATTCAAATACCTAAACTCATAAATGAAGAGAGATCATATGTATGTTAAAAGCGCATAAATGCCGCTCTTTGATGCAGACACTTCAGCAAAGTTGGAAAATCTTGTGTAGATCTTTGATTTAGCTATTTCTAAAGCGGAAAACTTCAGATCTTAGACGACCCTCTTCTTTATTCCTATTACTATGGTGAGTTTGTACAGATGCGGGAGCGACTATGATTTGGCGATCTGAAACTTTTTCAAAAGCTGGTCCCAGAAAATAGAATATGACTCCGATATCATGTTAGAATATCTAATCCGAAAGTTTAAACTTATCGGCGGTAGAAGTGAATGAAGATTATACATAAAGGAATCATATACATATATGGTTGTGAACAAGTAATGTGAATACTTTAACACTAAAAATTCAAACTGGCATCAACAAATGCTTTTGTAAAAAAAAATCCAATCAATCCCAAGTACCCTAGCCTTTTTTTTTTTTTTTTTTTGGCTCCTACCCTTTATAATGAAGCATGTTGCAAGACCATCCATCAAATAAGATTTGGAATAAATAACCGAATATATCGATTATCTCAGAATCAGCTAACCACATATATTTCTAATTTTGTCTTGACTTTTGGGACGTGATAACGTGGGGCCTTTGGAATACACAAAAGGAATGATCACTTACACATTGGATGAACATTAGAGGAAAAGATAACCCAATCAACTTAAACAACAGATAACACCATTAAGAGAGTGGTGATAATGATTTTTTGCAAGTTTTATTCCTCGTCAAGAAGTTCTATACGATCTTACATGACCTCGGATGTCATTGTGCATGTCTTTATAGATTTCGATACCGAATCAAAGTTGGAAAAGGAAGTGGAAAGTTGAAATCGAGAGCAACTCGAAACGCCTGTGTGACCGGAAATTATGTTAGTTGGGAATTGAAATTAAGTCGATTCAGAGAGAGGCTATGGCACATGCGCATGCGCTGACTGATGGAGTCCATGGTAATGAATCTTTGAACCGAGCAGGTTATAATTTGAACCTACACTTAGATGGCGATGGCTGGGGTAAAGAGGCGTTGTCGGAAAGGCCTTTAGCTTCTTTTCTTCTCATGGCGATTTCTGCATGCATGGCGGAGCACCATCATGCGCCATCACCTTCCCTTTCTTTACACTTGTTCAAATGCGATGAGAACGTAGCAAAAGAAGCAACAGAAATCTACTTTGTTTGCTACTTGGAAAAGTAAGTAACTTGAAAAGAGCAGAAAACATCTCTTAGACCATATAAGTTGTACATTGCACACTATCTCCAAAGCCATAATTCAACAAAAAAGAGATTAAAAAAAAAAAGGAAAAGGCATAGTCCGTGGAAGAAAAACAGTGCGAGAATTTACCCGTTTACCCCATCAGCCATCATTATAAAAAAAATGAATAAAAAATACACTTTGGTCCACTTCCAAATGAACGATAATGGCATCTCATTCTCTTTTCTGCAGTGTCATTTTCACTATGTCTGCCCCATCATTTGTCGGCTCTGTCTAGTTGCTATCTTATAGGCGGAGGAAGATCACTTATATATATATATATATAAAGCACATAAATTCTAGATACGAAAAATAAATTAAGACATAATTTGATTATGATATTATATTAAAACGTTTAATGCAAGGTATTAAACTTACGGGGTATAAGTGAAGGGAGACCACACACATATACTTGACATGGGATACTCATACTGACATTAGCATGTGCTTTCGTCGAGAAATTTGATCAGTTTTAAGCATCCCAGCCTCTTTTTTTGTTTTTTGTTTTTTTTGGGTGCATATCCTTTAGATTGAAACAATGTCGCAAGATCATCATCCATCAAAACCTCAGATACGATCAACCACACATATCTCCAATTTTGTCCCGATTCTTGGAACATAGTGAGGTGGGGGACCCTCTTTGGATTTACCCAAAAGGAAATAAACCATTGCACAACGGATGAACATTAGAGGGGGAAAAAAAGAAAGGATAAAAGCTAAAGCGCCAAATCAACTCAAATCACAGAAGATCTCTCATTAAAGAATGCGCAGACGATAGCTATCGAAGATTCAGTCCCAACTTGCAAATGCCGTGGTTCACGTGCCCTTCTTGCGGCTCGTGGGGCTCCATGCAAGGCACTTCTGTACGACGAGATAAGGGCAAAGGCCAGGGGCATCTTTCGACATTTGCTTTCACTGGCCATCTTGCGGCTACACAGCACATGTGCCCGTCTATTTGGGGGCTGAAAAGGAGGATGTGTGCTACCATGCTCATCTCTTGAAGTATTAGTTTCGTCTTTCCTTTCAAAGTGTAAATCATCAGGCCATGCCATTGTTACTGATTTAACATTGATTAAACAATGAAATCATACTATTGCATCTCGTGTGCGCCTTTGATCGAGCTTGATTACACAGCTAATAAGCATGGGGAGGCAGGCATTGCGAGTTATTAAGGTTTGAGCACGTAAGAAAAAAAAACGAAAGAAATGGGATGGATGGGAAGGGAGTAGAAGAAAAGGAAGTTAAGGACCTCTCTTATCATGAATCAACTGCATTAGATGTATAAGTTCCAACATCTTTTTAAGGGAGAGAGAGAGGGAGAGCGTGCGAAGAGGAAAGAGTGTCTTCGATAGCGCCATACAATGTGGGACGAGAGGAGATCGTTGTGACTGCGTGGTCAAAGACTCGACTCTAGCGGGCAATCGCGAATTGGTAGATGGGCGATTGGAGATTAAGAGGGAGAGTAGAGAGGAAGAATCGTCTCATGTTTTGTTGAAACACATGATGCGATGAATCGAACTGATGATTATAACATTGATTGAACTCGAATCTTTGCTTCCTTTGCAATTCAATGCCGTCTTTGAAATTTTCAGAGAAACTGACGCTCCTCTTTGTCGAAATGCTATTATCGTGCACAAAATCGACCTTGCCAAAAGCCCCAAGAGAATAGGAAAGAAACATGAGGCTGGGGACGTGTCCTGGAGACAAGCTGCCAGCCCCCACCCACCTAGTCAGTAGCTACCACACAACAGGCCTCGGCAAGGAGCTGTGGTGCCGAGGAGGCTCGTGTTTCTGGTTGGACGCGAACGTGGAATCCGCCACGACACTGACCCGAGAGGGGAGCCGCCGGTACATCCCCAAAAAACGACACGAGACGAGCGATCCAAGAATGACGGCAGATGTGATATCTTGGACAGACGCAGAGGCGCGATCCGACCCGTCAAATCCGCCATTAACGGATCCCAAAGCTTCCTTTGGGCCCATCCCCCCCGCCTAGACCCGGACCCCACTTCACTGACGACGGGACACCGTCCCCAATCGACGACGCTGCGATGTCGCGATTTAAAACGTGTCCGATCGGTCGTCTCTCTCTCTCTCTTTCCTCTTTCCAATGTATTTTTTCTTTTTTGGGTGGGTGGGCGTCAACAAAGCAATAAGAACAGCGGCCCGAGTGTGGAGACAGAATTGAAGATGCAAGATCCGAATTGGATTTCGGGGGGGGAGATGGCGCATCCGTCGTGGCCCGATCTGTAGCTCGAACGGGAGTCAAGATTCTCAGGCTAGCCTTGTCCTTTTGTGCGTCAAAGGAGATATCTCTCTCTCTCTCTCTCTTCCCCACATACATTCTCTCTTCTCTACGCAATTGCCTTTTGCTTCCCTTCTTTGATTCCTCCATCATAAGCCTTTTTCCGTCATATAGATTTACCTTCAAAGCATACATTGCACCTAATTATGCCGAGATTTTAGAAGATCGAAACTAATCATCATTCAAGAAAAATTGAAACTGTACACCAAATTGTTCATCCACTTTATCAGCTCTAGTGCGAAATAATAGTGTCGAGACATGAAATATGGACTTTGGCAAAAATGGGTTTTTTGAGTACAAATGATAATGCGATATATTTTGAGAAATTGTAAGCTGAAGCCACTCCCATTTTTTATTTTATTTTATTTGTGTGTGTTCTTTAATCTTCTGCTAGCCTATGAGGGATTTGACTTTGCTGGGTTATGTGGGTCATGGACTATTCGCTTTTGATCCTATCTGTGCATCTTCTTTCGTGGCTGTGGGTCAAGGTGATCGGCTAGGGAAAATTTTTTTTAAGACTAACTAGGACTCCATTATCATTGTACCAACACCTAAATCCGACATGGCATAGCGATTCGGCACCCAAAAAAAAGAAAAGGGACAAGCTTGTCTAGAAATTCAACCAACTTTATTTCCCCCTTTTTCCCTAATCGAATCTCTGTTCAAGGATCGATCTTTCAATCGATCGCTACATGGGGTCAAGGGATTGATTTAGATTGAAAGTAAAGGGATATGATCTGACTGTGGACATGAGAATCCACATGATTAGTCTTTTCCCCACTCTTTTCTAGCTTAATTTATTTAATAATTCGAGCATAAATCGCAAATGATTATCTCCCAAATTGCGTGGCGGTGGACATGGGCGAACTTATCTTTATGCACTACCTTGCCACGGGGCACTTAAAATACTTTTATTTTTATGTTATGTTTACTAACGAACATGACCGAGCCCCCGCCCTGCAGCGGTCAAATCCACTTCAGAAAAAAGTAACTGTTTCGAAAGTATCGAACCTTTTTTTTTTTTTGCCTCTTTATATACCGGGGAGTGGAATATATAATCTTACAAATGATCTTTCATGAGAAGTTATTCTGACGAAATAAAATTAGTTTCAAGGACTAAAGACAGCATTCATGATCAGGTGAAATTTTTTCGAAACAGGTCCAATTCACCTATTAGCTAGTGCACCAACTGAGAAAGTTAATAAACTTGATTGCACAAACATAAGACTTAGATGATTTAACTTAACAATCCCGAAAATTAGTGGGATTGATTCAACAGAATCAAAGTCCGAGTACCGAATTGCGCAAAATTGATACATCTATACTCAATTCTGTAATCTACTAAGATAAGTAGATTCAAGTCCATTCGAAATTAAGAGAATCCTACTCAAATTTGGATATGTTGAAATCTCGCGCAAAATCTTGCAAAGCATGTAATTCCAAACAAATAGCCCGAAGGGATTGTGAAAATTTAGGGAACAGAACAACAAACAAGTGGACAAAGCAAATGTGATTGGCATGGAAAAAAATGATCTTGTGAAGAAAATGAGTTTGCAAATCGGTGGAATTAAATACGGCTTTATGTACGAAGGTTGATTGACATTTTGTCTATAGAAAGGACAACGGCAAAGATTCGATTCGATTTGTTCAACATATCTCAACGGGTGAAGTCAACATTCGATTAGAACACTTTTTATTAAGCAATAATCTATATGAGTGTTCAATCAATTAGTCCCTTCACCTTAATTTCGAAAATTCCTAAATTAATCGTACTAATGTCAATTTAATATTTTATCTTTTAACGATTTGTCAATTTAATTTGTTTTTAACTAATTTTGATTGGAAATCACTAATGTAAATGTTAATCATCGTACGTGACACGATGCATATTGACATAAACAAGTTTTGCGAATTTTGTAATTTTTTTTATAATTTTTTATGTTATTTTATTTATTTATTCTTCCTTGGATTGGATCGGTGTGCCTTAATTTTTATTTTTAGTTTTTGTAGTAATTTTTTCTTCTTCCATCTAGCACCGAAACTCTCTGAGAGTCGGGAGCTGTCCGCGGGCCTCTAGTTACCAGCAAACGCTGAGTCCCTTCCCCTCTAGTCTAGAGCTCTCCATGAGCCCTCAGCAAGCTTGACTCCTCAAAGAGTCTAGAGCTCCCCGTGAGCGCGGCTCCTCAAGGGTAGAACTCCCCGCAAGCGCATGCTTCGGGAGGATGAATCCCTTGTGCCTACTCAAAAATCCATTGCGGGGTGAATAGGGTCGGTTTTAAGTTGGGAGTTAATCAAGCATGAAATGCATCATCCCTAAAGTCAGTGTGCTGATTGTGATTTATGGGATGACTGGCGTCCACATATAGGCCGGAAGAATTAAATTGGTTAAATTAAAAGATTTAAGATTGAATTGACGTAAATTTAAGATGTTTAAGTTTTTTTTTTTTAGTAAATTTTTCCTTACCAATGATCCACCAAAGCTAATTGTTACGTAATTGAACTTGAAAGCAAACATTTTTTTTGTGGGGGGCGGGGGGGGGGCGTTTGATATTGGAATGTGTTGAGCGCCAACTCTGTTCCATAATTACATCCCCATCGAGCGCTGAGAAACCCAGCCTGCAAAACGAATATAATACCTCAAACTTCGAGTTCACACTCCTTTGAAGAGGAATCTTCACCCGCTTCCCCAAAAACCAAAATTAATTAAGAAATAAATAAACAAAGGGATAAGATAAAGAGCAAAGAAACATTAAAAAGAATCGCTCTCATGTGCCACCAACTAGGGTTTCATCTTTTCATGTGCCCCCCTTTGTTTTTTTCAACTGTTGCTGGAGTGGCAGGCGCTCAGCCGAATATTATGAACGAGTTTGTTAATTTATCATTTTTCAGCTAAAATAAACAAATGATTAGAGAAGAAAATGAATCTGGTGGCTTATATATATAGAAAAAGACGCTTTGAATGGAATCATCAGTTCTCGACCACCTAAGAGAATTTTTAAAACCTGTAAAATACATTATCTAATAATACAGTGACGAGGAATCAAGGGTGTGGTATGTGAGCCAACGTGATAGGATACAAGAAGAGAATGAAACCATGCACACAGATACGGAACTAGAGGAGCAACCCGACAAAAAAAAAATAAACTGTTGGTGGACAGTGTGAAATGAATTGCTGTCTCGAGAGTAGACATGCCAAATGGGATTAGTTTTGGTTTGAAAATAATCTAACTCAAATCGACCTTTCTCCATGCAATACAATTCAAGTGATTTGTGCCTATAGGAAAACTCATACTAAAACTAGTGAGGGTTAAATAGTGACGAGAGAGTCATAGGAATATGTTGAGTATAAATAAGTTGTGAGCCCATTTAATATCCATATTAAACCTATTTATTGACCTATAGAATTGGGTTCAAACTCATTTACTGAATATAATTAATTTATATAACAATTCAGCCCATCAAACATGAGTTGAGAAATAATAAACTAATGACAACTCTAGAGTTAGATATTCTAATATAATTTAATAAAAATATTTTCATATATATATATATATAAATGTGCGTGTGTATTTATGTGTGTTTATATGTGTTCGTCCCTCGTAAAGAAGGACAAGAAAGCGATAGATTGCCACCCCAATGTGCAGTCTTTTGGGAGCAACCCCTATAGCTCTTTTCCCCCTACCCTATGCTCTAACTTGGAAGCATGTGTCCCGAAAATTTGCTTTAGTTCACACGTTGATAGGATAATGCGAGATATACTAAGGTTCAAGACTGCTTTTTATTAAAATTGGTCGGTACTAAATGGCCACGTGGCGCAATCATATTGGGTGCAGATGGATGCTTGCTTTCTCAAGGGAGAGATTAGTCTTAATCTCCACGCACGTCTGATTATTGATTTCGGCGAAAAGCCAAATGCGACGTGCCTCGAGCTCAAGGGAGCACGTATAGTGTTTGCCTGCTCCGGAATAGAAAGAGGGAGTGCTAAAAGAATGTTCATCCTTTGCTAGGAAAAATAAAATAAAATAAAATGAGGAAAAAAGCATGAACAAATTTCTTTGGCCTTTCCCTTTATGTCGTAACAAAGTCCAAGCATCTTTTCCTGCCCCTTTAGATGGGGGAACAAAGAAGGTCATGGCCTCAATATGGTGCAACAGATCATTTGATGTTCCTTTTCTGCAGTTTCTTTTGCGGGTTCTAGCCATTCAAGGAAACATTATATATACACACACAAATGTGATCTATGAATTTTGTCTCAATGTACAGTATTGTCCAACATGCAATATCATTATTGAACTATTAGAAGAGTCTCTAAACTTTTGTCCAACGTGTAATATTGCCCTCGAATTTTTAATTTGTTAAACGTGGTTCTTGAAACTATTGATAACTGTTCAATTTAACTCTAGAATGTATGAAAATATTTAAAAGTTTAAGTATCACGTCGAATATTAGATTTAAGTTCAAGAACTATATTGAAGAAATTAAAAAAGTTTATGAAGGACATTACATATTGAATCAAAATTCACGAACTATTCACGTCGTTTTCCTTTATCTTTTTCATAAGTCGAAGAGCTATCTTTTGCAAGTGCCAAAGACCTACTGCTCTCAGTGCGGTGGAATTATTAAGAAAAGTAAACAGGTCACTATAATAGAGAAAGATAGTAGGTACACTTAACAGACAGTAAAAAGCCAATCTCAACGAGTCAAATGACCCCCCACTTTTGTTACGAGTTACAGGCCTTTTCTTAAATCGGTTTAGGCCACCCACCGCGTTCTCCCAGTGAACAGAGTCTTGTGCATTAAGATTACAGCGTAGTTAACTCCTAAAGTTGGCTCGGCATGCATTTACGAGAATAAAAAATTGGAGTGCCTGAGCCCGCCGTAATATTTAAATTAAGCTGAAGAAGACGGAAAAAAAAGAAGAAAAAAACAAATCAATCGTTCTCCGGAGAGAAGTGGGCGTGGCACCGCGGTGAATAGCGCGAAAAGGAGAGGTCAATCATCAAGGGGTCGTCGTCAACGACGGGGCGAACCCCAACTATCGAAAGTCGTCATCATCAGCAGCGGACGGACCAACGCCGCTGGTACACCTCGCCCGCACCCGAGCAAAGCCCCCCCATAACCGACAAAACGGGCGGATCGACGAAAAATTGCCAACAAAAAAAAAAAAGAAAAAAAAAAAAAGAAAGGGAAATAGGAGGCGCCCACCCATGGGCCACAGCTTTCGCTTTCACACAGTGGCATCGCCCGCAATTTCCCCCCAAAACTCGGGGCACTCTCCGAGCCCTCGCCCCCCAGCCCCCACCTTCGCTGCCTCCCTCGTTAAATACGGCGCACTTTAGCGCCGGAGAACAACTTTCACGCTCCCATACGCACGCACAGTCGCAGCAGATTGCGAAAGCTGAGAGCGAGGCAGCGAAGGCGGAGGAGCCAGTGAAGTGCGGCCAAACTCGCCTTTTTGCCTTCTTCTCCTTCCTCTTCGGGCTTGCGCTTTTGGCTCCGTGCGACGCCGCGCTCGCTCTGCTCCGCCGCCGTGCATTCCCTGCCTGCGGCGCACCTCCGCTCCAGCTCTTGCTGCTGTTCTTCTCTCGGGGAGGCCGGGAAATGGAGCTGATCCAGGAAGCGTACGGCCTCCAGGCTTTCGGCTTCGTGTAGAGCCTTCTACCGAGCGCCTCCGCTCCCTCGAGTTGTCGGCGCTCTCTCTCTCTCTCTCTCTCTCGTTAAGTTTTTTTTTTTTTCTTTCCCCTTCCCTCCGAGAGCTGGGCTTATGGCTTTCCGGAGACTGACCACGGTGAACCTGGATCCCGAACGGAAGAGGAGCGGCGGACTGAGGACGAAGCAGGCCGGGAGAGGATCGTGTCGCGGGAGTTAGGCCTGTCGCCCCCAGCGGAAATGCGCAGTCGCCACCGCCAGCACGGATAGTTTCGTTCGTGTGTCTTTTTCCCCTCTCCTCTTTGCCCTAGTTGTGCCGGTGCATGGTCGTCGTGGATTTGTCGAATTTGCGTTATTGCGAGTTTCGCGAGTTTGGAGGCTTTTTTTCCCCCTATTTTTGAGGGGCTCGAGGCGATGGGCTACCTGTTGAAAGAGGCTCTGAAGACCTTGTGCGGCGTGAATCAGTGGTCGTACGCCGTGTTCTGGAAGATCGGCCACCAAAATCCCAAGTGAGTTCGGTTGTTATGGAAAATTTCCGGTTACTTTCCTTGCATGTCCTGCAAGAAAGCAGAGGAAGCCAAAAGCCACTGAAAATCCTGTTTCAGTAATTTACTGCTTTTTTAAGGAATTCTTTTGTTAATGCATCTACGTTTGCTGGTAGGGAGCCCCTGAAGGACAAGACATTCCATTCCTCGCATCCTTTTAATGGATGGGATGAATTGCAATTTCAATCTGTGTTGGCTTAGATAGATCGTAGGTGGAATGGTTTTTGGCCTGTTTGAGAAACCCTCATAGACTTTGAAATGTTGCTCCTTCTTATGTTCTTAGCCGAAGTAGGCTCTAGGATATGCTTTTTGATGCCATACGTGATTTTTCTTCGGCGAGTTTTGTCCGGACCCTTGTTTGTTCGCCATTGATGTTTGTTGTTTTGTTTCCTGTTCTTCCTCCTATGTTTGACTATTTCAGTTCATTTCCTTTTGCGCCGTGCCCACCCAATTAGTCTCCGCCCTCTGTTCGGCAACGCAATTCCCATGCTCCCATTCAGTTAGAGATGAATCAACTCAAAGAAGCGAGAACGACTTTGAAAAGCATTAGAAAATGGCAGCTTGTGAATTTTTGGCAAGAACTAAATGTTTCACTGGATGATTCCTGCACCATCCCTTCCCTCTGCACAGATACATATCTTGCCAATCCGTGTCAGATGTTCAATGTTCGCTTATGCTTACCCTCTTGAGACTTGCTGCACCTCAAGAGCAACCTTAACACGATATTTGATTTCTTCTTTCATCGCTGCTGCTGCTAAGAAAAATGAAGCAAAGTTAAAGTCAATCGTCCTTTCCTTTCTCCTTTCCTTGTTGACATATAAATGGTCTATAATCCCTTCAGCTGAACCTTCCACAAGCTGCTCTCCACTCTGTTTGCCTCTTTTAGCAAAAGAAGGTCCCTGGTTGTAGCATTACGTTTTGGAGCTCTTTGGTGTCATCCATGCTGAAATACATAATGTTGCCCTGGCAGGCTGTTGATCTGGGAAGAGTGTTACTACGAGCCCATGACATTTTCTCTTCCTCCCCAAGTTTCTGGCTCTGGTCCTTCTGAAGCGCCACCTGGAGGCTGGGAAGATAAAGATAGAGTTCAAATGCTTATCGAAAGAATGATGACCAAAGCTCAAATTAGTGTCGTCGGTGAAGGGTACAAAACTATTTTTTTTCTTCCTTTCTTTTTGCCCTTTCTAATTTTGAGTAGCCTATTGCATGAAATGCAATTCATTTTCTCTTCCTCCAGAGTAATTGGCCGGGCTGCATTCACAGGAGATCATGAGTGGATTGTTTCAACAAGTTACGGTGGACATGCCCATCCACCTGAGGTATGTTTTCCATCTTTGCCGGGGCAAAAACATATTCCAGTGTGTCCACGAAGTTTTACCTATAAATTCTCTGGTCTAATTTGTAAAACCACTTGAAGAGGGAAATCCTGGTTTTTTCAGTATTTCACCAAGTTCTTCAGCTTTGCATATATGGTCTTAAAATAGGATGAGTGAAGATATTATTAGATGAGATATAGGTGCTTATATATCACATCTATTCAGTAGTTAGACTTGAGGGACCAAGTGACGTCAGTGTTCATAGTGCTGACTGACATTTGAGCCTTTTTTTTATCTGATCTGTTGTTTGTATGCACACTTTTAGGTTGTAAACGAGGTCCATCACCAATTCTCTGCCGGCATACAGGTTTCCGACATCCTTATTTGTTTGCTTTCATTTGTATCTGATGCTCTTGTTTCATGTGATTGATCTCACGGTTTTTGCAGACAGTTGCAGTTATTCCTGTTCCACTTCATGGTGTTGTGCAACTTGGCTCTTCCATAGCTGTAAGTGATTCCTTTTCAGATTATCTAATCTTGCTGGAATGTGGGAAGTATAGTCAAAGTTAGTCTCTTTGCCAGAGTTCTATATTGGTGTTGCTTTGCATGCAATTTGCATCATAATTTATTATGCTTTAGAGATTAAGTTAGATTCTAATGAAAAATCATTACATATATGCATTTTGATCAGCTTAGGTTTAATTGGATACACCAACCATCAGCTTGAGCATCTTTTGTTTGTCTTATAGCTAGAGTACTGTATTTTGCAATGTATTCATGTAACTTCTTGTTGCTGCTGCTGCAGATCATGGAGCACATGGGGTTTGTAAATGATGTAAAGAGCTTGATCCTGCAAGTGGCCTGCATCCCTGGTGCTCTATTTTCTAGTAGTTCTGCTGGAAAAGCTGGGATGTTAGGCTATCCTGGAACCCTCACTGCTGATGCTCCTGGCAATTGTCAAGTGATTAACTCGGAATCTTTGATGACTAAAAGCTGCAAAGATACGAGCAACTCTTCTCGCACTGCAGGGTTTGTTGGACAATCGTCTCCACTAATTACTAACACGGTGGATAATCTGCAGCCTGCTGCATCTACATCACCTACACTTGAAAAGGCCACGTCCCTAGCTGAACTCTGTAGTCACCCCTCCAAATCTAGTTGTGCATCGCTCATGAAGACTAGCCTTTCTCCGAGGGGTGGAGTAGATTCGGGGCTAGCGAGAGCTGAAGTTATTCCTGCAAATCTTGATGTGTGGCTGAACCAGCATGCCGTTGCTTGCAATTTGGGGAATGACAATAGAGGTCAAACTGCTTTGGGTCCAACACACGGTACATGCAGCATCTTCGAGCCTATCAAGAAGAAGATATCACCAGGTGTTGTGCTTGAGAAACCTGAGAATAAGTGGACTAGTTTTATAAATGGCACCGTCACAGCTCAACCTGGAAGAAATCAATGTTCAATCATCAACCCGTGCAAAACTTCTGATGCTACTCAGTTTCTTCAAAATGCTAAGCTGCTTCATGGAGTAACTCGTCCTCCTAGATCAATTTCTGTTTCGTGCTCTCATTCTGAATCTGTCTCTAGGAACCTGGTTGCAAATGCATCATTTCATGATGCTGATTCTACTAAATTAGAGGGCATTCCACTGTTTAATTTGTCAGAACAATTGCTTTCTGGAGCCTCTGGTCAGAGAAATCATCTAATGAGCATGAAGTGTGCTCAGACTGAGTTGCCTTCTAAGAAACAGAGGGTGGTCGATAATTTTTCCCGACAAGTCATGCCGCCAGATTATTCAAACATGTCTTTGATTGAGCAGAAGCCTGAGTGGGCTCTTTCTTCTGAGAAGCTTGAGGGTGGAAGTCAAAAAGTGTTTTCAACATGTGACACATATGAAAATGCGTCTGTCCAACAATTAGTAAGGAATGATCTTTTTGATATTTTGGGTGCAGACATGACAAATGATATTATTGACAGTAACTTAGAAAGTTTGCTGACTGATGGGCCCTATTTTGATGCACATAAGTCAGGTGCAGAAGCTTCATCTGTTGTGAACTTGCAGGCAACAGAGACAGATTTAGGTTCACTTAGTGAAGGTGTCTCAGAAAGCGGAATCTTCTCCATGACAGCTGTTGATAATCTTTTAGATGCTGTTGTTTCTGGGACTCGCCCTACTTCAAAGCCAATCTCTGATGACAATATTTCATGTAGGACATCAGTGACAAGAATCAGTAGCTCCTCTGTTCCCAGTAGCTCTTCCTTGAATAAAAATTTCAATATGCTAAATCAAGAGCACAAGGATTCCTGTGGCGTTCGGAAGTCTCTTGTAAAGGCTGGAGTGTCTGATTCTGGTTCTTTAAGGTCTGGCTGTAGCAAGATTGCAGTGGATATGTGCTCTGTGAGTAACTCCTTTTATGGATCACAGATTAGCTCTTGGGTTGACCAAGGTCACGGTATAAAACAAGATGATAATGTTTCGACTGGGTATTCCAAAAGGCAGGATGGGATGATCAAATCAAATCGGAAGAGGCTAAAACCTGGTGAAAATCCAAGACCAAGGCCAAAAGACCGGCAGTTGATCCAAGATCGGGTGAAAGAGCTGCGTGAAATCGTGCCGAATGGAGCAAAAGTAATTTCCTTTCTTCTGTTATCTCATTTGCCATCTTAACTAACATTAAATATTGATGACTTGTTTTTTTTTTGCCCTTTTGCGTTCAACAGTGTAGCATTGATGCGCTGTTAGAACGTACTATCAAGCATATGTTGTTCTTGCAAAGTGTTTCAAAGCATGCGGACAAGCTAAAACAAATTGGGGGATCGAAAGTATGAACTCTCTCCCTCCTCTCTCTCTCTCTCTCTCTCTCACTTGTGCTTGCAAGATCATCCATACACATTTCAGAAGAACGAAGTTTAGCTGAAGTTCGCTCAGTAAAGCTTGTGTTGCCATGCTTTTGATAGGAGTAACATGAATGAGAGATGCTAAAATTCTGAACAAGATCAAGTCTTCTGTTGCTACTTTTATCAGGTGGCATTCGATATCTCACATGATAGAATTGTGAATGTGACTTCAGTTCTTTTCTTATCTTGTAGATCATCAATGAGGAAGGTAAAATTCTCTTGAAAGACAATTTTGAGCGAGGAGCGACTTGGGCGTACGAAATTGGTTCACAGTCAATGGTCCACCCCATCATAGTTGAGGACCTGAATCCACCCCGTCAAATGATTGTGGAGGTAGATGTTGTGTCATGCACATTAAGCTCAATCGTGGATTGTCCGTCCATCTTTATTGAATCTGTTTTTCTTGTCACAGATGCTTTGTGAGGAGCGAGGTTTCTTTTTAGAAATAGCTGACATGATAAGAGGATTAGGATTGACCATCTTGAAGGGGGCGATGGAAACTCGCAGCGGCAGGATCTGGGCTCGTTTTGCTGTAGAGGTAACATCTGTGACAAGTTGCATTTTTTTCCATTGGCGATAGATGAAGCCTACAATTTTCATTTTTAAGATAGTTGCTAGCTCATAGTTCGGTATTTCAGAAGGTGTTCTTTTGGTTCTGAGTACTTGGATTAATATTGGGCCAAAGAAAAAGCAAACAGGTTGGATGAACATCCCCTTGGCACATTTTGAAAATCAAATGATGCATAGCAAAGAACGAATGAAAATCAAACGAGCCATTCTTCTAGACTTCGGTTTCGAATATTGGGGTCTGCTCCGTGTCAGGCACATGCTCAAGTGCACAGGCTCCCGTGTTCCTGTGCGTGCGAGGGAAATTATGCTAGATATAATGACATTTTGTTTTCAATTTTATACAGGCTGACAGGGATGTTACGAGGGTGGAGATATTTATGTCACTAGTACGCCTTCTCGAGGAAACCATAGAGAGCTGTCCATTGGCTGCTAATGCCATTGATGGAAAAACACCGATGGTGTGCCAGCCCCTCTCACGAGCAACCTCCATACCTGCGACAGGCGGTCACAACGTTTTGCAGTGAAAGCCTTGCCTTGCCCTCGATTTGCCTCCTCCTGGATATGTTGAGAGCGAGCCTTGCTGTGGCTTGCTATGACTGACATAGACTCCAGTCTCAAATCGTCAGGTGGTTCCGACCTTGAGGAGCTTGTTGCGGCCTCTCGAATCACGTTTCCCCAACGGAGAATCGGTTCCGTGATGATAGGAGCTCTATCCAGAGCGATCAATCGATGTTTTGATGATGTGCAAATTTAGCCAAGATAAGCCCGCGAGCTTTTTCCTAAACCTGTGGATTTGTGGAAGGTATGAGGAATCAAAGAGTCGTGTTCCGAGATGTATAGAGAACGGGTACTGTGACTGGTCAATGTGTGTTTCTTGCTTCTTATGGCGCTGCTTAAATTAGCACGACGACCGACCAATTCCGAGTCAAATGAGGCGCACGAGACTTGTGTCCAAATAAAAGGATTAAACCCATTTACAAGATAGCGGGGAATTGACTCATATCATATAATAAAATAAAAAGAGTCCCAAACTTCCGCACGGAGATCATCGCTCGGTTGACTAGCCAACCTTCTTCGAACCGGCTTCCTCTGAAGTTAATCATAGACCCTATTTTAATACCAGCGACACGACATTGACGTGCTGCAAATGGTGGCTGCGCTCAATACCTTCGAAATTTCCTGTGGAGATTCCTCCCTCCTTCCGCATTTCGTCGTTGGTCCCTTAAACATGATCCGTAATTAGGTTCGTTGGTATGTCGTCATCATAATTTTCACCAAAAATTAATTAAAAATTAATCGAAATAATTAAATTAAATTTTTAAGTAAAAATTTAAGACTTAAGTAATAAAATTAAAAAATTTAGCATTAAATTGTATATCCGTACAATAAATTCACGAGTAATTTGACTTACAAATCACTCACTGCCGCAAAGATTCACCATTAAATGTTCTTGTCCTCATCTTGACTGGTAAGCTGGCGATAACCACTTCTTCTTTTCATGCACAAGCAGCTAGTTGGATTCTTATCCTCTTAAAGAGGTGTTCTATTGTGGCTATAGCATATCTCGAATTGCCATGTTGGGATAGATTGTCGCTTTAATGCACGGGAGCAACGTGACTTCATTGAATCGTCATCATCATAACTACAAAATCCCGCACTGTCTTTAAAGCGAAACCTATGTATTATCTATACAATTTAAATCTCGACATACCAAAAGGGGCCTTACCTTTGTAATTTTTGGTGACCTCCTATCCAACTAAGAAGAATCGCATGCACATTTCAAAAAATGAAGAGAGGGAAGTACAATTCGAGCATGATGAAAAAAGGTTTTTTTTTTTTTTTTTTTTTTTTTTTTTTTTTCATGTAAAAAAAAAATGAGAGAATCTGATCACCGCAAAAACAAGCGAAGCATGCGGAGATACGGAGATAGGATAGCCCATGGAATAATAGAACAGACGATGTCCCCTTCTTGCATCGCGTGTGAATTGAGAAAGTCGGGTGAGGGACCTCCGTAATAATTTAAGGAGTCGTCAGAGAAGAATAGGCAGACTGGGTCTTTGCTTCTGTTCCTCATGCGTTACTCGAATCAATCCGCGCTTCTTCTTCCCAGTCAAAAAGCCGAACGCGTCCAACTTTGACTTGACCCCTCTCTCCCTCTTTCGGACACACATTCCACACTCTCCTCCTCCACCTCCCTCTTCTCCCCTATAAAACCCACCTCCTCGCTTCCACTCCCAAACCAAAACGAAAAAACCCCCCCAAAAAAAAAAAGAAGCAGAAAAAGAAAAAAAAAAAAAAAAAAGAAAAGGCAATCGAGAGCAGCTCCTCCATTTCCTTTCTCCTCTTCCGCTCGATCCATTTCGAAATCCGCTGAGAATCGTCGAGAAGAGACGAGACGATGTTCCCGAGACCCAAAGTCGACCCGACCTCCGCCGGAGCCGTCGTAATCCGGGAGGTGTGGGCCCACAACCTGGAGTCCGAGTTCGACCTCATCCGCGACGTCGTCGACACCCACCCCTTCATCTCCATGGACACCGAGTTCCCGGGCGTCGTCTTCCGGCCCCCTCCTCCCCCTCCGCCGGCGGGCACTACCGCCGCCTCCGCCCCTCCGACCACTACCGCCTCCTCAAGTCCAACGTCGACGCCCTCAGCCTCATCCAGGTCGGCCTCACCTTCTCCGACCCCGACGGCAGCCTCCCCGACCTCGGCTCCCCCGGCGGCCCCCGCTACATCTGGGAGTTCAACTTCCGGGACTTCGACGTGGCCCGCGACGCCCACGCCCCGGACTCCATCGAGCTCCTCCGCCGCCAGGGGATCGACTTCGAGCGGAACCGGGCGGAGGGGATCGACTCGGCCCGGTTCGCGGAGCTGATGATGTCGTCCGGCCTGCTGTGCAACGACGCGGTCAGCTGGGTCACCTTCCACAGCGCCTACGACTTCGGGTACCTGGTCAAGATCCTGACCCGCCGGAGCCTGCCGGACCGGCTCGGCGAGTTCCTGGACGTCCTCCGGGTCTTCTTCGGGAGCCGGGTGTACGACGTGAAGCACATGACCCGCTTCTGCAACAGCCTCTACGGCGGGCTGGACCGGGTGGCCCGGACGCTCGAGGTGGACCGGGCGGTCGGCAAGTGCCACCAGGCCGGCTCCGACAGCCTGCTGACGTGGCACGCGTTCCGGAAGATGTGGGACGTGTACTTTGTGCAGGACGGGCCGGAGAAGCACGCCGGCGTCTTGTATGGGCTGGAGGCTTATTGATGACGAATTTGACCAAAAATTAAATAAAAAAAATTCGTTTATTTATTTATTGTTCTTTTGAGATGAATTTTCCTTTTTGTGGGTCCCTTGCAAATTGGTTCTTCATTCGTATAGTGCACGACGACAATAGGAGGAATTATAGCCAAATCCAAATCCAAATCCAAGTCCAAATCTATTCTCGAGTCCGCACTCCTATTTGGCCTAGACATTGACAACTCATTTTACAATCGAGCACCTAATTTTAATTTTTAATTTTTTGTTCAGTGAAGCACCTTGACTTTTCAAATGGGGGCAATGCGACGCTTTACGTTAGAATTGCAGATGAAAAATGCCAGCCAACATAGATGCTAGTGTCATGGGTCGGTCGATTTCGATCGATCAAACACTCGTGCGGCCTTAGGATTTACGATCCCAAGTCAGCCTTTTCACTCACACGCACGAACACAAAGGTCGGATGCACAAAGGAGCGAGTATATTCACTTGTGAACAAGCTGAACACAATGAGGAGGAGGGACCCCTATTTATACAAGTTCGAGTCGTATCTCGGCCGTTGATTGTCCTTCCGATCCAACGGTGGAGTTTGAATATGTATCATCATGTCAAGTCTATATAGCAGGACACTCAATGGCTCTAGGCCTTGGAAAAACCCATGGGCGCATGTCAGAAGCAAGATCAAGGTCAGCATGGCCACCTGACACGGAGTAGGTGAATCACTGCAGGTTGCACATGGGCTGGCCGAACATTGATCATGGGTCGGTCGTTGGTTGTGCACGGACTTTTGCTCGTATTGCGCATGGGCTGATCGTGCACAGTTCGTGGATCGTTCACCGGATCGATCAGGACTGTCTGTGAACAAGGCCCTTGTGCTTGACATGGCCGCATCACGAACGGTCTTGGATCATGCTTCGTCCGTGGGCCGTGTCACTAGCGTCCACTAGATAACCATTGACCGTCCACATTGGTGTTCGATAGGGCTGCTTGGGGTGATGTTGCATCAATAGATAGATATGTACTAAGCTGCTAAGTTTGTCCAGGTCAGCACACTCGCGCACGTGCACAGAACACTCTCCTTGTCACCCAACAACTCAATGTAGAGATGTTACTGTTTTTGTTGGATAACTGAGCCATGTCTACAAAATCATATCCCATGGCAATTTCTGTAACGAAGGGCTCACATCAAGCCTAATATGAAAAGCTTCAAAACTTGATTGGAAATTAAAAAAAATAAAAATTAGGCACTTATTTCTTCGAAATGTTGACAAGAAAAACTCAATGTGATTAATACAAATTGTGAAGATATTGGAAACTTTGTTGATCTTGGATATTAAAGTAAATGACAAGAAATTTGAAAGTACAAAATTTGGAGGCAATCGTGGCAACTATCAAGCTATGTAAATTGCAGTCTAGTAAAAATAAACATAATTTTGTCAAAACTCGAAGTTCTTTGATTGAGTTAGGAGTCTTTTATGATGAACATACTTGGGCTATTTATAGCCCTTTGCATATGGTTACATGATGGTTACTCAATTTGAATAAAAAAAAAATTAACTTCTTAATCCATCCACCCAATAGTTACGTTTTTGTGTATGCTCACTATCGTTGACTTTGCCCATCAACTTGCTAAGTCTTGATGAAGGATGTCATCAATTATTCTCAAGATGTTGTTGATGACTTCCTTAGCGAGTTATCCATTTCTTTAAAATTATGCATTGTTCTGTTTATGATTGACCAAACTCCATTCTCATTAACTAAGTCTGATAGTTGTCGATAATAATCAAAAGTTAATCATTTTTTTTATGTCAACATTTATCTTCTTTTAAAAGATTTGGATGATTCATCAATTATTCCAGAAATTAGATAATCAAGAGCTATCGTATGCCCCTTATCATTGGCAAATATGATTTTATCCTACCAAATTGCTTCTTAAATTGTTATCTTAAAAAACCACAATTAACTATGTTATGACTCCATGAGTGGTGCGGCAAATAATATTGTTTGTTTACTAAATCTTCTTTACCAGTTAACTTGAGCTTTAGTTAATTTAATCAGGCCATCTTTCTGGACTAAGTGGAAGATTTCATCTAACTTATTAATATTAAATGAGTAAACTTGAGTGTCTTTTATCCTAACCATTCTCGTGTCCTTTACTTTGGAATGCTTTTAAGGATCGACAAACGTAAGACTTCTTGAACATTATTTTCACCACGTTTATTTCAGTGTTTTCATTCGGGTCATATTCATATATTTTTCTTTTATGCTGAATTTTTCTTTTTTGTGGGTCCCTTGCAAATTGGTTCTTCATTCGTATGGTCCACGAAGACTATAAGAGGAATTATAACCAAATACAAATCCATTCTCGATTCCGCACTCCTCTTTTGTCGCCGGAGCTTGATCATTAATGAAGCATCTCAACCTGTATAGATATTTGGGCACTATACATTGGCGTGGAAGGAAGACTTTAATCAAGACTTCAATGCATCATCATCACTCATGGCATCGTCACAACATTTAGGACTCGCTTTCGAATTGGGTAATGGCGCCGGAAGTATCTGAACCGTTGCTCGTTTTACAATCAAGCGCCTAATTTTTTTTTCATATGTGGGTCGATGCGAGGCTTTCCGTTAGAATTGCAAAACAAAAAATGTCAGCATAGACGCTAGCCTCCGTTAAAGGACCATTGGCTGTCCACATTGGTGTCCGATAGGGCTGCTTGGGGTGATGTCGCGTCAGTAGAGATATGTATTAAGCTGCTAAGATCATCCAAGTCAACACACCCGCGCAAGTGGACAGACACTCCTCATGATCCAACAACTCAATGTAGAGATGTTACTGTTTTGGTTGGATGAGTGAGCCATGTCTACAATCATATCCCATGGCAATTTATTCAACGAAAAGCTCTCATCAAGCCTAATATAAAAAGCTTATAAACTTGATTGAAACAAAACAAAAGTTTTGATACTTGTTTCTTCGAAATGTCGATAAAATATATTTTAAAAATATGGATAGATCGATATGAATTGATAAATGTTCTGACGATCCCTTGTTGGTTTTGGACATAAAAGTAAGTAACAAGAAATTTAAAAGTACAAAATTTAAAGGTAATTGCGACAAGCCATGTAAATTACAAAAAGTAAAGATAATATAGATAATTTTACGAGAACGTTGAATTCTTTTTAAAGAATCGAATGATTCATCAATTTTTCTATTTTTTTAATTAGATATTCAGGAGCTATCATATACCTGTTGTCATTGGCAAATTTAATTTTTCTCCGCCAAATTGCTTCTTAAATTGTTATGTTAGAAAAAAAAACACAATAAACTATGTTATGACTCCATGAGTGGTGCCGCGTATAATTTTTTTTATTTACTAAATCTTCTTTACTCAGGATAATTGGGGCTTTAGTTAATTTAATTAGGCCATCTTTCTCGAGCAAGTCAAAGATTTCATCCTACTTATTAATGTCGAACGAGTAAACTTGAGTGTCTTTGACCCTAAACATTCTTGTGTCTTTTATTTTGGCATGCTTTAAGATCGACAAACATAAGACTTGTCGAACATCATTTTCACCACATTTATTTCAATGTTTTGTTCGGGTCACATTCATATCTTAACTCACAATTTTCTTTCAAAGCCATATTCTATGTAAAGTATTCATGTTGCGCTTTATCTCTCTATCTTTTAACAATCACCCATAATTAGATATTCTCGTTGACAATTAAAATAAACTGGCAAAGTCTTAACCTTCAAATCTTTCTTGCAAGTTAAATTTTAACCCATTGATAGTCAAATTCATGAATTCTTTATTTGAGAGTGAAGTAACCATCTATTTTTGGCTTTCTTAAACCGAGCAATAAATTGATTGACTGACTCGCTATTATATCGATAAAGTCTAGCCAAATCAACAAACTAGTATTTCGGGTATCATTCTATAAAATTGAGAGTGGAATTGTCTTTCTATCTCCACCTAGCTACATATTGAATTATGTGAAAAATTAATGTATCAAGTGAAAGCAAAGGAAATAATTTAAGTCTTGAAAACTCATTTGTCCGTGCTTCCCCACAATGGGCTATAAATCAAACAACGTATTGATGGTTGATTGCTCATTTTCACCAAGAAAAATAGCAAATTTAGGCATTTTGAAACTCTTATAAAAGGTTGATTATTGATTCATTTAGGATGTGGTTTCCTATAGACCGATATGATAAATCCTCTATCCAACCCAAATTTTTTTGGCAAACTGCGCAAGGTGCGGGTTTAATTGACTATCTTGCCCCTAGGCGGTGATTGCTGGTCTTGCTAGATTATTTACATTAATCAGCATGTTAGGTCCAATAAAAATATCCACATCGAGTGCAATCAATGGAGCGAATGGGAAACATTTGGTAGTTGACCAGCCTGTCGACTAATTTGATTTATCAAATTGTTGTTACCAATTCGGTTATTTTGACCAACATTAGCATGATTATTCCATTCTTTTGACCTTGATTAGAAGATTCAGAACTTTGCATGATTCTTACAAGGGGTTGGCTAATTTGATCAACAGTAATGTGCTGTTGAATGATTTTGACCTCAAGAGGATATCATTAACAGTATTGATGATGATTGGCTTGATCACATTAGATATATGACTCATCGTAGTTGGTCATATCATTATGCTACTCTTCGAACATTCTTGTTGGACACCAGATTGGGGATTTGGAATGACTTCCCTCAACTACTGATTGATATGATATGATTTATTGAAAGATTAACTTTCTCACGTTGATTATCTTATGCGGCTCTCCTTGCAATTTGAGTATTAGGACGTCTCATTGTCAATTTGTGGTAATGGGTTATTATTACCATCAGCATTGTTAGACTATTGTTGATTTCCAGTTCTTGCCATCATAGTCTTGTCAAATGAACAAGAAGTGTCCTATTGGATGTACAAAACAGACATTTTACGAAAAGTTGACGAAATAACTTTTAGAATTATGGATGAATCGATAAAGGTTGTGAAGGGTCCTTTGTTGATTTTGGACAGAAAAGCAAATGACAAGAAATTCAAAGGTATAGAGACTAGAGGCAACCACGGCCAATCATGTAAGTTGTAGGAGAGTAAAGATAAAGATAAATTTGCAAAAATATTGAGTCTTTGATTGATTGGGGATCCTTTTACAATGAACACATTGTGGGTATTTATAACCCTTTTAGATGGTTACATATGATGGTTACATACATCAATTATCGAATTTGAATAAAAAAATAATTTCCTAATTCTATTGGTAATTACAAGAAATTACATAATCTCTTATTATCTAGCAACACTTATTCACAAGAAGTTATAAAAATTCTATAATAGTGGCAATAAACATAACCACTTAGTAGTTTCATTTTTATGTTGATTGCCCGTTGTCAATGACTATGCCAATCAACTTCATAAGTCTTGATGAAAGCTATTGTCAATAACTTTCAGGACGTTGTCAATGACTCCTTATTGAGTTACCGATTTCCTTCAAGTTGTTAATTATTCTATTCATTATTGACTAAACTCTGCTATTATCAAGCAAGTCTGATATTTGTTGATAACGACCAAAAGTTGATCATTTTTCGAAGTCGACAATACTTAATTGTAGGGAGAATTACCAAAAAAGTCCTAAACCTATTGCAATTATGTCAATTCAGTCCTAAACTTTTTTTTTTATCAATTTAGTCCTAAAGCTTTTACAATTGTGTCAATTCAGTCCATCTGGCCAAAATTGACCGGCCGGCGCTGACATGGATGCCGGCCGGAGACAGCTGGCCGGCGAGGCAATTTTTTAATATTTTTTTTATAATTTTTTAATGTTTTTTAATTTTTCTGATTTTTTTTTCCACTTCTTCTTCCTTTGGCTGGCGAGGCTGACCTCGCGGGCCATTGGCGAGGCTTGCCCCCGCCGGCCACTGGCGAAGGCGAGCCTCGCCCAGTGACAGTGAGACTGCCGTCGCAAGATCTGGCGAGGCTCGGCCTCACCCAGCCATGGCAAGGTCGAGCCTCGCCAGATCTGGCGACGGTGACCTCGCCGGCTGCCAGCGAGGACCCTCGCCAGATCGGGTGACCTCTCGCGCTTCTGGTCGTCGGTGACTCGGGCCAGGGCCCTACCGCCCTCTTCGGACTTGTTCGCACCCTCTTTGGGGACGCCCTCGAGATCTGGCGACGATCCTCGCTAGTGGCCGACGAGGCCGCTGTCGATAGATCTTGGGACGGCAGCCTCGCCGTCGCCAGATTTGGATGGCGAGGCTCGCCGTCCAGATCTGGCGATGATCCTTGCTAGCGGCCGACGAGGCCGCCGTCGCAAGATCTAGCGAGGCTTGGCCTCGCCCAGCCATGGTGAGGTCGAGCCTTGCCTTCACCAGTGGCCGGCGGGGGTGAGCCTCGCCGGCCGGCCAGAGGAAGGAGAAGGTGTGAAAAAAATAATAAAAAATATTCGAAAAAAATTAAAAAATTCAAAAAAATTATTGAAAAATTACCTCGCCGGCTAGCTGTTCCTAGCTGGCGTCCACGTTAGCGCCAACCGGTCAATTTTGGCCGGATGGATTGAATTGGCACAATTGTAAAAGGTTTATGACTAAATTGGCTAAAAAAAAAAAGTTTAGGACCGAATTGGCACAATTACAATAGGTTTAGGACTTTTTTGGTAATTCTCTCCTTAATTGTATATGGGCAAAATTTAAATTACTTGGTGTCATTACCTCTAATGTCAGTTTTTAGATCCGCTAATTTGTGCATCTTAAAATGATAGCACCATGGGCATCCTTTCCAGTGCAACAAGATTATAGATAGGATTTCATTCATGAGTGTGGGGACACTTTGTTAAGCAACTTATTAATGAAACTATGGAGATGTCAGTGCATTCCCTTTCTCGTGTCAAAGCACAATTGCTATCTTGAAAAGTGAATCACTTCTCAGTAAATCTTCCTAGCAAGCGACTCCATAACGCTCGTTAAGGAACCCTTCTTGACAGAGTGAGCCTTTATTAATGTCAGATTTCTTGAATTAAAGGCTGACGTAAGTCGTGCACTTTTACCCTAACTTCAAGAGCACCTCCATACTATTACTCGATCCGATCCCGACCCTCAATGCTAATACTCCCAAATCCCAAAGATCTGATATGGCAACACCCTTTCCAATCCCAACCCTCAAGAAACACATAAAAAGATCTTACATAGTCTAGAAATGCAGATAAATCAATGTGACTCGAGCATCACAGATGAAAGAACAAACCCTAGAACAAGCTAAAAAACGTATAAATGCAGATGAATCGATAAATTGAACAGAGATTACACATGCATCAGGGGAGGAATATGCTTTCCCAGACATGCACGTAAGAAAGATGCATATAAAGTCATACACTTTAACTCGGTTACTTCAATCTGGAAAATAAAAGCATACATGCGCCCTGAGCAAAGCACGCTCGGGCTCAGGCTCACGTAAAGCAACTCACGACCCCGATCCGGGACTCGCCCTTGTCCATCTTCTTGGAGAGGACGTCATTCCAGATCTCAGCGAAAGCCCGGGAGATGACGTCGTGGTGGGCCGGGGAGTTGAGCTGCAAGAAACAGTTGAGGAGCTCCCGGAGGTCGCTCTTCGAGTGGATCTCCTTCTCGAACACCATCTGCAGCATCGACCGCTTGAAGTCCTCGTACGGGTCCTCCGACTCCTTCGCCATCGCCACACTGTTGGTTATCTTCCTGCACGGGCTCACCACGTACACCACGTCTGCCGCCGGCTTGTCGTCCCGATGCTGATCTGCCCCAAGGAAGAGGCGCGGTGGAGTCGCGGCATGGAGGGAGAACCTGGCGGACTCGTAGTCGTTTTCGGGTGTGAGGAAGCCCGGGAACTCCTGATGGGAGACGTGATCGGGCCGCGGACGGGCGGCTTCGGAGGCGCTCGGCTTGGTGCAGCTGCTGCAGGCGAGATTGGCTAGGAAGACGGAAAAGAAGGGCTTCTTCTTCTTCCTCCTTCTCCTCTGAGAAGCCATTGATGATCAGACCGGGTCGAAATGGAACTGGTTCAACGTCGAAGTATATATCTCGAATGACATTGTAGGTATATGGGAGGAGTTCGAAAGGGATTGAGATTCTTTTAAGATGGTTGTTTATACGAGTCGCTGTCTGTGTTGTTGTTGAGTCGAGACATGGAAGAGCGGCGTCCTGGCGACAAATATGGTCGCGTAAACTCAAACCTGTGCAGTAAATTGTAAGAGAGTTCATGTCTGAGCGGCCGTACATGTGAAGTCTCAATAATCCAAGGATTCTCAGTACTAAGAATTTCCATGATCGGGATTGATGGTTCGTCTTCGAATCGAACTGCGTAAACATGAGAAATTATAATTTTGAACAGTCCAAATTCAATAGCTGAATAATTGTGTTGATGCGCGCGGTTCTTTAACGCGATTGCTTCAAGGATTTGGTACTTTGGCTCTTGACAGATTTTCGAACCGACATGCAATTGACGATCTCTAAGAGTTTTTGCACGCTCGCCTATCTCAGTTCGGATGATCCTTATCTTCTCAATGTTCCGAACTAATTAACCCTATAAATGCACCGATGGTAAACCGTTGGCCAGACATATTATCTCAGGATCTTAGCTCTACATGAATTGTCCGGTTCGAATTGAACTCCAATCGGGTGGTCTAGATCGATGAAGTCGACCCAACCCGTTTTGGTTCGATAGTCCGGGTTTATTTAGGACCTACGAATGGATTAGAGCAGGAGAGAAATCTAGAGACGGGGCGAGATTCGATTAGAGGGGTCTTCTAATCTTGTTCGTATTTCACTGTCGTGCTTGCAGTTGAGATTGCAATTTGAAGGAGCGATCATAGCCATGGACTGGATTTTGGTTAGGAGTTAGGGACGAAGCACTTGCCCATAAAAGATGACTTCCAAGCTATGCTTTATCTCTAATCGGTGGTTTACCCATTCTAGGGTTTGGACTGTGACGCCTAACCCGAAGATCAAAGCCAATGATAATTCAGTAACCACACGTCACTAATTAATTCCCATTTATATAAATTATTGAACTAGTGATTTTTTTTTTAATTAAATTTTGGTGTAGACCAGGCTGTGTCAACGTGCTTATGCTCTATAGAAAATTCAAAATTATTTTTCTGTTTTACATGAAATTATTATGTGCAATGACCGAATATTTTGCAAATCGGATATCTAGGGTTTAGTCAAATTGGGTGCGCAGAGAAGGCAAGACACCTCCCACAAAAGTCGTCTTGCCCTTGTGGAAAAGGCACTCGCTAACCGCCAATAAGGATGCGAAGTTGATTAATTTCTCCAATTATTTTCTTAATTCTGTTAAAATACGGTATAATAATTGAGTGACTACCTGTGCAGGTGTAACTGCGTTGTCGCCTTGATGTTCGATTTGTCAACAGTAAACTGAGTCATTTTTTTGGGGGAGATTTTCTTTTCTTTTTGGCTGGGAACTCTCTTGCACAAAATTAGAAATAATAATAAGTTTTGTCAATCGCGAAAAAATTTGCCACGTGGGATTTTTCCGACCTCGATAAGTCGTCGATAATTGAGTTTAGGGTTTGCTCGACTGAAACCGAAACCATTCGTTCGGCCACGATAAAAACTCGATCAACTAATTGAAAACATTAGGTCTTTGATTGTACTTATAAAAAAAAAAACCAAAAAAAAAAAAAAGAAAACTGTCAAAATTTAAACATCATTCAAATTGTAACAAATTATAGCAATCTTTATATATATATATGAGTATTTTTGGTTAAAAAAAGTCAAGCTCTACACGGCGACGAAATAAAAAAAAAGGATGTTACTACTTTCTTTTTTTTGATGACCCAGGGAAGTTCCGGCTGGGTAAACCCTGGGGCCCCACGGGAGGACCCACCACCCCGTGGAATCCTCCCCGTGGAACGGGTAAGACGCCAAGCGTCTCCACGGTGAGTCGAACCCTCGCCCTCCGAGAATGGGTCAGTGGGTCTCCCACGATGAGGAAGACCAGTGGAACCATCCACGGCCGGTGGTGGATGTTACTACTTATTAGTAAACGCAAATCGAACAAATCACGACACTATATTCTATTGGTCATCCATTCGAAATATTTTTACCACCTATTCGTCTTTTTTTCGCAATGTTATATCGACAATACTTTCTAAAATTTAGATATCATCGATTATTAATTTATTGAAATCCCCATAAAAAAAATGTACCAATTTATCTTTCAATGCTCTCGTCATATCGAAAGAAATAAGATCATTCAAAATCAAACTAATTCTAAACTTAGTTTGTGTAGACAGACTTATCTTTAATAATAAAAATTATTAGGGATAAGAGGTGAATTATATATATACTTATCTATACTATCATTCATACACATATATTGTTCGAGTAGAAAAAAAATTCGTATGAACTCCAGATCAAGAAGATTTGTTCACTTCGATTGCAAATTTTGAATTGCACGAGTGCGAGACCTCTAAAACCTACCTACACCAGATCATCTCCCCTACAGAGAATCGCCAAAATCTAAAGCTAGTAGAAACTTTAAAAAGAAAAAGAAAAATAAAAAAAGTATATGCACTCGGTAAAAAGATCAAAAACCATGACCGAATTACCAAATTGCCACTCCATGTCAGCCCCAAAAAGGGCAGTGTCAGATCCTATACGTATGTACAAAACGACTACAGCCCTCGCCGTCGAAGGCGTTCTCCGGCGGTCAGCACGTCACGAACGGAAGCCGTCCGCACGGAGGCGCGTCTTCTTTTTCCTCCTCTGTCGCCTGACACGCTTCGACTAGCCACTCGAAGGCCCGGCTTATCGCCGCCACCACGTGCCTGTTGAGGAACTCGACGGACGCGTCGGCCGAGTTCCCCAGCCCCCGCAGGAACCGCCGGAGCATCAGCCTCTTGGACCGGAACCTCCTCGGCGGCTCCGGGAGCGGGAGCAGCATCGCGAGCGCGAGCCTCGTCACGATGCCCCCGCTGGCGAGCTCGGGTCCGGGCTCCGGCCGCCGGCCGCCGGGCTCGCGCGGCTGGCGGACGTACGTGCAGAGAGGGCACGTGCAAGGGAACTCGAGCAGGTCGTGCAGCGAGGTGTACACGTGGGGCTGCGGCGGCGCCCTGTTCCGCGACCTCCTGCTGTCGGGTAAGCTCTCCGGAGACCGAGACGACGCCGACTGGTGGTCGGACGGAACGGCGTCGGTCTTGCCATTGCTCGGTGACGAGGGATTCGTCGCCATTGCTGCGCTGCTAGTGAAGAAGTAGAATCATGGATTCCGAAACGTGAAGATAAAGGGCGGGGGACGGATTTTATAATGAATCCGATGACCGGGGGGAATCAGAAAATTCATAGGATAAAGGGGAGAGAGAAGGAATTCGTAAATAGATTCTCGATGGATTTTCTCTCATCAAATCAAACATTTTTTTTTTTTAAATTGAATGTTTTGTGTTTTTTATGTTTTTGTTTGGATTTTGGATTTGTATGATCTACGGGCTTGGTTTTCCTAGTTTCTACTTGACTTAGATTGTTGAATTTCGACGGTATTTGAAAGTTTAATTATTTCAAAGAGTATAACTCTCATTATATATATGTATGTATATGATCCGAAAAGAATTATCAATTAATTTAAATTGTTAAATATCGGTGGTATTTAAAAAAAAAATATTTCACACATTAAACAAAAGATATTTGAGTGTTCTTGATGTTTATAATTTATGAATGTAAACATGAATATTTTGTTGAAAATTATTATTTTCTTTAGGAGAAAAAGAAAAAGAAGAAATATTTTATAAAAGAATTCCCTTGGCCACGAGACAAATGGCACGTGAGATGCACATGCTTGTCAGTCGGTGAGGATCTGGGCTATTAGTGGGCTTGCCTCCTAATTTGAGATTGAGATTGAGTTAGAAATAAAGTTTCTCAATCTCTAGCGGTCCTACTTAAACTTGTGTTTTACGTTAAGGAACACAAATTTTTTTTTTTTGTTCGGGGAACAAAAAGAATGTAAACGCGTTTGTTTGCGTTTTTGTTCCAAAATTATTTTTTTGTTTAAAAACACATCCGGAACGAAAAACAAGAAACAAAAAAAAAAGTTGTTTTCTTTTGGAACAAAATTTAGGAACACTTTTTCTCTCTCTTCCATTTTCTTCTCTCTTTTTTTTTCTTCTTTTCTTCTTCTTTTTTCGTTCTTTTTTCTTTGGTCGGTCGCCGGCCCCCGGCGAGGCCGAGCGTTGCCGGCCCCTGGCGAGGCTCGGCCTCGCGTCGGGCTGGGCGAGCTCGATCTCGCCAGATCCGGCGAGGCCGAGCTCGCCCGGCCCGGCGACGCCGAGCCTCGTTGACCGGGCGAGCTCGGCCTCGCCGGATTTGGGCGAGCTCGGCCTCGCCGGATCTGGGGCGAGCTCGGCCTCGCCGCCGGCCCGGGCGAGCTCGAGCTCGCCCAACCAAGGCGAGGCCGAGCCTCGCGGGGCCGGCGAGCCTCGCCGTGGCTGGGCGAGGTCGCCGGCCCTCGTCGGCCGGTTGCCGGCCATGGCCGAGGCCGGCCACCGGCCAAAGAAGAAAAAAAAAAAAGAAAAAGGAAAAAGAAAAAAGGAAAAATAAATAAGAAAATAAGAAAAATAAGAAAGAAACTAGAAAAAATAAAATAAAATATATTAAAAAATTAAAAGAAATAAAAAAATTATACAAATTTACCAAACGTATTTCTATTCTTTTTATATTTAAAGCATTTACCAAACGCGTTTTATTGTTTAAAAATTGTTCCCGGAAGCAGAAATACTTTTTTCTATTTCTGTTCCCAGAAACAATTTTTAAATAGAAATGTTACCAAACGCACCCTTATTATTCCCCTTTTTATTCATCACTCAATTTGATGACCTCAATCATATAGTTGCACAAGGGAAAGAAAATGGTTTAGAAATTAGCGGTAAAAAGATTGAGCCCCGTGCAAGGAAAAGAAAGTAAATATAAGCAAGACTTTTACCTCAAGATTGGTTGATTAGTCATCCTGAGTTGAGGTAGGCTCAACTCAAAAGATCAACCGTATAGAATTTTCACTATGGTTCCTATGTATTACCATAACGGGAGATTGAAAGAAAAATGAGTGGATGATTAGGAACACGATAATATATAAAGGATTAGTAATGAAGATTTTTTATGTGAATTATCCAAAAGGAATTTTTACATAACATAAAGAGAATAGTAATTGGGGCTTTTAAGTTTCTATCCATACAGAACGAGATCTATCCATCAGAAATTCCTCTTCTTCTCGTCGATTTCTTTGAACGGGCATCTTATTTCGCCGTCGCCGAGGAGCTTAGCTTCTTTTGCCTTCGAAAACCCTAACCTCGAACCCTGGCACAGAAAAGTACATTGCCGCCGTTTGTGATGTTGGGCGACGAACTGAACCTCGAACTCCGCAACTCCAAGTCTCCTATCTTCCGCGAGATCGTCGAGACGCGTCGGCGTTCATCGCCAGCTGAACCGGACGCCCTGGAGTTAGGTGGAAGGCATGGAGATTCGCCCCCGCCAGGCACGCGCCTCTGTAGCGCACTGAGACGGCGGCGCTGTCGTTGGAGAAACCGACGCCCCAAGGGGAGGACTTGCACAGCAGCGAGAAATCGATGCGCCAGGTCCCGTTCAGTTGACGAGACAGCGGCAGCACCGCGAAGGAAGAGAGGGACACGCCGGACACGAAAACTCGCGAAACTCCGTCAGCGGGCCGGTATTCATCGGGTAGAAAAGAAGTCCCGGAGACGCCAGAAGTAGAGCCCAGGACGACGCCAGTAAGCAGTGGCCGCAGTAGACATCGCAGTTGTTCCGAAATTCAACTGCTCGAGTGGTGGCGGTTCTCGCACCTCGGGCGTCATCACGCGGAGTCGAAACCGGACTGTGGTAGTTGCCGCGGCTCGGGATGCGGGCTGCTTCGAGCACGGGCGGCACTTCAGGGGGCGGCAGTGGCGGCGGATTCATCGGGAAGCCATAGACCAAGCCGGCGGGGTCAGTTTCGGGCACGGGCACGAGCGGTTCGGGAAGTAGAGGATCCTTGCTCGTCCATGGTAAGAGAGAATTAGGAAGGGGCATGTGGGCTGATAGGACGTAAGAGGGTTTTGATAAGATTTAATTACTTAAAAAGGAAAATAGCGGATTTCATAAAAAAAAAAAAAAAAAAGTAAAAATTAGCAGATCCTAATATCCCCTGATCTTTAAAAAAAAGAGAGGATAAACATATAAATCCAATCATTTCCTCAATCGATTCGAATACCGATGCAACAGCAACACGATGAGAAAAATACTAAGCAAAAGAAAAGCAGAAGAAGATTTGAAGATAAACATGATACCCACAGCCACCGCTTTTTTCTTTCTTTTGTGGGTTAAAATTCTATATGCATATTTTTCAATCGCAAGTAACACCAAAAATATAAAATGTATTAGCCTTATCTAATGGTCATATTTATAGTTTTGCTAATCATTAGTAACACCAAGGATCAAATTATTTTTCATAATCTAATATAAAGTTTTTTAAGGCTCGTATTTTCCTCCATCTCTGGTCGAAAGAAAAATCAACTCATTGATGGGTCATAAACGTCGGCTTCACCCACGTTAGACACGAATGTTAGCCTTTTGGGATATGTGGCTCTTATTAAGCAAAAGTTCAAAGTCTTTTCCCTCTGATCAAATTGTTAAAGAGACATCATGGGTGATTTGATATATTAATAATCAAGCTCTCGATGTTGAGATCAATCGTCAATGTCATGATTTAAGAATTATCAATATAAACACCAATGTTGACCATTATGCAACTATAGTTCCAAATGGCGAATGGTGAGAATAGCTAAGGAATAAATATCGTAAGCGTAGCTAAATCTATCAAACAAAATGAATCTCATATAATTTTAGCATAGTGATCAATTATATGCATCAAGTTGTGACAACCACTCCTATGCCTTGACAATATCTCTAAGGAACAGGAATTTAATCTCGATGGATTTACCCCCTTTCTAATATCTTCTCCAGAATCCAGATTGCCCTAAGTTTTTGGTCTTTCTTTGCCTGGGTTGATTTATTTGACTTTTACAAATTCTATGAAGAATCTTTACGCGACACGGCTAATGCAAGCTCATTAAGAAATCGCAAAAACATAATCGAAAATTAAAGAGCAACTTTCTTTTGAACCAGCAGATTGGAAAATTAATTATTAGAGGTGGTTGGGATGGTTCGTTGGATACGCAAATAATGCAGGCACTCAAAATCGTCACAAATAGAGAAAGAAACGGTTTTCTTCTTTTGGAGGAAGAAGAGTGCCCATACTAATATAATAAGCTCTGAATCTGATGCGGCATATCCGTTACTCGACTTTTTTTTTTTGAGTTCTCTTTTTCAATTTAGTTTGCTATCCTCCACTGAAAATTTTCTCAAAAAAAAATCACACAAACAATATTAAACGTTTGTTCTATTGTGCAATTAAGTCCTGCACATTTAAAAATGTGCAATCCAATTTTGAATGTTTTCGATCTGTCTCGATCAAGTTCTTCTGATAACTGATCAAGCAAATTTATGACGCGACTTTCTCGAATCTGAGGTGTGGGGCAGCCCCGAACCCTCAAACACACCATCGTCCATCAGGTCCCCCCCCCTCTCTCTGATTTTTGGCTCCTTTTTTTTTTTTTTTTTTGTTTTCCTCCGATTTTTTGAGAGTTTTCTTTAATTTTTTACTTGACTTTTATAGAAATAGCATCACGTATGCTAAAAATATTTAAAAAATCACCACAACAGATGCTAGCATATTGTGTTTGCAGATTTGCCCGAGAGATCACCGGAAGGACTAAATTACACCGAATAAATAACGGTTAGAACATGATTACACAAATTCAAATAATTAGGACTCGATTAAACATCGAAGCAAATGTTTAGGACTAACACTGCAATCTTTTCCCTGAAAAAAAAAAAAATTTCCTCCTCCAAAGTTCGGACCAAGAGACATGGGTGAAATAAACAGTAAAATCAGATGCTTAACCGTAGTCATAAACTCCCGTCATGTACGTATTTACGTTTCTTCACAAAGACGGTAATGCCAATTGCTGCTTCCTCCCGACAATCTAACGCGACGCGAAGGGGGAACGAATCGACCGGGGTACGACAAGTCAACGTACGATCGCTAGCAATCCGAGAGAGACCAAAGGCTAATCGACGGAGCAAATCCTGCCTCCGTCACGGAGCTTCCCCGTCTCTTCGCCAGGCGAAAACTCAACGCTCAAATCCTGACAAGACGCCTCCACCGACCTCTCCCTGGTCAGCCACCCCCAAGCTATGAACTTCACCCTCGCATTCACCTTCACCTCAAAGCTCACCGCCCCTTTCATGTCCCCGAGCACCGCCCTTTCCCTCTTGTCGTTCAGCCCCTCCGTGTCCAGCTCGAGCTTGACCCCCGAGCTCCCGTTGCCCGGTATCTCCACGTGGTATGTCGGCTTCTTGACCCTCCTGAGGAGCGGGATCCCTCTGTAGGTCACGAGCAGGCCAAAATGGTCGATGACGAATACGATCTTCCTGTTCGGGTTCATTATGGCGAGCTCGAGATCGGATCTCGGGCCGAAGTCGGGGCTCGAGACGTTGAGGCCGGACACGGCGAGAGAGTTGACCTCGAACGCGGGAGGGTGGGGATGGAGCACGAGCCAGGCGACGAAGCACGCGGCGCTGACCGAGACGAAGAGCAGGACTAGGGAGGCGATCAGGCGGCGAACTACCTCGTGTACAGAACGAGGCGGGGGAGGGTGGGCGTGTTGGGCGGGAGTTGCGGGGGCGTTTGAGGTTACCATGACGGAGGAGACGCGCTTTTCTCTTTTGGGCGATCGAAAGGAGAGGAGGGGAGGGGAGGGGAGGGGGGTTCGTTGCGATAGAAAAATTCCATGGCAGGGTGGGGGGAATTTGTAAGGAAGCGAGACGCGTTGGCGTGTGTGGATGTCTTGTGGAAGAAGAGGGTCGGGGACTGGAGAGTGCCGCTGGGGGGTCTCGTTGAAATGAGTGAAGCATCTTCCTGACGACTTCCGAGAAAGTCTTTCCGCTTCTCTTTAATGTTTCTCGCCCGGCGGTGCACGCGTTCGACGCTTACAAAACGAACTGCGGTTCCGATTTTGTCAGTTCTCTAGCTAAGACAAGAGAGCATTGCGTCATGCATGGGTCCCGGACGATGCGCGCGCGATAAAATATAGAGCGGGTGGTAGTCACATGGAAGTTTCCATCGTACCATCGATCATGACAAAAGAGTTTCGAATCGCGAATCGAAATTGATATGTAAATGACTGCGTGGTAACGTTTCTGTTTCTCTCAATTTCTATTCTTTTATTCCTCGGAACAAAAAAAGAAAAGAAATCCATTTGGTAACACCAACTTATTTTTCTATTCACCGGAATAGAAAAGTAACCATATAATATATTTGGAACAAAAACAATAAACAAAAAAAAAAGTAATTTTTTGTTAGAACAATTTCTATAAATAAGCCAAGTTTTTCTTTTATTTTTTTCATTTTTTTTTTCTTGTTTGTTTGACCTTGGGTGGCCGCCTTCCAACCGCCCACCACCTCACAGCCCACCGGCCACCCCCGACCGCCGATGATTGCCACCGACCGCCGTTGCCGCTGACCGTCGGTTGCCACCGTCGCCCGACCGCCATCGATCACCAACGACTGATTTGACGCTTTCGTCGCCGTTCTTCTTGGCCAGCCGCCGTCGACGACCGTCGGCCGGCAATCGTCTTTGCAGCGGCGATTGGGCGATGATCGTCTGAAATCGCGTGGCAAGTGGCATGGCAATAATGGGCAACAAATGACGGGCGACGGTGGACAATGGCGGCGATTAGCGGTCCATGAGCAAGAATAAAAAATAAATAAATACAAAAAATTTAAAATCGTACCAAACGCATTTCTATTATTTTTCTATTTCAAGAATAAAAATTTTGTGTAGTTACCAAACACCTTATTTTACTTAGAAATTATTCCTCGAAATAGAAATAGAAAAAAACTATTTTTGAAAAGAAACTGTTCATCGGCCAAAAAGCGTTACCATGCGCACCCTAATAGGCTCATGTGCCTCCCTCTCTCTCTCCCTACACGCAAAGATGTTTAGCAAGAATTACCCAGCAAGAATGACAAAAGAAATATGTAAAATCAACTCGAATTTAATGCACCATCGCGTTTGCCTAATTTAAGTGCATACCGTACCCCGACGGCGGACTGATTCTTGCTAAAATTATAGCTGACTTTTAGTAGTTCTGTCCAGTGAAAACAATTGCGACAGCTACGAGACTTGTATACCTAAGAGACCGGAGATCCTGTGAAGTGGGAAATCAGTAAACGTTACCAACACGCGTGTCCGTGATATCGTAATATAGACAAGGAGTGGTTTATCAAATATTCAAAGGATCTTGAATGTACAAAAGCACAACGAGATTCAATGAATTACTAGGCCGACACCCATAATTACGATAGGAGCATGCTTACCACAATTTGATGCTTCACGAACTTCGTCTGCCGCCCTCAATCTTCATGCCTTTTAGACTCTTGGCTAGCCAGATAGCTGTTTCCTTTGGAGAAACCTTATCTTTCCCAGAGGGCTTCAATTCAACTGCAAGCTCTTCTAATCTGTTGTGCTGCAGCAATTCCGCTGACAATTTAAGGAGACCTTCCAGTGCCTCAGCCCTTTGCCTGAAGGACTTAACATCCAATGTCTCCTTTGCTGGTTGTTCTTCGTCGTTCCCAGGGGAGTTGGGTTTCGCGGGTGGCAATGAATCGGTTTTCGGAAGAGAATCAGATATCAATTGGGCCAAAACAATGTTTGCAGCATCGATTTCTTTAACAGCAGAATGATCAGGATCATTAGACTGATATGACACGGCTTTGGAGCTACTAGGAGTTCTCATAGTCATGGAAGTAGCCAAGTTTCTTATTTCCATGTCGTCACTGACGACATTTATCAGCTTCCCAACATTAACATTTTGGAAAACCATCTCCACAGTATCCATAACAGGCTGCTCACTGCCGAATCGGAAACTACTGAGCCTTATAACATGTATTACGTCATTATAAGCTGAATGAAGATGAGGGGTACCTGCCTTTTCTATTGTCGGATGGTGCAGAATCATCCCTTTATCAGGCTGCAAGTTCTTTTGGCTAGATGATATAGGAGATTTATCAGAAGAAGTAGTTTCGGCTAGCGATGACAGAAGCTCTCGTACCAATATATCTCATCACCACTGGAAGGAGATGTAGGAATTGACCGAGAGACTTTATTGGGTGATATACTAGGCCGGCGTAGAGAGCCATCGCCTTTGCAAGTAAATATTTCTTCACAGCTATTTTGGGGGAAATTCAAGATCACTTTGTCACTACCAGCAATAATTTGATGAAATTCAGCACCAGTATCAGAGATTTTCCTAGAATCTGTTGAAGATCTGCAGTTGTGTCTGCGGCTTCCAATGGCCTCCTCATCGTAATTCTCACAATGCACATAAGATACATGCGCACTCACGCGAGATCACCCTTTCGGTATATGCATCTCTGTCATTGACAGGCTGTGACTGCTGTACATGTTCCACCTTGACAAAAGAAGAAGTTGTAGCATCATCACAAACCTCAAATCCTTGAATGGAGAAAGAAGAAGAGTCGGAATAGCTGCTAGCAGTTTGCATCCCCCTGGAAGCTTCTACCTTTGGAAGCTCTCCTTTGGTCTGCCTACTGAGATGAGAAACAATACGATTGTAAGGGAACTTGAGTAACCTTTCCAGGCTCATGCATCGGCTCACTTGAACCTAACTTCACCGAATTGCCCACAGTACCATTTGCCTCGCTTGCCCAGGAAATGAAGGTCTTTTGACCTGATTTGAGGGAGGCGATTTCTGCCTGGCTCTTGCCAAACGTCAAGATTTGCTGGCTTGGAATTTGTGAAGTTGACAGAAGACATTACACTTTGGTCGATGCTCAGGATTCTTTCTCAGCATTCCCTTGATAAGCGTTTTTCTGCATCACAATGCTCAGCAGATTACACTAGGCCACGCACTATTCTGCTATTAGACATCAAGTTAAAGAAAACTCTGACTTCCTCAAGATAATTAGCAGTAATGCTGGCATCTTTTGCTGGTGGATGGTGGACCGTTGACAGGATTATCTGGGAAAAAATTTCCCTAATCTGCTAATCCAGCCGAGATTGTTTCATCCTCCGAAAAGGAGAAATGGGGAGGGTCACTGCCGCTGGCATACCAAATTCTAAATAGCGAACTAAGTTTATTTCCCTCTCAAATTGTTGAAGAGACATCATAGGTAATTTGATGTATCAATAAACTAGCTCTCAATGTCAAGATCAAGTGTCAATGTCATGATTTAAGAATTTTCGATACGAGTAGCAATGTCGACAATCTCAGAGTGACGCAATTTGCTATAGGTTCCAACGGCAAATGGTGGGAGCAGCTAAGGAGCAAGTATAGCGGGCGTAGCTAGATCCATCAGATAGAATGAATCTTATATAATTCTAGTATAGTGATTGATTATGTGCACCATGTAACTTGGATTGTTAAGTTGTTGGCAACCACTCCTAAGCCTTGACAATATCTCTAAGAAACAGGAATTTGATCATGATAGATTTGCCCCCTTTCTAATATTGACTCCAGATTCCACGTTAGCCTTAAGATTTGTGGTCTTTCTTCGCCGTGGTTGATTTGTTTCACTCTTACGAATTCTTTGAAGGAATTATCATGTGACGCAACTAATGCTAACTCATTAAGAAATCACACGAACATACTTGAATTTTCTTTTGACTGCCACTTTGTATTCTCGAATTTCAAAACATAACCTACAACAAGAAAATCATTTAAAAAATTTTAAACCTATCACACTTTTACCAATTTAGTATTAAATCCTTTAATTGTATCAATTGAATCCTAAACATTTTTATGTTTTACCAATTGAGTCAATTCGACCAATTTTGAGCAAAAATCATTGCGTGAATGTCGGTCATCATATATGATCGACCAAGTAGCTAATGTAAATAAATTTTAATAATAATTTAATATTTTTGAATTTTTATTAACTTTTTATTTTTTCCTTGTTTAAAAATTTTGGCCAGAGACCTCGTCCACCAAAGTTGTAAAAAAAATGAAAATAAAAAATGAAAATGAAAAAGAATTTTAAAATTAATAAAATTTGTAAAAAAATATTAAAATATTTCTAAAAATTGTTTGCATTAGCGACAATCGTGCCATATAAAACTGCTAGCGTCCACATCAATGATTTTCAGCGAAAATTAGTTGGATGAACTCAATTAGTAAAACATGAAAAGGCTTAGGATTCAATTGACATAATTAAAAGGCTTAGACTAAATTAACAAAAGTGTAATAAATTTATGACTTTTTGGACAACTTTCCCAACTAACAACCTCTATTTTATTCTTCTTCTTGATCTTTGGCCTGAGCATCGTATATTTAATGCCTACGCGGAAGCCATGGTGAGGATCGCCGACCCTTGCCAGCAACCCCAAACCCTCAACCACACTCCTCTCTCTCTCTCTCTCTCTCTCTCTCTCTCTTTCTCTCTCTTTGATTTTTCTTTTTCTTATTATATTTTTTGGATTTTTTTCTCCATTTTTTTAAAAGTTCGCTTTAATTTTGTATGACATGTCGTTATATATGCTAATTTAAAATTTACCACACCAGATTCCAATGTGTCGTGTCAGCGACTCACCCATGAGATCATCAGAAGGACTAGATTGCACTGAACATAAAAGGTTTAGAACTTAATTACGCAAATTTACACGTTTAGGGCTTGATTACACAGTGAGGCAAATGTTTAAGACCATTTTTGCAATTTTTCCAAAAACCATCGTCCTCCAGAGTCCAGACCAAGAGCTCAAATGAACGTGATTAGAAAAGGAGAAGACAAAGGTGAGATCGATAGTAATAGATACTTATAATGAAGTCAAGAATTACTATCTTATAGATTTTCGGTACTGTAGAAGGAGATAAACGAATTACTCCTTCCTATTGACGATCTGACACAAAGAATGAACAAGGTAACCAGAGCTATAATAAGGCAATGAACTACCATTGGACATTTTGGGCCGTTAGAAAAGAAATCAGAAGGACGCCTGATGTCAATAAACAGAGCAGATTCTCCCTCCATCAGGGAGCTTCCCCGTCTCCTTGCCAGGCAAAAACTCAACGCTCAGATCCTTACAAGAGGCCTCCACCGACGTCTGCCTGCTTAGCCACCTCCCAGCTCTGAACTCCACCCTCGTATCCACCTTCACCTGAAAGCTCACCACCCTTCTGCTCCAATCCCCTCTGATGTCCCTAAGCACCTTCCGTCTCTTCTTGTCGTTCAGCTTCTCCACATCCAACTCGAACTCGACCTCTGAACTCCGGTTGCCTAGTATCTGTACGTTCGTTGAATCCATGGCCCTTCTAAGGAGCGAGATGCCTCTGTAGGAAACGAGAAAGCCAAACTGGTCAATCAGGAGGACCGTCTTCTTGTTCGGGTTTGTGATGACGAGTTCAAGATCATATCTGGGGGTGAACTGAGGGCTCGAGATGTTGAATCCGGACACAGCGAGAGAGTTGACTCTGAATACAGGAGGGTGGGGATGGAGCGTGAGCCAGGCGATGAGGCACAGAGCGCTGGCCAAGATGGTTAGTACGATTAGCGAGGTGATCAGGCAGCGAACTACATGATAGGCCCTGGATTTGGGAGGACGTCGGGAATGATGTATAGAACGAGATCGTGACGGTCTGCGGGACAGGGTTGAAGCTCCAGAGGCGTTTGGGTGCTCCATGATTGAGGAGATGCTATTTTTGAATGATTTCCAAACTCAAGACGGGTCCTATAATATCTAGTCTTCCCACGGCGGGGGGAGGTAAAACGAGAGGAAAGTCCATTGTGGACTTGTAGGAGGGGAAACGCGCTTGCAGTGTTTGGAGCCTTGTGAATGGAAACGAGTGCGCTTCGGAGATACTGGGGTTTTTGCGTATTGAGTTGTGTTCTCATGGAGAAGATGAAGCATCCTGACAACTTCCAAGAAAGTCTCAACCAAGCTCATGTTTCGGTTGGGGATGACCTACGGACTTTCTCTTCTCTTTCCTATCTTTTTCCGGGAAGTTTAAGTGTTCGAAGCCTAGAAAACAGACTGCTATTTTGATTTTCGGTCTTGGTCAGTTCTATTAAAGACAGGAAAGCATTGCGTTATGCGGTCACAGACTGCGCACGGATGATCAATAGACCATGGTCATAAATATACGGAAGCTTCCATGTGAATCCAATGCACCATCACGTTTGCCTAATTAAGTGCGTATCTTAGAATCGAATGACTACCCTACCTCGACAGTGGACTAATTCTTGCCAAATTATGGCCAACTTTTTAGAAGTTCTGTCCAGTGAAAACAATTGTAACAGCTAAAAGACATAACTTAGAGACCAGAGACGCTGTGAAGTGGGAAATACGTAAACGCTACCCACACGTGTCCGTGACATCGTAATATATAAATGGAGCATGGATTTAACACAATTATTGGTCAATTATGAGCTTTCTGAGGAGGGCCAGAATACAAAATAATATGAACAAGGAGGAAATACTGGTTTACTTGACGATCTAGATTCTAGAGTCGAGTTTGTACGATCTCCTGCCCTAGCTCTCAAAGTGAGAGCAAAAAAAAAGCTAGAAAGAACACAATGGTAATGAAACAGATTCTTGGCCACAATGAAATCATTCTCACCTTAATGGATCTAGGGATTATTAGTTCCTAATGCTATTTTATTTTTTCAATATATTACTTCCCAATGCTATTACATGCTAATGAAAGTTAGACCGCTCTAACAGCTCAAATTACGTGATTCAACTTGCAGAGCACGCTCAAGTATCATGCTGGAATTCAATCTTTTATCATCTATATCGGTCACTATGTACAGAAAGGTTATGCATCTAATGAAAAAGGACGAATAAGAAAAAAGGAAATAGATAAGGAGCGGTTTCTCAAATATTCAAGGGATCTTGAATGTACAAATGCACAATAAAAATCAATGAATTACTAGGCCGACACCCATAATTACGATAGGAGCATGCTTACCACAATTTGCTGCTTCACGAACTTCGTCCGCCGTCCTCTATCTTCATGCCTTGTAGACTCTTGGCTAGCCAGATAGCTGTTTCCCTTGGGGAAACCTTATCTTTCCCAAAGGGCTTCAATACAACTGCAAGCTCTTCTAATCTGTTGTGCTGCAGCAATTCCGCTGACAATTCAAGAAGCCCTTCTAGTGCCTCAGCCCTCTGCCTGAAGGACTTAACATCCAATGTCTCCTTTGCCGGTACTTCCTCTTCATTCCCAGGGGAGTTGGGTTTTGCTGATGGCAATGAATCGGTTTTTGGAACAGAATCGGATATCAATACGGCCGAAACAGTGTTTGCGACATCAATTTCTTTTACAGCAGAATGATCGGAGTCATTTGACTGATATGACACTGCTTCGGAGCCACTAGAAGTTCTCATAGTCATAGGAGTAGCCATGTTTCTCATTTCCATGTCATCACTGATGACATTTATCAGCTTCCCAACATTAACATTTTGGACACCCATCTCCACAGTTTCCATAACAGGCTGCTCACTGCCGACTCGGAAACTACTGTGCCTTATAACATGTATGACATCATCATAAGCCGAATGAAGATGAGGGGTACCTGCCTTTTCTATTGTCGGATGGTGCAGAATCATCCCTTTATCAGGCTGCAAGTTCTTTTGGCTAGATGATACAGGAGATGTACTGGAAGAAGTAGTTTCGGCTAGTGACGACAGAAGCTCTCGCACCATATATTTCTCATCACCACTTGAAGGAGATGCAGGAATTGACTGGGAGACTTTATTGGGTGCAATACTAGGCCTGCATAGAGGGCCATCGCCTTTGCAAACAAATATTTCTTCACAGCTATTTTGGGGAAAATTTGTAATCACTTTGTCACTATCAGCAATCACTGTATGAAGTTCACCTCCAGTTTCAGAGATTTTCCTGGAATCTGTTAGAGAACTGCAGTCACATCTGCGGCTTCCAGTGGCCTCCTCATCATGATTCTCACAATGTACATGAGATACAGGCGCACTCGCACAAGACATCACACTTTCAGTGTATGCAACTCCATCATTGACAGGCTGTGGCTGCTGTACATGTTCCACCATGACAAAGGAAGAAGTTGTAGCATCATCACAAACCTCAAATCCTTGAATGGAGAAAGAAGAAGACTCAGAATTGCTACTAGCAGTTTGCATCCCTCTGGAAGCTTCTACCTTTGGAAGCTCTCCTTTGGTCTGCCTACTGAGATGGGAAACAACACCATTGTGAACTTGAGTAACCTTTTCAGGCTCATGCATCAGCTCACTTGAACCTAACTTCACTGAATTGCCCACGGTATTAGGAGTATTGACCCCCATTTGCCTGGCTTGCCCAGGAATTGAAGATCTTTTGACCTGATTTGAGGGAGGCGTTTTCTGCCTGGCTCTTGCCAAAAAAGGATCATCAGTAGCCTGTCTTATGGCACCGGAAGGAGGGACCACCTCATGCCTCGGTTTTGTCTTGGGTGAAAAATCAACTACAGGTAACTGGAATACATCGCAGAGCATTAGCAACACTCTCAATCCATATGAAAAATTTAGTAGCTATAGTAAATCCTAATACCTGATGCTTCAGCGAAAGCGTTCTTTCAACCTTCTTTTGTGGCTCATTGTCTGCCTTTGCAGGCGTTGCAGCCGAAGCGTCTGTATTATGCTTGATAGCAGGAACAGGACTGGGTTTAGGAATCTTTGGCGATACTTCTCTATTATTTCTTTGGTTAGATGTAGGTCCAGCCTTCACTCGGCTGCCTCTCATTGGGGAACCATTTTCTCGCACTTTCCCTTCTTTTAAAGCCATCATTATACTCTTAATAGTTCTTGGTTGCTTCTGTTCAGCACTTGATACCTGCATTTCATGTGAGGGTTTCACTATCTCTTGCTCTTCCTTCTTGGTAACAGGTCCATTTTGTGCTTCGTTTGATAGGGACTGCTCGGAACAATCTTCATCATCAAACGAAGCCAAATCGGTCTCGGTGGCTCTGTTATTGCCATTGAGAACATCCGATAAATTTTTCTCACTGGAAAGCAAGCTGTCTTTATCACTGCAAGAGCTGTTACTATTTTGGCTCTCAGCCATACTTCTCCGAGAACCGGGAGTTTTTGTGGGCTTTTCTGGGATACATGTGGTTGGAGTGAAGGATGGACGGTACTGGTCAACATAAGGTTGCAAATAAGGATGCTTCAGGACCTCAGATGCCTGGTAAAAGAAAAATTGAATGTTAACATCAAGATTTGCTGGCTTGGAATTTGTGCAGTTGACAGAAAACATTACACTTGGTCGATGCTCAGGATTCTTTCTCAGCATTCCCTTGATAAGCACTTTTCTGCATCACAATGCTAAGCAGATTATAGTAGGCCATGCACTATTCTGCTACCAGACATCAAGTACAAGATAAATACAACTTCCTCAAGATCTGAGGCACAACTTATCGAGTGAATGTAGCAAAGGGGCCAAAGGGGGGAGAAGGAGTAGGGAGATGCAAGAGAGTGGCTCTTTTTATTTTTATTTTCCCTTTTCTTGGCTTTCATTGTTTGCCCCTTTTCTTTTTCTTGGTGAGGAAGAAAAATAAGAAGGGAGTGGTCCTGGGAAAGGGGAGGGCAACCCCGTGAAAAGAAGGCAGTGATCACAAGGATCAAGCAGAAGCAGAACAAGTTCCTTTCCACTACAATTATTATGCAAGATAGCAGTAATGCTGGCATCTTTTGCTGGTGGATGGTGGACCTTTGACAGGATTGTCTGGAAATTTTTTTCACTAATCTGCTAATCTAGCCGAGATCGTTTCATCCTCCGAAAAGGAGAAATGGGAGGGTCACTGCCGTTGGCTTACCAAATTCTAAATAGCAAACAAAGTTTATAGCTAAAATTTTAGGTATAATCTTTTAAAAGAAATAAATACTTTATGTTTAACAAACTTGGGAACTAGCAGGCCAGGGGCCACCACTAAAACTCCCAGATCAGGCAATGGTCACTGCATAGAAGGTGGGATGGTTGTGAGAAAAGCAGGTTTTTTTCAGAATAATAATCATAATGGGGCAGACCAAGAAGCATCTCACAAGTGCATCATGGTTCCACTAGCATCCTAACATACTAAAATGAAGTCCCGAGTATCTGACGCACATGTATCTGCTTTTCCATAAGCCACCAATTTCATCATGCACGGGAGATGAGGTGCAAGGAATTTACGGCCGTGAAATTGAGTAGAATAAATTGTCAAGACCTCCCCTAGTGCATCATTACCTATATCACTCTTATATCACTGTTTAATACAAGAAAGAAACAAGAAACTGAGCATTTAAGACTCCTGATCAGGCAAGAAATGCACACTTTTAGAGTACCTTGACTCTATTCCGCAAATATACATCCAGATGAGAAAAAAATCACCCTCAAAGAAACTCAAATATTTCCTCAAAAGCCTAAGGTTAGGCAACATTCAGTAGAGCAACTAAGATGCAAATGTCTAGCAGTACAAAAAACAACCAGAGAGGGAAGAACACGATGCTAGTAGGCAACTAAAGCTCATCAACACTTACAAAGATGGGGAATAACATGAAGGCAAGGGACCGATAGAGGAACGGTTTATCTTGCTAATTAGACCAGCCATATCCTGAGACCCATCGTAAAAGCAAAGAGTTAGACATCCACATCTGCTCACTATTGAGTTGGCACACAGGAAATGTACAGAAGAGCAGAACAAATCAGAAAAGCTTTTATAAAGCAAAATTATCAAACTTCTTCTAAATTGTAACCCAGTACCAAATTGCCGCTCATAATAGAAGTTATTATGTCTAGTTATTACAAATATTATGAACTCAAAATGGCAAGTCTAATTATAAATGTAACTTAGTCAGACCATAAACAGGAGGCTACGTGGCTATTCTTATTCTTTTTTCTTCTTCTTTTTCCTGAGGTAACTGCTACAATATGAACCGAATCAAGACAATGTTTGCCACGACAATGAAAAAAGTGCAATTTCTGTCTAATAAAGAGAAGAAATGACAATGAGCGCCAGATTTTCAGCTTGGGGATTACAAACAAACCATGCCTTCCCACCAACCCCCATACATACATTTACATTCACACTTGGATGACAACCAGATAGTCGCCCACATATGCAAATCACACTCACACAGAGAGAACAAAACTCGAACCAAAGATAGATCTGACAGCACCTGTCCAGTCAGTTGAATTTATGTTCTAAGTGAAAGTACACAGAAGTCTTACAAAGGCCTTAAATGCAGGTCGACGAGCAGCCATCTCATACATGCAACAGCCTGATCGGAATGAGCAAAGTCAGTAAACAAAAAGAAAAAAGAAAACTGATACACCAAAACGTATGCAGAAAGTACGGATGTACCTAGAGACCATATATCTGACTTGAAGCCATAAGGTATATCTGCAAGTAGTTCTGGGCACATGTAATTGGGTGTTCCCACAACCTACAGAGCATGTGACAGCCATTGCATTAATGTTTTGTAAAATATCAATAAACTCGTGCAAAGGACGGATGAATGCAGCACTAGAAAATCTATGCGCATGTATGCTTAAACATGATGAGTCTGAGATGATCAGGACGATTTCATCCAACTCTTTCTCTTGCTTTCCTAAACCAGCTCGTAACATTTTGTCGAGAAAAAACTTACCGATGAAGCCAAGTCATCTGCCTTCAGGGTTTTAGCAAGCCCAAAATCCCCTAGATTTAACGCAGGCATGTACAAACAAAATCAGATAGCAATTTAAGAGACTTGGAAACCACTAGTAGTTAAAGTCCCACTACATATCATAGCAAGTATGAACTTACCTAGGCGAACATCCTGATCTTTGGTAAGAAAGATGTTCGAACACTGTAAAGAATGTAAAATGACTTCAATATTTGGATAAACTGGGCATGACGCTACAAAGTTGCATGTTCACTTAAATCATTTCCTAACTACTCACTTTTAGATCCCGATGGAGCACAAAATTTGAGTGCAAGTACTCGACCGCAAGCAGTAATTGGGCAAACCACTTGCACAGTTTCTGCATAAAATAGATTTCATAGTGAGCATGATTCATTTCATTAACCTCCCAATATGACGAGATCAATCAATCGGATAAGTTAAAGTAGACAATACCTCCTCTGGAAAATGTACCCCGTTGGACTTTTTCATCAACTCAGCCCTATGAAAGTAAACAACAAAGACATTTTGATGAGACAAGATAATTTCCCATCTAGATACTAAAAAACACGGGGATTCTTCCAAATCCATCAAACTCACATGTCTCCACCTTCGCAGTAACCAGTGACGATGCAAACATAGCAACCCTGCATTTCATTTACACGGCTTCTATTTCAGGAAGGAATCTAAACAAAAGACGTATTATCATAGAAACTTGGCACATGTGCAATTCAAGCGGGTCTCTCACTTTCTCGACCCATGCTTCCTTGAACTCCACTATGTAAGGATGCTGAAGACGCGCAATTAATGCCATCTACGAGACAAGAGACATGCCGATTTCGTGAACAACTCCAAAGAGAGGGCGGGTGACAGAAATAATCAACTGATTATAGAAACCAGAGAATTAGAGATACCTCCTGATGAGCGGATCTCCTGCATCGCTCCGTTTGCCGCGCGAGCCTGATCTTCTTCAACACATATCTGTCAATGCGAATGCGATCAGATCTTAGCTCGACATACAAGATGAACTACACATTTCTAACATCAAACGCACGCGAATTAGCGACACATCACTGGAACGAAATTCCGGGGAGCATTATAGATGACGCACTTCTTCTTCTCGGCCTTGTGAAGGACGAGAATGGCGGCTCCAAAAGCACCGCGACCGATCTGCTCCATGATCTCGTATTGATCCATCCGAGACTCCGTCGCCATCGGCTTACCGACAACCTAACGACTTCCGAGATCAGTAGCTGACGCGACCACGCTCCGAACGAATCAATCCGGTCGAAAAAAATCTTCCTCAAGCCATCACGATTCCAACACCGGAACGGCGCGCCACTCTCCGGATCTAAAGGTTATGTCTCCGCAGCATTAGCAGACGAACTCATAGCTCGGGATTTCCCAATCTGCAGAAACACACGACCGCTCGCAGCCTCGCGAAGCAAGTCATCCACCGAGAATGGCGGTCCCTCTCCACGCGCCGACGCGCCGAAATGCTAAGTCCACAACCGACTCTGCTTCTTCTTCTTCTTCTTCTGATTCTCCTCCTCCCTCGACGACTCCGCAGCTGAACCGGACGAATCAATGCGGCTCGTGCTGGTTGGCCGGAGCGAGAGAAAACCGCCGCCGCCGCCGCCGCCGAAGACGGGCCTGCGCGTCGTGTGCTTCTTCTCTCTTCACTGGCTTTCCCCCACTCTCTCTCTCTCTCTCTCCTCTCTCTTCTTGCTCCTCACTCCACTCTCTCTCTCTCTCTCTCTCACTTGAAGCAAAAGGCAATATTATAATGCACAAACTCTCTCTCTCCTCTCTCTCTCTATACTCGAGAGCGCTTCGAGCTCGACTGGCCTGAAAAGCTTCGAGAGAGAGGGAAAAAAAAAGCTCTGATGGAGGAGGAAGAAGATGAACCGAAGGGGAGGAAGAAGAAGCGGTTGATCGGAAATTATGCAGCGGAGACGGGCGGAGGGTGGTTGAGTCTTAATGAGTTCGCTCCGAAAGCGACCCTGTTTTCGCCGAATTAGAAGGTGCTTGGGGGGGGGGGGGGGGGGGGGGGGCCACGACAATATAAAATAAGAACCGAGATCAGTAAAGCTCCTCCACTGATGAATAAATCCGGATTTCGTACAGATGTATATTATTAGGTCCAGCAATCTTTTTGAGGATCGACATTTTCGGGGGTTTCAGAGATTTAAGAAATGGATAAATTTTCCATTTCCCTAAAATAGGGTGAATAATTTTCTCCGAAATAGTAGGAATTTTTTTTATTAACTTCCGGTGAGATGTTAACGTTAAAAATTTTTAAAAGAAATTCAATGGATCCGTGTAAATTTTGTAATTTTTTATCTACACATCCTATCTTCTTTGATAACCATTCGAGTAACTAATTACTTATTAGAAGTAAAATTGCATGTGCAAAATATTCCTATAACAAATAATTAACAATTTTTATTGTCCTAGCAATAAATGGTTAATGTCTTTGCTTGTTCGCTTGAAAAGTTTGAAAAACATATATTATTATGTTTTTAATGAGAGAACTAGGGAATCGATAATAATGAGGATTAACTTTGAGAGTGTTTATAGCATATGACGTTTGTGCAATTAATTTATTATATGATTTTCCGCCATGTGGGCGGTAATAATTTCAAAGATCGCTCGGATATCCGAATTGATTTTGTGTAAAAAAAAAAAAAAGGGATTGTGATTTTTTAGGATTAATAAATTTATGAATGTTGAGCTCGTTGACCGTTGACCCCTCGGGACGAATTGCCACGGCTCGGAGAAGTTGACAATTCGAAGACAAATCATTACTACACAGCTTGCACGCCATCCGGGGTATCGACCGACTCACCGCAAGCGAATACGCAAATACTAAAAATACGATAGGGAGCGCATTCCCTCAGTACGACGCCGTATTGGCCGTCCTTCTCCTCGAACATCCCGCCCGTGCCTCGCGTTCTTCCGGTTGCTCGCTGCTAATGTGCGCCTTCCCAGCAATCGCTCCTCTCCATAATGCATAGATTGTTGGGTTAATAATATAAACCATATCTAAATTTTGGCTTAATACATAATAAAATATCGAAATTTTTATCTTAATGTATATATCATCTCTAAACCTTTAATTCATGCATGTTCAATTTAGTCACTTGAATGTATAAAAATGTTCGATAAATTTTGTAATCTATAAATTTTAAATTTATTTAATGCGGTCCTCAAACTTTCAGCTTAATGTGCAATGATGCTCCTAAATTTTTAATTAAACAAATTAAAGTTCAGGTACGGCATTGAATATTTTAATTAAATAAAACAAATTGATCTTGGCGAGCAATTCGAATGTAAAATCGTCTTACATTAAAAAATTTAATAAAAATAAAAATAAAAAATAAAAATTATTAAAAGTTATCCACGTTAGCGCCGTCAAGCTGATCGAGATAAGATAAAACACTAATCGATCTTGACAAGCAATTCGAATGTAAAATTGTCTTACGTTCAAAAATATGATGGATCAAATCATCTCATGTTGTTAGCCTTGAATGCATGAATAAGTGCAATGTTGCTCTCATTTGCATGCGCAAACGCTCTATTGTCGTAAAGCCTTTGATATAGAGGTGCTTACATTGTCTTCAGCTCTTGTGGATCTTCGCGGACTTTATCTTATCCAAATAATTTGCACAAACTTGTCTCTGATCGCTACATGCCGCTAAATGGGTATTCGATAATTATCTTTTCAAGAAGTTTAAATAGCAGTAAAATAAGCTAATGATACCCCATCGGGTATAAGTACATTCTTCTATGGTCCTCTTCTTTTCGTGCACAAGTTGAGTTATACATATAGGACACAGAACCATGGATGGAACTGCACGAAACATACATCCGATTAACAAAACGCGTTATAATAAAGTCTAGATCATTACGATTCAAACTTTACGACTTATAACTCACTTTGTGGTTAAAGTAAATAACCCGTTCCATAATTTAGACCATTAAACAAATATTTTGCTGGATTCTCAGGCCCCATTTGACAAGCCTGTCTATCCGATCACTTGCACGGCATCAAATTGCCCCTCCCAAACGTCGGTAACATGCGCACATGCGTTCTTTTCCTCCTACAGAAAACGACGCAGTATCTGTGGAGACGTTTTTAATTGTCATTGGATAGACGTCGTGGCTTTGCGGGCCCCCGCCTCCACTTGTCTATCTGGGCCCCGTTTCTTGGATTTTACGTAGTTTTTCCATTACAAAGTGATCTTTTCTTGGGTAACGAAACAACGTCGGGTTTTTTCATTTTATTTTGTAAAATTAGTTAACACTGGAGTGAAATTTGAATTAGGAATTGTACCTTCTCGTGCGTTGAAACGAAGGAAAATGATCGTTGGTATCGTAAGTTTTGTTATAACATGAACACGTTAAAGAAAAAACTAATTAAGCTTAAAAGCGGGAATGATGATTGGGTGGGGAGGGGGGCTTAGATTATGGAAAGTGAGAAATAAAAGGCAATGGTTTGGTGAAGGATGGGAGATGGTTGGAAGTTTGGTAGAAGCTAGAGGGCCGAAAAAGGTAAATAGTAGCTTTCCCTCTCTCATCTGTTACTGCTTTTATTGCCAAGGTGGTTGACATGGTAGCGAAAGGAATCTATCTATCTTTAACAAGATCATGAGTTCAATTCAAATTGTGAGTAAACCTCTAATTTATTCATATTTCATTGCCGAGATATGACATATCTTTATATGGAGAGACTTTCTTACTATTGACATGTTGGTAGAATTGTGGTGACGAGCTTGTCGACTAGGGATGAGTACGGTTCCAATCCAATTCGATGACTGAACCAATTATGGGCTGTTCTTGATTCCTAATTTTGGAAGCTAGCAATAAGTGGTCTAGTTCCCAATTTTGCATAAGGGATCATACTAATAGACCACTTAGATCGGTATGCCTTAGTTTTCCTTTTGTAATTTTATCTTCTTATGATCTTCTAAACTAAAATTGTGCATCACTAGCTTTTTGAGGCCTACTAAGAAGCAGTCTTCCAATTGTAGTACAAACTGAATAGCAATAGCAATGAGGATAGAGTCACTAGACCTAACAGCAGAATGCCAACTACCTCCCTGATGGAGTTGCACCTACTTTAGAGAATAACAGTCCAGGCCAACAAAGCTAAAGGAAGGAAGGCAGAGAACACTATTATTACAAAAGAAACAATAATAATAATAATAAATCCTACACGATCAATCCAGCACTGACCGATCCGGTCTTGTTTCCAATTCTCAATCACTTCTGTTATCAAATTTCGATTCTCGAATTTTAAATAGTACGAAGTAATTATAACTCAAATTGTATGATATATGATGAATATGGAACTATTATAATGATACCTAGAAGAGTTCGTCAACGGCGGTTGCCCTCCCTACTAAAGGTTTGCACAAATTGCATTCGAGGGGTTAATCAATTAGGTGGGGGGCGAGAAAATCAAGAATTATTTTCTCTAACTTTCTCGTGAGTTCCACTCGAATAACGAATCCCCAACAGTCCAAAACCCACGCAAAAGGCGAGGTGAAGGGATTGGCTTCGAGATCGTGTTTTCAAGCGATGGGCCAGCCAGCGCAAATTTGGGGAAAAAAAACAAAGAAAAAGGGAAAGGATCGCCGGTGGATATTAAAGGAGAAGATGCTTATTAACATAATCGAGTGATTACTACAGTGCTCACGACTCTTTCCAGGGCTGTCGGGCGCCACGTGTCCTCCTCTGACTTCGATGCGGAAATTTCAAATCGGAGGTGGGGCCTGCCGCCCCTTTGCCCGACGGGCACAACCGCAGGAGAGATATTGCAATGGTCGTGCTTGAATCTACAGCCTTGTCATTTTTCTCTCTATTTTCTATTTTTTCTGAAAAAATTATCCAAAAATAAAAATCTTAAATATCAACATTCGCATCAAAGATTTCCAACTAAAATTAACTAAAAGAAGTATGTTAACAAAAACTAGTTTATGATTGAATTTATTATTATATAATAAGTTAAAATAACTTTTTGAATCATCTCTTTTTTTTTTTTTTTTTTTCACTCGAGTCATAAGTCCTCGTTTTCTTTTTGAATCGTTCTCTTCTATTAAATATTTTGTGCCTTTTTCATTCAATTTTTTGAAGGAAATTAAACCTTGCACGCAAGTCATAATTTCTGATCAAAAAATAAAAAAGAGAAGTCATAATTTAAAGTCAGCGTACCCCTTTTGCAGGCCAGGCCGCATTCATATAAATTAATGTTCCATGAAATTGAGATGCAAAACCGGCGGGAGATGCGCGTGGCTGACCACACCTGACCCATGCGCATTGAGTTGGACTCATTATGCAAGCGGTCCTTCTTCGTACCTTATCAATTTCGCCTGTTTCTAAAATCAAAGCCCATTAAATGCGGACAACGTAGTTCACTCTCGACCGATCGGCGATGGTCAACCGAAAAAAAAAGATAAAAAAGAACAACAAAAGATGGTATTTCATTCATGAAATTATTGAAGTATATATATATATATATATATATATATATATATAATTTGCCTACGTATTAAATTTTGAAATGGTCTTGTTCACCGTTCAAAGGGAAAAAAAAAACTTTTTATTCAAGCAAGCTTCGGCACATCACGATAGAAATACCGGCATTTAAAATCCTTGAGTTTATGCCAACAAAGTACTGGCTCGAGTGGCCAGGAAGTTTGTTCCTCTCCTTGCGATCTTGGATCGAATGTTGTTGGGAGCAGTCAAGGAGCAAAATGTGAGGAAGTGTTCTTCCGAGAGATAAACTTGTCAACGTGACAAAAGCTAGTCGTGGCATGATCCGACCAATGAAGAAACAAAAATCATTAATTTTATCAATGCCATCTTTGTCAAGAGCGATCCCATATTATTTGAGAGCTATCAGACTTGATGCATAAATATACTAGATCTAAAAATAGAGGATTAACATATTCCTTGGAAATTAAAATCAAGAGTGCTTTTCCATATTAATGTGTGTTCGCAACTCTCTAACCATTGGACTAATCCCATTATGCGCGATGGTTTCCTAGGTCCACACACATTGTCTAATTATCAAAGACAAGCATGATTGTGTTATTAGAGTTTGTTGTATGAGACCGCTTAAGCATATGATGATGCCAAGATCTTGAATAAAGAGAAACGTCCAAACGTGATATTTCCAACTCATACCTTAAATAAAAATAATACATATGTTAATCATTTGAATAGATCATCGAGTTATCAAAAGAGTTAAATAGATAGGACAATGGGGCTGGTGTTGGTTTTGTTGTTTCGGCTTTCTCGAGAACTAAGTTAATAACTCGAATGCAGTCACAAATTACAATCGGAGATAATTAATCACACGCTAAAGCGCATGCTAGAAAATTAGAAAATCGTAGCCTTGATTCTCCATGCAGCCGATCTAACTCCACCAAGCACGTGGCCTCGTGGAAGCCGCACTGTCCCTTGGTCACGTGGAGTACAGATAATTATTCAATTAGGTCCCCCAAAAATAAAAAAAAAAAAGAAAAATCCATGTGACAACTCCTGATATTTTAAGAAGATGATTGTCAAATCGGAGAAATTCGATGCTGGCGATTAAGAAATTAGCTTTCGTTACCTGGCAATTTTAATGGCGATCGAGCTGGTCACATGGTGTTGTTAGTCCCATGCCCATTGTCATATTTATTACGCAATAACCCTGGAATTATTTTCTGTCCGCCGATAAAAATTTAAATCTTCGTACGAAAGAAGACATGAGAAGTGATAGTATATTCGGTTTGATGTTTGTATATTTCCATACAAAATAAATGCACAAAAAATTAAAAAAAGAAGAAGAAACTGAAAATGGAAAGTTCGCGTGTGGGACATTCACATGGCTGAAGCCCGAACATCTGTGGATCATTGAGGAACAGGTCCTACGTGCTTAGCTGTGGGGTGTTGCTCTTCTGCTCTCCCTCTTAATTAATTATGGTCCTTGAATTTTCACTAGACATGCAATATGTTTAGAGTGGTGTCTGAAGTATTGAAACCTATTTGATCTAGTCCATGAATTATGTAAAGATATTCTTCATCGTCTTTTCGTTAATTCAAATTAAGTGAAATCTGTTAATTAAAACTTATTAATGACTTTTTAGGGTGAACAAGAAGGATAAAAAGTTGCACACGGTTCATTATCCACATAAGCAATTCATTTCAATTCGAGATATGATAGTTTACATTATCAATCCAACTCGACATATTGTTAGTAATTTTCACATCACCACATGACGGTCAATTTATTGTCTGAATAAACAAAAGGATCATATTGAATATTTATTAGTACTTCAAGGGTAGCATTAAATAAATTAAACATCTATGGACCACGTTGAGCATTGCGTGAGAGTTTAGGGCTTATGTGCATTCTCGATCATAACAAAATCAAATTATGCAAAAACCAAACCGAGACTGTGTATGAACCAATTTATGCTCTAATGATAGATATAATTGCCAAGGCCATCGTTGGAGACGGGTTTCAATGGACTACTCCGTGTTCACATCAACAGTTAGTTCTACCTTAGTTGACATGGTGAGGTTCTTTTTACCTCTTCCGGTTAAGTCAATTTGGTAGATAAGCTAATGCTTAATGACTTGTGTATTATCTACTATCCAGTCCACATTCAAGAGACTCCCTGTGCAAAATATGATGCTGGCATGAGTCGTTAATTACGCACTATCTACGATACAAGATTCAAGATTGGCGAGCCTGTCACTGTAGTCCCACTATAGTAAAAAAATCTCCCCGTGCGAAATGCAATGCAATTAGGCAATATGAGCTGTGCAGAAATTCGTTCCCGCCGTGGATCGAACTTGTGATCTCATGGAAGAGAAGTCTGCTCTTTTTTTGGCTTATACATAGAATGCTTCCGCATAATCACACGCGCAAGCATACATCATCCTTTTTATGATGGAAATGCTGATTGCTATCCGAGCAGTGAGGTGGCTAATTGGGCTGGGCTGGGCTGGGGTTGAAATAAAACTCCAAGCGATACCTCAACGTAGGCCCGACTACTTGTGGGCTCGGACCATGATAAAGCCCAAGAGAGACAGAGTCCTCCCTGGTCGGTCGCCATCGTGGACAGATTCGGTCCGCATATTTTAGATTGTGGGGTAGTCCGTTTTTGGGAGCGCACCAGGCTGTGCAACCAACTCCGTGCCCTCAACCAAGTCGACGTTGACTTTAAGCAGGAAGGAAAGTCAGCGTTGATATTTGTAGAAGCAAGGAAAGTAGATTTAGGAGTTATCAAGTTGTGAACATAATAATTTTAGGATAATTTTTTCCATATACAAAAAAGGCTGTGAAAATCCAAGAAGATTAGGCCAACCTCTCTCCTTTAGAATATTCTAAGTGCAGGTTTTATTGTAAATGTATATCATTATGGAGTGTTTTTGTAATAAATGCGGGTAATGGATTGATGGAGAGATAGAATGTCCACGTTAAATTGATGAGAGATCTATGTTGTAATCTGATGAACACTTATATATAAAGGTCTTCTCTCTTCATTTATATCATCTCATAAGTAGTAGAATCTTTAGAGCTTTTCTAGCGAGTATGAATGTGTTAAACTGATTTGGAAGAAATTCTTACGCACATGGTAATGTCCGTGAAGACAAGTGGACAAACGATATCAAGTTATGATTCTTGACCAACCAATCATGGATTCCAATGTTAATGCGAACGGAGAAGAGAGGATAACAAAACGGGGCAACTTGTGCAAGACTTGGTAATAATGATATGAGCTCATCGTTGACATTCTCCAGAACTCGTACCAATTCCTAGGACGTGAGGAAAAAGACCTCCGGTGATCGTCCTCGCACGCCTCGCTAAGCAATGGAAGCAATAGAGATTTATGGAAGATGGAGCTTGTAATGAGACAGAAGATGAATTGGAAAGAAGGGCCGAGTGCGAAGAGGAGGAAGTGTCGGCGGCTCTCTCATCACCAAGTCTCTCCAGTTCTGCGCGGCCGTCACCCTCGTCGACCTGTGAGTTGTGTTGCCTCCCGCCATTCTCATAACCTTTCCTGCTCAAGCTTTCTCTGTACTTGGCCTGGCTTGGCTTTGTCTCATTCCCTGGCTTTTGCCCTACTTCACTTGTCCCCAGCTCGCTGCCACGCTAGCTCCTGTGATTACTTGATGGATGTTCTCATTAGACTTTGCTTGTGCTGTTCATTTTTGTTCATGATTCTTATGCAACTCCCAGCATCTTGTTCTTTTCCTCGTCTACTTGTCTTTGCGACATCTACGCAGCAAAAATGTAGATTCTACCTATTTAATCGGTGGAGTTCTATTCATGAATTTTCGTATTGTGGCTAAAGTATGGTTTGAATCAAAACAGGAAGGAATATTTCGAGATTCCATGGGCAAGCTTGAGGTCGATAATAGAGCCGATGTTTGGGGGCCGATCGCTGATCAACCATAGAGACTACCTCCCTAATGCTCAGGTCATCACGTCGAAGGCAATTAAATCACCGAATCAGAAGTATCGACAGCCGGTGGCCGTTTATTTGCCTATGATTATCTTGTCATTGCTACGGGTCACCAAGATCCGGTTCCCACCACCAAAACCGAGAGACTCAAACAATTTGAGGCAGGTTCTGGGAAGCTGTTAAAACGCGAACCATTGTGGCACTAACAGTCATTTGTGTTCTTGTTCTGTTGACTTGTGTTCAAGTCTGAATCTGTTGCACGCAGATAATCAAAAGATAAAATCGGCTTGATCCATTTTGATCGTTGGTGGCGGCCTGGTTGGTGTTGAACTCGCTGCAGAAATTGCCGTCGATTTCCTGGACAAAAAGATCACCTCGTTCACGGTGGATCGAGGTTGATAGAATTCATCGGACCGAAGGCTTCGGAGAAAACTCTAGACTGGTTAAAGACAGAGAACGTGGATGTGAAATTGGACCAGCTGGTCGACTTGAACTCCTCATCGGATGGAACGTACAGAACTTCCCACGGAGAAACTATCAAAGCAGATTGCCATTTTTTATGCATGGGGAAGCCGCTTGCTTCTTCATGGCTCGAGGAGACATTCTTGAAAGGAAACCTGGATCGATTTGGAAGATTAAAGGTTGATCGGTGTATGAGAGTCGAAGGTCGCGATAACATATTTGCAGTCGGAGATATTACTGATGTTCGGGTAAGTTCGGAATGCAGATTGCTCAAATTCATTATATTTGACACGGTTTCCCCAAGAACACATTCGATGTCAAAATCGTTGATGGAAACAGTTATGTAACATGACAAGAGGAGATCAAGCAAGGTTGCTTGGCACAAAAGCATGCTGCCGTTGCAGTGAAGAACTTGAAGCTGTTGATGGATGGAGGTGAAGAAAGGAAGATGGCCGTCTACGAGCCTCGTTCAGTAAAAGCCATCGTCTCGCTCAGAAGGAGAGAAGCAGTGGCAGAGTTCTCGCTCACGACCATCATCGGGAGGATTCCCGGCGCGATCAAGTATAAGGACCCGTTCGTCGGCCAAACAAGGAAGCTGATGGGCCTAAAACCTGACATTGCCTACTCTTTAAGTTTTTGGCATTTTCAGTGTCATCTTCAGAGTGTCAACAGCGCTCACCTGTCTTCATCTTTGATTCTCTCATTTCATCACTTCCCTTAAAAGAGAACTTTCGAATTGAATGTGACGGTGTGGTATTTTTGCGCTACGGCAGAACAGTGTTGTGCAACACTCTTTGACATTAATCTCTGGCAGATTTAATGCATAGGGTTGTTCCCTGTAAAACTGCTTATATCATTCCTGAAGGTCATCGGATCAGCCAATTCTGGCATAATCTCTCTCTCTCTCTCTAAAAAAAAAAAGGAAAAAAAGAAAAAGAAAAAGAAAGAGAGAGAGAGAGAGAGAGAGAGAGAGAGAAGAAGAAACCCTCTTCCATATAAGGCCTGCTTCTAAAAGAGCCAGCGACCAAAGTTCAGGATGTATGTACGATCATCTCGACTCTATGGAAACCACCAAGCAGATAAACAAACAATAAGGTCAGGCCGATTAGGATACCGTACACAAGCCACCGACTAATGATCACACGGGTTCTTCTCTCTGAGGGCCCTGAGCTTCCTGTTTGAGGTTCTGCCTTCTCTGCAGAGGAGTCATTGGCCTTCATCTCCAGCACCATCTTACTAGACCTCTCTGGTTTTTGCCGCCTAAGTCTGATTCTTCGATTTGCGGTGCCCTGGAAAGGAGGGATCGGTGACATGAAATCTTGCACTAGCGTTTGCGAATCTTGAGACATTAGCTCCGCCTCTAGATTATTCGGAACAGTGGGCAGGCTGTCGCGAGTTGCAGAAACAGAAGACTCATCTAATTTGACAATGTCATCTTTCAGTATATCTGCATAAAAGTCCTCGTTGCCATCGGAATTCTGAATGGTATAACAGGGGAAATGGATTTTAGTTAGTACAATATTAGCTGACTATTTGGAGACCAGTTCCACCTGAAATCGACTTTAAAATTCAATCCCATAATTTGATACCAAAAGGGCGTAGATGAAAGAGGAGGTGCCATTGACGAATAAAGTAAACCAAAATTCCATAGCAAACTTTGGCAATCCAAAGTATTAAACTTCTTGAAACGTGATGAACCTTCTGATGGGAGGAATTGGAGTTGGACTCAATTTGCTCGACAGAGTGTGAATTGTAACTTCCAGAGCAATTCCTCACGCAACCTTCAGCCAAGTTGTCTCCTTCGGAGACATCCGTCCGGTCAACATCAGACGTTTGCATTGGATCAGAGGCACCGCCCGTTTGGAACTGACTGCTTCTACGCAGGCGGCAGATAACTAGAGAATCCTGCTGATTCTGAACGGGCAAACACACAAAACAATTTTAGTTGTTCTTTTTAGGTATTGACCTTACCTCTACAGAATGCACACACATTTTGATGTCGGTAGCATCACATAGACTCATAGAGGGCCAGATACAAGGAAATGGTCGATGCATTAGGTAAAGGCTCTAAATCAAATGCTATCATTACCTGAGACTTTGCATTCATCGAGTACTCATGCATGATCCACTCCGTCCTTTTCCCTTTCGGTGCCCGACCCAGGTGGAAGACGAGGGTTCTCTTTGTACCGATCACCGCAGAGCTGGACTTCACATTGCGCTCTTTCCCTGTGGCTTTCCAGTACCCATGTTCGGTCGCTCTCTTACTCTGGGACCCCTTAGGATACTTCCTGCCCCGAACAGAGAAGAAGAACCACTCGCTCTCCGAGGGGACGATCGATTTGGCTGAGATCATAAAACAACCGACTTTCAACGAAGCAAGCCTAATATAAGGGAGAACAGGCTACAAGTTTGCACTACAGAGGACCAAAATTCCCCTACAGATCAGCTCCAGTTAAGTATGCAATTAATCTGAGTTAGTAAATTGTGTGCGATACATGCATCCGACCTTAGAAATCAATCGAACGCCTATATTCGCTCAGTTACCGCCCTGAAGAGTAGACAGTTTTAAACGCAGGAACCATTCTTGTTGTCAAAGGTATAAAACGCGAACCGCATCCTCTGCCCATCGAATTCTAAGTTCAGTAGGCGGCAGGACCGTTTTCTCCTAGAGTTCACGCATAGGACGAGGCTCACACTGGATGCAGCTTTTTCCAGAAACAGAACCATGCCCACATACCAAGAACACGAACTACAGAACACGCACGGGCGACAAGAACACCGAATCAGAACGCAGATGAAGGGGAGCCGAAACACCAACCGGGCAAGTCCCAGGGCTCGTGGGCAGAGAAGTCGACCTCGGGGATGAGCTGCTCGACGCTCTTGTCGATGGCCTCGAGCTTCTTCGTCAGGTAGTGCGAGATGAGCTCGGCGTCGGACGGCGAGAACTTGAACCCCGGGTACATCGACGCCGCGTCGGCCATCGATATGATCCGCCCATCCCTTCCGTCGCTGCACACGCCGTCCATCTTCTCCCACGTCAAGCTCGAATTGGATCGGTTCGGTTCGCGCGGCTGATTGTCGAGACGAGAACAGGACGGGGAGGTCTCGTTCGCAGTCGCCAGTTCGCCGTCTTCATCAAGAAAGAGCGCAAGCTCTTCCGGACGCGATAGGCGTTTGCTTTTTTCTCCACCGGCTAGCTGGCGGAGGTGAAGCGGCGGGTGGCGCGGCGTGATGGTCACGTGGATGGCCGTCCCACGTGTGGCTCTCCCTTCGCACGTGAGAGCTCCTTTCTTGGTGCACGACCGACGCCCTTAAGTTTGGGAAAGGTATCAAAAAAGAATTTTATTAGTATAATAATTCTTGTGGTATCGTGAGAATAACAGTTTATTATGAATTATAAATTTTGAAGAAGTGAGCCTCATAATAATTTATAATTATTTATAATTTAATTTTTTATAATCCAGAATTGAGTGTTATTCTCATACTATATTAAAAATTGTTACATAATTTAATTATAAACATTTCAATTAAATCAATTTAATTCTAAATTTTTTTTATATTGATACTACTTTGGTCCTTCTAGCCAATGTTGGCCGGTCGGCATTAACGTGGACGCCGGCCGATGTTGACATAGCAATTTCTAAATAATTTTTTTATTTTTTTTTTTTTTTTTTTGTTTTTCTTTTTTCTCTTCTTCCTCCTTGGGCTTTTTCTCCCTGCAATGGTCGGCAGGGGCTGCGGGCAAGGCAACTTCGCCCAAATTTGGGCGAGGCTGCCTTTGCTCATGACAAGCCCATGGTGAGGGTGGCGAGGGAGAAGAAGCCCAAGGAGGAAGAAGAGAAAAAAGAAAAAAGAAAAAGAAAAAATAATAAAAATTGAAGTTTATTTAAAAATTGCCACGTTGATATTGGCTAGATTGGCCAAAGTCCACGTCAACACTAACTGATCAATATTAGCCGAAACGATTGAATTTGTACCAATGTGAAAATGTTTAGAACTAAATTAATTTAATTGAAATATGTTCGCTTTTCCCAAATTGTACAATACTTTTTATTATTTCAGACTCGGGTCACAACCAATTGGTTTGAGAAGTTTGATAGAACGTTGTAATTGGATTGTTCGGTATCCTAACTTTCATTTCTCCATGAAAATGACAAGAACTATCAATCTTCCTAGATCGTGTTCATAAGCAAAAGGCTGAAACTGATTGTTCGGACTTGGGGCTCGCGAGATTCACTTTAAGGTCACAATCATCCGATGAATCTAAGTTCATCTTACATCTACAAATTCCCAGTTGGAAGACTCCTTTATCTGGTGCCGGGTTTGAACTGCAATGCCCGTTCATCGGGTTCGACATTAAGGGTAGAACCGAACACGACTAAGGAAGCAAAACCCGAATGATCGCCGCCGGTCGTTGGCGGTTCTGTCGTCAGCAATATGAAAAGGGCCACAACGAAGGAGGGCATACTACGCATATAGCTCGGAGTTAAATCAAATACGAGCAGCAGCTGTTCATCAGATACAAAAGGGTACATGGATTTCGTAGGGAGGGGGCGAAACAAGAAGAGAGATGGATTTGCTGGGAAACTTCTGGGTAATTTACAAGAAGATTACACATGAAACATGACGATATCCATTAGCCTCTTCAGAAGTAATCCTCGGTCCTCCCCTTGAAGCCGATTTGACCGAAGGTGAGGCACAGGAACAGACCCAGATGCCATGTGATCAGCCACAACCTGTTCATCCATCAGATTCGCCCCCAAAAATCAATCATTTTGCAGATGTTCGCGTATCACGCAACTTAAATCGACCAAAGTTAAACTGTCAAGTGGTCCGAGTTCATGGGATTTTAACTGATCAATTGAACAGTTAAAGCTTCGGCATTTATTTGCAATGAATCGGTGGTGTGAAATCTCATGAACTCACCAGAATGGGGAAGCGAGCGGGGGAGGCGTGGGGAAGTGAGCGAGCTCGTTCCCAATGCTCTCGATGAAGAGCCCCGTCAGGCTCTTGCCGTCGATCGCCGGAACGCTGGATGGAGCAAGCCATCCGATCAGCCCGAACCCAATCACACTGTAGTCGGCGCGCAACCAGTCTCTCTGGAAGCTTCGAAAAACATACACACCAACATTGAAATCAGCCAAACCAGATCACATCGACACGACGCAGCCAACTTGACTAGTGCTGAACAAACGCTGAAGCACTTACCATGTGAACCGTCCGCCCGAAGCGCGAACCGGCTTCATCGGGTTCCTCGCTCTCACCGGAGACCTCACAAAGTCTGCAGACAACCAATGATCCCGGATCGGATGAATGTTCGAGAGAAAAAAAGGAGCATGGAATGCTAGGAGTGCTAAGAAGCGAGGCGCTTTTTGGGATTATCGGGTGCACCTGAGACAAGGGAGGCCTTCTTCGGCGATGTCAAGGACGAGGGGCCGAGGCCGATGACGCTCGATGTAGCCATGCTTGCTGCCATCTCCGGTCTTCTGGTTCGGGATGAGAGGCTCGAGAGTGGGTGGTGGATACGGGGGATTGAGGTTTTGTTGAGGAAGGATAAACAGATTTTTGTGGAAGACGGATTGCATGGATAACGTCGCCGCTCAATCGGAACGTGCCAAGTCGGATTTGCATGGATAAGTGGTGGGGACGTCGAAAGATATGTGCAGAGAGAACTGCTCGCACTTCAGCAAGTTGGTGTGGGCCAACTTGGGCTCCTAAATGGGCCACTTGGAAAGAGCCCAAGCCATTTCTTATAGGCCCACGTGTATATTGACTATAATAGCCCCCAAGCATAGACTAAAGGGTGAAATCCTTAAAAATGAAAGAAACGACGAAAGGACACAATCGATTTGTTGATTTATTTCAATTTCATTGATTACCCAATACCCAAAATCCTGACTTTGTTTTTTGTCAGAGATGAACTTTTGAGCATAAAGTCCAAAGACATCAGTACCTACATTTAGCTCAGAGTAAAATCCACTTTGACAGCAAATACAGAACAACTCCAATTCCCAGGTTAACCAATCCTCAAACCTTGATTCATAGTCACCGAGTTGCTGCATGAAATCGAAGGAGCATCAATACCGGGGTCCAGTTCTCAGGCCGGCTCCCTTTTCCCTTGCCTCCTACGAGACTCGGTTGAAACCTCTGCACTAACTTTTCTTCTTTGATCCGATCAGTGACATTACATCTCAATGTAAGTAAATACAGAACAGGTAACAAGCCATGAACCAACACAGAGGTTTTCAGACTTTTGAGCACTGATATTATCTGCACTGATATTCTTCAATGTCAAAAAGCTCTCGATATGACAACACAAATATGAAGAAAAAGATGACGTGCCTTAAGCAAATGGCATGCTTATGAAGCAACAGGAAGTACATTTGCAAGCCACAAATAAATGAAAAAAAGGTCAGCAAAAATAGTGAACAGTATGAAACCGAGTAAAATAGTGTATTGACTAAATGATGCATCGGTTCTCTAACTACATTAGACATATAGACAGAGGAAGAACAGAAATTGAGTCAATTGTTAATGGGAGGTTCAGTAGGTCCCCTGGCATTTGGAACGGAATCAGCAACATTTCTTTGGGGTCTTGCCATGTCCACAAACACTACACGCCCATCTAGCAACTAGAAGCAAGAAGAGGGTCAGAACTTCAAAGGTCTAGAATGCGTAAAGTACAAAGAGATGGCATGATTCTCACCTTCCCATTCATGTCAATCAAGGCTTTCTGGGCATCCTCCTCCACAGCGAAGGTCACATATCCAAAACCTTTTGATCTATTTTTTATTTTATCCATTATTATTTTAGCTGGAAAGAAATGTGGCTTCATGGTCAGAGACACTAATGCTTCTTGAAGATCCGAAGGGGAAATATTGAAGCTTACCTCCTTCAACTTGGCCGAACTTTGAAAATGCTTCTGCTAGCTTGCCTTCAGTCGTGTCAAAAGCTATACCTGCTCAAGAGCAATATTTTACAATAAGTTTTGCCCTGTCATAAGATCGATATTAGAATAGGCCGAGTATTGGCTCCAACTAGAAACTGCATTTCATAGTGGGATCAACTATGATTAAAAATTTCCCCCAGAAGCAACTCTGATGATATTAAAGCTGAAGATTCAGACCTTTACCACCAATCATTAGTTCAGGAAATGATCATCACAGTCTTGCTTGAAAAACACTTTCTTGGTTCCTCCCTAAAGATTTGCGAATTCTCCAGAAACAGATATTAAATCCGAGATTTGCTTGGGCTCACAGCTGACAAATTTTTGTTCTACGCTCTTACAAAGGTTTAATAATAGCTGACAATGATATTGTGCCAGTACCAATACTGGCATCCCTAGCCGTGTTACACAGATGAACGGCTGTATCCATTGGCGAAATGATCATCTGGCGTCCTAGAAGCCAGATCCAATACACAACAAGCCACTTAACATTCAGATGAATGTCCTACATTTTGTCACCACATGATTTCCTTCAAACACAAAAGAGTAGCTAAATGGCTTCCCAGTTCACAGGAGGTTGAAAGAGGTCCGGGACAAAAACCCGAACCTCAGCAGTCCTCACAAGCTCCATCATATCTAATCCAATATTCGAGACCATGAAGCCTTCAAAGGCGATGCACCATCCAACTAACGACAGATGACGATGAACTAGAAGTCACATCCTGAAACACCATCACTACGGACTACCCAGTTATCTCACTTTTCGGCTTTCCACAGCGGGTGGATCATCCCTGGAATCATCCATCCTGTCGGAACAAGTACGCCCGCGCACTACTGTGAAATCTCGCTGCCGACAGAGATTACATAAAGCCATTCATTCATTCGTCCCTCCTTTTCTATCCTTATGGAGTTGCGGATCGATCAGTAGTTTAACCACCATCACCGTCAGTGAACTAACATTATCTAGCTTAGCCCCATCAGCAAACCAGCAACAGAAGGAACAGATTCCAGCTTCTACTGGCCATAAGCTGGTGAAAGAAAGGACTAAAATTCGGGGATAAAAAAAACAAAAGAAGAGACTTTAGTTCGAAACATGGAGACCCATTTCGAGCAAAAGTCATCAAAGGGTAAATTCCCAATTACTAGAGCCCAGCAAAAAAAATAAAAATAAAGAAAATCCAATTCCTAGAGTCCACCCAAGAAATCTTCGAAGGCGCGATTAACCGAAGCGCATTCTCGGAGGTCGGTCCGACTCCGACCAAAAGGCGCCCTCATTCGATCAGATCACTCGGAGCTGCGCCTTGTCGGAAGGCTCGGCCATGTACAGCCGCCAACAAGCGCACGCACAGGCAACACGTATCGAGAGAAGGAAAAAGGAAAAAAAAAAAAGGTTTTTTTTTTTTTGGCTTGGGATTCGGTACCTTTGACGAAGAGCGTGGAAGCGAGTCCTCGATGGAAGATTAGACGAGCTGGGGAAGCGATGGGATTAGGCGACGATAGGAGCTTGACGAACCCCCTCGAAATTCTTCCAGCAGCCGCCATGGAAGGAGAGAGAGAGAGAGACAGGTGTGACTGAGCTCTTTTGAGGTTACGAGTCTTAAGATTACCTGAAGAAGAAGAAGTGGCAGAAAAGCTGTAGGGAGTATTTCAGGTTAATTTTTGGGTTCTTAAACGAATATTTGCTTCCTATTTCTCTTCCTCTGGCTAGGTTTAATTAACTGTAAATTAATAACCGAATAAGATTGGATGACGCTTTACCATTTTTTACAGTTTTCTTCTTAAATCGACATTGGTCGAAATCTTAAAAAAACCAACTTAAATTGCAGAAAACGTTATAGCGCACTTACGATATTCCTTGCGAATTTAAGAAAATAATACTCCATTTCTCCTTATTTACAAGTAATCATGAAATGAGACGGAGACCGATTTTAATTTACTTTTTGGACATAATTTGGAATTCCTTATCGCCAGCAAGATATTCCACAATGAATGAAAATGATGAGGTTCTACTCAAATCCATTTCGGGGTGCGTCAAGCATCCTCTATGCAACTGTGAAGGACATCAAATTAAAACAAAAAGGTGAAAAATAAATAAATCCAAAGTGGAACAGTCACTCTCCTTTGATGGGTACCCTAAGAATTCTAGGGAATCAATCTTTTTGGTGGATAATTAATATTTAATCTCTTCTCTCTTTTCCATGCTAAGATATCTGAACTCCTAAGCAGGTAAATTCTTTCTCGACAAGGTCCGTCTCTGTCTCTCGTCACTCGCAGTCATATCACCATTGACGACGATCCTCTCTTGCTTGCTTGCTTGCTTTCGCAACACAGGCTGGGCTAGGCGCAACGGAGCACAAGCTTCAATTTTTCAGCCTGGCTAAGTTCGTTGAAAGCTTCGCGATTTCGTTTCGTTGATGTACATCTTTCTCAGAAACAGTTTTTGCCAAGTGCGTTTGTAATTTGGCCAAATTTAACATGTAGCAACAGAAACGGATGGAGACGGCATTCTTGGTTGTTGCTGTGAATGCCGCGAACATAACATGGTTCAAACAGGCTAGGTCTACTATGCATATAAGAATCTACATCGACTTCGAATATCAGAATGAAGGACATAGTCATATTTCAATAGACTAGGTCTACTTAACTTTTTGATTTCTAATTTTTAGAATAGTGCCATGATCTCAGCAGACAACATTCACAGATGATTAACAAAGACCATAACAAAAGTTATATACCTTACTGTAAGGTTATCAGACAACAGAGCAAAATGCTATACAAATGGAATCATACACGCGGATCTGACTGTTCAAGATGAGAAAAGAAAATGCACAAACACCAAAACCCCAACAGAGAAGAAAGTCAGGTCCCCACCATCTTTGCTGCTCATGAATTGTGTGCATTTAGCAATGCTCGATATACCATGTCGATGAACTGATTGTCCTGCAAGAGCGACAAGGTCATTTGCAGGGTAGTCGGATTGTTAAGTAATTGAAAGAAATAGTTAACGGGGTCTTTGCTAGAAAGTCAGAGCAGCTAGCACCAGCAGATCTTATTGATTCAACTCCAGAAAAATCTAATTCTGGCTCATAATATGCAGAGCAGAAAACACGTACAGCAGGATTAGAAAACTTTTGTTGGGAAAATTTTGATTCAGGCCAAGTATATTTTTATCAAGTATGGGCTTCATGAGGAACCCGAGTTATCACCAGGAGAACCATAAGACACCTTTATAAAACAAAGCACCCTGTACCTTAAAAGAGAAGATCCAATGATTTCTTCATAATGCTAAAGCTCAATAAACATAGATAAGGAAGAAATTTAGGGATGAAAGAAGAATCTCTGATTGTGCATCCAAAGTCCGTTTCCCCAGTAAAAGCTAGATGAGCTATGATAATGAGGACAACCTTTTCAGTTAGGTATTATCCTTAAAAAAGTTGGCACGTCAGTCATTTTACTTTCTTATATCATTTAACTGGTATGACTTCCTGTAAGAGATGGCAAAAAGCACCACAAGCAAACTAACCTGAACAAGCACTGATAGTGCATCTCTGACTTTATCTCTGTTCATGACAGGTGCATAGTTGGCAGTAGGAACAGCAGCAGGCGTGAGAGATGGAGGGGGCGTTGGTGGTGGAAACGGCTGAAGGATTGGAGCACCATATGGACGTTGTAAATTGACAGGTGGATGACGTGGAGGAGCAGTAGGCACTGACGAAGAGATAGGTGGCATAATTGCTGCAGAGGAGGATGGCGGAGGGATAAAAAATGAAGGCTTCACTAGATTAGCTGCATGATTTTTGTTGATACCAGGATCATTATTATCAAGCAAAGACCCTAGAGGGGTAGGTGCTGCCAAAGGAGGAGATGGTATTTGCAAGGTCGATACAGCCGGTGAGGAAGCCGAGACAGGACACGGAGGTGGAGCCATTGCCGAAGAAGATGGAAAAAGTTGTCCGCTACCTGCTACATTTGTAGCACCGCCAATATTCAAAGCTGACTGCATGCCAAAAGCAAACCATTAGGGACCAAAAGGAAACACACAGTGCAATTTGGCAAAACATGTAGAATATGGCTAAAGAGAACACATGTGCTAAGCAAGATACACTGGTACAAAGCACTCCTATCATTCTCAAAGATGATGAGCTAAAATCTATCATTCTCAAAGATGATGAGCTAAAATGAACTTCCACCACCATAAATGCCTGGGCAAATGGGGAAGGAGTTTGCTGTAGATTCTAACTATTTTCAACAGAAACTGTGCTCCACTTTCCCCATCTTCATTGGCACTTAGTTATCTTTTTCCATATCTAAACAGTAGAACCCTATTCATACTGCACCACCATTGCAAAAGATCAGCTAGTGAGGATTCCAGCTGAAAGCAACAGCTCATTGTACATGAAATGATCTTTTACGCCCTTTGAAATTATACATCATCAGATGATTTGTGACTGAATGACAAAGGTTTCTGCAGATATAGGGGAAACCAAGAGGAGAAGGGACATCAGAAAATCAGTGCCAAAACACTACAAAGGCATCTCTTTAGAATAACACAAATGAGCCAGCTGTAGAGGAATTACTAAAAACAGGAAATCAGAAGCTTTCCACTCTTGATGACACAAATGCAAGAATTTAACTTAGCAGAAGGAACGTGTTTCTGTACAAAACATGGAACCTACGTATCAGAACAAACGAAACAAGAGGAACTAAATAAAACTTCTTACACGCAACTGGCCTTGAGACCCTGCAAAAAGCAGGCCACAATCCGTAGATGAGATTTCTAAACATCCAGTGGAGTAGTAATTTAATATTATACGAGAGTCTTCTGTGATTATAAAAGAGTCATCTCCTGCTATAAAAGGGGAATGCAAAAGTGCACAATCATTTTCCTTCATTGCTTCATTGCACTAGACAAACTTCAAAAGCACGCTAGGGCAATAACTCCTCCTACAATGGTAGGAGGACTTCACTTTTCCTCATGGAAAGGGAAAAGGAAGGTCACCAAGGAAGACTTCTCTTTCCCTTATGGACAAGGAAAAGGAAGGTAATCTCATAGCACCACTAAAACCCACATTAATCAATATACCTCCTGCACAAAAGTATGTGCATAATGCAGGTGCAGGAGATGTTAAAATGCATGCTATTTTATTCAACTACAGAGTATCCAACATGTCACTTGTTTCTTCCTACCTGCATTTTCATCGTGCTGATGTACATTCTCCTTCGTCCCATCAAATAAAGTTACTTATAGAAAATTGACATTCTCTATGAGTACGTACACTGAAAAAGTTCACAAAGGCTGGATCATCGTGGACATCATTCACATTGGGCGTCGTAGATGATGGGGGCTCCAAAGGACCGTCCATCACTGCCATAGTTGGGACAGCTTCTAGTTCCTCAAACTCACTGCAGAAAGCAAGAAAAATCTTCAGCAGCAAAGAACTAAAAGATAAAACTTTGAATGAACACAGCTAATTATTTGTGGGAAAAAGACATTACAGTCTTTTATTGAGTAAAAGAAAACATTGTCCATTATCAATTTCCTCACCGAAAAGCACTGGTAATGCTTGAAAACTTTGGCACTTCTACGTTGAGCGCCACAACGTGACAATTGCCAAACTGATAAAATTTACTACAGTATCCATCCGATAGAGGGCATATTATAAAAGCCAACTTTCAGGTGAAACTTGCAATTTACACTACTTTTGTAGCACAAAGAAAAAAAAAAAAAAATTCACAGTCAAGACTGCAACATCCCCCTCAAACTCAACGGAGGTGAAAAACTTTCAAGCAAATACATTAAGATCACCATAGTTATAGCAGGTATTACAAACAGGACTACAAATCTGTCATTTAGGTACTTCTCTAAGAAACTCCTACAGTGTATGTTGCACTTCAACTGCCGAACATATTGCAGTCCAGGTATGCATAGATCATCAAGAAGCAGAAAACAAGGCAAGTTCCAAAAATCACAGCCCGAAGACCAAGGTGAAGATAAGCAGCTCTACTAGTAAAAACAGCAGGAAAAACATCTATGGTGAAATACTGATTTTATGCCTTCATGAACAATTTGCATATTTTGCACTAACAAAAGAAACCGCTTAGTACCTTTTAGTTGTGGGCACCTTTGACTTTTGAGGAACCTTGGAGTATGCATTAAGTATCCTAGAATGCAAAAAGCAGAAATTACTCTTAAAGAAGAATTGAATCACAAATAAGCATATAATATATGTAGATTCATAATACATAAACAGCAACAAATATCCAATTTTCCTAATACCTGTTAAAAAGACTCGCCACCTCTTCACACTCCCGTGCATTGTAGAACCATATACCATTTACTTCCTGAACAGCATTCCGGTATAATAAATATGGAACCTGGACTTCAAACTCGAAATCTTCCAAAAGATTCTCTACCAGATTATCTGCATAAAACATTGCTCTCTTAAAAGTGCAGACTGTAATAAATATTGAGCACTCCACTCATCTAGAAATTGAAGCGGTAAGATTCTGAGAGTAATGCTGCAAAAGATTTGATCAAGGACCATCTGATTGACTTTAAAAATTACACTAACTTACTATACAGCACTTCTCACTTAGTAAATAAGATATAGAGAAGCAAAGGGTACGCCAGAGTTTGTAGTTAAAGTTAGTGAACCAGCAAAATTGGGTAAAGTCATACTAAATTTCAGCTCCTGAAGTATGCAAAACAATAAAAAAAGGACCCCTTCTCAACTCAACTATTAAAAAGGCACAGGTGAAGTTACTGCGCTTTTCCATCTTCACTAAGTCGAGCACTTGTACCATTGGCAATCTTATTTGGGAAGTATCTCTCGGGGTTCAGACCTGAGTAAGCTTGGGAAGATCAAAATATATTAGACTATGCATGGGTGTTGATGCTTATCTCAATTGGGTATTCTGTTATATCTGAATTCTTGATTTATTTGGACAGACAAAAAAAGTCTCGAAAGTCGCACTGGGTAAAACTTCCCCAGGTTGCATAGGCTAAAAAGGAGGATGATAAATAGGGAAAACTAGATGTAGACAGTTGATTCTTAACGTAAAAACAAACCAAATCTTTACAAATTAATGCCCAAAATAGCAGCAAAAGTAAGGATCATAAGCAGTCTGGAAAAAGAAAAAGGGATTACTTCGAAAGCTTGCCTCTACACTTCAACAGTGAAACATTAAATTATCCTAATAGCCCTCTGCACGAATATCCCTAGACATGAAACTCTGATTTCTCATATTTTGTACAGGAAAAGCTATGAGTATATAAACCGCAGAGAATATTCCAATAAAACTATCATCGGCTGAAACGTGCGTACGTACAAAGATATGAAACAGGATTTTCTGAGATAAACCAGCAAATAAGCAATAATAAAGTCTACCAACCAGTGTTGCGGCGATTCATCACAATAAACTGAAACCGAGGCTGAGTGTTCCTGCAATAAAAATTTTAGAAGCGAATGATCAGGCTGCCAGAAATGCCCGTCAAGCACACTTAAACACAAAAATCCGAAGCAGATTCCAGATAACAGTCCGCAAAGGGCCCCTCACCTCGGAAAATCAAGTCCACAGTAAATCCAACGCCGAACACGACAAAATTAAAAATTTCACCAACCATAACACGGAAAACAACCCGGGCATGCCCACAAATCAGTTCAATCACTCACCTCTTGACGACGAACAGAGACCCTTCCACGTCCTTCCGACTCTGCAAAAGACAAAACAAGTGGAGAAACAGGTTCACGCCCGCACGAGACCCGGCCGAAGGAGCTCGGAAATGATCGAATCCGGTAAGCTCCACAGCATCTCCGACACAGCTCAAACGCGTCCGCAGGCGCAGAAACCAGGGACGAAACAATGGAAAAAGCCACGGAGGAAGAGAGAGAGAGAGAGAGAGGGGAACTGACCCATTGGCTGGAATCGATGTTGAATTCGTAGAAGGTGACGTGAGCGGCGGTGATGAGAATCTCCTCCACGAAAGGATCGAGGCGCTGGAGGACGGTGAGGTTGAGGAGCTTGGTGCTCTGGTGATCCAGATTCGGCATCAGCTTCCCGCTCTGCGACATTGGAACTCAAGCCTTCGGTTCCCCTTCTTCGCAATCTGGCTGCCGAATCTTCACCGTTCCGATCGAATTCCCCGGATTGAGGGCTTGAGAAAGAAAAACCCTAGATTTCCTGCTTTCTCTGTACTTGTAGTTGTAGAGAAGGCGTCTGAGAGTTGATCTCTTCTTCTGGAGAGAGAGAGAGAAAGAGAGAGAGAGTGGCGAGATATTGTTACGCCGATGGAAGGAAGAAGGGAGGCGAAAGGAGGCGACAGAGAGAGAATGGGGAGGACGGTGTCGGGTTTTGGGGCGGGCCTTTCGGGCGGGTCGGGCTGGTCCGGAGCTATCGGTTTGTCCTTTTGCAAAGACCCGCGGCCCGCTTATGGTCTCTCTCTCTCTCTCTCTCTCTCTCCCCATTCTTTTCTTGCATCTTTTCATTTTTTATTCCTTTTAATGATTGAATCTTGAAAGGGAGGGAAAACTAGATGTTCGATATGAACCTTAACAAACTACCAATCTCGAAAAGTTTTGACCCCGAGTGACGAGACCAAAGTCTAGATTTCAGGTTGGGCAAATTGTTTCACGATTCAATTGGTATTGTCTAAAAGAGTCTGGTGCTTTCGAGAGGAGCACGCTGTTGCTTTCGCTTCCAACTCCAAATATGATCGATAGTTCTTGATATGACCTTGTTTTGCATGACATGGTACACCAATTTGTATTTGGCATAAATGGATTCGAGTCACATATGAGATTGTGCCGACCCGCTTATAACGTGCTTATAATCATGTCCTACATAGTTGACCGATTAACGCATCCATCCGAACACAAATTGATAAATTTAAAGTTCATCTATTTTCGTGTCGCAAACGAAATTAAAATTGTTATTGTATTATGTCGTCGTGTCGACATGTGAATCAGTAAGATGATCGATAATAGCATGAGTCATATTGTGTCATGTGACCTACTTCAATAATTGTGTTATTTATATATAGGCTGTTCAATTCAAATCTTTAACATGTCGTTTTTGAATTAACCATATATTTCATGTCATTCCGCGTTTAGACGGGTCATGATGAGACATGGATTAAGTTCCAAAAATGAAACCACTGATTCCTAACTGGATTGGTTTCAAATCAACTTCTAACATACTTTTTCAAAAGAAGGTCGTGCATTTATCAAAATCCAAACTATGCGCTTTCAAAGGACAAACAATCCTATAACCACTAGATCAAAATAGTTCTGTATAATTGATACAATTTACATATTATATAATACTTTCAAATATTACTAAAATGGAAAACTCAACAAACTTCTTGTGTTGATTATTTAGAATAAGGATCACAGAAAGAGTTGATTCATCTTGAAATTGATCATTCTTTGACTACGTTTGTTTCACTGACCGTTAATATTTGAAAAATATATCCCTTCTTCTGATAATTTATTTCATTTAGAAAAATGATCCAATAAATATTCTTTTCATTATTAGCAATAATTTACAGCCATATGTCATTGTTGACAATGAAAACCTTTTTTATGGACTCATTTTTCTAAACATAAAAAACGATCAAAATGAAAAATCTTTTTCAATGATTTGAATTCTACGGAACAATAAATATAAAACGTCCATTTCGCATCAAGATCATCACGTGATTCTGGAATATGGAGAAGCCCTCTCTTTCGAGTAATATTAAATTTCACAAGCATAATATGTAGACATCTTTTGCCATCTATTTCAATCAACCATTTAGCAAATGTGAAGGGTCTCGATGCTACAAAATTGTCAGGTAATTGCACTGTTGGTGAGAAGGGTCTAATGATCTTCCGTTTTCCATTCGGTTTAGTTTTCTTCTGTCTTATGTTGTTAGATCACTGTGCATGTTCATCGTATCTGCACTCTGTTTCGTTCTATCATGTCCATTCAAAACCCGGGCTGTGCTTTCCAGAGAGACGTCGCAGAGTAGAACACGAGATCGATGCTGCTGACAACTGCGAACAATCCCGTGCAGCAAGCAGCAAACAGGATCCATGCCCGGGACGATACAACACTGGAAGAAATTGCTACGTTTTCTAATACATGGTGATGAAAATACCAGTGTCTAGTTGACAATTGGAACTGCAGACCGTAAAAAGCAGAAAATGGGATGGACATTACAACCACGGTACGAAAGCAATGGCTAACATTATGGTACAGGGTGAACGTCAGGGAGCGTTGCAATCTCTAATTTAGAAGTCGGGGGCAAATTTGAAATGCAAAGGCCAGATATACAAGCAAACCGTTTGGCGCTCGCTGTGTGGTGGGGTGGATGTTCCAGTTATCTTCCGTTCTGTAAGTGCGCCAGAGCTGCCATTGTAGCTGCTGGAAATCCTCGTCTATCGCGTTCAAAATCCTCCCTAAGTTTCGAAACTTGCGTTTCCAGCTGCACAAATTCCTGCAAGCAACTCAGAACTATCAGCAGATAGAAGCTGAGTCTGAGACGATAAGCAGATTTGAGGAGAATCACCTCTCTGGTGACTGTTTTCTGTTTCTCTTCTAGAAGCTTTGCGCATTCTTCCTTCAGCTTGGTATTTTCTTCCATTAGGCGAGCCTGGAAGGACATGCTGAACATTACTTCTCCAGATAATATACCATCGTCCACTGGACAACATTCAATAACACCATAATCCCACATCATCAAGAGATCCTACGGCCTGATAAAATAAGTAGACTCTCACCCCGAAACCCGAATACTCTTTTTGGGAGTTTGGTCTCCTTGAACCGACCCAAAATGTTTGAAATGGATAATTGCATAATTACATGTGCACTCACTTTACCACATTTCTACTTAAAACAAGTCCCAAGTTTTAAAACAAGACCCAAGTTTTCATCCCACCCAAGTTAGATTTCAGTGGTAAAGATTAGCTATTGAGTGTTAATCAGCAGGTTATCCTTCTGATCTCCTTGGTTTTCTTTTTTTCTTGGGAACATCCATCCATCCATATGATCTCATCTTGTTCAAATAATTTGTAAATACTCTTATCATCTTCAGAGAGAGAGAGATGGAGAGAGAATTTATTCAAAGGCTACATCTTTTCTTAATAACTTAATGCAACAGTAATGGCTCTATTTATAAAGCATTAGAGGCACCGACAAGTGCAACTTTCTTTCAAAGTCTGAAGTGTGACCAAAACGCCATCTAAATCAAACTTCACACTAGTCATGGGATGTGGATTATCAGAATCCGGATTCAAAACAACGACAACTGTGTATGGCGGACCTTGCACAACAAATTGAAATTAATCCATGTCAACACTGAAATTGACAAGTCCTGAAGAAACACATGGCTCGAAAGTTGATACCTCTTTCTCAACCAACCTTGATAAAACCCTGTGGAAACTCAACTTGAATTGTGGCAAACTACATTGCATCACCCTACAAGGCTTAATCTTGGCTGCTCAATGAAGGCGTGCTCGACTTTGGCGCTCACAACTGCCTGGATGCTTGCAATTGAAAGAGACTCCCGGAATAATATCAATTGTAGGCGTTGTTGAGTGTGGACCACAACTGGGAAGTTTTTGACGATGAGATGATGTAGATTGGATCACCAACGGCTCCTTAGCGAGCTTTTATTTGCTTTTCTTCTTTTGGAATTAAGAAGGACAAAAGGGAAAAGAAACTCAAGACTAAAAAAACACAAACTAATGAGGACACTAGCTTGATTTTGATGGCGACGCATCATTGATGGCGACGATTGAAAAAGATACATGACAGAATGAAGCTAGAGAAAGAAAGGTCGACTTGTGGTAGACTTCACCAGCACAAGGATGTCCGCGACAAGACTGACGAGGTCGCAGGCGACAACTCATCCTGACAACAATGGAGAAACCGGCTGCTCAACAAGATAATGTTGGTCTTAAAGAGAACATGAGCATATCTGAAACCGCGACAAGCAGACGATGACGATACAGCTCTTAAAGACAACTAATTGTCGTTGCTCTCAAGGATAAAGATTGGTGGCCGAAAAACAGAGGACTTGACAGTGGTGGGCTCAGTATCAGGATGATAATGGCAGAAACGAGTCTTATCTTTTTAAGACTAACCACAAGAAAGCTAGGGTTTTGATTTGATCCCAAGTTAGGGTTTTGATTTGGGTCTCTCTTTTCGGTGGCTCTAATATGAGAAGGGAGAGAGAAAAGGCTACATCTTTACTCAATAACTTAACGAAAGAGTACGCAACATATATAGAACAAGACAGACACTAACAAGACCCTAATTTCGTTATTTATGACCACCTACCAACAACTAGCTAATATCCATAGATATACTTCAACTAATTGAAGAGGATAATCATCCAAAAGAGCTTAACCTCTTGCCCTGCTTTTGTCTAGTAAGATTTGGGTTTATAACTCTTCCATAGGTATTCCACACATCAACGATAAAATGTGATGAAGAATCATATTAATGAGCGTGCACATCACTCTGTGAGGCTTAGGATAGTGGGAAGAGAAAATATTACCGTTTCAGTTGCCATAGTTACTATTAGTTGCTCAAGCCTTGTCTTTTGGGCTGCCAAATCATCTCTTTCATGTAGAAGCTTTGTATTCTCTTCCTTCAGTTGCACTAGTTCGGATGCCAAATTTTCAGCAACTTCCTGAAGAGGGAGAAAAATTTATAAATTATACAACACCTCCAGCAAAAGCTTTCAGCCTATTACTTGAAGTTTATCTGTGTACACAATGAAATATGTGCCAAAACAATTTACAAGTAAAGAACATTAGAGAGTGACTATGTGGTTTGCCACACCAAGCGAGACTAAATTCTTGGTGATCTCACCATATCGTGCCTAAGGAAACAGCCCAAACTCTGGTCTGGGTGTTCAAAAACCAGCACATCTGATACATGGAGCACATATCATTTCCAGCACAGGCTTTTTCTTGGGTGGCCTAACAAAATCTATGTGATTGTACTATGACTTTGCCCTGGGCTACTCATATCAAATTGTTGACCTCAGACTTTATAGCCAATCCTCACAGGCTTTAAAAAAAAAAAAAAATCTTCAAGAACATGACAATGGAGAACATTTATTGCAATAAAAGAGCATATAGAAAACAGGAAAGCATAACTTTAGGCATGTTACAATCCAATATCAAGTGGTAAATTTGCAGAAAGTAAAACGGAGTGTAATTATAGAGTTTAGGGATGTGCACACAGCATGGGGTGAGGATCATGGTCGCTGTCCCCACCCTGTGAATTATTAAGCTGCCCCGGCACTGCCCCACGCCTTGTGAGGAGCAACGCTGTTTTGCCTTTCAGGGAACTGCGAACCACCCTTGATGCAACATTTTTTACTCAAAAAACTTCAATAGCATTTTCTTTTACAAAGTCAAACAAACCCCAATCTTCATGACGTCAACATAGGACAATGTGAAGATGAAAAACATCGAAAACAATTGTCCCCATTAACTTACCTAGAGAACTTTTCAAACAATTCTCCCATGAGTTGATTTTATAAAGTCAAACAAACTCCAACCTTCATGATGTCGACATGGGACAATGTGAAGATGAAAACATCAGAAACAATTGTCCAGCTAGCCACCTAGAGAACTTTTCCAACTTGCATCTCTTACAAAAGTAAGTCCACATTTTCATAAGAAGAAAAAGGTATTCTTAGGTTTCTTTTTCATATTTTTATTGCAAATACATAAATAATTAACATAAATATATTTATATATAAGATATAAACCGGACCAGTTTGCAGTATGGAGCATTTTTTTTCCTCCAGCTCAGGTGATTTCATGCCAGCAGGGATTCCCCTGCGCACCTGTGCCCCTCCTTAATAAGTTACTAGCATTCCCAGCATCTGTGCTAATAGAAACGCTAAACATGAGTCATTGTAACTGAAAGCACACCCTGAAGGCACATGTCCCATAAGCAAAGTTATGAACTTGACCACAAATGCAGCGCAACAATATCCTACTTTATTCTCAGTTGATGCAAGACAAGATTGCTTCTTCAATGACGGCTTGTACTGCCAAACGCAATGCAGCACGGAAAGACTTCTACGCATTTGATATATGCCAAACAACATCCAATGTGATGCAGCAATACAAAGATTTACCTGTTCAGAGAAATCCCTCGTACTATGCTCTGCGTCAACTCTCAAAGGAGTTACATTGTCGTCGTCATCCAAATCGTCTTTGGGATAACTAGTAAGATTTTGCGTCTCACTTAGAGTCGGCTTGTACTTGGGACATCCCCCCTCGAATATATGGCGATTTAGATGGGTTGTACCAGACTTGCTCGAACACACATATAGATTGCCACAATAATTGCACCTGCATTCCTCTCGCTCACCTGGCCTCTTTTCAAGCTTGGTGAAATGTTGCCACACTCTTGACCTTACTCTCCCTCCTTCTCTTTTTCTCTTTTCGCCTGTAGTTATTTCAAAAGGGCTAGCATCTACAGGGACTATGATTTCCTTAGTAGTCTCCGCTGTCTGCACAAAGATTTATCGACATGAATACAAGCACATGACTAAATAGGAATGTGGCAGCTAAACAGCAACATCAGAATGAAAAATCATGCCCTTTCAAAACTTGTGGCTATCATGGTACATTGCGCTATACAAATGATGTTCACCCGTCGTTTCTGATTCCATGAAATGAAGCTACTCCCCACCTCAAGTCACAGTGCAGCACAAGCTCGTGAATCATCTCAAAGATACAAATTTCCAGAATTGTTCAAAATTTGCAGTTGCGCTAACAACAGACTAGGATGCCTAGACATGCATTCAAGTTCGCTCTACCGCAAGGAAGTTAAAGAACTCGGTCCAAATCACGTTTTGGGTCTCAATGATATTCAATAAATTTTTTCCAGTGGCTGCAAGATGCATTTGATGCCTTCTTCTAAGTTTCCAACTATGTCTAACAACTTTACCATATTACATGCTTGACCAGTTATGCCAGCCCAAAAAAATGCACTAATCTTTTCTGCCACAAAACCCGATACAATCGCACGCACAAAGGTGTACCAAGCCAAAAATGATGCCCGCATAAGTTATAGCTTGGCTTTTCACCCGTGTAGGAATAATTGCACCAATTATATCTACATGGACCAAGGTAATCAGAGACATACAAGCATACATAGTCGACGCCACTGCATTTCATTGAACCGCGCCCGAAGCAATACAACAAGGATATATACTAAAGAACAAGAGAAAAGCTCACAGACATACTTCCAGGACAGAGAATTGGAACAACAAGTTCCTATCTTTTTGTTGCTTGCATTTTCATAAATGACGGGGGGGAAAAACACATCATTTTAAGGGAGATAATGCCTAAAACAACCTAAACACATGCTTGCTGTCGGAATTCGAGTTTGTTCCTGGTAAAAAAAGATGCTCCACGTGACATCACTCACAAGACCAGACCAAATTTGACTCCGATAAGCACGGCAAAAATCTACAGAAACCAAAACCTTCAACTGCAGGAAATGGAGAACAGAAAAGAAATCAACCCACACCTCAAGCGATGGAGCGAGTAGATCCAACGAGGAACTCATGAATCGCAACCGATCGGCGGTAGCGATTCCCCCAGCTCGCGATTTGGAAATCACGGAGGAGATTCGGAATCCCCGAAGCAGCAGCCGCGCCGTCGAGCAGTCGAGCTCAAAGCCCGAAGGCGCATCTTCGAGCGGTCCTCGGGCCGCCCGCTGCCCCGATTCAGCCCAAGGGCACCGAAGCTTCCCATCACACTTGCGGGCCGGGCGGGCCGAAGAAAGCCCGAGTTCGACGGAACCGACTCGGGCTTGGAGCGCTTCGGGCTCTCCGATTCGCGATCGTCGGCTTCGGAGATTCTGTCGGGGAGGGCTGCGGCGCCGGTCCAATCCACCGCGGAGAGTTAAAAAAGCTCGTAAAAATCACGCTTCACGCTCGCGACTTTCGAAAGTACTGCGAGGCTCGACGCGCGATCGCGGCCGACGCATCCATCGAATCCAGTCGGTGATTATAAATCCACTACCTCGGAGCCGAGGAGGAAGTGTCTGGCTTTCGCCCCGTGCGTATCCCGCTCCGTCACGCATCCCATCCAGTATCGATGCTATCCAACAGCTTTCGTGTCGTGCTGGACACCTCGACACACGTGTCCAACGCTCTTGGATTCTCTGACACTCGATCAACACATGTCTAAAAATCCGACACGATACATGGTCAACTTTCTTGAGAGTTTTCGATACGTGTTTTTCATATTGAGATCAAAATATATATGTGAAAAAATAAAACACAATAATAAGAATAATAAATAGAGAAAAAGAAAAATCTAGTCTTTTCTTCTCTTTTTACTTTCACTTTCTATGATACACAATTTACCCTTAAGCTTTTTTATTCATTTTCTAACATATCTAACATATGAGTCCAGAATATGAATCACTTATTTTTTCTCCAAGTTTTATGAATTATTGAAATAGAGTTGAATTTATCAAATTAAAACAATGACTAATATTTTTTTTATTTTGGTAAAAGTAAGAATAACAATGACTAATATTAATAAATGGTAGATCAATATTTTTAGTGTATATTAATTCTAGGCTTTTTTAATTATTTATTTATTTATGATTTTGATTCAAATTAATTTGATTGAAATAATCATAAAAATGATAATATATTATGTATATATAAAAATATATATTTAATATACAACATATCTTAACGTGTCATAATTCTTTATTTTTTGAAAAACGACTATCATGTCGCGTCGCGTGTCAGTGCTATTTAGATCATTTAGATCACATCTCTCCTCCAGCTTCCCTTCCACATTCAAAATATTTTCGCGCTCGGAACATCTATCGTCCCCAATGAATATGGCTTTGATCAGCTAGCATCAATTATCAATCGCAGAGCGCGACTAGGAGACTCTGAAGAGGCTAAGCCTGCAGAAGAACCAAAGTCCATGCGAGCTTTCCGGTCTCACTTCATCCAACAGAAATTTATGTTCTCGCAGGTGTACTAACTCTCGGGCAAAGGCCATAGTAACCACATTGCCGGAGAGTTCAGATTTTTCAATGTCCCAAGGACTGGCTTCGAGCACGACTCACAACACGCGAGTAAAAGAATCACACTTTACGTGCCAGTTAGCTTCAAGAAGATGGCCTCTCCAGGAGTTCGCGACCCCAGCATAAGGCCCCGCCGAACTAGTATTTCACTCTCACGTTTCGTCAAGTTTTGTCACTAATGTCAGCGTTAGCCACGACGTGGATGGAGGTTTCATGATGTGGGTACAAATGCGTAGTTTACAGCCAGCCATGATCATGGTATAATGAGTGACTGACCCGAATATTGTTTTGCAAATTCTTATTTTAAAATGCTTCAGCAGTTAGGAGAACAATATCGATCGGAATCGAAGTCTGTATTTCGACTGATAACATTTATTTTAGAAACTAACAAACGCTACACAAAGTGTCGGCAGGTTTCTGCTCAATGAGAACAAAAGCTTTTCCGCACCAATCAGAGCACGAACCTAAGCAATGGTTGACCCTTGTGGATACTCTTGGCACTCCAGCTCATTCTGTCGCCTTGCCCTTGCGCCTACTGCTACTAGTCTCTACGAGATAACATACCATGGAGTCCACATCATCACCAAATATACTGTACGCCTCGATCGCCTGGAGATAAGTGAATCCCATGGACAGCAAAACCTGCATACTGCTGCTCAGAACACTATCCCGGGAACCATGTTCTCTTCCACTCCCCATCCTCATCTCACTACCTGAAGGTGCTGTACCCAAATGCATATCAGTAAGTTTGTACATGTCATGTCGAACTTGTAAAAGAATTGTTGGCAGCAGACAAATATTAAACACATCCTCACTGTAAGGCTACACCAATAAGTTTGCTTAAAATGGCAATGTTGGAAAGCTTTTTGACTAAGACCTATTTTAAGGGACACAAATTGTCGTGAAATTTTCTTGGAAACAAGCCTCTTTTTCAGGTGATTCGACATTTCCAACTGGTTGCTTTGATCCATTCCAACAATTGCTACAAGATGTAGCTATATGCTGAACAGGAATTGACAAACAATGTTAACTACTGATAGACACATCAAAATGCAATATCCCAATTATACTTTTCTCTTTCCTTCAACTAACTCAAGATTGACAGACAACATTAACCAGATAGCAACATCAAAATGCAATCTTCAAATTATACTTTTTCTTTTCCTTCAACCAAGTCAGGATTCATTTTGTTTTAGACACACTTCCAAAAAGCTAATTTCTAATGACTGGCATCATGTCTCTTTAGTCGATCCAAATGAGCTGATGGAAAGTACCTTTTACCACAAAGAGAAAAAGGGGAAAGAAAGAATTCTTACTTCCACCAGAAGATGATGGTTCTGCATTAGAAGTAGAAGAGTCTTGAATACCAGGTTGTTTCCTGAGTTTGTTACAGGCGAGATACTCAGCCCGAGAAGCTTCCATAACCATGCGCTCAATTTCCTTCTCCGTCAACTCGACGTCAGACCAAAAGCGACCCTCCGCCAAAAGAGCCTGCCAAAAGACATAATTAGGGGAAACGCATGATAGCATTAACTATAATCTCACAAATCACCCTACAAAGAAACCACGGCACTAACATTATCAATCTGTTGATCTTGCTGAGCTTTAATGGCTGCCTTTACTTGATCTTTGTCAACATTTGTCTGCAAAAGAATTCCCAAGTAAGATAGGGACAAAAGTGTATCAATATCAATGTGAAATTCAAAGACAACTAACTGCTACTGTGAACAGAAGACAAATTTTGCATTTTTACCCCCTTCAAGTAAGTCATAAAACCCCAAGGGAACTTCTGATCACAGCATGGTTCCACTCACTATTCACTGTGCTTAATAATTGCAGAACTACTGAATATACGGTCTAGCTGACCATGAGACAGCAACAACCATAATTGAGGGAAATCGGAGAGTTGGAAATCCAACTACTTCTTCACGATATAAAGACTTCAGTCCAATGCATCAGCTAACTACAAATGTAGGAAAACTAAAACTTTTAATCTATTCACTTCACTAGGCAATTAGAAAGCTATTTCCATGTGTGAGAAAAGGAGTACTCAAAACAGTAATAAAGTTTTTCTCGTAGAAATGAGGAATCCAAGATATCAAAGCGAATCAGTCAATTAGGATCAATGATGCAATCCTCAACCTAAGCAAAGGTTAATCTAGAATATTTGGCAAGGAGAAATACAAATAAACATAATACACACCCCACGGAAAGAGCTGAATCCAAGTCCTGCACCAATTGCCAAACGACGTGGATCCACAAGAGAATTATAATGATTTCCATGATGGTAGCTAAGTCGAATGGGTGGCGTGTCAGTATTGTAGCTCCCCTGGAAAATATTGATAGGCTCTGCATTGAGAAGCACCAGTTAAAAGAACAAGCCTTCAAAGTACAAAATTATGCAACAAATGAAAAGCCAGTAGCTGTACAAGAGCAGCACCTGTGCTGTAGGAATAGATGTGTATTGGTCGGTTATAAATCTCACACAACGCTTGGATCTCAACATTGTTCCCATATACCTGACCGCAAAAAAAGCATTTCAGCAAACAGATGAGCAAGATCATCTCCATGTTTGAGTCAAACAGAAGGCAAAAGTGGAAACAAAAAATAATGATCACTGTCAATATGAACATGTAATTCAGTCATAGCCAAACAGAAGGTTCACCAAATATGTCAACGGAAACAGTAGTAAAAAGCAACTAATTATGAGAGGAAGATAGTAAAATATAATGTTCATTTTAGGCATATGATTAAGACGCAGAAAATCAATGAATAACACAGAAAACGCCACCACAACTTCCACCCATGACTATTACTTTGAAGCTCCCATCAAGCTTGTAAGAATCCAAAGTGTTTGGAGATCAGGCAACGAGATTTGGCAACTAATTATCCACTTCTTCTAGCATATTGTCCTGCCAACTGCACCATATGACATAATTCCCTAGGATTGGCAATTCATGCCACTGCGTCATAATTGCATTTTCAACCCTGGTCAATCAAGGTAAGCATTTGAAGCACTGTAGCTATTATAAAAGAGTTAAGCATATCATATCATTTCATATTCAGGTCTTCTGCATTTCAATTGTAACAACTGTTATTGACATTAATAATTAGCTAACGGTGCAGCTGCAGATTCAGTCTGTCAAACAGTGGAACCGCCACTTGACCAGTTCTCTAATAGATCTGGTTTTGAAAAAGACTTGTTTTACTTGTATCAGGTCGCTTATAATTGCTTTCCTGTCATGTTAAGTGACTTAAAAAACTTCAACAATCTCATGTTTGATCACATCCCAAGAAGAACAGTTCGATAGTATCATAAGCTAGTAGATGAGAATTGGCACCCATGGCCTGTCCCATCACAACTTATCTAACCACAAGTCACAGCAGTATCTACAGAGCAAATCTACATAAGTTCCCATTTTTGAGTTAAGGGTGTTAAAGGCCTATAACCAACAAAAGTGAATAATTTCAACACTCATGGCTCTTACAAGAAGCTCGCTCCACTTCTACCACATACTCTTAAGCACGAAATCCATTGATAAAAAACAAGTTAAAGCTGCAAAGGCAAATGGGACTGAAAAATGGGGAGTAAACCAAATGCTACCCAACATGATAACATAAGCGGTCAACTTTGCTGGAAATGAACTACATGATGACTCGAATATATCTCCTACTCAATAAAACATGCTTGACTGCTGGTGCAAGGCACTAGAAAAATAGTTGCTTTTTCAAAATCAATATCCTTCAGAAAGATTAACAAGGATGAGCTTCCAGATATTTCAGAAGGTTTTTTTCAAACATGCAACGACAACCTTTACTTCTCTGCAAGAAGATGGAGCTCTAAGATGGAGATGCATGTTAAGATGCAGATTAGGATACCAAAACACCTAAAAGGATGAGGAATAAGACTAGGGAAAAGGATGAGGAATAAGACTAGGGAAATATCTTGAATATCTGGAGCTTACTAAGATTTTACACATATGTCAGAGCACCGCATATAGATAACACCACTTAGCGCTAAAAAGCTTATTTGTCAATGTCATATTCAAACTAAGTCTCCCAACCACTTGCACCTACTGAGCTGTCTCCAGATTTTAGCTGATGCAAACATTACATTGTTTTGATTATGTGGCAGTAGATATTCTTTGGAAAGTTAAACCCCTTCCCACTCCCCCCACCCCCCGGACTAAATTTACATCCCAGAAACACAGCCACGTCCAACACTACCCAAGCTGGCCAATCAAAAAGAAAAGTAAAATGGCCACCAAAATTTCGCATACCTTGTCTCTTCTCTTTCTGCGGCAGTATTGTGTGAAATTTTCAGTGACAAACTGAGAGAAGTGATCTCTTTCCCGCTCCTAAACAAGGAAAAAAAAGGCAAGCAGAGACAAGTATTATGATAAAGCATAAGCTTTACTAATTGCTGAAAGCAGAAGCGTGGCATATATAAACAGCATGAGTATCTAAATATGTAACAGAAGATCAAATAGAAGGAAGAACATACACCAAGGGAAGTGAAATAACACATGAAAGCACAAAAATAATGATTATGTCTGATTGGTTCATGCATAAATCCATACCACTCATCAGTAAGATGTTGGTAGACAGGTAGTCCAAGACAAAAGCAACACTACATGTAGTCCAACAAATTTGTAAAAAATTAAAAAATAAAATAAATAATAGTTGCGAGAAATAACTGGCACACTTTCTAGCATTTATCAGCCTCTTGAAAATGCACAATCAATTCACCTCGAACCATGACAATGTTGATGATGATAAGAAATATTTTTCTTTTATGCATGATTAGTTTCAGGAGATTCCTTCTTCAACTTTTCCTGCACTAGGAAGATTCCGACCTTCATCCTTTATCGCTTGAAACACCAAATCCATTTCATTACTTTCCTTTACCTTCTTTGCCTGTTCAAATTTATACTATTCTCTGGCACCATCATGCCCAAAACAAAATACTGGGGAACAAATCACTTAATTGTACCTGATTAAGTATCCATTGATAACTAAATGAAGAAATTATTTACGGGGAAGTAGACAAGATGCACATGATATCTTATTGGAAAGACTGTTTGTATCAGACGACTAAAATAATCTCATACACCTATTCATTAAAGTGGATAACAATCAACCACCAATTAACCATCCAAGATGGCACGTGACCACAGCACTCTATACTCTTTTAGTCTAGGAAAGCATTGTAAACAGGACCAGAGCATGTGAGGAGATAAACGTACCATATAGTCTATACACATTTGCCTGACAAGATCATGCTCATCAGAGTCCCCATAAACTTGATCTGCAACAGCACGAAAGAGACAGTTCCCATCCTCCAACATCCTCTTGACTTCCAAACCCTTACTCCTTCTAATTTCAATCTCGAATTGACGTTCTCTTTCCTAATAAAAATTTACAGTACCAGCGAATCAGATAAATAATTTCATACATCAACTAACTTCCTTGTAAAATAAAGCCTAATGCACAAGCCCCAACAAAACTATGAAGGCCTTATTAAATGAGTCACATGCACTATGTATTTCAATTAGGTGGCCAAAAAAAAGAGACAAATTCAAGAAGATGAATCAGCCCCAAAAGTTTAACGTAAAATGACAACTGCTACAAAGATGCAAAGAAAAGGTTATTCTGGTACTAAAGACGACGAGATTAAGTTTGCACGATTCAATCCTTTTGAAAGATCATAACTCGTATCACCTTAAGAAGTAAAATACTCACCAAATCATCATAAGATACAAAGCATGGGCCCTGCTCATCCGCGCTGTTATAACCCTCGCTTTCACAGTGAGATCTTGGAGAAGAAGGTCGCGACCCAGTAGGTGAAGTTCGAGTTGGAACAACAGGCCGGGCAACTGATCTTCTGGAAGAACCAAGTCGTGCAGAATTTGAGCTTCCCATTGGAGTTCTCTTTAAGCTTGAGTTTGCGACCGATGGCCTTGGTGGGGCTGGAGGAGGTGGCGGATGCAAACTCCCAACAGCACTCTGTAAGTTGCTTGTGTCCTCATTCTCTTTTAGATCAACAAGCTTCAGCCCGCCTAATCCTTTCGAGACTTCCTCTGAACTAGGAGGGTCATCACTAACCAAAAGCTCGCCATCAAGATTCTCATTACCCAAGTTCTCATCCTGATCACCCTGATATCCTTCCAAATGTTCGTCGCTTTTCAGCGTAGTATTGTCACCACCACAATAAAATTCGGACAGTTCATCCACAACAACTTGTTCTAATACCTCCTCTTCGCTTTCCTCATCTTTTGCAGCAGAAGCAACCGGAGTAGTACCGGAGGGCTGTGGCTCTGTTCTAGCTGAGGAAGAAGGCCCAGGCAAGGAAGAAGAGCGGTTCGGATTTGATGAAGAACCACCCGAGCCTCTCTGAACTAAGATCCGAGTCATCGTGCGGACGGGTTATCGTTAATTTCGCCAGCAACAACAGAAAACCTCCTTGCCCCCTCCCGGAACTCGCTCCTCTTAGAGAGCCAACACCATACTGAGAGGTTTGTCACGCGCTCTGGCCTTGGGCGTGGTGATGCCGATACCGCAGCTGAAGGATTTCTTCCAGCCTAACAGCGAGTCCTTCTCTGCCGCGCGAATCAGTCTCTGCATTCCCCTATCAATTCTCATGAGACCGTGACCTCCTAATTCGTTAAAAGGAAACACTCTCTCTAAGTAAGAGACCAATCCCCAAAAGTCCAAAAGAACTGACCTTGATAGCCCCAAGCTGCAAATTCAAACGACCGCTTCAACACATGAGCAAAACACGAAACAAGAAAAAAAAAAAAAAAAAAAAGGGGTCATCTACTTCCAGGATCATCCTCCGATCACATGGACGATCAAGTCATCAAATTTCACGGACGCCCAGAAGAACCCAAAGAAAGAAGAAGCAGAAGAAGAAGGACAGAAAAGAAAAGAAAAGAAAACCTAAACCTAGAGGTGGACATCAACGACCGACCCCCGAAGCGGGAGGGACGAAGAACCCTAACATCCAACGCGGACCCCTCAACCGCCGCGGCCGAGAGAGATCGGCGACACGAACAAAACCCTAGAGTTGACTCGAGGGGAGGGAAGAAGTAGACTCACCTCGGCGAGTGGGAATCCCGGAAGAAGGCGGGGAGAGAGATTTACTGAAGCCGCCGATTCGAATGGGGAAAGAAGAGGAAGAAGAAGATGATGATGAAGGATCGGAGAGAAGGAAATGGGGGCGGCCGGTGACTTGGAAGCGAAGGCAGAAGAAAGACTGATGCGAGAAGGAGTCCCTTCCTTCTTTATGGCGATCAGAGAATGAGTGCAGAGAGAGAAAGTGAATGTAGAGAGAGAGAGAGAGAGACAGACAGACAGAGAAGATGAGAGGCTTTTATGGTGGTGAGAGGGGAGGGCCGGGTGACGTGGAACTTTCTGACGCCGGCGGCGTCTTTCCCCCGCCGATTGATTCCGCACGTGCGGCGGTTCGTCCGCTGAAAGTTAACACGCGTGCGAAATCATTCCTTACTACTTACGGCAAAGTTCCATTAAGTCCGATCATCCATCGACCGGAAGATTTTTACCTTTTCAACTCCGTCCCATTTGATTGAGTAATGTCATCCATCAGGGCCCAATTAGGGTCGGCGGCTGCTCGCGAGACCCCGGCGATGATCTTTCATTATTTATTAGCAGAAGTGGAAGACGATTAGAGAATTTCATTACATTTTGAGAATTGAATGGTGAAGTCGCTCACTCCTGTTGAGAGTTTTCCAAGATGAAAAATTGATATTCCCCTTCCAAAATGTCCGAATTAGCTTCTCTTTGCTAACACGAAGGGTCGCGAGGGCGGCAGGAATCACAACTACTATGGAGGCCCACATTGGCGAGGGTTAGCAAGGTGGGAAGGCGGCAACCCCCCTTCCAAGTTTAAACCCCCTCCATCCTTCTCATCTTTGTTCGAGTTCTTATTTTCCTTCTTTTTCTTTTGAGTTTTTGGTTGTGTTTGTTTCTATTTTTTTTATTATTAGGAAAAAAAAAATCATAAAAATCCCTCCAAATTATGCCACTTTTCTTGCCACATAATAAATTCAAAATTATCTCTATTGTGATTTATTTAATCTAAATTTTTCTTGTGACATAAAAAATTGCAAATTTGTACTTATGCGATATATTTAGCCTCTATTAAAGTTCTGTGAGATGATTTTTCAATTAAAACAATATCGTTTTTATTTCACTCAAGTTACATAGGTGTCATGTCAATACAGTTTGTTTTCAGACGTTGATGAAAAAAAAAAAAAAAAGGGTAAAATGTGTTATACAGTTACAAATTATAGATTTTTTGTGTTACGGATTCGAGTAAATATATTATGATGGGTATAATCTTTAAGTTTTTCTATGGAAATTAAACCTTATGTTGTTTACTCCCTCTATCGTTAGGGGAAAGATTTTTGTATGAATTGTCTCGAGCAATTTTTCCGCTTCCAAACAAAAGCACTTTTGACTTTTGTATGCATTTCTTAGCTACGAAGATGAGTTAGTCCAGGTCGGTGCTCGCACCTTGGGAGAGCAGCGTGCGAAAAGAGGAAAAAATTCCTGATCCATGTTAAATTTATCGTACAAACATCAATTCAATTATGAATTCTTTAATTTTTTTGAATTTACTCCTAAATTTTGCGGGAAACTCCGATGAAGTCTTTTTGCCTAAACTTTTTATTGGAAATTACTGACGTGATAGTACTATATAGGATGAAGGCTCGAACTAAATTGAACAAAATTAAAAAACTCGAACTAAATTGAACAAAATTAAAAAACTTAGGGCTGAACTAATCCATGCATTAAAATCACTGCTTCAATACACTTCACAGGCAATTTTCACTACTGTACAACAATCCAACGAGAGCGCCGCAGTAATGTGTCCTTCGAGTTTCTTTCAGAATTCCAGAGGCCGATGATATGAGAGACGAGCAACTTTCTAACTCAGTTCCTTTTGAGAGAAATAGTGGACAAAACCACCAGGAATATGAAGATCAAGGCCGCGACGAAGGAAGCCACGACGGCGCCGCTGACTTGCTGGCAGAAATCGTTGAATTGCCGGCAAATGGCGAGCCAGTTCGCATTCACGTTCCCGTCGTGAGCCAAGTAGACGATGGCCGCTGCTGACGAGGCTGCTGCCATTGTGAGCGCCACGAATATCTGCGACGATATGGTAGATTGATTGTGTTAGGAACGGAATGCATTGCTTTTGTTTCATTTTATCAGTAGGATTAATGGATGATGATGATAAGCATGTTGTCTCATGAGATAGATTAGATTACGGCGTCGAAGATGAGGAGGAGGAGCCTTGGACCGACGGCCTGGGGCCAGACGATGCACACGATAGAGAAGGGCAAGGAGAGGATGAGGTATGCGCTCGCCCCGGCATTTGCGACCACGAAAAATCTGCATTTCATGTTGGTCAAATTGAATTGAACATCATTAAGCATGAAGGATAAAGTAGCACGAACAAAATCAACATGATCCCAAAATCAAATTTGCATACGTGAATGCCGGGAGATCGTCGTAGCTGGCCTGGAACTGGAAGAACTGCGTGAAGAATGGGAGTGTTTGATCGGTGGTTCCCATGGTCGTCGCGGCAGCTAAAGTGGCGCCGGTGGCCAATAGCCTGAGAAGGAAGTCGAACACCGCGACACCTTTCTTCCATCCTCCTCTTCCTGCTCTGACAGCGGCCACCAGAGGAGGTGCCACTCCAGCAACCGCTTTCCCTTTGGCTCTCACCTTTAATTCGGACCTCGAAAGTGGCATCGCGTCACCATTCTTTGATGAGTCCATGGAACTTGCAGGAGCCTGAAGACTGATGTCTTTCTGTCTGCGCAATGTGTTGGATAAGCTTTTACTGTTGTGAGGCTGTGAGATAACATGTTTGAGCAGACTAATATGCAGGGGAACTTGGATTAGAGCCAGAATTTAGAAAATGAATGGGGTGGTTCCGGCTCTATTTCCGATTCTCTTTTTTGATTTGTCTAGAGGTCCACCAACGTCCTTATAGATTTGAAGGAGAGGATAGGTTGTTCCTGCTCCACTTTCTCACCTCAAAAAACCTGATGTTAGTGCCAGTTTTTTAATACAAGAACACCATGCACTGTGTAGTTGGATATGGAACTGGGATTGCTTTTGGATGATGCATGACAAGATGAATTTTGACTCTGATTATGTTAAGGGTACCTGCAAGGAGTACGAAAATCGAAAATCGAAACACTCAACTCCGAGTCATTACCAGAAGACGTCGGCTCATATCAATGCGCGATTTCAGTGGCGATGATGTCCTTGTTGAACTTTGGCGTTAAGATCAACATTTCAAATGATCCAACGAAAAATCGCCTAAGCAACACATGCTTCATAGCCAGCCAGTCCACCAGTTGACGCAGTAGCCAGCCAATCAACCAGCTTCACTGCTTCAACCAGATAAAACTTCCAGCGTGGTCCATACGCCAAGAGACATGGCTTAAAAGCTTTCCAAAAGGGTAATGCTGATTAAAGAAAGCTCAGACAATAAAAGATGGAGAACTGACTTGAGGATGAGCACTCATTGCTGGAAAAACAAGCCATGACCCCATCGAGTCATTATAATAGAATCAACTACCAACACCACAACTAAACTTTATCCCATCAAGTACGGGAGAAATTGAGAAGATGGATCAGCCAACAACCAGGATATCCTTTCGTACCAGTCGATCCCAATACAACCACCAGCATGGTTTCATATGACCACATTCCCAGGAGCAAAAGACAATAACAGATGGCATGTCAAAAAGTAGGGAAAAAGGAGTCGAGGGCTCTTGATTGCATCAAGTTGAATCATCCAAATAATGCAATTAGTTAATTGCGGTTAAAATCAAAACATGTACCCGTGTTCAAAACCAAATTGCCTTGTGTTACACGAACATATAGAGAACTCTCAAGGAACAAAAGACGCATTAATCTCTCCTTTTGACACACCACAAACTCCTACAGCTAGTCTTTTATTCTATTCGTATCAAAATCCACAAGGGAATACAATATTGATGCAGAAGCTGTCCAGTGATTCCAACTAGCTCCCCCGCGTGTTGTATTGAACAGATATGCAGTGTCGAGGAATTCCTCTTCTGAACTCAACAAAAATAAAATAATATGCATACACAATCAGTCATCAACATGTTTCTTATGTACGTAGTCTCCATCCCCGCTCAGCGAGCGCTTCACGCACCCGATTAGCAGCCTCAACAGTGTCATTAAGGGGAGGATAGCTCCAGCTTTCCGAAATCTGTAAAAGAAAATGGGGAATTTTTAAGAGATTGTACTGAAAGGAAGAACCAACGCAAAGTGAGACCAGGACTATGCCATGGTCTGTACTTTGACATTCTTGCAAAAGTTAAATATACTTACATCCTCAGAGCCCAAGAATGGCCGAACTACACCTCGCTCCCTCAGAGACTTGTGAAAGTCTGCATACTTCCAGGTACACCGCTCAGTTCCCATTACATACACAGGCTTCCTGGAGGTGCAAACACAGTAAAAATTAATACAGGAATTAACAAAACAATATTCAAAGACTTAAATCTGTCAACAGATAAATTCTCCAACAGAAATTTCTACGAGCTCAAGCTTACCCAGTGCTGCAGACTTCACTGATCATACTGATTGAATCTGCTGTGACAACAAAGGCATCAGCCCATGCTAGATGCCCCATGTATGGATTAGGCTCTAACAAAAGAACATTTAGCATATGTTAGAAAAAACATCTGCAGTTCATTAGCTAAGCTCAAACAATGGACAGTATGAAAAGCAATCATAGTTACCTTGACCATCCCAGATGAGAACTTTTGGATTATCGCCAAGTTGTTTCACTATAATACTGGATACCTAAGGGCATATGGTATATCAATCAAAACAAGAGACCTGAAAGTTTAAGAAGGTTTTTAACTCCAGTCTCACCTTATCAGGTGTTCTACTAGAGAAAGAAATTCTCACGGTCCCACAGCTTGCGAGCACACTCAATAAGTTAGATATCAACTTCTTTGCAAGATCTGCTCCATATCGACATTGACCTATAACAGTGAATTGCACAATTAAATGGAGTTAGATAGGAGTTAATTAAAAGTTCAAATCATCTACAAACAGAGGAGTAGGTGAGTTCATTAATCACAGTATCACCAAGACTTGTACATACATCCAAACAAACCCAAGAACTTTCTACGATGCTTATCTCAAGATAAGACATTACACAAGCCTAATCAACACCATTAGCCTATCTTGCAGTCCTGCCAAGTGCTGCTGCTGCTGCTGCTAGATCTCATACACTACGTGCCCACATTCTAGTGACTCTCAAAAGATTGATTACGTGCCCCTGAACTATATTGATGCGATTTATCAAACTTCAATCAGTTATAATTTCCAACAGAAAATTTAAAGCTACTCTCTCAAGAATCCAATGCCTTAGTGACTGATCAAACAGTCATGCCCATGGCATCACCCAAAAACTGAGTCCACCAAGCCGGTGCAGGATGGTCCTCAACTGCGCATCCGTTCAACCAAGAGGGAATGAAGAACCACATTCACCACTTACTTCCCACAAATAATAACCTTTATAAGCATTTTTCATGTAATGTCCCAGTTCCCTTCTGTTTTATTATCATTGATTGTAAAAGAAGTGTTATTATATGCATCTATTATAACAGAAAGCAGAACTTCTATGGAATCTGTGAAGAGATTAAAGTACATACGTGTAGGTCCTCCTATATTAACCACAAGTAAGGGTTTTGGCAAGGGTGCAAACTCATCATTCCAAGCACTGGCTGCATTCCGCAGTGCAGCAGAGTCAATTTGGTGCAAAGCTCCAACGGTGAGGACCTGAGACCAAGAACTCTTAGCATAGATATGATTTATGTACGCCATATGTGGAATTCCTGACAAGTACCACATGCTCATCGGGAGGTTCTTGTGGAGTTAACCATCGCTTTAAGAATCGAGGAACCTGCTCCTGTGCCTGAGGGGTCAGAGGATAGTAGTCATGTCGAGGGGTGATCACCAAATCAAACCTATTTAATTTCACCCTTGGATGTTGAATCTGCAACAGAAAAAACCAAGAAGAAACCAATACCCAGTTACATATATACTAAAAGAGCAACAGGTGCACTAACACAAGTTTTCACAGAGCAACGACTAGAACTAACCAAAAATAAAGAAAGCATTCCTACATAGGCCACCAGTTCAGTGCACAGATAAGCATGGATAAGTATAAGCATACCTGAACAACAAAAACATTCTCTGATGCTAACCGCTTTATGGAACTTGCAACAGATATTGTATCTCTACCAGATGCAACAACTAATAGAGGCCCATCCCTGTTTTAATTAGGACTAAATTAGTTAGTAAAAACCATGAAGTATTAAACGATATGTGTGATCACTGAGAAAGAAGCGAAGCAATCCCATTTGTCAAAGGGAAGCATAATCAACACAGATGAAGCTGGACAAAGAACTTTTAAGGGGTTAAATGTGCAACAGAAAAGAGTCTACACTGCTAGCCGATAACTGTTGTTCTTTATCTATTTTAAGCTGGATAGCTCATATAATGTTGCTAACACACCCCATAATATCCATTTCACAAGTGATGAGATCTATCTGTATTAAGAATTCACCTATCATGGGACCCCAAGACATACTGATATCCAATGGGACAGACAAAATGAGGGGGAACATAGTGAAAGAATGAAAAGTTTATAATATAAATTAGAAAACTCAAGATACCTAAAGGATCAAACAAAGTACTTCAAAAATCCATTAACCTAGGACTACTCTGCAGGCAGGAAACGGCTTGTTACCATCATAAACAGAACTAACATAGATATCATTGACGTTACCATTGTGATTATAACAAATAGGACAAATAAAGATATGCCCATAGCAAAGCGCCTAACTTACAATACAAAATAACATTAAAACTTTTTGCATCCACCTGTGGAGTCAACTACACAATCATGAATGTCGTTGTGCTCTCTTTCGTATCTTTAGTAGGAGATCTAAATTCTCAAAACCCTACCCTAAAATTTTCATCTATTTCTTCTTTGACATTCCTGCACCCTTCGCTCTAATGCCCCACCATTAGTCACATCCTCCCATATCATTGTAAGTGCCTACCTGATTCATTTAGATGAGCTTCTCTCATTGTCCCTGATTAGGTTACCTGATCTGAAGGCTATTATTTCAAGTGTCTAAATCATTTAAAAAAACCCTCTATCATCTTATCCTCAATCAAGGTTGCAGGGATTCTTCATAAGCATGCCTATCATCTTATCCTCAATTGAGTATACTCCTTGTATATGCCTATTTCTAATTCCAAAAATCATGAGAAAATCCATTTCCCTCCATATCCCCCTACCCGTGTCCAGCTCCTTAAATATGCGTGTTTCTAATTCCAAATGGCACTTGAAACCAAGATGCTTCCTTCCATTGCACAACATGCTTTCTCTTCCAATCAATTTTAGTAACAAAGTGAGCCAAGGTCTAAACTCATATCCAGATCAAAGTATATGGGCAACAAAACCACCAACAATTTCATTAATCAATAAAAACACGAGCAAAGAAAGACAATACTTCTCGTAGGTCTCACGAGCCATCTTCACAATGTGCTTCGCATCAGCCTCTAATATAGAAGACAGTCCAACACTGCCGCCATTTTCCGGATGAACAAACACATGTTTCCTCCCTCGGGCCGTCAGCAAAAGCTGCGTGTACCCAAAGATGCGCCTCAGGACAAAATACAACTTCTGGTGAACAGATACAGGAAGCCAGTGCAGCCACTCGTTCACTCCTCCTTTCGGTCTCGTAACTCTCTGCACATAAAATCAAAACGGAAACTTGAGCAAAACGCCGATAACACACACGCATGATTTCTCAAACCATAGAGAGATGTAAACAAAACAAGGCGTCGGGGAAACCGCGCCAAATCGTAAAATAAAACACTGCGACGGATTGGAAATCAGGCAGCCGGGGACTCACATACAGGACATGCTTGTCGGCGAGTCCGAGGGCGCGGACCAGGCCGATGCTCTGGTTCTCGGACCCGGCCGAGCCGTTCCCGATCACCACGGCGCGCCTGACGACGCTGTAGGTCCCGCCTTCAAAGATCTCCGGCACGCCTGGCGTAGGGCCGGGAGGCTCGGGGAGCCGTATCGGCTTCATCGAGACCCCGAACGGCGCGGCCGATAGACGGCGATCGGAGCCCTAATTGAGGACTGCGGCGCTCGATTCCGACGCGAGGAGGGCTCGCGAAGAGGCGCGCGGAGGGGATCCAATCGCGATTTCTGCTACGCAATTTCGCGGTGAAGATGCAGAGATGTACGAAGGCGAAGAAGAAAGAAAACGATCTTTGAGGAATTTTTTTCTTTTTGGGCAGTTGATCTCGGAGGAGAGTTCAAGGACTACTTTTTCTACCAGAAAGATATTTCCACTTACCCAAAAGGAAAACCCAAATTCTATTTTTTTTTTAATTTATACAAGAAAATTGATTAAATTCGCATAATGTGAAAATATTGACAAATTATTCATGGAAATATCTTCTTTTTTTTTTTAGAATTCCTTTCCTCAATTAAAATAATCGGCAGAAGTTGAATAAAAATACAAGTATAGCGTACCAAAGTCTCATTGAATTTTGTGGATATAAAAAAAAACCCGTTGAGTTCTCTCGATTTAAATGTGAATTTTAAGATAATGGTGATGTCATTAAGTTTTTTAGAGTAAAATAAATTAGAAAAATGATATTACAAGTTTCATACGGCTCTTTAGTATTAAGTCGGAGAAATAACGATTATCTAAGTGCTTCAACGACAAATTCCGACCAAAAGTTCTACGTGATTTTTATAATAAAATGTTTAATCTGACATTACTTTTTTATATAAAAAAAAAAGTGTCTAGACTTATGAGGTGGTTGGCTTGGCTAAATGACAAGGCACGAATCTTCTCTCAAAATAGAATTTCCCTTTGTTCGTTCAACGCATGATGGGTTGAAGTCACCAGTCGCCATTGCTTGCTTGCGTGCCGTGTTTCACTCTCACTCAGTCACTCACTCGACTATCGTCATCCTCTCAACTCGCTTGCTCAATTGGCACAGGAAAAAAAAAAAAGGATTTGGTAGTCTAAAAAAAAAAGATTAGGGCTTGCATATAAGGGAAAAAATCGAGCCTTGATGTTAGAGGAGAAGATTTCCCAAATTCAAAATCCTAATTCGATTGTTTGATTTACGATTTATATTTGGGTAAAACATATGGATGACGACGTTTAGGAGTATATTTATAGACTAGGCATGCCACACAAGCCACATCAGTTGGGAAATTTAATAAAATTTTGGATTTTTGATAATTGAAATTGGAGTTAACACTTAACTAATTTAATACTTAAATGATCTTTTTTTGTTTAATTAACACTAAATGATACGATGAAAAGTGTTGTAGCATAGGACCGAAAAAAAAAAAAAAAAAAACACTAAAATGATCCGATGAAAGTTTTTGGCACTAAAATGAGTATCGCATCAAACATTTGGCACTTCTGGTGTTATTATTTCAAAATAAATTAGTAATTAAATATGCGCATGTCCGATTACTTTTATTTACATACTCAATAATTAAAGCGTCATTGAGATAATGATGATGCTGATGATTTGTGGTAATTATCGCACTTTGTGCGGGAAGACTTTCTCAAATCACATAGTACAATACCTACCGATGGTAAATTATACATATCAAACCTTTTTAAAGTACAGTCGCTTTATTTTGAACAGATCAGCATAGCAAGTATTGTCCGAGACTCTCTCAGCAATGGTTGAGCTTCCTCTCTATCCCTAGGTGATAGCTGTTCCCCTCCCCTTAAAAATCCCAAATCACAAACCCAAAAATCTGCTAATCATGATAGCGAGCTGGTATACACCGCCAGATTAACGGCCTTTTCCTGTTCCTTTTTCATCCGCAAGAATCCCATGGAGAGAAGGGCCGATGGTTCGGTGCTGTTCATCCTCTGATTCTCTGCTCGAAGGGCCACCCATGAACAGTCGAAGGCCATCGCAGGCTTTCCGAAACATTTCAATCCTTGTCCCGGTGTTCGCTTAAGGTATGACCACTGCCTAACCAACGATAGTGTAGAAGGAATATTCCCCTGTTTTGGAATTTTGAAGCCCTAGAATGTTGAGATTTCTTCGATGCTTTTGTTCCTTCTAAAAGGGCATATTAGTTTCCCAGAAGAGAATCCTCCTGGTTCCTTGTCAAATACCTGCATACAAAACCACCCACTGAGCTCCTTTCACTCCATAGACAAATTACCAAAGTGATAAGCTGCCAGACTAGAACCGAGAGATAGAAAATGACAGATAGAGAGGATAATCACCTTCGATTAGCGGCGCTATGTCGGAGGATGGGGGATCTATGGTCGAAGAAGATTTCACGGACCTCGGGGAGGACATTCCAAAAAAAAAAAAAACAAAGTGAGTTAACAAGTATATGGCAAGCTATATTCCAGGCCTAATGTTAACTTTCAGGCCTTTAGTAATACTATGAAGAGAGCATGGAAGTCTGATTCAGTCAAATGCAAACTGATTGATACTGAATTCTTCTCGTTTATATTTCAATCAATTGAAGAAAAAAGAAGGGTGTCAAAATCGGGACCTTGGTCATTCTCGAGTAATCTATTAGTCCTTAAAGAAGGCGACCCAAACATACCGAGCACCGTTATGAATTCATGCATTGTGCGTTTTGGGTCCACTTTATCGGTCTTCCTCGCGCTAGAGTTCATGAAGAAGCTATACGCCTCTTAGCCTCTAAATTGGGGACAGTAGAGGAGATAAAAATTGAGGCGAGAGGTGCCAACTCCAAGAAAAGCTTCTTTTTGCAGATGATGCCATTTTCTTCTTAGATGGCACAATTCGAGAAGCTCAAAATGTCTCTAATGTGCTGAACCAGTATTACTATGTGACAGGTCAGGCCATAAACCTTAATAAATCAGGACTTTTTGTTGGGAGAGATTGCCCTTACAACCTTAAACAGAATCTAGCTTCAGAATTGCGAGTACCTCTCTCATAAAGTTTAGGAAAGTACTTGGGCATTCAATCGGAATGGGGGAAAACAAAAAAGCAAATGTTTGCTTGGATTCTTGCCAAAGTTGAAAAGAAACTAGAAGGTTGGAAAGAAAAACTGATTTCGAAGGCGGGTAAAGAAATCCTCATCAAGACGGTCATTCAAGCCATTCCCTAATATGCAATGTCCATTTTTAAAATTCCAATTTCTATATGTCGCACTATTGAAAAAAGAGTAGCTGCATTTTGGTGAAAACAGAATGTAGACAGAAGAGGAGTTCATTGGAAAAAATGGGAAGATCTAAAAATCAGAAAGGATTGTGGTGGGCTGCGTTTCAAAGATTTGGTGGATTTTAATAAAGCTATGTTGGGTAAACAAGCCTAGAGAATTGTTAAACAACCAAATGCTCTATGGTGCCAAGTGATGAAAAGTATTTATTTTCCTCGAGGGGAATTTTGGACAGCAAATAGAGGTAATCGCCCGTCTTGGGGATGGCAGAGTATATTAGTTGGAAGGGATGCAATTGAACCAGCTACTAGATGGGAGGTTGGGGATGGCCAAACGATAAGAGTTCGAGAAGATGTATGGCTGCCTTCTGGAAGAATCTTTGGCCCAGCAAATAAAGAAGATCCAACAAAGGTAGCTAAACTAATAGACCGTGAAGCGAAGGAATGGGATATGAACAGAGTCAATGCACTTTTCCAGGAAAATATTGCTCAAGAGATCCTAGCTCAACCTCTAAGCTTGTACCCTAACCCAGATAAGATGGTGGGGACAGCAAATAGATCAGGCATATACACAGTCAAGAGTGGATATAATCGAATACAAAACTCAAACAACATCTTCACCAGACAAAACCCGCCCTCATCTTACCAAATACCAAAATCACTTTGGCGCGAAATATGGCAATTACCAACATCCCCCAAAATCAAATTCTTGCTATGGAATATATGCAGCAACTCTCTCCCAACAAAAGAAAATCTACACAGAAGACAAATATTACCTGATCCAACCTGTACGATTTGTGGCGAAGCACCGGAGACAATGGAACACATCTTCATCCTCTGTAGCTGGACAAAAAATGTTTGGTCAGGCCCTGAGCTTCAAGTAGATATAGATCCAGCAAATATAACTCGAATCGATAGATGGGTTCTCGAACAATCTCACCTCAAGCGCCGCAACAAAGTCGAAAGCCCTCTTTTTTGCCCTCATGTGGCACATATGGAAGACCCGCAACTCGTGGTTTTTCAAGGGAAAACGCCGAACCCGACCAAAGCACCGAGAAGAAGCGTGCATAACAGCCAGATCTGTGCACGAAATGGAGTGTAAAGGGACGCCTGGAAAAAACCGAAAGCAAGAGGAGTACGGGGTAAAATGGAAACCACCGTAACCTAATTCGTTGAAGCTGAATGTTGATGCATCATGGTGTAGCTCGAGCAAGAAAGGAGCAAGAAGCGGCGTCTGCGGAAACGCAGGGTCTCCTCGTCGCGGGCTTCACCAAAGAGATGTCGGCTCCATCCGTTTGGAACGCGAAGCCCTAACCGTGCGAGAAGCTTTACAATGGGTGAGGAACCGGAGAAAAGGAAGTTCTGCACAAACTGAACCCACTCAAACAGCTTTAGAAGAAACTGATCTGCAAGTGCACTTATACTCTGATAGCTTATCTGTTGTGGACTGCATTTTGGGCCGAGAAGAGCCTCCCTGGCAGGCCCATTCCATAATTGCGGACTGCAAACGGCTCAGAGCCCAGATCGGTGACATCTCCATCATCTACGAGCCGCGGGAATTCAATCAAGCGGCGGATTGGGTAGCAAAAACTCACCGAGAAAAATCCCTTCCTAGTAATTGGGTTTATTACCCTCCTCAACCTTTAATTTCAATATTATGTCTAGACTTACTAGATGATGATGCCCATTTAACAGGCCAGTAATGATATTCAGCATATTCTGTCAAAAAAAAAAAAGTACAGTCGCTTTTAATCTTACCATAATCATGTAGGGGCGCGGCGCTCTGAAAAATTCAAAAAATGAGACCAACATGATCGAGATATCGGGGCGGCTTTTGGTCAATTGGCTTACATGGCTAATGAGCCGTCCGTCGAAGTTTTTTTTATTTCGATCGCTTTGTTATCCTAACTAACAATTCAAATTTCTAACGGAAATCTAATTGTTTTAAATTTTAACAAGTCAATTACTGTAATTGATTCTAGGTGGAGGTATAAATCACTAGTGGATGAGGTATTGAACTATCCATGGTAAAGTGTCGCCTCTTTTAAACAACAATTGCCACGATTAACTCTCCTCAAATCGCGTTAAACAATCACATAAGGCAATTAAGCCATCGTTTGGACTTAGAAGGTCATCGCCAAGACACTTTCTGGTGAATTTGATTGGGCATGTTCGTTTAAAAACCCATCATTTTCCATCAACGGGCTTCGATAAATTAAATCCAAACATTAGAATTCAAGCATTTATAACATTTAGACAAAAATGAAATGCTACTAATTCCATTTTAAAGCATGGCACCATCATCGCCATTCTTTTGGCCCCCAAAAAAGTAAATACAAACAGAGTCAAATTTCTTATTATGCACAAACAAATTACTATCAGCATAAACTCCTTTTTATTTTCTAAAAAAGACCTGATTATTCTATGTCATTGGGTAACATCCTAACACGAGAGAAAAAAATTTTTGACTGCTAATTATTAGGTTCCCGTCAACCCCAAACTTGATCTTAGTACCACCAACACTTAGGAAAATATCATTGAAATCCATATATTATATACTTTTAATGATTCAAGATATCGAACGTCTCAGCTAAACCTGCCCTTATTTTTTATTTTAGGTTTTTCCTAAACATAAATGTTTTACAAAAAAAAACCCATTTTTAAAGAAAAAGGAAAAAAAGAATAAAAAGAAAGAAAATTCATCGCCCACCGTGGGGCTCGAACCCACGACCACAAGGTTAAGAGCCTTGCGCTCTACCAACTGAGCTAGACGGGCTTCTTGGAATGTGCTCCAGTCAAATCTCTTTTATACGAATTATTACTCCAATACGGAATATAATTACACGTCGCTTTCCTATTTTTATTTCTTCGTTGGTTCTTTCACGAGCACTCCTATTCTTTACAACGCAAGCAATCTGCCGTTTTCGTCCATGAAGATCTGCCTATGTTACCCACATTTTCACGGCATCAAAGTCAAATGAATGCTCTCTGCAAAAGCATGGCTGCCACGCCAGAAGAATCAAGCCACTGCCTGACCTCAGAAATGAAAGAACGGTTTGCATAATTCTACCAGCAGAAGATCAGAATGGGCAATTGCCAAACAATAAGCAAATAAAGCAAGTAATCTGGAACATATGGAAATTCAACCAAAACGGTCAGCAGATTTAATGAACATGCCAAAGGCGAGTGATTTGCATGACAAACCAAGGCAGATTGACCCCTACCCAGTTTCATTAATCATGTTGCCCGTTTCGGCTAATCGTCGCCCTCATGCCGAACTTCCTCCATGTATAACACGGGGAAGCTAACCCGGAAAAAGATTCAGAAAGAGGTCACGACATCAGAAGCAGTGGACTGCATTCATATGGAGACGACTAGGAACCCCGTGCTTTAATCGACAAGGCTGAGAGAACGGAAGACAGCACAGAGCATTTTAGGGGAGGGCCGTTCTAACATTTGTCTTCCATTTGACGGAAATACTCGACACGGGTTGAAAGAAGAACCGGGAGATTCACCGAGCGTCTGGACTGGTATCGACGCGAAACCGTTACCGGCATGCCGAAGATGCCAGCATCTCCTCCTTATATTGAGTCCAGATCTTGAAGATGGTCCTGGTCGTTGAGTTCATCCCGTCCTTTAATCATGGCCGCTTCAATGGCATACAAAAGCTCGGCCATTTTACCTGCATTTTAGCTTCCCGCCCAGAATGAGAGTGAGTTTGAGCGTTTCACTGTCGAAGGACGGCATTGTTGTGTACATCCTAGTCATCTTGTTCAGTGCTGTAGCGAGTGATCGGCAGGATAACAATGGACAGGCCTTCAACTCCTCCAAATCCTCCACCAGTTCATCCTTTGCATCGTATTACGGAGGCCATCCGCCACCTTCGCCAGTCCTCATGGCTGATCCGCCTCCAACAGCAGCACCCAGATCCCCAGTACCGCCAGTATCTAGAACGCCTTATCCGGGTTATGGATCACATCCTGTCTTACTTTCGCCGCCATCAGCTCCTCCCCGGCACGGTGCGCCGTCGCATACGGGCCAACCAGCTTCAACACCTCGAGCACCGCCAATATATGGATCTCCTCAACGTCCATCAGCACCACCTCCGCGAGTTATTCAACCAACTCCACCAGTATATCAACCCCCTACGCCGTCACCTCCTCCATCTCCCCGGAGAGCGGTTCGCTCAGCACCGCCGGAACCTCGATGTGCTCTACCACTTCACATACAACATGTAAGTCCACCACCTCCTCATAGGCGACCAAGCCCGCATCCCGTGCACAGGCCTCCAGTCCCAACTCACTGTCCTCTAGTGTCTCGACCACCTCATAGAAGACAAGTTCTCAGTCCACCTACATTTCCTACTAATCAACCTCCCCTAGTTCTGATTTACCACCCTCCAGCTTCTCCACCGCTGGCGTATCCAACACCAAGTCCACCTCCTACATATCAACCCCCGTCTCCTCCAACTTTATCACCACCTCCGCCCACTTATCAACCTCCACCTTCTCCTTCTCCCCCTCCTATTTATCCACCACCAACTTCACCACCCCCACCTCCTAGCTATCAACCTCCTTCTCCCCACCTTCTCCACCAGTATCGCCGCCATCACCTTCAATTTATCATCCTCCACCTTCTCCACCACCTTCATATCCTTCACCACCACCTCCTATTTACCAACCTCCACCTTCTCCGTTACCATCACCCCCTCCCCCTCCTACTTATCAACCTCCATCTTCTCCACCACCCATGCATCCTTCACCTCCTCCTCCTCCTCCTCCTACTTATTCACCCCTACCTTCTCCACCACCTATATATCCCCCCTCTCCAACATTGCCACCATCTCCTAGTTATGGAACTCCACTGTCTCCATCACCTACTGATCCATCACCGCCTCCACCTTCTCCACTATTAGCATCACCTCCACCTCCTGTATATCCTTCAACACCTCCCCCACCTCTTTCACCAACATCACCGCCTCCACCTATTCCACCACCACTATCTCCACCTCTGGTATCACCACCACCTCCTCCTAGTTATCAACCTCCACCACCTGTATATCCTTCGCCACTAGTGCCTCCACCTCTTTATCACCCCCACCTCCTTCCCACCCCCGCCTTCTCCACCAACATCACCACGTCCTCAGCCTCCAATATATCTACCTCCATCTTCACCACCCCCGCCTTTGACCTATCAATCTCCACCTTCACCACCACCAACATATCCATCACCACCGCCTCCTACATATCAACCCCCACCTTCTCCAACACCTACATATCCACCACCAGCACAACCACCCCCATCACCTACATATCAACCTCCAGTTTTGCTGCCGCCAACATATCCAACACCGACCTCCCCACCCTTGCAAAGGCCATCTACACCCACACATCGACCTTCCCCGTCCCCTCCTCCCACTCATACACCTCCAAGATTTCCACCCACCCAAAGGCCTCCTTCTCCTCGACACCAGCCACCAGTGCACAAACCACCACATCCAAAACATAGGCACCCAGTGTCTCCACCAAGACATGTATACCCATCCCCCCATCCACCTACAAGGACTCCATCATCCAAGTGTCAACGCAGCCATCACAGAGGCCTCCAATGTATCCAGTGCCACCTACACCAACTTATGCACAGCCACCATTACTTCCTTCTCCAACTTATGGACCTGTGTACCCATCACCACCAATGGCCTCCATCCAGTTCCTCCGCCCACAATGGAGATGCGTTCCAGCCAGCTAATGTGCAACATCACCTTTTGACTGGTAAACATCAAGCGGAGTTTATCTACTCATCAGATTTAGGCAGCCTGCATGTTCTGTGTATATCATCAGAATGAAGCTTGTTGTACCAACAGCTGTCTTAGTAAATAAAGTCCACCTGTTTTGGGTCATTTGCATGTCTAAATGAATTAACCTCTTTCCTACAAATAACAGATTACAGTCAGCAGGTGCTTAATCTAATGAGACCAACCCAAATCGAGGTTTTCATGTGATTGATTTGCCAGAAGAGTCTTTCACTCTGATATTTTCTGGCCTGTGTTTTCTTTTATATCTTGAATTCATGGTTAAAAGAGAAGTATCGACACTAAACAAACAGCAACTCCAACTGCAAAGCTTGACATGTAATGTGTAACTAACAAGGACGGTACTAAAACTGATCTTAATCTTATTGAGCAATAGACACAAAAACAAGAAGATTATCCGATGCGTTCTTCACTGTAATCTCAATATACATGGCACAAAGTCCAGATAAGCCCATTGCCTCACCTCGTACAAGAAGAGTCATAAATTTGCTTCGATCCTCTGTCCTTATATTGTTTCAAGAGCTAGATTACCCACCATTTTAATCAGAGGAGCAGGACACTTTGTTATGATGTCAAACTTGGATGGGCTGGAGGCATGTCCAAACAAGGATAAACTCAACATAAAAAGCTCCCCAATGGACAACCTCGAGGAGAGAAAACCATGCCAGTAATACGGGTTCAAATCAAAGAATGCATCAAAGAACCTCCGAGTCCCATTTAAGTCGAGTTTCAACAAAGTCTCCATTCCAAAGTGGTAAAACTCTCTAGTGCACCTTCTGTCAACTGGCCACAGGCCATTCCATACTCTATGGTGAAGTGGCCTTCCTCTAATCATCCGGGTCGAGCCAAGACACTCTGCAATTGTCTCAGCTAGAACCGGCGCTAAAGCTAGTGTCCGAGCCACCATGTACCCAGTTGATGGGTGGACGATCCCGGACGTACCGCCAATAGCCATCACACTCTGAGGGATTCTCGGGAGAGGACCTCCCATGGGGATCAAGCATTTCTCATCCTCCAACACTCTTCTGACCCGAATCCCCAAGTGCCTCAACCTTGCCACCATCCTTTTTTTGACCTCAGAATAGGCTAGCACCGGTCTACTCACTAATGAAGTCTCTTCCAGAAATATTAATCTCGAATCGAAGGGCATCGCATACAAGAAAGTAGGGAGTCTCGAGTTGTTGGCTCTCATGTAAGGCTCATTCCCGAGATGGGAATCTCTCCAATCCATAAGCACCATCTTATCTAAATCAAAAGGGTGTTCATCTACTTCGGCCAAAATCCCATGAGCAATCTGATACCCATGGTTCCTCGGCTTATCATACTCAATGAAAGTACTCCCAAAGCCACTCGCATCGACGATCAAGTTCGCTTTCAGCTCGACGCCGTCACTGCACACGACAGACGACTCGAACTCCTCGTGCTCCACTTTCCACACCTTGGCCTTGTGGAATCTAACCCCAGTGGAGACACACCCTTCAATCAGTCTCGTCTTCAACTTCTCCCTACCGACGCGACCATAAGCCCGGTCCAAATACTTGGCCTTCCCGTCATCGATGTAGACGCAAGCCATAGGCCACGTCTTGTCCAAGCAGTCCACGAGCCCCAAGCCCTCGAACTCGTCGACCCAGACCCCATAATTGTTAGGCCACACGGAAAGAGGGGAGGGATCGACGCAACACACCCGAATCCCGCGGCGCGAGAGTTGCTCCGCCAGCCGCAGCCCCGCCGGGCCGGCGCCGACGACGACCACGTCGAAGCGAGGCCGGTCGCCGGAGGCAAACCACGGGAGATCGGAATCGAACCCTTTCAGAAGCTGGGGGCCGTCGATTCCGGTTTCAACTCGAGGAAATTTCCGAACTTGCCGACCCGGGTCGCCTGGTTGAGCCTCCGGGTCTTCGGAGGAGAGAAGAAAGGGGCGGGCGAGGGGGAAGTAGCTGGTTCTTGCCCGTGGCAGTGTGGGTAGTCCGAGAACCGCCGCCATTGAGAGGGAGAAAGAGACCGAAGATTGCGGCAATGGGGGAGGAGGAGGAGGGAGGGACAGAGAAAGAGAGGGGGTTGAAATACGGGAGGAAGGGCGAGGAATCTTGAGGAGCGACGGGAGAAGGATATGCTTCCATGATCGTTTTTGGCGCTATAGTTTCGAACGACCGCCCGCCTCGTTCCGGAGTAAAATAATGGGGGAAGTGGACAGAGCAATTGCCGAAAGAAGAGGAGGACGGCCAGTGGATGCGGCACCCGGAGATGCACCTGACTGGTGCTTGTTGTTGGTGGTGCGTTTGGCCCGGCGACGTGACAGGTGTTGTCCCGGCGACGGACAAGAACGCGCCCCACCGGGACCCACTTCAGCCCGCGGTACCGACAGCACCTCCGCCTGTCCGAACGCGTTCGTGAATAAATTGTGTCACACCAAACCAAGGGGAGTTGGAAATCAGACGGAACCGAATCAATTTTGGAAATTTTTTTTTTGATCTTTTTCTTCCTCATTTTGTATTTTCACGAGCTCAAACCCACTAAAAAATAAAAATAGCTTAGAAACAGCAAATATTTTCGAAAGACAGGCCAAACTCTATCTGCATACCAATTCGTAAGCTCATGCAAAATGCGTATCTAATCTACCGCTATATAAGAGGAAAGGATGACACAGATAATTAAAACTAGTAGGCAGCACGACACATTTTCTAGGCTTGGTTCAGTTAGAATCAAACTAGAAGATCCGGTCCAATTAGTTCAGTTCGATTCGGTTGGTGGTTTGAATGGTCTTCATAACTTTTCAACATGTAACGACTACAAGCAAGCCCAGGAGCTTACCATCCACGGTAAAGCAAGCCCGTTTAGGGAGCCATCGCGGCCTTCACCGAGTAGTCCTCCTTTCTTATTCGTGTTATTCCTTGTCTATTGGGAAATAGATTGACTTCGGTAGGAAGAGAACATGGACGGGGACAGAGTTGCATGATTGGGCTTTAGGCAATGCCCATGCATGTATATGCACCTGTTAGAAGAACTTGTAAAGAAAGATGCTACATAGAGTAGAGCCAGGTGACCAGCTCCTCCGATGCAATCGACAGCTTGACTCTAGAGTAAAAAACTAGCCAATTGCAGCAGGTGAAAGACGACATGGGGAAATCTATTATTGATAGAACTCGTTTTGCACAATCCATCTCATATATCATAAGAATGCGAAAGGCAAAAGCTCGACTGTCAGCTATAAACAAATACATTATTTACATCAGTGTAGAGATGCCCCGTGAAAATACACAACAAACTCATCAAGAAACTCATCAAGAAAATGGAAGCGATGGACCCCATCAGACTCCCCAAAAACCAGAATAGCACCTCCCAACAGGGTGATATTTAGCAGAGACAGTGGCGCATCACAATTCCATTTGAGCGCTTCCCAAGTTACAAATAGGACCCTGAATGTGACCCAAATATCACCCATGGCATATATACTTACCAGAGATCAACACCAGCAACTATAGAGGTTAAGATCTGCAGTTGGGTAGAGTGATGCCTCCACAACAAGCAGCAATAATAATGTAAAGCAGCACAAGAATCAAGCATGTTAACAGTGCCCTGCCACAAAGAGAAGCATAAATTTAATGACAATTCAAGCAGTCCAGGATATAGATCTTAAGCGCTATATTATAAACACTGCCACTAGCGAACGTTCCCATTTAAGAATAGGGAGGTGGGTGTTCCATCCCCACCTCTGGGACTTGGGGGGAGAAAGCAGTATAATGTTGGTGCAGCTGCCGATGAATGAGAGTATTTATATCATTTGAAAGCAAACCTATACAACCTGCATCTTTCCTAGCCTAGGAACCCAGTCCAGCATAACTATCATCTGAGAATGCTGTCAGTGCAGCAATTAATAAATTGAGTTGGACTTGCATTTGCTGTTTCCTTCCAAACCTTAAATATGAAAACTTTCTTCTTTTGTAATAAACGGGATTCATAAATTTCAACAGCTTAGAGTTGGACAACCATCTGTCTAAGATATAATACACTAAGTGAACATGTACATTCCTTCTGCTAAAATTCCCCCATCATAAATTTAATATAGAAAGTGAAAGTTCCCAGAGTATCTACTCGGACAGCAACCGGAGAGGAAAATATTGTTGAATGCACATCAAAGAACTTATCATTCGACATATGAAGCACAGCCAAGTACTCAAATGGCATTTTTAGGACTCTTTTACTTGGCTCATATTGATGCAGCACAATTACAAAAACTTCGAATTAGGAACCAAACCGGTTATACTTGGAACAGGCCTGGAACCAAACCGGTTGGTTTAGGCTGGTTGCCAATTGTACTTAAGAATTTGTTTTTTAAAAATCAAACAATTGATATCGTGTACTATTTTATCTAGCCCTTGACGAGTGATGTCATGTTAGTTTAGTGGTCTTATACGCATGCTTCAAACGCAAGGTGACAGATTTCATTCTTTTGGTTACGCCTTGCTACATATGCTAATAAGTTACACAAAATCAGTTCTAAACAGGATAAATTGTGGAACCAGCCCGGTTGGTCAGGTCCAAAGTTGAATCCGGGGTTTTGACATAAGAACCGCAAACCAAACCGTATAAAGGCCAGTTTTAGGATTTTGAGACTGAGAACTGGACCGCTTCAGCCTGAATTCAACCTGGATCAGAACCGACTGGGCCATTCCCAACTGGTTCCCGAGTTAGACCACAAACTGTACAAGGACACAAACAACCTATCATCCTGCACTCAGGCAATGCAAGCCAAGAAAAAAAAAGAACGGCCGACCTTAATTAAGACAGATTCCCACCAGGCAACCTAGTTGACATCTACTGCCCATTTATCTATAGCCATATGCATCCTGTTAACCATGCAATATGTTATGAGAAGTGATTCCAGATGCTCAAGAGTCATTAACACCTAAATCTCACCAACTACACTACAAACCAAGGTTTATTTCAAGAAACATTTCCCAATTGTTAGAAAGAAAAACACCCCCTGACCCAAATATGGGATCTTTAACTTTTATATTTTCTTTTTGTCCTTTCTCAATTTCTCATATTGATCAGTACCGCGAAAAGTTCATGTCAGCTTCCAGAAAATTCTATATCCAGAGTAACAGGACCCTAAAGGTGTATTAAAGCCCTATAAGCAGGAACATGATTTACTTACAAAAGCTTCGCATTTTTCATCCACAAAGCTCGACGAAGGCGCTTGGACTGTTTCTTGAAGTGAAAGGCACCATCTTGCATTGTAGCAGTCTTGTCAACAAGTAGCTCAATTCGGTCACCTCTGTCCAGTATCTTCTCAATGTTATCCACCATTATAGTACGCATCTGAATGCAAAATTGCAGATATATATTAAAACCCAAGACAATCCACCCACCTACCCATATGCTAACCCCAACAGCTACGAGGCACATGAGCACACAAAAGAAACAGCGACCCCCTCCCCCCCCCCCCCAAAAAAACCAGAAATAAAAGAAACCCGGAAGCAACACCAGCAGCCACAGGCATGACATATAATTTGACCAATTAACATCAACTGATGGAACATGAAGAATGTCTTATGTTTAGCCTCCCACCCTAATACAGATGACAGTTACAAAGAATCATGTTTATGTATCTTTGTCAATAGATGAATGGTACTTGCCTCGCTAACTTCGCCTCGGACCCGATTCAGAGTGTCTGCACTGGGGTTACTAGAGAAGAATTCCATTTGCTGATGCAGAACCCTTGAAAACTCATCATTCATGGCATATGCAGGTGCAAAGTGTGCAACTTTGCCATAATTTTTCATGAATCTCATCTGAATATCTTCCAAGTATGAAAAAGGAATCCTCCCTGAATCAGTACCAAGTGCAAGCTTCAGAAATTCATTCATATGAATGAAAATGTGAATAACGCAAACTAATAATACCTAACATAAATGACAGCGGATCTATAAGTAAATCTAAAATTCGGATTTGCATGACGCAAACGAGGAGACTACTGCAGTTTGCAGCAGCTCAGATGATGGAAAAGAGATAATGGCTATGTAAATCAAAAGTACAGACAAGTGATCGTCCAACTTACTATGTGCAACTTCGCATTTACAATCTCAACAGAGCCCCTACGAGTTCTTTAACCCACAAAAATGAAAGCCATTGCAACCTAAACTTGTACAAAAATAATTACAGTATCACAGATACACATTGTTCCTTATACGTGCTACAGCCCACAATGCTAAAATTATATATCGTGTGGTAGTCAGCTCAAGAAAGCCACGTTCATACCATATCCAACCCAGCTGAAGAGGAGAGCCTTTTCTTAGACTAACTTAGTTATAATTGACGAATCATCTTAAGTTAGAGGCTTAGAGCTCCCGAGATCAGTTGGAATAGGTAGATGGAAGAAGTCATTAAGCAGGTTAATCTGGTAAAACACACCAGACTGAGATCGCAAGAGGAGTGTTTGATCACTGGACATATTCAGGCACAAACAAAGTAGAGAAAGGTACCTCCTCTTCAAGTTCTAATTCAAGAGAAAAGTCTAAATCTAAAAACTGTGATATCCCAATAGTAGCCTCTAAATGAAGATGATTATACTCTTTGGAGTTCATTCAGCAACATTGAACTAATCAATTTCGACATGAGTAACAAGAAAGCTACAATTCATTAGTCACAGTATCTCCTACCATTGCATATTTCAAGTCTACTTGAATGATCATTGCTCCAGATGTTTAATATGCTAAATTTTCCCCCACGAGGAGAAACAGCAAGATTAATATGACCATTTCGGTAATCATGTTCAGCGAAACAATTAACCAAACAGATATGCGGAGCCTCAATTTTCACAAGAGCCCTAAGGCCTAAAAAGTTCAATCATCACGGAAGTTTAACTCTTTTCCAGCAAATCATGATTAAAAACCCGCATTTTTATGAAAGCCCGTTGCATAGCATCTTAACTCTTGTCCTGCTTCTCAAACATCAATAAACCAAAAGCCCTCCTATATTTCCAGTTCAGACGACCGGCGACGCGTCAAGATTCCCCAATCGGACTCTCTACGCTAACCTCAACGAGCTCGAAATCGAATAAAGACAAAATTCCGCGAACGGATCATCGGACCGCGCCAATCTAAGACCGAAGAGCAGGACCGCAAGCAGCGAATCAAAGCGAGGAGGAGAGAGACGAATCGGATCGCAGAGGAGGAACGCACTTCCGAAGGTGTCGTTGGCCATGCACAGGAAGGTGAGGCCGTCGGATCTCAGGATGTGGAAGATGTAGCGGTCCTGCGAGAAGCAGAGCCTGGAGTCCGCCTCCGAGGGGAGCTTCTCGAGGATCCGGCGCGCCACCGCGCCGGTGTTGCCGGTGACGGCGCTGAACTCCGCCAGGACGACGGTGCCCCGGGCGACCACCGCGTACAGAATCGCCATCGCCCCTCCAGTCGATCAGCCGGACCTCGGAGGAAACCTCATGCGCGATCGGGAGGGGAGGGCGGACGGTCGCTTCGATGATGCTCGACTAACAATTGGAAAGGAGACGGACAAGGAAGAGGATCGTGCCGTGGGGGTGGGGAACCTGGCTCACGTGAGGAGCACGTGCTTCCTATTTTCCGGAATTTACGGGGAAATTCGAAACAAAATGCACCCATCCGTGGATAGCTGCGTTGATTGAGAGTCCCTCCCTCGTTGTTGAGATCGAAAGTTCGAAACCCATAATTGCTAGCGATTTAAGTGGGGGCCCTAAGGGTGGGATACTAAGGGTGGGATATTGAGCTAGTCTCCCTTAAAATATAGGCTCGATTTCGCGAGCGGATTTGACACAATGAGTAAGTGGTGGAGTTCTCGATTATAAAAAAAAAAAATTAATGCACTTGCCATTACAATTTTCATTGCTATTTAGATATACCTATATTCATTTTTAAGTATCATATTTTTTTCGATAGGATCTTGACTATTATAGGAGAATTCATTTAAACTAACTAAAAGACAAGTGATTTAACTTACTTACGACAAATAATTTCATTTAATTTTACACAATTTTAAGAAAATCATTTACGACGATACATATAAAATATGTTGTATACCTTGATATTTTAGCCAGATAGATATGATTTTTTGCATTCATACAATGCACTAAATTCTATGATTAGTAAATCAACAATCAAACTTTAGGGATCAATGGTTATGAATGTGAAATAATTTACATGTCAAAACTTGTTTCGACTCGGCTTTGCCTAAGCATAGTGAAGAAAGAAATTTGATTTTCTATAGCGAACGCCAAACCGGCTAGAAGAACAAGATTGGGATATGTGTCTTTATTCTATTCGTTCATTTGAGAGGATAAGATTGTATGTCACTGAATAGGACGGGATCACTTTGGATAAAAAGAAGCATCAAAAGCAAGGGACAAGCAGAGGCAAACAAGAAGAGAGGGGAAGGACTAAACCCTGGACAAGAATAGCACAAACCGAGTAAACAAACACGACAGCAACGACTCACGCATCCATCGAGAGGGACGACTTCGCTGCAAGAAGTCTCGAAATGGTGGCAGGGATAATAAATATGGTTCCTTTCACGATCCTCTGACCGTTTCCTGCTACGACTCTCTCTATTCTATCTTTAGCCCTCTGTGGATTTCTCGTGAATTCTCGCTGTTTCAACTCTTTTATCTCTTGAACCTGCGAATTGTGCTGTGTGAACTTAAAAGGAAAGAAGAATTCTGGGTTTTGATCTGCTTCGGTGGGAGTGGAGCAGCCTTGGTTATGGCAGAGGGGTTTATACGCTTTATGAATTTTGAGGAGGCGATCTTAAACTTAACCGGCATGCGCAGCTGATTCAGAGGGTATTGTGTCCTTGGTGATTGGGGGATTGGTGATGAAAGGAATGCCTGAGAGGGGGTGCTGTTTCGCGCCATGAAGTTTGCTTCTTTGAAACTTGATAGCTCGAGGCAGAGGCTATCGTGTGTTGATTTTGATGCGTAGATTTAGGTCTAGTGAAGAACAAAGTTCAAATCTCTTAAGAACTAATAATGGGTTTCTTGAAAATGTAGATAGGATTATACAAGAAAGTCCTGATATATGCGGACCCCCTACAGGAGCTGTGCGTATCAAACTGAAAATTTGCTTCCGATTTTCTTGCCTGGCTTCGTCACTGATAGCGTCAGCTGCTGTCTTCCATGACATCTGCCTGATCATTGCGTTGCGCTATTTCACTGAGGTTATTGGTTAGCGACTGATTCCGCGCGTTAATGACCTCAAGAAGGCTATGTGGGGTTCGGTGAGGATGGTTGAAAGATAGAATTCATCTCATTGGCCCTCGTTCAATGTCCAGATGGGCAGCAGGATTTTGGAATTTTTGGTGACATTGATGTGTAAATTGTGAGAGATCTGACCAGTTTGAGTTTTGTACTTTGAATTTTCTATGGCAGCTCTAATCCAGGAAGCAGCAAAAGCACCTAACAGCCCTTGCTCTCCTGTTGTGTCAAGATTCCATCAAATTGACCTCTTCTAGTGGCGTCTCGGATAGAGGTTGACACGAAGGCAACTTGATCTCCAAGTACCCCATTTTGCAGGCAAAGCAAGTCAATTTTTTGCTTATGATAATGATTTGATTTTCTTGATTTCAACTGACTGGTGGAAGAGAAGAGGGAAGACCAGTTCCTCTGTCAGAAACGAATGAAAGTCCCAAACGCTAGCTAAGATCCTCAACGCGGCACAGTTGGTTTGAAAATTCAGTCACTAACATAAAGAATTTCTACAGCTTTCAAGTCAAAGGAAAAGCACGTCCTACATCTGAATATTCAATCGCTACTGGTAAGAATTTCTACATCTTTCAAGTCAAAACAAAAGCATGTCTTGCATCTTTCAGCTTCCGTTATTATTCGTCATCTGCCCATGGAAAAGGAAGGCAGAAAAAATAGTCTTGCAACTGGTTGAAATTGAGCTGCGGATTCGGCTTCTTATCATGCCCTCTCCTTGGGTCTCCTAGCCTGAGTTTCTAGCAGTTAGGCTGCCCCGCCTCGCGCAGCTTCGATCATGGCCAATTCAGTTGCTCCCAGTCCCACAGCAGTTGCTGTGTTCCGCTCTCAGGTTCCCGGCGTTCGTTGGGTCGAGCCTGAGCTTCATCCGGCAAATTGCGGTTACTAGGCCCTGCAGACCTTTCCGCCACCTCGAGCGGGCGGCGATCGAATGCACGGAAACTTCCCGATATCACGTACACTCGGCACAAGGTGAATTCGTGCCGCAGCTGTGGACGGAAAGAAAAAAGCGAAGCCGTTAGTGGGCTCGAGAGCCAGGATCTTGCCGGGAAGATGCTTCTTAGAGACTATGCTCTGTTTACGGAAGTGAAAACAATAAAATATTCTTTGAAAGACTGCTTTGTATTCTCTAATCCGTTCCCACTTTCGTTGACTGCTATTCGAGGAAAGCGATGCAAGAACAAAAGCACTTTGCCTTTAAAAAAGAAAAATCTGAGAATTGCTTTCATATTCAGTTTTTTAAGGAAAAGTAATTCAAGAACACTGTCACTTGGGCATCTTCGAGAGAAGAGAGCACAAACGAACCGCAGACCTTAGGAATGGCAATGTTTGAAGTATTGGCCTCTTCTTGAATGGCCCTGTACTCGTTCATCTTCCATTTCGTTTTCCTCCCCGTCGGCGCTTTCCCCTTGTAGAACACCATGGTCTTCTTCACCCCGATCACCTTGTTATCCGACGAGTACACGTACCCGGGCGACCCCGTTGCCTTCCAGTACCCGGAGGCCGTGGTGCGGTTCGGCCTCCCTCCCCGCGCCTCCCTCTCCTGCCTCGGCGCGAAGAAGAACCACTGCTCGGTGTCCCTGTGGCACAGCTGCCCCGCAAGCCCTGCAATCATCATCACCATCACGGCGAAAACCGAAATGAGCACACCCCATAAAAAACAAAAAAAAAAAAAAAAAACAGAGGCCCCCCCCGCCATTCCGCCAGCGAAGCAATAGATCAGAAAAGACCCGAGGGGATCGAGCATACTCGGGAGCTGCCACGGGTCGATGTCGTAGACGTCGAGGACGGGCACCGCGCGGTGCATGTCCTGCCTCAGCCCCTCGAGCTGGTTGCGCAGGTAGAACGAGACGAGCTCCTCCTCGGTCGGGTAGAAGCGGTAGCCCAGCGGAAGCTCCTCCATCGTGCTCATGGTTGTGTGCCAATTGATGTTCTTCTGATCAGTACCTGCTAGACTTGCATGAATAAAGGAGGAGTACGGTACTCAAAATGGTCAGGCTGCAGAGGTTATATAGAGGAGGGCAGGGGATGGATGGCGGGGACGGAGGAGGCGTTTGGGGATTGGTGGAAACTTCCACGCGGTTATGTGGAAGAAAAAGGGGACTGTGCCTTTCTGTCCAATAGGCAAAATCGCTCTGCTCCTTTTTCTACCTATCTATCTTGGCCAAAAGCGAGAGCAGGGCGACAGGCATCACACCGGGGCGCCCCACGCCTTTTGAACAAGTCAGCTTTTCTAGTCCTTTAGCCGGTGCTTGCTGGTGTCCCGTGCTCTGCAAGGGTGAGAAATTCCCCCCAGATCTACTCATTGAAATAGATACCCTATTTTTAGAACTCAAAACATAAATAGCGTATCCTGGAATCTGAAATCTGAAATCCACCGTGTCACAAATTTCAAGATCAATTTCAGAATCTATCCAGATTTCACATGTATCATTAATTGAACGATTATAGTGAATTATCGCCTTTAATTACCACCATTTGCTGCTCCAATTTACCAACTATAACTTATTAATAAAGCAAAAGTTGTAGTCATGAAATGGAAGGTTAAACTAAATACTCATGATTGAACGTCGTGAAATATTGCGAGATCGCACGAAGACATAAATTAATAAAAGTGCAATTTTTTTTTTCAAAGACATAAATGACAGGTTTCGGGTTCCATCCACCTATAATTTGGAACCTAATTGTCAAACAATGTTTCTCAATTTTTGGAATTTGACACATACCATGCATACCTTGGAACTTAGAATCGAACAGATTTTTATTAGTCTGGTTCTCAAGTTCCAGGTTTTACCCTTAAACCATTCTCACCTCTAATGTTTGTCTCTGATATAGCTTCCTTTTTCGGTTGTCGAGTTAATTGAACGATAGGGAAGCTTAATAAGTGTTTAGATGCTCCTGAAGCGCGATGTTGTCGTCTACCCGAGAGAATTGCCAAGAACCATGGATTCTCTTGCTTTGTCTAACAACAATAAATACGATAATTCGGGGTCGATCTCGGTGATTGATTCAGTTCCGCAAAATTCATGCCGTGCTCTAGTATATTTCAAGGCATTCCTAACCCGAGATGGAATTACGAGACCGATCTCAATACATAGTTAGGCTTAACTTTCGACAAGAAGGAATGAATATTCAAAATTACTCTTAACTTACGATGCAGAGCGGTCATTTTCCTGTTATTTTATTTTCTAATTCATTCCCTTTTGAGTACAATACTCTCTATTTTAGGCGATTCCTTCCGAAAGTGGATTTTATCGTGCTCTCGAGCATTTTGCTCGATGCTATATTTAGGGAATAACTCTCTCTTACTTTAAAAGGTAAGTTGTTAGGCAAATGATTGTGCATATATAAATATCATATAAGCCCCGTAAATATGCTGCATGTGCGAAATAAAATCTAATACCAGAAGTTTAAATAGATAGATAAAGAAAGATCGCATTTATATAAAAAGCATATAAAATCGAATGGGTGGCAGAGTACGTTTTAAGCTCCAATGATGATAAAAATCGCATTTTTAAGCTTTGAAGAGAGAGAGAGAGAGGGGTAGGCAGGGCAGGAACGCGGAAACGGAGCTGAACACTTTTTAGTAAATGGTTTAGTTTTCTGTCATGGAGGCCGTACAGATGCCCCCTACCAAAAAAAGGTCAAAGCACGTGTGGGTAGGACCCGATCATCTCCCATAGAGAAAAATCTTCGATTCCAATTTTGCCCCCGTCTTCTTATTCTTATTTCGCGGGGAAAACACTGAAGGCCAAATTAGAATTGCACGATCGAGCTATACAACACATGAACAACACTGTTACGATGATGGACCGATCCATGTAAAAGCGTAGTCGAAATCTCATTCTTTGTATGAACGTGCGGCCTTTGTGACTTTCGGCGATAAAGGATATGAATTAATTTGACAAAAAGGTATTTGAATTTCCTGTTCATGAACACGTTATGTATATTGTATCTTTTATTTTTTTTTCTTTTATAAGTAAAAGGGCGTAGAGCGGCAATTCCTAAACTTATTCTCGACCAGAGAGTTCTAAGCAAAACGAAGAAAAAATTGAAAATAAAGTAAGGCTCGCTCGTCTATATATGTGCATTTTTTTTTTTTTTTTTACAAAAATCTCCTCTTATGTCATCAAATGGTTGCCAGCTAATACAAAAACGATGTTACCCAATTCCAAATCCAGGGCAATCCCAATCATGCCCCTCTTCAAAATTCCGCCGATTCATTCGTCATTACCTCGTCAAAACCATAAAAAGTACCAAAGACTTCAAAGTTTCACAATTTCATCGGTCATTATCTCATCGAGACCATAATAAGTACAAGCAAGCACTGTCGTCATCTTCTTGTGGGCGCAATACCGGTATTTAGAAGAGCTCGATGGGGGCGAATTCGGGAAAATCAAAGAGTGTGGAGAATCCTGTGGAAAATGGGTTTTGTAATGATGAGGAGAGCAAGGATTGAAGAGGAGGAGACAATGCAATTTGGGGGAGAAGACTAAACAAAAAGGATGGTACATTCCCACAAACCCTCCGCCAGGAAAGAAAGTCTCCAGTGCATTGAGGATAATAATCATCACCATTGTCGCTCTCACTGAGAGGCCACTAAAATACTGCGCTTCGGTGGAGACATATCTTTCATTAACTTCCTCCTCCTTGAGCAAGTCCAACTTGATGGTGGGCGAGGACTTGGCAATCTCTATTATGTCTCGTTCAGTCTCCATTTGTCTTTTGAAAAAAACAGATAAAAGCTCCTAAAGACTCTGAATTACGTCCCCCCATGACGAATTTACGGTAAACCTCATTTTTTCTGTTAACACGCAAAATCTCAAACTATATCTTTGTAAGACAGTGACCTTTCTCCGTTAAATTTTTGTAGATGAGAATTATTAAAAATCTACGTACATAAATATCATATTGCAAACGGTGTTGAAAAAGGCGCTCATATGACTCAAGTGAAATAAAAACGAGATTATTTTGCCGGAAAAATCATAACACATAACCTTTTAAAACGTGTCATGATATGCATAGTTTGGAATTTTTTTTTTACTTTTCCCCCTCGATAGATGATTTGGAAAATATTTTCTTGAAATGACCATCTATACCCCCTTAAATAATTCATCGATAAAAAAATGTTTTATTTCTAATAAAAATTCGTGAACGATTGAAATATTCTTTATTTATAAGTGATCCAAATTGTCATTTTTTAAATCATTAATTTTTTATTAAATAAACAAAATTTTATATTTTTTCGGGTCAATACTAAGAAAAATCCAAAACTTATATAATGATGATAAGTTTATTTCAAACTAATTACTTCGACTTGTATATTCGTGACAAATTTACCTAATGTTGATTTTCTTTAAATTTTCCGTTGAATTATTGAGTTAGATGATACGTAATAGTTATGATTTAATTCTATATTTATCACATATGTATTAATTTGATATTTTTCGTGATATAAATTATAGATAATTAATTGGGCATGAGTCCTCTTCACCTCCACATGGACAAGACCGAGTCTCGGGGAACAGAAAGATTGAAAAAAAAAAAAAAAAAGGAAAAAAATGGGCTTGCCAGAAGAAAAACATCGCCAGCCGTTCGTCTTTTTCTTGTCTTAATAAGGAGACGCGCATGCGGTTGGAATCGTGCATCGCGTCGAAAATCCCTTTTTTTTAAATATTATTTTCTGCGGCTGCTTTTTTATTCTCTCTTTTTTTTTTGGGTTGTTAAAATGAAATTCGAGAATATCGTGGGGGATTTTACTCGTTCCTGTCCGCGTTTGTTTCGCTTTCAGACAGTGGGAGAGAATCTTTTCATTTATTTAATATTTCTTTATAAAGATTTGTTGACCCTTGAAAGTCGCTTGACCTTAGATGTCACAAGGGGTTGGGGGAGAATTGCGTGGATTTTGGATCCCAACCAAAATGATCCTGACTTGTCCTCTCTACGACAAGGGTTTACTCAGATTTTATCCATTTATTTTGACAAAGGAACGCTCTCTTTTTTTCCCCATATCTAAACAGGGCTTTTAAAAAAAAATCCAAATAAAGAATTAAAATACCCCATTTTCTCAAATAAAAATATGTAGTGGATAATATTTCAACTAAATGCCCAAAATGCCTCATTTTATTTCAAATAAAGACATAAAATGATATAAAATGTCCTCATTTTCTTTCAAATAATAGGCAAGAGAGCTTGTGGCCACGGCCTTATTGTCGGTGGGGCGACGATGATGGCTAGTGGGGTCACCAACATGTAGGTAACGGTTGACGACCCTCACTAGAGACAAGAGAGGGCAGCGACCCTCTCTCGATTTGAGTGAGGGTTGTCGACCCTCACCTAATGCCCCCGAGCCTATATTTTTCCTTTTTCCTTATTTAATATTAAATCTAGCTTAATTTAAATTAAATTTTAAATTGCATTTGAATGAAAAGAACTTTGATTGATTGGAATTTTTTGCCGACTGACGAGTCAACGAGGTTAGATTCTTATCTAAAATAATCATAATTACTTGCGCTTTTTTTTTGAAATTGATATGATAATTTCAAGCCCTTTATTTGAAACGAGATTTACTTCATACCATTATCTGATAAAATGAGGCACTCATACATTTTTTTTGGAATTATCTCTCTCTCTCTCTCTCTTTTAATAGTAATTTTGAATTTGAATGGAGTGAAATTAGGAAAACATACTCTCTTAAAAGAAAAAATGCAAGAAAGATGGATGGATCTGTTCGTGCACAATCGGATTTGTCCCCGTGCCGTGCTGTTGATGTGTATAGTCACGACAAGAAAAACGTATGAATAGATTTGAATTTCTCGATGAAACGGCTTTTTTCCTTCCATTTCGCAAGAAAGACGATGTTAAGTTCTTTCCCCCTTTTCTTCACAAAAAAAAAAAAAAAAAAACTCGTTTGATATTATCAATTGAACTTCTCATTGATCGTTGTTTGGGAATTAGGGACGGCTGATTTTGAATCGGGAATTACTGAGTTCGAGCCGCATACAAACTCGGGTACTTTAAAACTTTCGACCCTACGTGGTTTTCGAGGATGTTCCTTTAGATCAAAACACCTCTCGAGAGAAAGCCCTGTCGTGGTTTTTCTTCGACCCGGAGCCTCTTTTCCATTTCGCGGATCGGGAAGCTGCGATTCCCGTTATACCCTTTCGAGTTTCCTCTTTTGGATTTGAAGGCGCGGAATCTTTTTCTCCGTACCGATTTAAGGATAGTTACGTGGGGACACACGCTTTTTGTCAATGAGCAGCACAGACTCTGACAAACCCTTTTTCGATCTGAGTGAAAAAGGGATTGTGCGAAGGGCTTTTGGTCCTCTTTTCTTTTCCTCCTTGTCGCGGTTAACGCAGCGTCAACCCCGCCATCGAATCCGTGTCAAGAATCTAAGCACGCCATCATCATTTTTCTCGACCGCGAACCGAGTCAATCTCGGCCCCCGCCGCGCCTCTCTGCAAAGCTGGATCCAGAGCGGATCCATGCGGCGTATTGGACGTTGATTTCCGCCCTTTCCCCTCCATGTAGACCAAATCCTGCCCTCGCTTTCTCTTTTCCCTTTTTCTTTCTTATCTTAACGACCTCCCTCCTCGAGGGGGCAGGCGACACTCGCCTAGATTTAAGCCTGGCCCGTCGTGACCATGGACTGTGCTCCGCACGCAGGGTCCACGTGAGCAACAGCTAAGATAGACCCGATTTGGCATTTTCTTTTTTTCTTTTTAATTTCCCATCGAGAAAGAGACACGTCTTCAAGCACATCGTGCTATGTCGGAACGACATATGTGTAGAGATGTTACGTGAGCAGACGTGCATGAACATGGCATATGCGTGAATTAAAGATAAGAGGCAAAAGCTTTTAACACTCGCTATCCATCATATGGGTCTAGATGCTTGCGTACGAACACTCGCACATACACTTACATACATAAGTATAATATATATTTTATTCATTTATATAGGCTATAGGATTATATGTAGGGGATTTTGGTATGATTGGCCCTAAGGTATGCCAATGATGGGGATGAAGGGGACGTAGTAGCTGGATGGCGCCAGGCCCCACTCTTTAGGGAGGGGGAGATCAATGGTCTTGGATGAACCGACCATGTTGTATGCCCCACACTCCTTGGTCGGAGGGCATGCGGTGGACACGGCGAGAGGAGTGGCGAGGCCATAAGAGGTGGCGGTTCCGTCGTGGCCCTCCACCTTCACGACCTTGGCGACCACGTGATCTCTCGAGGCGTACAGCTGGTCGGGCCCTCCAAGAACCTTGGCTAGGCAGCTCAGCGTTGGAGCGGCGGTCTTGCCCTCATCAGTGGTGGCGGCGGCAGCGGCCTTGGTGGAGGGAAGCTCCGCCTCGAAGGAGCCGTCGTCCTCCGTGGTAGCCACGGATGCTTTCTTCACTCCATCGCACTTCACCATGACCTTGATCCCTGAACACGGGAGATAAAAAAAAGATTGCGTTTGCAGATTAGGTGCGCGGCACGAGTTTGTCTCCTCGCAACATTTTTTACATTCGGCCACCTAGTAATATCCGGCCCGTGTTTCACTCGATCCATAAGATTAGCGGGTATTCCCCACCTTCTTAAAAATCAAATTTTCTTATCATTAAAAAAAGGTTAGGGAGTCCTTTGATTGTTGTAGAGAGTGTTTCATGTGATCACTTTTTAAAATGAAGTCTCTAGGTGGGGGTTGTGTTTGCTTTTTGTTTGGCTCTTTCTACTTTTGCTGTTAGTGCTCTCTTATCAGTTGTTTGTGAAAGCACTTGGAAACTCTGAAAAGTGTTGGTGCTGCATGGATCTTTCACATTGTACCATTGGGTTTGGAAGAGGGGAAAGGATCCATATAAACAGGTTCATATAGTTCCTACATTTAGTAGGCTAACTATGGTCAAGTGACGTCTTGAGTCGCCGCCAGCATGTTATCGAGCCTCGGAAGTTCGCCAAACGGGACTTGACTTGTGAATCTCATGGTTTTCCGAGGCAAAATCATGAAGTCCCGGCGCCTCCCTAGCTCGACGAAAGGGCGCGCTTACTCAAGATGATACATTGAATGTCATGCCGTGCCATATGCGTAGACATCTATAATTTAAGGATCTGTTGTCTGTATCGTTACGCTATAAATAAGACGTGTCGTAGAGTAATCACGTTAAGAGAGACTATGACCGGTTTACAAAGGGATACGGCACCTCGTCGGACGCACAAAGATGACCCAGTCGTCTAAATACTCGGGTTTCCCGTTTCGTCCCGTCACTAGTTCACACAAATTTCCAGTATCCTTAAAATGGAATAGGTCAAATACCATGTTCATGTTCTGCTTCTCAAGAGCTTCTGCTTGCTCCCCAATAGAATCATGCAGTTAACACACGCCGCGAAGGGAGAAAAAGAAAGAGGGGAAGACATTCCGCGCATCAGGCAAAACATCGGGAAAACGAAAGGAGAGACCTGATAAGTCGTGGTCTTGCTTGCAGTCAAGGCAGGACAGTTTTCCCTTGACGACATGGCAGTCCGCGACGTCAAGGCTCGCCAGAGCGAACGCAGCGAAGAAGACCGCTGTTATCAGCAGCCGAAACCGGGCCATGGAGGATGTATCGACCATGTTTTCTTTTCCAGTGCACGCAGCTTGCAACACGAGAGGAGGGGGGGACGAAGCAAGTTGGGCATGTCGTGGAGAAGAGCTGGAGCAGCATATAAATGAAGGGGAGGGAAGCAAGAATTTTCGTCGCGCATTAATGGAGGAGGGTCCCTCAGTTTCGGCTGGTTGTTGAAGGCTCGTGAAGAGGCAGTAAATTCCGTTCCGGCGAGGGCTTTTAATGAGAGCACCCGGCACGAGACTTTCTTTCCTTTCTCTCTCATTCTTATCTGGGTCGCGTACAGTTCATCGGCCAGTGGAATTCAATGACGCGAAAGAGCATCAGCAACTGATTGATGTGTAGAAAGTGGAAACCACATGATGGCTCTCTTGGACTAGAGGGGTTCCCGCAGTTTTGGGCCACTGAACTCTCTCGTCATTGGCTTATGCTCCTCAACCTTGTCTTTCATAAGATGAATGTATGTACTAACGTATTTCGGCTGCATACTGTCTTTGAGAAGACGCCTGCAAAGACGGGGTGATCACGCATCGTATCTGATGCGGGGATCGCGACAGAGGTACTAAATCGTAACTCAAAAGGGTTGAGACAAAGATGGCTTTCGTAATATTGCGAAGCATCTACTATCATTCAATGCAAATCACACCTGATCCTGACTTTTAAAGACGTATATATGCCCATCTTTTGTTGCAGTGTCATTCCATCTCATTCATGGATCTAAGCGAGTTCGCTCAGACTGTCACTCCTCCAGAAATGGAAAGCCTAAGAAGCATTCATAGCATTCACAAAATCACAGGCTTTAAGTTTACTCAGTTCATAGCTTTTGGCGCAAGGTACCGGGGCCCTACCAGTTTCATTCAAAGTACAGATTCATCACAATAACCAGGTCATCTAGTCAGATTACGATTAGGTGCACAAGAAAATATAACAGAATATACGGTCACCACAGGAGAAACTAACTTCAAATACACACTTCGCATCGAACATGCCCATGAGTGCATTTTCCGCGATCAATGACTTGTACGGGTCATTTGCTCACGATTATAGAACCACACCGGAAGGAGCTCTACGAAACACTGCTGGGATCTTCTAATTCTCCCGATACCAATTTCATTCCATGATAGGAGGAAAAATCTATGACCCCATTGAGGACAAAGCAAATGCAGGGAACATTGCCTATGTCATTCTGTACCATGTTACACGCAACAGAAACTTAAATGTACCAAAAGCAAACCAGCCGTAAAAAGTTTTCGGCGGATCATGGCGCCCAACCATTTGCATCGCATATGGACATATATATCGGGGCCAATTGCTAAGTACCAAAAGCAAACCACAAGGATGATGCACCAACACTGTTAGAATAGTTAAATATTAAATCATGTATAAATCTAACAGCCTAACCTTTTAAAATATCAATGATAGCCTCACTAAAATGTAACATAGTATAGAGTTGGAGGTCCTAAATTCAAATATTTACAAGCCTCATTTGCCTCTCCAATCATATACTTCCACACTTTAGGCTTAAGTCAAAGAGTAACTTAAGCGTGAGAAGAAGTGGGGATCACGATGCCATCATGTTTAAATCATGCATTGTCTATTACTAAGCATGGAATTTAAGCTTAGGATCTCTAAGCTCTAATATTAGTATTGGGTAGTCTTGGGCCTATGGGATGGTCATGAGCTTCACTCATCCCAAAAACTAGTTCAAAATGTAAGATTTTCCTTTACACTCATAAATTGACCATAAATCCTTCCACAACTGTGTAGATCTCTCATTTACATATCGGAGCTCAACAACCCGTATCCCTTGTGTGACTGTTGAGTCTAGATTTATTGATAATCGGCTCTAATACCGGTGTTGGATAGTCTTGGTCCTTTTTCACTCCAAAAGATAGTTTATAGGGTGGAGTTTTTTCTCACACTTATAAACTAATCATTAGCTCATTCCACAATCAATGCGAGATTACCTAGCTATTAGATGATGATATAATTTAATATTTATATATTCTAATACAATCCACCAGTCAAAACTTTTCAGCGGCGACCGATCGTTGGCATCGCATCGCATGGGGGTAAACATTTCGGGGAGAATGGCTAAGTATAAGGGAATAGTATAAAATATGCGAGACCACTTATTACACAGTCAGAGAGTAGGTGATGGACCTGTTGCTGGGACTCTGGACCTGCAAGGCAATTAAGAAGATACAATAAAAGCTCAGATTCATTTGTTACCCCACAAGTTCGAAAGGCATTATTCTGCATGTACTTAAAAAATACTGGAAATTGATGCAAGCTAGAATATACTTGTGGAAGAAATAGTTCCGGTTCAACAGGTCACGTTTATCGGGAGTCCATGACACTTGTTATTTGTAAAGGTATAATATTCAACATACTGATTACGCATAACACGATAAAAAGGATCTACTATTGCTGGAAAACTCATTAACAAAATCACAATTAATTCAGAGAAATTGATCTTCGTGCGCCTTACCTGAATTTGTAAATACCATATCCGTTGATATATATTCTTCAAACGTACTCAATGTGAATGAGAGAGAAAGTGACGATGAGTGGTTGATGGAACAACCACCTGGCCAAGCTTGAACCAAGGAATGACAAATACCAGCTCCCTCAGCTACCGTGTGCAGGGTACGCACCTGAGCCTGAAAAATGGTGTTTGCCATAGCACAGCCTACTTCTTGTCAGCGATTCACAAGTGTCCAGATTCACTGTCTCCTCTGCACATAAGCGCGAATCCTCGTCCTCTAGGCAAATAATCCTAATCCGAGTATCAATTGCATTACATCTATTTCGTCTTCTCCACTTCTCTGCGTTTCCCTAATGTCGAGACCGTATAGTATTATCTAATCGATTCACATGCAAATTTCTGGAGTTTCCCCCCCGCAAGGAAATTCTCGGTTTTAATTTGCATATGTTCAGGACTGATTTCTTTGATTTAATGGCAGAGGCGAAACAAGCAGATAATATTTGCACAGTAGTCATATCTCATGCAGGATCCATGTTTATGCTGGTATCAACTGCACATGCGTTTGTCTTTGTCACCATCGGGACAAAAGGATATCGAATCTCTTTATTTGAACTTTACTTTCAAGATGCACTTAACCGCCGGTTTTTGTGGAAAAAAAGACAAGACAAGGACAGATAAGAGGATCTGACAACAACGTCGGGAGTTGAACATCCATTAAAGCCGCCAAAATAGAAGAGAAATTTATTGAAGAATGCATGCCCACCTTCTTCCTACGGCTCAGTTAATCAAGAAATCGCATTCCCAGCAAATTATCAAATCCGCTTTTCGCACTAAGTGCTTCACTCTTACCGATGAATGGTCTGCAAGGAGATAATCAAAAGGGTATACATCACAACAGAAATTTATATAGGTAAACATACTCCTATGCGCTTGCATGTCATGACCACAGAGGACACCATAAGCTTAGGGAGTGTTTGTTTGTGTTCATTTTTTTTTTTCATGAACATAATTCTTATTTTTTTGTTCCGAAAATAAAAAAAAGAACAGAAACACGTTTATTTGTATTTTTGTTCCAAATCTATTTTTTTTTTTATTTCCGATAACAAATTTGGAATAGAAAACAAAATTAAAAAAAAAAAAACTTATTTTCGTTTCCGGAACACTTTTGAGAAATAATTTTTCTCTCTCCTATTTTTTCCTTCTCTTTTTTTTCTTCTTCTTTTTTTTTTTTGGCCGGTCGCCGACCTCGGCCATGGCCGACGACCTCGCCGGAGCTTCATTGCCCCCGGCAAGGCCGAGCCTCGCCCAGCCACGGCGACGCTCGGCCTCGCCAGGGGCCGGCGAGCCTCTCCGTGGCTGGGCAAGGCCGCCGGCTCTCGTTGGCCGGTCATCGGTCATGGCCAAGGCCAGCGACTGACCAAAAGAACAAAAAAAGGGAAAAGAAAAAGAAAAAAATTTAAAAATTTAAAAAATTAAAAATTTAAAAATTAAAAAAAAAAACAAAAAAAATCATATAAGTTTACCAAACATATTTCGTTCATTTTTTCTATTCCGAGAACAAGTTTAACGTTCTTTCGCTAAAATATTATTCTCCAGAATAGAAATAGTTTTTTCTATTTTTGTTTTCTGGAACAATTTTTGAACAGAAACGTAACCAAATGCACCCTTAAACACCATTTAGCAACTGTGTCTGGTCCTTGTTCTCCATAAGTTAAAAATAGGACCCACGATAGGGCAATATGATTATTTCACAAGAAGCAAACATCATCTCATGTCATGACCACAGACACTCTGGAGGATCTGGTCTGGATATTTGAAATCACATAGGGAGTTGTGTCAACTCAATTCAGCCGGTCCAATCAGACACCTCATAGCTTATGGTCCATAAACTTCCATCAAGCATTAGGTTTGTGCAACATCATCAAATGGCTCATAAAACCAAACAATCTCATGTTCCTCTTACATCATTTGCTCGTACGTAAGACTGTTGTTGACTATGTGTGCCAGCACTAACCAGCATTAGGTTAACCAAGGACTAGTACATATAATGTTTGATGGCGATGTTGTGGCCAATTCTGACTTTCGTTTGAAAAACGAAAGAAAAAAAGATCCTGTCTTAACACAGCATTAAAGAGCAAGGATATGGAAAAGATTTGCCTGAAAAAACAGATTGAACCAGCAAAACTTTTCCTATTGACTGAGAGTGGCAACATCAAACATTATCATCTTAAATTGAAAGTTCTATAACAGCTTCACAGCCCGGGTGAAGAATCACCCATCAAGCGGCATGTACGTTTAGGCATGGCTAGTGGGATGCCAATATGCAGGGAAAATATCCACCTGATCAAAGGAAATTTGAGTACCCCAGCATTCAAGGTCAGATAAGTAAGAACCACGCATGATCTGCAATGGGAAAGCAGGCAAATTCCTGCCTTTCACAAAAGATCATTAGGATCCCGATTCACGGATCTCTCGGTTCGAGAAATAAAAATAAGAGGATTGAACCATTTCTTTGCATCATGCTAGATAACAAGAAAAGATAGAAAAAAATGGATCACAGCATACCTAGTTCAGTGCAACCAAAGAGTTAGACCATCACCTACCATAAGGATAACAAGTGAGGGAGATTTCCCCAGAAAGTATGCTAAAATCTGGGCAATAACTCTAAGACACCAACCAACAGCGACAAGATAGATGAATGGACATCATCATTCTAGAATTGCAATGTATGACCCTATACGCCCATATAATCAAACATAGACAAGAGAAAATGAATTCAAAACACTCAGGGCCTGACAAAAAATTGAAAGTAATCTTTGTCTGGCTTACTCAGGCCTTTCAAATTGTCCCAACTACATCATTCAATGTATTATTTAATACACTCGGGGAGACATACATTAAGAACAAAATTTTCTACCGACAGCTTTATTTTCTTATGCAACTAAAACTAAAAGCAGAGCCGATGATTGTTGTACCTATGAATTTCCCAATAAACCAAGCTTGCTTATATATCAATATCCACAGTTTTTTGCACAAGAACAAAATCTACCATACGATGACCCAAGCATTTAAGTCAACTTTCAGTGGCACGACCTCACGAGATAGCAAGATTTGATCGAGCATGGAAGCATGACTACAGATATCAAGAATGGATGATATGAGTTTAAAGATATTAAGTTGACCTTATAAAAAATACCAAATGAATGAATTCTGAACAAAATGGAATTATCGCAAAAGTTGGAAGGGCCGATAACACAGCTAATATGCCTTCACAGACACTCACTACCACTCTCATTTGATGTATGTCTTTTATCCCTCTCAATTAGCGACAGGTCATGTTGAATATGGAAATATGTATATTTTGGTGTAAAGTTGCACAAGAAATCTAGAAGAAGAGTCAATAGGGAAGCAAAACAGAGAAATAGAAGATAGAGGAGGGAAGAAAAAATATTTGTGAAGAGGAACTTGAAGTTCTCTTTGCCATAATGCATTCAGACCATGAAACAATGGTTACACACTTGAGTTCACTAGAATGATCAGCAGATGAAATAGTAAAACAGTTCATAAGCCAGATGCTCTACCTCTCTACTAAGTAGTGACGCCCTAAAACACTATACAGCTCATTTCATGCACTTCATTTCTCCCAGCTCAGATATTTCACTCGAAGTCAGCATAGACCACAATAATTCCCCATGACTTTCTAAAAGAAATATCCTTGACAGACTGCAACAAATCTTCCTTGCAGTTTAAGGGCGTTATAAATCTTGCGATGTGCTTGAGCAAACTACAATGATAGCAATGAATGTAAAGATAAAGAAAACCGGTTCTGCTTCAGGTACAAGCCTTTGTTCTATCATGCTTGATGTTGTGAGGATCAACCCACAAAATATTAACGTGCATAAACTCACCTGAGCTCACTTCCTCAACTCAAACAATAGATCAGAATCCAAAACACAAAGAAACTCAAATTTAGGCCCAAAATGAAGCTCCTCAAAGCCCATAATATTCAAGATCCTATCAATCTTCACAAATGGTCGACAAGACAATTGATTAGGTTGAAATACAGTACACCAAAATATCATTTTTTTTTTTCTAACTAACGAAAGGAAACATCCACCGTATTATGTAACATTAACTTCTGCTGCAGTGGATTCCATTTACCCAGAAATAGCCCCTAGAAAACCAAAGTGCTCTAATGCAGAGCCGAAACTTGCCGGCAGTAAGGCATCACCGAACCAGAACGAATTGAATGGAATTGGATGGTCGTAATGTCCATGTATGTACTAGTCATGAACAAAATGAAGCCCACCAACTCGCTCACAGTCTTGTCCTCTGGTCAGTGCCGCTCCTGTTACCCACAAAGTCAGCATACTACCCTATCTCAGACGTATGTCGATATGTGGCCCATAAGGAAGAACCTTGTTAGCTCAATTATCTACCTGGTAATGAAAGTGAAGTTTAGTGGTTATGGTTTTTAGTTGAAGCGAAGTTAGTCATGACAGATACTTCCTCCGTGATCATACAGATTGATTAGAACCTTGAGTTGGCTTATTCGACCACAAATTCAAAGATCGAAACATACATATCCCAGCATGCCACTTCCATAATGCCAAGTCAACCAGACATCTAAATCTCCTAGGTGCAGAGCTCTTTAGAGTTATCAAAGAATCACGACTTTATAATAATCATCTAACCCGTGCAAATTCTCACAACAGTTGGAATAGAGAAATAAAAGAGCCAGACCAGGGACGATTTCAACATAATAATAGTTGAATACGTCCCTAATACTAACCTAGAATCAAAGATTATGAATGCCAAATTCTAATGTACCAAACATCACAGCATTCCCTCAGCTCAGTTACAGAAGCGTTCTCAATCTAGAAAACCTGTTTGCCGCCACACGGCATTGCGGACCTGACGCAGATCCCTGCCCTTGAGCGTCCGCCCGGCACCTTCGAGCACCGAGCAAGCGACGCTCTGCGAGCGGGACAACCGCCTCGCCACTATCTCGTGCGGCGGCAACATCTCCTCCCCATCAAAATCCTTCTCATCCTCGACATCGCCATTCTCGTCCTCGACTTCGACGAACTCGCGGTGCCTCCTCGCCATCAACACGGGCACGTTGACCGGCGCCGATTGGTGGTACTTCTCCGCCAACGAAAAAGAAGCCAGCGGAAATCTGTCCTGCGGGGGGCGCGGAATCGCGGGGATCATCCGCGAGGACGAAATGGGCGCCGCCGCCGCGGCGAGGGACGAAGAAGGAGAGACCGAGGCCTTGCGGCCGAAGACCGAGCCAGCCTCGCGCTCGGGGAGCGCCGCGGCGAGTATGCCGAAGCCATCCGGCGGGCCGAAGGCGGAGTTCCTGTACGGCGGGTGGCGATCACGGAGGCGAGAAGACGCGGCGTCGACCTGGCCGCGGAGGTCGCGGCCGCGATGATGTTGTTGGAGGTCGGCGGCGGCGGAGAAGTCGAAGGCGGAGAAGATGTCGTCCTCGGTGAGGAGGTCGTCGTCGTCGGCGGCGGCGGCGGCGTGGCTGGAGGAGGGGCTAGGGTTCTGGGGGAGAAGGTGCCGAGGAGGTGGTGGTGGGCGGCGGAGGAGGAGGTGGAGGAGGAGGAGTCGGAGCCGCGGAACCGGATCGGCCCTCTGACGTCCATAATCGAACCGGTCGAATCTGATTGGCGAATTCTTCTCACCCTTTTCGCGTCCCCTTCTTTGATGATCAGGAAGCGCGCCCGATAGAGAGAGTTGAGCGCGGGGGAGAGATTCGAGACAGCGATGGAAGAAGCAAAAAGCGGTCGACTGGAGTCGCTTCGCCGAGGAAAACCGAAGAGAGAGAGAGAGAGAGAGAGAGAGAGGAGGGAGGAAACAAAAAGATCAATATATTTTTCTTTTTTTCTTTTTTAAGAAAATGGGTAAAATTCGAAAATTATATATTTACTCCCCTAATAAAATATCATTCAATCCATTCCCCTAATGATAAAGGAAACAAACCTGTTGATGACCTATATGATACATGATTATCACTCGCATGTTGAGTTGGATAATTCAATTTGCTAGCCAATTCATATATATATTTTATTCTCTAAATTTATAAAGAATTTTTAACCATTGAAAATACTCGATCATACTCTCAATATGAGAAATAAGTGTGTCACCATCATGAAGCAAAGTTAATTTCTGAATGCAATAGCGACTTGTCAGTTCGCCTCCATAATAAGTTTGGTGATACCAAAGAAATTGCCAATTTCAAGCCTAAAAAAATGCCCCACAGTAGCAAAGAACACATTCCCACTATAGCACAATTCCATCATGCCAATTACTTGAGTCATCGTGAATAAGTTTGCCTACTGAAGCTAAACCTCGATGCCTGTAGAGGCCACGTTTGGGGGTCTAACCCACAAGCTTATTTCTTTTCTCTCTTTTGATAGACAATTCATTTTACACTAATCGAGTAGATAGAATATCGTTGCATATTCTAAGATCATATTCATAAATGTACTTAGAAAGAAAAAAAAAAAATCTGTGTAGAATAATCTTTAATTCCTTCAATTTCACAAACACCAACGGGTTACACCAAATACGAGTGGCCGCTCATATTCTTTTATTAGGATTGTTGTAGCAGACGGGTTTGCCAATAACCCCTTACGCAAATCAAGAGTAAAGAAATGATCCCTTAAACTTGTAGGCAAAATCTTCTGCCAAATAACCTTTGCACACTTATAATCCAGGAGTAGTGTAAGGTGGTCTTAGGGGCAAGAAGTGTAATGGAGATTCACTGTAATTTTATGATCTAACCTTTTGTGATTAGTAAGTAGACGCTGGTGTGAAACCAACCACATGAAACTTTTGATCCTTTGCGATTCATCCCATTTCAATAATAAGCTTTATAATTTTTTTGTAGGCAAATGTTGTTCCGGTGCGATTAATTCTTAAGCTTCCTTAACGGAGAAATTCCCACTTGCTATTGCTACCCGAAAGCGGCAAACCATTATCATCACACTTGTAGATGGAAAGCTTGGACCAGAGTCTCAGCAAAATTGACTGAGGCAAGGTACCAACTAGATTGGTGAGGTTACATTGATCATGACAAACAAAATCAAGAACAACCCAGTCAAGATCCTGAACAGAAGCAAATGGTAGAATCCAATAGTAAGGGGAACGGTTCCATCGACCCAATCATCAGTCCAGAATTTAACTATTCTCCCATTGACCACTCCCCATCTCGTACCATTGCGTCATGCCATACTTCACTAAGAGCTTTTCAAAGAAGAGTGTTGGTGGGACGAGTTGGAACAGAATCGAGGAGCAATGCAAAAGCAGCGATATTTGTCTCTGATAAAAGTTACCCACAAGGCCTCTTTGGTTTCAAAACTAAGGACAAAGCAAGTTTGATAAGAAATGCTTGTTTTACTCGTACGTAAATGCTTGTTCTCCATAATTCTCCGGTTGGCAAAGTTTTTCCCATACCCATAGGTGAATTTTCTTTTTGTCATGAACATCGCCCCAAACAAAATTTCGACAATCATGTTCAACTGCTTCGCAACAGATTGAACCAAAGTTATTCTCCCTGCAAGAGTCAAATTTTCAGCTTTCATCCACTTAATTTACTAAGCACTATATCAAGAATAGGTTAGTAAGTTTTACGAGTAACTCGTTCATGGAGCAGAAGCACTCATAAATAATTGCCAAGATTACTTGCAAGAGGAAAGCCCCCTGCTGAACTAATATGGTGCATTTTGTGTCGAGGGACCTTCTTAGAACAAAAAAGTTTAGACTTAGTGGCATTTACATTCAAAGATCAGTATTCATAAATGTTTTATGCAGCGGTTTTGAGACTCATATAAAAATTCGATATTCAATTTTATTAGGCGGTACCGCAAGACATAAAATTCTCAAATGAAATACGAGAAACACAAAAGCCGGCAGTGTAAAAACAAACGTAATCAGAGAACAAGATAGCAAGACCATCATAGCAAGTCTTGAATTCAGTCTGAAGAGCCACGCTTCTGAATCGAAAGGGCTCTCGGGTCACTGCTCCGCCGCGTCCAGCCTGTCCGGCCCATCCTCTGCTTATCTTTGGAAGTAGGCAGCTTACGAGCCGTGTTGATAGCTCTGCAGGATTGCCTTATCTCCCCCGGGGAGCCATTCTGGAGTGCGCCCAACTTGACCATGGCTTGGCCGAACCTAGCCGAGAAGTCGAACCCACTGGCGATCGCTCCCACAATGTCTTTGGTCTGCCCGTCCAGTGCGATCTCCTGATCGATCTGCAGTATCCCTCTATGGGCGCGTATCTGCTTGTAGAAGGAGTTGTCGACGATCGAAGCACTCAAAGGGTCCTGGTCGAGATTGACAATGTTGTCGACGTTAGTCTGAGGGTTAGGGCACGTCGACCTTAGGGCGGAAGCCAATGAAGGGTCAATGGTTGGGTCGGGTTTCCCGGTGTTCTGGAAATCGTACAGGCGGTCTTGGAAGAGCGAGCAGTGAGCAACGCCGATCGTGTGGCCACCTAGGACACCACCGATAGCAGTTTCAGGAACAAACACTAATACCACGCTCCAACTTTCATACTTATTTACATGGATCTAGGCTTTTCAACTGCCGCATATATGTACCTAGAAGAAGGACCATGTCGGAAACGTTGAGTCCCTTTTGAGCGAACGCCACGATGGAGTCTTTGACGGAGATGGAGGGAGGGGGGAGATTGACGTTGGACGCGAGTGATACGAGACCGTCTTTTCGTCCCGTTTCTACCTTGTACCGACCTCCTCCGCTCTGCAATATTTGAGCATGTGTCTCACTTGTACGTCACGAAATTCACTATGCTAATTTGTATATAAGTATAGCATATGAGGAGCAAAATGTCATTGGATCGAGACACCAGGTGTATACATCTTATCATGCATTATGCAGAAAGTACGATTTAATTACCAAGGAGACGGCGTCCCTTGTGGCCATTACAATGATGTCGGCACAGGAAACGACTCCGGGGCATACGGCCTCCACGGCAGCCTTCGCTGCGTCAATGACATCGTAGCCTCTGACGCTCAAATTCGGTGGTGCTGTCTTCTCGCTCGATTTTCCATCCAGAAGAATGGAAGCGTCGCAACCCTAATTTTTCATCGTATCAAAATGAAATCCGATGATATTTATCTAGTCATCATAACATTTTAACATACAAAACGTGCTGATATTAAACAATCCCGTCCATCTAAATAATTTCTTTTTTAGTCAATAGACTAGTTCTAAAGCACCTGCGTGGGAACCAAATTAAATATTTAAGTAGCTTATTATGAAATAATTTAGGCTAATTAGCTTACAGTGACGAAGCAATCATGAAACTGCATGCGGAGGAGAGCGGGGGTGATGGTAGGGTCTTTCCCGATCTGGGCCGCCACGACGCCGGCCACGATGGCCTCGACATCCGAGAACCCACATTTGCCATTGTAGAACCCAACCTGAAGCGCGCCCTGGCAAGACCCGTTCAGGCTCGCCAACACGAGACCGATCAGGGCCAGTCCCAAAGCAGCACCTGCTCGCGCCGTCGACATCTTCTTCCTTAAGACAGAGAAGGAAAGCTCGCAGCCGGACGGACTATGAAAAGATGGGGAGATTGTGTGTTTGCGGATGCCGAATGATCGTCCTCTGGTTCGTTTTTATAGTGAAGTTAGCCGAGATGGGTGGTTGGTCATGGCGGACATGAAGGGAGAGAGAGATGATGAGTGCCATCGTTACCGACAAGAAGAAGAAGGATGGTAATGATCTGCACGTCGAGACCAGCTCCGACGTGCATGGAGTCATCTAGGGCTCATGTCTTCGTGTCCCTGCAATCGACGATGACGTCACGTTTCAAGATGCAATCTTATACCAATACGTCAATAATCAAAGTCCGTCTGATTAGTGCTTAGATAATCATTTCTTGTTGATTTAGGCCTCTGTTGAGATTAAGGATAATGACTGTTGCAGCAAAGTTGACTTGCTCATGCTCTTTTATCTTTCTCAGTTGGGCATCTAAGAAATAGTTTGGACCACGAATCATGCTCCCGATCTTAAATTAGTGCAACATCAGTTATTTAGGATCATGCAGTTGGTCAAAGTTTGATTAGTGTAATTAATTCTTTTGACATTCAAAGTTATGTGTTTGAAGTTTTACTTCTGACACTCCGACTTTTGTAGTGTGTGCGGTTCAACCTTTTTGTATTACCAAACACCTTACTATTGGAATGAAAACCCTTCAAGTGATCCAATTCAGGCTTCTTTTATTTCATGTAAAATGTGACATTCCTTAAAAACATTTTCTAGGAAGTTATTTTTCAAGAAAATGATAATATTTTTCAATATTGATTGAAAACTAAAAATGAATTGGAAAATATTTCCCTTATTTGGTATGAAATTTTGATTTAATTTGTCTAAATAGATATATATTATTCGTGGGCCATTAACTTGCGTAAGGGCAACCAAGAAATTGTGTATGAACACTAGAGTCTTGGGGTCTGATTGCAATGGACCCCAACCTAAGCGCCAAGTATCAAGGTAGGGGCACGTGGGTTGTAAGCCTGACCTCAATGACCGGGGTACAAGATTTGGCCTCAATGAACATGGGCATGACCTTTGTGGACTTGAGGTTGGGAACTAGATCCTGTGCTTGGCCTATGTGGACCAAGCCCAAGAGCGAGGCATCGGGCACAAGCACCTGGGGTTCAAGCCTAGCCTCAATCGACCCAACTGCGGGCACTAGGGGCCCAAGTTCTACCTCGATGGACCCAGGTGAGGGCACTAGGGTCACAACTCATCCTCAATGGGCTCGAGCCTTGGACTAGGGCTCAAACACCGAAGACTTAATCTTGGATGCTGGGGCCCCAAGACTTAGCATTGGAATTTCGTGCCCAAGCGTAAAGTTTTGGGTTCATGCACTAATATAGTCATATTTTGGAAATGATCTCCGATTTTTAAAGAAAAAATTAATTTTCCTTAATTTAAGCATAGGTTTTTCCATTGACTTATTTTCGCAAAAGAAACAAAGCCTCGATGTATTGATAAGGGGCTCAAGTTTTAGGCTTCTTGAGTTTGGTACTTTTTTTAACACTTTGGGAAGATCTTCTATACATCGATCATGTACGAACTCATCCACAAGTGAACCCACTTAATCACACATTCTATTTTTTTTTTCAAAATTATTTTTAGCATATTAATAACAAATTTTCTTGAACAACTCATTGGTTTAAAAAAGGCAACAATTGATAATTCTTAAATTTTCACCGCACAAAAGATCATTCGAATCTCTTCTTTCTAGTCCATATGTCGATCTATCTAATCATAATTAAATCAATCTTTATGTGAAATAGAAAGCATATTGTTCTTATTTTATTCATTGCCGAAGTGTCAACACAAAGGTAATGCCTTGCATGAACAATTTATCCATGTTTTGTATACCTGATTTGAGAAGATGAGAGGTTATATTTTTCGAAAGCACGGATTAATAAGGCCACTTGTGTAAAACTTCTTTTATTTCGACAATAAATGCTGTATTTTTTTCAAAATATATAAATATATATATTTTTAAGCACCCGATACCCTTCCAAAAGGAGTACATCCTTTGATGCATGATTAGGTTTGAGTGAGGATTATGCAAAAGCTATTAGGGAGCGTGTATGCAATATTTCATTGAATCTCACTTGGTACTTTCATAAGAGCAATTGAAGCTCCCGAAAATGATTTGAAAAAGGGTAAAAATCACCAAAAACTTTAACTTATGTTTACCACGACATATTTACTCTAAATTCTTTTTATGACATATTTACCTCGAACTTTTTCTTATAATACAAAAACCCCTAAATTTTTACTAGTGTGACATATTTACTCAAAAAATTTGGTGTCATGGAAAAAGTTTGAGGTAAATGTATCATATTGGTACAAGTTCAAAATTTTCAATATAAAAAAAAAAAAGGGTAAATATATCACAGTAGACAAAGTTTAAGATTTTTTTTTTGTGACTTTTTTCCTTTAGAAAATGAGTAGTTATAACATACATTGGCTAGTTATGATATAAAAAAAAAAAAGTTTCGCATGAGCAACTTTGTTGACACCTAAATTTTGGCGACCTTTTTTTTTAATGCATTAAAAAATTAGGGTTAATTTTATCCCTGAAAAAATAATTAATTACATGACATATAGATTTAGGTGCATTTATTTTTAAATGAGTTGTTAGTTATAACATACATTGGCTAGCCCATTTTCTTTTAATGATAAAAATGGAGATTTGAAATAATAATTTTTGGAATTTAAGAAAATGAGCATCTTATCTTTTATAAAATTAGTAGAGAATATTCAGGAGATGTGGAAAATAAAAAGTAATATTACATGCAGAAAAGAAATCTTCACGGATATGAATTCCCCTAATTCAAAATATAAAGAAAAATGCGTAGGGTTTTAAGAGGGGGGCACACAACTAACATTCACGGCCGGAATTGAGGGAAAAAGGAGCTGCAACCTTAGAGAGAGAGAGAGAGCGGCAAAAAGAGAGAAAAAAGCAGAGAGCAAGGTCTTGGTCCCGATCCTTCACCGCGGCCCTTTCATCATCGCATCAGACCCATTGATCCCTCGCTCGGTGACATCACTCACCATAATCAGCGAGCTCCTCCAAGGAAGCCAACAACCATTGCTCCTCCCTCCTCGCAACGTAGCCACAGATCCGTGCCTCGCCAGTCCAGCAATTTCACGACCACCGGGATCCTGCAACCTTGGTGTTCCAACGAGTTCTTTGCTTCTCAGCCCTGGTAGTCCCTGCACAACGACGTTGAACCGGCCCCTACTCCGACGTGAGCTAGCCGAGTTGTAGCCCACGACGCTAACTCTCGCCACCTGCTGCTCCCTCCTCGTGTCTGCACCAGCGACCACGAGCCATTCCATCCCTCCTAGCCACTGCCTCACCTGAAGCGGGCCCGTACCAGATTGAGCCGAGGATTCCCTGTTGCGAGCCGTTGCTTTCCCCCATGCCGTGCCATTCCTGTCAGTGACACGACTCAAACACGTCGCTGCCTCAGTCCAGGCGACGAAGCTCGTGATCCGATGACAGCATAGCAGCCAAGCCCAGCTTCACCGAACAATCCCATGTAGCTGTGCCAAAAGTGTGATGCGTGAATGTGGCGGTGAAGAATCACTGAAGGAGTGCACTTGAATTATTCACAAGCAAGAAGAGCCCAAGTGGCAAAATTCTGACGTGATGATTATGTGTAAGAGGGTCCGGTGGGTGTAGCAACTCATCGCCTCGCGTGCTCAATAGACCGACGTACCCACCTGAGATCGACTCTTCTCAACGTGCACCACCACTCTCGGCCGCGAGCCACTGTGCTCCCCACGACCAAAAGCGATTCTGGTTTCTCTGACCAAAATCTTTGCCACTGCACTTCCTGGAGTTCAAGGTTGCTGTTTTGAGTTTGCCGTCGATTGCCGTCCTCCGCACCAGTTGTTGATCGCACGCAGCAGTCCGGCTACGCTCAAGCTACCCCACAGCCCTTATCAAGTCAAAGGGAGAAAGTTTATAAAGAACTTTCAAGTAAAGAAAGAACACACCAATAGAGGCAGCGTACTCCAAATTCACGCATGAATATATTGGAAATCTTGGGCTGTTTGCAAGACCTCATTCGGTTAACATAGCAGCGGCGGGCGTGCATAGAATTATGGGAAGTTTGACTCAATGCAGGGTCCCACAAAACAAAAGCATTCACGATCAAGTCAATGCTAGTCCGAGCCGGAATCACTTCCTCGGTGGCCGAAAAGCACCCGGTCGCCAATCACCTTGAAAGCCTCGCACTGGGAATCCCATCGCACAGACCACTGCAAAGCAGAAGGAGCCGCAAGCTTGTTGAGCACCCCTGGCGTCCGTCCGAACTCAGGAAAATATCCGGGCGATATCGCAAATTAGGTAAGAATCTTGATTAATTCAGTTTCATATATCTTATGCCTAATTTGCAGATTGCGATCATGTTTGAATGTTCAGTTGATATTGTCCTGTCCAAAAGAAATCTTTTGAATTCTTGTGAATTGAGAAATCATCGTAATATCATAACGTGCATATGATTGACGGTCCGATTTTCACGCTTGAAATACGACTCGCAATCGCGCGGAAAAATCACCAATCCGATCTCACGCTTGAGATACGATTCGTGATTTTATTTAAAAATTGGCCAATCCGATCTCATGTGCGAGATACGATTCGTCAATTTATTTCCCACAATTAAATAGACATGGATGATATCTTGCTTGATTTGGTGTGGTGTTGTTCTTGATGCCTTTATTTGATTGCTCCCGTAAAAGAAAAACCTAAAAAATATATATTTGAGTTAGATTAGGTTCATGTTAGAATATTACTTGTTTTAGGGTTATTTTGCATGTTTAGAATAGGAAATTTATTTATTTCGAATTCCTTAAATAAAAAAAAAATATACATTCATTTAGGATGTTAGTTTTCTTTAATTTAAATTGCACGTTTAATTATGTGTCAACTTTAATTTCGAATTTTAATAAAAAAAAAACAAAAAAATCATCATGCATATGTCATATAGAATCGCACGTCATTGCATGTTAGGATTGCATGTTTATTAGTTATAGATTTAGATAATTTCTCATAGATAGATTGCATTCTTATAAAGAAAAATAGAAATCATGTGCACGTCATATAGGATTAGATTCATGAAATGCACGTCATTTAGAGATTGCTATTAGGTCCATTTAATTAGGAATTGCATGTCATTAGAATTAGGTCATTTAGTTATATTGCATTGCATATTGCATGATTTTCATTAAGTAAGTGAAAACAAAAACACAAAAAGGAAATTGCGTGTTAATTAGAAATCATATCTAGGACTGTTAATGTGAATTATGATCTAACAATGCAGATGCTTTCGTTGCTATGAGGTAAGTCTTGCAATTTATTCATTGCTTTTCTTGGATGTTAAATTGGTGGTTCGCGCACCCGCATGATCGCCTCACATGTTAGGGAAATAGCTTAAAAATAATTCAAGCTGCTTGCCAAATATTTTTTTCAAAATAAAAGAGAAAGGTACCGAAAGGGCGTTAGAGAAATCTAGCGTAACCAAGTCCCCGAACTCATAAATCTGGTTCGTAGGAGTAAAGTAAATCTCCCGTTACTTTACTTGGGTTTCTAATCGACCCACCAAAAATAGATTAGTGGCAACTCCTAGTTAAAAATCAACTGCATGTTAAAAGTTTGAACCTAAGTCGCGCATTGGTATGGGCTTGGGAGAGCCTGAGTTAAGTCTAGGCTTAACAATCCATTAGCCAAACCCTAGGTGGTTCACACCCGAAAAAATTTGGTTGCGACAAACTTTATATAAAATTAATCCAAAAATAGATAGCCATAGATCTTCTAATCTAAATGAAATCCCTCGTGTTAAACATTGCATGTTCACCTTCGATTATAGTTTAAATTTCGGGAGAATTACCCAAAAAGTTCTAAATCTTTTGTAATTGTGTCAATTCAGTCATAAACTCATTTTTTTTTTTTTACTAATTGAGTTTTAAGCCTTTTACAATTGTGCCAGTTTAGTCATTCCAGCCAAAATTGGCCGACCGACGCCGACGTGGTCGTTGGCTGGCGTTGGCGACAAATGTTTTAATAATATTTAATTTTTCGAATTATTTTATTAATTTTTAATCTTTTTTACATTTTTCTCTTCTTCTTTTTTTCCCCTCCCTCCTCCTCCCTTCTTCTTCCTTTGGCTTCGGCAACCAACTAGCCCTTGCTGGTCATCGGACTAAGGCGGTTGGGCGAGCCCCCGCTGGATCTAGCGAGGGCTCACCCGCCCCCATTGGCGGGGCAACCCTCGCCGGATCTGGCAAGGGATCTAGCGAGGGAGTCCTTGCCCAGCGACGCTCCCTCGCCGGATATGGTGAGGGCTCGCCCCGCCGTCGCTCGATTTGGCGAGTGTGGGCTAGTCCGAGTGGAGTGCGCGGACTAGCTAGTTGGGCTGGCGAGCTACCTACCGTATGTAGGCGGGGATGCCAAGAGACTCACCATCGACTGTTGCACAAGGCTGAAGGCGGTGTTGCAGAAGAGTAAGAAGTGCCTGTGCATCCTCATCAAGGACCGCGATGACCCCAACCTCGGCCTCAAGATCAATGCCACCCTTACCCTTAGCCTCTCCTCCGAGTGTGGCACCCACACTCGCCAAATCGAGCAACAGCAAGGCCCCCCTCACCGGATCTGGCGAGGGCTCGCCTTGCCCAACCACCTCAGTCTGATGACCGGTGAGGCCTAGTCGGTCGCTAGAGCCAAAGGAAGAAGGAGGGAGGGAAAAAAAGAGAGAGAAAAATGTAAAAAAGATTAAAAAATAATAAAATAATTATGAAAAATAAAATATTATTAAAAAAATTGTCACTGGCGCCGATCGGTGGCCACGTCGCCGGCCAGCCAATTTTGGCCGAAATGACTAAATTGGCATAATTATAAAAGGTTTAAGACTCAATTGATTAAAAAAATAAATTTATAACTGAATTGGCACAATTACAAAAGATTTATGACTTTTTTTATAATTCTCCTTTAAATTTCCTACCAAACATTGCATGTTCACCTTCGATTATCATCATTTAGATTTCCTACCAAACAAATCCTACATTAATTAATTGGAAAGTCCGACAGGAGCTGCAAATTTCTTAACCAAAAGGTTTTCCCCAACATCATCAAAGTTCCCACCAAAAACCTCTCTCCTCTTCTTCTCTCTCTCTCTCTCCTACTTTGCTTCTTCATCCCTCAAAAGCCAAATCAAAGCTTTTTAGCTCACTTTTCTCCACAAAACGCGCAGCGAAGACGGAAAACCGAAAAGGAACTTCGGTTGATGATGATGAGAATTCTCAAGTGCCTCTCGGACGACCTTTACTTCCACCCAACTCAACGTAAAGGTCGAACCTTTCTTCCCCAAAACACAACCTTTTCCATCATCTTGTCGCTGTAAGCGCATGAAAGCCGCGCAGCACGCTCTCGCTCGCACTTCGCCATGTGCCCATTTCGTAATTTCCTGAAAGAAGAGAGGCCCTTTTCGTTGCCGGCCGTGACGGAGGTCCTCCGCTTCGCTTCGTGTCCGCGCGCCGACCCTTCGGCTTCCTTGTCCTGTGCACCGGCTGCGAATGATGATGATGATGAGGAGGAGGAGGAGGAGGAGGACGTCGAGAGCGAGGGAGAGAACGGAGAGCAGCAGCAGCCGCAGTTGTCTGTGTTGGCAGTATTGGTGGGGATCTTTAGGAAGTCTTTGGTGGCTTGCAAGTGCGAAGTGAGCGAAGAGCTCTGTGGCATGGAGATTGGTGAGCCCACTAGAGTCCGCCACGTTGCGCACGTTACGTTCGACAGGTTCGATGGGTTCTTGGGCTTGCCCGTGGAGTTTGAACCTGAAGTGCCCAGGAGAGCCCCCAGTGCAAGGTACATTGCTGTTTTTGCACTCTTGACCGTCTTTGGTTGGAGATGTTGGGTTTGGCTGGTGTTTGTGGCAATGTTTCAGCGTTCAGAGACTTTGGGGCTTGGAATTTGTGAGGTTGAGTTCCTGATGGTGTGATTTGGTTTCTTATGCTAGTCCTATGGATGAGAATGAGATTTTGTAGAATCTTATACTGGTTTTGGACGAGAGTGTCAGGTGACTAAAATGGAATTGTATTAGTTCTGAATTGTGATCTTGCAATGACGTGTCGAGTCATTCGAGTGTTGGGTCAAATGAAATTCCGAGGTAGAGAATCTGTGCAAATGAAAGAAATTTCTGTGTTCTTGTAATGTTTCATTTCTGAGGTCAGCTCACTACGTATTTATTTAAATAAAGCGATATTTCAGTTAGTCAAAAACATACGAATCCCAGTAGTTGAGTAGTGTGAGGCCTATCACATGACAAAAAGCGGCGTCTTGTGCTCATCAGATTATGTCTTATTACAAGAAATGCAATGCTAGCTAAACTGTTCCTATTGCACAACAAATTGAAGCTCTTCTCCTTATAGCTTACAATAGTAACTCGATATCATTGGCTAATGTATCTCATTTGCTGTAGCACCGTCTTTATGTTGATTTTGTTGTTTAAACCTTGCCAATGCAGTACACATGTTTTTGGAGTCTCAACTGAGTCCATGCAGCTATCACAAGACTCCAGAGGTAACAGCATTCCCACCGTACTCTTGCTTATGCAAAGACGCTTGTATACACAAGGAGGATTACAGGTGTGTAATTATTTTTTGATATTTATTTGACTTTGGAAAAGAAGTAAGGAATATGAAGTAAAGGCTTTTCATGATTGCTCGTGACTTTGGCTTTGGAGAAGCATGATGCTTTTCTAGCAACTAACCAATTAAGTGGACATCTGCTCCAGAGTTGTTTGACTTCTTTATTTATTCATGCAGGCAGAAGGGATATTCAGAATTAATGCAGAAAATAGTCAAGAAGAGTATGTGAGGGACCAGTTAAACATGGGAATTATGCCAGAAGGTATTGATGTGCATTGCCTGGCTGGATTAATCAAGGTACTATAATAAGCTTGGTTGATCATCTGTATTTAGGTCTCCAGTCGACTGTATGTTAGCTAACTTTCTCTTTGAAGCTACGACGCTGCTAAGCCATGCCATTAACGCCCACCTTTGAGGGCCAGTATAAATGGCACGAGTTATTAATAGAGAGCCTGAAATGATGTATAGCTTATTTTGGAATTCCAAGAACTATATAAGTAACAGCATGAACCCTGATGTTATGCACAGCATCTGCAATTAAGTTAGCAAACTGTCAAAAGCAACATCATATTGCAGTTCAATCTTCAATGAGTAATGTTGTGTTGATGGATTGTTGGATGACTCTACCAGCTGGACCAGCTGCCTTTCGCATGTTTCTGATAAGATCTACTCAGGCTAATCATAAGTTTTGGAACAGTATGGCATGTGCACATAGAGAAACTTAAATCCCTGGTGTCATTGATTCACGGCTACTGGATATGTCTCAGACCACATGACCTTGAAACTATTTGTATAGAAAATTATGTTTTTTTTCAAGTTAAATGCCATGTGTGTATTCTATTCGAGCCTGTGTTCTATCATTTTTTGGTTTATTAGGTGGAGGTCCTCTTTTTGGTGGTGGAAGCAAGATGACAATTCTAATATGAACTAAAATATCATTGCTTCCTTTTTTGACTGGATCTCCTTATCAGATTCTCGCTCTCTTTCCCTTTCTAGATGGACGTTGCGGAGTGTTAATTCATTCTTGTAAAATAAAATTTATTTAGGCATGGTTTAGAGAACTCCCACGAGGTGTTCTGGATTCTCTGTCGCCTGAGCAAGTGATGCAGTGCCAGACTGAAGAAGATTGTGCTGAGCTTTTGAGGCTTCTCCCACCAACAGAAGCTGCTCTATTAGACTGGGCAATTAACCTGATGTGCGATGTTGCCCAGATGGAACATGAAAACAAAATGAATGCACGCAATATCGCCATGGTTTTTGCCCCAAATATGACTCAGGTTAGGCTTGTATGGTACACCTGAAGATTTTTCAACTCTTTTCTAGGAAGATGAACCACATTGAGCCCTTATTTTCCTATGGATATATCCTGCTAATGTTAATTCATTTCAAAAGCCTTCTAAACAAACGAATCTTAAAGTTTTTTCCAGCAGAAGTATACTTAAATTGCTCCTGATAGAACAGTTTAAACAGAATGCCATAGCTTTTACTTTTTTCCTTTTCTTTTGGCCAGAATGCCATCAGTTAGTTATTGTATTGTTTTTCACTTTTCCTCTATGATGATACAGGTCTTCCAAACTCTAGCCATGTAAAAAGCTTTCTTCATGTAGATATAGTCTGCAATAACCTTTAATTGTTCAAAATCATTGCAGATGGCAGATCCCTTGACTGCGTTAATGTATGCAGTTCAAGTAATGAACTTCCTTAAAACACTTATCATGAGGATGCTGCGAGAAAGGGAGGATTCCCATTTAGAGTCACCTCCAACTACCTATACAGAGCCTCCTGATGATAATGGACACCAGAGTCCACAGATTGGCATTGAATTTACTCCACCAGCAATTGAAGTTTCTGTCAGCTCTGACAAGAATGATGACGCAGTAGGAGAAGGAGCTCGAAGATACGAAATCAAAGCTGATAATTTTGATGGTCTTGATGCAAGAGCTCGAGTGAGCAAAGGGAAATTCGGACTTTGCCAAACCAGTAAATCAAATATTAAAAGCTTTAATAGAGAAATGTATGTGCGGGAACCTGCGGTTCAGGTATCAGGTCCTGTTGAGAAGACTGGAGGAATCAACACTTTGAGCAGGATAAATTCAAGGGTAGAATGGATAGAAGCCTGGCGATGATGGAAGCTACCAAGTCACCAAGCCTGCAGAGATTTAACTGATGAGTACATTATTTGTTTAGGTCGAGGTTTGTGAAGGTTGGTTTTCCTTACAAATCATGTCTATCTTTTCATGATTGGTGCTTGCTTGCTAATATTCTTCATTAGAAGATGCTAATGATGGATCCTGCATAACAACTGGTTTGTACTCTTTTTATTATCATTTTTCCTTTTGCTAAACTGGGTTGTTGGCTTTGGATGTTATGAATAGCTTGTGTTTGGATTCATCTAACATAGTTTCTTCTGCTTCTTGTTCCATCTGCAAATAATCTCATATTCTACACTGGCATTTAATTCATTGGATCATGGTTATGATCGCGACTTAAATGTCATTATTTTCTGCTCCAGTCTTCTCCAATGCTTTGTCCTTTGAAAGATGTGAGAGCCATCCACATGTCTGCACGAAGGATCTCTTCTTTGGGCATGTCAAAAATGTTCCAGTTGCTAGGCATGTTATTAAGTTAAACCTTTACTTCCTAAAAATGTGATGCACACGACTTTGGAAAGAAGGATATTTGGCATATCTCCCTTTGTGTCCCCGGCAGTGATAAGTATAACACACCAATGGCACATGATGGGTGCTTGGCTGTGAATCTCTCCCTTATAAGATCCTCACAATCATGTACCAGATAAAAGAGCACAATGTTCTGGAAAAAGGAAAAAGGACATTGCCAAGAAAAGATCACTCAGCATGTGCAGATTCCAGAATAATTCTAGGGATCTTCCTTTTTCCTATTGTCACGGATGGTGACATCAGTCTGTAATCTAGGCAATGTATCTGAATAATGACGGGCGAGACCCTGATCCCAGATCCCTTTTGGGTGAGGGCGGTGAGATTATGGACAACTGAAATGACAATGTTGTCGCCGAAGGTCAATGAGACAAGATCTTTTTGTGGCACCTATGAAAGCGTGTCCCAGATCAGGAAGTGCATGAACAGTAGGAACTGGAGAGAGATAATGAGAGTAAGTGTGTGAGTCTCTGGTGGCCATTGGTTTTCCACACAACCACGTGAATGCTGAATGGTCTAGGAAGCACCATGGCATGCAGCCCACGTGGCTTGCTGTCACTGGGATCAAGTGAAACTCCAGTTGGATAAGATGAAAAGGCAAAAAAAAAAAAAAAAATCCCAGCTTTCTTCATTTTAACCTTCAGTAGAGAAAAGAAAGAAAATCTTATTCTCAGGAGTCAGGACGGGTGTAATCTTATCTTCATCAGTTGAATATCTGAATTCTTGGGACATTTGAATCCCTGGAGCTGGAAAACAGAGCCAATCATCTGGATTCCATCGTATCGAACCCGCAACGCGATATGAAATCAGCCAAAATTATCTCTTGATCCGATTCACTCACGAGACTCGAAAAAAGGGGCCGGAAGAGACAATATAGACCGACCAATGACTATCGTCCCTATTCCACCGTTATCCGGCGCCACGACGGATGAGCATTTGACCAGGCCAGAGTACCTATCCAAGAAATTAGGATGACCAGCAATTCTGAACGCGAAAGCTCTCCAGAAATCACAGACGCACAAGGCTGACCCGATTAACAGCCACAACCACAGCCACAACCACAACCACCCGTCCCTATTCCACTGCTCAAAATCAGCACCACCCCAATTAATAACTCCACACCACCCCCACTTTGATCTTTTCAACCCCCTCGCCCACGCAAAAAATAATATCGCAAACCCGTGCTGCAGCTCCAACCCTTTCTCTTTCCACCCTTCAACAACCCAAAAATTTTCCTTCTTTTTCTCTCACTGCGAAACCCTCAGAGAGAGGGAGAGAGAGAGCGCTTGAGACTTGTAGGGCTAAATTAGGAACCACTTCTCTGCACAGCTATGGCTGCCTGTGGGAGCCTCCAACACATCTTCGACAGCACATTACCTGATAACCCCTCTATTCTCGAATCTCTTTCCTCATGGAAGAACCACCACTGCCCATCATCATCATCATCATCAAATCATGCCCTCGCACAGCAACGATGACGGCGGCGAGCACGACCCCATTGATCACCAATCCTCCTTCACTGAGATATTCGGCGAACTTCACTTCAGCGGTCAAGATCCTGAACCGTTGCCGCGGTTGATGATGGAGTTGGAGAACAATGGCAACGGCAACGGCAACGGCGAGGAGAACGCGAAGAGCCCTTCTTCAATGAGCTCTCAGGGCGGCAGCGGACATGGGCACCACAAGAGCAGCGAGAGCTTCTCGTCGATGAAATCGGAGAGCCTACAGCTGTGTACGGAGGGGCTCGGGTTCGAGAGCTTCGGCGACGTGGAGGACTACATGCTGCCTGAGGCATGGCAGGCCAAGGAAGAGAAAGAAAGCGCCGGCACCGGTATGACCAGGAGGAACATTTACTCGGCTTCATCGTCGTTCAAGCATCGTCCTCAGTATTATCCTCATAATCATCATCATCGCCTCCACGAGTTTCGGCGATCGAGGTCGATAGGGAGTGGGTTCCCGCCCCCGATATCGAGCTTGAGCATGAACGGGAAGCCCTGGGTGTGCTTCAAGTCGTATCGCAACGACGGGCGATTCGTGTTGAAGGAGATTAGGTTCCCGACGCAGGAGTTCCTTCATGCGTCGAGGGAAGGCGGGCGTCTGACATTGCAGTTCGTCCATCCAGGCGACGACATCGAGGAAGACGAAGGGTGTCTTGAAGACGATGAAGAAGACGACCAAGATGGAGAGGGAGAAGATGGAGGGCACGGCGAGAGCGGCTCCGGCGACGTTAAACACGACAAGGAGGAGAAGCGCGGGAAAGCATGCAGAGGGGATGTCGGTCTTGGTGGTAATTCATGATAAATCAGTATAAAAGATGTGTTCTTTAGTCTCTCTTTTCTTTGCTCTTTCTTGGATCCGGTTGTAGTTCAAAGTCTTGAAGATTACCCATCTGGGAAAACGAAAACGGAATGCCAGGAAAATGCTATAACTTTGGCCTCTGCCAAATCCTGCCCAAGTTTTGAATAACCTTCATTTTCTCCTTGGTTTCTGATTTTCTCGGTGAGTTTCTCTCTCTTTCCTCTACTGATCAATCTTTACCCATGTGAAAGTCTGGATTGGCGCGAAACGCTGTTCGACAAAAATGAACGCCCCCATTGACGAAGAAGAAGAAAGACGAAGAAACGAGGGAGATTCGATGGTTCCTACCCAATAATTCACGGAGAAAAATTCTAGAACACCCCGCTTTCGCTGCTGTTAACGTCGAGGGACCTATTTTAGAAGTTCGTGCGTGCGAACAATCGGCCATAATAATCAACGGAAAACGATGACGACCGCCATGCAACCAGTCGTGATCAAAAGACGGACGCTGAGGAATCTCCACGCAAGTCAGTAATTCAAGGTCCAATCCGAAAAAGAATTATTCCTGGATCCGTGGGCTACAGTTGCCAGGAATCAGATTTTGCGGGAACCGTAGTGGCCCTGCTCATACGTTGAACCGGAAGCAAAGGTTTCTGAATCGAATGGAGGAACACATCCCCATCAAGATTGGAAAAAATCTCTGCTTTCTATCTTTTGGGCGAGACCCATCTGCTCGTTTTGACTCGATGTGGAAGGAACTCCAGGGCCTAGACAAAGTGGCAAAATCCAGAGGCCAAACTGGTTTCTTAGAAAGCAAAGGCGAAAAGGAATTCTAACAGAAGCTTCCCCCACCATCATGAAGTTTGCTTCTTCCTGACGTCCTGCGATTGATGGATCCTTTTGCGGGCACCAATTTTTCTGGTCCACAATGGAAGTAAACGAACGAACAGGAATTCACATGAAAAAAGGGCGTAGGACATTGTCAGCATGGCTTTTTCTGGATTGTCTTTGAAAAGAGACGGTGAATTTTTTTTTTTCTGGGGAGAAATTTCCAAGAAACTCAGCAGACTCTGGTGACATCTTATCTACAACATAGGATCATAGAGGAAGGAGAGTAGCCTTCAACGACAGGGATTGACAATGTCCAGTCATTTATCATACCGTAGCTGGGCATTGGAGCAGCATTATCTATCAATAAATCCCTAACTTTAAGTCCTTTTTTAAATTGATTCGGTTGTGAAATAAAATATCACAACTTATGTATCTAAAAAACAGCCGCTGCAAAGTGAATTTTCCCTAGATACTTCTATTCAATTAAATTATGGTTTTATGTCAAATGTATAAATTATGCTAAAGTTGAAATAAAAGCCCGTTTTATCTTTCATGCATCAATCTTTTCCATATTGGTAAATTTCAATAAGTGAAAGTGAGTGTTGAAAGAAAATTAGTAAAAGAAAACGAGCAGTTGACATTTTTATGATTAGCTCGTTAGTGACTTATTAGTACTTTTTTAGAATGACTAAAGTTCTTTTACGGTATGCAAATTTGTGATTTTTGCATTACTTATGAACTTTTATAAATATATAACTAACTAGCTCTTTTATTTCACAAGTATCGTATGAAATAACCAACCTAAAATTAGAGTGACTTAATAATTTTTATTGGATTAAATTGCAGATTCAAGTTAATTACCAAGAATTGATTTTCTTTTAATTTGCCAACTTTTATTTATCTTGATTAGCAAACTCTTCCATTTACAAACTTGATTACCAACGTGAATTGGCGTGATTCACCAATTTTTTCTTTCATTAAATTATCATTTACTAAAATTACGATCAATTTTGTTTTTTTAAGTTTTTTTTATTTTTTTGGTTAGTCATACTTTACTCCTATTCTAACTCTTACTTTCGGACTTTTACCTCACCTCCTTGCAGGATATAGGAGTCGAAATCCACATTTAAAACTAAATCGTCCTCACCTCAATCCCCCAGAAAATGTGGGGATTCGACCCTCCACCTCCCCCTTCCAATATGGAAGGGTGGCCACTGGAGTTTGTCTTTTTAAGTTACGAATTGATGTTTACTTTTTTTCTTTTTTTCTTTTTTATCATTTACAAACTTTTATTCACATTTCTTCGTTACCAAAAAAACTTTTATTCACATTTCTTGATAACGCATTAATATTGCCAACTACTTCTAGAAATTACCAACCTTAATTAGAGTGACTCACCCACTTATCTCCAATTAAGTTACCAATTAATTTCGAGTCCCAAACTCATGTTTTGAATTACTTAACAACTTTCTTTTACCAACTTTCATTTGCTAAAAAGAGCTAACTGTTCTTCTTTTTCAACATCTCGTTGCGCTTTAATGGAATAACAGAGCAAACTCTCCCATGTCGACGTCGCTACTCGAGTCCCCCATGCTCACCGTCGAAGCTGGACACGTAGTCGCAACGTGTCGGCTCAGCAGCGTCGCCAGATGATGACCCCCCACCTTCCTTGAATCGAATCATCATCCATCATCTTCTCTCCGCTCCTCCCTTTCCCTTGCTCGCTCTCGTCTCTTCTCGAGCTTTTCGGCGATTCGGTCGAGCCCGTCTCGGAGACAACAGCCATGTCGAACGCAGACGACATCGACTCGACCTACGACCGCCTCGACGAGGCGTTCCCGGCGCCGGAAGCCGAGGAAGAAGAAGTGGCGGGACCGGTCTCGGAGCCACCGCAGGAGCACGTCACGTCTAAGCAGCTCGAGGTAAGGCCATTGCAAATGGAGCCCCATCGTCATCCTGATTTTTCTCTCTGGTTTTTTCTTCTTGGTTCGATGAATTCCGGCGACGAGCTCTAAATTAGACAGTGATGCCACGAGCAGGAAGGAGCGAACGAAGCCCGGGATAAAGCGGGGGACGATGCGTGGGATAAAGCGGGGAAGGAGGAGAGCAAAGGGAGGAAGGGTAGAGATTTAGTGCCGGAGAGCTTGAGCTCGACCATCGTGTTCTCCGTGGCAGTCGTGGCGGTGGTCGGAGCGATAATCGCCATCGCTAAGAAATTGAGAGAAACTTGAGTTTCTGATGTGGAGCTCGGTAGCTCGACGGTTCACTTTGCTCTCTCTCTCTCTCTCTTTTCCTTTTTTTCTTTTTTTCTTTTTCTGGTGAAGCGTCATTGGGACTTGGTGCAATGTTGATTACATTAAACATGTTGAGCCCTCTAAAATAATCTAAGTTTATTTATATGTTGGGATGGATGAGTCGTCAAGAGATTTTCCAATCCTTAGAATCAAAGATAGAGATGTCGCGGAAGAGAACACTCGCTCCCTCTTCAGAGGCCCACTTTCGACTCGAGTCGAGGCTCGACCCTCGAAAGAGCCGATCGCGAACGAGACCACCAGTATGTAGAAGCATGAAATCGCATCGGAACCGAAGTCACCGAAACCGCCTCATTAACACGCGCGATCGCATCATTCCCAGTTGACGATAAATCTCGGCAGCCAAACGATTGCTTGAACACTAACCCACCAAACATTGGACATCAGCCTCATGATTGTATGCACATACCGGAGAAAAAGAAAGTCCGAGTCAGCTAGAAAAGTTACAGCCAGACCTGAGACCACAGGAAAATGGGATCTGCGTGAAGATAAAAAGGAAACTTCTTTCAAGTATTTATTATAACCGCCGCAATCAGGCAGTACTGCGGTAAGGGGGTCGACACAGCGAAACATCAATGCCGCCGGTGGCGGGTGGGGTGCGGGACCATCGGTGCAAATCAGTCCTGCACTTCTTCGGGCTTCTTGGATCTGCCTTTGAGATACCATCCCAGAGCGCCGAGAGCTGTTATGGTACCAGCCAGGACTGCGTAGTTCCTGTCCTTGTCGGTCGACACTTTCTCGGTTGCTGAAGACCCGCCCGGTGCGGCGTCGGTAGCTGATCCCCCAGATGTTTCCCCTGGTTTTGGGCCCTAAGCACAGGAGTCGATGATGGTTGAAGCAGACGAGAGCATGGGGGGTCAGCGTAATGTGCATGCTTTAAATGGCAACAGCATACAAAGTCAAAAAGAAACAAAAGAAAAACATGCGCAGACCATGAAGTTCATACTGCTATCCAACTAGCAACACGACCAATGAGTATGAATCGAGACCCAAGATTTCGTAATAGCAAAGAACGCAGAATTACTTCCATGACCTAAAATCTGTGCTTGAATGTGGGGGCTCTGATGAAATGCACGTCTAAGTATTGTCGACTTATCCGATAATGATAGCATTCTATCGAATTAAACATGATTACCCATCAGCTGAGGCGAAAACAAAAGAAGAAGAAGAAGAAGAAATCCATATGGTAAAGCTTTTATCAAGGGAAGTCGAACGTCAGAAACTCAAGAGACAAAATCCAATACCTTGCGTGCAACCTTCTCTAGCTTCTCTTGTTCCATTTTCTGTGGAGACAAATTTCGTGAAAGAATTAGTACAGCAATGATTTAGCAAAACAGAGACAATAATGGAAATCTTGCAGATATTTAAGACGGGAAGATGGAGAAGAAATCTTATCTAATTCAAAACTAGAATGCTGGAAACACTAGAGGACATTGGAGGAAGCGAATATGCATCAGTTTGCATGACAAAACACCGGCAAAGCATGAACTGATGTGGATTCTATTTAAAGCTCTGCTCTAATGACCCCAGTGAGAACAAAGAACACAAGGGAAACTCGGATCACTAACATATCCAGAATTGAACCAAGAAAGCTAACTCTCTGTTCACTCTAATGAGAAGATTCAGAAATTCAAAATGTAAACAAGGGGTCACAGCTTCACCCACCTCATTGAAGGTGGTTAACTTATGGAAGCCAAGCACCTCATAAGAACAAGGGCAACAAGTATAATACATAAGGTTCTGCTCGGAGCCCTTAAACCCTGCTACCTAGGCCTCGACACTAGCATTGAAAGGCAATTCTCTAAAAGCCGGCACTTGGAGAGAAATGGTGTGCACGGAAAACCCATTTGCCTCAGGAAGCATCGGGCATAACAGTTCTACGAACTTTGTTTTTCTTATTTCATTTCATATTACTATATGCATATCTGGTTTGGGCAATTCCAAAAATATATGTGAAAATCCAAGCATGATTCTACACAAAAGCTATTTATAATCCTCCAAAGAAGAGTAGAAGATCAATCCCGACGTAGTCGAAAGCCCACCAAGATAACCGGCAAAATACAAAAGACACCTGCCGAGAAACTACACCACCCGCATCAGGCCTAGGCACATAAACTTGTAAATCACAAAGTAATTAGAGTCGTCGATCCTAATGCGGATAACGACAAGCACTATAATTAGGCATTTCCAATTTCAGATTACTATGGAATATTTAAATTCTAATGTTTCTCTACTCCCTTCCATGTATACAACATAACAAATGCAACATAGGGCCTCTACAGTTACCTTGATGTAGACATTCTCCGCAGCCTTTTCCTCCTCGCTGAGCATCTTGCCGCTGCTCGAGAGCCTACGAGAAACATATCTTGCAGCAATCCTCGTCGCCATCGGGACGAAAGAACCAAGTTCCTAATGATCAAGAACGTCAAAATCCAAGACAAATTCCACGGATCAAAGAGAGTGCACATCATTTCGGCATTGCCAGGAAATCAAACACGAAATACAGATTGGAAACAACTCGTCAAAGAAATGGAGAACAATTTTTCCTGAGCAGATGCCCAGTCAAACGAAATATCAGTAGATTCACGACCTGCACAATCTATTCAATAATCTACAAGAACGTAAAAACGATTCTGCGGTTCAGCGATTCAGCAACCAAGACCAAGCTCCACGCGAGCACGCCGCAAGCCCGACCGCGTCGACCGATTCGAAACATCTTTTTTTTTTTTTAACGGATGTTCAGCTGGAATAGCTCACGCGGAGCCACCGAAACCCTAGGAAACCTCACTCATCGGATAGAAAGAAAAATCTGCACGCAAGACGTAGGGACAAATTCCGAAGGGCGCAGAACGCCGAAATCCAAAAACTCTACCGGCGCAACTCTCTACTATGTCGAACAAGCACGGCACATACCACTCCGAAAATCGGAACACGCGAGCACCGTCGCCGGCACACGCGCCGTCGCGTAATGCTTATGCACGAATCGGAGCGCGGCTTACCGGAGAGATGCGGGGAGCGTCCGGAAGACTTCTTGAGCTCTTTCTGCGACTGAAGAGAGAGAGAGAGAGGCGTCGAAAGCGAACTATGTGGAAGACGGAGACTCTGTAATCGCCATGGATGGGCTTGGGCTGCGCTGGGATGTGCTGGGCTGGGCTGGGATGGGCTTGGGCCGAGTTGGTTTGGGCCGATTCGTTAAGAGGAAGAGTGGAAGGCAAGCGAAGCACTTATTCTGTGCTTTTCCCTTTTTCCTTTTGTCCAAGGATTTATTCCTCGCTTACTTCCTAAACGAAGTATTCGCGAGACGATTTCTTTTATTATTATTCCAAGCCTCGGAAGATTTTCAGTTCGAATAAATGTCGCATTTCTCTTTCTTTTTGTTTTTTATTTGCCTGATAGAGTTTGATTTGCAAGAGTGAGCGAAATGATCGCGTATCTATCACTGACCCTGTAAGCATCCCGTGGTGCTCCGTCAACAAATCACTTTAGATTTAAAAAAGGATATGAAAGAAAGAAAATGCAGAGAGATAGATATGCGACAGACAGCACAAAGTTCAATGAGTATCATTGAGATTTCCCTCCGAACATTATGAAAGATAACGCACAATTATTCTATTCTTAGTCAAATTTCTCCATCATCTAAGGAAAATCTGCATCGAGGTGCAGCCACCGGAAAAGGCGGATGCCTCGTTCCGGACACAATTCAAAAAAAAAAAAAAAAAAAGATCAAAGTTCACAGTCTTGATTGATATATTTTTATTTTATCGCAGCTGAAGACAGATGTTTACGATAAGACGTCATGTATGAACGCCACCAGATTCTTCTCTGTGAATAAATGATACTGCATCCCTGCGATTGTCACATAATTTAAAGTTCAAATCAATGAGAACTCACAGTTACAACTCAAATGGATGACAGACTTAAAAGAAAAAATAAATAAAAATATTCCCTTTTGATGAGAAAAAGAGCAGCTATATCCCCAAACTGTGATTACTGAAAACCACCGAGATTGCTCTCCTACTCTGTACTGCTGCACAAAGAGCAATGTCTAAAAGAAAGAGGCAAGCACAAGCAATGTGATGAATCGACTCTCTCGACAATGATCTGCATAAACATCTCAAAGCCCATTTAGCCAGAAGTTTGAGCTCTCATTTGCTGTTTGATCTATAGCCGCTTGTTGGGAGACAAAGTTTAGCATTGACGTTCTCCGGTTGCGAAGCACTGGAGGTCCATCGGCTGCTGCATTTTTTTTTTTTTTTACTTCAAGTACTCTAACACGCCCTGAGTGATATCCTCGAGGAAGGAAACAAACCCCATGTTGTTAGTGAGGCCACTTCCATCAACGTCCTGCTCCTCAATGAGATAGCTCTCGAAAGCCGACGCATCCTCCTGCCCTCCCCTGATAAAGAGGAGTTTGGGAGTTATGCTTCTGTCTTGCTTCAATTTGTTGATTGTAGTCCGTAATAAGCCTGAGGTGAAAAGTTTAAGCAGCAAATGAAATCAGACAAATTATTGGTATACTACGATCAGGAAATGAAATGAAGGGAAGAAACATACAATCATGCGGTGGAGGAAAAGGAAGTGAAGGGTCAGCCGTTGAAGAATAGAACACGATAAGAGTAGTAAATGCATCAAGGAAAAATATTGGACTGCCGCTGGTAATTAGGGCCGCCCGACTCAATGAGTGGCGTGGATATGCTTGCTTGTCGGGCGTAGAATAGGATGTTAGCCTAGGATAGACAGCACGGTGAAGGGAACTTGGCTCCAGTGCACTATACCACATAATCAAAAGATACCGACTTCATTAGTTTCTGTTATGACTTTATAGCAAGATATCATAACTTCTGGCTACTAAAGTACCATTATTTTCAATAAAAATATAAAGGAGCAAGTGTAGGAGATATGAAGTGGTCTGCGAGAAAGATAATCCTCCAAGATCTAAGTGCAAACAATAACTTTGCTGAACAACTGAGATGAAAAGTTGATAAAGAGCAGCAAACAATTTGGTCCATCCCATTGAGGAACCAACAGTGACGCATTCATCTTGTTTTATCCACTGCAAACATCCCACTTCAGCGCTATCCAATTATATTAGGATCAATGCAGGTTAACTTCCTTTGAAAACCCAGAGATGAGACACCAAGCGTAACACAGCACAGTGCCATTAATATGAAAGTACAAGCCAAAACCAATATAGCTCATAATCTTCCACATTAACACAGAAGCACCACTACACCAGATGAAATGGCCTACACATGTTTACTTAAATGGCCTTCACACGTGTTACTCTTCATAGTCTTCAATATAAGTGGTTTGCAAATTTTTTATAGACAACTTTTTTCAGTATCAAAGCACCAATTACCTGAAAAGGCATTGCAAATAAATCCGGTAGTCTGGGTGGACACCTTCCTCATGGAAGCGAAGAAGAGGATTCCGCAGAAGAGCAAAAATGAGATGCGGTAACATCTGCAACTGTGGGCATTGCAAGAATGCAACATCCACCTGAGCGTTTACTGGACTCCCATTTTTGGGCTGAATGAGCTTGTAAGCATCATTATACTGCGCTGTGAGGATTACGAGCCAATCATGAAGGAGCATCCTTCCCTCCCGAACTCCTTGCTCCAAAGATGCTGATATAACCTGCAATTTGATTGTATTTGTAAGTGTTACTAACATTAAAATTGTCAAGTCTTAGGAAGCTGGTGTGCAGCTTTCTATAAACATAAACATCGACAAGTTCAAACGTCAACAACCTTAAAGTAGATAAAGGCATTGGCATACACAACAAATGACTACACAGCTTCAATGGGAATTAAGGCTTTCCAAATCAGTCCCCGATCTTCTTAGTATCTCAGTCAAATTTATCATCCATAGTCAGAGAAACACTCATGCAGAAAAAAAAACTTAAGTTCATGTGATGACATCTCCACATGAGGGTTTCCCCTACCCTCCCGTCACTAAAGACTGGAGAAAACCCTTGTAATGAGAGAGAACCATTGAGATGGGTTGAAGAAAATACAAAATTCCTACTGTGACATTATTTAGGTAATAATATGTCCAAAAACAAGAAAGCCATTGTTCAATTGAGAATAGAAATTATTGGAGCATCTCCAGTTAAACACTTTGAGAGCAGTATTCATCATGAAATTCTCTGGTTGACAACTTGAAGGCTTTACCTTTTTCAACAAGAGTGTAAAATAACCTAGACCAATGTCTCTCTGACTAACCGCGATCATTCTGAAGGACGGTCCTATAATATAAGGGCTGGAAAGATAATGCATCCAAAAACACTAAGAGATCTATGTCCAAGAGGTCATTTGTTTCATTTGAATCACACAAACATGGAACATCATCCAAATGGCAATCACCTTGTGAACAAGTAAAGATAGAACCACTTCAGGATTAACACTGTCATAGACTTCATTCATATTATGGGCAGCAGTGTATTGCAAAGTTCGTATTCTTAGGCGACGTTTGAGGGAGTAACTGGACCTGCAGATAAATGAGTAAAATGCAATGTCAAGAGCATTCATAGTCCCATTAAATAGGTCACAGTTCGAAGGTAATGAAAGTTCTACAGGTTTTTCATGACCAGTGCAAATTATATTTCATTATTTAAGAAAATGTTTAAAGCAACAAGATATTCATGACTCAAGGAAATCAGTAAAGAAATAATGCGATATAAATGAGCCCCCAACTTCTCTTGCTGAAAAGTCCTACATCTACATCTTTCTCTACGTAATCATTCTTGTAACTAATAAAATGTCATAAGAAAATCTCATTTACAACAAAAACATATGCTTCATGGATTATTCTGGAAGGGGCCCCATGCAAAAGAACTAATTCTTCAACTTCAGAGAACAACGTCGGGATGGAGAAAGAGATTGACCCAGAAAGAAATAAAATCCACAGATTTCATAGAGGATATGTTTCTAGCAGACCACCGTATCCAAACCAAACTGGGAAACACAAAAGAATTGGTACCATCACATCATGTAATCAAAAGAATTTCAAGAGATTCTCTCACGAAATTGGTACCATGAAAATGTCGGACGACTATGTATACAGAACACTAAATTCACAGTAGCAGTCTCTAAAGAAACTCCATAAGAAGCATTGCTCAATGTGGCTAAGTACAATTTAAATGTATGCTCCCAAGGGCAAAAATTAAACAGTACACAAGTAGATGTTTCACGTCAACAACAAAGTTGCTTCTTGAAAGGCGATGTGACTTCAAAGGCAATGTTGTTCCTCTTAGCTTTGTCAAATTAAATGAACCTTGAAAGTGAACCATCATAAAGGATTGGCCATACCTATTACCTGAACCCTTTGATGAATCTGCAAGCTCCTGTGGTGGTACTACGACAGTGTAACGAAAAGCAATCTGTAAGACGGGAGGCTCTGACGTGTGTCTGGAATAGATAACGCCATTCAATTAGACAATCTCCATATCAACAAAATAGCAGGGTTTCATTATAAATAACAATGGAGTAATTGAAGGAAGCAGCTCCAAATTAGAAAAAATCATTCCACAATAAAGGTGAACTACTCTAACAAGAATACAATTAGGAGAAACATAAGAGATCAAAAAAAGACCAGAATCTACTGAAGAAGAAAGCTGAAGAAAGTGAATAAACTGGAGGAGAAGGTTTGAAATTTTCCTTAAAAATAAAAAAAAATAAAAAAAATCATAGACTTAAAGGCTCGATGCACCTACCACATTTCAGTTAGTGGCAGTTATTACTCAATTAGATATATAAAGTAATTCCTGAAAATTCACTTGCATATAACGCCTTATACTAACCAAGAACTGTCTGACAAAAATGACAATATCAGGTCTCACAGACTGAACCACTTCAAAGGAACCATTAGTGACCACATGTTTGCATAATATTTCTTTTCCAGTAAAGAAGAGATTCCTTTTTCTTTTGTTAAATCCATATTCCTTAAGATAATCTTCAAATTAGTTCATGATAAATAAAATATTGATCCGGTTGAAAGACCAAGACCTAACCAGCTAAATTCACACTTTCAATGAATAACACAATGGCTCAGCAAACTACATATGTGTGTGTGTGTGTGTGCAGTTCAGACATCCAATAGTGTGCTTGAAGAAAACAACAAAACAAAGTGAAATCCAGCAGATGTCCAAAGTGAACTTATGTCATGCATATATAAAGCTAACGAGTTCCAGACGTATATTATATTAGAGGCCTATTTTGGCATACATCCATCTATGCATTGATAAGAAAAATAAAGGGGAAAAGAAAGGATAATTTCCTTCAGAAACTAAAGAGAGATGACAACCCCAAAATGGAGAGTAGACAAACCTGGAAAAGCCAATAGTATTTGCAAATTCAAAGTCATATGCATATGTGGCATAGGAATCACAACAAATTATGCGCTGCACGTTTTCATATTGTGGATCAGGAGAGAAATGACCATACTGCCACAGAATATAGTGCACATTGTAAGGCGACGGAAAAAAGAATCTCAATTACTTTTTCTTTTCTTTTCTTTTTTTCAAACAGCATAATACAATCACTCACTGAGTGGCCTTGTCTAAATTCTGAAGATGTTCTCAGTCTCATTATACAACCAAAAGCATATGGCCTGCTCAACATCCGGTACCTGATCAAGAATTGGTTTATTAATAACTATTGTGTAACAGAAAATAAATCGGGATTTAGCTCCCATGAAGGCCACAACACATAATTGATAATTAAAGTTAAGTGTCTGCATTCTATATCAGCTCTTATAAAAAGGTAAGATCGGGCCACTAAACCAATCTAACAGGCAACTGACATGCAAGAGTTTAATCAAGGAAGAAACTTAAGTATAAAATTTTAGTTGTTCAGTTTCAGAACATTTAATTCTATTAGATGATTAATCTTATCACGCCACAATGAAGTGTATAAATCAAAAGTACTTTCCAAAATATAATACTCACATGTCCTGAGGAAGAGTTGAATCATCTGTACTTGTATACAAGAACAATGAGCCTCCACTTTCAATACTAAGAAACTTTAAGGATGCCAGATCCGTATATTCATTGGTCACAGCAAATATGTCAACACAAACACCTGCTTGAACAGCGACAACTGCCTATAGAAGTGATGTTAAAGCTGAAACTGTTTCCATAAACATGAAGAAAAGAGAAATGATTGAACAACCAAAAATGAGAGAGCCCAAAAAATTTACCAGTTCCTTATAAAATGGGGTCTGCTCAGGTAACAAAGCCCGATCAGCATCCTCTCCTCTGCTGGCATATTGCTCTCCATACCGCCTCGTATCCAGCTGTCCAGCTCCATAATCAGGAGGACCAGATAAAAAGGCAAAGACCCTTGCTGCAGTTTTGACAGAAAGAAAGAAATCATTCTCAGAACCAAAGGGAATTCGGAAGATGTGCTTAAAGATGGGAATGCAGTTCTCCTCATCAAAGACATTGAAGCGATGAGCCCCCAGTTTATCAAGTGAATCCTAAATAAGATTTTGATAATCCTGTCGTTGAATAAGATGTAAAGATGAAAGCACGTCAATTGTCACATTAGTTAATCAAATGAATACCTTTGAGAAAAATTTCTGCACTCATGGAGTCACAGAAATAAACCGAGATAAATGCTCACGAATGCTGATAGATACAAGCTATTTTTGTGAACAGGTGTTAAATATAAATTTCCATTTGTCTGCTATTTAAGGAGTTGTGAACGCTGTGTACGAGTTGTCAATGAAATTAACTATTGCCCCATGAAGTGCTCATGATCTTATTGGCAAAGTTTATATGTCTTATAACCTGCAGGAATTCCCAAAAATGATTAAAACAAAGATAAACCTGAACAGTTGTCAGTATTATAGTGGAACAGAGATACTTTGCATTTGTCTGGGAGATAAAGGAGCTCAGACTTTGCATATGATCTGTCAATTGGTTATTATTGCCCATGAAAGATGCCATTGTCTTACTGGCTTTAGGATGCATGTATTCCTGTTGAGGAAAATGACTGGAGCAGGAATGTAGAATGGCAAAGGCTTCTCTCAGCATGCAGATGGCCCAAAAAAAGAAAAGAAAAGAAAAGAACACTTTGTAACTCATTCTCTAACTCCTTTGCTAATGTTGGCCTCACCTACTCCTTTTTCTTCCTTTATTATCTTGTCATCAAGCCTATCTGATGCAAATTTAGGAATTTGAGTTCCTCTACCACCCCTAGCCTCAAGCCATGGAGACATAGCACCTACCTAAGGCAAAAGTGCTTCCATATTCTGATCCAAGGTAGTTGAAAAGAGATTCCATCGCCACCCCAAATCCTCTTCCACCCATTAAAACACCCTCAAGTCCTTGACCGGCTGCCGTACTCCTTTCCCATGAAGTAGTTGGTCTGAGCGTTTCAAGAGCAGATGCAATACGATCCTTACAGGTTTCCACCTATAACCAGAAAACTTGCATACTGTAAATTGAAGCTCGTCATCACTTAACAACACTAAGAAACCAAAGAAAGAAATCTCTAATTTCACAAGTGGCATACAGGTGCTAGAAACTGTAGCAAAGGCATGACATCTTCAAGCTCCAACGGGAGTCTGCCTTCAGAATCAGGAGGAATGAAAACATTTTTTACAACTGGTACAGGCCCTTGGACATCATACAGTCCGATCTTATGGCTGAAGGTAGCAAGCCCAAACAATGAACCAGGCCCAAGAGCTGCAGCGGACAATGAAAAATTAGTTTCTCCATAATGACAACTTTGACAGGATAAGGAAGTTTTCGAGATCAAGATTTATTTTGAACGAGGTGCACACTACCTTCTAGAGCTGCTAGTAGTGCGCTCTTTGTAAGTTCCAAAAATTCTTCTGATGCTGCAAAAGGAAAAGTGCGAGACAAAAATCAATACTTCTTTTAACGATGATATATCCATAAACAAGTAATTCCAATTAAAAGTAATGATTTTATAGCCAAACTCCCTATTTTTTTCCTCTGAAGATTTAAAAGGAGAGAGAAGCAGCACACCTATAAGCTAAAAAAGTTGATAAAGGGGCTTGTCACAAGGAGTGGCTAATTCTGACAGAAACCTGGCTTCAGCCAAAACACAGCAGATAAAATCAAATACCATTACCTAACTCTGAGCACAAGTAGTGTGCTAAATTATTTGAACAACAAAAGCTGAAGCTTCTCAAGCATGAGCATACTCATCCATAACAAAGAATCCTCCTTGAAAAATACATAAACTTTAAGTGCTAAGTTACTGCAGCACGAAAGCAGTGGCTACTGTCATCCACAGCTTCTAAGACTACATTATATTTATGACTAAGCTTGTACTTCTACGGTATGCCAGCCAAGGTCAGATTTGGCATCTATTGTGTTTTGCATCACTAAGTGGTGAGCTCCATGTACTTTACTGACATCTTTATCACCAGCATTCTCTTGAACAAGTCTTCTGTTTTCAGCGCAATATAAGGGTCTTTCCAGCAAATGGTAGTTATCAAGTCTTTTAGAAATAGTGCCTGAGTTGATGGAACTCAAATAGTTATCCATGTAGAAGGCTCGTGGCATTTCCGCTTAAACAGAACAAAATTGTTTTTCTCAGTCTAGATGGTGAAGACTCTAAACAAGATGATCTATAATTGTTGTCCAACACAAATATCCATCCGAGCCTTTGAATCATCAGATTAATTGTAAAAAGACCTGCCATTCCTGGATACCAATTACAGGCCTTGATCAGTACCTGTACCAATTTGAGCTATTCTCTGACAAATTCCTCAAGCACAGACTAGTTTGAGACAGGAACTTGAAACTGTTCCTTTTCGCCTTACAAAATCATCTGCGATGGTACTCTCACACTGCTTGTCGGAAATTTCCAAACAAAAAATGAGAATGTCCTCGTTAATTACAATTCTCTTTTTATGATTATGTTACAGAAAACATGTGACATAAATTGAGTGTTGGACATTTTGACATATGACTCTTTAATTGTCACAAGATAAAGATTCTACAAAATTACTCCGTTTAAACTTAAACAATTCTCAGGTTACACCATGCCAAATCTCTATTCATAATGCATTAGTATTTTCTCCTTGCACCAGAGACCTTTTTAAGACAAGTTTCTCAGAACATTTCCCTCAGCCACCATGTTAAACTTTGACCATCAAAACCACCAGATAAAACCAGATGAGCAGATAAACTCAACAGCTGTGTACATCTCCTTAAACCCATCCATTCCAATCCATGAACAGCAACAAGATCCCACGTCATCCTCAGTTCTTGCACATGGCTCATGTTCATCACATATGGTCAGGATAATTGATAGTTGGTATCATTGAAGACATTTACAAGAACAATCCCACAATAACCAAGCTTTGGAGGAGCAAACACATTTCACTTAAGCACATAGCAAAGAAAGGCCAGATTGAAGGAAGGCATTTGCCACAACCAGTTCCATCTTGATGGCTCTTCAGAGACCTCCAGCAGCAGAAATTAATAAACTCTACTGTGTTCACTTCGGTAATTATTCTTTCCTAGTCAATACAAAGAACTCTAAACTTGGCATTTTGACTCGAACTATCACTCTCTCAGTGAAGCGAGAGTAAAACGTGCGATTGTCCACATCTCAACGCAGAATTGAGCATTCTAGAATGGACCACGGGACATTGACAGAGCACATTTACTCAAGACAGAGTAAAACTTACACGACAAATCAACAGCAGCGACGTAGACGGGCCGAGCTTCCGCAGGCTCCTCCGATCCTTCCGCTGCAACACGACACCAAAACTAACAACAATCAGCACCTCAATCAGAGAAACTTACAACGCAGGGCAGAGAATCTCGAACTCTATGAGCCGAGTCTCACCGGGGAGTTCGAGATCTATGAAGGAGGACGTCATCTCGGGGCAGGACTGCGAGCGCGAGTACTTCTCGATGCACTCCGAGGGGAGGCCGTTGAGGGTGCCGCAGAGCGAGCAGTTCCACGCCCACTGGTCGAGCTCACAGTAGGTGTTGAAGTAGGCCCAGCAGTTCTCGCACCGCGGGAGCAGGTGGCCGCCCGATCCGTACGCCGGCGGGTTGCCGTTCTCATCCTTGGCAGCGAAGGGGGTGACCGTGATCCCCCACGGCAAGCCGGAGCCCTCCTGCGCGTCCGGATCGATCGGGAACCTCGAGACGGCGGCTCGAACTGCCATCGCTTTCCTTCTCCTTTTCCTTTTCCCCTCCGTCCGGGAGCGTCTGCTTTCTCGAGAAAATTGGAGCGAGAAAATTCGGGATCGCCGGAGGGGGGAAGAGGGGAGCGGAGGCGCGGCGCAGGTTAGCAGCCTCCTCACCAAGGGGGGAGCGTTCCACATGCTGCCGACCCGTGAGGTGACGCCACGTCATCGTGGCGGTGAGGTGGCATTTCCACGTCAGCCGGAGCCTGTTTCTTAGTTACCAAAATTTGTGCAATGCGCGGTTCTTCTTCAGATTGGAAAAATTTCTCATTTTCTTGATTTTTCTCATTTTTCTTTAAAATCTAATATCATTTCCAGATGCAAGCACTGCATTTAGATTAATTATCAGATGAAATTAAAAAAAAAAAAGAAATTGGTTTAATTTGTTAGTGTAATTTCTAATTAAATCTATTTTGTAATAAAGCTCGGAGACTCATTTTCTATTTTTCACGTCAGCTGGAGCGCCTTTCTCCTGTCGGGACATTGAGTGGTTACCAAAATTTATGCAACGTGCCATTCTTCATGAGCTAAATAAATTGAGAAAGTTTCTCATTTTCTCGAATTTTCATTTTTCTTTGAAACTAAATATCATTTCCATATGCAGGCACAACATTTAGGTTAATTATCATATGAAATGACCACACAAACGATTATACAATAAATTAAAGAAAAAAAGTAATTATTTTAATTTGTTAGTGTAATTTCAAATTAAATCTATTTTGTAATAAAGTTTGGAGACTCATTTTCTATTTTTTACATCAGCTGGAGCCTGTTTCTCCTATCGATGTTGCTAAAATTTATGCAACGCGTTCATTTTCTCAAATTTTAATTTTTCTTTGAAATCAAATATCATTTCCATATGTAGGCATTGTGTCACGCGTCGACCCTCAGGTACGCGATAACTCTCGTTCACTTAGCCATTTGAATGAGACGTCTTATAATGTATCGCCAACCCATTTATGTTATCGTTAATTATATGCAAGCATAATTAGAAACAAATCACCCAACCATTCAAAGTAGAGATATCATAAAACACACTTTTATATATATAATCACAACATCAGACTTACATACATCTTATGCATCACCCACCACTCACGCCACTTTATATATATTCAAAAGCGCGGCCACACACTTTCAAAAGGGTTTCGGGAGTAAGCCCAACACCTCTAGTATTATGAGGGTGACTTCAAAAAGTGATGCACCTCACTACCACTTAGCACCCTAAGGACTCCATGTACCAAGACTCCGAATTGGTAATTAGGTCAGAATCAACCTCTGGATCAGACAGAGCTTCGTCAAGCACATCTAGCTCCATTGTGTCCCTTATCTAGTTCCCGGGTCCGCATTTAGAGACCCATCAAAACCTCGGATGGAGCCATACAAGTCCTCCTTGACCCATAAGTACCGGGCCATGAAATGATGGGGAACCAAGTTTTGAAGCCCCTCATCTATCCGAATGGTGGTCGTGAAACATTCGTAGTGAACGTCCGTCCCCTTGATGAGATACTTAGTCACCTCCTAACTCTGCTCGATAGGGACCTTCGAACCTGATGTGGTGAAAGGGCTTAGACATGCTTAGGGCCTAAAAACATTTAAACAATAACAATGAGATAAAACTCAGTGAATAAGCTCCATAATCCTCGCCTAAGGAGGTAATTCACCTCGGAGTTGCCCTAAATGTGCAAGTTATCCATCGATGGTAAATCAATTACAAAACATTTGCTTTGTCTTAACTATTAACAGGAACGGTCATCTCACATTCTCAAAGCCATCATCATATAAGCACACGGGTAATTCTTATAATAAATCATATACTTTGATGCAGAAATAAGAACATGCAATGTCTCATAATCATGCATAAATACCATTTAAAAATCTAGACATAATCAGATATCTTATTTATGCACATTTTATATATATATGTCCAGATTATTACAACCGCTTAGGGCCACGGCCAACCCAAAGGTCGGCAGTCTTTTGGTATAACCGGGCATCGTCCCACCCCATCAGGCATGGCATCATCCCATGTATGTATACGCCTTAGGATGGCATTCCAATTAAAGAGTTTTGTTTTGAAATCCATTCACAAACGGCATTCTATTGACGTGGGGGCATCCGAACTTAATCAGGTATTGTCTCGTATAATCATACGCATCAGGACAGTTTCATCACTCCGCATAATCATATGCATTAGAATATTTAAGTGATCACATGAGCATACCACCACTCAATATCTTCCACATTATTGATGCATGAGTGTGTGATATTCATATTATATGTACATGCAACCATGTCATGCTTCTATCTCATAGCATATCACATCATGACATCACTTAAACACTTCAACATATTACCTTTCCACATATTCTTAGATACATACTAATTAGTTACGATCATGAAATGCCATAGACATTTACCAAATTCCACTCTAAGGATTGCATGAACTTACATCCACTTAAAGTCAACATTAATAGGCACCAATCGATTTAGGACTCATGACATAGAAAACACTTATCGAAGACAATATAGGTTACTGCATTTAAGCATAACTATCACAATAACTCATCGAATATTAAAATGGCCTATCATGATAACCTATCGAAAACCTTCATAACCTATCACTTAAACCCATTTATGACATAAGCAAATCATCACTTATCCTCAATCTAATACTAATCCTAATTATAAGTGCAATCGTAACCCTAAAAGAGGATTAGAAAGCCACTCACTCCAAGATCTAAGCTCGGCAAGTGACAACAAATGGATGGCAAGGGTTGTAGGGTGCGATGGCTGGTCGTCCTCCAAACAGCCCACTACGAGGCTATTGACAGCGACCTTGGCTGGGAATGGCAACGGAAAGGCTTAGCAAATGGCTTTCGGGCTCGTGGCAGTGCAAACCGAAGGGAAAAGAAGAGAGAGAGAGAGAGACGGCGGCATGAGGGCCAGGCGGTCACCACTCATGGCCCAAGCTCAGCATAGCGATGAGGACGATGGTGCCAGAATGACGGCCTTAACAGTGGACGGTGGACGGTTAAGTGAGATCGAAGGGAGGAAATAAGAGAGAATGGATTTGCAAAGAGAAAGAATAGGTGAGGGGTTCAACTAGAAAAAGGGAGGAGAGGGAACGAGGGAATGAGAGGAAAAATGAAAAAAAAAGAGGGAGAGAGAGTGTGGCTGTGTGATCCGAAGGGAATGAAGAGGAGAGAGAGAATGAACAAATTTTGCCATTAAGGATGTACTTGCAATCCCCCAAAATCCTCATAACCTAGTAATTGCTTGGAGGAGAAAACTCATAAAGAAAGTAAATCCAAGGCTATTAATCCCTTAAATATGCACATTGGAAATTAGGAAAGTAGGCTAGGCTTAAGGTGACATCATTTTCTCTTTTCTTATCCTTCGTGGGCATCCCTCTTACATGCTTATCCCTCTTGTCCTGTTTGTCTCAAGCTTCTAGAAAGGTCAAATGGGACATACACCAAAATATGACAATATTCAAGCACGCGAGAGCATTTAATGTGGAGTTTTGCATAAGCCAAAGCGGGCTTGGATGGCCATGGAATCCTTTGGCAAGTGGGTTCATTGGGCCGCCCATCCTTGAGCGTGAGGCCCATTGGGCCCTCATGGGTTCTTGTCCGCAGCCCATTTCCATTTTTCCAAATTTTGCGATTTGCGAATGAAAATTCGAGTTTTCGCCCAAAAGGGGCAATCTTGGCTTTTCCATGGTCTACTGATCCTTATTGTAATCCCACTTCGAATATTGGCCACCATTGTAATTTCGTTCTGAAAATTGGGGTCGGATTAAGGATGTCACACAATACATTTAGATTAATTATCATATGAAATGACCACACAAACAACTATGCAAGAAATTAAAGGAAAAAAGCAATTGGATTAATTTGTTAGTGTAATTTCAAATTAAATCTACTTTTGTGATAAAGCTCGAAGACTCGTTTTCTATTTTCCACATCAGCTGGAGCCTATTTCTCCTATCGAGACATCGGGGTAGTTACCAAAATTTATGGAATGCACCATTCTTTATGAGCTGAATAGATTGAGAAAGTTTCTTGTTTTCTCGAATTTTCACTTTTCTTTGAAATCAAATATCATTTCCACATGCAAGCAGTGCATTTAGATTAATTATCGTATGAAATGACCACACAAACGTCTATGCAAGAAAAAAAAAAGCAATTGGATTTTTTTGTTAGTGTAGTGTTAAATTAAATCTTTTACAATATATCGTAATAAAGCTCGGAGACAGATAATTATTCATTTTCTATTTTCCACTTCAGCTAGAGCATGTTTCTCCTATTGGGACATCAGGTAGTTATCAAAATTCACGCAACGCGCTGTTCTTCATGAGCTAAGCAGATTGGGAAAATTTATCATTTTCTTGAATTTTCATTTTTGTTGGAAATCAAATATCATTTCCAAATGCAAGCACTCCAATTAGATTAATTATCATATGAAATGATCACACAAATGACTATGAAATAAATAAATAAATAATTGGATTAATTTGTTAGTATGATTTCAAATTAAATATTTAAAATATTTTGTAATAAAGCTTGGAGACGAGATAATTATTTATTTTCTATTATCCACATCTCAACTTGTTTCTCTTGTCAGGATATCAAGTAGTTACCAAAATTGATGCAACGCGCTGTTCTTCATGAGCTGAATAGATTGGGAAAGTTTCTCATTTTCTCGACTTTTCATTTTTCTTTATAATCAAATATATTTTCCATATGCAAGCACTACATTTAGATTAATTATCATATAAAATGACCACACAAACTACTATGCAATAAATTAAAAAAATAATTGGATTTTTTTGTTAGTGTAATTTCAAATTAAATCTTTTTAAAAAAATTTGTAATAAAGCTTGGAGATAGACAATTACTCATTTTCTATTTTCCATGTCAGTTGGAGCTTGTTTCTCCTATTAGGATATACATCGGGTAGTTACCAAAATTTGCAAAACGCATCACTCTTCATGAGCTGAACGAGTTGGGAAAGTTTCTCATTTTCTCGAGTTTTCATTTTTCTTTGAAATCAAATATCATTTTTAGATGCAAGCACTGCATTTAGATTAATTATCATATGAAATAATCACACAAACGACTATGCAAGAAATAAAAAAGAAAAAACAATCGTGTTAATTTGTTTGTGTAATTTCATATTTAATATTTTTAAATAATTTGTAATAAAAGCTCGAAGACAAACAATTACTCATTTTCTATTTTCCATGTTAGCCGGAGCTTGTTTCTCCTATCATGACATCGGGTGGTTACTAAAATTTATGCAACTTGCTATTCTTCATGAGTTGAATAGATTGGGAAAGTTTCTCATTTTTCGAAATTTCTTTTTTCTTTGAAATCAAATATCATTTCCAAATGTAAGCACTACATCTAGGTTAATTATCTGATTAAATGACTACACAAATGACCACACGAGAAATTAAAAAAAAAAATCGATTAGTTTGTTAGTGTAATTTCAAATTAATTTTTTTAAATATTTTGTAATAAAGCTCGGAAACAGACAATTACTCGTTTCCAATGTACATGTGTGATTCAACTGGAATTATAACATTTTTTTTTAATTTTTCTAATGGAAGTTAAGATATTGGAAGATGGAGTAAATGGATATATTTTATCTCTATGAATATGCGCGTTGTTTCTTATTGGCGAGCAAATTTATGTCGGGCCATTTTGTAATTTCTTGTCATGTATAGTTTTCCGGCTCAATTTCTTGTATACTTCATTAAAACTCAAGCTATATTTTGTGATGACCTAGACTTGTTGAAACGACAAAAACTTGAATTTAATGATCATGATTGCGGTGCATTAATGGAATTGAAAGTGAATTTCAAGTTAAAACAAGCGAAAAAAACAAGTTGAAGGTTCCAAAATTCTAAGGACGTGGTGGATCGAATTAATTAATGAGGCTATAAAATTGTCCTTTACTGATCTTGGATTGTTGTAACAAATGTTAGTAATTAGAAGTGATAATTCATTCTAATAATTTAATTAAGAGTATAGATGGGACCTTGATAGACTTTAAAACCTGTCACATGATAAGCGTCACGATGTACGTGTGAATAAGTTATATAAGAGAAATATCATATCGGATAATTGATGTGATGTATAACAATTAATATATCATAGTTAACTCATAAATCATTGGCTCAAATTTTTAAGTGAAGGTGGATCAAATTGGATAGCTAACGGGCTCAGACTTAGGCTCTTCCTTGGCGATCTCTACAGGTAAATGTATCAGACTTCTACTTCACATCCTCGATAAAATGGTATTAGAGTCAATGGTCATGGTTTTCGGGTAAATGGGTGTTGTGGCGTAACAACGCGAGTTCGTAGGAAGTTTTATATCCCACCGACGACAATTATTACAAACAATTATGGATTCAAAATCCATAAATAGTTCCCAAATGTACTTGCAATTTAAACACGTCTTTCTATTATCCAAGTGATAATCATTTATAGGAAATTATAAATCCTGAGAACATCCCTTATATCTTTTAGAAAAGTTAGTTAGTAGACAATATTTTTAGTAACAATATCAACTTATATTGAACTATTTTTATGAAAGATAAAAAATATATTTTATTTATTAATTTTTATAAGCAATACAAATCACTATCCTTCTCTGTTTTCCACAAAATAATGGAATAAAAAAAAAAAACAATCCACAATAGGAATCATCATGATCAAATCCATCTTCATTTCAGAATCTATCAGACGATCCTTTTCTCGAAAAGGGAAATGGGAATTATTTATTTTATCGGACTGAAAACAGCAGAGAGAGGAGAGAGAAGTCGACGCTGGTGGTCGTCTCGAAATTGAAGAGAGAGAGAGAGAGAAAGAGAGCGCGAGGGTCAGGGTCGAACTCCAGCTTCCACTCGCGTTCGCCTACCTCGAACCCTAAATCTCCCTCAGCTTTCGCCATACGGTATACTCTCTCTCTCTCTCTCTATCTCTCTCTATTCGCATGATGCTGTGGAGTCTCTGAATCGCGTGCGCGTAAGACGTGGACGCCCGCGCGGTTTCGCTTTCCGATTCGCGGATCAAAGGGGAAAATGCAACTCGGTCGAGCTCGATTTCGCGCGCGCAGTCGGAGTTTTTTGGGGATTTTTCCGTGCGGATTCTGTCGGAATGATGCTCGGCTCTAACTGTTAGATCTTGGGAGCGGGTCGTTTTGTGGTGGGGAAGAACTCGTTTCCCCTTGATAGTGACGCTTGAGCCTGTTCGATTTGAGGGTTTTATCATCAGGGAAATGGGGGGTCGGTGTTTTTAAAAAAAATAAAATAAAAATTATTTCGGTGAATTCTGCCGGCATCTTTGATCGAACAACGAAACCAGTGCTTGATGTTTGATGACGATGAACATGTAATCTCGGGCATGCGATAAAAGAGCTAACTGCCAAGTTAAGTAGGTCATTTATCGTCGTGAGGAGAAACAAGAAGAACTCGTCCCATAGCATCCCGCGGTACATGGGATGTTTAGATGTTCATCAATTGGAATCCTAGTTACGGATACCGCCGATACTGAAACTCATTGCCTGTCGATAAAATATGGTTATCTTATAGATTACCTAATAGAAAAGAAATGGGATGAGTTACTCCGGCCTCACTTCACTTCCTCATATTCATTTCATTGAATTGTTGTCGGTCTGTCTGAATGTGGATTATTTGTTTCTTCTCTTTCGATCAGTAATTTCTTGCACACTGTATGTTGGGTATCGCCGATAACAGTGGGTTTCAGAGGCCACTGGTTCTATATTTTGGGGATCGTGTGAGCAATCTAGGTTGTTCTTCTTTTGGAAACCTTGCATAGTCAGCCTTTTTCACGGTTTCACCCAATTGTCATGTGTTGTTAAGATTCTATGAGAATTTGACCATTCTACAACGATGTTAATTATGTTGTTAAGGGGCCTTTGTATGCAATTGCTGCGATACCAAAATAATGTCACGATGCACTCCAACATGTTATGTTACTTGCAAGAAATTCTGATTTCACAAAGAATGTGATACGTTTTATTTTTTTCTTCAAACGTCGAAATTCTATCTGATAGTAACTTTGGCATATCGTGTACACACCAATCTTAGTCCTTATCAATTTATTGCAGGAAGGTGCTCAGATTGGTACGTTTAATTTGGAACTGGTATTATTTGTGTGAGATTGGACAGTTGTTCTGGCTTGAATCTCCTAGTTGTTGGGACAGTCACTTCCTTATTATCTGAGTGGCTCTAAATAGAATCGTGGACGACTTTTCTCATTAACATTGTCTCATAATCTTTTATTACCTTCAAGCGCCATGGCTGTCTCCTTACAAGCTTCTGAACTCGTCTGATTCTTTGATTCTTAATTTTGTTATGGGGTTGATGCTTGCCCCTCAAATGAGTATGATGGGAACACCTAAACTTGTCATCACCTTTCTTGCAGCATTCTCATTCTGTTCAAGATTCATTTCTTGAAATTGCACCAACCTTTACTATCCATTTTTGTCATTCAGACATCAATTTTGCCTGACTCTACTGAGTCCTACTTATTTTAGCATGATCTCCAATAATAACTCTTTCACGTGGCAACACTCCCTTTCGTATCTCATAACACTGGCTCAATTGAGTTTGATGCTCTTCTGATCTTCCTTATCACCTTTATTGCTTTTCTTCTTTTCGATATTTATATTCTTCTTCCCATGGATTCTTCTGGACCCTTTGCCTTCTCCACAGTTTCCTTGCAAGCTTTTCTAGTTAGATACCTAGAATGCCAAGGGCAAAGGCAAATGCATCATCAGCTACTAAGCCAGTTGAGCCGGAAAAGCCAGTTGAATCCGATGAGAGGGTTGACCTCGAAGAAGAGAATGATCCTGAGGAGGAAATGGATGAAGAGGTTGAGTATGAGGAAGTAGAAGAAGAGGAGGAAGTAGAAGAGATAGAGGAAGAGGCAGAAGAAGAAGAGGTGGAAGTGGAAGAAGAAGAATTGGAGGAGGAGGAGGAGGTGGAGGAGGAGGATGATAATAATGATAATGCCAATGCAACTATTGCCCATAAAACGCTCGATGGCAATGATACAATGGTTGTGGATGAGGACGAGAAGAAAAAACATGATGAACTTCTTGCCCTTCCTCCTCATGGTTCTGAAGTGTACATTGGCGGTATACCTCATGATGCTTCAGAGGAGGATCTGAGAACTTTCTGCGAGTCCATTGGAGAAGTTACTGAGGTGAGCCTCACTACTCTGTTTTTCTTTTGAATAAGACGTGAACTCCACAGTTATTTACAACATATCCTTTCTGCGTCCTCTTTGAGGATAATGGAAATTTATACCTTTATCTGTGGCTGTAGGTCCGGATTATGAAAGCCAAAGATTCAGCTGAAAACAAGGGATTTGCCTTTGTTACTTTTAGAAATGTGGAATTGGCATCCAAAGCCATTGAGGAGCTGAATGAGTCTGATTTTAAGGTACTAAGACAATATGGCTATGTTATATAGTCCCTATCTTGACAAAAGCAAACAGTAGGCATAAGGCCGAAAACCAAAATGTTTGACGAGAAAATTGAAAGAAATAATTACTGAAATAGTATGGTAAACTCTTCTTTTCATTCCTTTTCGTTGTTATGATTGTGAGAAGTTTGAGGACCACTCAAATACAACTTTGTTCATATGTTACTCAGGGTAAGAAAATAAAATGTTCAACGTCGCAAGCAAAGCATCGATTATTTATTGGTAATGTTCCTAGGAGCTGGGGAGATGAAGATCTGAGGAAAGTTGTCACACAGATTGGACCTGGCGTGACTGGTATAGAGTTGGTGAAGGTTAGTGAGATCTGGAGCATGACATGATAAGCTGTGGTTCCCAAGTTCTGCTTGTACCACCTTTGCTGCATGTGGAATTTTATCCCCCCTTCCTATATGAAACTTTACAATCTGGTTTATTTTCCCTTTCTTTTTTCCTTGACAGGATTTGAAGAATACTAGCAATAATCGTGGCTTTGCTTTTATTGATTATCACAACCATGCGTGTGCTGAATATTCTAGACAGAAGATGATGAATCCAAAGTTTAAGCTGGACAAAAATGCTCCTACTGTTAGCTGGGCTGATCCTAAAAATTCTGAGTCTTCTGCTTCTTCTCAGGTTTGCCGCGATACCAATCTAATCTATCTATATTCTGATAATATTGAGATTGAGGACATTTAATGCATTTTTAATTCTTTTACGTTCTTCTTGTGTATGATTTCGTATCTAATTTATCTCTTAGAGTGTCCTACACGCATCACCTTTATATATCGGCTGGAAAAGAAAGATCCTCAGCTACTGCCCAAGTAAATCAGAGAGAGAGAGAGAGAGAGAGAGAGAGAGAGAGAGAGAGATATTTGGCCAAATAGGCTTTGGACACCCAAAGCCCCTTCCCAAAGCAGATCCCAAACGCACCCAGAGAGATGACTTCTTTTTCCTTGTTTGCTTCTTTGTTTTTTTTTTTTTTTTTTTTTTTGGGGGGGGGGGGGGGGGGTGGAGGGGTTGGATGCATAGCTGTCCAGATAAATTTGATCATATTGCCTTAATCTTTTTAAGCTCTGCGACCACCTAGTGACTAGCGAGTCACATTTTGTGTACTTTAGTAGGTATGTACTGGTGGAGCTAGTGAGACCAAATGAAAATTGAAAAGGAGGAAATGAGTTTTGGCAATGAATGAGACCGGATCTGAACAATCAACTGCACACCATCTCGTGGATAGATTTGATTATTGAAGCCTAAGTTGCTTTTGTTTATTATGTGGATTACAGTGCTGACTTGTCTATGAGTCGTGCTTCCCCACTATATGCATATTTCTCCATGTCATTCATATTATTGATTTCATCTTGAAGGGAGAATGCCTTGTAACATGTAGGGGGAGAGGGAGAGGGAGAGAATTAAAACTTTGGCTCCAGTTGGTACGAATAGCACTTCTGACCTACCACCGCCTTGATGGCCGCGATGGTTTGGGCTCTCTCCCCCTAACGCAAGGGGAGGAGTTCGAATCCCCTCACGGTCGCTTGGGGACTTAAGTGTGACGCCGGGGGTGGTGGGTCCTCCCGCTTACGTGTCACCCCAGGGTTTACCCTCCGGCTGCCGGCCGTGCGGGGTTTCCCTGGGTCACCAAAAAAAAAAAAAAAAAAAAGCACTTCTGACCTTACCGGCATCTCATCATTCCCCTGATTATTAGTCTTGATGAGGTGCATGGTCACGCTGTGCAAATTTTTTTGGTCTTATTGGCCACAAAGTATAGATAACAAAGCAAAGAAGCAATTACTGAGTACCTGGGGCTTGCTTATTGGATACTATCTATGGATGACAAGAGGATGAGTTGGAGGCCTTTTGTTTTAAAGTCTAAGGAGGAAAAGAACAGATGATTTGGACACACTATGGTAAAGTATTGGCCCTAGTCTATCCCTTTATAGAAAGCATTAGAGATATTATTTCTTTGGCATTGGGGTTGCAACTAAGCTAGTATTTACCTGCATCTGGTGCTTGATTGTCAAATAGCTATCATCTGAAATGGGACAATGAAAAGTACATCATGTTCCATTCATGCACATCATGTTTCACTCATGCTAGACATTATTGGTTTAGTATCTCTTGCTGAATATTTAATTGAAGTTCAACTTTTAAGTTCATCTCTTGCAGGTGAAGGCAGTATATGTGAAGAACCTTCCCAGGAATGTGACACAAGATCAATTAAAGAAGCTATTTGAGCACCATGGAAAGATAACCAAAGTAGTTCTGCCACCAGCAAAAGTTGGGCAAGAGAAAAATAGGATTGGCTTTGTACACTTTGGGGAGAGGTCCAGTGCCATGAAAGCACTGAAGAACACAGAAAAATATGAACTCGATGGTAACTTTTGCTTCCTTGTGCATACCCTTTATGTTTTTCTTGGCTAAATGATTAAGTTCGCACTTGCTTTCGTACTTAATTTAGGACAAGTCCTGGAGTGTTCTCTTGCAAAGCCACAAGTAGATCAGAAGTCTGCAGCAGGACCATCTTCTCAGAAGACAGGCCTTCTTCCAAGTTATCCACTCCGTGTTGGTTATGGTCTACCTGGTGGTGCATATGGTTCTCTAGGAGGAGGCTTTGGTGCAGCAGGCTTTGCACAAGTAAGAAAACTTCTAGTTTTGTTGAAATGTTTAATTTAGTTTCTTTGGAGTAGATGATTATTAGCAACCTTTTTCATACTACGTTTTTTCAAAGTACTTCCATTATCTTATTGAGATACTTCTGCCGGTCATGATGTGATAGTATTACATAGCTTTAACATTTGAGTGGTGACATTTCTGTTGCTTCAAAGTAATTATTACATCTACTGCTGGTTAGAAACATGCCTATAGCCGGTTAGTTTTACTAATCAGTTCTCTGTCATTCTTATATTTCATTCTCAGTTGGATGATTGTGTGGTTTCTCTATTGATTGGCTCTCTTGTGCTCAAAGTTGGGATGCCTGGCAGTTTGCCAGATTATTATTTAGTGTCCTCATATTAAATTTTACTTGCTGTTGAGTGATGTCAAAGTACCTCCTGCAAAGCAGCCCACCTGTGCAATCTCTCACAACAGTTCAAGTGCGAGAGAGTCAACCAGCAGTGGCTGAAAGGATATTCATATTATCTTGGAGTTTTGCAATCCTAATTTGCATGTTGTCTATTTTTGATTTGAAGAACTTTATTTTTGTCCTGAACTTTCACACCAAGTCCCTGTACTTTTAATATGTCTGATCAAGTGCTTTTACTTTCACAATTTTTTCCACCAAGTCCCTCTAAAGCTAAATCTGATCAATTCACGGATGTAACTTTGCAGATAAAATATGCGGATGCCCTTTGTGTAGACAAATTTAGCCAATTTAGACGACGTCAGAGTCTGATGTGGATAACATTCAACTAATGTAGATGCTCAATGGCATGTCCATGTTGGAAAAATTTATTCACGTTGCACTACGACATCATCTGCCGCTACATCCGTCCTACTTGGTGTAGGAGGGACTTGATTAGAAACTTTGTAAAAGTAGGACTTGATTAGACAAATTAAAATACATATACTCGAAAAGTGAAAGTACAAGTATGAAAAAGAGAACTTTTCCCTTTTGCTTTATCCATAATCATATGGGCTTGTTTCCTGCTTAATCCACTTATCATGAGCCACAAGCTGTAATTTGTTTCTGTGGGCATTGTGCATATCATGATCTTGAGTGATGCACAATAATATAGGAATCTGTGAATGAGAGGCTTATGCTGTTTTAGAATACTCTCTTGCCTTCTCTGACTATCTGTTTTAATTATTGGAATTTCACTGATGTTGAAATTCTACTTGTTGCAACACAGCCTATGATATATGGAAGAGGACCCAGCCCTGCTGGTATGGCAATGATGCCAATGTTTTTGCCTGATGGAAGGATTGGATATGTCTTGTAAGCCCATCTACACTTTTCTACTTATTGGAGGTGCTGGCTTCTAGATGTTTGTTTCTTTGGCACTGCTTTTTGTTTTGTGAGACTGATATACATTGCAGCCGATAAGTTCGTACATTGCTTACAGGGTGTTTTTTGAGGAGGGAGGGACTTTAATGCCTGTCTTTTATACACCTCTTCTCTCTATTTTGTTGTGGGGTTATATTTAAAGAAAAATTAAAGGTGGTTGTTTTCAATGAGTAGTGTCAGTCAGCTGCATTAATCCCTTCTGAGTATTGTTTGACATGTTTACTTTGTGGAGAACCCTTTAAACTGGCCATTCTTTTGCTGTGGATAGTCTTAAGTGAATGTGGGTCTCAGATATAATGCATTTCTGTAATCGCTTGCTTTCATTTGATCGTTGGAGTTTGAGAAACTTATTTGCTGAAGGTTGGTCCAGCAATCATGATGATATGCATTTGTTGCTGAATGAAAGCTGTGAGATATCTAAATGTCATAGTCCATGTGAAAAGGAGAAAACATTTACCTTAGTGTAATCTTAAGTATTTTAGTGAAAGACAGTTTAGACTATAGATGAAGTGTGTGCGCTTAACTCGAAGTTTTAGAGTATGATGGAGAAGTATTCCTAACTTTGAGCCTTTCAAATGATTAAAGCCTTATTTTGTCCATTTGGCCAAAATAGGAAAGTCTTAATTCTCCATGACTTGTCTTTAGAATGCAGCAAATGTTTGGTCAAAGTGTTAAACTCATGCTTGTGTGTCCTTATCATGATTCTCTACATAACTAAGGGGTAAGGGGCACGTGCATAGTGTCCGTCATGCATAAGTGACATGATGCAACTAAAAGATTAGCTTGTGTTAGCTTTAATTCTTATTGGGCATTTTTGTTGGGTTATGTTGCTCTGTGAGACCTCTTTTCTTGCTGATTTTGTTTTTGGACATGGAAATATTCAGGCAGCAGCCTGGAGCACAGCCTCTTACTCCACCTTCACATCAAAGAAATAGCAACAGGCCTGTTGGTGGGAGTGGCAACAAGAGTGGTGGCAGTTCAAGCCGGGGAAAACATAATAATGATAGTGGCCAAGGGCGAAGGTACCGCCCTTACTAGCGCTGGAGGGAGTTTTATTAGTGTTAGATACCTTGAAAGTTGTTTGTTTATTAATTTGTATCACCCATTTTCATGTTTCTCTCTTTTTCTGGGCGCTTTTTCCTGTGACCCTTCTGTTTTCCTGAAGGTGATCATATCCATTCCTATATATTTACTCTGCTGATCAAGTTTCTGCATTAATATTATGGTTTTCTAGGTACTCCTTGACATGCGAAAGCTATGATTTTGTGAATGTTTCGAAAATCCAGAAAGCTTTTTTTTTTTTGGTCCACGTATAATTCTACTATGTATGATGGAGGCTGTTTACTAGCATATAGAGTAAATCTCTTTTCCCACGAACCCGTACAGAGTACAAACATTATGACTGCTATTGGGGCATACAAAATACGGTTGCCTTCTAGAAAAATGCTGATGTGGCCCATGACATAGGTCCCTCCCTCCCTCCTCCTTCCCCTTGCAGTTGCCATGGCTGCTTGAGATTGAGTTTGCGACTGGCTACTTGAGCTGGAGCTCAATGCTGCAATGGCCAGTTGAGCTCAGCTCACAGCCATGGGCAGTCAAGCTTTGAGCTTGCTGAGGCAGCCAGGCTGGCTTTTTGACAAGTTCCTCTCAATCAAAATTTCCATGCCAATTGAGATGGCCGGAGAGCACAGCGGATACAAGGGCTGTGAGGACTGCCATGGATGCAAAGTTTGCGAGGTCCTCTCAAGGTTTAATGGGAAACTAGATGTTCACATGAGAGAAAAAGGGGGTGAAGACAGAAGAATATTTGATTTGGAGTTATTCTGGGAGTGAAGAGTTGATTTGAGTGCGCATATCATTTGGTTGATAAGGCTTTTTGAATTCATTCGGACCAAAGAGTGCCGCGATTGTGAAGGTTCGATTCTTCGGATTTGGGGCGGTAAAGGCTGTGAACAAGATGAGTGGCAGTCACGCATGGCGGTGGTCTCTCTGTGAGCAACTCCTTACGTCCATGGCACTCGACCCTGCGATGGCTGCTAAATCCAAGATCTCGCAGCCATGGTCGTTGGTATCCGTGGCTAGGGTTTTGTGGTTTTGATTCGTATTTTCCGTTTTGCCCCTTATATTTTTTTGTTTTTTGGGGTTCCAGCAGTGACTTTGTGTTCTATCCGGCCGAAGCGATCGGTTCATTAGATACTTTTTCCTTATGAGATGAGTTTTATCTTTTCTGCACATTAATCCTCGTCAAATTTCCGGGTGCTAACTCAGATTCCCGACGGTCTACATCTGCAATAATAAATAAAAAGTATAAAGAGATTAATTGAAGAACAAACAGCTGTCGCCATTTAGAAGGCACCAAGGACGGTTTTGCGTCTTCTCTTATGTATGAAAATGACGCTTCTATTGACCTCTTCACTGTAATTTTGCTTACTGTTAGCTGCAAATTGAGACGGTCAGTAATTGATGTTCGCATCACATCAATTAAAGTTAGATATATAAAAATGACTCATAAGTTCATTTCTTAAATCTATATTTGGTACTCAATCAAAAAAAAAATTATATTTGATGAGCTGAATTGTTACATGAATAAGTTATATTTAATAAATTGATCATAAAAAAATTTCCGCCCAATTTTTGAATCATAAATGGATTTAATATGTATGTTAAACGAATTCACAAATAATTCAAAAATAACTCAAACTTAACCTACTTCTATGATTCTGCTTGTTTACTCCGCACTTAGTTTGGATATGAATTTTCCTGAATTCGATTAAATATATAAATGTTTTAATAATTTGAGTTGAGTGAGGTCGGATATAAATTGGTATGAGTTATTAATTTGCATCACATGAAAATGGCTTAATTCGGATCGGATCATTTTCAATTAGAGGCACCCGTTTGACCAGCATGTACAAGTAGACACTGACAGCATGCGATGCGTCGCAAAACAAAAAATCCACTAGAGACCAGGTCGGCTAAAGATGACGAGGCAGAGTTTCTCATATCGAACCGCAACCTGTGACTTATCGCTTCTTCAGCACATCAAACGTTCTTTTGTAAATTTACTTTTTCTGTCCAATCATCATGAAGATCTCTAATCTCTGAAGCTTTATATATATATTGAAACTATGTCTCGCATCAATACAGCAGTGAGTGAACACAAAAATTGTGAATAGAAACTCTAAATACAAAGATAAAACATGTGATGCCCACGAAACAAAATTCACTGGAGACAAAGTTGGTTTACATATCTGGGGGATTTTCTCACATTGAACCAGAAAATTACGAATTACCGCTTCCCCTGCATCACATTATGCATTATTTCCTGCTAGAGTGCTCAAGGCATGATTGCCGCAGCCTGCAATCACACTACTGCACAAACACTACGAAGAGCAGCCGCAATTGTCAGCGAGGTTGCTGCTGGCTTCTACCACCCGAAAATCGACCACCTCTTCCACGATATGGTTTCTTCCCACGGCTGAAGGATGGACCATGCTGCTTGAATGGCCCCGGAGCATCAGCTGGACAAGGAGTTGCAGGAGGTGGCTGTGCATAGCTGGTCTGATCAACTCGGGTTCCATTGAACTGAAACCCTTGTCCTCCGGCATTGAAAATTGGATGACTACTTTGGCCAAATGCACCAACCCCAACTGTCATTTGGTTGCAGTCATTTTGACCCATGGGATTGGGCCAAGATGCCAAACCAGGCCCTAAAGCATTTGACTGCCCCATCGGTAGGACCATGTTGGGAAGTAATCCCTGGCTCAGATCAAACTGCTGCTGAAATGGCATTTGGTTGGGAAGAGGCATTTGAAATGGAAATTGACTACCACGTGGAGGCCACGGCATTCCATTTGGAATTCCATTAGCAAAAATAGCACCCATTGGTTGTTGCAAGGGCAAGCCGTTCACCCAAGCTTCATGTAGCGGTAGAATGGAGCCACTGTTCGGCCGCATAAGCGGAAATGGTGAATTTGTGCCGATTCCACCCATATTACCTGGTTGAATGGCAGAGGATGTCGTGAAATTGCCGTAGTCCAGTGATGGTGCTCTAGGTGAGATTTGATGGTGAGTTTGATTTGATACGGGAGGAACCACTCTTGCCGGCAGTTGCTGGGGCGAAGGTTTACCATTTTTCCAGTTCGATTCCCTACTTCTGACCTTCTTTTTGTTGTTTTTCCTGTTTTCAGCTCTCTGGTCATCCATGTTGGTGCCCCTCTTTGCCATTCTCTGCATTCTCCTGTACTCGGCCTCTTTTTCATCATCTGAAAACTCTGCCTCCTCTGACAACTCTTCGTCATTCTCACCTGAGGCATCATATCCTTTCTTGTACAGATTTTTCTCATTAAGCACATAACTGGCAAATTCTGGAACAGAAGAGATCAAAGTGCCTTGGTGGATGCCGGCAGGGACTTCAGCTTCTGAATTGTATCTTACCATATAGTAAGGGTTTTTGACGGGTCCAAAAATTTCATCCACCAGCCCCAATGGGGTTCTGGTCTCAGTGATCCAAAGGATAGAGCCCTCATTAAGAGGACTGTGCTTCTCCACCCCTTCAACAATAACTTGGTCTCCTAAAATCTGTAAATTATTCCAGTAACATAAACAATCTTGCCTAAAAGAAAAACAAAACAAACTTTGGCAAAATGATCCTGAATGTAGATTACTTCTAATTATACCAAAATTATGGACTTCTAACAGTAGTTGATCATACATATCATGAGGTGGCTTCAAAGAGTAAAAAAAGTATAAGGAATAGGCCTATACCGATAGAACAACTCCAACTGGTGACATCTGATGATGCGGCTGCAGTGTTGCATTTACAGGAGGAACTGGAGGGAGATCCTGCAATTCCAAAAGACAGAAAATGTCAAAAAACCACTATAGCTATATAATTTGCATCATCACCACCGACAAATTGCTTACTTGTGAAATAAATTTGTACACACCTAAGAATAAGCTAGTTAGGTGAAAAAAGGTTTGCCTGTCAAGCTTGTGAAGGTCAATGAAGAATCTAAGAAACAGCTATAGTCACATCATATCCAGTAATAATTTGAATTCACACTGATCAGTCCCTTCCACTCGATCTAAACAACCGAAGCTACTGACACCAGATTATGAAGATGGTAACGGCAGATTCACAAACTCAATAAATATCCACATATGAGAACAATAACACAGAACAGATTCAGTACCCCTTCATCAATTGGAATGTCAATATGGTCTCTAATAACCACTGCACTAGTTTACTCAACAAAATCTAGCATTCATCATGATTCCAACAAAGTTGCAAAGGTAAGAGGAAAAAAGTCAGCATCAAAAAACAAAACAAATATCAGCTGTAAGAATCGAAATTTACCTTGACCTCATTTTTTGACCTGATGGGTCCGCCCTTAGCACCAGTGCCAGCAACACCATCATCTTCATCTTCAACATCACTCCAACTAACCATATCCGGTACATCCTGACGATCTTCATCACTGTCTTTATCGTCGTCACCATTCTTCTCCTCACCAGATTCCTCTCCCCCATCAAGTTCCCGTATTTCACCTTCTTCAATTTCACCCGCTTCATCCACGTGTCCTTTTTCCTCCATCCTCTTCCCCTCTTCCTCCCTGCTATCGTCACCGTTGGTGTTGGTGTCGGTGTTGCCGTCGTCATCACGACTACTGGAAGCTGAACTAGAGCCGTCGGACTCTAAACTGCTTCCTCTCTCATGATCACCACCAATCACCCGTTCCCCCTTCACAGCATTCACTCTGTCATCACTCTCGAAACCACCAGCAGGCACCAAACTCCTCTCAATCCCACCATCATCACTTCCCACCTCAGTCTTCACACAGACACCGTCAGCAACGACCGGAACGCCGGAACCGCAAACCAAACTGACCCTCCCCATGTTGTCCTCAATCGAACCGCCCAAAGCTCCCACCTTTTCCCACTCCTCCTTCTCAACCTTCACCGCCGCCTCGCAAGCGCCCGGCTTTAGCTCAGACCCGGGCGCCAACATCTCCTCCGCACCATCCTCAACCTTCACGGCGTCAAAGTTCCCAGGCAGCAGGGCCGCCGAATCCATGGGGACGTCCTCGAACCAGTCCTGGATGGACTCGAAATCGAGGAACGAGTCGGCGAACGACAGGTCGCCGATCTTCTGGTCGAGGAGGGCGAGCGGGTTGCCGAGCCCCTTCGGGTCGGAAGCGGCCCGATCGAGGTCCTCTTCCCGCCCTTCAACGGCGGCACCGGAGACAAAACCGACCATTTCCGACGGAGGGGGGACTAGGGTTTTGGAGGAGGATTGAACCGGAGCAGAATATCATGATGATGGAAGAAGAAGGAAGGAGGAGGGGAAGGAAGAATGGGTTTTTAAGTAAATTTGTAGTTTGGGAAAGGCAAAGGAGATGGGCCTTCCCTTCTTCTTTCCCTCCTCCTGCTACCAGCTTGTCTCTAAAACCCTAGCGCCACAGAGAAAAGGGTTTTAAGCCGACCGCTTCTGTTTTGTATTTTTTCTTTTTCTTTTGTTTTTCTTCAAAATTCCAATTGACCCCCAAAGGGGATGCAAGACCAGATATATTCTACAGCAATTTTATTTTTATCAGCAAGAAACTAATTAATTCATATGAAAAGTTTTCCGAACCAAAATATTTGATTTTGACCGTCTATGCTCTCAACTTTGTCTATCTCAACTTTGCATTACATAGAGTCGATCCATATTGATTATTCTTATTTACACAATTATTAATCAATCGGTTCGTTTGTTGTTGATATCAATTGATCATTTTCGTATTTTTATATTGTTACGGATATAACATTTTCGAATTTTCCAAGTTGAGAATACATTTATATATATTCAATAAAATAAAAAGCACGGGCCAGTGCCCATCTTTTTCAATTTTCACTTGTTAAGCATTGTTAAACATTAGGTAACATTTCAAATATGACCAAGGCATGAGTCGTCCTGTTCCATTTGCTTCTCATCAAGGAGCCGTCCGTCGCTCTGATCCGCCGAACCGCTCGCCATCTTCCCGGTGGCAAGTAGAGCAGGCTCCAGCCTTGCAATCATATGGCAGGTCGACCTCCGTGCTTTGAGCGGAATCGAGAATGTACCTATCATCTGGGGCGTCAAATTCGAACTCGTCTTCTTTCGCCGCTGGGTCCGACGAGCTTAAACCTTGTACACAGCCATAGACGCCCTAAAACCAGGGGACGATGGCGTAGCTGATCAGTTACGGCGGAGCGACCCTGACCATGCCGGGGGCTCAGCAGTCGAATTCAAACAGAAAGGAACTTGCCGGCCTTGTTTAGTTAGACCAGGGCCTTGAAGACGGAGGTATCTGCTTAATTACAGCTTCCGAAGCCAGAAAGGCATGGTACTTCCTTGCCAGTTTCTTGTTCTCGTTGAGCTTCTTCAACATTTCCACATCCATATAATCCGGTTTCTTGCTCTTGCTCTTGTTGAGCTTCTTCAACGCTTCCACATCCATATAATGCACAGGCCTATCTTCCCTCCCCGATATGAACATCTCCATATCACATCGAAGGGCCTAAAATCTCTTGATGTCACAGCAGAAACCAATACAATCGAGAAAGCAAGAAAAGGTGAAGAAGGGGTTGTGAATTTGACGATCAGCCGGAGCACAGTATCTGCATAAAGCATTTGATTTAACCTCATAAACAAGCAGAGCAGCTGAGAAAAAGAAGAGCGTGACAAGCATTAAACCACGTTGGGCTCACACTTCAAGCTTGTTATAACAGCACTACATGCTTCATAATCAAGGGAAACTAAGGACCTCTTTGTTTTTACTCCAAATAGTGTCTAATTTTGTTCATTTGTTCCCCGAAATTAAAAAAGAACATAAATCCGTTTGGTAAAATTTTTGTTCCCGGGAACAAAAATTTATTTTTTTGTTTTCGAGAATAGATTTGAAACAGAATTAAGAAGTAGAAAAAAATACATTCTTATTCCCGGAAACAATTCCTAGAATCAGTTCCTATTTTTTTCTTTTCTTTTTCTCTCCTTCTCTTTCCCTTTCTTCTTCTTTCTTTTGGTCGGCGACCTTGTCGGAGTGTCACTGGCTCCTGGCGACGCTGAGCCACGGCAAGGCTCGTCGGCCTGAGCCTTGCCGTGGCTGGGCGAGGTCAACCTCGCTTAGATTCGGCGACGCCGAGCTTGCCTAGCCACCGGCGAGGCTCGGGGCCACCGCTAGGCGTCCACCGGATCTGGGCGAGCTCGACCTTGCCCAGCTTGCGCGAGGCTCGACCTTGCCCAGCCGCTGTGAGGCTCGGCCTCGCCAAGCCAGGGCGAGGCCGACCTCGCGCTGCCTGGGTGAGGCCGAACCTTGCCCTGGCCAGGCAAGCCTCCAGCGAGCTCATCGGACCTCGCCGTGGCTGGTGACCAGCTACAAAGAAGGAGGAAGAAGAAAAAAAAAAAAGAAAAAAGAGAAAAAAAATGAAGAAGTTAATAATTTTACCAAATGCATTTCTATTTCGATAATAGAAATTTTGGACAGTTACCAAGTACGTTCTTTTTTACTCGGAAATTGTTCTCGGGAACAGAATCAGAAAAAATCATTTCTAATAAAAAATTGTTCCTAATGGTTACCAAACGCGTCCTAAGAGACCAAGAGCAGCAATGAAGATACCTCTTCTACATGCTGTGCATCTCATTTTCCGACGAGGAATGTGTGGCAACATATCAGAACCACCGGAACGCTAATCTTCCTGGTGTTCATAACTCTTCAAACCCAATCTGGAGTTCTTCAAGGGTCTCGGCTAACTTCCCTTTCTTCTCGTCGGAATCACTGAAGATCTGCCCTACATAGCTTCTCCAAGAGGCTCGCCCTGATGTTTACTGCGAGAGAATGAAATGTGCTCTAAGAAGCTGTAACTGGAAAATCACACCTTCTCTAGAGGGAAAAACACTTGAAAACATGGTAGCACTTTCGACTAATTCAGCATATACTTGTCTAGCCACCGGCAATCGAACTTCTAACAATGATTATACAAACGAAATGCTTTCTCTTTGTGAAGTTGATTAGAGTGTCACGCTTTCCACTTTGCATCGCCTAAGGCTGCTTAACATTGATCTTCCTTATATGTAAGCATAGACGTGATTATTTCAACAATACAGAAACACGAGTTCCCTATTTTTCCAATTTTCATTCTCATACTAAACATGGATAACATCTCGGATATAAGTCGATTATCGTCAAAATCACTATTTTTACTATTGAAATAATGTGAGGGTTGTGTCACTTATGTGAAACTATATCCTTAAATTTTGTTTGTTTCCCAAAAAATGAAAAATTTGAAAAATATCTTCTTAAAAATGTTAATATATATTGTTTGAAATAATTAACTAATCGAAAAATATCTTTGTTATCAATAAAATTATTTGTTATCAATAACAATTTTATGTCTAAACATTTTCCTAAATAATGAAAATCCTTTACGTTTATTTCTTTTTATAAATCATATAAACATTCATTTTTTAATAGCATATATTCCAAATAATTCATTTTCACGAAGCCTAAACTCAATCATTGTTACTCATCCTATAACTTATATATTATAAATAAATATATTTATATATATCTTTTAGCCCAAAAAGGGAGTTTCCGATATTGTGAAACTTACTTTTAGGGCAGGAACTAAAAATTATTAATATGACAATAATGTAAGAGCTCTGCCTATCAAACTTTGACAAGATTCCAAACGCAACAACGTCCAACTTCGGCGAAATTTGTCATCATCTTCTATAAAGATTGCAGCACACTTTTGTCTTCCTCTTCCTAGATTCTCCAGCAACAGCGTTGAAAGAAGGCTATCTGGGTAATAAAATGATCAGACAGGAGAGCCTGAGCAAGGTCTTCCATTATCTTCAGGGAAGGTTATTGCAGAAAGCATGCGACACAATCTCCAACAGAACAAAATAAAACAAAGAGCATACACCAGAAAACTACATGCGACAACCAAGAGTTCCTTAGAGCCATCATCATGATCATCCCCCTGCTGCCATGAGCAAGCCCTACTTCGATCCGGACGAGACAACATTCAGTACAGTTCACCTTCCTTGTGGGTGTGAATCACACAATCGGAAGTCGGGTACGATACGCAGGTTAGTAGATAACCCTCTTTCATTTGGTTCTCGTCAAGGAAAGAGCCATCGCTCTGATCCACTGCACCGCTCACCATCATCCCGGCGCAAGTAGAGCAAGCTCCAGCCCTGCATGAATAAGGCAGCTCAACCCCGGCATTTTCAGCGGAGTCGAGAATGTACGTATCATCAGGCGCTTCAAACTCATTTTCTTCGCCGTTGGGTCCGATGAGCTTAATCTTGTACACGGCCATAGATGCTCTAAAACCAGGGGATGACTTCAAGCGGAATGACTTTGAGACGCTATTCACGGATCCGAGTGAAAATGGGTTCTTGATGATGGCGCTGTTGATCCGCTTTGGTGGTGCGACTCTTACCATGCAGGGGGAGGACAGAGACACCGTCGACATCTTTAGCAGCTGTATACAGAGTAATACAGCAGGTTAAGCAAGAGTGCTTTCATAGTCCAATCAGAAAAGCAACATAAGAAAGCAAATGATATTTCGCATAATTTGATGTTTTTACAATAATATGCTGACGCAATTATAAATAACAATGTCGAAATAGGACATTATATCTGGGAGTACGTTCAAGCAAAGCAAGGATGCATATTACAGTCACCTTGCTCATCTATAAGAAAAAAGAGATGGCCAAACCTTTTCATGGAAAAATCAAACGACTAACAGATTTTCTCAACAATCAAACTTATTGATCTCTTATGAAAACGATAAAAAGACAGGGGAAAACAGAATTTTTGTAAGCAAATAGATTTCACAAGGCAACCATCCATCAAGCGATCCTATAAGAATGAGTAAAGTGTCCGCCTCGTGTGAATTCATGAGGAAATAGCCGAAAAGCTTCCCAATCCCATGCTAACAAGGCAAATCAATCTACGGAGCAATATGAGAAGACACGAGCTCAGAGGCTCCCCCGGTCCTCACTTGACGCTCCACACGAATTAACTAGCGCCTAGACATCCAATGTCGAATCATCAACAGCGAGCCGTAGCGACGGACAGACTCAGATTACACAGGGGTCGGTGTGAAATTTTTCCATAAAACAAAATCACACTACCACAGCTCAAGCGGGCAAAGGCATAACAGTTCAAAACGAAATTTCACATAGCTGCCAAATTTATAATCCTATTCAACAGAACAAGCACCAGCTACAAACTTTCAAACTCTGTAATCTCAAAAAAAAAAAAAAAACAAAATTTTTTCAACGAGAAACGGCAACTTCAGCAGGCACGGACAACACATGATTCCTCTCAGCAAAACAAAAGCCAGGAAAGCAAGATGCCCTCCACCCTCTTTTCCATCCGGAAGCCGGGCCGAAGAGAAACTCGACGGAAAGGAGGGATCTTTCAATCCGTCCGACCAACGCAGAGAAACGCCGTCCCACCACCGTCGCGATCGACGGCGATAACCACCCACGTGCTCTAAAAGCACCAGGGACGATCGAAACCAGAGATCACCAAAAGAGGCGGCGGAGAACTCCACCAAGAAGCAGGCGGAGACACGGCGCGCAGCCACCGAGACAAGATCAAAGACTTAACAGATGCAGAAACCGAATGCAGGAGGAGATCAAAAGATAAAGATGCACATGCACGACCTCAAAGAGACAGAGATAGAGAGAGAGAGAGAGTACCGAGATGGAGAGAGGAAGAGCGCCGGTTAGAGAGAGAGAGAGGTGGAGGAGTACGGTAGGGTTTCTGGCAGGAGAGAGAGGAGGGTGGCGACGGTGTGCTTGTTAGCCCCCCTCCCCTGTTTTTATACTCTGCACCTGCGGGACAGACCCCCCGTGCTCTTTAGTCATTACTGCCCCCCCCCCCCCTCGTTCTATGTTTGTTAGAAAGTCCCGACCTCAAATTCAAATTCAAGGCTTGATTTCTGCGTCTTCCTTATTTCATTGTACCGCTATGCACGCATTGTGTGTATCACGTGGATACGGATCCACCCTCGATGTGGAACTGCAAGGATCGAAATAGAGCGTCGTTCGTGCTGATTCTGTGACCTTGACATTTTGATTCGACCCCGGAATTGGAAAACAAAAATTTGGCTTTTGGCATCCGGCGAAGGGCGCGAGAGCCAAGAAGATGCCCCTCCCGCGGGCCACGAAAGAGCCAACCCTACCTAACCCATTTTCAAGTCCAGCAAGTCGCTCTCATTCATTTCCTTCAGATTGCTCCAATTTTTTCTTTTCCAACTCGAATACGTTTTCATCCCCTCTCCCTAAATATGCAATGTTACATGATATATTCACACACATAAAGTATAACTTGACAGCGGTTTCATATAATCTTCATGCATAAACATTAGGTAATTTGGAAAAAAAAAATTCGGGAAATTTAAAGATTATATAAGCGAAGGTCAAGATTTGGGGAGTCCTTTAAAAAGAAAAAAGAAATTAAACGAGTCTTTCTATTGGGGGAGAGTTGTTTAGATTTTAGTTGCGCAACAACCCTGACTTTTGGACAAAAACCCAAGTAGTGACCTGTCTTTTCAGTAGACAGTGGACCACTGTTGTTTCGACGTGCGCGAGGAATCAAAGGAATGGTATCACCTACCTAACCATCAATGGAACCGACCGGACTAAATTCATGAAAATACAAGACTGCCGGAGCACCAACTTATCTATCATAGATCCTAATTCTAGCACAGCTGAGGGGGAGACCCGACTCAACTAACGGTCGTTCTTGCTTTGGAAAAAGACTGAATCAGGGTAGAAACTCGAGACCCGCATGGCGACTCCGGCGAGCAGTGACGGAAAAAGCCACCATTGAAAGTCTCGTCGAAGAAGCATTCCAAATGGCAAATGCACCGTAGAAGAGACCGGATCGGATTTCAAAAGAGAGGTGGGTGCATCAATAGAGTTAGCAGGCTCGTCTCACGAGACGTCATCATCGTCATCCGAGCGCTTTTCTATTTTCATGATGCTCGACGCGAACTTCCATTTCCTGTTCGGAGGACATCTTATCAGCACTCGCACTCGTTTCATGTTTACAGAGTTCGGATTAATATATGACTGACATGCAAACCCACTGCATCGTTGGGCTGTGATTAATTCCTGTACAAGAGCATCGTCCCTCGTGACAGGCCATCGGGCGATCCATTTCAATTCCTCGGTTACGCATTTCGCTACTGTTTAGCTCTCTTCAAGAGCAGTATGACAGAATAAGCATTCAATCCGTAAAGAGCATTCCTACATAGATTTATCGTTTACAAACCCGTGAAGCCAAGAAGAATTCAATATCTTAAAAAGAGAAATTTCCCAGTAAGATAGATGGTATTGAATAACATAATCTTTGAGGGAAAAGAACCAACCAAAAGAGACAACCATCCACATCAGCCACAGAAACTGACTGATTCTCTGCCTACAAAACTCTTCAAATGATCGAGCGAAATAGCTCAGAAAACGCGATATGGCTTTCCCATTGTGCTTTTCAAGTTCAGACACTTGACCTGGTTCCCAAAAAAAAAAAAAAAAAAAAAAACACATGATTTATATCAGTACGGGAGTGGGGGGAGAGGAAAAGGTACTGTTAAGGGAATTGAGGTTTTGTGAAACATTTGAGTGGAGATGAATTCAAAGAGCTGAAAAAAGTAAATAAACTCACATTTTGCCAGTTTTTCTTCAGCAAGGAAACAAGGAAATTCACGCTGAGCTGAACATTTTGGAAAACCTGTTTTTCTTCCATACTGAGGTTGCCGATGGCAACACCCATGCAAAGGACCTTCTTCAGTTGGAACTTCACCATGGCCTTTGTCTCATTGACTTTAGATTCCAGAGATTCCTGATGAGTAACCAGGGTCGGGAACTTCCCTGTGATTGCAAAGCAGAGAATGGTAGGTCAGGAATGAATCAAGAATGGCAACCCTTCCAAATGCAAAAGAAAGGTCATTCATGTATTAGCAAATACAGCAGGTCCTGGTTATCTCCCCCACACCCCCCCACCCCAAAAAAAAAAAAAAAAAAAAAAAAAAAAAAAAAAAAAAAAAAAAAAAAGGCAGGCCCAGAAGAAATCCTATGTGTACCAAACGTACAGTGACAATGTCAACCACAGCCAAATCCCGATGAACTGCAAAAGATGAATGGCTGTATTCGAGGGGCAGACTCTCCATATACAGGAACCCATTAAGTACAAACAAATTTAAACATAAATCCTGCTTATCTCCCCCACAACCCCCCCAAAAAAAAAAAAAGGAAAAAGGAGGCAGGCCCAGAAGAAATCTTATGTGCACCAAACGTATTGACAATGTCAACCACAGCCAAATCCTGACGAACAGCAAAAGATGAAGGACTGTATTCGAGGGGCAGACTCTCCGTATACGGGAACCCATCAGGTACAGACAAATTTAAACATAAATCCGGCTAATCTCCCCCGCACCCAAAAAAAAAAAAAAAAAAAAAAAGGCAGATCCAAAAGAAATCTTATGTGCACCAAACATACACTGACAATGTCAACCACAGCCAAATCCCAATGAACTGCAAAAGATGAAGGACTGTATTCAAGGGGCAGACTCTCCGTATACAGGAACCCATTAAGTACAAACAAAATTAAACATAAAGGAACTTGCCTGCCTTGTTTAGACCAGGGCCTAGAAGACGGGGGATCTGCTTAATTACAGCTTCTGAAGCCAAAAAGGCATGGTACTTCTTTGCTAATTTCTTGACCAGTTTCTTGTTCTTGTTGAGCTTCTTCAACGCTTCCACATCCATATAATCCAGGCCTATCTTCTCTGCCTGAAATTAATATCTCCAGATCGCATCAAAAGGCCTAATCTCTTGATGCCTTAGTGAAAACCAATACTATCAAGAATAGGTAAAGGAGTTGTGAATCGGAGGGAGAAAATTCACATAAAGCATTGTATTTAACCTCATAAACAAGCAGATCAGCTGAGAAAAAGCAAAACCATTGGAACAAGCATTTAACCACATAGGCTCACACTTTAAACTTATTATTGTTTAATAGCAAAATGTCGACAGGATTATTTAACAACATGATATGCCCAATAATTAAGGAAACTAACAGGGTGAGAGCAGTAATGAAGATACCTCTTCCACATGCTGTGCATCACCCAGCATGCAGACCTTCATCTTTGGACGAGGAATGTGCGGCAACTTAACGGAACCACTGAAACGCTTATCTTTCTGGGGATCATAATTCTTCAACCCAATCTGGAGTTCAATGGTCTCGGTGAACTTCCTTTTCTTCTCATTGCAATCACTAAAGATCCCCGAGATAGCTTCTCTAAGAGCGTCACTCTGAAGCTTACTGCAGGAGAAAAAATGTGCTCTCAGAAGCCATGACCAGAAACTCACATATTCTCTAGAGGGAAAATACTCAAACTATGGTAGCACTTTCGACTAGATTCGCACATATTTGGGTAGCCCCCAGAAATCAAATTTTTTAATGCCGGATTAGCGGTTATCCTGAAAAATTATTGATGACTTTATACAAAAGAAACTATTTTCTCATGGCCATTAGCAGTACACTACTACAGAAGAGAAGCTCCAATAAGTCATCACTCATGAGGGCACAAATCAAGTAAAAATGCAAGGAGCTCTAGCGCAAACTTCCATCTGGGTAGCTTCTCCACACTACCAAATACGACACACGACATTCTTGCAGATCAGAAACACTGGTGCCCAACCCAAACTATCGCCTACACCTAACTTCCAACTCAAACAATGTCGAAGGCTAGTTCATGCCCGCCGTCATACTCAATGAAATAACTCAATGACACCAGCAGCTTAGAACGATTCGACAGAGAACATGCCCATCGTATCAATCAGCGGTCACCCACCATAAGGGTCCTAATCACTCGGCCATTTTTACAAACACAACACGGGAAACGACGCTCACCCACGAACCGACACAAATCAATATGCAACATCACAAGCTTCAGAGCATATCAACACGTACCTCATGTTGAGGAAACTCTACGGGACCGAACACGAACGAGTCGCTCTCCTGGGAACATAAAAACCAAAAGGGGTCAGCAAGAAACGCGGAAAACAACACGACGAAAGAAATGCGTAGGCGCGGCGCGGCGCATCGAGCTACATCGCCCAATCTCGCTCGATTTCCGCGTTGAACCGGAACTCAGAAATTCGTCCTACTTCTTACACGCTACGGATGAACAGATGGGATGCTAGAGATAAATGCAACGGCGCGGATCCCGATTAAACTAAGCGAGCGGGCGATGAAGATGAAGATGAAAGAGAAGAGAGAGTAGAGTACCCGAGAGAAGATGATGGCGCCGGTCAGGTTTCTTCGACGGCTGATGCGGCAAGCATAAATACGCAGCGCGCCAGGAACCCTAGCAGAAGTAAACAGCCTGCTTGCTGGGCCCATTTCTCTGGGCCCGCTTCTCTGGGCCTGGAAGTAAGAGAAGCCCCAACCCATGTCGAGAGATTTCTTGTGGCGCTCTGGGCCTGTCAAACGGGTCCGGTCGGGTCGGGTTTGGTTTGGTTTGGCCCGACCTGTCTTGGCCATTTGTAGGCAATACGATTTCGGCAACTTATATTCGATCCAACCCGAACCGAATCTTGTTCCGACCTAACGTGAGCTCTAATGTTCAATAAATTTTCTCCTAAAATTGTTGCCTATGAAAATTGAGTAAGTCCTTGGACCAACTCGTGAAGGTGGTGAGGGAGGTCGGGTGCGTCAATGGGTCGTGAGCTAGGATTTCTCGTGGAACATAAGCATAGTGGAGATGCAGGTAAGTGTTGTACTAACATGAGCGTGAAGGTGGCAGTGAGGTGAAAGATGGTGGCTTTTGCCCAAGTGACGAGCAATGTCCTCATTCTTAGGTTCACTTTCGAGCATCGACGGGAGTAGAATTGTTGTCTGTCTTTGACACTCATACTAAAATGTGATCGATGAGAACTTTTTAACTTTCATTCTCACATGTAAATCTCTCTTTCTGTAACACTCGTACTAAAATGTGATTGGAGATAACTTTTTAATTTTCATTCTCACATATAAATTGGAAAGATTATCCGCATTAGGCTACTTAATGAATTGGAAAAATGGCAAAATCAATCAATAATAAAAATATGGCATTGGTAGAATGCAAAAAATCTATGAAACTTGACCTAATCGGATATGAAATTAAGCAATTATCTCCATTTTACCATGTCTAAAAGTAAAATTAACTGTTCTTATTAGTAATAAAACGATGAACTTTCATCGCAAAGCCTATAAAAAGTTAATGATAGATTACCTCTTCGAATCACGAATCAAATTTCGGGGGGGGGGGGAGAGGATTCATATCTATGTTGGCTAAGTAAAGATCAAGCTCAAGATAGTACTAAAATCTTTTAAAGTCCTTTTTCTTCCATGAGTTATTCTTCTATTATGTGAATCACCACTTTAGATGCATGATTCGGAATCTTATCTTTCTTGCACATCATGGACAAGGAACGATGGAAAAATTACATTCGGAATCTCACGATTTTTTTTGGTGAAAGGTAATGAATATATAAATCAATGACCAAGTGAACAAAAGATTATGGCATCAAAACTTACACTCAAAACGATAGAACGTTATGAGTGGAAGGATGCCGTGATGTAAAAGCCACAAGTGGCAACCAAACAGCAAACACAATGGGTTATGAAAAGCACGGCATGAACAACCGGCCCTCAGAAACACACAAAACCCTCAGCAAGGGAAGAGAACAACCGGCATCAACTCATGTCTTTAAATTGTACAAGAAAGCAAATTGCCAGCAATCACAGCGTTTATTACAATAGAAGGAAAAAGAAAGACAAACAAAATATGTAGTTCACTAAAGTTTAACGCCGGCACGATTCAGTCGAGGTCCATGCGAAGATTTCTATGAACAAACAAGATCTCCCTCTCCTCATCATCAGCACCTGCCCTCTATTCTCAGCCTCTGATGCTGAGGAGCCGGCCCCCGCCGCCGCCGCCCCTCGGCCATCAACGCCTCACGGGCCGAGGCGATCCCCCCCGGCGCCAGCAACGCGTCGAACGCCGAGTAATCCATCCAATCCTTCAAGAAGCTCTCTTGACCCCACGAGTCGGGTATCGGGACTCGACCCGCGACCTCATCTCGGTGCCTCTTCAGCTTCTCGAGCCCGCTGCACGTGCTGTCCTGCTGAGGCTGAGGCTGCGGCTGAGGCTGTGCCGAGCCGGCTTTGGCCTCCCCAATATTAGCATAATGCTCCAAAAACCACAGCGTTTGTGGACGCTCTAGCGGTCTCGGAGACGGAGGAGGAGACTCCTCGCACGACTCCCCGGCAGGTGCGGCGGTCTTGCTGGCCGCCGGACGCGCACATGCAGGGACGCAGCGGCGCGGACTGTTCACGTCCCCGACTAGGGTCGCCGCTGCCGTCTTTGAATCTTCTCTAGCGGCGGACGAGAAGTCCACGTTCTTCATTCTTGCGGCCACCGCAATCATCGTAGGGCTGGAGGGAGGGATAACGGGGATATATAAAGGGTTCAGTCTGCTAGATATTGTCGAGGGAGAATGTCGAGGGGAACGGGTGGGGAGATGATGTACACGTCGCGAGCTTCTGTTTTCTGTGGTGCGCGAGAATCCTACGTTGGCTCGTTGCTTTTTCCTTCGTGGACTAGGGTTGTCGTGTGTGTGGTTTTGTAAGATTTTGGAATCGGGTCTTTCTTATTTTCTTGGTTTTTTTTTTTTTTTTTTTTCAATTGTTGGAAATTTACTGTGGCTTTGTAAGGTGGCCATGCAACCGGCGGGGGAGGGGAAAACGGTGGGTGAAATTCGTGAGGTGGAATGAGAGAGCAGGGCACACAGAAATTGATTTTCTTTCTGGAGATGCGGACGTCGTTGTGGATATTGTCTTCGATCCATCGGGCAGCAAACAGAACCAACCAAATTTTCTGAATTTCGATGGTCGTCCTTGTTTCGGTTTGGATACCTACTAGCTGAGCAGACATGAGAGGGAGAGAGTGAATTGGATCCAAGAAGCGGTCAATTAGTCGAACCCTCGATTCTGAAGTGGCCCGGCTTGTGCTCGAATTAGGAAGGTCGGTTTTTAAGTGGGTCGGTTCCCGGCCAGGAATTGGGAACTAATCCTGAGACAAGATTCCAAAAGATTGGAATTGTGAATTTAACCGATCGGTTCTAGTTAGGTAATTAGTCTATTTTTTGTTTTGTCAAAAAAAATCAAATTTTTTATACTGGTGAAGTAGTCATATTGTTTTTTTTTTTTGGAGTTGAAGACTATGGTTCAATCCTCCATGTGCGCAGAAGTGATTCTTTTTGTCTTTTTAAAAGATTAGTTTCAAATTGGCTGGTTCTTAGGTTGAACTAAATCTGATGCTCAACCCTTAAACAGGCAATTCATGTGACGTAAATCAGCGTGATTTGCGCGTGGTCATGAAAAATAGTCAAATTAAAGGTTCTAATATCTAATGCCATAAAAGAAAAAAAGAATCAGGACAAACTAAATTGCGTTTTGATAGATTCAATGTATGCCAATGACATTCCAAATGAGTAGTTGCTTTCTGGCAGCCTTCTTTTTGGTTGTCTTTTCTTTAGTTGATACGGTCATCTCATTTGTGCTTCCAGCAACTTGCCAATCTGTGATTTCTTTCAATCAGATACCCATTGCTTGGCTGCGTTTGAAAAGCCACCAGATGACTTACAGAAAAAAATGCTTTCTAGATACGCGTCGTGTCCCCGTAACAAATGCTCCATTTATTGATAGGGAAACAGCGGCGATTAAACTCCCGCGTGGTGAATTATCGACCACTACCTTGATCGACTTGGCTACATCCACCCTTACTCTGCACACGTTTCAGTCTCTATCCACGATCGGATCCTTTCTAAACCCCCAGCTATTAAAAAGAGCAGCTTTCCTATACTCACGTTTCACATGAGTCTGTTGACATCAAAGGTTCAGTCACGGACAAAACCATCCAAGGCATCTTTCCATCTGTGTTTAAGCCAAAATATGTAATTAGTTAATAGATAAATTAGAAAAGAACATCAATGAAGAAACAAAAACGTCTATGTTAGCCCATTTTTTCACCATCTTTTAGTCGTTTTCTAACATTTTTTTGTGCTACTAGGAAGAATCAGGCAAAAAACATCACTTCATTACCAGCTAAGAAAGCATGATATTAACCAATATTTTGCCAGAAATAGCTGAGTCAATCACTTTAAGAACATATACTGTTCCGCCTACAATGCATCTCTATGCTCTTCATCATCTTGATTTTTATTTTTTATTTTATTTAATGCTGAGGGCTAGTTCACTGTTTTTGCCTGACATTCTAATCTGTGACAGAATCAGAACAGCAACATCAACTACCTTTTTGGTCGATCATACATGAAGGAACGATGGAAGAAATTGCCTTCTCTGTGTGGCTTTCGGAGTTCTGGTTTCGCTTCATGATCACAGTGGTTTCCAGGAAGTGACATGCACGGGCAACTCATATTGTACGCATTGAAGCAATGACTCATTCACTCTTCACAGCTTCATAATTACGGCAGACGAACATTAGCGAAGAAATGAAACCGACTGTACCGAGTATGAGAAAAATTGCATAACACATTAAAGCACTATAGCCCAAGAAAATCGATAGCTGCAAGAAGCCACTCATGTTTGACCTAGCCACTCATGTTTGACCTTGCAATAGGCAAACATGAATATGGCCCCAAACCTCCACGAACACGCACCTGCATTGCAGAAGCGGAAGTCGCGGAAATAATCACGCATCCAGATGAAGAAGCATGAACACTTCACAGTTCACCAAGTAGATTTTGCAACTATTCTATTTATCCCTTTTCTGGCTCCCAAAGTTAACTATCAAAGTTACTTAAACCAAACACTAATCAAACAACCCGGCACAATACTCCTTTAATATATCCTTCTAGCATGCAGTGGAATGAAACAGAATTAAACAACTAAGTTTTAGTCTAGCAACTCCAGATTTTCTATTCCTTTTTGGAGGGACAGAGGCTCATTGACAGTGAGCCAGCAACTGAGAGAATGCAGCTGAATACACGTGCAACATTGTAACTTTCAACACTTAATGTTCACTCCTTCAATATACAACTGATAAGTCCTATCCACTACCAACTGACTGAATTCATCTAAGATCATGTGATACTACTGAACAGGAAGAGTAATCTCAATCTAAAAAGTTTCGTTTCGCACTAGTATTCTTTCCCTCGAAAACACCAAATTACGTGTATTTCAATCTTGGGCACTTGGGCAAAAGAGCATACCTCCACCACCAATCATGGTCTTCGGATGAAAGCTGGATGTGTGTCAGAACAACACTAAGAACAGCTGTCACTATTTTGAGGATGACCAATGTCACAAACAAAATGCTGGGAAGAACACTGATCTTGAAACCCCAAAGGGTCGAATACGGCTCGCATAACTCCAGAACAAGAGAACTAAATGCTAAGAGATCTCCAAGAATCATTTGACATGGGAAATTCCTGTACCAAGCTAGTGGTGGAATCTCTCTCGAATTGGGGTGGTCGGTTTTTAGGTGGGTCGGTTCCCGGCCTGAAATTGGAAACTAACCCTGCGACTCCTGATTTCAAAAAATTAGTATTGTGAACTGAATTGGAACTGGCTCAATTTTTGTTTTGTTAAAAAAAAAATCAAATAATTATAAGAACACGTGTTGCATTAGTTTATGACAAAAACATATCTTGGTCGAGTGGTTATGTTGGTTTTTGTTTGAGTTGAAGACCATGGTCCAATCCCCATGTGCGTGGAAGTGATTTTTTTTGTCTTTTCAAAAGATTGGTTCCAAATCGGCTGGTTCTTAGGTTGAACTGAAGCTGGTGCTCAACCCTAACTCTTATCACAGTGTTTCCCATTTAAATTAAGCAATTCATGTGATGCAAATTGGCTAGCGACTTGCATGTAGCCATGAGAATAGTCAAATTAAAGTTTCCAATATCTAATGCTATGAAAGAAAAAATAGAATCAGGACAATCTAAATTGAATTTGATAGATGACGCCTATGACATTCAAAAGGAGTAGTTGCTTTCTGGCTGCCTCCTCTTTGATCGTCATTACTAAAAAAGTCCTAAACCTAATTTAGTCCTAAACTTTTTTTTGACTAATTCAGTTTTAAACCTTCTATATTGATGCTCGTTGAGTTCATCTAAGTAATTTTGGACGGCTGGCGTTGATGTGACTACTGATGCTGACATGACAATTTTAAAATAGCATTTTGAATTTTTTATATTGTTTTCTTTAATGTTTTCCCTTTTCTTGGTCCTCGCATGGCTAGATCTGGCGAAGGCGTTGCGGCCCTTGCCAGATGTGGCCCTCGCCCAGACCAAGCGAGGGCCACGATGCTCTCGCTCAGTGCCAATGAGGGTGTTGCAGTCCTCGCTTGTCTAATGAGGGTTGTCGGCCGGCCAAAATTTAAAGAAAATAAGAGAAAAAATATAAAAAATATTCAAAAATATTAATTTAAAATTGTCACGTCAGCGTCGGTTGGCCAAAATTAGTAAGATGGATTCAACCGGCACAAATGCAAAACATTTAATATTGAATTGGTAAAAAAAAAAAAAATTCAGGACTGAATTGATACCATTGCAACGTATTTAGGAGTTTTTTTTAGCTAATCCTCCTTTTCTTTAATTGATATGGTCATCTTATTTGTGATTTTGGCAACGCACGAATCTGTGGTTTCTTTCTTTCAATTGAATTCCCATTGTTTGGCTGCATTTGAATGCCTCGAGATGACTTGCAGAGAAAAAAATGCTTTCTATATATGTCTCGTGTCCCCGTAACATATGCTCCATTTATTCACGGGCAAATGGCGGGGATTGAACTCCCACGTGGTGAATTACCAACCACTGCCTGGATCCACTTGGCTACATCCACCCGTACCGCTGCACAGGTTTCGGTCTCTATCTATGATGGGATCCCCGCAGCTGTCAAAGAGAAGCCTTTTCCTATAATCATGTTTCGCATGAGTCTATCGACATCAAAGGTTCAGTCACAAACAAGGCATCTAAGGCATCTTTCCGTCTGTGAGCCAAAATTTGTAATTAGTTGATAGATAAATCAGAAAAGAACGTCAACTACGAAACAAGAACATCCGTGCTAGACCATTTTTTCACCATCTTTAACATTTTTCTGTGCTACTACGAAGAATCAGGCGAAAAACATCACTTCATTACCAACCAAGAAAGCATGACATTAACTAATATTTTGCCAGAAATAGCTGAGTAAATCACCCAAGAACATATACCGTTCCGCCTACGATGCATCTCTATGCTCTTCATCATCTTGATTTTTTCTTATGCTGAGAGCAACTTCACTGTTTTTGCCTGACGTTCTCAGCTGTGACAATCTCAGATCAGCGACATCAACTACCTTTTTGGTCAATCATCCACGAAGGAAGGATGCAAGAAATGCCTTCTCTGTGTAGCTTCCGGCGTTCTGGCTTCGCTTCGTGATCTCAGTAATTTCCAAGAAGTGACAAGCACGGGCAACTCATACCGTACACATTGAAGCAATGATTCATTCACTCTTCACGGCTTCGTAATTACGGCAGATGAACATTAGTGAAGCCATGAAACCGACTGCACCGAGTATGAGAAAAATTGCATAACACAGTAAAGTACTATAGCCCAAGAAAATCGATAGCTGCAAGAAGCCACTCATGTTTGACCTTGCGTAGAAGTACATGCAATAGGCGAACATAAATATGGCCACTGAGCCCCCACGAAACACGCACCTGCATTGCAGGAGCAGAAGTCATGAACATAAGCACACATCCAGATGAAGAAGCATGAACACTTTACAGTTCACCAAGTAGATTTTGCAACTATTCTATTTACCCATTTTCTGGATCCAAGTTAACTATCGAAATTTCTTAAACCAAACACTAATCAAACAGCCCAGCACAATGAAACAGAATTAAACAACAAACTTTTAGTCTAGCAACTTTAGATTTTCTATTCCTTTTGGGAGGGACAGAGGCTCATTGATAGCAAGCCAGCAACTGAGAGAATGCACTGTGAGCTGAATACACGTGCAACATTGTAACTTTCAATACTTAATGTTCACTCCTTCAATATGCCACGGATAAGTCCTATCCACTACCAACTGACCAAATTCATCTAAGATCATGTGATACTACTGAACAGGAAGAGTAATCTCAATCTAAAAAGCTTCGTTTTGTACTAGTATTCTTTCCCTCAAAAACACCAAATTACGGGTATTTTAATCTTCGGCACTTGGGCAAAAGAACATACCTCCACCACCAATCATGGTCTTCAGATGAAAGCTGGATGTGTGTCAGAACAACACTAAGAACAGCTGTCACTATGGTGAGGATGACCAATGTCACAAACAAAGTGCCTGGAAGAACACTGATCTTGAAACCCCAAAGGGTCGAGTACAGCTCGTATAACTCCAGAACAACAGAACTAAATGATAAGAGACCTCCGAGAATCATTTGACATGGCAAATTTTTGTACCAAGCTAGTGGTGGAATCTCTCTCAAACTTTTCCTTATCATGGAAGGTGCACGAACTTCTGTCCTGAAAAAGCGTCGTATTACCCCGCCCAAGGAAAGCAACAGAACAGTAATTGGTACAAAAATGAAGGTGATTATGAAAATGGTGCCAACTGGAAGTGCAGCTGTGGCTCCATAAGCCATGGAAATTGTATTAAGGACAAAACCTATCGCAAGTACTGGGCCCAAGTAAACTATCCCAGTAAGGGGAATGGTCCACCCCTGAAAGTTCGAATTCATTTGTATCAGATAACCGAGGTATGCAAAAAAAAAAAAACCAGCATCACAAAATATGTTTGACTTATTCAAAATCAGTAGATTCAGTACCGATCCAGTTTCAGCAAATTGACTTTGAATAGAAGTTGCGGTAAATCCACCAACCACAGATGTAAGAATATAACTCAGAACCAAAGCAGTGCATAGGGATCCACGGCTGTATGGATAGAGGACACCGAGGAATGCTAGGAGAGATAAAAAGCAAACCCTGAGCAAAGTGTATACATGTTAGGTAAATGCTTCTGTGGACAATCTGTCTGGGTTAGCAAGATATATGCAAACCAAAAGTTCTGGGTTAAGCACAAAATTGGTCCTCAACGCTTTCTACATTGGTTAATTTTGACCTTCACCTTTTCTTATGGTGAGTTAAGTCTTCAAACGTTTGAAAAAATGTCTAATCAAATCAGTGGTTTCCTGACACTGAAAATCGTATATGTCTCTTATGTGGCCTGTTTTGAATGCCACACGGTTGAGGACCTAAGGACCACATGGGACTTCCAGAGTTGATGGCAAACTTAGGACTTAATTTGATAAAGATAACAAGTTAGGGACTCAATTGACCAACGATCAAAACTTTAAGGACTAATTCTGCACTTATTCTGAAGAGTTCCCTACAACCACTGCAGTGTGAATTAGAGTCTTAGGAAATTAATCTCCAGATCCCAAAGTTTGCAAATTTACAAAAGCAAGTTCCATATTGCTGCATACCATTTCTCTTGTAGTAAATCTAAATGACATTTAATAGTTATATTCTGAAAACTCAAAGATGCATAAGAAACAGTATTCAGCGATATGCAACTCGCTTTTGTAAATTTGCAAACTTTGGGATCTGGAGATTAATTTCCTAAGACTCAAGGGGCATAAGAAACACTATGCTCACAGCCAATTGAGGCAGCACACGACAAAAGATGCTGAAAGTTGGTAGCAATCAACAAATGCAATTGGTCATATGATGCTTGAAGGAGCTTACATAGTCAATAACTGCATTCCTGAGCCTAAGACTGCGCAAAACAGGGGAAAATGTGATGGAGGCCTGAATAATTCGCCACAAACATATTTCCTGGAAACACCACTTTCTTCTTCGTCGTCTCCAGCAGAGTATCTGTAGCACATCGATACAGATGTATGTCAGGAAACAAAACTGTCACTATCAACAGTAGTATGAGAAATAATATCGGTAAAAGAGCATTACTGCCTTAGGTCATTTCTTAAGCGCCTCATGAAAATAAGTGTCAACAAACCCATCAAAAGAATCAAGATGACGGTAGAGTTGATGAGTGAGAACCAATGTATCCGGCGGTGGACTGGCAGTAATGAAGCCCTCGAATATTTGCTCATTCTTTCCTCGAAACCAATTGAGGTTGGAGTCCAGAAAGCTGAATAAGTAAACTTTACATTGACCTCAACATCATCAGTTATATCGACAACATGATTTGGGTCACTGAAAGCATTTATTTCTGTAATTTGGTTGCCATTGTAAAAGGCATCAAATTGCACATGTTTGAACAAATAATATCTAGGTCCCTTTTCGACTGGACTCCAGCTACTATTTTCCACTTTCCCAATGAACCCCCACATTGGAAGATCATCATAGTACATCTGGAAGTAAAAATCTTCATTTACAGCATTCCTTAATCTTGCAACATCACTAATTTTGAGTTTTTTCTCGCACAGAATCTCCCCATCCTTAACCTCCCGAAATTTCAAATTGTACAAGGAATTGGTTAAGCGATCGCCATTCAAAACTTCCCCAAGAGATCCCTTCTTCCAGATCAGTGGGTCTGCAAAGGATATAGCTAAAGATCAATAACCCAAAGCACAAGTGCCTCTATTTTCATATTTACTGGATAATGAATAAGTAACATCGATGCATGGTCTAAAATCACGAGCGATATTCCTTAAGGCAAAGGCCACAACAGAACACCGGCAAATAATGTCTCAGTACATTGCTCACAAAAAAAAAAAAATGCACGCTTTCAAATACACAACTGCAGCTTCTAATCAGATTAACAAAAGAACAATATAATTTCAATTTGTCTCAAGTTATGCTTGATCCTTACCATTACAAACATGTATAAATTAAAAAGCTAACCTGGGCAGCAAAATGGGAAGTCATAGTATTCGTAGGTCTCACTGCAACACAAGAACACATTGGCTCAAAAGCGATTGGAAAAAAAAAAAAAAAAGGACGGAAAAAAGAAAGGCCTCATACTAACATTTTGGCAAATTCCTTAAACTTGGGTGTTGCAAGAAAACAACCAAGCAGAAACAGTAGCGAAACTAGGCAATTCTTGACAGGACACTCGCGCACCCGACTAGAATACCGCACAATTTTACCAAGGGAAACCCCGAGTAGAACCCGACACTATACAGCACGAGTATGACTAACTAGAAATTGGCTAAGTTGTATCGATATCGACATTCCAGTAGCGACACGGGACGACACGAATCACCGATGCTCCAGACTAAATCCACCACGCCCAATCAATTCATCGCCACTCCAAAAAGCGACTGCAGCTAAATCCCCAGGCGCGTCGCTACCTAGCCGGCGAAATCCAGGAACGAAAGAGCTTCGCGACCGACTCAAGAACAGCGGAACGGGAGGTATTCATACGCAGGACATCGAGGGAGGGCGGGCGGGCGGGCGAGATCGCTCGCGCGAAGGTACCTGGGGTTGCGGAGCGGGCCCACTCGGTTGGCGAAAAGAGGGACGGGATCTCCCACATTGTAGCGGTGATCCTCCGGCGACGCCGCCGCGAACCGATTCCCCGGCGACACGATAAGCACGAGCAGCGCGACGAGGAGATTCCGGCGGCGGGTGCCGGACGCCATGGATGTAGAGAGAGAGAGAGAGAGAGAGAGAGAGAGTCAAAGCGCGAATGGATGCAACGGGACCAAGATGTCAACGCGCGATTTGGAGAGCTCTGGTACTTCGGCCCGACCCGACTTGACCCGGGGGAGTGTAGAGAAGAAGATCTGAACGGATGGAGCATTTAATATTAATTTAATTAAAGTCGCAAAATTAGAAAATAATCTTTTTTTCCCGTGACATTATAATTAGGAGCTCACGTAATTTTTTATATTCAGACGATATTCTATAAACCATATTGAAATGCACGGGATGCGAGGCGATTTAATCTTTTGATTATATGAATATATCGAGCCAGATTTACTGAACTTATTGAAGTGCGATTTATTAGGTTTTATAATAACTGGCAACAAATCTCGCCTTATGTCCACTTTTTTAATTTCAAAGACAATATTAGAAAATGAACAAAAAAGGTCATTCTAAACTGTACCTGATAAATTATTTGCTAAAATACAGAGTTAGAAATAGAAAAAAAAAATCAAAATAAGAGGCGCGAACGCGCTGGGGGGGCCCGCGACCCGACCCGAACCGACCCGTCCCCCGTGAGCGGACTGCTTCCCCATGACCTGACATGAATAAATGAGTCCTTCCGTCTCTCTCTCTCTCTCTCTCTCGCCCCTCCGACGAACCAGTCTCCGCGTCGACGTCATCGATCGCCGCGACGGGACGGTCTTGATCGGCGCCGCCGCCGCTCCTCCTCCCTCGAAAGGCCGAGAATCGGTCCTCCGGCGAGGCCCCTCCCATACCCCATTCGCATCGAATCGCGGCGAGGATTCGTCGGTCAGTCGCGAGCGACGCGGATTCCATATTCCGTTGCGATCCTCTCGTCCTGGGAATAGCCGCGTCGTCCGCACGAGTTCGTCGTCGTCATCTCGTGCGGTTTCGATTCCCCCGCGCTTTTACATGATCCGACGGATTTGACGGCGGTCGGCGTCGTCGTGCTGTCCGCGCACTGTTTGGATTGGGTATGAGGGCGTTCGGTTTCGAGGATTATATGTCCGTTGCTTGATCCGTTGAGGATTTTATGTTCTGCCTGCTTGAAATGGAGTTGGTAGAGCAATCGGTTTAATTGGTATGGAGAGCCTGCCTATTGAAGTCATCGGGAGCATACTGTCGCGGCTGGCCGCCGCCAGGGACGTGGTCGTGGCCTCCGCGACGTGCCGGAAGTGGCTAGAAGCTCGCCGCAAGCACCTCCGTAGCCTCTCGTTTAGTGTAGGCGATTGGTCTGGTTATCGTGATTATGGCAGCAATCAGGCAGGGATTTGGATAACCCAGACCATATTTCAGACCGCCGGATTGGAGAGTCTCTCGCTTCAATTGGACGACGTCGATGAAGAGCTTTCGGCTTCTGCGGTGGTGGCTTGGCTCTTGTACACTAGGGAGACGTTGCGCAGCTTGCGTTATAACGTCCGGACGATCGGAGATGTGAACATCCTCGAAATTTGCGGGAGGCAGAAGCTTGAGAATCTGGTCTTGTCGCATAGTTCCATATCAGGGGTCGAACCGAATTATTACAGGTTTGCTGGCTTGAAGTCCCTCTCTTTGAGTCATGTCAGTATCTCGGCATTGGATTTGAGTCTTCTAGTCAGCACCTGTCCGAAGCTTGAGAAATTGGATCTCATTAGTCCAGTCATTGCAATGTCAGATGCACAAGTCACGGTTGAGGTCAGTAGCGCTACGTTGAGGCACTTTTACATTGAGGCGACAAGTTTGGACAAATTCGTTTTGGAAGCAGATAGTATCGAGTCTTTGCACCTAAAAAGTTGCTCCCTTGAGCTTTTCGAACTCATTGGAAAGGGGACTTTGAAGCATTTTAAGATTGACGACGTAAGCGTTCTACATCTTGATATTGGTGACGCTGTTGATAATCTTGACACAGTGGACGTTAGGGACTTCACAATTACGTCTCCAAAGTTCTTTCAGATGATTTCGAAATCAGCAAAATTGAGGAGGCTGCGGCTTTGGGATTTAATGTTTGATGACGAGGATGAGATTGTGGAAATAGAAACCATTGCTCTTTGCTTTCCACAGCTTAGCCATCTGTCGTTGAGTTGCGACTTGAGAGATGGAGTGCTTCTATATGGTCTTCATGGATGTTTTCATTTTGAAAATGTGGTTGTTTTGGAGCTTGGATGGACTTTTCTGAATGATCTCTTTTCAGACTGGGTCAAATTAATGCTAAAACGTTGCCCGAATCTCAAGAAGTTGATTATTAATGGAGTTGTCTCAGACCTCAAAACCCATGAAGAACGTCAGTTGCTGGCCAGTTTCACCTTGGCTATTGTATGTGTCATGCGGGAATATGTCAACATAGAAGTAGTGTTTGAGTACAAGTAGAGGCTGTTTGCAGAATTTCAATTTTGTGTCACATATATGTGAACAGAGTCCAATTTTTCATCACATGTACAAATGAACAAGCTACAGATGACCCTGTTATACCTTTGTTTTCATTAATGTGATTTTAGAATAATTTGTTAATTGAGAGTCTTAATTATGAAATATAGCTTCATTCAGTGAGCTACAAGTCAAATTTAGGTTTCACTCAGGTTGCTTGCCAAGCTACAATAGCAAGCCTGGGTAATATGTGCTGCAAGATTCTTACTAGCAACTAGGTCTATGGGAATTTATATATATATATATATATATATATATATATATTGCTGGCTCTAATACATTACTTGAATATGTAGATTTTCCTTATGTATGAACAATCAATCAAGTGCCGCAAGATGCTTACGAGTGGTGAGATCTATGAAAATATTTATCCACCACATGTTGGCTTTAAGCCTTTTCTGCAACTTTTGAATTTTCTGACATATGTGCTTAATCAATTGTTTGGGTTTGTAATGATCATTCTTCATCTTACAGGCTTCTTTAAAGAAAGCAATAAGCAGACTTCTTGGAGTGCAATGATATAGTTGTCCTTTATTGCCGACTATGTCGCAGTCAGCAATATGATTTAAATTGCCTGCAGCATTTTTCTTGATATGCTATTTCCTGCTTGGTTTTATTCTGTTGGTTCCAACTCTTTATGCTTCATGGAGAACTTTTTTTTTTCCACAACTGTTGCTTGCTTTCGCATGACCAATTGATTGCAGGTATGAGTCAGATTCGATATCTTAATTATGCATCACCTTTTTTCCATGTTTATCTGTATCTGCAGCAACCCTGGGAAATTTGGTTTAGTTTCTTTCGACATTTTAGTTTCCTTTTCTCTTATGATGGCTTTGCCATCATTATCCAATGTGAGGAACTATTTTACTTTGATTTGTTTAATGTTTAGTCAACTCAGTTAGCTGAGCTACCTTGTCTTAACATCTACACTTGTAAAGACTACTTCGAGTGCTGTGATGGATCACACTAGAAAACTATGACAGCATGAGCTATATGTACAGCTATGCTCCAGACTTGGCCAGTTAGTTGCTTGAGAAATGGGAGGCAGGTGAAGATGTAGTTACTTCATGTCGATAGTGAGACCTGGAGAAGATTGATGATTTGATGGAATCATTAAGGAACTCCTTGTTCTCATTTGCTGGATCTGGATAGTCAACTTATTTGGCAGCTGAGCTAAGTATTAGAACATCAGCAGTGTGGTATCATTAATATTCAGTACTGCAGATGATTCTTTTTCAGACTCAAAATTTATGGGTATTAATTGAATTGAGACATTTGATTATAAAAGCTTAAGCCTGTTTTCAGACTGGAATATGATTATGTAGGCAATTAAGAAGTACCATGATTGTTTTTCTTTTCTTAACCCTTCCTGAATCGACCTGTAAAGGTGAAATAAGATGATGGCCACGGCATCTTTTTGCTTCCCATTAGATCTCTGTGCGCGGAAGGCTTATTATTCACAATGACTTGACACCACATCATTGTCGACAGTCTAAGTAGGAGTCAAGGTGTCATGCACGCACTGGGTTAAGTTCAGAAACCAAGGGACCTAATCTAGTTTTAGCTTTCCTCTGTAATTTATGTGATTGCATGATGATTCACTAATTATAATATGGACATGGTCTAACCTATAATTGTGCAAGCATAACCGCATCTGGCTCTGTCATGGCTTCCCACTCAGAGAAGGTGGTCAATTTTTTATATGTAGCATATGATCAGACTTTGCTGAACATGTAGCCAAGGGGAGACTGTCTTCACTCTCAATGGCTGGCTGAAAAGTTTGAAAACTAGTGGTAGTTTCAGTATCAGATGGGTTACTTCTATTTGCTGTAATCTGCATTTGTGTGATGAACTGGTGATGCAGTAAGACTGTCACTTAGATATTTCAATCTTGCATTCTAAACTGTTTCATGTCAATCTCTTTAGCACGGTTATCAGTGATAGTGCCAAAATTGAAGAGAGAAATTCCTGGAACTATTTCAAACCTGCAAAGTTCCATTAGTTGTTGAGCAACAGATTGTCTCTAAGATAGTGGCAATTCCAGCCAATGCATCATTCAGCATTTATCTTGTCAATATATGTATGAACATATAATTTTTCTGGGTAGAAACTAAGAACCTTGCATCCATTTGCGGGATTGAGGTCTAGAAGTTGCTTGGAAGGATGAAGTCTTGTGCTACTTGGGGTGAGATTGTGGCACTGGATCTCAAAAACGCCGCCAATTTGATCACATCGATATGATCTTCGAATGCTTCCCAAATTATCAATTGTAGATATAACTGGCGCTTCTTAGTGTCCAGAATGATTAAATCTTGTTCGGGTGGTTGAGGGTGTGTAAACTGCAAAAGATGCTGCTTCTCATGATGACTCTGATAGGTTGCAGGTATATCTGATTGTGAATCCCAAAGAGAGAACGGTCTTCTCCATTCTTGTCCTTACGGCTAACCGCGTTTTCTCCATCATTTCTCTCAGTATAGACACTTGTAAGTTTGAAGAGGTTAAAATAAATCAAGCATCGCCCCGCCCCTTAGTTACTCGGTGCAATTTTCATGAACTTCATATCGTATCTCATTATAATTTCTTGTAGAATTCCTTGATCTCTGCTATGGGATTTGTGAGATGAGTATACTAGAAGTGCCAAAAGTTGTGTATGGCGCTCATTTTAATCTTAAAAGATTTGCTAGCTCACTTAAATGCTAAATCGGAGAAAAAACAATCACAAGTGCCAACGGTGAAAAATTCCGACCAAATTTATTATATGACATTCATAATTAAAATTATAATATGACTTGACAAATTTTTAAAAAATTCTAAAGTGATTGCTTTTTAATGACTACTAATATTGAAGTGATCATTTTAAACAAAAATTGGCACTCAAATGATCACTATTTACAAGTTTTAGACAACGTCATTTAGAGATTATCCGTTGATTTAGTATGCCGACAAGTCATATAAGACTGAGAAATTAATAAAATATAGCCACGTCAAATTTTCGGCGACTCAGATTGAAGTTGGCACTTAAGTGATTGTTCTTTTAAAAAAGTGGCTCTTAAGTAATCTAAAAAATCTTTTTGACACTAAAGTGAGTGCTGTACATAATTTTTGACACTTTTAGTGTACTTATCCTGAGATTCTGCAAATCAATCGTTTACTTCATCTCCTCAGAGTCTAAAACTTTGGGCTCGCCATCCGCGGCGGGTCAAAGAAGGAAGGGCTCTCATCAGTAATCAGCTTCTTCAGGGTCTGCAATTTGCCAAGTTGCCATCAATTAGATTATATGGGCCCATGTTCATCTTCCATGCTTCCAACAGAAGCAAAATCGCCTCCATGCATCTTTGACCATTAGGAGATCCCGAGGGAATGATCTTGACCAATAACATCATCCTATACATGTGCACGAGACACCTGACCGATGAGACCTCATAAGTAATTGACTTTACTAAATGCCAATTCGTTGCAAGATCCTCGGAGTATTGATTCAGATGGTCTCTCCAAACGTCGGATAAGAGAAACGGGTTGGGATTGGGAACTTGGGAGGTCCCTTAAACTACATTCGGAAGTAAGAATAAAGGTTGGGATATAACATGAATTATCATTATCTTGTATTAATTTCATACGCAACAAAAGATAAAGTCAGATATAAAAATGATATAGTCTAGATAAAAAAAATCCCATAGAAAGGCAAAATTAAGGTGTATGTTATATCCATGGTATAAATACTATTTTCCTCAAATAACAAAATGTTTAAATTAATAAAATTAAAAAAATAACCAAATATAAATAATATACTAATTCTACTAAAATATGAAATTCAAAATAACAAAAAAATTAAATTTTTTATTTATTCCTAATTTTATTACGTAATTAGATTTCTTTTATTCTACGAAGAATTACCAAAAAAGTCCTAAACCTATTGTAATTGTGCCAATTTAGTTCTAAACTTTTGTTTTTGGGCCAATTTAGTTCTAAACATTTTACAATTGTGCCAATTCAATCCATCCGGCCAAAATTGGCCGGCCAAGACCGACGTGGACGCCGGCCGGGGACAATTGGGCGGCGAACGCCGATGTGGCAATTTTTAAATTTTTTAATTTTTCGATTTTTTTTTTTTTTTTCGATTTTTATTTTATTTTTTTCCCACCTTCGGCCGGCAAGGTCGGTCTCACCGGCCACTGGCGAGGCTCACCCCCGCCGGCCACTGGCAAGGAATGTCGCCAGATCTCGTCACCGCAGATCGTGGCCCGTCGGTTCCCCAACATCCTCAGCGTCATGCTTAAGGGGAAGCCCCGGTTCTCGGACTTCAACTTGGTGTCACCCAATCCGGATCTGGCGACGACGGCCTCGCCAGCCACTAGCGAGGCTGCTGTCGCTAGGCGAGGCTCGCCTTCGCTAGTGGCCAGCGAGGTCAGCCTCGCCAGCCCTCACCCGGCCGGCTAGAGGAAGAAGAAGGTGGGAAAAAAATAAAAATAAAATCGAAAAAAAATAAAAAAATTGCCACATCAGCGTTTGCCGGCCAGTTGTTCCCGGCCGGCGTCCACGTCAGCGCCGACCAGCCAATTTTGGCCGAATGGACTGAATTGGCACAATTGTAAAATGTTTATGACTAAATTGGCCCAAAAAAAAGTTTATAACTGAATCGGCACAATTGGAATAGGTTTAAGACTTTTTTGATAATTCTCCCTTTATTCTACAATATATATTCTATCCCTTTATTCTACAATATATATTCTATGTATATAATGTTTATGTTTATTGCATATTTTAGGTATAATAGTATAATTTATTATTTTAAGAATTTTTTTATTAAGGAATGGGGAAGGGAATAAAAAAGAAAATAAATTGACTAAAAGAGGGAAAAAAATAAGTAGATAGAAATGAAGCAAAAGAACTGATATTTTAAATGAATCAATTCAAACTTGAAGACGATCTTTCTAATTCTCAAAATATGAGGGGCAATGAGATTTTGATAAAAATCCTTACCCTCTTTTTCTCTCTAGTTCATGTTGAAGTCTCATGACTACTTTGTAGTTCTTTGATTCATGTCAAAGCTCAATGAAAGCGGCGAAAGAATCAATGCTTCTTCTCCCGCATAGCTCTCTGATTCAAATCAAAAGTCCACGTAAGCAAAGTTGAAACTCCTCCTCCACAACTCCATGGTTCATGCTGAAACTTCATGAAAGTGACGAGAAAGTTGAAACATTATATTTTTTTGAATTGTAAAAGTGAATGATCATGTTTTCTCTCTTTCTAGATTTAGCGTTCATTGATTGATTTATTTCATTGATGTTGCTGGGGCTCATTCATTTCTTGTCATAGTCAAACATGTGGCCTTGGAATGCTGCAATGAGCTCCTTTGCTGTTTAATACTTAAATCATACCATAATCATGAATTGATTGATGGAAGTTATCTTTGTTTATGCATTTGTGGTTCCTAGAGCAATGAACCGTAAGAGATTCTTATCATCTTTGTTTGTGTATTTTAAGGTTCTTGTACATTGATATGTCATTCATACTAAATATTAAATCATATTGGATAATAAAGTATCTAGTTTTATATTTGCGATTTACCAAACAGTAAATATGACATAACAAAATCAATGAATTTCATATCACATTCTTATTAAAAATCCAAACGACTAAACGCAGTATTACAGGACTTAAAGCGTACGTTTTTACCTAATTCATGAATCACGTCTCTGGCGGGCAAACCCTTTGTGTTGTCCAATTGATGATTGGTTTTTAGAGGGAAATTATTGGTTTGTAGGTATACTGCCCCATATGGTAGTAGATGCACCACTATTCTTGCTTTTTTAAATGTGAAAGTTGCATCCACCTCTTTATGAAAAGATCTCATGGGCCCCATTAACCTAAAAGTCTCCGTCCAAAATTAGGGAGACTAAGCCCTTTTATAGAATTTATCTTCAATAATGCTAGCCATTGACATGTAAGTCCAAACAATCTCTCTCTCTCTCTCTCTCTCTCTCTCTCTCTCTCTCAAGTTCTTCTACACCCTTTTGGGCAGGACGCTTCCCACAAGAATATGATATGTCAAGCGTCAGGTTAAGGCATCGTTTGCAATGCCACGTACATGATGGCCTCAATGTAAACAAGTGAGGGACTTACATCTCAATGGCATGCCTGGAGCATGCACCCGAAGACCTCAGGGAAAAGGAAAAAAAAAAGAAGAGATAATAAATTTCTATTACTGGAAAGGAATCTCAATGTGGCATGGTTTTAGGTGATGACAGGGAATGGATGTTGACCCATTAACAAAGGTGATAATACCAAACAAGTCCATCTCATCTAGCAGGGTTTTTAATTGTGCAAGTGGCCATCTTTGCCTGTGCTTTGATTATTCAAATGTTTTGGTTGAAATGGGCATTGGATCAGAAATTTGTATAGCCTTTCTCTCTCTCTCTCAAGGTTATTGCATTAGGTGTCATAGTTAAACCAATCCCCTTTGACGGCATTGAAAATATTTGAGAGGGGAAGTCCTTTAGTTTTAAGGATTTTGATTAAATTTCCCTCTCTTACCTTCTTCTTCTGAGAGAAAGATGTTGTCTCACCTTACTAATTAGAGCATGTATATATTGTTCTTTACTCATTTTTAGGTACAGCGAGTACTTGCATGCTGATGATGAATGGGCCAATGGAAAAACACAGGCGGTTGCAGAGAGAGAGAGAGAAGGACCAATGGAATGACGCAGGCGGTTGCACAGAGAGAGAAAGAGAGAGAGAGAGAGAGAGAGAGAGTGGAGTAGGAGTCAGTGGTGATTCTAGTGGGTTCCTATTAGAGACCCCACCTTCCTATTTTAAATTTCTCCCCTTTCTAAATATTTCATCTTGTATTGCAAGAGCATATAAATAATTTTCCAAAGGGTGGCCTGCGAAAGGTCTGCAAGGACAAGATTTTCTGGACCTATGGGCCAAGTCTCAAAAACCTGCTGAAGGCGTTCACGGCAGAGGGTAAAAGCAGCACCCAAAACCCAAAAGTAGGGACCTGCGATAAAAGTTTCTTCACCTAAAAGGTAGAGAAGCTGGAGAGAGAGAGAGAGAGAGAGAGGTCCATGATATTTGTATGTACTCGTCTAAAAAGAAAGTTTCGATCTTTCTTGTGTTACTTCTGTACCTCTCTCAACTCCAAGTCATGTCCTGCTCAGAACATGCCATTACTTCCTCCTAGAATTTCCTGAGCCAAGGTCAACCCTCATGTTCTTCGCCACCTGCTGAATCACAATCTCTCGGTTCTTCGAGCTCTTCGTAATCTAACGTGTTTCTTGGTTTCTAATGTTTCAGTTGCTTATGAGGAGAGAGAGGTGAGCACGGTTTGAGCTTCGGAAAGTTGCTGGCATGGCGAGTCAGAGACTCGGAGAGACCGGTTTATCAGAAGCAGGACCCTCAAGCGATCATCATCATCACCATCACCACCATGTTCCTTATTCAGTTCTTGGAATTAATGCTCCTTCCTCCAGTTTCATGTATTAAGGAAAACCGCAACTTTTCTTTACTTCTGAATAATGGTCAAATGACTTTTGCGTTTCGTCTTCTGACATGCACGGTTCACTGTTGGATCTCTTTTGTCTTTCCGGCTCAGCAATCAAGAAGGGCCAGCTTTTGATTTCGGAGAGCTAGAACAAGCAATAGTCCTGCAGGAAGTCAGTATCAGAAATGATGAAGATCACAAAGCCGGTATGCCATTCTCTTTGAAAACTGCAGTATTTCTTTATTTTCTTTCCACTTCATCTGGTGACGTCTTATAAGCACAATAAATCATTTCCTAGAGAGAAAAGAAAGATGGTCTGAAAATGCCTACAGAGCGCAGAGACCGAGAATTTCCATTTCCATTACAGCAATCATTTTTAACACAAAGGAGACTCGAATGGCGCGAAGCTACATCCATATAGAAACGAAAAGCCCCATCTTTTTTTTTTCCACTTGGTGAAACCACTGCTTTGAAGAAAAAGATTGATGTTGGTTGGAAAAAAGATTCAGAATATTTGGAGGGGGGGTGTCTTTAATGTTTGGGCGATTCTCTGAGATTTTGCTTTGGTGATATCCTGCAGCTTTTCACTCATCAGGCAGGCCTTCAGAGACTCTGGAAATGTTCCCTGCATGGCCAATGAAATTCCAGCAAACCCCAACAAGAGTAGTTTTTCAACCCCCTTCCTCCTCCTTCATTTCTCGACATGCCCTTTACTGTTTTCGTTCTTTACTATATCTTTTGGTGAATATTTTAAACGTTGAAGCACGATACCAGTCTAAATCACGAGCCCTTCCATCAATTTCCGAGGACGGTCATATGTATATCTCTCTCCCAGTTCAACAAATCTTTTTAGGTCATTTCTATTATGCATTTCTTATTCTTTTTTGGTTGAGGGGTTGCTTTTTTCAAAAGACAAAACGGGGTTCATTTAATGCCCTTTTTTTTCCTCCCCTCTGATTCATTTTATCTGTCTAATTTGGATGCAGGGAAGTTCAAGGTCGGGAGGAGAGAGCAGCGGTAACTCAGAAGGATCGGGTGCGAACACCCTCAGCACGGCACCACTTTCTTCGAGCAAAACTGAGACGCAGCTCGAACTAGAGTCGCCCATCAGTAACAAGGCTTCTTCTTCTTCTTCTTCAGCTCATCATCAAAGGCCGCAGCAGCAAGAAATGGCGGGTGTCGTCTCCCAAGGTCCGCCTGGTTCTTCAAGGTCGCCCCAAGATAACAACAAGGTTCTTCTTTTCCTCTTTTTTCTCGTCGAATGCTTCTCTGGCTGGGATCAAAAACTCCATTTTAGCATTTGTTCTCCCTTTTCTACTACAATTCTTATTTCATATCATAGAGTCTACAGACCATTTCTTTCTCTAGGCATCATGAAGCTACCTGTCTCATAAAAAAAATCTCTCTATATCTCACAAAAAAACTCATTATTTTCAATATTTTAGGTGTCTCGGATATCGTTGTGATTCTGTCTGTCCTCTAGTGTTCTCGTCCTGCGTGAGAGAGTCTTGTCTTTGTTGTAGATGCCATGCACAGATCCCAACAACTACCTGAAATCCCAACAGAAGTCCTGTCCTGACAAGAAAGGCCATTGAGAGGTGAAAATCAAATCGTTTCTGTTCCTAAGATGTGATGCCTTTGAAGCAGACTCAAAGAAAAAAGCACTTTCACCGAGTGGTTATTGCCACTGTTCATCGTAGTACTAACGACCAACTCCCACTAGCTCAATGAAAATTACATTAGCAGCATAATCCCAAAAGGCAAAATTGAAAAACAAGAAAAAGAGAGAGATAGAGAGAACCAATTTGCAAGACAACAGACTTGTATGTGATTTGAGTCATGATATCATTACCTTCCCCCTGGCCATTTTGTTCGATACATTTCCTTTTGTCAAAGCTCCATTTCATACTTGTTTGGATAAGAGAGAAAGAGAAGAGAATTATATTCAGTTTCTTAATGACTGACGCAATCGAAGCAACCATCATTATACAAATAGGAAATGCATCATGCTTCATAACTCTCTCTCTAGCTATTGGGATTTCTATTCTATTAGTTTTATTCATTTTATTTATATAATATCAGTTCATTTTTGCAGAAGAAAGGATCAGCTGGTTCAACCTCCGAGAAACATCTCGATGCCAAGGTCCTTAAATCACTAATATACTATCATATACTAGATTATGATTCTAATCGTGAAGGACGGATAGCTTGTTACATGCGTCTGTAGACAGTACAGAGTTTATATTTATCTGGGTTAAAAGAATGGCATTTTTTGGTTAATTGATTGCAGACATTAAGACGTTTGGCTCAAAATAGAGAAGCAGCAAGGAAAAGTCGTCTGAGGAAGAAGGTACATAATGCGCATTTTCTAGCAGCTCGAAAGTCATTTTCTGTCTTATATTCTGATACATATCATTATCGCACCCTGTTCAATAAGCTTTTATTGACAAAAATTTTGTCTTTTGAACAGGCTTATGTACAACAGCTTGAATCAAGCAGGATCAAGCTTACTCATATGGAGCAAGAACTTCAGCGTGCGCGATCGCAGGGCTTGCTTTTGGGCGCTTATGGCGGCGCCAGTGGGAATATCAGCTCTGGTGAGTTTAAGAAGCAGTATGCTTTTCGTCATCTTAGTAAAAAGCCTGAGACGGAGTTTGATATAAGTAGATAAATTAGATCGTAGCTCCTTCATTTCGAGTGATGACTAAATAACTGAGGCGAATTATGTATTTATTCGTTCTGAACACCGAGCGTTTTGTTTATAGGGGCTGCGGTATTCGATGTGGAATATGCAAGGTGGCTGGACGACGATCACCGGCACATGTCGGAGCTCCGGACCGCGTTGAAAGCGCATTTGTCGGACAGCGATCTAAGGATGATCGTGGATGGTTACATCTCCCATTACGACGAGTTTTTCAGGATCAAGGGGGTCGCTGCCCGAACCGATGTCTTCCACCTCGTCACCGGCATGTGGTGTTCTCCCGCCGAGCGCTGCTTCCTCTGGATGGGCGGGTTCCGGCCCTCCGATCTCATCAAGGTCGGTAATAGAATTTTGAGTCCATTTCATATCATTCTACTACATTCTTATGACTATTTATCTCGATAAGTAATGTAATATATTTTACTATCGTTTTAATATCATAATTTGAACGAGAAGCAAAGAAAAAAAAAAAGGGATTTAAAGAAAGTAGACTTCAGCCATCATTGTCTTATGATTTGGACGATTCAGCCGACAGCCGTTGACCGTTTTCCCCTAAAATCTATTTTATCTGTTGATTATTGTCCGAAAGAGAAGGGGTACAAACTACAAAGGCTTATGAGGCTAACGTCAATGGACCAAATGACCATACTACCCCCAGAAAATCCAGAATTCGCCTTCAGCTTCTTCTGTATGATAGATATCATAAAACTCCAATCTTTTTTCAACTGACGAAAACAAAAATGGAACAGAACAGTTCAATGTAAATCTAAGTTTTGTTACTGATGGATTGGAGTAGTGTGTTTCAGATGTTGCGACCCCAGCTGGACCCGTTGACGGAACAGCAGCTCATGGGGATATACAGCCTCCAGCAATCGCTGCAGCAGGCGGAGGAGGCACTCTCGCAGGGCCTCGAGCAGCTCCAACACTCGCTTATCGACACCGTCGCCGGCGGGCCCCTAGTTGACAGCATGCAGCTGATGGCCGTTTCCCTTAGCAAACTCTCCAACCTTGAAAACTTCGTTCTCCAGGTATACGAATAAGAACTCGACACAACATAAAAATTTTGAGGTTTTTACGAGTGTTGCATAAAATTTACACGACGGGAATGAGTATAAAAGGATGATAAATTTTAATATGTACACGCGACTGTCTTGAAAGCTAGTGCTTTCATTAGATCAGCTGATGTGTGGTGGCCAAAACTTTGGAAAGGATCATGAGGTGACAAGTGCAAGTTCATGTCAACTGATGTTCTTGAAAAGATACTCTCAAAGCAGATTCCTCCTTTCGAAGTACTTGGTCAGCAAGGAAAGATTAGTGTTACGTCGAGAATAATTTGCATCTTTGTGATGGGAAATTTCAGTGACAAAAATGATGTACCCCGCAGGCTGACAACTTGAGGCAGCAAACCCTTCACCAGCTGTGGCGGACATTAACGGTCAGGCAGGCGGGGCGCTGCATTCTGATGATCGGAGAGTACTACGGCCGATTACGAGCCTTAAGTTCGCTATGGGCGTCTCGTCCGCGAGAGTAAGATCAAATCTAGAGTTACCATAATCATCGGTGGCTCATCTATGCATGAAGCAGTTGATTGTTGACAGATTGTTTTGCGATGAACTTAAATACTTCTTCATACTCAGTACATAGATAGTACTCACTCACACTGCTGCAACTGCACAGGAACTCGATCAACGACGACGGGTCGTGCCAAACGTCGACGGATCTGCAAGCGTTTCAATCTGCTCAAAGTCACTTCCCTCCTTTTCGATAGCCTACAGCTCGCGACGTATTCAAGTGCGTATACCCTACAATCATGAAATGTGGGCGAGGTTCTGATGCCTATGCTAATTAGAGGGAAAAAAAATAATAGAGCGGTCCTTTCTAATTATTTTTTTACCATTTCAGTCGCTTTAATTTTCTCGTATTAAGATCTTCCATCAGTGAATATTATGATGTAATTATGCTGTAAAGGTGAAATTCTCTGCAAATTACGTAGCTGCATGATTTTGTAAAGAAACGAAGAAAGAAATGTCGAGTTTAGGTCGCATAGAATATGAACACGGTCGATCTCTAAATTTAAAATGAAATGGAACTCTCATTTATTAATTAATTGAATTCAATCATCGGTATGCAAAATTGTACACATGCTGGCGACCCAATCCTGCTTATATAATCATCTTTTTGGCATGGCCGGTGTAATGAAGAAAAGTTTCAAAATATTTGAGTCCCTGTCAAGTCCAGTCTCTTAATCTTGCGCCTGTAACAATGTCAACTCATCAGTATCGGTCAAAGACCTCCTCACAATCCTGATAGGAGTCTCGAACACAAAATTGTTAAAATGGAAAAATCTTGCTCCGCGCTCGTCTGTTCGTTTCTTAGCTACCAAGTCAATTCGCTGAATGACCATTCCATCTTGTTCACCCTTGGGATCTATCAAAAGTCATGAAAGCACTGATTAGACTAGTGATGGGAGGTTGGCATTGCATCGGCGTCGTCGCTGTCGGCGTGCCTTTCGGCCTCAGCATATACGAATTCAAATTGCAACTCCCTTTCTAATCTAATTATTGCACACGTCCCTTTTCGAGATTAGGACTCCGATTTAAATAAACGATTTAGAAAAAGAAGGGGGGACGGAGTGAGCCTTCGCTTTCCACGTCATTACCTAGCACAATCTGCAAATTTGGAAAATGACAAAATCTATTTGACCTTTCATCGTTTAGAGTACATAAAAAAATGATAACAAGAATCGGTGAGAAAGTTCGTGACTCGACACTAATTGGCTCGTTTAGACAGCGATCTTCTATAATTAAAGTGGAGTTTGTGCTGGGTCGGCGCTGGCCATTGCGGCGTGGCTTGTACTCGGCCGCAATCACATCCTCTATGGAGCTTTAGAAGCGACGATCGAGACTGACTCGGATTTGGGTTCTCACCAGATGACTTTTCTAGATTCATGCATGACATCGATTTTGGATTGGAAATTCTTGTCGTTTGCATTAGATATGCTAAAAAATTAGTTTTACAACAAATGCTAGAGATAAATTCATTCCGTGTTCAAATTCGTTTCGTGCTAGTTCGTGTCATTTTCGAATCACCAATTGAAATAAGAAGGAAATTAAAATATCATATTGAACCGCTAGAGCACGTCTTGTCCGGAGTCACGTCTTGATTAGGGATGAGCATAATTCTATGGTAGAATCGGGAACTTGAAAACTGGCTCGATTTTAAATTCTATAATATATAGGGTAGGTTTCAAGTTCCAAAAATTATGAATCTATTTCGACATAGCCTAATTATCGATTAGAAGATTTATCCTGTATGAATCGATATTGGTTTGATACCAATAATGGGAGCTGTAAGTTTCGGATTCTATATGGAATCGAGAACTTGAAACCTAGAATAAGTTAGTGTTTTTCTTGTTTTATATGTTTGCGCTTCTTGCGGCATTTCATGATGTCCATTGATGAATTTTTCATTTGAAACCAACTAATCCAAGTTTCCATTTTTGGTGATATACATGATGAGACTTTTATTTTATTAATATTTTATAATATTCGCGTGTCTAAATATGAGTTGTAATTAGTGAATTATAGTAAACAATGACGATTAAAGATGATGATTCATTTCAATTGTTCAATTAAGAATATATATAGAACTTGAGTAGATCTAAAACCTATAAATCCGGAAACTCATGACATGGTAGGTTTCAAGTTCCTCGGATTGCATGGTAAGTTCCAGGTTCCAAAAATTGGAAAATCTACCCCGACGAGTAAGTTTCAGATTTTAAATGGAATCTGAACGAAACCTGAAATCAATTATTCTTCATATTGATCATCCAACACCTTCTCTGCTCACTGCGGAAAAAGCCACAACCGGCCCAACCTTTCTTGGGATCTTCTGGTCCAGTCCAGCCCTTTCAATGGAAGTGCCTAACGAGCTGCTCTTCCAGTTCGCGTCCCTCCATTTCGATCCCGGCCCATCATTTCCATTCGGTCCACCGACAAGATGGTGCTGCAATATTCTCTCAATACGTGCGCATGTTACTCCATGGATGGTCCTCAAATGGCCTCGTCTCGAGTTACCCAAAACTCGCTTGTCTCCCCCCTTCGAGGCAGAGAGGGTCCATTGTCCACGCACTCCTTCTGAAACTGTACGAGAGGAGCAAGGTCTTTGGCCGTTGGGTGGGAGACATCAGACATCATCATCTGTCATTCGTGGGAATCCTCTTGTTTCTCGGGATTTAGCAACGTGAGGTTCCAAGTCAAATGATTTTCCACTGGGGGTGTAACTTGTGATGAAAATTGTCGTTGGATACGTTGAACTCGGGCTCTTTAAAGTGAGGAATGATGATGGTTGTCAGAAGTCGAAGCAAGGGATGAAGCAAGATACGGACGAGGAAGAAAAGAGGACCAAAGAACGGACTTGGAGAGAATTCCCCTTTTTTTATGTATATTGAGTCTATCGACAATGTACATCATTTGTATAATTATACTACAATGTGTATACTCATAAGGCAATGTAATATCATACTGATCAATCTAAATCAATCTAATTTAGATTGATTCTATAGAATCAAAATCGGATCAATTAGTATCCGAAGATCTTCCGCATATCTTCCAACACTCCCCCTCAAGCTGGTGGCTTGTAAATGTCCAAGACACCTAGCTTGCTCAATAGATATGCATGCTGTCTTTGACATAAGGCTTTGGTAAACACATCTGCAGGTTGTTCAGCGGTTCCAATCTCCCTTGTCTCAATTGTTCCTTCTTGAATCTTCTTCCGAGTGAAATGACAATCCACTTCTATGTGCTTGGTTCTCTCGTGCATTACAGGATTTGCTGCAAGTTTCAGGGCCGATTCGTTGTCGCAGTATAACCTTGTTGGACCTTTCAATCGTACTCCAAGGTCATTGAGCAAACCTCGTATCCACACAACTTCACACGTGGTTTTTGCCATGGCCCGATACTCGCGCCTCGGTGACGATAGAGAAATTGTTGCTTGCTTCTTGGTTTTCCATGAGAGAAGAGAATCTCCAAGCTTAATGCAAAAGCCAGTTATGGATCTTCGACTCATAGGACACGTCGCATAGTCCACATCGCAATATGCCGTCATTTCCATGTTGCATTTTCTGGATAAAAGTATTCCGAGTTCTGGACATCCCTTCAAATACTTGACGACCTTCAGAGCGGCATTCATGTGAGATTCTTTCGGTTTGTGCATGAATTGACTCAGATTCTGCACCGCATATGATATATCAGGCCTGGTCATAGTCAGGTATATAAGCTTTCCAATGAGCTTCTGGTAACTCGTCGGATCTTGTAGTATAGGATCATCCTGAGATGTTCCCCCAGCATGATCTACTGTAGTTAGCCTGACGTTCTGTTCGATTGGAATGACAGTGGTCCGCACCCTGATAAACCGGCCTCTGATATAATCTCCAATATAAACTTCCTCTGACTGAGAGAAATTCCTTGGTGAGATCGTGCGATCTCAATCCCAAGAAAATATTTTGGCGCTCCCAGATCCTTTATGTGAAAAGTGGTATGCAAATATTTTTTAAGGCTCTCTACTGTAGCTTCATCGTTTCCCATGATAAGAATGTCATCTACATAAATCATCAAGTAGATAGATGACGTACCTTTGGTCCATGTAAACAAAGCATAATCATACTTTGATTGTTTGAAGTTTGCACTGGTGAGAGCGTTGGCAAATTTAGCATACCATTGTCTGGAAGCCTGTTTTAGCCCATAAAGGGATTTACGGAGACGACATACTTTATCCTCCCCCTGTCTCCGTAAGCCCTGAGGAATGTCCATGTAAATTTCTTCATCCAGATCACCATGAAGAAAAGCATTGTGAACGTCCATTTGGTGTAACGACCAATCATGGATTGCTGCAACGGATAAGAATGATCGAACAGTGACATCTTTGGTAACTGGAGAAAAAGTTTCGTTATAGTCGAAACCTTCTCGTTGTGTATACCCTTTCGCCACCAGTCGAGCTTTGTATCGTTCAATTGATCCATCAGCTCGATAATTTTATTTTGTAGACCCACTTGCATCCTATGGATTTCCTATCTCTAGGAAGATAAACTATCTCCCATGTTTGATTATCGGCCAACGCCTGTAATTCTGCTGCCATCGCCTTTTGCCACTGTGGGTCTTTGGATGCCTCATCATAACTTGACGGTTCTTTTTCATCGGATATACGACTAATGCAACATTTATGTTCCGACGAAAGTCTTTCAAAAGAAACATAAGAAGATGTCGGATAGTTAATACCTGGTCCATTAAGCGAGGCACATACATAATCTTTAGTCCACGTTGGTGGTCTCGTGGCTCTTTTCGAACGTCGTGGATTGTCCGTTGGTGGTGGAGGAGGAGATATTTCTGCAGCATTATTTTCTGCATGATTATCAGAATCATTCTCAATTTTGGATGGAGCGGTGGGTATGCTTGCCAATGTCTCTGTCGTGGTGACGATCAAATGATGTTGGGATGACTTCCCCGGGAGATGCAACGAGAAAATATTCAGGAGATAGATTGTCTTCAATTGGGGATTGGTGTGAGCTGTTTGAGATATTCAAATCCCCTGTAATCTCCTGGAATGGAAAAACAGTTTCGTGAAATATGACATCCCTGCTCACGAAAAATTCCCCCGTCGATGGATCCAAAACGTAATACCCCTTCTGTAGGTTAGGGTAACCCATAAAGATACCCCTCCTTGCACGTGGACCCATTTTATCTCGAGGTCCCATAGTTGTAGCATAACATAAACAACCGAAAACTCGTAGATGATCTACTGCTAGTTTTTTTCCATAAAGTAACTCAAAAGGTGACTTACCAACTAATATCCGAGTAGGCATACGGTTGATAAGGTAGGCTGCAACAAGGACACAATCTCCCCAATATGTTGCTGGTATGGATCCCTGAAACTTTAAGGCGCGTGCGACTTCCAGCAAGTGACGATGCTTACGTTCCACTACTCCATTCTGTTGTGGAGTATAGACGCAGGAGCTTTCATGTAAAATGCCATGAAACAGAAAGAGTGATTTGCATTCATGACTAAAAAACTCCTTCCCATTGTCAGTCCGTATTCGCTGGATTGATTTCCCAAACTGATTTTTAGTTAGGATAATGGATGTCTTCAAATGAGACGGGACTTGTGTCTTTGATTGCATCAAGAATACCCATGTAGCTCGAGAGTGATCGTCAACGATTGTGAGAAAATATTGTGAACCGTCACGATGTGCTGTGTGATATGGCCCCCAAACATCCACATGAATTAAGGAAAGGACATCATTGGAACGTTTTGCATTGGAAGGGAAAGCTGCACGAGACTGTTTTGCTAGAGGGCAAACATGACAGTTAGGGTATGGGAAGAAGGCACTATGTCCCATTCGTGAATGCAAAAGAAAATCTTATCATTGGCAATGGCATTACACAATGACATTTTATTGAAAGGAATTGAATCATGATGATTTGAAGTGCTGGTCCGAAATATAAACCTTCGAAATATTACCCAAGCCCATCGGTTTCCCGATCGAAAGGGCTGAAAAAAACATGTGTCAAGCATCAAAGAGTATTTGACGGGAGTTTTCTTTGCAGACTTTGGACACGAAAATGAGGTTGAACTAGAATTGTGGGACATAAAGGACATTTTGCAGGACAATTTGGGGGCTTAATTGAACAGTTCCTGTCAATGTGACATGAGTAATATCTCCATTTGGAAGTTCCACGAAATAGGTGTCTCCAATTTCCTATTCCTTTTTGAAAAAAAACTTATATCACAAATAATATGATCACTTGCTCCTGAGTCAATTATCCATGCCCTTTTTGAAATTGAATTTATCAGGCAGTGGGATATACCTAAGAAGCTTCCCCCTTTATTTCCAATGTCTGCTTTCTGCAATGCCTGCATCAATTGCTGATATTGCCCATAAGTAATGGGTCGGTCACTACTTGTCCCAAAGAGGTCCAGTCACCTGGTAAGCTGCAAAATATTCTTTCCTTTTTCTTTTTTCTCCTGGTTTTCCATGTAATTTCCAGCAATTATCTATGGTATGATGCGGACGTTTGCAGTGTTCACAATACAATTTACCTTTCCCTTTTGAATTTTGGCTGGAATTTCTTATGGAAAAAATTTGGGTCGGATGTCTTGATTGCCGAATTATCTCCACCGTCCGATCCAGCGGATAGATCAGCTCTTTGCAGACCGTCAGATCTTCAGGGAAAATCGGAGCCGTCAGATATCCTCGAGAGATCTGAGCCGTCGGATCGCCTGATCAGATCCTGGCCGTAGCTTCCATCCCTTTTAAGGGTTTTTTTCAGTCATTTCGAACCCTAGCCCCTCGCGATTCTCCCGAGCTAGGGTTTTCGCCCCCAATTCTCTCCCGCGGCGTTCTCCGCTGAGAGCTAGGGCTACGGCGTCACCTCCTCGTGTCTGCTCCGGAGTCGTGAGTTGCTGGCTCTCTTCTTAGACGGCCAGCTGGAAAATCCGGCCGAGGGGCGGCACGGCATCCATCGCCAAAATCTGCGATCTAAACGTTAGGTAAGTTTCATTCAAAATCAAGAGAAATCGAGTGGATTTCTCCCTCTCCTTCATCGATCTGTACTGCTTGAGTGTTTCTAGGGGTCCCTCGAGCTTTTCCTCCGCGGCCTCGAGCTCGTTCCAGAGCGATGAGAGTTTGTTGTACACCGCCGTGATTGACATGTTTCCTTGTTTGAGATCTGTGAGTTCCTGCGTGAGACAAAAAATCTTTGCTCGATCTAACTTTCCGTACATCTCTTTGATGTTGTCCCACATGGTTTTCGAATCTTCCGTCGGTGGGAGGCCTACTGCGACGTCTGGGGAGACATAGTTGCCGATCCAGGTGCGGATCAGGCGATTGCACTTTCTCCAGTGCCTTGCCAGCCTTTCGTCCGACGGGATCGGTACGGTGCCGTCGAGGAAACCGTCCTTATCCTTTGTCGCGAGAGCCCTCCGGAAGTCTTGTGACCACTTGCTGTAGTTTTCCGGCCCGGTCAGTTGCAGACTGATGAGTCGCACTTCTGGACCGTCGACGGTAGACACATGCAAGGGGTCCCCTGGTTCTGGTCGGCCGGTGATAGCCGCAATCGGATACGGAAAGAAACCGGGTGGAAAATTTGGGTTCGGGTAGGGATTTGTCCCTGTACCCGACCCATCGAATCCTGATCCATGCCCCGCATTCAAGAGACCCGGGTGAAGGGTTGTTCTCGATCCCGCTTCTCCAGACCCGCTTCTTGGTTCTGTCTCGGTGGCTGAGTTTGCCCCGCTTGCGGCTGGTAGACTCCCATCGAGCTGAACACTGCTCTGGTAACTCATTACCCTTGGCAATGATGGATTCGGGCCTTGCCCAACGTACCATGGATAGGGTACCCATTGGTAAGGTTGGCCCGTAATGGGCTGCCCCATATTCGCCTGAGTCGGGAACATCTGCCATTGAATCTGCGTTTGTTGTGGTGTCGTGGTATTCGCAGGTATCATCTCGGTGTTGTGGCCCCGTGTCTCCACCGGCAGTGTGACATCACCCGTGGAAGGAACTTGGTCTTTGACGGGAGGTATGTTTTTTCGGGTTCATGGTAAGTAAATCCTCTCCGCTTCTTCTCCCTTCTTACAATAATCGATTCTCTCGTAACAAGATGTAGATCTGTCTTGCAGGTTTAAACGAAAGCAATCTGGTGCGGAAGTTGGAGCTTAGAGCCATGGCTCTGATACCATGTCAGAAGTCGAAGCAAGGGATGAAGCAAGATACGGATGAGGAAGAAAAGAGGACCGAAGAACGGACTTGGAGAGAATTCCCCTTTTTTATGTATATTGAGTCTATCGACAATGTACATCATTTGTATAATTATACTACAATGTGTATACTCATAAGGCAATGTAATATCATACAGATCAATCTAAATCAATCTAATTTTTAGATTGATTCTATAGAATCAAAACCGGATCAATTAGTATCCGAAGATCTTTGCATATCTTCCAACAATGGTCTTGGAGTTAAAGGGCAGAAAAGGAGTTGGAAATCGAGCAAGTGAAGTCCTGCAAGATTCTATCAGTAGTGCCTTTTGGGTGCATAAGGGACTGACTCGTCCTTAAAATCTTGCCCTTCTCCTGATTTTTTCTCTTCATTTGACAAAGAGCAGTCGCTAGACCTACTAGTCACGCACGGAGGAGAGAGAAAAGAGAGAGAGAGTCCAAAAGCACCAGCTCCTATTCATGGTCTCTCTTCGGAAACTACCATAATGGGGCATTGAACCCCATTTTCTTATTAAGTAGTTTAAAAAATCAGATGGACGTAATCAGGGGTGGCCACGGAAATTCTTATGAGTCGTCTGTTTGAACACTGTTTCTCCAAATGATGGAAACCACTTAAGCAAGCATAAGCAAGAAGCGCCATAAAATATCCACTCGGAAATGACTTTATGAGGCCAAGCATCCTGATGCGGTCTAGTCAAATTTTTCGGGCCGCCTCACATCTACAATGGCTCAAATAATGCATTCATCGTGGAAGAAGACAATCTGGACTTCCGAAACCCATGAAAGACTGGAGCTTTCCTAGCCATCTGTTGTAGTTTCTTCAGGTAAACTGGAGTCTTGCCTCCTCTTCTTCCTCTCCTTCTCCCCCTCCTCCTTCCTTCTCCTGAGGTGCTTCTCTCTTGGATTGTAGCTAACTCATTTTCTAGACCACTAGTTTCTGGGATGATCTCGAGAGGGGTGGCAGTTTTGCTGATGGGTCTGATGGTACTTTACAAGGCCGCACAGCTTTCTCCTCCGCAGGACGCTGTACTCCCTGCAGATACTGCAACTACCTGTACAAGAATCAGACTCCGCGACGGAAGGTATCTAGCTTACAGAGAGAGAGGCGTCGCCAGAGAAAGATCAAGCTACAAGGTCATTCTAGTGCACGGCTTTGGGAGCTCCAAGGAGATGAATTTCCAGGCACCCCAAGTACGAGCATGAATTCCCCTTGCATTGTATCTGATGTGATTTACCCTGTAGGTTTGCCATGCCAAATCGGCAACCATTTCAATAGCAAGATGATGTTGAATATTATCGAAGCACTGAGCCTGACGAGGGATAAAAATAGACACTGAAGCAACATCCAGAACCACTCTATATTTCTTCTTCACATATATTTCGCATCTAGGATAATGCAATAACCTGAAGATAAATTCGCCTGTATTGTGCTACTTTTCTTTTTCAGTTTATAATTTCGTCCCCGACTTTAAGGAAGGAAAAACAGCAAAATTCTATTATGAAATACGTCTAACAACTTAGTCATTTTCGCAAAGGAACATACTACCCTATCAACGGCGACATATTCTGGCCAAAAGAATGATAGTAAGGCGACACAACTAAGAAAGCCATCGAGTTCATCAGAGGACAGAGTATTTGATTGACATTTAGTTATCAACGTGAGTTTCTGAGTTTTAAGTTTGCAGGAACTGATAGAGAAGTTGGGTATATACTTTCTGCTATTTGATCGAGCTGGGTATGGAGACAGTGATCCTAACTTGAAGCGCTCCACAAAGAGCGAAGCTTACGATATTCAGGAACTTGCAGATCAATTAAAGCTGGGGCCCAAGTTTTACGTGATCGGGGTTTCAATGGGATCCTACCCTGCCTGGAGTTGCCTAAAGCACATACCCCATAGGCAAGTCTTACAACCTTCAAATAACTTGTAGCCCCTTCTGGAAACAAATCTTATGGTGCAAGGTCGTGCAGACTAGAAGGCGTGGCTCTAGTCGTTCCAGTCGTAAACTATTCCTGGAAATCTCTGCCTGAGAATTTGACTAGACTAGACTTCAGGAGAAAGCTCATCCAGTGGACTCTCTGGCTTGCAAATTATACCCCCGAATTGCTCTACTGGTGGGTGACTCAAGAATGGCTCCCTTCAACTACTTTCGTGGAGAAGAACCCGATTTTTTTTAACAATCGAGACGTTGACGTCCTCAAGAAGACCCCTGGATTCCCAATGCTCACCAAGGTACTTCGTATTTCCAATGTGCATGTAAGGTTTACCTGAATGGTCCTTCTTCTGTCTGTCGGCTAAGAGTAGAGTTTAAGAAAAAAGGGTGGCATCCTTACACGTCTATGGCAAATCCTTGCCGTGGTTGTTATGATCGTCCCTTCCCATTCTCAAGGTTTCTTTCTGACTATAGAAGGCCATTGTGAACAGGATAAACTACGGAGACGGCAGGTGTTCAACACACTCCTAAATGACTTCATGGTCAGTTTTGGCAAATGGGAATTTGATCCCCTGGATCTAAGCAATCCGTTCCCACGGAATGATAGCTTTGTTCATATCTGGCAAGGATACGAAGACAAAGTAGTGCCCTTTCAACTTCAACGGTATGTCTCGGGAAAGCTACCCTGGATTAGGTATCACGAAATTACTGACGGCGGACATCTGATTGTGCATTACAAGGGAGTGTGCGAGGCAATTCTCTGGGCTCTTCTAAATGGAGAACACCTTCCGGAGAAAATGACGACAGCCATGACTTTACACTGATTGTGACTCTCGCAGCTTCTGCAGCTCTTGTTGTCAATAATGTATGTGCAAGTGTACTGATCTCACCCTGATGCATTTACCACTGCAAATTTGGGGGCCCTTGAATGAATTCTTCTCCTCTCCATCTGTCAGGCTCAGGTGGGAAGCGACCCCTCAATAGGCCACCCGGCTACCATCCCTTACCTTACATTTCAGGAAATCCAGAATCAGTTCTGACTGAATTATTTACTATTGTCGCCCTTTCGGATTTGATGTATGAACAAAATTGCAGTGCTCCAGCAAGGCAATGGCATCAAAATAACCAGCAGATTGATTATATTTCATCAGCTGATCAACTCCCAACATTTTCCACCACAAATAGATGAGCACAAAAATTTGGCATTGATATTAGGAAAACTATATCTAGAGCTCACGCATCACATGATTAGAACATTCAGGAGAATGAAGCCTGAAAACTTAGCACTTCCACCTTATATAAAGAAGTTATATGTGCCTAGGAATAACTTTCTAAAATCTCTAGATTGAGGGGGGAAAGAAAGGAAAAAAGTAGTCTTCAGTTCTGCTGGGCCTTTCAAGAAATAAGTTTGAGCTCACACGAAGCTCTGGACTTTGAAAACTTAACAACATTGCCTAAAAAATGCCAAAAGACATGGGCTTAAGCTAGTAGCACATCCAACTGAACATACATCTAAAGCAGTCCGAAAGCAACCAAAGAAAAGAAAAAGCAAGCAAATAGGGCCAAAAATTTGCGAAAGCGACGACAAAGATGTGAGAAGCATACCCAGAAGAGCTGAGCGAGAATCGCTACGGTGTCCATAATGTTTGGTTTTGACAGATGTGCAAGGAAACAGTGTTTTCGGGCTCTTCAATTAACATGTTTAGTGTCATATAGACAGGGTACAGTGTTCTTCATTCACCTGCACTACACACTCTACAAGCTAGCAATCTAAAACTCAGCACACTGTGAGGTTTGAGTGGAGCTAGAAGAAACAAGCAAATAGTACTAAAAACTGGCAATATATTTTGAATTGGTTGTCGAGAATACCAGTGTGGTCATCATTGAGGACATAGAAACGATCCAAATTACGGACAAACTTCTATCTGCATTAGAACGGAAGTTTCCTATCCTGCAAGTACCAATTCACCTTAGTTCTGATGCAGAAGAGAACATTCCTTCTCAAGCAAGGAGCAAAGCCATTTTGAAATACTTCACTTCCTTCCTTCCAAAGATAGTAGATGGCACCATCCCGTGCCATTTCTTTGCCTTTTTCAAACCCGAAGCATCCAATCCGGCTCTATCTCCCAGCCATGAGCTGTTCAAGACACACCTCATAGCTGAAGAAAGTACGACCAAACTGCATTTGAGAAGGGCACTTGAGAAACGAGTTGTCTTGACACTGAAGATGATTTACAAAGCAAGCATTAATTAACCAAAGAAACCCTTCACAAACCACTCTGTCAGTTAACTCAGAACAAGAAATTGTCGTTGCGCTTAGAGCAGCCTGTATATCCACTAATTGATCAGATCTTGCAGGAGGCCAAGCCCATTCATTGTCATGAATCACCTCTGCTACTTTGGTATGCAAAATAAGACCAGAATCATATGCTATTCTCGGAGAATGAGCTTCAAGAAGAATGCCATGGGATTGCCAATTATAAAACCAGAGAGGGAAGTGCTCTTACCATCACCAACAATATATCTAACATGAGGTTTTAACATTGATATCATCTTCAGCAATTTCCTCCAGGCATAGGGGTAATTTCCTTTAAGCTGAGCTGCCCATATAGACTGCCCCTTCAGCAGGTAACACTTGATCCATGCCACCCAAATAGATCCGGATTGAATCAGAATCTTCCAAGGAACAAGCTTCCTCAGCCCAAACTATCTTCACCTTCCAAAGAGAAGCAATGTATTTACTGTAAAGCATCTTCATATTTTTTTTTTCTTTGGCAGCACAAAGACCTGACACCAAAAGTTTACTAAAATATAGATCACAGATTCAATAAGCTGGAGTCCTCCACCAAAGGAAAATGTCTCCCAGTCCGCGCATTCATCCTGGAGGTGATCTTATCCACAAAAGTACACCAAACTCCCCTCTTCCTCAAAAGCAGCTTGATTGTAACTTAAGAAGTGATGCAGAAATTGCTTAAGAATGTTAGCAACTACCTTTATGATGCATTTTATAGATGATATAACAACATAAGATGGGTCCAAATTGTGTCAATTTAGAAGCAGTTTCCCTTTTAGGAACCAAAGAAAGACCAGTAGCATTCACTTCCTTACAAGCTTTCCTTGTATTGAGGAAGTCCAGGTCCACATTACTAACATCTTGCCCCACAACCGACCATGCTGAAGTAAAGAAATGAGCTGAAAACCCATTTAGTCCAGGTAAATTATCACCATTCGTTGACCGCGGAACTCGTTTATCTTGAGATATTAAATGTTTTTTTTCCCCATAATGCAAGAGGAGCACAGTATAAAAACGCGATTATCTCAAAGCTCATGAAATTCTGTGCAGACCATTGGCTTATATAAATAGCCTTAATGAAAAATAATTTACAAACAATTGGTAGGATTTAGAGAGCATTTGGGAAAAACCTTTGCATCAAAGCACAGGACCTTAGACCAAAGGATGTTATGAAATGTAAATAGTGTGTGATAACATTATTTGCACAAACTTGATAAAGAAGGAAAGTGGTAGTCCAGATTTGTTGGCCCTTTGACAAAGCCTAAATGCACAGTAGCTCCGGCGAAGCTCAAGCAACGGCCCGTCGCCGAAATGGCGTGACCACAGGCGAGGGATGCCAAGATTGTGTCCTCGGGCAACCGAAATCTCGCCCTTCTACCCTCGGCGCATCCCTAGACAAGGCAAATGATAATAATTTTGTTTCAAAAATTTATTTCTATTTTCCGAACGAGTTTCTGAGCCAAAATATGCGCTTGATGACGACATAAAATTTTTCCTTCTTGAGCAATGGTGGATCAAATGACAACGGCATATGTCAAACGACAGTAGTTGGCGAACGGTGACGGGCCACGAGCGGATGGCGGCGGCGGCACCGGATGGAGACCGATGGACGGTGACCGGCAGCAGCGGATAGTGACTGGTGGTGACAGATGATGAGCAGTGGTAGGTGAACAGCCGGCTAATAGCAAGGATAAGCGATGAGAAAAGTTTTTATTTATCATTTCTATTTCAAAAATTGAGAAATAGAAAATTGTTAATTCTCATTTTTATTCAAAATCTATTTCTAGATTACATTTTTTTTTTTAAAAGAAAAAATAAAATTACATTATTAAACGGAGTTCTGTTCCAAATCTGTTCCTAAGAATAGAAAAATAATTTTGGTCAGAAATAAAATGGCTATCATGCTTATCTTCAGTACCTCAAGCGAAGGCCAAGTGATGGGTCGACAAGAGGTGTGACCACTGGTAAGGGACGCCAAGATCGTATGCTTGGGTGACCAAAATCTAATGCTTCGACTATTAGGGAAACCCTTAGGCAATTTGATGTCAAGGTCGCGCAAACCTCAGCGACAACAGCCAATGTGGCGTGACCCCAAGCAAGCCTGGAAAGCAAGCCTTTGACCTCGACCTCTGAGGTTGGCTAACTCAACCTTAGCGACTAGTGAGCACGGATCTAGCGTATGAGAAAGAAGATGAACATTGTTTTCGTGAGGGCAAGACCATAATACGAAAATAACAATAAGGGCAATAGTGAAGGAATAAATCTTATTAAACCTCTAAATAGCATTCTGAGATTGTTGAAATACCTATACACGATGTCACTTGCATTGGGTTACGAACTTCAGAAATTCTAATTTTGGCTCAAAAGCCTTTGTTTCCAAACACTTCAACTTGGACATAGGAGTTCTTAGAGTCCCAAAATCCTTTGCAAATATCGAACCAGACGCACCTTCCGAGAGATGACCTTCAATTTCCTGCCTAGATCTTCCCCAACACCCCCAACCTTATCTTCTCAAAATTAAACACAATTGATGTAAAAAAATTCAATTTTCAATATATTGACCCACATTTGCAAGTTAAGCTTTTACACATTAGAAATTTCTTCGTTTGATGCCTTAACAGCATAACCGAAGAAAATTATTAAAAAAGTTCTAAACTTATCGCACTTTTACTTATTTAGTTATAAACCTTTTAATTTTCCCAATTAAATTTTAAACTTTTTCATGTTTCGTTAATTGAGTACATCCGATTAATTTTAGCAGAAAATTACTGCACGTGGACATGAGCTATCTTATGTGGCACAATTAATACTGACATAGATAATTTTTAATAATATTTAAATATTTTTTTCGAATATTTATTTATTTTTCCTTTTTTCTGTTTCCCCTCTTTTCCTTCTTTTTTCCCCCTTTCTCTTATTTTTCTTTTTCCCCTTTTTCTTTTTTCCTTCGCCAACCATCCTAGGCCTTGTCAATGGGTAGATTAAGTAAGGGCCACACTCACTAGGTGAGGGCAACCCTCACCCGAGGTCGGCGACCTTCATCGACCATCGACGAGGCCTAACTAGTGGAGGGTAAACGGGAAAACAAAAGAAGAAAAATAAAAGGAAAAAAAAAACTCAAAAAATTCAAAAAATAGTAAAACATTATTAAAAATTATCTATGTCGCGCCGAGTGTATCACGTAGGAAGATCGGTATTAGCAATTTCCAATCAAAATTAGTCATATAAACTCAAATAACAAAACGTAAAAAGAGATATGATTCAATTAATAAAATTGAAAAGTTTAAAACTGAGTCGGTAAAAACACATCAACTATACCACATAGGACGATTGGTATTCATTTTAGTGATTTTTAGCCAAAATTGATCATCAATTGGCAAACATAAACATATTTAGGAATCAATTGATAATATAGAAAAATTTAAAACTGAATTAATAAAAGTATAATAAATTTAGAAATAGTGGAATGATTTTTCCATTGAAAGTTAACACTTTCTCCGTATTAACTTGGAAAGCACGTCCGGCAGAAGTCTTAACCTATGTAGCACTGACACTCTTCGAGAGCCTTCATGTAATGTCGATTCGTGTAGTGTCGAACACTCCGACACGTATCCGACACTCTCCAACACTTGGTTAACACGTGTTGAAAAATTCGATACCTATTCAACTTTCCCGACACTCTCCGACACTCAAATCGGAATTCCGACATGCGAGTTTCTAACAAGTGAGGTCAATTTTAAAAATTTTCAATAAATAATGGGTCAAAATGTATATATATGAAAATAAAAATAAAACAACAGCAATAAAGATAATAAATGGGGAAAGAAAAAAACTAGTAATCTTTTTTTTTTTTGACTCTTACATCTCGTCATACACAATTCACCTCCCAATTTTTATCTCTTCTCATCCAACACGTTTAACACGCAAGTCTAAAATGTGAATTACTTTTTTTTTTTCTCTTCAAGTTTTATGAATTATTGAAATAGAGTTGAATTGAATGATCTTAATAAATAGTGGATTAATATTTTTAGTATAAATTCATTCTAGCCTTTTATTATTATTTATTTATTTGTGAATTTGAATCAAATTAATTTATTGTATATACAAAAATATACAACGTGCCTCAACGGATCGGAATTCTCTATTTTTTGAGGAGCGACATGTTATGTCATTTCATGTCGCGTGTTGGTATCAATGCTTAGTTAGATCTTAACCAATGCACATGGCTGAACAAGATGCATGAATTCATAAGGGATTAGTCAATTCTGGTATTATAAATATCAATCTCTTGAATTTTTTTATAAAAAAAATACAGAAATACCGGGCAATACGTCAGCACGCGGAGGCCTCAACCGCGACGAGACTGTACGGTTACGGTCCAGGAAAAGACGTTGCCCATTTTTCACGGTGCCATGCAAACTGCAAAGTATGCCATTGAATGCAGTCTGCACTGACCTCTGTAAAAATTTATTATTTTCCATTTATTACAAATTACAAGATGATAAAGACACCTCACTGCATTTGACATTGGATTAGAAATTATTATTTTTAAAATTCTTTCCAAATTTATGACCAATTAATTTAATTTTGGAATAGTACCATAAAAAACTCCAAAGTGATATATATATGTGACAAATTTGACTAGCAAATACCCAAACTGATATATTTATGATAAATTTACATTCCGTTACTTTTTGTTAAATTAGATTAATATCACGAAAAATCACAATCGATATACATGTGAAATTCAACTGATATACCCGTTAACTGTTACGTGTTATTCAGCTTAGCTATTTGACCATAAAATTTAACAGAAATTAAAAAAGGGTAAAACTATCCCAAATGTGTCAGTTTTGGATTATTTACATAGTCCATTGGATTCCATGTAAAATCCGGGCGCGTTCATCCTATCAATGGATTATACATATGAATCGGATTGCTCTCATAAGTTGAATAGTCCACATAAAATTCGGGAGCCATAAATTGAATAGTCCACGTAAAATTCGGGCACGTATTGATGGATTTATACATATGAATCAGATTACTCTCATAAATTGAATAATCCACGTAAAATTTGGGCGCATTCATCCTATTGATGGATTTGTCTGAAATTTGAGCGATTATGTCACTAAGTGGATGCCTCAATAGATAGATCATATCTTTTTGTTAAGGTAGACGCTATTTTCATCACTTATAACTTTAGGCACACCCTAAAATCTCAATGCTCTAAAAAAAATCTTTCATTGGCACCTTAATAATGGCAAAATCGATGAAAGAGGAAAAAATTACCTTTCATGGGATCGATCAACTTAATGATTTTTATCAATCTCGCTTAACTAGTTTGCCTTTTCTTTTATGTTCAAATTGGAGAAGTTTGCATGGCCATTGCTTTTTTTTGAGAGTTGAGTAATAATAGTTTATTTTAATAAATTTAATGATTGGGATTCTAATTAAAAAATACATATACTCACAACCTCTCTCGAAAGTTGAATCTCTAATGACTTATTTTAATATGCGATTCTAGTTCAAACTTTTTCACGGGAATTCTTTGGTTCAAGTTGCGAGCTCTTTATGATTATAGTTTATATTTAAGATGCGTTAATCAATAAGGATTACCAACAAGGTTCAAGCTTATTAAAAAAAAACGAGAAAAAATCAATTTTGGGCACATTAGTAAGTTGAAGATAGCAACCGAAGTTTGTACACGAGAAACAGAAATAACACAGGATGGTGAAACAAAATATCATTATTTTGATTGATATGGACAGTCTCGTTTTTTTTTTTTTTTTTTTTTGATAATGTGCAACTTTTGCATTTTCAATCGCGACTCCCCCCCCCCTCCCATTTTCTTTAGTGATTTCGATAAATTAGCACTTTTGGGGTCATTTTCCCCAGGTTATAACCATTTAGAGCGTGAAAATAGGGCACAAGCTTTTTCGCTAAAACACGAAATATTTAGGCCCCTTAAATCAGTTTTCCTTTATTAGACGGACGCTTAGAATAAACCAATTTCGGACATCCATATTCTGGTCCCTCTCTTGAAATTCAAATTTTTTTTTTCTATGGGCAGGACCAGACAACATAGTCTTTTCCTTCGTTTGTTTTCTTGTGGGCAGGGAAGGAGCGGCACGTGTCGCGAACGTGTCGAAACTGAGTAAACCCGGGGAGACGGGTCGGGGGGGCCCACTGTTTACCCGGGCAGGAGGGAGCTGGGGCGGGCATCAGCTTGCATGGTGCATGGGCTATTTGCAGTTACAGAAGAACCAACCCAGCAGCCCTCCCTCCCTCTCTACAAAAGCCCACCTCCCCCTCCCCCTTCTCTCTCTCTCTCTCTCTCTCTCTCTCTCTCTCCCTTCACTGCTTCCTCATCTCTCTCTCTCTCTAAGATCGCTTCTCAGTTCTCTGAGGAAATGCGGGTCGCGGGAGACCTTTGAAGAGAGAGAGAGAGAGAGAGCGGGGGGGACGAATGGGCTTTTCTTGTTCAAGATTCATCATGCGGTTCAGCTGAGATCTCCGCTTCCCAGGTGCGTGTCCTTCGCATGCAGCTGGTTTTCTGAACGATGTCTTGTCTTCTCTTTTCCTCCTCCTTCTTCTCTTTCTGTGTGGTTTGCTTTGCGGTACCGTTTGGGGTTCTCGATCTTTCGTTGCGATGTGGATGGAGGAGGAGGAGGAGGAGGGGGAGGAGGTGGTGCGCAACCTGCATGCATGTCGCTTCTCTGCACTTGACCACGGAATGGGTCGCCGCTAAAACGCCTCGAGAAACTGAGGGAAAGCGTGAAACTCCGAGTGCGGATTTCTGGTATCGGCTTTCCCGTTTAAGTCGTTGCCATCGATCTTTTTTTCTTGGGTCGGGAGCTGTCCCCCTTAATCGAAGAGCTTTCGACTCGGGGCAGTCTTTCGGCCCATTTCGATTTTGGTTGGTTTCGGGCTTTTTGATTGACAGGTCCGCTAGAGAGAGATTGGACTCGGGTCTTGCGATCCATTTAATGTTGCCGTCCCACCAACTTTTCGACATTTTCAAATTACAAAACAATTTATCTTTTCTTCTTCTTTTTAATGCGACATTGGCATGCATCGTAGCATGGTCTGTAATTTTATTTTCTTTTAATGTTTTGTGACTGTTTTTTCTCATGGAGATACAAGTATTTTACGATTTGGGTAAGGTTCTCTCACAGATAATGCATGATCAGGTGACAATTTGGGGTACGAGCTTGCAAGCTAGTAACCACACCATTTGCAAATAGAAGGAAATGACAACCGGTATGATCTGATTTTTGTATACTTTGAATCAGTACTCTCCGTCTGTTGCTAGCCCAGTACTAGCATTGACCTCTGTTGTTAAGAATAGAAATTGATTTTGCTATAGCTAAAGTGCTAAGATTTGTTGAAATGATGTCATGGGAGGACCGGCCAATTTTGTTTGTTCTTTCAAAAAATTCTGTTGCTTACATGTACCCTTTTCTTCCATGCAGATGCTGGAACCTGCCCATGTAATAATTAGCATCAGTCCCACAAAAAAGAAAAAAATTGTGCAATTGATTTAAGATGGAAGTCGCGGAATTGGAAAATGCTGGCCGCGACGACCTTAAATTGGAACCACCATTCGCAGGGCAACTGCCGCCGGGCGAGCCACTCAAGGAGCAGCCGCCACCAGCATCTCTCAGCAAACAGAACTCGATCCTCTCACTCACCCTCGATGAAATCCAGTATCGAAGCGGCAAGAGCTTCGGCTCAATGAACATGGACGAGTTCCTAGCAAGCATATGGAGCGTCGAGGAAAACCATTCGTTGCCCTGCCAGAATGAGCCCCCTAGTGCTAATATAAATGCGGCGGGCCAGTCGTCTCTGGCGAGACAAGGCTCGTTCTCAATCCCGACTCCACTTTGCAACAAGACTGTGGACGAGGTGTGGGAGGAGATACACAAGGACCACCGCCAGTCCCCGAATAACGACAACAACACCAACCTCGCTGATCATGAACCGCCTAGGCGACAACAAACCTTTGGCGAGATGACCTTGGAGGACTTCCTGATCAAAGCAGGGGTCGTGCAAGAGTCTCCCCTGCCTAAGGCGACTCCACCGCCACAGCCGCCTGTTCACAAGCCACAGAGGAACTTCATGGATCCCACTCCATCTCTGGACGCGGGGCTCGGGATGAGAAGCGCGAGCGGGTATGGATACACCAACGCTCCTCATGGCAGCGGGAACAACTTGGTGGGAAATGGGTACCCGGGGTTCCAAATGTACGCGCACAACAATCGGTACATGGGGGAATGCACAAGTGGCATCATGAACGAGCGATGCCAGAGCTTGGCGGAGGCAGTGGGGCTGAAGAGTCGAAGGATAATTGACGGCCCGCCGGAAATCGTGGTTGAGCGAAGGCAGCGACGGATGATCAAAAACCGGGAATCGGCCGCGAGATCTCGAGCCAGGAAACAGGTGACCTTTTTCTTTATCCCAAAATCCCCCACATCGAAACTATATAGGGCGAAATTGAGAACCATGTGTCTCTGATAAATCAACGCTTTTCCTGCAGGCGTACACAGTTGAGTTAGAAGTAGAGCTCAATCAGCTTAAAGAAGAAAACGAGAAGCTCAAAAGGACTGTGGTAAAAAAAAAAAAAAAATCGTTCTATCTCAAAACTGCCACTGCACTCACTTACTTCACTGCATAATCTGACTATCCTTTACTTCTTGCCGTTTTGGGCAGGCGGAGAGCGAGCAGAAACGCAGAAAGGAGGTAAAATTTAGTCTAAACATTCATCTACAAGCATGATCTCGCATCAATTCAGACCCGACCGCTGCACGTCATGTGAACTTTTCAAGCGCTAACGTTGTATCCATGACAGATGATGATGAAATGGAAATTGCCAACCAAGGCGGAGAAGGCAGCTGAGAAGTTCAAGTTGATGAGGAGGACGGCGAGCAATGCTTGGTGAAGGAGACGCCATTTTCGAAGCAGACCGAGTTCACAGTTCTTGTTACATATATAAATAAATACAGTACATATAATCTGATAGCTAGTTCTATATATGATGTCGTCGCGATTTGCATGCATAAGCAGATCCAAAAAAAAAATCAGGTAATAATAACAATAACATGTATGTTAATAAGGTCGGCTTTCGCGTGGGGATTGAAAGGGTATGCATGTACCGTCGGGCATTTGACTTATATATATGTACATGTCTATGTAATATATAGCAGACAGATGTAACTTGCATTTCCTTTTTTTCTTTCTGGGGCCCTCCTGATTAGTCTCTCTCGTTATTTACTTGTTGAGTCTTTTGGAAGCTGGAACTATGTGATGCAATCTTGCTAAATTTTTCAGACAATTTCAATGAGAAAAGAAGAGACAATGGCACTGAAGAACTGCCGAATATAATTTCAACGCGAAAGCTACTTTTGTTTGTGGTTTCCTTTTTGAGTTTTTGAGTATTTTATTTGGTATCAATAGTAAGTTAAAGAAAAAAGATGTAATTCGATTTATTTCCTTTTTGTATGTACATTACGTTGGGAGAAGGTGGGGAGCTTGCTATTATTATTTGGTTGTTACAGAATTATTTTGTTTCGTTGTGGGAGATACAAATTCTTTTTTTTTCTTTTTTTTTTTACGGTGAATTTCAAGAAGTATTGCAAAGTGTAAAAAGCCTGTTGGTCTACTATTAATATATTTATGAAATTATCCACTTTCTTGTATAATTTGTAATTTAGTAATTTCTTTTAGTCACACTTAACATTTGCTAAATCTCATATGAATTTATCAACCGACCTAAATTGTTACCACTCATCATTTTTTTCCAGGTTAATTCCATAAAAAAGCATCAACAAATCTGGCCAAATTTTTTTTTTTTTTTTGTCTCATGAAAAAGCACAAACTTTAGAAAAAGCACAAACTTTAGGTTTTTTTTTTTTTTTTTTTTTTGTCTCATGAAAAAGCCAAAACTTTTTTTTGAAAAAACAAACTTTAGGTCGAGGGACAAATGCGGCATGAACTTTTTTTTGTCTCATAAAAAAACATCAATTTTAGGTTAAGTGACAATTCGGCCCCATTTTTGTTTTGTTTGTCGATCATAGAAAATAACAAACTTTCACTCGACCACCGCATGTGGCGGCGGCGTTGGTTCAGGCTTTGTCCTCCTCATGACGGGGATAAGTTCGAATCCCAGCGTCGTCATTTGTGGACTTACCCGTGGCATGAGGGTGGTGGTTTCTTGGCGTCACCCCAGGGTTTATCATGCATTGCCCATTGACGTACGGAGTTCCCTGGGTCACCAAAAAACAAACAAACAAACAAACTTTCACTCCTATCCAAAATCAAATCCCTACCATTAACTTTCTATTTGAAGTTAACCTTATTTCAAGAGAAAAGGTTATAGCTGTGAGGTTGGTGGATCTCATCCATGGTTTCTCTTAACATGTGGTGATCTACAATTTCATATTACGACAAAACAATAAAATCTAGCTTGAGAAATTCAATCGGGAGATTTTTTTACTTGCTAGTGAAGTATAGGAGACGGCACAATTTCACTGTTATTCTTCAAGCCGTGGCTCAAATAAGAAGACAATGGATGGTGTTAGCTAACAAGTGCACATGGATTAAGGACAATCAATGAATTTAAGTTAAGGGTGGCCAGATTTAAGATTTAAGTGAAAGTTGGTGATTTTTTTTCGAAATAAAAAAAAATTGGGCCAGCATTGTCACTCGACCTAAAATTGATGCTTTTTTACGAGACAAAAAAGAGTTTGGGCCAAATTTGTCCATTGACTTAAAGTTTTTTTTTTTTTTTAAAGTTGATCGACTTAAAGTTGATGCTTTTCTATGAGACAAAAAAAAAGTTTGGGCCAGATTTGTTCATCGACCTAAAATTTGTGTTTTTTTTTTTTTTTTTTTTTTTGGAATTAACCCATTTTACCGATTACATTATCTATTGTTTTGCTAGTGACTCTCAATCAAGCTTCTTATTGACTTTTATTTGAGAAAATCGTTTACAAATTTTAATTTGTATTCTTACCAATGCTTTAAGTTTATTGACCCTTTCGAGAGATTATTAACCTTAATTAGAATAATTTATCAACTTTCCTCCAATTAAGTGACTTTTTAATTTGGATCATCAACTTATGAGTTGCTTACTAAATTTTTTAATTCTTCTTTTTCGTCAATTTTATTTGCTAACTACGTACCAAATTTACGATAACGTCCGCAAACACAATAGGCAAAAAAAAAAAGTATTAGGTGGATTTATCTTGTTATGTGGGCGGTAGAACATTCCATTTTGTCTTCGCCATATGTCTAGGCGGGGCTCATTGGTTAGTCTCTTTGTCTCTTTCTCCTACAACTTGCATCACCCACAACAGACCCCACAACTTCTTCGTCTGCATTCTAGTCATAGTTGCTCATCTTAGTCATCTTAGACAGCTCGGCAAGTACTAGCCCTTATATATGTGTGTGAAGAGGGTCTCTCAATTAAGCCATCTAGTGTGCGTGTCATAAAGAGCCGGTATAAAGAGAGACAAGCTTACCCCACCGCACATCGTTGACGCCTTCGACTTCCTAGACCACCTCTCTCTCGTTCTCGAGCTCTGCGATTGCTACACCCTCTTCGGCTCATCATCAATCACACTATCTCGGAGCCTGAGGCTTGCCATGTCGTCAAACGGGTGCATTGCCATCGTCCATTGTGATGTGAAGCCCAAAAACATCTTGATCGACTGATGGAACAAACTGTAGCTCATCGACTTCGGGTTCCGATTGCTTAGTGTTGGGGAAAACCTAGGCAACAATTCACCACAAACTAAACCCGATCCAAGATTAATTTTCCCAATCAAACTAAACCGAGCAAAATCAACTTAGCCCCATCAACAACCAGCCATATATAACCTCGGAATAAACAAATATGATGCTAAAATGATAAGTAGACAAAGTCAACAACAACACCAATGTTTTAATATGAAAACTTAATATGAGAAAAATCACGAACCATCCAAAAACTTTTACTAATCACTAAAAATAGTATGATATAGAAAGTAATTTTCTCCAGTCACATACTAGAGGCTCCACATAAGTATTATAAGTTCATTTCCTCACCACAAAAGTAAATAAACATAAATGGGGAAATCATAACTGTAATTGGAGAATTCAGAGGTAAATCTCGATGAATGAAAATCATTAACTCGTAGCTCTCGATCTCATGAATGAGATGCTCTAATTTGAATCAATTCCGTCAATATTTGGCTTTCAAATGGAAGCTTCGTAGTTGCGCCTCTTTTTCTTTTCTTCTTCTTCACGCTCTCGAATAACTCTCTCGGGTCGGGTGGGGACACTCTCTTCTTCTCTCTCCTCTGGTCTTGCACGAGGTAACCACTCACTTTTCTTTCCTTTTGACTTTTCATCCTTTTTCTCTTTTGTTTTTCTTTTGTTTTGCTTTATGTTGGCTGGGCCCTACAAGAGGTGGACCCAGCCAACACTTATTGACGAGGGCTAGGACGATGGTGGAGGGCGAGGTGGGGATCCAGTTCTACGCTCCGCTGGAAGTGCTGCTGGGGAGGGAGTCACCGTCCAACAAATAAAGAAATCAAACATGCCTATCAAAATCTCCCTTCAAATTCCTCAACCATTTGAGACCACAAAAATATTAGATTTTTCTGACCAATTCAAAACCAGAACAAGCAAAATCCTAATAGGAAGAAACCTCTATTAACTCCATAAGGAAAAAAAATCCAATTCACACTTGAGCATCGGCAGCGCGAGGTCGCTATGGTTGGTGGTGGGGGTTTCTTGGGCAGCACGATGGTTGAAAGGAAGAAAGGATGACGAAGAAAGAAATGCACATTACAAAAGGGACGAGAGACTAATCAGTGAGCCCCATTTAGACACGTGGCAAGTGCAAAATGGAGTATTTTACTACCTATATGGCAAGAAAAGCCTATCTGATATTTTCTCGAGTAGCGATGGTTTTGCAAGGTCTTCCTTAAATTATTATGAGATCATTACACAAATGATTCATGAATTTACTACATGAATTTTAGCTCAATATATAATATCATCCCTCAATTTTATTTTATTTTTGTATTTAATATGATTCATGAATCTTTGGTATATATTCAATCTAGTTCCCGAATTATATGAAAATATCCAATATCGTCCGTGAAGTTGAATTGATAAAAGAACAATAAATTGAAAGTTTAAGGACTACAATACATATTAAGCTAAAGATAGTATTAAATAAATTAGAACTTTAGGGATTATATTGCACATTAAATTAAAATTTAAGGATTAATTATGGGGCGGGATGAACTCAACGGTAGAGGCGGCAGCGCGGACTTCCATCTTCCCTAAAATAATATTCTTGTGGGGCGGGACTTCCTGGGCAATCACGTTCCGATGACGTCAGTAATGACGTTCTTGACGCGGAGAAGATACTAACCACATGGTCAGAGCAGCAAGGTGTCGTTCTTATTCTTGATCATTATATTGTACCACAGCCAGTATGACCAATCAAATATGCCAAGGCTGCCAAACGCGCTGAACTACAGGCGGCTTTTTAAAATAGGTGAATCTCACTAAATTAGTTCTCTGAATTTCGTCGTGTTGCATAGGAAATTATAAGGGTGCGCTAAGCAATGACTTCTACTCCCGAGAATGGGAATGCAACGAATATTGGAGTACTGCAAAAGCAGTTGAAGTAGATAATTTATAGTAACAACCGATGCTTATTATTCGACTTTTGTCCGTGAAAGTCAACTTTTTAATTGTCATGGAGAACAAAAACTGATCATAATATGAAAAACAAAAGTAAATAGAGCGATATTCGAGCTCTACACCACATTAATGAGCATATTATTATATTTTGTTTCTTTTAACTCTTTTGATTAGTTCTTCATCTTATTTGTAACTCCTTTACTTAGCACTTTTTCGTTTAGATTATTATTATTTTTTGTTTGCATATACGTGACTAAAATAGCAATCATAAGTAAATGTACTTTAAATGAATTCATAGAAAATATGAACAGCATAAAATATCATTTAATATCCATACATACCTTAGTTTCTCTTATATTTTGTAAAAAAGAGGGTGGGCGATGCTAGGGTATAAACCTAGCAATTTAAGATTGCAAGATACTTCCTCGTTACCTAAGGATTGTTGCCATTAAGAAATTAATTTCTTCGGAACTTTTGATAATTTATGAAAAAATGAAATTAAAAAAGAAGCCGTGAAGGATGAAGTAATTGAACCCCGCCCGCCATACTGTTTGCCTATATAAACAAATGTTTCGACGTTCATATGCAGGCATTACCAAAATAGAAGTTGTAAGGTACGACAAAGGAAAACATGGGGGAGACCATAATCCTCTATCCGTCGCCGTTGAGGGGTCACATCGTCTCCATGCTCGAGCTTGGACGGCTCATTCTCAAACGCCACCCTCGCTTCTCCGTCATCGTCATCCTCTCCTCCGCTTCTGCCGCCGCCCCCACCCCGGTCGCCAACTCCTCTTCCATCACTGTGCTCCACCTTCCACCATCCGCCGCCGCCGCAGCCGAGGGCAATCAAACGCCCTTCGATTTGGCCCGCCGCGACACCTCCAACCTCCGCCTCGCCCTCGCCGCCATCGCCGCTGCCGCGGACCTCCGAGCCCTTATCATCGATGTCTTCTCAGATGCCGCCTTCCCTGTGGCGGCCGCCCTTGGCATCCCGACCTACTACTACTTCACCTCAGGTGCCGCTGCCCTCGCCGTCTTCCTCCACCTTCCAACCCTCCACGGGAGCACCACCAAGAGCTTCAAGGACCTTGGAGACGAGACCGTGAACATTCCTGGGTTGCCTCCAATCAAGGCCTCGGACATGCCGGGGGCATGCATGACCGAAGCTGGAGAATGTACGGCTACTTCTTGGATGCTTGCAGGAACATGATCTCGTCGTCCGGCATCATTGTTAACACGTGCGAGTCGCTTGAGAGTCGGATCATCAGAGTCATCAAAGAAGGATTGTGCGTGCCAGACCAACCGACTCCGCCTATTTTTTCCGTTGGGCCTTTGGTTGAGTCAAAGGTTGACGGGGACGAGGGCGGTGGCGACAATAGAGAAAGAAGGCACGAGTGCTTGAGTTGGCTCGACTCGCAACCGAGCCGAAGCGTCGTGTTCTTGTGCTTTGGAAGCCAGGGAAGGTTCTCCGCTGCGCAGCTGAAGGAGATGGCCTCGGGTAAGCTTTAGTAAGCTTTAGTTTCGTGCAAAAATTACTTCACGTGCCGCTGCTTAATTCAAATTCAATTGTCCTGTTTATTAGGTTTGGAGAGAAGCGGGGTGAGATTCTTGTGGGTGGTGAGGCCTCCGCCGCAGGATGCGTCCGCAAAATCAACATCGGGGTCAAACGATGGCGACGACACGAGCATAGAGAAGTTCATGCCGGAGGGATTTCTGGAGAGGACAAGAGAGAGGGGAATGGTGGTGAAGTCGTGGGCACCGCAGATGCAGGTGCTGAGCCACAGCTCGGTGGGCGGGTTCGTCACTCACTGCGGCTGGAACTCGATCATCGAAGCAGTGCACGCCGGCGTGCCGATGGTGGCCTGGCCTCTCTACGCGGAGCAGAAGGTGAACAGGGCGTTTCTTGCGGAGGACGCCGCCCTGGCGCTCCCACTGAGCATGTCGGACGAGGACGGGTTCGTGAGTGCGGACGAGTTAGCCAAGCGGGTCGCCGAGCTGATGGTGGGCTCGGGAGAAGGAAAAGTGGTCAGAGAGCGGATCTTGGCCGCAAGAGACGGCGTGGTGGAGGCCTTGAGCGACGGCGGATCCTCTCAGGTTTCATTGGCCGCGGTGGCGGCACTATGGAAACGAGGCTGAGACCCTAGCGCACTCACTGTCAATTGATTAGCTGACCTCGACAGGGAGGTGTCACAACGACCAAATTAGAGTCCTATATATGTCATAAGGGTGAGCATCCGTCGAGGATTACCCATGGACCTGGATCAGCCTAATTCGGCTAATCTTGATCCGGTTTTTAGGGGAATTAGGGCATTTCTTAATCCTGGGACCCATGGACCATGTACTGTGCATATTGATTCTCGATTTTAACATTTTAGAACCGATCCAACCGTAATAGCGTGTGTAGATTTGTATTTGGATACAAACTACTATTGTTGTGGTCACTCGGATGGTTTTATTGTACCGAATGTTGACTGTGGTGATGTCAATTTTTTCTATTCTTGTCGCGGTTTTTGGGAATCCGACTTTCTACCCGAGACCTTGTTCATCCATTTTTTCTAGTTTTCGTAAGTAGAAATCAATATCTCGAAGGCATTCTTATGTGGTTCCACTAGGTAGATTAGGAAGTAAAAACCCATCCTTGATTCAATCAAAAAAATGAGCCGAAAAAGGTAAACACCTCTTGTACATTTGAGAACTTTGCTTATGTGTCAAGTTCTCAGTATTATTGGCTGAATCCAATCCTTTGTGGATGTAGATTCGCATGTAGAAGGATAGAGAATCATTCGTGGAATTCCGACGATACCAAAGGAACTAAGTGGATCTATGTAGGAAATAACTCCAAAGCTGAGAGTTAAAGGAATTGGCAGTGATGCGACGCACCTTGTTCCTACATGATATTCTATATGCTCCGGAGATTCGTCGAAATTTAATTGATGTTGGTTAAGCTTGGTTTTAGTGTGAACGTAATAGCGGTGTAGATTTGTATTTGGATACAAACTACTATTGTTGTGGTCACTTTCTGGATGGTTTTATTGTACCGAATGTTGACTTGTGGTGATGTCAATATTTATTATTCCCTTTTTTCACGTCTTCCACTTTATATGATAATGATGTGATTATGTGGCATGCTAGACTTGGTCATATTGGCCAACAACGTATGAAAACCGGCCAAAGAGGGGATGGGCAACATTGAAAAAGTCGATTTGCCCATATGTTTGCCTAGTAGGGAAAACGACAAGCAAACCATTTGGAAAAGGTAAAAGAGCTGAATTTCCTACGCATTTAATCCATTTTGACGGTTCAATGAATGTGAGAGGAAGGCATGGGGCTGTTTATTTCATCACTTTTATAGATGATTATACTCGATTCGGATATGTCTATTTGATTTCTCATAAATCTGAAGCATTAAGTTGTTTCAAAAGGTTTATGAACTTGGAAGAAAATCAATTAGACAAGAAAATAAAAGCATTGAGATCCGATCGAGGTCGAGAATATTTATCTGATGAGTTCAGAAAATTATGTGGTGAAAAATGAATAGAAAGAAGTCTATTCCATATACTCCTCAACAAAATGGTGTTTCAGAACCCTACTGGAAATGGTTAGGTCCATGATGGCGCATGCTAACTTACATATCACTTTTTGGAGTGATGCTCGCCTATATACTTAACCGGGTGCCTTCCAAAGGGTAGAAAACCGGACTTAAGTTTTCTTAAGCCATGGGTTTGTGCTGCCTATACTCATGAGTCCTCTCACAAGCTTGGGAAAATGAAAGAAGAGTATTTTCATGAGATACTCGAACACTCGAAAGGGTATGTGTTCATAGGTGAGCAGGAAAATGGGAGTATAACTGAATTTGAATCACGGGATGTCACATTCTTAGAGGATGAATTTCCTAAGAAGGGCGAAATAGGTGAGGATTACTACCTATTTGAAACCTTGGATCAAGATAATGATATTAGTGGAGTTCGTCTAAGTGGGAGTAACATGAGAAGTGATGAATTTAATTCAACTCACTCTCAATTACAACCATATGATGAGATGACATCGTAATTATCTAATTCGAGTGGGAGCTTGATGGGGAATGATGTGCTAAGTGTACAATCTCCCATACGGCGAACAAGTCGCCAAAGTATTCCCCGTCGACGTTTTGACATTGAAGGGGAAACTTTTATGATTGCTCCACAAGATGAGGATGAGCCAAGAAATATTAATGAGGCTCTAAATTGCCCTAGTAAGGAAAAATGGATTCATGCAATGGAAGAGGAAATGGAGTCAATGAAGTCAAACCAAGTTTAGGAACTGGTTGATCTTCCAAAAGGACGCAAAGCTATTGGGAACAAGTGGGTTCTCAAAATAAAGCGAAAGGCGATGGCTCGATATAAAGGCATTAACATTTTAGAACCGATCCAATCCGTTTCAATCTTTCTATTCTTCTTATGTGGTTCCACTAGGTAGATTAGGAAGTAAAAACCCATCCTTGATTCAATCAAAAAAATAATTTAAAAAAAAACCCTCTTCGCTCGCCTCGCTACTCATCTCACGAACGCTGCTCAACTAGTGAAATCGCTCACCTCTCTCGGCCCGCCTTACAAACATAGCTCACTCACCTCTTAAATTTCACATAATTTTTATTTTTTTTATGGTTTGTTGCTTTTAGCAAATGAAGAACTATGCGGTGCAATCTTGCCAAAGTTTTTAGACAATTTCAATGAGGAAAAGATGAGACAATAGAACTAAAGAACTGGCAATTACAATCTCATGGCGAGAGCGGCTTTTGCTCATGGTATCCTTTTAAAGTTTTTAGAGTATTTATTTGGTATCACTAGTAAGTTCGAGAAAAAAGATGTAATTTGATTTATTTCCTTTTTGTATTTACATTAAGTTGGGAGAAGATGGTGAGCTTGCTATTATTATTTAATTGTTACAGAACTTTCTTTTGTTTCGTGGCGGGAGATTGCGAATTCTTTTTTTTTTTTTTTTTGGGGTGCCGGTAAATTTCAGGAAGTAATGATGAGTGTAAAAAGCCCATTGGTGGACTATTAATATATTTATGAGATTATCAATTTTTTTTCATTTTTAATTTAGTGATTTCTTTTTGTCACACTTCAAGTTTGCTAAATTTTATATGAAAATTATCAACCAACCTAAATCAGTGCCGCAGTGCCACTCACCATTTTTTTTTTCTGATTACATTATCTCTAAATGTTTTGCTAGTAACTCTCAATCGCGCTTCTTATTGACGTTAATTTGGTTCTCTTTTGACTTTTCTTATTGTTTACAAATTTTTATTGGATTAATACCTTGAAAAACATTTATCTCAAACTAATTTTTTTACTATAAAAAATCCCAAACCGATACACCTGTGACAAACTTACCCCAAACCAATTTTTTGACCATAAAAAATCCCAAACCAGTACACTTGTAATAAATTTACTCTTTATTAACTTTCATCAAATTTTACCCTTAAATTTGCTAACTGGATGACACATGCTGACGTGGCAAGTCCACGTGAAAATCCATAGGGTTAATGTCACGAAAAATCCCAAATTTGTCACGAGCATATTGTTAAATTTATCACAGAAGTATTGTTAAATTTGTCACAAATGTATCGATTTGAGATTTTTATATGATATTTACCATATGGATTTCCATGTAGACTTGCCACATTATTACACTACGTCACCATGTGTCATATAAGTCAGCAAATTTAACGTTTAAATTTGACGGAAGCTAACAAAGGGTAAATTTGTCATAAGTATACCAATTTGAGGTTTTTTATGGTGAAAAAGTTAGTTTGGGGTAAATTTATCATAGATCTATTAATTTGGGGTTTTTAGTGGTCAAAAAATTAGTTTTTGGTAAATTTATCATAAGTCTACAAATTTAAGATTTTTCAGAATATTAACTCATTTTTATTTGCGTTTCTAGCGATTCTTTAAGTCTATTGACCCTTTTCAGAGATTATTAACCTTAATTAGAATAATTTATCATCTTTACTCCAATCAAGTTACTTTTTAATTTGGGTTTTCAACTTATATCTGAGTTGCTTACTAACTTTATTAATTCTCCATCAATTATTATCAATTTTATTTGCTTTTCGTTAAATACATACCAAATCTACCGACTCCAATGACGTCGACAACCACAATAGTGTGAAAAAATATTAGCTAGGTCTATCTTACTGTTTGGGCACTAGGACATTCCATTTAGCTTTGGCCATGTATCTAGGTTGGGCTCACTGGTTAGTCTCTTTGGTCTCCCTCTTCCACACCTTGCACTAAACATGGCCAAGACACCCACGACAGACCGCACGACTTCTTCGTCTGCATTGTCTCTTCACCACACACCGTCGATGCCTTCGATTTCCCAGACTGCCTCTCTATCGTCCTCAAGCTTTGCAAGCGCTGCACCCTCTGCGATCTCATCACTCACTGCCCCCTCTCAGAGCCCGAGACTTGCCATGCCGTCAAACGGGAGCGCTGCCACTGTCTCCGTGGTCGTCCACTGTAACGTGGAGCCTAACAACATTCCGATCAACTGGTGCAATGACCTGAATATCGCGGACTTCGGGTTGGCAATCTAGCTTGGTGTCAAGGATTAGGGCGATGGTCGAGGGTGTGATGGAAACGAAACTCTACGTTTTGCTGGAGGTGTTGCTGAAGAGGGAATCACCATCCAACAAAGAAATCAAAATCTCCCTTTTAATTCCACGAACATCTGAAACCCCAAAAATATCAAATTTTTCTCGCCAATTCGAAACCAGAACAAGCAAAGTCCTATTAGGAAGAAACTCGAGACGACCCCTCTTTTAACTCCATAAGAAAAAAAAAAACAAAGAAACAAATCCAACTCATAGTTAAGTAAGGCCAGAGTGAGGTCATGGTGGTTGGCGGTGGGGGCTTCGAGGGATGGTTTTTTTGACGTCGGTGGTGGTTGAATGGAACAAAGAAGAGAAATGCAAGGTGCACAAAAGACGAGACTGACCAGGGAACCCCACCTGGACAAGTGGCTAGCTAAATAGAGTGTCCTACAAGATACGTCTCCCTGATATTTTCTCGGATAGAGGTGGATAGAGGTGGCTTTGCGAAGTCTTTTCCCCTAAATTATTATGGTATGATTACATAAATTAGGGATCAACATGGTTACGGGATAAAACCTAGAATCGGTGAAAATCCGTCCGGTTTCAAGTTCTAAGGTATGCGAGATAGGTTCTAGATTTCAAAATTTTGGAAACTTATTTCGACGAATAAGTTCCAAGTTCTAGATTGGTGGAACCTAAAACTTAAAACCTAAAACAATTTTTTGTGTTTTTCTCAATCTATTTTTTCGCACGATCTTATGGTATTCCATGACGTTGGATGATACGTATATAATCCGAAGCCATTAGCATGAATTTCCATTTTACGACTTAGACTTTTATTTTGTTAATGTCGGATGTTTTCATACCTGAATATAAGTTATGGTCAATGAATTGTAGTAGCAAATTGTGGTCACTACAATCATTTAATTAATGATACATGTGGAACTTAGATTGACCTTGGAACTTGTGATGAAGTAGGTTCTGAGTTCTAGAGTATGTAAGGTAGTTCTGGTTCCGGATTCTATGTTTCATGTGGAACCTGTTTTGAACGTGAATTGCTCACTCCTAACACAAATGGTCCAAGAACTTTCTCCTATGTGCAATGTAATTTTTGAATTTTTAATTTGTTCAATATAATCATTGAAATCTAACCCACTGTGCAATATCATCCTTCATTTTTTGTGTGTTCAATGTAATTCTTGAACTTTTGGTGCATATTCAATATAATTCTTGAATAATATGAAAAATGTCCAATATTGTTCCTAAAGTTGAATTGGTAGAATAACAATATTGAACTACATTACACATTGAATTAAAGTTTATGAACAACATTGAACAAATTAAAAATTATGAATTATATTATACATATTGGATCAAAGTTTAGAAATTAATCATGTCATTTTCTCAATTTTCATCTTTTTCTATGTGAGACGATGTCAAAGGTAGAGGTGGCAACGCGGAGTTCCATTCCCCCTAAAGGAATACAGCAATCATGTGTAGGGGATGACGTCAGGAATAGGAAGCTTTGCTTAGTGCACCCCTGTAATTTCGTATACGACGCGATGCGATATAGCCTGTCCGATTTTAGTGAGGATATGGACCAACCGCCCATGGAAACAGGTCCATCCTTAATTCAAATTTTTTGGAATTGGTACAGTGCTGGTAGATTTCAGATTGTGGGTGTTGAATCCATTCACCTATCAATGACCAATAATGACCGATTAAAACCTGTTTTATAAAGTTGGAGGAAGATGATTTTATCTTCTTAAAATGCGATCAACTTCCTTATTGCTTTAAAGCTGTTTTATTGTTTATATTATTTTTTCATAACTGCTATTTCTCTTGGATTTTTTTTACAAACAAAGTAAAAAAATAAAACAAAAACAATTCTGAGTAGATCTTGAAATCGGATCATGCAAATAAGGTAAGTTCCTAGATCACTTTCGAAAAAAATGATAGATTCCACATTTCACAGACTATAAATTGATTCTAATAGGGTAATTTCGGTTCTGTAATCTATTCTTTCTAGAACCTAAATCCCTAGTTAAACAAGTGATCGATGATCAAATGCCCAGAAAGAAAATTCTGTTCCGTGTGGTTCTTAATTAGTAGACGGTCACCGATTTAGGTGGCCCGTCATGGGTCACTCACTTTAATGCTAGGTAAGGATCGGTCCTTTTTTGCAGGTTTCGCATGGTTCAACCGGGCAAGTAATGATAATTTTTATTTTTATTTTGGCCCTTTTTTTAGGTAGTAACTTCCCAATTTGCACCGCACCGCGCCGCGCGGCACAAGCGGTTGGAGTAGATTCTTAGAAAATATAAACAGCACAAAATATTATTTAATATTCATACGCACATTTGGACTTGAGTAAGTCTTTTAGAACGCTTTGTCCTAATTCAATCTAAATCTCGAGACTTTCAAAATATCGGGACTTTCAAAATGTGAAGCATTTAGAGGTATGCTCTTTTTCTTGGGGAAGAAAAAAAATACAGAGAACAATTGGGGAGAATAGAACATACAAGCGTTGATATGTTAAAATAAGAAATACAGCCAGGCAACCCACTTTGTTGAAAGATAGACACAAGCAAGTCATATGTATATTAATTTCTCTAAATACTACGTTGTAAATCTATATCTTTTTATTTGGCTGTCCTTAGATTGCAAGATACTTCCTCGTTACCTAGGGCTTGTCGCCATCGGAAATTAATATTTTCGGAACTTTTGATGATAATTTATGAAAGGATGAAATTAAAAAAGAACCCGCGAAGTATGAAATAATTGAACCCGGCGGGCAGTATTGTTTGCCTATATAAACTATTTTTCGACGCTCAAAAGAACGGTTCCCAGACAGAACGTAGGAAAACATGAAGGAGACCATAGTCCTCTACCCGTCGCCATTGAGAGGTCACATAGTCTCCATGTTCGAGCTTGGACGGCTCCTTGGCAAACACCACCCTCGCTTCTCCATCATCATCATCCTCTCCTCCGCTTCCACCGCCGCCCCGGTCGCCAACTCCTCTTCCATCACTGTCCTCCACCTTTCATCCACCGCTGCCCCCGCAGCAGCTGAGCATGATCAAACGCCCTTCGATTTGGCCCGCCACGACACCTCCAACCTCCGCCTCGCCCTCGCCGCCATCGCCTCCGCCACAGACCTCCGAGCCCTCATCATCGACGGCTTCTCAGATGCCGCCTTCCCTGTGGCGGCCGCCCTTGGCATCCCGACCTACTTCTACTTCACCTCGGGTGCCGCTGCCCTCGCCATCTTCCTCCACCTTCCAACCCTCCACGGGAGCACCACCAAGAGCTTCAAGGACCTTGGAGACGAGACCGTGAACATTCCTGGGTTGCCTCCAATCAAGGCCTCGGACATGCCGTGGGGCCTGCATGACCGAAGTTGGAGAATGTACGGCTACTTCTTGGATGCTTGCAGGAACATGATCTCGTCGTCCGGCATCATTGTTAACACGTGCGAGTCGCTTGAGAGTCGCATCATCAGAGTCATCGAAGAAGGATTGTGCGTGCCAGACCGACCGACTCCGCCTATTTTTTCCGTTGGACCTTTGGTTGAGTCAAAGGCTGACGGCGACGAGGGCGGTGGCGACAAGAGAGAAAGAAGGCTCGAGTGCTTGAGTTGGCTCGATTCGCAACCGAGCCAAGGCGTCGTGTTCTTGTGTTTTGGCAGCCAGGGAAGGTTCTCCGCTGCGCAGCTGAAGGAGATGGCCTCGGGTAAGCTTTAGTTTCATGCAAAAATTACTTCACGTGCCGCTGCTTAATTCAAATTCAATTGTCCTGTTTATTAGGTTTGGAGAGAAGCGGGGTGAGATTCTTGTGGGTGGTGAGGCCTCCGCCGCAGGATGCGTCCGCAAAATCAACATCGGGGTCAAACGATGGCGACGACACGAGCATAGAGAAGTTCATGCCGGAGGGATTTCTGGAGAGGACAAGAGAGAGGGGGATGGTGGTGAAGTCGTGGGCACCGCAGATACAGGTGCTGAGCCATGGCTCGGTGGGCGGGTTCGTCACTCACTGCGGCTGGAACTCGATTATCGAAGCAGTGCACGCCGGCGTGCCGATGGTGGCCTGGCCTCTCTATGCGGAGCAGAAGATGAACAGGGCGTTTCTCGTGGAGGACGCCGCCCTGGCGCTCCCACTGAGCATGTCGAAGGAGGACGGGTTCGTGAGTGCGGACGAGATAGCCAAGCGGGTCACCCAGTTGATGGTGGGCTCGGGAGAAGGAAAAGTGGTCAGAGAGCGGGTCTTGGTCGCAAGAGACGGCGTGGTGGAGGCCTTGAGCGACGGCGGATCCTCTCAGGTTTCATTGGCCGCGGTGGCGGCACTATGGAAACGAGGCTGAGACCCTAGTGCACTCACCGTCAATTGATTGGCTGACCTCAACAGGGAGGTGTCACAATGACCAAATTAGAGTACTATGTCGAACTGTTTCCCATGAAGTAAACCGAAAATAAACAAAAAACATGGAGCGGGTGTCTTAGTTTGTTAGCTAGCTTTTCGATAAACCAGTTTTTCCATTTGGTAGTTCTAATGCTCACATTCTGAAGGAGACGCTTGTTTTCAAGATAAACCGAGACCAATCTCGAGTTCAAAGAAAAAGGGACATCTTTGAACATGTTCAACAAATGCATATCAGACTGATTCTGTACAGTGGACTGCTGCGTCCGAAACAGCAAGCATAGAGAACTAGTGCTAGAGATAAGGAAGAAAAGCGAGTAAGAAAGCAGAACATCGAATTAGGAAGAGACCAATAATCAAGCATATGCATAGCAAGCAACTAGAGATCTCAATCATCTTAAAGTCCAAGGCGACACTGACACACTTGTCGCCGGAAAATGATTAGAGAAGCTAATTCCCTCACCTACGCAGGGTGCACCAGTCCATACACAAGCCAATGATCTCCAGGAGCCTCACCGGTTACATGGAAATTGTTCAAGGCGAGGTGGGTAGGTTCCCCCGCACAAGCAAAGCTTATCCCAGTAAAAGTGCCCTTATCACAGCAACACAAAGATCGCTCTCGAAGATGCACAAGTGTCCGCCTTTGGGCACCTCGTGGTAACGAATCCATGGAAGTTTCTGTGCAATGTACTGGTTAATCTCACATGGAATTATGCGGTCTTCCATCCCTTGCCAAAGGTGGACCGAGCCCTGATTGTCGGGAAAAGGGTTTTCCAATTCCAGGGGATCAAATTCCCAGCTTGCATAACCTGCTATTAAATCCCGGTGTAGAGATTCATGAACACCTTGGTGCTGTATCTTTTCCTGAATTCCAAAACATTGCAGTTACACAAAATGTTTCTAAATTTTTCATGCCCTGACTTTGATGACCCAAAAATGATCGTACTTTCCTTACTAAGTCGCAGATAAGAAATGGCTGATCAATTTATTTTCAAATACTATCCATCAAACAAAATCAAGTAAAACCATGAGATGGTCGACACAAGTTTACAGATCTGAATAAGAAATATCTCAATGAGGGAAGTCATCTCTGTTGCGACAGAGGATAGTAGCATCTGTGTCAACATGTTCCGAAAAAATGGTTTTTCATCATTATGTTCTGCCAACGAAGATCTCCAGCCTTTAGTGCATCTGAGCATGAAATAGCTTTGCATTTGCAGCACTAGCTTTTAAAGTGAAACATCTCTCAGCAAGGAAATACTTCTGTTTGCATCAACATAACAAAAAGCGAACTGCTCTTATACAACTTACCTGACAAAGGTTAATTTTGTCCCCACAGCTCTTGATAATTTCCATATCTCCTGGGCTGAAAATCTTCATGTTTCCAGCCATCATGCTTAGCGAGGTAAACCATTTTTGGGTCATCCACCAGTAAAGTAACCAAGGGGCATGATGAGCAACTCGAAATGTCCATTGATCGGGCACTTGCAATTTTCCAAAGGCCTTCCTTAATAGCCTGGAAGGAAATGAATGCCACCAGTAGTGCACAAAAGGGACAACAAGGGAAATTCCCAATAACCTACATGTGAGGACAGGACGATAAACATGAGAAGTTCAAACAGTGACTTAAGCGGGCAATCAAACTTGAAAAGCCAATGGCTAGAACAATGCCGGTGGGGTATATATCTGAGGCAACCCCAAGCCGGGTAGGCGCCCATTGAGATCCCAATCACGTAAAATCTGGACCCAATCTGTAACCGGTCAGCTAATTCTTCAATATCTGATGCCTCATTTTTCACAGTGCGAGATGGATTTGGATCACTATCCCCATAACCTGCTCTGTCGTAGAAGAGGAAGTATATTTTTAGCTCCTCTATAAGTTCCTGTAAAAGAAAACACGATGATGATTGTACCATAACCCTCAAGACTTCTACCACATTTGATAAAGATGCAGAAATGCCGGCAATCGATCACCATTAGTAAAGGACTACATGCATCAGATTGGGAAGTCAAAAGGCATTACTGCAGAGGGCAAGCTGAAAATCCATGATGCAAAGACAAATCATATTTTTGTTTAGTGCGAAATGCCACAAAGAGTTTTTAGTTTTCTTCACCCAAAACAACCTCAGTTCAACATCCTCGTATCCAAAGCTGTTATGTGATAGTGCAATGACATTCTTTTAACTCTGCCAGTATAGCTAATTTTTTTTTTTTTTATTAACAATGAATTTTCTCCCATAAAGTACATTTCAGGAAATAAACACACGAGAAAATGCAGTAATTGGATGCGACGCCCGCAACATGAGAAATAGGCGACAATTATTGGTCAGTCAAATCGTACGATCTACATCAATAATGAAAAGCAGAGACGTTCCCTACTTGTGGAATTGGTAAATTGAGATCCTTGGAGCTGTTGAACCCATGGATTACAATAACTTTGTACTTAGCCTCTTCCTTTGGAGCGCCGATCTCCCTGTAAGCTAAATACCTCCCGTCACTGAGTTTGACCCTGGGGGACATGACTGGAGGACCATTTCTCGAGCCACATATCTTTGGAGGCGGGGGCTTCAATGCCTGGTATGCCCATCCAAGAACACCTACCACCACTGCCACAGCAATAGGTCCCAACATCGCTGGAAACGAGAGGAGTGGCCATTGAGTAATCTTCCAGCTTAGAAAGAGATAATGTAAATATGCCCTAGAAGCCACAGACAGATATGCATCTATCAACAGCCTAGAGTATGACAGCAACCAGCATGTTCCACCAGGATCAAGATTATGTTTCAATCCTAGTTAAAATGATAAATCCTCTGATAGTTGTATAATCACTTCTTTATCCTTTCCTCTTCCATTTATTAATATATTTGGCCACGGCAAATTAGACATTCATTCAAGCTCAGTCACTAATCATCAATGATCGTTAAGAAAACCCGTCGCAAAACGACTCAGACGAGCAGAACAAGACTCGCAGAATGCCTGTGAAAATCTCATCCCGGGATTGTAACCAATTAAAAAAGTAAAGGCAACATAACGTAGCCTGTGATACACAGTAAAGATGGTCGGAGAGCTTTATGTGAATCATATTGAAGCATCCTTCATGCATTTACGTCGATCCGATTCACTTAAATCAACAATTGACTGCCATAAATCGGACTCAAACTCTACGTTTAAGTCTTTAAAATTCCAGAAGTAGCCATCCACTTAGGACCTGCTAACCACTTACTCGAAAAAACCTTCTTCTTCTTTTTTTTCTTTTTTTCAATCTTCTGCTACTAAATAAGGAAATCCTGGACTCTGCAATCCAAACCGAGAATGACCCCCTCACAAAAACGTAGCGGCTCGATCACATCCCTAAACTCAGGAGCGTTTCGCTAATCACCATAGCGAAAATGCCAACTTTCCCAATAATACCATCACCCCACTCGAGCACAGCATCCTCTGAAAACCATAAAAGGAGAGCGAGCGATGCAACACATTCATGGAATAGACAGACAAGAAGAAACCTCAAAGTCGAATCGAATTCTCTCTGGATTGAAGTCCCGCGCCGTCGAACCAGAGCGAACCCGAAGCCGTCAGGATCTCGCCAATGGATTTTGTAGTACAGCTGGTCACTGAACTGGAGAAGCGAAACCGAAAGAGACCCACAGGAGAACGTGAGACGCAGGGCGGTCGGAAGAGAAGACAAAAACGATGGTCTTGGCGTCTCGCACCGGAATGTCTTGGGTGCACGAGACCGGAAAGAAAGGCGCATGGACACAAAAGAATGGCGGCCTTTGTCGCCATGAATGGTAGTTGAGCGTCACCTTCTTCGCTCGCAAGCATGCCTCCTGCACTTGGCTTTTGGTGCCTAACCCATTTCGGATCACTTACCTAATAATTGGGTTCAATTATTCGACTGACATGGACCGGTGATCCCTTGGCTAATCGTCGAGTCGCGTCCCCACATGGATGATTAGCCAAAGAAAAAGACTTCTTTTGCCCAAAATTACTTTGAAAATTTCGGAAAACTCCAAGGTTGCGCACGATTCGACGACGGATCTTCCTTGTTTACGCTCCGACCGGAGCGATGATCGTGACAGGGAGGCCTTTCGAATCGCCCTCAAACCGACCCATCAATCAGCTCATCACGCTCAGGCCCGAAGCCTTTCGTCGACGACTCGTTCAGGAGGCCCATCAGGCCGGTTCTGGTTTTGCTCTGTTGAGCCTGAGGAACCCATTTTGCAGAATTGGATCGGTCCAGAGTACGACGTATCTACTGATCCTGACCCCTTGTCCATCTGCACGCTCTCGTCATTGATATCAGCCACGAAATGGATTCGATTCGAGCTTTCAATGCAATGCACACTTGTGACCTGGGAGGATCAAGCGCCCAGTCAGCACCCCCGATCATCGCGGTACATCGCAAGTCCAACTTGACCGAACAACCGCGGTTTCACTCTTTATAATGGGCGGTGCAATCCGGAGGGGCAATCCCCGCTATTGGTTTTCCGCCGAGGCACATGTCCTCAAATTGAGTTGAGAATTAACTCAAGGGGAAGCAAATGAGCTGGTGCACAAGAAACAATATAACACTTACCAAGAAAGGCCTAGACTTATTGGCTTGATGAGGGACGAAACTACTTTGTACAACCACCTTGTAGTTTCACTAGCCGATTTGTCTTCTTCTTCTTTTTTTCGTTGGTTTAGTATGGATCGATGTGCATACATCACGTGCATGACATCGGTTCAGTTTTGTCCGCTCTATTGATTGCAAATAATTTCATGTTTTGGCCATCTAATTGGATATTTAAGATGTTTCATCAACCTGAGAATTATCTTTTATAGTAGGTTCAATTCGTCTAGGATAGAAATAGGATAGGAGAAAGTATCCATTTTTATATGGGCATGTGATATCTGATGGGGTTGAAACAAATGAAGGAATGACTGGACACAAGGAAAAGAAGCCACAGAATCTAGGGAGGCACTAAGTAACGTTATCAAGGGGAATAATGTTGAAAAAATAGTGACTCAATTCTTTTTCCAAATATGGCAATCCACTCTCTCCCATCACCAATTTAGGCCTGCCTAGGTTAGAATCTACTTTACTGCAAAATGTGCCTAACACCACAAACTTTGCCTCTGATCATGGCGATTTTTTAATGGTGGAGTTTCTTGAACTTAAGCATGTCCTCTTGCATACCCTGCCACAAAAGACTAATTTAATAATATGTTATGGACAGATGTCCTCATGGCAACGATCACAAGGGAACCATCTCCTTTTTTTTCCTGATATACAAAAGGGCCTCGAGTCTCTCCCAGTTAGAGAATGTCTATGCAGGATCTGCCGAAATACTTCCTGTCTTGTTTTTTTTTTTGCCTTTTTTTTTCTTGTGGAAAGAAGCAAGTTGAGGATGAACTTAGAGGACTGATCTTGGTGGACACCCCATGCTTTAAAAAGCTTAAGCCTTTTTCACGTCTCCTTGCACAGTTAAAGTACACTTTCATCTGTAAAATAATGTCATTTCGATTTAAGCGAGCGGAGAAAAAAGAGCTGCATGTTAATACTGTTAGAACGTGTGATTCTCTTTCTGCCCTTACAGTGATTTGCATTGATATGATTCTTCTGCCAAAGCCCCCACCATGTCTGATCAAAGTTTGCTGTGTAACATGACCATGAATAGAAGATCGCTGAACTTTATTTTGTAAACTCAAGCCAATCACATTTTAAAAGATCATGTGATTTGGCAAATGCACATATCACATGATGGGCAGTATGAATTATTGCAAAGCGCTCTGTACAATTTGAATAGACATCACGATGCGATATTTAAGTGCAAGCCTAACTAATTGTCCAACACTTCCCTCGAAAATAACAAAATTTTACCACATCAGTAAATGATTCTTGCACAAATCAAGTGAATTACCAATATCAAAAGCGTAAAATGTAAAATTTGGTATGAACTCAACCTATGCAAGTTAGATTCAAGCAACCGATCCTTATCCTTTATAGGTGGAGCTGTTTCTTATTGTATTCTTCCCCTTTTTTACCCTGTTTCTGAAACTGTACTTTGCTTTTCCTCTTTTGTTTGTTATGCTCCCTTTGCTTTATTTCCCGTTTCTGGACTTTCTGGAATTATGTGCTATGCACATGCTCGAGACAGAGAGAGAGAGAGAGAGAGAGAGAGAGAGCGCATCAGTTTGAGTCTTGATCTCAACACTATAAAAAGGGGTACTTCCCCATCAATGCCCAATGAGAAGCCTCCAAAGGACACCACATATTCAGCTAATTATCCAATCCTCAAACACTTGCCTCTCTCTCTCTCTCGTTTTTTTGGTTGTGTCCTATATTAATTTCTCATGGCAAGAATGTCTGATCCACTCGTGGTTGGTCGAGTGATCGGAGATGTGATCGACTGTTTTGCAACCAGTGTCAAAATGACGGTCACTTACAACTCCAACAAGCATGTGTTCAATGGCCATGAGCTCTTCCCTTCCACCGTTACCGCTAAGCCTAGGGTTGAGGTTAATGGCGGTGACATGAGGTCCTTCTTCACACTGGTAATACTTGAACCATTACACCTCTCGGGGTTGCTTTCTTCCTTACATTTCGGGCTTCAAAGTTGACTAATCATAAGGTGCCCATTCTAATGCATGTCTGCAGGTAATGACAGACCCAGATGTTCCTGGTCCTAGCGATCCATATTTAAGGGAGCACTTGCACTGGTAATCACTGATAATCACTCTTCTCCAAGCTCGGATCAAGATGAAATCTTCCTATTACTTTTGTAAAGATCATCAATCCACAATAAAATGTGAAAAGGAGTTTCCCTAGTCTTCTGCTTCGACATACATACATATGTGTCTATGAGGGCTCGCTGTATAAATATGACTTCCCATGTCGCAAAGTGCAAAGCGTCTATGTTTGGGCAAGGTCACCTAGATTTCGACTCGTGTCTTATTTGGTCTTTCATGTTAATCAACCGGATACTCCATGACCTAGTTTCTATTCTAACTAGACTTACCATTATTTTTTTAAGGACTAGACCACGGTTCATGATACATTCGTGAAAAACCCAATGTCCTTGTTAGTCTTGAGTGTGAGTCCCATCTGTTTTTAGGCTATTAATTGGTAGTGGATTTTGTGCTAAGATAAATATTATTGATATGAGAAACGAACTTCAACAAGACATGAAAGTATATCACTCCGAAGTTCAAAGCATTTACATGTTGGTTGTGACTCAACAGTAACCTGAATACAGAAAGAGCCAAGCTCCATATATCATGTAAAGAAAAATTGGCATCGCGCCTATTGCTTAAATATGTATTATTGATACGATTGTATTACTTACGGGATGGTTACAGACATCCCAGGAACAACAGATGCCACATTCGGTATCTCTCTCTCTCTCTCTCTCTCTCTCTCTCTCTCTCTCGAATCCGGCCAATTCATGAATATTGGGTTCATATGATTCAGATGCAATTTCAACACAATCTCGCATACGCGCATGCATGAACACGAAAGCGCAAACTTTAAACATAATGTCAATGTTCCTTTTAAAATGTAATGGGTTTTAAACTTCTCATCCGAACCAATCGATACAGATCAACATAAAATGTCAAACATCCGAACCAAGCACGCTTAACCGGCTACCTTTGTCAATATTTCGGGGTTGACAATATCGATATAAAAAAGCAATTTGCACAAGCCGCTTGATAGGAAATTGTCAACCTCTCAACTGACCGTCATGAAAGCTACTTTTTCCCACCTACCGTCAGCGGAATAAAGACCATAATCAATATTTTGCCCTTTTTTTAACTTCGTTTCGGTGTGGTGTGCATCATCACCTGTTGGACAACGCAGGAAAAGAGGTGGTAGAGTACGAGATGCCGAGGCCCAACATCGGAATACACAGGTTCGTCTTCATCCTGTTCAAGCAGAAGAGGAGGGACATGGTGAGAGGCCCTTCGTCGAGGGATCGCTTCAACACCCGGCGATTCGCCGAAGACAATGAGCTTGGCCTCCCCGTTGCGGCCGTCTACTTCAACGCTCAGAGGGAAACAGCCGCCAGGAGACGTTGAAAGACGACACGGCCGTGACTGTAACGGCAATGAAACTGTGTGTGCAAGATAAATGGATAGTTTCATGCATCTGGATGGAACCCTAGATTACTATGATGTGATATAGCTTAAGAGAGAGCTTTTTATAACGCGTGAAGTGTGTCGAGCGACTGTGCCGGTGGTCAGAATAATGGATATTACTGTCAAGTTCAGCGTGGAGTCCGAAATGGACTTTGATGTAACGCAATAGTGTGCGTTTCATCTTGTATCTTACGTCTTGCAATAAGAACGAGCTAATGTTTGCCCGGCAAGATGACCCGAAAGAGCAATCACTAATTTCACTTGAAAAATATAATGAACCAAGTCATTTTATCAACAAATTAATTCATCGTTTGGCTGACATTTTCTTGTCCAGCTAATTTTTCTCGACTTTAGTTTGATAAAATAAACTAATTAGATAAGAAAAAAACCAACTCCATATAAATAGATTTTTAACACATGACACAATATGTAGGGCGATAAAGTCTTAAGACATAATCACACAGATTGTAAATTATATATATGTGTGTGTGTGTGTGTTTCCTCTTATTATCTCACACATCTAAGTATGAAACATTTGTCAAGAAAAGTTTTCAAAAATCATCATAAGTAGTTGGTATATGTGTATTTGAGTAAATATGATTTAAGGGTACTGTGTTCTTTCTCCATTGTACCCTGCGCACCGGATGACGGGATGAGTGCAGGGTGGATATGACCTTGAACCCCCGGAAGCTATCAAAAAACTTTGGAATCCGAAATCTACCGTACTTCCTCAAATACTTTTCTCGAAACCCACTCGATCATACCAGTTTTGCACGTGTCATAGATTCTCTTGCGCACCCTAGAGCACACAAAGGCAGGGCAATAGATCATAGATCACAGAAGTATCTGCAAGTTGGCAGTGTCACCTCACAATTATCCACCGTCGGAAGAACTCTTTTGTCTGTCTACTGGTTTCTTCCTAGCCTTTTGCAGCTCACGTTTGACAACTTTATACCCCTGGCATAGAGCTCCTCCATGAATGTATCACATGTGCATGCATCGTACCCAGTTTTTCAGGATCGACTGAGACGGGCGAACCCCACAGCAAGAGCCACCGCAGAACTCGCGCCTGACGACCCGTGAGGCTCCTAGCTGCTGCAGTTTTTTTGCGCCTGCATTTGAAATGGGTTGGTTGCTTTTTCTGCAGTCCGCTCTGTTCCTCCCCCTTTTTGACTCGGTTTCTTGTTTGGAATAGCATGTTTTTGACATTGGGTTTTAGCACTGTTTGGGGAAAGATGCTTTGGTTGCTTAAGTCAAGAGATGATGATGGGCCGAAAATCAATGATGATGGTGAATTCTGGCAAGCTGGTTTCTTCTTTCTTGACCGAGCGATTAAGATAGTACCATCAATGTTGTTCTTGTGGATGAACATGTGCTGCTGCTTATTTGGGTTTTGTGTGTTATTCTCAAGTATATGCGTGATAAAGAGAAAAGCAGTCTCATGTAAGAGGATTTCGTCTATTTCATGAAAAATAAATAATTTGAAAAGTATTTTTTTTTAAATGATTTCTTATATCACTAACAAAATTGAATAAATGAAAATTATTTTCATTACCTGCTAAAATTATTATACATAAATTGTTATCCATAGTGAAAATATTTTCCATTGACCAATTATTTCAAACGATAGAAGCGATTATTTAAAAAAAATATATATATATTCCAAAATATTCATTTTTCGCGAAACAAACGGAGCACATAATAGACTTTTTTTAATGGAAGATAATGGGACCTTACTTGGTAGTAAAATGGGAAAATAAATCGAATTGGTTATGGATTTATACAACAATTCTTTTCAAAATAATGATATATGAGTGATCAAGACAAATAGAAGTAAGGTGATGAGCAATAACAAGAAATGTGCGCTGTGGTGGAAAAATATGGGTACATATATTTCCATCCAAACCAATTACGGTAAGACCTATGGAAACACGTGTGAGTTTGGGTATAGGATCTTCTGAATATTGGATAGCTGTCATTAGACCAAGCAAAATACTTTATGAAATGGGCAAAGTAGCAGAAAATATAGCCAAAAAGGCTATTTTAATAGTGGCGTCCAAAATGTCTATATGAAGTCAATTTATTATTTTGGGATACGAACGTAAAATGCCCAAAATGCTCTTAATTTCTCAAATAAGGGTATGAAGTAAATTTTGTTTTAAAAAGGGTTTGAAGTAGCCATCACAATTTCAAATAAGGGTATAACCTCGTTGGCCAGCTGAATATTTCGGCTAGTCAAGGGCATTTTCGTCCAAAGACAATTTTAACCTAAATTTTAGTTATATTAGATTGAAAAATAAGAAAGTTAAAAAATTTAAAATAAAAACATACACAATAAGGTGTCGCCCCATCGTCAATAGGTCTTTAGGCGATGGCTGACAAGGTTGCTTGTGCCTCGATAAGGGCCAGGTTTGGTTGGCAAAGGTCGTCGGCCCTTGCAAAGGCACCATCGACCCTATCAGCCATCGCCGACGCTCCACTAGTGATGAGGCAGTGGCCAGAGGCAAAGGTTATGGGTTTTTTCATTTTTTATGTGTTTTTATTTTGTTTTAGCCTTTTTTTTAGTTCGTCTTTTTTATGGAAATTTTTTGGATCTTTTAATAATTTAATTAATTTTAACATCGCATAAGACACCACGTGAGAGAAATAAAATATTAAAAAACCATTCAACATTTTCTATTAGTTAAATTGGACAAAGTTAACGGAAGAACTCAATTTTTACGCAGCATCAAGTCATGGGCAAGGCTTGCAAGACCTCACTGGCCGTTGGTAAGAGTTGCCTTACCCAAGTCCTAACTAGTCGCAAGTGAGGTGACCCTCATCCATATTTGGCGAGGGTCGGCCTTGCTTGTGGTAGGCGAGGCTAATCCTCACCTATGGCTTTCGAGGGCGGCCTAACTCAGGCAATGCAAGGGTGACCATTGCTTGGCTCTCTTCAGGCATCATTAGAGGGTAGCCATCACCTAAGCTTGGCCATCGGCAAAAAGGAAAGAAAAAAATGACGAAAATATCCTTAACCAGCATTAATGTCGGGTCCTTTTTTAAAATAAGTGTACTTCATATTTTTATTTGAGAAGATAATTGCACTTCAAATCCTTATATTGAATTTTCTTTTAAAAATTGCTAGGTTAGTTGCTTTGAAATTCTATCCAAATGATGAATCATGATAACTTGTTCTATTAAATGGAATTGTTTTGCTTTTTTGTGCATCCTATATAATAGAATTGAAAAAGTAGAAGAATTAAGAAAAAGTCACATCTTTAAGTACATAAATATTCTGAAGTAGAAAAAGTCAGAAAAAGCGCAGTCTACTATAAATGCACTTATTTGATGATTTGTGACAGTGCCTAAAAAGTCTAGGTGTCAAGTCATAAGAAAGTTATTTTATTTTAGTAAATTAAGAAACACATATTGATTAGATGATATCGAGGAATTATATTTTCTCTCCGGCATTTTGAAATAAAACGGATGAAACGGGTGGTGTTTGGTAAAAAAATTTCTTCTTATTTACCCTTTATAGGTGAATTACCAATTTAAAATTAATACATTTATGTTAAATTTTATCCTTCATTAGTTTCTCTTAAATTTTCCCAGTCAAATTACTAAGTTAAATGATATAAGTTAATTGATATACCAGTTTGGAGCTTTATATTTTGTTGGTCATAAGTATACTAATACAGTAATCAAATTTAATGAAAACTAACGGAAAATAAATTTATCAAAAACATATCGGTTCGGAGTTTTTTATTGTTAAAAAAATTAGTTTATGGTAAATTTGTCACAAATGTAATATTTTGAGGTTTTTCAAGATATTAATTCTTAAAATCTAAGTATAATTTATTTTTTCTATTTTCTCTAAACATGACTATTCCTTCTTCCCTCTCTCTCCCATTTTTTTCTTGACCTAAAACAGTTTTTGCATGGCGCAACCTCAAAATAATGAAAGTCAATATCCCTCAACTACTTCGCTAACTTTGTAGTTAATTACAGATGAAGATAATTGTTTATTAATTCAAAATTTTACTTATATAAATTTTATTTTACAAAAAACGAAAATTTATCCTCTTAAATAGAACTTTTTAACAGAAATAGTGGACAAAACTTCTTTAGTTTTAAATAATAACTAAAATTTTCAACTCATAGTGAAAATACTTTATTTTTGCAAGAAACTCGGGCCGATTACTAATGGTACACAATGAAACTATGTGCCGGAACAAGCTTGAAGCCTGTGATGAAGAGACGACAGTGGTAAATCTGCAACTTGCATTTTCATGTCCTTAAGAAAAAATTGAAGGTGTTTGATGATTTGGGCTGTACCAGATGCTTACTGCTTTAGGGCGTACTACAGATTCTCTAGATCATGGTGTTATAGAAATCTCAAGGGCTTGAGGAGAATTATTCATCAAAACTTTCCAGTTTGAAAGCCTCTTTGGTGAAGTTCTGTCTGGACTATGCCATTGGCTGCAGTAAAGAGACGCAACATGAGACCTCTTCTTAAGCATCTCATGTAGGTGAAGATACAGGAACGCTTTGCAGTTTAATGAAGCTATAACGGTATCCGCAGAACCTTTAGATTCTTCTTCCCAACCGGGTATCTATCTGCATCAGATTTAGAGATCGGAAGGCATCATCACAAGGCGTGCAAGCTCACAGCTCGACTTTTTAGCAGCTTATTGGGTTAGCAGAACATGTAAAATCGTAAATTGTCATCCTGAAGAGTTTGTTCAGCATTATAAAGAACACGCTCTTTCCATCCAAAGATGATAGGATGAAACGTTCTTCAGTAGCATTAGCGCAGTATTCTTTAAGGATGCAGAAGATGCCAATACCCAACAAGTGCTGAGAAGACAAACTTCATGCTGTCTTGATTTTCTTGTATGCTCGATCTTTTTTAAGCCAAAAGTTAACTACTAATGAGTCAATGATGATCTACAGCCACAAACAAAAATGCACGTCTGACGGTTAGATTGCCAATAAAAACATAATCACCAATAATGGTTGTAAAAGGGAAAGAAGAAACGAGATACCTGGGTTATGTGTGCTGCTACACAAGGGAGCACTAGCAGCCCAGGCTCGCCAAGTGCACCGTTCAGCTGCTCCACCACTGCTACTACAATTAGCAGCGCTTTCTGTAAAATTAGAAAGATTCATGAGCTCGATACCCACGTTTGCACCTTTTGAGCTAGAAGAAACAATCCTACAACTGAAAGAATCAGCTATTAACAGATAAAATAGAAAATGATAGGAAAGGATGTCAAAACTGAGTAATGGATGTTGCTAATAGAAGAAAGTACTTATTATTCTTTTTTTGCTGGATATTCACAAAATTCTGAAGGTATGGAGATGAATTAGAATATATTTTGCTTTAGCATGGTAATTCCTCACATTGAACAAAAATAACTGGCATGATACTTCGTTTATCACCTTTCGGTGCACAACGATAAGAATCCATTCATGATCTGAGTACAATATGAATTCATCCATTCGAAACCCACCTGACTACAAACTATCATAAGGGCACGGGCATTCTTTTTGTTCACTAGAGAAGACATCCTCGAACCAGAGGCAGCCGAGAAAATCTTCAAGGCAACAGCATTGAAACCTAGAAAGAAAAGGTGCACCACTCTGCGAGATATTGGATACATCAGTTGGAACAAGATTAAAAATTAGGAAAACCCCAAATCGTGAAATTCCAGAGGAACCATGAACTCACATTCCTAGCCCAATAGCTTTGAGAAAAATAAGTGGCTTCACCATTAAGAGCAATTCTCTTGATTTACTCACTTGCATCCATGGCGTCTAAAGCAAGAAAGAAGCAATTTAATTCAAGTAACAATGAAGAAGAATCCATCAAGAGCATCTCCCAGGCCAAAGCTCGATGCACCATGCACCATGTCATGTACTTTTTCAGATCAAGATTTGGTTCCTTGTGCATGTATGTGCGAGAAGGCGCTTAAATGCAAACAGTTAGATAACATTCTCTTCACAAATGATAGAAGCATACATATCAGCCTAATTAACCGAATAAATCAGTAAGCAGCAAGCACTCATCTCATTTTCAGTCTATTTAGCATTTTTGGCATTTTAAGGGGGTTAGGATTATAGAGAAAGGAAAACATTATATAGTCCGTGGGATCGAGTTTTCTGAAATTCTCTGAATAGCACTTGAAAGATTTCAAAGCTTACAAGGCTTAGAAGGATCGTAGAAATCATTGTCAAAACCCTTTTGTTCTGATCAGCATAGGTTGCCAGACCTGCAAACTAGAGACAAGCTGTCTCATAGTGAAAGGAGATGATGGAAACATACGATCCAGGGACAGACAGAATAAGTACAAATGGCCATTCATCTATTCATTTCTGAAGAACAATGAAAAGGTCATCTTTCTCTGGAAGTGGGACAAGAAGCAGCACAGGTTGGTAAAGTTCAAGAATGCATGACATAGTCTCTGTAAGTAAGGAACAGTCAAGAAACTTACCTCGGAAGGAATACCGCACTACCTGTTAATGAAAAGTCTCGTCAAAATTATCATGTAGAGAAGATGCACAAACACATGCTTTAAGAGGCAGAAAATCCCTCAAATTGTGCTAGACAGCTCCAGAAAGAACTTCAATAAAAGCTGTATTAAAAATACCGCTAATGTAATAACAACAACAAGAAACAAGAAGCCTTTTCCCACTAAGGGGAATCGCCTATATGAACTCTACTATGCCATTGCACTAGATCCTGTATTGGATCCTCTATAAGCTCTAAATGCTGTAAGAACCATGACTATACTAGGCAATATAGACTGCAGGTACATGGCACAGATATCCAGTCCAGGTAGCAGGCAGAAATTGTAACGATGCACAATCAAGTATTCATGCAGTTGAAAGACATTTCATATATGGGAATTTATGTCAGAGACATGACCTAGGTTCAGAAAAATGGGTTGCATCCATCACAGCAAATGCAGAAGATCCTTGAAAGTTCCCAGCTTAAACTGCCTTCAAGAGACCAAGACCTAAGTTCTGTCCACCCGGTTGTTTGTATTCCTTGGAATTCAAAGACCCGCAGACACCACCAAACTTTCTTTTAGAACAAATTTCATTTTACCTAAAAGCTAAGTGAACTGGTCGGCAGCAAACAACAATTTGCTCTGGATAAGTAACCGACGATTGAATTGATTTCATGGATAACAAGCACCAACAGAAAAATGATTTGATGGAGTCTTTTAAACCAAAACTAGAGAAGCGGTTAATAGGAGATTGGGGGATAGAGTAAGCCAACAGTAAAATTGTGCATTTTTCCTGAATTGTCTCGCCGCATGGAATTTGCAATTACAAATTGTGCAGTTCATAAAGATCGAAGTTGAATGCTCAGTCTTAATATATTAATTTCATCTGTTTACTGGAAATAAATTTCAAAATTCTCACTTGCTCAGCATCTCAACACAGGACACCTATTTCAAAATCAAGACTTTAGACCTGAGAATCTACTGTAGTGTGGCAGATAAATGTTAGCAATTTCAGTGAGACACCATGTCCAGTTTTTACTTAGCTCTTGTCGAAAGGCATTTAATTTCACAAGGCTGATAGCAGTAACTAATCCACAAACTTGGGGAGTAAAATCCTTTAGATAGGAAATGAACCTTTCCCAGAACCAAAGGGGCAAGAAGTGTATACATAAGGCTCCAAAAAAGCTTCTCGGTAGGGATGGATACACCAAAACCATCAGCGAACAACTTTGATACCCAAAATGGCACCTAGAAGATGAGAACTCATAAGCATAGTATTCTATTCCCTGAATAATGAAAAACAGAGTCCAAGTTGGCTGCATGAAAGATGGTTCTGAATTTTGATAAGACTCGGCACATAAGAATTGCAAAGTGCCGTGGCAGGTTCAGAAGTCATGCAGCCTAGTCACTTGTGGCTCATGCAGCCTAGTCACTTGTGGCAGAATCACTATGTACTATTCACAAACAGATTATTTAGATTGCTTATCAAACAAAGCTTGATCTAGCTAAATCGTTTAATACAACTGAGCCTGCCACTTGTCAATAACTTCAATGAGAAAATGCAATACTATTGATGAGAGAAAGATGGAAGCTCATGATTATTAGTAAGCTTGGATAATTTGAAAACTGTGAATGGTGGCAAGATGAGAGTTTAACTGCTAATTAAAATATCACAAACAACAAAAATAACACAAAAGCATAAGTGTTATGTTTTCTTCAGCTTTGATTCCAATGAGGATAATAGCAGCATTTCTGCAGCAAATCCCAGAAAGAAATCAGGTCCAACAATAGGATGACGACAGACAATCAACCTGCTTAAGACATGTTGCTGCTGTTCATTTTCACTAATTATATTATCTAATGGAAAGAAGGAAAGCAGAAATAGCTTAGGAACTCAAGACTTACAGCAGCAGTTCCTAATAAATTAGACATTACAGTCAATACAAGTGCCAGAGTAGAATTTCCACCAGCAAGCTGCAAAAATGCAATCTTTTAAGTCAAACAATGAAAATTCAAGGAACCTCTACCTAAACCGAGAGAGACAGAGAAGAAACAAAAAGACACTGGAGAAACATTGTAGTAAAGATGCTGAACTGATTTATGAAAACATAGAAAGAACATACTTGAGTTAGAGCAACTCCACTAGATAGAGTTGTTGGCATACAAGTAAAAATGGCCAACCCTGTTCCAACAACTTTCAAATTAGAGAACTAACTTTTGCAGATAAAAGAAACCAAAAATGACCATGTTTAAAGTTGAGCCACTAGCCTGTAACAAATTCCTGAGGTGTGAGCTGACATTGCAAAATTAGTTTGGACAAGAAGGGACTGATCAGAAGTATAGAAGCCTGAATAAAGAATAATAACATTAGATGGAAACAGTCCCAGCAAATTTCCTCTTCAGAAAGCAAACACAGACGATTCACTCTGAGCAAAAGAGAAAACATAAACTGATATTAAAAACAGATACATGTTTTTTGTCCGTTTCAAGGTTTTAAGAAAAGTGCATTAGAAATCAGGCATCACATTTGTCACTGCAGAAGTCAACATGTCATTTTTGCATTAAATAAGAGTTAGAAGAGAATAAAAGACTCGTCCCATGATTTATCTACAGAACAAGTACAAAAATTGACCTAATTATATTCAGTATAGAAGGCTTTTGCTTTCAGATCTAAGTTTGAGTAAACGTTAGGCATGGCCAGAAGTGATGCATACACGAATCAATGAGAAAAAATGGAGAAAGGAAGTTTCACCATATGGTCAAAAAAGAAAAAAAGCGGAGGTCATACTAGCCCATATAATCCTAAAGGCCACGCTTGTGCGGCAGCTCCTATTTCCCTATCCTGCAACTTCAGACCTGCAAACTTAAAACAGATGTAGACGTTGACAACAAAAGCCTGTAAACAACATGCATCAGACCAAAGTCTCACCTGATATAAAGAATATTCCTGAAGTGGCAAATTGTGTCAATGAATGTTTGTGTGCTATACAACCAAGAGTAGGATCTGCTAATCCCAAAGCTACTCCACTGAGAAGAGCTGCAAATTCAACATGTTTAGTTACAACGTTTGTCACGTATTCTTAAAAATTAAGCTACTAAGTTCTGTGGGAGTTTAAATGCTCAAGCATCTGAAGCCACGACAATGCAGTGAGGATCAACTCATTAAATTAGAGAAACCTACTTTGTGCATTATGGACTGATGCCAGTCAATACTGGAGCATTACCTATTGGGAGAAAGTTAGTCAGTGCAAAATTTGTTATTGATTTCATCAACTGAAATGACTCTGGTATCTCTTCTTCCTGACTCCAGTCAGCTCTTCCCTGCAAGCAAGCAATCCGAGAAATCTTGAGAGAGGTATGAGAGAATGCGAAGAGTGGTGTCCAACAGAAGAAAGGAACAATAAAACAGAAATGAAGATGTATTCTTAATCTCGCTAAACCTGCTTTTTATCATCCAGTTTAGGACAAATACAAACAGCAAGCAACAGGCAAAGTCTTTTTTCCACTTAATTGTGTCAACCTCAATGATTATCTTATACCATTGGATCTTCCATATCCCCATATGCTCCAAAACAATTCAAGACCCTAACTCCTTGAACATGATCTCTTTCCACAAGATCACATCTTTCCAGCATAAGGCACATGCATATACTCTAAATTCACTCATAAAAGCGCTTTGATGTGCTTGCATCGTCATCAAGAAAATCCTATGGTACGTGTACGTCCTACTCCCAATCCCCTCGTTCAGCTAAAAAATTATCTCTCAGGCATGAAAAATTGTCAACTTGATACAGGGAACCCTTCAAGTGAAGTGAAGAAAAACCTCAGCTACCTGGTCAGATTTTTCCATGGCTCGACAAATAGCGGGTGAAAACGTCCTCAAATTAAGCGTGGAGACCAGAGATACCCCAGAGACCAGAGCATTGCTGGTGGGAGGGACAATCTTGTAGCGACGGGAAGCTGCACAAGGAGGTCTGATACGTGGAGAGCAGACAGTTCGTGCCTCCATGATCGAACCAGCGACGCACATGCAAGAAAATAGAAAAAGAAAAAGAAGCCTGACCCAGAAGCAGTAGCAACACGAGAAACAACGTATGACTGATAATTGCCCAAATGGATACAAGAAAGACGATCACTTTCAAGACCCGAGCACTTCGTTCGGTTTACTCTCATCTCTTTTGAGACATGTGATGCAAGAACAAGAATCAGGAGGAGCCAAAAGTTTTGGAGACCGGGACGAGTTTGGCACGGCGTGGAGGCGGTGAAGGGACTTGTATGGTGAGCACCGAGTACTGGTCCCATCCATCGCCCCATTCCGACAAGTCGCTGTACCATCATCGACCGTCCCCTCCAAATTACTTGGGGCCATTCTTGAAAGGAGACCAACCAATTTCCTTCGCATGCATTATGTTATCTTCGTATTATTCAGACAATTTCTACAGATATTTCGTCGGGTCATCTACGGTTCCGATCATTGAATCTCTCGCTTTCACCCACTGGGATGATGATCGATACTGAATCTGCCTTCTCCTTAGAGGAAGAATCCAGGCCGAATCCCATCTGGGCTCCTCAAGCTCCATCATAGACTCGCCGCTCCATATTTGATGGGAGTTCTTGAACAGAGCCAGGAAGCTGCCGCAGCTTAGCTAAGGGCAATAAACAAGTCAAACGGATTCGTATGATGTCATCTGTTTGACACTGTTAATTGCTGCGACAAGTTTCAGATGTTTCATCCGGATCAGCTTTTCACCGACTATATTGAGATCATGACGAATTATTGGGTACATGAACTGCCGTAGTTAAGCTTCGACCATAGAAATTTACCGAGGAAAAAGTTCCCCGACCAGAATCTAGTTGATGCACGCTTCTATTCGTCTCTATTCACACGAGTTAGTTTCTCATTTTGCATATACATGCCAAGTCGAGGCCTCTTCAGAAATACATATGACGAAATTCAGGGTTGCGAGATTGACATCAAGATCGTGGTAACTTATTGCATTGTGTCCATTGAAATTGAACTCATAATCAAATCACATGAACAATTTCTTTCGCAACAAGGGCACTCATAGGCCTTGGCTTTCACACAACACTAGTTGTCATTGCTTTTTATGCAAGTGTTTTTAGAAACTATATAACTTATGTGGGATTTGCAATGTAAGATTTTGCAGGACTGCTATCAACTATTCTAAAAATTTAAGCAAGAATTGATTTAATATTTTAATATTCCATCCCTCCTCCCTCATGCTTAGTCTGATCATTTTCCTAGTTCTGAGCATGAACATATTTAATTGAGGAAGTAATTGTGGTTTGAAAAGATTTGAACTCAAGATCTCCTACTATCATACTAGATTCTTGCCATTTTCTTGTTGGAAAATCCTACATGTCATTAACCGCAACAAGCCACATCCAATGATTTATCAAATTATTGCCGCATAAGTTGTTTAGACAAGGAAAATTGCGGATGCACATAAGTGATCGATTTCCTAATTACTCGCTCAGAAAAAGAGCGTCGTGTCAAAATTATGACATTGTTCTTGTGTTTTTTTTTTTTTAGGCCCAACCACTATTGTTCCATTGCACTTGCTCCTTGACATTGTTCTTGTGCGCATGGCAACGTTTCTCTTCCGGGGAAGAGTCTTTTTTCAGAAATAGTTCTTTTCTATTTCTATTATGGGGAACAATTTCTAAGTAAAAGAACATGTTTGGTAACTACACAAAATTTCTACTCTTAGAATAGAAAAAGAATAGAAATGCGTTTGGTAACGCAACGATTCTTTTTTGTATTTATTCATTTTTTATTCTTGCTCATGGATCGCCGGCGGCGGCGACCGGTGGCCGGCGGCGAAACCGCGAATCGGCGAATGGCAATGTGGCAATGCAATGGTGCGGTGGCTCGAGCGGTTGAAGGTGGTCGCGGCAAGAGAGAAGAATAAAAGAAAAAAAAAATTGACTTATTTCTAGAAATTGTTCGAAAAACAAACAATTTTTTTTTTTTTTTTGTTTTCGTTTTCGCTCCAAATCTATTCCTGGGCTAACTTTCTATTCCCCGGAATAGAAAAACAACTTAGCGTTATCGAACGGGTTTTTATTTTTATTTTTTTTTTGTTATGGAGAACAAAAGAACAAAAATTTTAAGAAACAGAAATGTTACCATGCACAGCCTAAGTAAACAGGTTTAAGACATAGGTGCTCCCAAAGAGAGCTATCGATGCACGGGTGTTTGGGCCCAATTGGGCTGTCTCCAAGTACCGGAGGTTTGGGCCCAACTGGACACCACAAACAAAAGAAGTCTTGTGGGCTTGGCCTCAAGAGAGCCCATCAATACTTTAAGCGCGGACAAGGAATAAGTAGTTAAAAGAGAGAATTTAGAGAGGAAAAAAAAAAAATCGATACTGGTTTAGATATCGGTGGACTATGCTGCTAGTTCATATATCTCGATTTATACCGCATCTTAGCTCCTTGGCTTTTTCCCGATCAAACGCACTGGCTGAGTTTATCTATGGATCAGCGGCCTGATTATCCATCCCGAGCACATAATGATTCCCTAATAGTCACAATTTTTTGTTACGTGTTATTCAGGTGATGAATCGAATTGAAACGAATAATCTCAAATGTTCATTAAAAGGGGACGCGAATAGTCAATGCCACCATGCTTTAGGGAAAGGGGCCTAGGGGAAATGTAAATATCTTTGGCCTAAAAGGCTTTAAGGAAATGCAAATTGTGTTTGGTAAAAAATTGTTTGCAAAGCTATTTTGGTGTAAAAAATGTTTGGCGAATCTTTTTTTAAAAAAAGGGCTTTTGGATTTCATTTTTCTTTTTTATTAAAAAAATTAAACTCTTTGTCAACTTTAGTGAAGGTAAGAGTAGTTTTAGAACAATATGAAGTAAAATTGAAAAACTAAAAAATTTATGATAGTAGTTTTGAAAAAAAAAAAGAGAGTAGTTTTTGCATTTGGCCAAATGCTAAAAGCCCAAAACTGGTTTTTATTAGTATTGAACTTTCAATTTTCCCAAATGCCAACATTTAACTGAAGGCCTCTTGGGCAGGCTTGCCAAACATCCCAGAATTTTCCCAAGGGATTTTGGAAGGTGAAAGTCCCTTGAGAAAGCTGAATCAAATGCATCCTTGGTATTGATGTGTTGGATTGGATTCATTCTCAAGTCAATTTTTTGGCCCACTATGATTCCAGATGACCCAATTTCCTTTGAGCCTCAAATCCATCATCCTAATGGGCCAATTTCGACAGGACATGGTTGCAGTCCTACCCAATCTTCCTTCTCTTTCCAAAAAAAAAATAGAGACAAAATTAAAATATAATTACTGAATGACAAGTGCTGAAGCCTTTAACTACTAAAAATGAAAATAAAATATCGTGCAATGAAATATGAAAATAAAGTGGCAGTTTTCTTATCAATCGAGGAAATTGTAAGGTTTTTGTCTTCCTTGTACATTTTATCGTTTAACCAATTAAGCATGTCAATCTTACTTGTTACATTAAGTGATTTTTTCACTTAAACCAATCGATTAAGTTGTGAATAGTTATTGAACACGCTTAACATTGTCATCAAGCATGCTTTTAAGGAATCCAAGGCGCACCTTATGCCAAGTATGAAGAGAATAATGCCAAGATAATTACACAACAGCATATGAAGAGAGTGAATATATCTTTCTAGAGGAAAGATTAAAAAGATGTGCGCATTACATTACCTACTTTATAAATATAATATTCGTGCTGAAAGTGCTTCATATCTATAAAGGCCTGAACTTAGAAGTCACGTGAAAACTCATCGGGTGTAGAAAACTGATTTTTTGGACAAAAAAAAAAGTGACTTTAAGTAGCGTCAGACTTTTAGGGTTTAATAATGTTCATGTGAAGACAAATGTACGGTACATCTTTTTGTTCAACTCGTCTTATATGATGCAAGCGAAGCCCGGTCTCTGCACAACAAAGTTGACTCTCCCACTACAAGATTTCAAATCTCGAATGACTAGTGAATTAGAGATTAGAGATTAGAGAGAAAATTTTAAATACACAGCGTATGTACTCTTCTTTAGTACGTAATTCACGTCCATCACCATCGATTTGGATGGTCGGTCCACTTTTCGAATTACAACTACCCAATTAATGGGTGACAAAAGTGAGTCGTGTATAAAAAGAGTAGACAAGTTGCACACCGTATGAAAGGTCTTTATCTTTAACTATTTATTTGTGAGCAATATGATCAAACGGCATATATCATGAATCGGCTTTTTTGAGTTCTATCAAAGACGGGTCGTTCTTATCTAAATTGAACATAAAGAAAAACGTATGAAAAATTACTTTCTCGTGAGATAAAAGTCGACAGATCAAATCAAAATAAGGCAAGTGTAACGCGACATTTTCACTTTGGTGACATATATAATGTAAAGTGTTGAGTCACTTTGACCGAATTCTCATATAAGACTTGATCGAGTCACAAAAATACGTCGAATCCTTTCTTCACGCAAAGGCTTTTGGGTAGTGCGTTGGAACTTCTTGGAACGAGGATCACCACGTTTTCAAATTCCAGTCTTCTTTTCGGGTCAACTCGGTATGCAATTGACATATTGGACTGAGGGGGGTGACTAGTGATTGGGCCTCCACGAACCCTTGCGTGGTCCATTTGATTTAGTGGTCTAATTCCCCCCATCTCTAGGTTTAAAATTAGGTTAAGATAGAGGGTTACAAAGAAAAAAAAAGGTTGAAAAATCAGTACGACATTTTATAGTGATCAATGTAAAGCTTTTCTATACGATCACAACAGCGTTATTATTCTAATACGCGTGTTCTATACTTAAAGTGGAATAGGTAGGTATTTTCTATTTTTGATACGCGTAATTTCTCATTGAAAGAGCATGCCGTGAATGAAAGATTTTAGATAAGACTTCGTTCCGAGATTACATATTCAAAATGGGACTCCATGTAAAGTAACCAAAACAAAAACCACCAATCTACAAGCTCCCCTCACAAGATAAAGCCATTTGCGTGACGGCAAGGCTAGCAACATCGCACTTCCAAAAATAGAAGCATTTGCAAATCGATTCTAAAACTAAATCGCGATCAACACTATTCATCTCATCACTTCTAGACAATCATTTTCTTTTAAAGAAAAGTCGCGGCCCCTTTTTTTTGGTAACGCAACGCAAAGACTTGACTATTTGGAACTCATAAAATACTCTACAAACCTTACGTATCCATTAAGTTCAAACCCCAGCCTTAGGCAGGCGGCCCCGATCCGGAACGCTTTTCGCACACAGGGGGCGGCCGAGTTGATTTGCCCAATTCCCCGCCGGGTTCAATGGTGGCCATCACTTCCCCCCGTACCTCAACCGTTTACTTGGAAAAATAATGGAGAAAGAAAGACAAACACTGCCACCCGATTCAAGACGCAAGGAATGCAATGATGAGTCGAGTTGGCGAGAGTCCAGCAAAGCACTCCGCCTCCCACGCGACGGGCGACCGATTCGCATGGCAAAGAGGAAACGACCGGAAAATCCTTTTGAAAAAAAAAAAAAACACCGCACGACTCTCTCTCTCTCGAGTTCGGAGCCTCTGCATTTCGTGGGACGGTTCGGTCGCGTTCCACCCATTTGCGAAAACCTGTCAACCGCTCAAACTGCCGTATTGACAGACAGACAAAGATAGAGAGAGAGAGAGAGAGAGAGAGAGAGAGAGAGAGAGGGAGAGGGGGAGACTGGAGTCAACGTCAACCGACGCTGCAGCAGGAGGAAAAAGGGAGAAGGGGGGGGGTCAGCTTCGGGGAATCGATGTTTTTTCATCATTTTTACCTAAATTACCTACCGTGCGAATCCCTGCTAACCACATCACTCCCGCCAATCAAGACAACAATGGGTACCCGTGACGTCGGCGTGACGCCGTGTTGACGTGCGGCGGAGGCCCTCGATCCGGCTTCAGAGAGGAGGTCAATGTGAAAAGGGACAGCCGGGACTTCCAGGGTAACATTCAAAGTACTGACTATATTGCTTTCTTCACGCATGCAATAAAATTTTGACTATGTAAATTTTATTTTCTTTTATTATGTGGAGAAGGATTTCGATACTGTCTAGCTATACCGTCATCGGTATACACATAATAGAGTCAAAAAAAATTCTTTTGGTCCTATATTAGAGTCAAATTCGACTGAACAAAAACAATTGTCACCATTATTATAAGGATATTTGTTAAGTCTATCATCGATATTAAGAGAAGATTACTCGTTCACTATTGGATGGTTGATGCATGGATGAAACTACAAACAAGCATGTCGACCATCCATTGGTAAATATAAATGAATTTTCCTATGTTGATAGTGAAACGAATAATGATCCTCGCCATGATTGTAGAATCATAATGTATAAAAGCATAACACAAGTTTATTCGTCATTAATATCAAAAAATATTTAGGGGTAAAACCCTCACCAAACAACAGCAAAGCGCCAATTTATGTATGTTCTTAATTAGTGCCCTTTCGTACTTATTTTTGCAAATGCTAACATCATATCATCTCTTGTTTCAAGTGATGTGGACCATTCGAATCTTTAGACTTGCATGAGTACTCCGATAGATAAAAAAAAAAAATACAGAAAAACTCATTCAAGTTTATAATAAGTAGGGTTGCCGATAAATTTCATCATTTATTAAGTTAGTAGACGTGATCGAACGATACCAAACATTTCGCGCTGTTAAAAAAAAAAGAACAGATTATTTAAATTTGAGCCCAATAAGCCAGAAGATCAGAGGTCGCGTGATTACTTCTTGCTGCATTGCAATTAGTTGGAGAAGATGACCAAACGAAAGTCCAAGAAAACCAGGAAAACGACGACACGTGCTTGCGGAAGTGCAATTTGGAATCGACCCTGCTTAATACTTTTTTGGGGGGTAGATTTTCTTTCTATGGATTCGTCTTTGATTTGGATGGTTTGCCCTTTTAACTTGACCGCTACAGGCAATAATCATTTGGGCAGGTGGTTTCTTTTGAGAGGGGGGGGTTGGTTTTGATCCTGGAATTAGTGGCAAGGGAAAATAATTAAGACACGGTCAAGGGCCCTTTTGTCCAGTTAAATTTAAAAACTAATGAAATGAAGTTGCTCAGGATTACCAGATGATGATGACAAAAATAAACCCAAAAAAGTAAAATCATATGTTCAAAAGTTGTTTTTTAATATTTGTGGAATTAGCATATGTGTGTCCTGGATTAGAATCTTCTCTTTTTTTCTCATTTTTCCATTTGATTGCGATGCATGGTTTAGTGAAGGTAGATTGTATTGCACACCATTCCCTGAATCAAATTACTCTCCTAGCACGATAATAAAGGGTTCACATCCCGACCATTGTTCATCTATTTTCTATTCGCGTTTTATGACCTCATACCACTAAATTGAGAGGGTCTCGTTAAATAGTCTCATGTGAAAGCATCTCAGAGGTACATGATGTACTTAAAAAAAACAAGACTGAAAATTATTGTCTTTTCTTTTAGTAATGGGGCGTCTGACACTCTTAAAGTGCTTAACCGCTTCTCATTAAAAGTACGATAACACAGTAAATGATTATTAGGGTGCAAGAGTTCATGAATTATGCATATGGCCATAAGAAAAATACGCAAATTAAGTCTTTTGAAACCAAATTTTAAAGCTTCCAACCAAAAAAAAAAAAAAAAAAAAAAAAAAAACCAAATTTTAAAGCGTGGAAAATGAATATCTGTACACCGGTTGATGACGAAACAAACCCACGTTGATTACGTAAAACGATTAATTTCTCCTCATTGCCCCGGGGGGAAAGTAGGTACTGATTTTAGGCGACATTTTTCCATATTTTTTCCCTAATTCGCCTTAAAAAAGTCAAATCCAAATGAGAGCGCCATTTCTTAGGGAGTTTCCAGATTTCTTCTCTAATCTTCATTTTGATGATAGTGCATAATAACCAGCAGTATAGCATGTCTAAATTCATACCGTATAACCTGAACGCGACACATTCACCTATCTCAATTTCAATCGAATTTTTACATAAATAATATTATTGAATTAACTTTTGGATACCATAAAATTATGATGCTGACATTTCTTCAACTCGTATTACCTAAATAAAACCATAATTGAACTCTAGGAGTTCACATTCAAGAAAATTTATAGGAGAACACAAACATATGACATTAATGAGGAAAGAATGTCCAAAGAAAGAACAAAAAAACGTGAATGGACAGTCCAAACTGAAAGAACCTCACGGCAATTGGGAGCCTTAAAATGAGAGAAACCGATGAATGTGGCGACCGATTTGGTCAAGGAAAAACATCTGGGTCTCTTCTTCAAAACGACCATGGAAAAAAAACTCTCGAGTTGGCAATGATGTCAGAGTTGAATCGAATGAGCATGACAAAGTTCAACAATCAACATCGGTGAAATTTCAATATTCCACCATTTCGGCCCGATCAACCCTAGGTAGCCTGGAAATGGCATTTCACTGTTTCAATTGAAAGACCTAGCAAATGGTTGACCCTCGACTTTGATCATGAATAAGGCCAGAGATAGAGATGAAGACTAAATATTGACACGATGCGCTGTTGTCGGCAGTTCGAATGCGGTCCGTCAATAGTTCATCATGCCATTTCATGAATCAGCCCAAACATTCTGGCTTTACATTTCGATAAGTCCAGAGAACTTTCTTATGTTGCGTGGAAACGCCAATCGAAATTATCCACGCGTCATCTCTACTTATGTGGCGAAGTTGCTGTGTCGAGCTCGGCGTGCACTGGTACAAATTTGTACCAATTAATAAGGAGAATTGTACTTTTTTATTTTTTGCATATTTAGAGAATGAAATCAAATATGGTAAGCGAGACTAAAGGGTGGACATCAATAATTGCTAAAGAAAGTGAACTTTTTGAGAAATGAATTATTATTTATTTATTTATTTTGGTTCGGTTTGAGAAATGAATTGGAAAGCTGGTAAAGTTAGCCTATAAGCCCATTTTATCTATCCTTCACTAATTAGGTTAGAATAAACAAAGGTAGCAACTGCAGATAGTACACTTTTAGATCATGAGAGCTTGGACCACGAAACGTCTCCCTAATTAAAATTGATGAATCAAGTAATACAAGACATGATCACAACCTTGATTGGTGGCCTTAACGTGAAATGAAATTGTCTGCAAATAATAATAAAAGGAACCACACTAGGGTTTGTGCATCTAAACAACCGCACATTCGGATCAATTCCTTAACTATTAATTAAGTCATACATCTGGCAACAATCGCATATAATCTCATAAATATGGAGTGAGCTATTATTGGCTGTTGTGAAGTTAGAATAGCTCGTGTAAAAGTTCCATGTAATTAGAATTAGAAGATCGCCTAGCTCATAAACCTCCCAAAGATTAGCACCAACGTTCCAAGACAATGACAAAAAGTAATCCTTGACACTACCTCATGTTATCAGGACCAGACTTCTCAATAATCACGGGGTGAATCGAAAAAATCTGTATAAATGAGTGTGATTGATTCGATCCATCAAATTACGCCAAAAATTTAAGGAAATGAGAGCCTGTTACCTTCTAGAATTTAGGACACAGTGAGAGTACGCACTAGAAAAGGTGGAAAGAGGAAAGGGGAGGGTGTCTTCCTGGGAAGAGAATAAAGGAGGGTGGGGATAGAAAACAAGAGGAAAGGGCTGAAAAGAGAGACTGTAGTTTTGTCTCCTGAAAATCCGGTCATTATATCTTGTCGGCTGTTTTCTATGGATTGGCTTTGCCTCCTTCGTGTGTTCACGTTCAAAAGATGAATCTATTTATACCGAAATGTACTAAGTAAAGATGGACGAGGAGATAACCTGGATTGCATAATTTGGCCATGTGGGGTCTCTTTTCTTTTGTGTGGTGTCGCTGGACACAAGAAAGTTGAACTGGACACTCCCCAAAAGAGAGAGAAAGAGAGAGAATACAATGAAATCGCAGTTGATGCCAAAACATTGCTTTGCCTTTGTCATTATCCAATCTCGTTCCGATTCCATTTTCCATCTCTAAAGATCACTCTCTTTTCACATAGATCCCACTCTCATGACGCATATTTAAACACGGTTTCGAAGCACATAACCTAATGAATGTGCTTCTGCGCACAAACGCATTGTCGCTGTTATAGTTTAAGTACAATGTTTCTCTCAAACTCATCAAATGAATCTCATCGCATATGTAATCCAATGAGGAAATAGCGAACGCCATATAAAGTTGAGGAGCATGCCACAGCATGTTTGCCGATGGAAATATAGAAAACTAATTAAGTCATTTGGTTCTTCCCTTTCCTTAGTTTAATAAGGAAATATAATATTTCTCATGTCGGAAGACCTATTCTTGATCCTACAGTACGTCGCTTATAGTTTATTAAAACAATTGCACCCTTCGGCAGTTTATGTTGAAAAAGATTAGCTTGAAGGCATCCATTTCTATGTCATCATAGACACAAGAAATACGGTATGTTTTATATAATATGAGAGCTTGCGGAAGTTAAAGTTCATCTAACCTGGCTTTTCTCAGTACTTAAATTCCTTTTGAGGTCCATGACATAGTTTTGTCAAATTTTTTTAATATTTTTCCTTTCTTTTAGGTATTGACCAAATGCTCTCTCTCTCTCTCTCTATCACCTTTTTTTTTCTCTTTCCACCCTCTATACTCAGTCATCATCCCACATTGTCATGGTTTTAGGAAAAACAATGCATCAGGGTCAAATTCCATTATATCCTCCAAAAAAAAAAATAGGAAAAGAAAAATATTCAATGTCTTTCATCTATATAGACTTTGCAATATACACACTCAGTTGAGACTATTCTAGGATTCTCTCTTTCATCAGTAAGTCTCATTTTTGCATGTCATTATCCCTAACCCCACTCACCACTAATCTCTCTCTCTCTCTCTCTCTCTCTCTCTCTCTCTGTGGAGAGGAAAAAGGAAGAAGGAAAAAAAAGTTCCTAAAAGACAAACCAAACCACACCTTTCATAAATCAACCCCAAGTGCAAGGCCTTTCCCACTACATAAAGTCGGGATATAAACCATCCAAGGATAGTTTCAGGGATCTCTCTCTCCCTCCCTCCCCCAGTCTCTCTCTCTCTCTCTCTCTCTCTCGCTCTGATCGAATTCCTCTCCGAGTGAAAGATGGGTTTCAGGGACTACCTCGCAACTGGCAAGGAAGAGCCGTGTCATCAACCTCCAACTTTCATTGAGTGGCTCAAACCATCAATCTCAACCTCTTCTCCATCTTCTTCCTCTTCCTCTTGTCTGACCGAACCCGTTCATCTTGCGAAACCCGCGACTTTCGTGGACTCGCCCAACTCATTCCACCAGCAACAGCAGCAAGAACAGCGCTTCCTCCGTGAGACCATCCAGTGCTTGCCTCTCCTGAGCAAGCTTTCCGAGACAAAGCCGCTTAAGCAAGAGGAAGGCGATGAAGAAGAGGTCACGGTTGTCGGAGAGGGCAGAGAGAGACAGCATGGGGTCGGAGAGCTGAGAGCAGAGAACGTTGCTGTGGGATTGCACATTGGATTGCCACTCGGTGGCGTGGACTGCGGCTATGGCGACAATCTTGAGAAGAGCAAGCATGGCTTTGATGAGCTCCTGATCAAGGAAGCGGTTCACAAGAGGAACCTGCTCCATGGGTACTCCGGCTTCAATGCGGAGAGCAGGTTTTGGATCCCGACGCCAGCTCAGATCCTCGTGGGGCCCATGCAGTTCGCTTGTGCCATTTGCAGCAAGACCTTCAATAGGTACAACAACATGCAGGTAATTAACTCGCTTATTTATTGGTCTACAGTAATTTTTCATGTGGTTTTCTCGCGGAGGAGTTTAGCATCTGTTCTCTGGCGATCTTTCAACAGATCTTTGCGTCAGTTTTATGTTTTGAAAATTCTACACATTCTCCGCGCACACCCTGTAGACTTTTCTCCGACAATGACTACAATTTAAGATGACGACGATGGAAATTCAAAAATCTTATGATGAAACATGATTATTTCCTTTTCTATTTCTTTTCTTTTTGCGGAGGCGCTTCGGAGCGGGAGAGCAAGGTGAGACGATTCAGTCGAACATGCCTTTTCATCATAAATTCATGAATTGATGCAATGTACATGTGAAGCCCAGCTAAAATTTTTTAGACTGAAATGAAATTTGCGTGGATCTTCATCCAGAAACCAAACAAGATAGTTATAAAAATCAAATGGGAAAGAGAGTCAAGGTGGGAGCAGGTACTCGTGCATGGATAACGTGTTGAGGGAGGTAGATGCACTAGCAAATCTTCATCGCCTTTTTTAAGATCACTATCCTGGGCATCATCCAGAATCTTTGCCTTTCTTTTCCCCTTCTCTTTTTAGCTTTTGTTGTTTTATATTCATCTCCTTTTGAATGCAATACACCAAGAAGATGATTGCGTTGGACTTGTGCGCCTGTGTCGGTAGTTAAACGATTCTAGTTGTCAATCCTCTGGTCCAACCAAAAGGATCTTCATGTTCATCTTTGAATGAATTCCAAGCGAAATGCTATTTGATAAAATTATAGTAATTGATTCTTTCTTTAGTTTTCTCATAACTTTCCTCCAGTCCATGTGTTTTTCTTTCTTTGTTACATTTTCATTCCATCTGATTTAGCCAGTCACTTGATTGGGATATTAAGTGCACTCACCAGCACCAGTGTTCATCGCCTAATAAAGTCATCTCATCTCATTTTCCGCTGCTTAATTACTGGAGAAAATGAGTGCAGCCTTCGAGCATCTCGTGTTTATTACCATCTCCTTAGCCTTTCAATTTTACCTTCTTGATTTCGGGCAAATCTCTTGTGGCTTGTAAATTAGTCAGATTATCTATCCCTCTCCTTCTTCTCTCCAGAAGTGATTCATGTCAAGAGAGAAAAATGGGAGGGCCAGCTGCAATTTGAAAATTGAAAGCTGCTTTTTTCATTATAATCAAAATCTCCTCCCCTTTCATTGGTCTTTACTATGTGAGGCGGCATATAAATCAATGTATGAACCGATCAAGCCTTAGTTCGGAAATTTTTTTGGAAGGCTATGAGATTTCGATAATGCCACATTTAATATAAACTTACTTGTTCTTAAGTTATCAGCATAAATGCCTCGACACTTCATATAACATGGGCACTAGGGGAAATTTTACTTTGAAAATCCTTAATTCTTAACTATTCTTTGACAATTTCAAAAGCTTTAATCTCAATTTTAATATCATGAATCCATAGTAAAACATAGATTTATTTCTCTAAGTCGTTGAAACACCCTTTTAACCACAGATGCATATGTGGGGACACGGATCGGAATATCGAAAGGGCCCGGACTCGCTGAAGGGCACACAACCAGCAGCGATGCTTAGGCTGCCATGCTACTGCTGTGCGCAAGGCTGTAAGAACAACATCAACCACCCAAGAGCCAAGCCGCTCAAAGATTTCAGGACCCTCCAAACCCACTACAAGCGGAAGCACGGCGCCAAGCCTTTCATGTGCCGCAAGTGCGGGAAGACCTTCGCAGTCAAAGGCGACTGGCGGACCCATGAGAAGAACTGCGGGAAATTATGGTACTGCACCTGCGGTTCCGACTTCAAGCACAAGAGATCGCTCAAAGACCACATCAGGTCATTTGGGAGAGGTCACTCTCCACACCCTTCTCTCGAGGGTTTTGAGGACGAGAAGGAGTGTGTCACTACTGGATCCGAGGACGAACTTGCTCGCTCGTGATTAACTATAAGTGGTGTTCCTTTTTTCTTTCCCTTTCGTCCGCTGGGTTCTTATGGCTTGCTTGAAGAGGGTTAAGTAAATGAAACTAGATGGACTTATCTGATGAGCTCGTGCTCGGTAACAAAAAATTCTCGACGACTTGCTTGGAAGGCAAGTTAGGGTTAGGGATTGGTTTGTTACGGAGCACTTGCCAAGCGATAAGCTAGTAAAAATGTTAGAGAGAGTTGGAGTAGTATGATTGCCACTAATAAGCTGATTGCCTTGGTGGTGAAGCAGATGAATTTTCTTCACTAGATTAGCAGCTCAAAGAGAGGGAGAGGCTTTTGTTGTACCTCAACAAGGAGAAAATTTGTCAGCTTCATCGCCAACTGGTAATCTTACTTTGTATGAGAATTGTGGTGTTGTTCCACCGATTAATTGCCTGGTCTTTTTTCTTTGTCTATTCACATATTGTTCATCCTCTTTAATACTTTTGAGTAATAACTAATTCCTTGTTTAGAGTGCATGGTCAGTTCCACATGAAAATCTCATTTCAAACTTCAAATCTTACGAGGATCATTACAATAGATTGGATTGTAAGACAGTTAACAATTATTGAACTCAGTAATGTTAGTAGGATTTGCGACAATCAAAAGCTTGTGCCAGAGTTATTGGCATCTTTGATGGATAAAAGAAATTTTTCCGGATGAAAGACAATCGACCTATTCATACGCGTGACATGTTATAGTTATCTGAAATAAGTTTCACGCGAGGCCTTTGTCTACTAGCCACAGGAACGTGAGACCATTAGCTCGGACGTTGGTGGGGTTGCTCCTCAGATCTTTATACTTCTTTTTGCTGGCTCCTCGTGAGTTCCGGGAACGCGTTTGGTCAAACAAATCTCAAGTTGAAGGTGGAATTCTGTGGATTCATAGGCACACGTATATCAGCCCAGCAGTTACCTTTCTGTGCCGCGTAAATTGGTGGGTGGAAAAATGGAGAACCAGATGGAAAGGAGGAACAGGAAAAAGATTCAGCCCAAGAGGGTCAACTTTTCCTGAAGTTGTGTCCACACTTCACAGCTGCAAACCTTTCCACATTTCTTCTTCTCTTATTCTCGGATCCGTCTACTACGCCGGGCCCCCGCCGGGGGGGGGGATGGTGTGGTGGTGTTCTATCGTGCAAACTCCGACGGTCGACAGATCTGATGGAGAAGCGATTTGTCCAACGACGATTGCATCTCATCTCTTTCATTCCCAACAATCTGGTCATGTGACGGGTTGTGGCATCATCCTCAAAAAGCCTCTTATTCCGTTTCTCATGTGATATCGATAATGTTGGATTGAGAAAGGAGAATTCTCTTCCGTAGTTATGTTATGTATCACAAGAAGGGTAGATCATTAACCTAAACCTTACATGGAGGGCTAGGGCAGCTGTTGCAAAATGAGAACTCTTGAAAGTTGAAATCGGTGGGCTCTCTTCGTGCGTGTGAAATGATACCCACAAAAGCGCCTCTTTTCAAAAAGAAGATGGGAAGGCATCATGATCTATCATCCCGAATGGATTCAAAATGTATTAAAATATTAAGAGGCTGCAAGAGGAACAGTGAAAACCAGTGAATGGGTTTTGCTTCCTCAATTAGGAGGATTGACCGACTTATAAAGCGAGCGGGGAAAACTAACAGGGATCGTGCAAATTGTTTAATGTAGTACCAGCCACCATGCTTTGTCGGGAGAGAATTCGAAAGCTCGAGATTTGGGAAAGAAAAGGAAGAAACGCCATGTAGTTCTACACCTTAAAACTACCTGAAAACCCTTTTAGCAACCAGATCATTTGATGATGAAGCGCCCACATTCCGCGCTTAAAATCTATAGACGAGAAGCGATCTTGCTGCTCAAACCATGTGCTGTCGAAAGTTCGTGCGACATGAGAGTCCAGGATGGCGATGGAGTATATAGGTTCATTTGCAAATGCCTCAAGTGAAGAGGAAGAATACTATGAATACTAGGGGTCGGTCCAGGATGGTGCTGGCCGACCCGGATAAGGGCTGGTCCGGTTCCCAAGGGACCGGGTCGGTCCTTGGTCTCGAAATTCGGGGACCGACACTGTGCGGATTGGTCGCCGGTCCTAAGAGTTTTTGGTCGGTCAACCCTGACAACCTTGTATATATATTATATTACATTATATTATTTATAATTCTTTTATATATTCAAACCTAAGTAAAATGTCTGTTATAAAATCTAAGAGTTATGGTGAGATGTTCTATCAATAGCACTAATAGTAATTTCAATTTAAAACTTTTGTTGAGTATTAATTATGTGTCGTTTGTTTTGTTTTAAGGTGTTTAGAAGTTCAAGTGAATTAACAAGATGTGAAGTTATATATTCATGGTTTATATTAAGTATTTTGAACTTTGTATGGTTTAATTGTATTTTACTAATGAATTTCAGCTGCACTTTGCTTTTCAATTTGTGTCAAATGGTAGAAGTTTTTGAAGAGTAGAGTAGTCTTTGCGATTCTACGGTGATTTGCTAGTCAAGTGGTGTGAAGCTCATTTTTTGGTTGAATGGACTCTACATGATCAAATGCAGGAAACGCTTTTGCATATGGTGTTATGAATATTAAAGATAGATGATTACAAGAACTTTTCATCTTATCCCATATCTCGATGAGCGGTTAGCAGGTACGAAATTTCTATTATTGTGTCATCTTAAATTTGCTAAATATGTCTTGGTATTTATAGTTTAGTTGCACAATGACGCATTGTCGATGTATGTGTAATTTGAATTGTAGGTTTGCTTTTTAGGGAGTATAAAAAACAAGACAAAAAAATTATCGATCGGTCCGGGTTGACCAACCGGACCAACCCATTGGGTCGGTCCGGTCTTGGTCCTAGGCTTAATAGGGTCGGTCCTCGGTCCTAAAAATTAAGGACCACATTCAGACGGGTTGGTCCAGGGTTAGGGGTGCCGGACCAACCCGGACCATGCTCACCCCTAATGAATACTCTCCAGGATGGTGCTGGCATCACGGCGTTGTTAGCTATAAATTCTGACGGTGCTATCATGACCACAAATTTCAGTTTGTAAGAAGAGAAGCAACTGGAAGTGGATCTTTATATGGCGATAAGTGGTGCTGAATCCTTCAATATTTTAAATCTGTTTTAGATCGATGGAATACGAAGTAAAGTGGTTGATGAAAATAAAGGTAATGACGAGAATGAGACCTATAATGTGCTAGTGAAGAAGGAATCATCATGACACCAAAAGAAATGGAACTTGTGTTACATTGCATAAGTACAGAAATTTCCTCTTTTTTTCTTTTTTTTTTTTATACACGATGCAGGGAGAAGAAGCAAACCACCTCAGACGGGTATGGATGGGGAGTTTAATTCTTACACGGAGGCTTACGAATTTTCCAACGATTAGGCTGAAGAAGTAGGATTTGGCACTAAAGTTTCAAAATCCTAGAAAAGGAAAAGTAGCAAGCAAAAGCATGGCGTGATTTTTGTCACATTCATCAAAGGCACAAGATCGGAAAGGGGTCGGTTAAGCCGACTTGGTTATCCAACAACGGTGAAAAATCCACTACCGTAGTCTCTAATCAAGAAAAACAAGAGTTCCTTTCAAACCAACTTAAGTCAAGCACAAAAAAATGAGGACCCATCTAAATGTATGATAATATCTTCATTAGTCTCAAAAAAAAAATGTTTCTGATTTTTCTTCTGTTTTATAAATTTAATAAAAATCTCTGTTTAGTGAGGATGTTTTCATACTTGTTATCTAATTTAGTAGTTAGATTTGTTACGGATTAATTTTGTCCTTGCATTCTGTCTTATTCGTATGGAAGTGGAGCAAATCCCAAGCGAATTTTCATTCAGATTTTCCAAAGAATTCGAGAAAAAGAGTCGGTGGTGGAGAATGGAGATGGCACTGCCGTAACCTAATTGTCTCCCTTAATCAAATCTACGCCAAACTGAAAGTCGAGCACATAAGGGTGAAATGGGCCAGGGTTCTATATATTGAGGAGCCCGTAAAGGATGAGGCGGGTCAAGCACGGCCCCTTTTTTCGAGAGTAAAAGCTCAATTAAGAGAGAGAGAGAGAGAGAGAGAGAGAGGTCCTTGTTCGTGGGGAGGCTGAAAATCCTTGTCTAAGTTTGGACGTGTCAGATCCGAAACGTGGCGAAGGGAGCACCAATGGAGACCTCGAGTCGAGAGACAGTGATTTGGAAGGGACCACCCGAGCCTCGAGTGAAATTCCGGCCGGGGCGACTTTGAGTGGCAGAAGGAAACTAGAAGTTGAAACTCCCCTCCAAATGCAAAATGAACTAACTAGACAGAATGTTGCGGGCTTTCAAAAGTTCCATGAGAATCGAGAACAGCCACTGGGGGCGCTTAATCGTCCGTCATCGTGCCTCGGTGCAATCTTTCGTTCGATGAGCGAACCAAACTCGCATATCTCAAAACGGATCAAACCGCTACCTCTAAGAGGCAAATGCCATCGTTCTTTTGAAGAGGCACATGGTGGGGTTTGACAGTGAGAGGCATCAGACACATGATTTGAAAAATTTCTGTAGGGCATAGCAATGATTGACTATGGACAAAGCATTCGTTTCAAGGAAAATTACCAAAACAGCCTTAAATACATTGTAATTTTTCCAATTCAGTTCTAAATCTTTTTTTTCCTAACCAATTCAGTCTTAACTATTTTACAACTATACTAATTCAATCCATCCGGTCAATTTTGATCAATCGGCGTTGACGTTAACGCCAGTCGCTAGCTGACACTAACATAGACAATTTTTTAATAATATTTTATTTTTCGAATTCTTTTTTCCTAGTTCCTTTTTTTTTTTTTTTTTTTTTTTCCCTCCTCCTTCCTCCTCCCTCCTTCCTCTGGCCAGCCAGAAAGAGGCAAGCGCCGACAAGGTCAGCCTCGCCAGATTTAGTGAGGTCAAGTATTACCTTGGCCAAGCAAGGCCAAGCCTCGTCGAATTTAATGAGATCAAGCCTCGCTAGATCCGGCGAGGGCAAACCTCACCCAACCACTAGCAGCCATTGCTAAAGGTCGAGCCTCACCGATGGTCGGCAAGGGCGAGCCTTGCCAGCCCAGCTAGTGGCCTAGGCGAGGTCACCCAGCCACAGGCAAGCTTCCTCGAGGCCGGCGAGGTCCATCACTAGCCCTACCTCTAGCCGGTTGCCAGTAGTGACCAACCGGAGGAAGTGAAGAAAAAAAGAAAGAAAAAGAAAAAAAATAATAAATTTGAAAAAAAAATAGAATATTATTAAAAAATTGTCCATGCCAACGTTAGACAGCTAGTAAAAAATGGCCAAATGAACTGAATTGGCATAATTGCATAAATTTTAGGATTGAATTGACCAAAAAAATATTTAAGATTGAATTGGAAAAATTGTAATGAGTTTAAGACTGTTTTGATAATTTTCCCTTCGTTTCATGATGCTTAGATAATTTCGAGGGAAATTGTTTCGCATAATTATGCATCTCTTGACAATCGTGGGTATGAAACTCTTTCTGGATGAGAACATGTTTCTTTTGATTCGAGGAATACCTATTAAAATCTCCCACATGATATTCAAATCTCGCTTCTCTCTGTCCCCAACAAAAGAGGGAACATGCTAGGCAATGCATCCTACCTGTTCTCTCCAGTAATTACGTTGAGTTGTTTCCTTTTGAAGTTACTGGATCCACAGATGACTTTAATCCCATATTTTCTAAACCCTTTGATCGATTATGTCCAAAGTCTAGAGAGAAATCGTGAATTCGCTAGAGTCAAAAGGCTTTGCTCGTATAAATTATGGGAATAAATCGAATGGTATCTTGAATTGCGATTCAATTATGCAAAGTAACCCTAGATTAGGAGCAAATATTGCATGAACCTAATTAATATAACTAATTGAATCTAAACCGTCAAATCTGGCGAGACCCATTATTTTCGATGGTTCAAATTGGATAAAGAACATTTGGAGTGCCAAAACTTAGCATGGATGGAGATTTAAGTGCCAATAGTTATAAAAGTATCACTTAAGTGCCACTTTTTTTTTTGAAAAATACAATACCTAAGTACCAAGTCCGTTGAAAGTGGCCAAAAATCTTACATGGCAATTTTTTTATGATATAATCATGCCAGAGAACTAAGTCGGCAACGAAGAACTAAAGGGACGTTGTTTTGTCTTTTTTGAATTTTAATATATATATATTAATTAAATTAACATATTTATATTAAATTTTATAATATTTATTTATTTAAAAAAAAAAAAAGGTATGAGGAGGAGGAGTAGAAGGTGAGGGCTCAGCTCTTGTCGTCGCCTCCCCACCGCCACCTATATTCTCTATCTTTTTTTAAAAAAAAATTATAATTTAATTATCTAGCCATAACAACAAAACGACATTGATTTTGTACTTATTTAGTCACGTCAACATGCAAAACGACGTCATTTTGGCACTTAACTTGCCGGAAAATCGTCACGTCAACTTTTGATCAGATTTTTTCACCGTTAGTACTCAATTAATTCATTTTGCTGTAATTTTGACACTTAAATATCATTTTCCTAACTTTCAATAGTTAAGTGTTTTTCTATGTCAAATTTTGACACTCAAATGTTCTTTTGTCGAAATTGAGTTTCAATATGAATACCAAGTCAACACAGCGAATTTCTCCTCAACCAGTTCGAGGCTGCACGGCCACTTTACGAGCGTACATGAATCCCAAGGAGGATCGCTTTGGATTGCGTATTTATATGGTTAAGGCCCACCAAGGTGATATGAACTTTAAAGCAACATCAGGTCATTCTCGAAAGAGGAAAGCCGGAGTTTTGCAACCACATCATTTGCCAACGAAGCATTTGCCTTTCTTTGATCTTTTGAAATCCCAACCCTCAGTCCTGTCCGTGGAGCGATGGCTGCAACAACAACGTGAATAGAATGGTGACCGCTGATTGACCTGCTTGAGCCTGCAACTGTAGGTCAATCTTTTGCCATAAAGAGAGAGAACAAGAAGAACGTCAAGACTTAATGAAGCGAAAGCGACCCCATGAGTCAGGGGAACTCACTGAGAGAAGCAAATAACGTTTCAGAACAGCTAAAAACCACTGGAATTAGATAAGCGGTCTGGCTATCGCCTAACTGGCGTATCCCTTCCAAAGAAGAGGAGAAGTCGAAGATTGGATTGGAACCTTGGATCTTGAGGATGGGGTGAGAACATGTTATTCGTGTCGGAATCACTGGGCAGTTGTCTTACTCAACACGCTGAAATTAAACCTCGCCCAAAAGAAAATCTGGATTACGCTCTTCCGCCAGAAGCCTCACACTACTGATCCTCACTGCTAGTCTCCAAATTTACTCTAATCCTCTCTTCTCCTTGTTATGAACTTATGCTTCACAATCACAAACACATGCATTACCAGATGGCGAGCAAGAGAAAGTATTCTGCCGGTTGGAATTTAACAGCAATTTGTAGATGAGATATGATCGCGGTTCCAATAATTATTTCACCACTTATCTTGTCATGTCCATAATGTCAATAAAATATACAAATGAGAATGAGGAGATAATAATAGAGAGTAACCAAGTCTGGAATAAATGAAGGCATTAGATGCTCTAGGAAGACAGGGAAAGAAGAATACCCAACACATAGTCCATATCGTCAAGCTCTTCAACAGTGATCAAAAACGAAAAATCATGAAAGTTCAAAAGAGATGGTTGTTTTTTTCCCTAGCATCTAGCTTTGACGAACTAGTTGCTTTGCACAATATTTACACCACGGAAATCTTCATGGGAGATCGCAGAATCATGTTCATACTGAACAGTGTATGTACATCCTCGGTCATGTGACTTTGGAAAACACAAGTTGGGTCTTTATAAATCTAATTTTTCTGGTCATATGAAGGGACAGTCTCAGTCATCCTCTTGTGCTCAGTTTCTTTTGCAGAGATCAGATACACGAAAACTTCGATAGCAAGGAAGCGCCCGCTATTTGCAAGTGAATATCTCGACTACTTTTTAGACAGAAGCAATCCCAATTTTCATATTAAAAAATCTTCAACAAAAGAAACTTTTTAAGTCATATGAATTTCCTGACTTTTCACATCGCTACTGCTGATCCAATTAGAATCTTCACATCATTGAAGAGATTTATCAATTCCATGAGATTACATCTCCAAATTAGGCAATCCAGATGCTGTGCCATGGGTAAACATAACCAAAATGAGTAAACCAACTTCTATTCGTCTAAGACAATCTTGAAAGAAGTAACAGGGCTAACATCTAAACAATCTTGTAATTTGCATATTCTGACATTTAATTCCATGAATATCCCGTGGAAGATTACAGTTACAACATGAGCACGTTATTTCGATCTTGACACATTGAAAGACTGTACTATTTCCTCGAAGACCAATAACTGAAAACAAATACAAACCAACCAGTGCAATTTCACTGATAGATAGTCACGGGAGGAAATTTGAACTTATCTGAAATAAATGGTATTGCTTGAGGCCTCTCAACCAAATCGTGATAGAGCTCATACTCTGCTCGGTAGTCATGCAAAGTCAGCTCACCCTTTTGATTGGTATAGTAATGATGCTTGGCCAACTCCGACTTCCCGAAGCCGAAAACACTGACTCTGTCGCAAATTCCTAAAGCCAGCATTATGGCTTGCATCCCCGAGGAATAGTGGAAGAACACCTTATCATGTGCAGCATCCCATGCTTCCAAAGGTTTCCCCGTCTCATTCGCAAACCGCCGCACCGAATAGTACTTAACGATCCGTGCACACAACATATCAAAGCTCGGATCAGTGACGATCAAGGGCGCTTTGTGAGAGGAGTTACACATCGTACAATCGAGCAAATGCACTGGTTGGCAGATGTACATGACGATCGGAACATCCACTCCATAAGGGTGGCAAAAGCACCGTTCCCTCCGTGCACAAAGATGCAAAATGTTGCTATTTACAAATGAAATGGTGGTCTTAGACCCGACATTTCTCTCAAAGCCCTTGATTTTCGCATTGTTCAGCCTAATCACCGCCTCGTGGCTATCGATCAACTCCCCATGCTCGCTCTGCAGCAAAATCCCACTATTCCCAACAACAGCACAAGACGCATACCTCCTATCCGAGACCAACAGACCACCGTGCCTATCAAGCGGATGCTTCACTAGTCTAATCAGATCATTCATTACATCAGGCTCGAACCGCTTCTTCCTCGACCAATCCTGCAAATTCCTCCTAAAATCCTGCACGTACCTCTGATACCTCGGCGTCAGCGACAGCTGGACAACCATGTTAATCTTCCCGTTGGGCTCGAAGTTGGTGAACCTCCTCCGAGCCGCGAACCTCCTGAACTGCGGGTGTCCGAGGAACTTCCCGTCCAACAGCTGCTGGGTCTCCCTCCTGAACTTCTCATCGGCGCCGTCGATCTCCGCGTACCTGAGCAACGAGGAGTTGAAGGCCGGCGCCGGGGGCCACCGCGCCGCCACGAGCCCGTAACGCTCGAGCTCGAAGGGGCCGACGAAGCCGCGCCGGAGCACGGCCCGGAACGCGAGGGAGACGGCGAGGAGAGCGAGCAGCAGGATGCTGCAGAGGTGGCGCGCCGGCCGCTTCATCATCGGCGGCGGCTCCTCCTCCGGGGGGACCGCCCGCGGCGAGGCGGCGTCGCTACCGCGCCGTCATCCGAGAAGACCGGGGATTCGCAGGAAAGCGACGGCGGCTGAGCGGCGACGCCCGACGGGGGGGGGGAAGGGATTCCGCCGCGCGTGGTGGTGGGGGAGGGAGAAGATGCGGGATTCAGGATTCTGCGGCAAGATTCGAGAATCGAGACGAACCCTAACCGAAATTTCTTTGGGGGAAGAAATTTTTCACTGCGGTAGTGCGTGTGGAAAGTGGCGGATGAACGCACTACGGAGCGAAGAAGAAGGGGAGGAGGGGCGTCATTTAATTTGATAATTTTCGACGCGGAATTCTTCCAATTTTTCTTTTTTCTTTTTTTTTTTTGGTGTGTGTTTTTCAAATTGCAATGTTTTTTGTGTGTTTTTCTCTCTCTTTCTTGTTTTGGCAGGCCACGAGAAATGAATGACGGAAAACGACGTTGCTGCGCCCCCGCCCAACACGAAAATGGCGTGTGGATAGAATTTCCGATTTCGATTGGCCCACCTGGGATTTGAACAGCCGTTGGGCGGCTGGTCTTGTCGGCTCGGGGACTGTTACCGAAGCGAGGAAGTTTGTTAGGGATGGATTTCAGTGGACAGAAACGGATGGAGTAACTCGGCAAGTACGCATCCGAAAGTCCAAGTGGGTGTTTAGGAAACACTGGTGATTTTAGAAGATGGCAATGAATCGGAGGAGCATCTCTTTCTTTAGTGTTATCGAGAATGGTGAAGATCTTGCTCGCGTGGAGATTTTCTAACCCCAAAAGCTTTGTTTAATCACCGGCCGAATTTCTCAGTTGATGACCGGCCTTTCCAAGCGAATGATGTAACTAGCATCCGGTAGTGTCTTTGCATGATGCACTGACAATCCGAAGGTCTCGTGTTCCGCCGGCTATTGTAAGACTTTTTCAGATATGTGTTCATTCGTGACTGGTGATCTTTATATGGGCAATGTTTATCGCCAGGACAAAGTCCTCAAACGGGTCATAAGTCAATTGGGGATCGAAGGTTTTATTTTGGTCGATTGAGGAGTCAAAGATCTTAAAAAGAAAAATCACAATCGAGAATCAAATCTCGAGCTCATCATCAACGGAATGAATTTTGGGCATTTGTCGCATGTTGTCTCCAACCGTTGAATTCCTCCGACAAGGAGCTTGAGGCCTGATTGGAGCTCATTTTAGGATATTAAGTACCCAATCGATAGCCCAAGCTAATAGGATAAATGAAACATGTATCTAAAAAGTATATAAATACCATAATCAAGCAACATGAGATATTTCAACACCTTAATTGACCAAGAGCTAAAATCTAAGACTCTAAATCAACACTTATCCTCCTTTTCACAGACTTGTACCCACCTTGAACTTTCACTTACATTTGCAATGCTTAAAAGTGAAAGAGTGGGGTCGTCGCAAGTTTTGCACACCACAACTTTTTAAGTACGTGAAAAATATAGCCTCTCTTTATCGAAAGAAATGCACCAAGACTCCGTAAACCTGTTGTGAATGTGCAATAAAAGTTCCAAAACTTTTCTAAAATGTAATCACGTCCTAATACTCGTCCAAAAAGTGCAATCAAGTACCAAATTCGTAAATAGAAGAAGACTGTCCAAGGGACTTTGAAGAAGGGGCTCTAAAAGAAAAACAAAACCGTCATGTTCTCCTGTCGTTCTTAAGAACTTAAAGGGAAAATGCTAATGAAGGTCACGGCCCATTGGGCCCACTAAGCCCTAACGGGAAACTTGCGCGGACCAAATCAATGCCATGATGGCCTTGAGGGCCCAACTATAGCCGTTAGCGACGGGAAGCCCACCGTCTGCTTCGTCCCGTCATGTACAGAAATGGCAAGAGGCAATCATCCCCCAACTCAATTCATGTAAACGTGCCGTCAACGGGCATTTGATTCAAATGAATTCGCTCTATCTCAATCGTCAAATCATGCAAGCCTCATGTGCGGGGTCCATATTATTCAACGACCCGTGTGTTTCAATCCACATTTCGTAGCTAGGAACTCGGCTGAGTGATGAAAGAAAGAGCCAGATCGGATCAGGACAGGAGGAGAAAGACCTTCGTCACGGCCCGTCCGATTCTACTCTCTCGAATGCCATTCCTAATCTCTCCCGTATCTTTACAAGTGCCAACAGACGAGCAAGAATCAAAAACGATGCGACTGTAGGTGGAATTTGCAGGAACATTTCTTTTTGGACAAGCCGGTGGGAAAATTACAGTTTTTGTAACATGAGCAAACTATACCAATCGTGTGACGAATCGAAGGATGGAATTAAGGATCCCAAGATCCGAAAAAATAAAAGGGACGAACAAAAATCGACCAACTTCATCGATAAATAGCCACGGGAGGGAACCTGAACTTTTCTGAAACGAACGGGATCGCCCGCGGCTGCTGCGCCAAGTCCCGGTACAGATCGTACTCGGCCTCGTAATGGTGCAGACCCAGCTCGCTCTTCTGGTTCGTGTAGTAATGGTGCTTCGCGGCGGCCGACTTCCCGAACCCGAAGAGGCTGACCCGGTCGCAGATCCCCGCTGCCAGCATCACCGCCTGCATCCCCGAGGAGTAGTGGAAGTTGGCGGCGTCGTGGGCGGCGTCCCAGGCCCTCAGCGGCCGCCCCGTCTCCGCCACGAACCGCCGCACCGAGTAGGACTTCACTATCCGGGCGCACAGCACGTCGAACCGCGGGTCGGTCACGATCAGCGGGGCCTTGTGGGAGGCGTTGCACATGATGTAGTCGAGGAAGTGCGCCGGCTGGCAAATGTACATCGCCATCGGGACGGAGGGGCCGTAGGGGTGGCAGAAGCAGCCCTCCCGCCGCGCGCAGAAGTGGAGGATGTTGCTGTTCACGAAGGAGATGGTGGTCTTCGACCCGACGTCGCGCCCGAAGTTCTCGATCCTCGCGTTGTTCAGCCGTATCACCGCCTCGTGGCTGTCGATCAGCTCGCCATGGCCGCTTTGCAGCAGGATCCCGCTGTTGCCCACCACCGCGCAGGAGACGTACCGGCGGTCCGAGGCCGGCAGGCCGGCGTGCCTATCGAGCGGATGCTTCACCAGCCGAACCAGATCGTCCATCACATCGGGCTGAAACCGCTTGCTCCGCGCCCAATCCCGCAGATTCCTCCTGAAATCGAGCCAGTACCGGTAGAACATCGGCGAGCGGAGCGTTGCCGGCATGCCCCGGGAGTTTCTCGCCTTGGGGTCGTGGTGGTTGAACCTCCGCCAAGTGCCGTAGGTCCGGAATCGGCCGCTGCTCGCGAGGTCGCCTTCCAGGAGCTGCTCGGTCTCCTTCTTGAGCCACTCCGCCGAGGCGTCGATCTCGGCGTACCGAAGCATGGACGAGTTGAGGTCCGGCAGCGGCGCTCCCTGCATCACCGACTGGGCCGCGCCCTCGAGCTCGAAAGGCCGGCCGACGCCTCCGCCACTGCTGACGCCGCCGCCGCGGGGCAGCAGGGCGGTGCGGCAGGTGAGGGCGACGGCGAGCAGCGCGAGGAGCAGAATGCTGAACAGGGGGCGCGCCGGTCGCTTCATCGGAGCGGACGGGGAGGGGTTAGACCGGCGAGGGGCCGCCGCCGCCGCTATAGATGGCGGGGGAGGAGGAGGAGAAGCGGCGCGGTTGAGCTGGCGCATTGGGGTATCAGATCCATGCGAGAAGGAGAGATGAGCTGGGAAGTGGAAGGAAAGTAAAGGGGAAAAAGAAGCAGGGACGAAATGCGGAGCGGAGGAGAGCGAAATGGGGAAATTTAAAGAGAGGAGATGAACCCTATTCGAAGGAATTTTGGAGGAAGGGAAGGAGGACGGCGGCGGAGGATCAGCGGCGGACTGGTGGAGGCAGGGATTGGGGGAGTGAGAGGGATGAATTTGTGGGGAGGATTGTCGCGTGAAATCTTTTGGGCGTGCGGGCGGGCGGGCGGGCGTGCGTGCGGGCGTGGGAGCGAGATGGCGACGCGGCATGAACGACGTTGACCCTTTTTGTCCGAACGAATCGCGGAGATCGGCTCGAGACGAGTTTGGGCGTTGAAGAAAATGGTCGGGCGGGTAAGTTAGTTATTTTGATTGGGCGAAGTCTCCCCCGAACAGGGCACGGCTTTCTTTGGCCCCCCCCGTGGAAATTTTTGAATCGATTCGCCTCTCAGCCGCCGAATTAGAGACGTGACCGGGTCGGGTTCTTTTTATGAGGAGCAAGGCGGATACGGGGTCGGGTGAAATCTCGGGCGGGATCCGCCCAGGGTGGGGGCTAAAAGATTCGCGTTGGCAGGACGATTGAATCACTCAAAAAGCATGACATCTCGTGTTTGATTAAGAAAAGGCATGGCAATAGCTTTGATTAAGATGTATACGAGTTGCTTTTGATTGAGTCAAATAGTTAATGAGTTTGCTGATTCGGAATTTGTATGGCACGATTATTGGAGGTTGTACAAGGTAAGTTCATGAATGACTCATAACTTATTTCCAATGTTGAAGATGATAGAGAAGTTTAGACTAATAAAAAAGAATATGATCCGGATCTAACTTTCGAGCATCTAAAATTTACTTTAAAATTTATTGCAGAGCTTTAGAGTGTGGTATTCTAATTTACCCTAGCCAATTATTATGAGGTGTGCTTGTCATTGAAAGAAGACAAGATAAATTAGCAATAGTTAATAAGTAAAACTCAACGCGTGAAGTTTTGTCTCTCATCGTTAGTCATCACAGCCGGCGAGAACCGAGTTTTTATTTTATTTTTCTTTTCAATTTTCACATAAATAAAAAGGAATAATTGATTTAAAATTTTTCAACCATTGTGAGATTGAGCATTGAAATCAACTATATTTTTTTCGATAAGACATTTTCATAAAATGCTTTTTGATCTATTTAAATCTCGGGATTGTATGTAAAATATGATATATGTTTATAAATTTTAAATTGGTCTCTGCTGTTCTCTAATTTGTATTTTTCAGAAACTCCAAGGACATCGTGATTTCATACTCAAATAACCTTTGCTTTGTTCTTAAATTAATTTTTTTGGGACCACGGGTTTTGTTTTAAACTATCACCATACAACCCATAGATTGGATTGACCCCTTTTCTGTGGAATTTCTTAGTGTTATCTTATGATTTCTCCTAATAATAATAAATAAAAAAAAAAAGAGTAAGTTTCTTGAAAGGTTCTTACTAACTTCCGTGATATCAGTTCACGCGAATCATCCACTGAGACATATAAGCAACACTCTCTTTTTCTTTTTTCTTTTTTGCCATGGACCTACAAAACGAGTTTAATCATTTGTTATCCCGCGCATTATTTTCACTCCCATCCAAATACAGTCTGTCAGTCGCCTAAGCTGGGCGGAGTTACAAGAGAAGCTGAATTATTTAACCCACGAATAATCAATTCAGGAGCCGAAATAAAACGAAAAATAAAATAATAAAATTGAAAAGCAAGTAACCTCGTTCCCATCTAGGGACGGTGACCACATATCTAATTAATTTATTTGGGTCGATTATTTCGAGGGCGACCTTTACTTCGCCAGACTGCTTTAATTCGTAATACTAAATTTCATAATAAAAAAGTAAACAAATCAGAGAGGATGATGATTCCTTCGCAAGACGTGGAGTCATACCTTGCATTCGAGTCCACTTTGGAATCTTTGAATAATATTTTGGACCTATCCCTTTGATTAGAAGACCTAGGTCCTTTAATCTATACGTCGATTTTTATTTTTATTTTTTTACGTTATCGTAATTTAAAAGAATTATTCTCCTAGTGTGTGGGTCAAAAAATTGTTAATGTCATTGTTGAATTGTCGTAAGAAGTATTAAATTTACTAATTAAACCACCGAAAAGGAATTGACTTCCAATAATTTTCTCTTTGTCCGGCTTCCCAAAGTTTCGCGGTAAATTTAAAAAAGGACAGCTAAAAAGAAACAAATTGTATCACATCCACGCTAGATATTTAAATTAAATAGTTAGCTTAATTACTCATGCCCATCTCATCACAAGATCACCAATTTTAACTGTTGAATAAAAACGGATGATATTGATTGTATTAGTGGTTATTCAAAATACGGATTTTGAGGGTTCATCATTTGTCCAAACTCCTTGTCTTCTTTGTTAGGCTTTGTGCATTTAATAGTGCCGAGCATTGGTTTTATCGTCACTCGAAAGTTATGGCTTGTCGATTGTGTAAAGTCAAACAAGATTAATTTGACCGAGTTGAATTACCTAAGTATATAGACGGAGAAATTTACAAGAAAACCATAGGTAAGCCTCGAGATATTGCGATGGAAACACCCTTTGCGATCGTGAATCGTGTAATATTCACTTGCAAGACTATGTTTATTATTAGTCGATCATTTCTTTGCTACGCGTTTCAACATCAACAATTAAACAAGTAGAGACCATATGAACGATATTGCATGTAGCACGGAGGTTTAGAACTGTATTACGCCAATTGAAGTATTTATGATTTTTTTAAATTCTGAAAAACAAAAATTCGAATTTTCCTTTTTTTTTTAGATACCACTATTGTCAACGGATAAAGCAATGAGATATAATTGGCTTTCATAGCCGGCAATGCAACCATATAGTTCCAAAAATTTTTATTAAAAAACAGTTTTCTAACCAATATAATATCTTTCCTAAAGACGTGAAGTTATCGTGTTTTGACGAAAACTAGAGCAAATTATTATTCTCGTGAAAAGCATTTCACACGACAATGGGATGTTACATCAGACTAAATTTTGAAAATTCATGGTCAATCTTTCACTTGTGCTAATTAGCGTCACTTCCTCTATTTGTTTACGATTTAAGAATCTATATTCAAGAAATTCGCCCAAGCTCATGCCTCGTGATAAACCCGGTCTCTAAATTGGAAATCTAGCCATATAAAATGTTTTTTAAGGGAAAATAAAACGATAAATTAATAAAAAGCACAAGCATAGCGAATTTTATCTGAGTTTCTAGCTAAAAACTAGTCCCTTGATTCTCCCTAATTTAAATCTTAGAAATTTTCCAAATATTGGAGCTGAGGGGTGATGGAATCTGGGGAAGGTTTCTCCAAATTTCTCAATAGAAGCCTAATGAAAAACACGCCTTTTCGGCTGACACCTTTGCTTACGACATTTTAGGATTAATATATGGCTTGTCGAAAGTGTTCACAGTAAAATGGCAGGCGATTTATTATGAAAGATCAGTACAACGTCATTGTCAGAATATAGGGAATCCACTTTGTTATAAAATCAAACTATTCATTTTCAAAGATGAATCACAGATCACATTGAGTGCAACTTACAACTCCTTTGTAATGATTTGTCAATTTTGTACAATTTTCCAATAAAAAAACTTGTCAAATCAATTTCTCTGGTTGCTTCCGGAGAAAAGTAAAAGGAATGAGCAAAAAAATAAAAAAAAATAAATTCTTTTGAGCTTGGCTCTCCAATTTGTTATGTCATCTCGTCTACGTTGAGTTAGGCTACATTAAAAAAAAAAAAGTTAATGTAGCTGACGTGATATCTAATTATCGTTGGTTCTCTCATGTGGCACATTGACATGGATAACCTATAAATTGTTGTGTTAGTGATTTCCAATATCAATTGATCGGAAGAATTCTCCCGCAAAGATTTAGAATTTCAATGGCTGAATTGGAAAATTCATGATTGAATTGACAACCATACAATATATTTCAAGCTAATTGAGTAAATTTTTCTTTCGAGATAGGATGTAAAAGCAACTATTCATAATTAGTTTCGTAATTTTAATTTTACTTTTAAAATTCAATTGAGAAAAAAAGCATCGATGATTGATTTGCATGCACATTACCAATCATCATTCTAACCAACTTATTTAGTTAATACTAGTCAAAGGATAGGTGATGATAATAATTATAACTATCCATACCGAATATTAAGTGTTTACACAAAAAATGATCAACTTTTGGTTATTATGGACGAGAAATAAACTCAGTTAATGAGAGCAAAGTTTGGTGAATAGTGAAAATCATTGATGAAAAAAACAATCAACAACTTGATGGGTAGCGATATTTTCAGATATTTAAGCTATTTGAAGAGTATCGACAACTAAAGAAATTATCAATAGCAAACATTAGTTAGCTAGAATGAAGTCATCTACATCGACATTGAAGTATAGATTGAGGAAGTCAATCACAATAACTACTTAGAAATGAGAAGACACAGCGACGTAAAATTTGGAACCGAAAACTCCAAAGAAGTGAATATGTAGCTAAAATTGTTCAAAACTGCTTATAGGAAATTACGTGAAGACTATAAATTCAAGAGTTTGTGTAATATAAATGCCCCTAAACCGCAACAAATAAACAAATAATGTTAGTTTTCAATTTTTGTATCAGAGTCATAAAGACACATTGCTACTCTGATCAAGTCGATGGTTGTCAATGTGATCAATGATGTTATCTCCAAGGATGCGACATTCAATCAATCCATACCGATTCAATTGAACATAATGGCTTCCAATATGTTCGATGGCTATCAATGTGATCAATGATGTCATCTCTGAGCATGCAACATTCAATCAATCCATATCGATTCAATTGAATATAATGGCTTCCAATATGTTCCTTTTAACTCTTAGTCAACTGAATGATGGAAATACTATAAGCCATGTGATCTCACCACTAGTAAGGATTTTACGAATGCTTGGAAATCCTATCTACCTTGAACCGAGGGGCACAAAGGTCAAGTCTATCAACCGATGCACCCTGAGCTTAAGGCATATGAAAGGCAAGTTTATCAACTTTCATATCCTGATCAAGCGGTTGAACTCGTATAACAACAATTAGGTGCCAACAAAGGAATGGTCAAGCTAGTATATAAAAGGCTACATTCGGATTGGGTTGACATTAGGCCTTACCCAAGAGAATTTAAAACTTCTGACTTTGTTGTTTTCACCAGCGAAGATGACCAATCGACTATCAAACACACTGGTCTATTTATTGCACAACATGGAGAAGTATGAACAAATGATTTCCTTTTTTCTTAATATACAAATCTATCTCTTAATTCAATCCACACTTTGGTCGAGATGGAGAGACAATGTCATTTTTTATTTTATAGAATGCTACATGAGGTATCAATTGTTGATTTAGCTAGAATCTATTAATATGATAATGAGTCAGTCGATCAGTTTTCTAGTCAATTCAAGAGGGCTAGGAATAAATGTCTTACTTCACTCTTAGAGAAGGAATTCACAAATTTGCCTTTCCATAAATAAAAATTCAATCTTAGAGAAAAATTCAAAGGCCGAAGTTTTGTTAATTTATTCCAATTTGCAACAAGAGCATCTAAGTATGAGCAACTATTCAAGGATAGAGTTAGCGGGTCATGTGAAGACCTTACATAGCCTTTCGTGAAAAAAAAAATGTGAGCCATATGATGAATTTGACCAAGATAAAATTTGGCAAGGGAAAATCAAATTTGTCGATGACAAGGGAGCACATGATGACTCTTAGTTATTTAACTTAAGAGAATTGAATGAATCGAATAATCAATGGATGGTTCAATTCTTTTAAAATAAGGCATTTGTTTACACAAAAAAAAAAATGAAACTTTTGGTTATTATGGACAAGTAATAGATTTAGTCAATGAGAGCAGAGTTTGATAAATAGCAGAAGTCATCGATGAAAAGAATAGTTAACAACTTAATTATTAGCGAAATTTTCAGAAATTTAAGCTCTTTTGGATGAGCGTCAACAACTTGAAGAGTATCAATAATGAGGAAGTTATCAACATTAAATGTCACTTATCTGGGATCAAGTCATCGACATTGAAATTGACATATAGGATGAGGAAGTTATTCATGTGAATTTAGTAATCACCTAGATATGGGAAGTCATGGTGATGTGAAGAATAGAACCAAAAGCTCTGAATATGTGAAAGCATGGCTAATACTGTGCTTATAGGTGGTTGTGCTGTGAAGGCTATAAGTTCTAAGGCTATAAGTTCTAGCGTTTTTATACTGTAGTAAGCCCCTACAACAAATAAACGAAACATGTTATCTTTCAATTATCTTTCAATTATTGTATTGTAAGATAGTTGTAGTTTTCAGATTTCTTGCCGTCTATTAAATCTCATTGTGTATCTTTGCTATTGTTTCCGGGTGCTTAGTCATCCATTAAATTTCAACATTGTATCTTTATCTTGTTTAATGTTGATTAAATACTATAAAAGCATATCCCGATGTACCTGTAATATTTATATATGGAGTCACCATTTAATAAAGACCAAAGAATAACTTTAGGTGAAAATTTTTTTGTCGACGAGGCAAATTCCATTGAAAAAATTGAGATTATACATTAAGAATGAGGAAAGCACGATTGAGATTACATACGTCAATTGAAGCCTTGCTTTGTGCTGTCCCAAGATTTGACAAATTCTAGCGCTCTTGTCTTTTTCTATTTTTTTCAACTCTATCGAGCAAATTAACATGTAATATCCAATGTCAATGCATTTTATTTGCAAATATATTTTATTTTAAACTGGTTATTACCCTTAATATGATGTGACATTTCAAAGTTGACTTGACTTACAAGCCGACTCAAGTTGAGCAAGTTCAAATGGAAAGGCCCGATGGTAGAGTTTGGTTCAATACGGGGCCTAAGAAGCATTACAAGCCCACTTGTGCTCAACATGTTGACCCCCCCCCCCCCAAAAAAAAAAAAAAAAAAAAAAAGAAAAAGAAAAGGTGAAAGGTCATTTTGCAATAGAAGTGTTGCTATCATCGAGGACCAAGTGGAAATTGTCGACTTGCCAAAGGTGGAGATGTCGGCCAGGAAGCTCCAGTAGGGGAATATGACCTTGAACAGCCGTGAGGCAATGATCCTTGCACGATGACAGGGATCGATGGTGATCGGCTGTCGCGATGATGATTCTTTTGCAATAACAAGTGTTGCTATCATTGAAGAAGGTGAGGTAATACAAATATTGATTATTTAGATTTTTGATATATCCGAATTAAGTTCCATCCCATTGGTGAGATTTTCTTGTACCGACATTATTTGAACATATTCGGATGTTATGTCGCCAAAATATCAAATGAGACAAGAGTTATCCCCCAACCTAACTATAGGTAATACCATATATAGACTAGGCCACATGATTGATATTGGTAATACTCGTCTCGTCATAAGAAAGCTATCGATGGTGTTTCCTCCTCCGTTATACTTCTCGGTCATCGGTTTGCGATTTCACTTGCTAAGCCTAAACCGGAAAGGGATCCTCAACTTTATGATTACAGAATACAGAATCCCTCAAAATTGCCGAAGCACGATATCAAATAATTTTTCCTAGCTCTATGAGCAAAAATCAACAAAAATACGCATCTCAGAGCCCAATTAAAATACGCAGACAAGCCCTTTTCGTCTTCCCATCTCCGCCCAATTAAAATACGCAGACAAGCACATCAGCAAAAATCATTTTCATCCCAATTAACACAACTAGCAACGACCCACATTGTATCAACACCTATGACTCACGTCATCCACCGATGTTTTCTAACCCTTTTCGTCTTCCCATCTCCGCCCAATTTAAACTACCCAATTAAAATACGCATCTCAGAGCCCAATTAAAATACGCAGACAAGCCCAATTAAAATACGCATTTCAAAAGCTTCCGACCCGGGCCACGTCTCGCACGGGGTCGATTAGTCTACCAATTTATGCTTATCCACGCCCCCTCGTCCTTAAGATTTCATTATAATTCCCGTACCTACCATCTCCCAATTGTTCAAACGCAGAATTTCGCAAGGGACCGCAATTGAAGAAAAACACTAAAATAGGGAGAAAAATCGGAATTTTCAAGCGCCTCTAGTTCTTGTTAAACAACTAATTTGCTCATCGTTTCGGCCAATTTCGGATTTTTTTTAATACCTTCTCCCCGGGCGGAGCGGGGACCGGACAGATAATCCTTCGTATTCTCCGCCAACCACCGCTAATAATTAATTGTCGGAACGATCGGTTCGGCTGAGGACTTAGCGTTAATCGAAAGAGTAAATGACAAGGAATTTACTAGAGTATCATGGAATTTACATGCACCACCGTACCAACACGTCTCCATCGACCGGACCCCACCCCCAACCTCTACCCCACCAACCGGGCGCCGGCCGACGATCACCGCCCGACCCTAGCGCCGACCGCCGCCGCCGCCGCGGCCGCCGGTCCCCCCAACGACAACCGAATCCCCAAATTCCAAATCACACAGATGCAATTCAAGTTTTTAAACTTGGACGACAAATATAATTCCATGAAAAGAAGGTTGTTCCCGATCATATCTTGTCCAGCTTCTCGGCCTTCACGATCGGGTTGGCCTTGAAGATCTGCTCCCTCCCCAGGCCCTTGTAATCGAACCCGCAGTCGTGCTGCTCCGGGTACCGGTGCGACCCGCAGAAGGTCATCCCGCACCTGCACTTGAACCCCGTGAGCCCCACGCGCCTCCTGCACGTCGAGCACCGGTTCGACACCGCCGGCATCGGCGACTCCCCCGCCGCCGCCGCCGCGGCCCCTCCGGCTTCGCCTCGAGGGCCACGGCCGCGACCTTACAGTCGACGGCCGCGGCCGGCGGCTCGACGATCGAGGAGGAGGAGGAGGAGGAGGAGGAGGACGGCGAGGAGGAGGAGGAGGACAGGGTCTGGTTGAAAGCGAGCTTGGCGTTGGAGGACTGCTGCTCCTTGAGCTGGAGGTCACGGTAGCACTTGGAGCAGAAATCCTGCGTCGCGGGGCTGCCGAAGAAGCCGCAGTTGTTCGCGCAGAGGCGCGGGGCCTGGCACCGGTGCTCTTCCGCCATCTTTCTCGTCCGACCTGCCAAACCACAAACACACAAACACACACCAAATCAGGAGAGATTTTCAAGACCCGATCCCGAAAAAACCCACGATCGAAACAACCCACCAAACAGATCCAGATCTACCGATCTAAAGGCTCCCCCTTTCCTCCAAAAACACCAAACGAAATCACCTCAAACGACGGAGACGCTTACCTTCTTTCGGGCTGATCCGGGGGTCTGGGTTTGCGAGGGATGAATCGAGGAGAGGAGGGCAATATAGATCGAGAGGGTTTGGCTTCGAGAGAGACGAAAGGTGGAATCTTTGGAGAGGTGCGATGGGAAGGGAAGATTGGAATGGAGGAGGAGAGAGAGAGAGGGATGGGCTAAAAAGCAAGGCAAAGCACCTCCACACAAAGGCGGTTTTCGGGATACCTGGTCCCTCGCGGTGAAGATTCCAGACGCCTTCTCTCTCTCTCTCTCTCTCTTATCTTTTTAATTTCCTTTCCTTCTTTTTCTCTTTTTTCGTGATTTATTTCCGTTTCTTTCTCTCTCTCTCTCTTCCTTTTGGGGTTCGTCCTGATTATTATTTTAACTTCCCTACCAAACGAAAAGAAAAAAATGTGTAATTTCCGCGTCTCTCTCTCTCTCTCTCTCTCTCTCTCTTATGCTTATCTACGCGCTTACGACGTCATCGCCGCGCGGGGGGTGGGGCAAGCTCGTCGTTACGGCGTCGTTCGGCGGGGCGTCTTCTCGAAGCCGTTCCAGCCACGCGGACGCCACTGCCGACGAATCAAATCAAGTGGCCGTGGAACTGGAATATAACGTGATCGTTTTGAACATATTATTTTTAAAAAAACCGAACCAAACTCATCATTTGAAGAAGGGTTTTTTTTTTATTAACAAAAAAAAGGAAGAAAAGGGTTTTTTTTTTTAAAATGCATTTTCGAGGGTTATATCTTGACAGCATGGCGACTGTTAATATTAAGTGGCCGTGAATTTAACCTTCGATTGTAAAATCTTTTTGAATTTACGCGTGATGTTTATCACAAAAGTTAAGATAAATGAACTTAATTACGATTGAATTATATAAAACAAAATCACCTTTGATATGGATGCGAAAAATATGAGCGATTAGTTTCTTGATTTGAAATGGGGAATCAATGTCATCATCTTTGGTGCTGATAAATCAGGATATCGACAAATTGGAATTGAGAATCAAATTAGTTGGCACCTTCAAGTTCCGATTGAGAACTGACTCGCTTCTTTTTTGTTTTGGTGAAGATTAAAAGTTCAAAATAAGTATTGTTCGATTATAAAACATATTTTCGTTTAAGTGACTACGCGGTTATTTCTCCAATGTTACGTATTAAAGGCAAGATACAAATGTTGATTAATTCGAATTTAAAAAAATAAAATAAAATAAGAAAAAATTTGACTCCAAACTAGTTCCACGCAAAAATTGAACCAAACAACAAAGGCCTAGAAAAATGAATCAAATAGTAGATGGTTCTCCCAAGAACAACCCTAATGCGAACTCAGTTGGCTTGTTATGACCAACTTTCAACTAAAACTGATGCTCCCACCTGGCATTAATAGATTTAATATCGTGGCGCATATCTTCTAAATTTTATTTTTAACTCGAGACACCTTGAACCCTTTATAACATACAAACATCGACTCGAAACGCAATCTCCCTCCAGTCAATTATATAAGTTCTCTTTTCTTTTTACTTTTCTCATCAAATCTGGTTTTTTAGATTTTTTAATTAGATTTTATTAGCTCTACTTCTAAAGTTAATTATATATATATATATATATATATTCTATTTTCCTTTTCGGTGCCTATACGTTTCTGATCTATTTTTTCTATAACTAATCACGCATTGCCACATGGCCTGGTCCCCAAGTATTATTTCCCAAAAGTCAACGTCGCGGGACGCATTCACAAACAATTTCAAAATACGCGGGGGGCAATTGCACAAAATCGGGTCATCACGGGTAATTCGGCAAACTCCCACGACTTAGGTCGGTGAAAAGTGAATCGCCCCTCTTCTTGATTCCATTTACGAGAACCTATTCGAAATTCGAAATTGAAATAATATTTTATATTTCCTTAAAAAAATAAAAAAAATACAAAGACTCTCTCCTCGTTCAAGAAGAAAGGCTCTTTCGTCCGCCGGTTCCGTCAAGCAACCCGATTCACGAACGGGCCAAGCAACCGGATTCCGATTCCCCCCGGCTTTCCTCCGATCGCCGCCGTCGCCTCCGGCGCCGCTCCCTTGCCGTCGCTCTTGCGATCTCGGAATCTCTCCATGCGCGGCTCGCCGGAAGCGTCCGCGATCGAGCCATGTACAGCAACTTCAAGGAGCAGGCAATCGAGTACGCGAGGCAGGCGGTCCAGGAGGACAACGCCGGGAACTACGCCAAGGCGTTCGCGCTCTACATGAACGCGCTGGAGTACTTCAAGACGCACCTGAAGTACGAGAAGAACCCCAAGATCCGCGAGGCCATCACGCAGAAGTTCACCGAGTACCTCCGCCGCGCCGAGGAGATCCGCGCCGTCCTCGAAGGCGGAGGCGGCGGCGGCTCCGGCTCCGGCTCCTCCTCCGGCGGGGACCCCGCGGCGGCTTCTCGGCCCAATGCGAGGCCCAAGGACGGCGGCGAGGGCGGGGACGACGCGGAGAAGGAGAAGCTCCGAGCTGGTCTGAACTCCGCGATCGTGAGGGAGAAGCCGAATGTGAAGTGGGGCGACGTCGCGGGGCTCGAGGGCGCCAAGCAGGCGCTTCAGGAAGCTGTCATTTTGCCCGTCAAATTCCCCCAGTTCTTCACCGGTAAGTTGGAATTCGTTGATCTTGGATTTTCCCTTGTCTGGTTGGATCGTTTAGTTGCTTTTGAGCCGGCTCTGCAATTACATTCTTTCCTTGATTCTAACAGATTGTGATGCTAAACACGCATTTTTCTTCGTTTCGTCGATTGATGATCTTATTGCTGAAGGACTGCTCTAGAGCATGCTTCAGAATTTAGTGCCTGACCCCCTTTGGGAAGTTCTGTCTTATCCATCTTAAATTGAAGCTTGCATGTTTGAAGTGGCCTGTTCTTTTTCATGGTTTATGTTGCGAGGAATGGTATCATTGTCAAATGAAACAGGGTCTGCACATTGCTGTTCTGCAAAAGTCAAACCGAGCGGCCAAGGCCCTGGCTAAGTATGTTCAAAATGGCTATTGCTATACTTGATATTCGATCAAGAAGCGCACTCTTGTTCTGGCTGCCGTGCATTGCTTTTTAATGTTTCTGGCTTCACAAGCATCTGCTCTGATTGTGAATGTTTAAAAAAAAAAAAAACAACAACAAAAGCAAATGGTACTCCCCTCTCTTCTTACAGGGGCTTTTTCAGACTCTTGTGGGGAACCAAGTTGCATCATGCTGCTTTGCTGAAAACTATCGGTTGTGGAAATGTCTAGTCATGGAGCCCTCTTGTTATTATAGCTGCCTCGTGAGTCACTGCATGAACTCTATGGAAGCAGTCTTGCTATCTATTCCAGAAGAAAAAAGGGACAAAAAGTGAGAAAGTGGCGTTTGGTTCATTGCTGGACTTTAGTGGTCATGGAGTTGGTCTCTTAAAGGCTTTAAGGAGATCTTAGCGTGACCAGATGACATAAATTTTGATTTTTGTTGATGAAGGCACAGAATCTGTTTGTTGTTCAGTTCTTCAACTTAAGGAAGGTGTTTGCCTCGTCTTTAGATAAGTCCAATTTACCAGTTTCATTTATCGGAAGAAACATTGCCAGCCTCATTTTTAGTTTGCTTGCTCTTCTGATATGATGTAATATAATCAGCCTTTTCTTTTGATGAGAATTTTTTCATCCTTATTACTATCACAGTTTCAGAAATTTTTACCTAACGAGATCCTCTCTGAAGATGTTTTGAAGTGCATTATCTTCTTGACATTGTATTATTTCACGTCACAAATCATTGAGTGGGGTATCTATGCATTATGTGGTGGTGATTCTTATTGTATTATTCAACTGTCATTTCAGGGAAGAGGCGGCCATGGAGGGCATTTCTTTTGTATGGTCCACCAGGAACAGGGAAGTCATATTTGGCGAAAGCTGTGGCAACAGAAGCAGACTCTACCTTTTTTAGGTAGCCATCATCAGGCAATTTAATTATTTTACCTTTCCAAAGGGGACCATTTACTATACTTTTGGGGGATTTTTGGTTTGAAATCAAAATTTAGTTAAGGTACAATGTAGTTTTGCGTACAATCCTCCAGATATTGACATTTTAGATTCTGTGCTTGTTCTACAAAGTGGGACCTATGCAAATCTATTAGGCATACATTTATATCCGTATGATATTTGATAGGACAACACCATGGTAAGTCCGAAATGATACAAGGTTTTAGCTGGTAAAAGTGTGGGTCTATGTTTCCTTTTACTGGAGCTGTCGATACTGGAGTATGTATTAGAGAGGGGCATATGATGTCTATACTCTTGTATAAGTACATTGTCATGCAGTGTGACATAGTGCAGATTTCAAGTTTATCATGTTTTTTGCAAATTTTCTTTTGCCATGTTAGTTGCAAGTAATTAGTCAGAAAGGCTTACATTTCCCTTATGCAATCAGGTCAAGTGATAAATTAATGTTGGAACTTGCAACACTTATTGCGACATGAATGGGCATATGCTTTCTCATTGCATTCGGAATTTGCGGAAGAAATTGAGAGACACCTCCATCAGTATTTTGTTCCCTATGTCTTGTCTATTTGTTGAAATCCTATTAATCCTCCTTACTTCTAGAATAGTTCAGATTGTTTTCCTTCCTTGGGTGGATGGTAAAGTTAAACTTATGCAGAGTTGGATTTGTTCTCATCACTTTGCACATTAGATATTTCATTATCCCTTGTGAATCTCATGGACCTCTTCCATTAACCCCGCTTCCTGAAAACCATCTTTCCAGTGGTCCTTTCTCACAGAGTTCTCTGGCAAGTGCCTGTAGATTTGCGCTTTATTTTAGTTGCAAGCACAGATAATTCCATTTTATTCTGCTAATTTGAAAAGAGATTGTGAAATGTGCTTCTTTGCAATTAGGAATCTGGTTGAGCTGCACTTGTAGCTTCTCTAATCACCATCACAAGATATACTACAGCAAGCTTTTTTCATACTAAGCCCACTTTTTCCAGTGCGTATTTGCATTTAGATAAGATCAATTAATGTCTGGCGATTTTGGATGCATTTGTGTACGCGTTGAGTCTCAAATCTCTGCATCACCGATGGAAATTCTGTAGTTTAGGTCATATTTATGAGTCTAATGCCAAGATTGTGTCATTTATGACCTGACTTTTTGGTGGCTAGTGTTTCTTCTTCAGATCTGGTATCAAAGTGGATGGGTGAAAGTGAGAAGTTAGTTTCCAATCTTTTTCAGATGGCTCGTGAGAGTGCTCCTTCAATTATCTTCATTGATGAAATAGACTCTCTAGGCGGCCAACGTGGAGAAGGAAATGAGAGTGAAGCTTCTAGACGTATTAAAACAGAAATTCTTGTCCAAATGCAGGTTAGCAGAGATTTCTGTTGCAACATGGTTTCTCTTTTATATTGTATGGATGCCCATATTTGTTAATAGATCTTCGTAATGCCTCCTCTGTTGCTTGTATAATAGAACATTGGTGAACTGAATGGTAACAAGATGCGGCGGTTGTTGATAATTTGAGAAGTTGTTTTTCTTATACTGATGATGGGGAAAAATCTCCAGAACTGGTCACAGAATGAATTAGATCCTCTGCTGGTCTGAGAATTAAAATGGTTTTATTATATGAATTGCTTTCTTTCAGGGTGTTGGAAACAATGATGATAAAGTTCTTGTCCTTGCAGCAACAAATACTCCTTATTCTCTTGATCAGGTAAATGGATGTAGGATAAGATGTTTTGGTGGTTTTACTGGGTGGCCCATCACATGATTTTTTCTCATGATTATTGACAAACTACAGGCAATCCGCCGGCGGTTTGACAAGCGTATATATATTCCCCTACCAGATCTTAAGGCTCGGCAGCACTTGTTTAAGGTATTAAAGTTCTTCTGTAAGTACATTTTTTCGAAAGTATACTGCAAACTAAGTATAGTTTATTCATGTCTTTCCTATGGCTTTGTAAACGTGAATAGGTGCACTTAGGAGATACTCCTCACGATTTAGCAGAAAGTGATTTTGAGATCTTGGCTTCGAGGACGGGGGGATTTTCTGGTTCAGATATATCTGTTTGTGTAAGCACAACATAGAACAGCTTTCCTCCCTTATTCAAATTATCAGCTTATCTCTTGGCCAACTCCATCTATTTTCACAATGACAGGTCAAGGATGTCCTCTTTGAGCCTGTTCGGAAAACTCAGGATGCCATGTTTTTCATGAAGACTTCTAATAGTATGTGGATGCCATGTGGACCAAAGCAACAAGGTGCTGTTCAAATCACCATGCAGGAGCTGGCGGCCGAAGGGCAAGCAGCTAAGGTATTAGCGAAACCTTTCCTGGTATGAGGATATTCATTTTGAAAAATGAGAGAATAGACATTTTAGCTGATGCTTGGAGCAATGGGCAGAACTTTTGGTGATCAAGTGATGCTTGATATGAGATCCTCCCTGCTTTATATATACTAAAATATGCCAACATTGGCACTGCAGATCTGTTGTGACTGGTGACTCAATCGGAAGTTTCTCAGTTTAGCAAAGTGCATATGATTATAGTCGTTGGAGAGACATATAGCCTATCATGTGAACGTGCTTATCTCAGAAACATTATAAGTGAGTGCATACATTCTGACTATTTAGTTGTTTTTTGTGTTCAACAACTGATGCAGATTATTCCACCACCGATCTCGAGAACAGATTTCAATAAGGTGCTTGCAAGACAGAGACCAACTGTGAGCAAAGCTGACCTTGTGGTTCATGAGAGATTCACAAAGGAGTTTGGGGAAGAAGGTTGATTGGGTTTTGATTGATTTTATACCGAAAGCAAGCTTGATCACCTGGATTTGTATGTAATTGATACCTGTCAATCCCCGTATCATTCCATTTCGTTTTTGCTTCTGCAATCAGGCCGATGATTTGCTCTTCCCATTTTCTGTATTCACAACTGCTAAGTTACTTTTTGCAAATTGCTTTTATTAACTTACAGAAAGATGTAATTTGAAAAGGTTGTTTCGGAAATACACACAAGACAGTGTTTTTTGACCCCAAAAAAAAAAAAAAAAAAAAAAAAAAAAATCTGTTTGAATTACATGCCGCAAAGTCCATCTTTGTCTAGTATATCTTCTCCAGCTGAGAGAAAAAAGCGAGGTTTGACTTCGGTTTGGTCATCAGGCATTTTGAAGCTGCCAACTTGACGAGCTTTCTCTGCATGCTTGGCTCCTTCCTGCTGCTCTTAGATAGACCAGGGAACCTTCTGCATGTCTCAACAACGATTAGATTACAGCAATAAAACGTAAATGTAGAAAATAAACTTTTAGGAGCAGAAATAAATTAAGCGTAAATCGTTTTCCAGGTTTTTATATTGCAAACGGTGTGAACTCTGATTGACACGCATGGCCATGAATATGCCTTGTGTATTCTAAAGCAGTTTGCGTAAACAAAAAAATTACAGAGCCTCTATATACCATACCCCTCCTCGAATGCGCTTTTAGGGTGTCTGGTGGAGCACCTTTCAACTGGTTCTTCGGAAATTTACAATTCCGCTAAGAGGATCCTTCTCAATCTCAGTTCTGGGGTGTCAGTCTTCACTATTTGGATTCCAGTCGAATGCAACGAGTATGGAGTTGTACTTGATTGCGATTGGATTTGACAATCTCAAATTTGACTTCGACAAAGTCTGACCAAGAATTTTGCTTACCGTTCAACAAAATTTGGTACTAAACTTTGATAGTGGCTGGATATGTGGAAGCAAGCCTTGTTTGTGTCAACAAGCTATGCAGTCCAGGAGAAGATCTTTCTTGTTGGAAAGAAGAGCGACCTAACACGAGAAGGAAGCAAGCATGAACAGGTAAGTCACCGGTAATAATCAGAGAGGAGTCACCAGTCGTGTAGATCACCAATCACCACACGCGGAAGGGTGGTGGATATCCAAATTTCAGATGATTGACCTGCCGACTGAACTCAATAACCCTCACATGCCCAAGTAATTGTAATTCTTCAATATGTTTATCCTTCCAGTTGAATAACCACAAAATTACTGCTCAAGTTTTCTTTTCTCGATTGAGACATCGAGCAGTCAATCTACGCATGTCTTCAAGATGTGGAAAGTAAATGAGCCCTGGCTTAACATGGAAGGTCTTGTATCACTTTTCAATGAATCTCGAAAGTATTACCAGTAATCGCCGCAAGAGCACGAACCGCTGTTAAAGTGATGGAATCGGTTTGAATCCCTGACAATAATCTCTCTCCTTTCAATTACGGACACCAACTTTATGACATTATGGCAGTCCCCACACACTCTAAGATTCTTCGAAATCTGGATGGGAGTTTCTGGAGATGTAGCAATTAATCCAAAAGCAAGAGCCAGCCTCTCACTGTGTTGAGACAAGATTGCTTCTTTATGTTCCTCTTCAACATCATGAAGAACGTAATTTGTATCAGGCCGATAGCCATAATCCCTAAGACGAACACCCAATTCTTCAAGTTTCGCATAAATTCTATCCTGCAATGGATGCGAAACATCGCCAGCCAAGAAAAAGTGGGTCTTGTTCTTCACCTCAATCCAGCTATACCCAGCTTCCTTCCTTACATTCCTTTCATCCATCATTTTCCTTACTTCAGCTCTCTCCTTCCATTTGCCTGCAGCTGCATAAATATTGGAGAGCAAGACATATGCAGAAGAGTGATCAGGCTGAAGGGAGATGAGCTTCTCAGCTGCCAATTTACCTAGCTCCAAATTCCGTTGAACATGACAACCAGCTAAGATAGACCGCCAAACAGGGGCACTAGGTGGGAATGGCATTCCATTAATGGTATCCATGGCTTTCTCTAGCATTCCTGCTCGACTGTACAAGTCAACCATGCAAGAATAGTGCTCCATTGTCGGACTAATTTGGTGATCATTAACCATCATATCATAGTATCTTTCACCTTCCTTCACAAAACCGCCATGAGTACAGGCAGAAATCACGCCAATGAATGTGATGCCATCCATAGTCATCTTCTGCCTTTGCATTTCGTCGAATACCACTAGAGCCTTCTTTGCATGACCATGCTGTGCATATCCAGATACCATGGAATTCCAGGATACTAAGTCCCTCTCCCTTTGTCTATGAAACACTTTGTTTGCGCTCTCTATATTTCCTCTCTTTGCATACATTGTGAGAAGAGCACTACTTACACATATAGCGTCACTGTATCCTGATTTGATTGAGCATGCATGTAACTGCTTCCCCTGTTCCACTGCTGCTGAAGGAGCTGCACAAGCATTAATTACACTTGAATATGTAAACTCGTTTGGTCTGACCCCTTCTTTGCCCAACTGAAGAAAAACTTTTACAGCATTTTCTGTGTCCGCTGATAGTGCATAACCAGCCAACATTGCCGACCAAGAAACAACATCCTTCTCTCGAACTGATTTAAAAACTTTTGCAGCATCATCAGTGGACCCTATCTTAACATAAGCATCTAAAAGTGCAGTTCCTACAGTAGACAACGACTGACAATTGGTTTTAATGACTTGTGCGTGCACTTCATAAGGAGAAATTAGGGGCTGGGCTCCAAGGATCAGGGAATAAGTAAAGTCGTTAGGCTTTACTCCTTCTCTTCTCATTTGACAAAATAAATCAACCGCTTGTGCAGCTTGACCGTTTTGCAAATACCCAGTAATGATGGCTGTCCACGAGACCACATCTTGATATCTAGACACTGATGAAAAGCTCTTGAAGGCATCATCCATTTCACAGCACTTACTATAGGCACCAATGAGCGCCTTCCTAATTTTATCATCGAATTCAAGCCCCATCTTCACTACCTGACAATGAAGCTGTCTTGCAAAGCTAAGTTCTCGGACATTAGCACATAACTTGATGACATTAGCAAAAGTCAATTGGCTGAGGTTAACTTCAGCATTTCTCATTGAATGAAACATTACAAGAGCTTCCATATCATGTCCATTGGCAACAAAGCCAGATATCATGCTATTCCATGTAACCGCATCCTTATTCTCCATCGCATTGAAAACAGATCTAGCATCTCTAACCATCCCAACCTTTGAGTACATATTGATCAAAGAGTTTCCCGCATACGTAGCTGATGCAAAACCGTCCTTGATTACCATAGCATGTAACTGGATCCCCTTTTCAGCTAAACCATCATCCCCTAAAGCTCCAAGAACGGCTGTATAGGTAAATGCATTCGGTTTTATACCTTCTGCTTGCATTCTACGAAACAATTCCACTGCCTCTCCATTCAAATTATTTCTCGTATAACCAGACAATAACGAAGTCCAGGACACAACGTTTCTGTCTGACATCTCATCAAACGCTCTCCTTCCATCCTCGACACTTTCAGTTTTCATGTACATATCAACGAGAGAAGTCCCAACGCTCACATCCTCCAAAAAACCCAATTTTACACATTGACAGTGCACCTGTCTGCCCGTGTTTTGATCAAACGAGTTCGTACAGACATTGATCACGCACGACAGACCGGATCCATCGATAGGTAAACCCCACCTGTGGACACTCGCGAAGAGATCTAGAGGCCCTTGGTTTCGACAGTAGCGAGAATACTCAGAAAGCGAGGGACTGTACCCTGTTTGCGCTCGCTGCAGACTTCTGTCGAACAAATGGTGCACGTCGGGAGAAACTAAAGTTTTGGCGCGCGGCGGAGTTGAAGAAGCAGGACCAGCGGAATCGGACCGAGCAAGTACGGCACGATGATGCAAATTCCGTGATGGGTTTTCCAAGAATCGCGTTCTTTGAGAATTTCCTAGCGTCCTTATGGACGAACTCCCAGTCATGCTCCCGAGGACGGTAGCATATAACCAGGGTCAACAAAGGGCTCAGAAAGCTCGCATTCTGCTGAGGAGACAGAGGAGTGAAACGGCGAGAGGATCCCACCGGAGCGTCACCAGCGCACAGAGGACGACGTGATTCTCCTACGTCTCGCATGCAAGACAAGGTGCATGAAAAATGCCGGACCGAGGCTCTGTTTCCGGAATTCGCACTCAAGAACGTAGATTTTGTCTGAAAGAGTTATGTAGCTGGGCGCACTGCTTATTCAAATGACTTGGAAATTTGCGGTTATATATGTATATTTTTTTTCGACAGGAGCCCTAACACTCATATCACGTGAGTGCTAAATTCTTTTAATGCATTTTAAGGAGGAAAAAAGAAAAAACTTTTCCCCATCCTCCACATTATCCTTCCCTTAGCTCTGTTGGTTATTAATGAACGGAAAAGTCCGAATGCCTTTTTTGTCAATTTTTTTTTTTCGTATGGATATGATAAGCTAATGAAACTTGTCGGTGTTCAAATCAACATGACCTAATATCAAAGAAAAGGGGTGGGGTTGCCGCCCCTCTTATCGTCGGTAGAAGGATTGGTTGGGGATCCTCGTAGTGATTGTTAAAATATGTTTCGAGTTTGAGTCCAATGTGAAATTTAGAATATTTCGAATTGGATATGTTGCGGACGTTCGAAATTGAGTAAAGAATATCCGAAGATCAACTTCCCAAAGTTTGAATCTGCGTTGGAGAATTCGCCATTTGAAATAGGAAAGTTCAACTTTGAATCGGATTTGGATTTTGTTTAAAATATATAAAGATATGTTTTGGATAAAATTGTTTTAGATAGGAAACAAAATCCCATGAGAAGTTGGCAAAAGAATAAGGGCTTCACTTATATATAGACTTGTGGCCGTTGGTGGTAGATATGGATCACAAATTGTCTTGAAGGGCCACGTGAGTGCTTGGTGTTCCACCGTTGATCATGAAGAATTGGTCTTGAAGCGTCGTCTTGTAGTCGAGTGCTTGGGAGGGATTTTCTTTGTCGTTCTTGTCCGTGAATTACATCCAAGAAAGATTTAGTGTTCAAGCAAATTAAATCTTGTGGTAAGATTTGCGTGTAATTCCTTCGTGAGATTGAGAGATTATTTCGTGTGGAATTTCGGGGCTAAACGCTGAGTGCCTTATTAGGTGTAATTGAGGCTTGGGAAACACCGAGAGAGTGTTTAAGTGACTTGAGTGTGTAATCTCCTTGTATCGCTTGATCTATAGTGAAATTGAAATTCTTGCTCTCCCGTGGGCGTAGATCTTTACGACTGAACCATGTAAATCCGGTGTCCGATTTATTTTCTTCTTCTATCTATATTATTATTCGATCGCTCACCTTTTCGCTACAAGTGGTATCAGAGCCAAGCTTGGCTAAGTTGAAGCGAATCGATGGCGACAGAAGAAGTAAAAGTGAGAATCGACAGATTTGATGGGAAGGATTTTAGTTTCTGAAAGATGCAGATTGAAGATTATCTTTACCAGATGAAACTGCACTTGCCCTTATCTGGGGATAAACTAGAGACAATGAAGCAAGCTGATTGGGATTTGCTAGATAGACGAGTTATGGGTGTTATTCGGCTGACGTTGGCTCGTAACGTCGCGTTTAATATCTCGAAGGAGAAGAGCACTAATGATTTGATGCAAGCCCTATCGGATATGTATGAGAAGCCTTCTGCGATCAACAAAGTCTATTCGATGCAACGTCTGTTTAATTTGAAGATGAGCGAATGTGCGTCAGTTGCAAATCACATCAACGAATTTAATGTGATTGTTAGTCAATTGAGTTCAGTTGAGATTGACTTGAAGATGAAGTGCGTGCTTTGATTATGTTATCCTCATTGCCTGATAGTTGGAATACTATTGTTACTGCTATTAGTAATTCCTCTAGGTCAACAAGTTTGACATTTGATGGGGTTCGAGATTTGATTCTGAGCGAGGATATTCGTAGAAGAGAATCTGACGAACCTATATCTGCTACTTTAGTAGGTGAAAATAGATGAAGATCTAGAACACGTGTAGGTAACAGTAGTACTAATATGAACAGGCGTAGCTAGTTTAGAACTGGTGATGTTGTCTGTTGGAGCTGTGGCAAGAGGGGGCATCTTAGAAGGAATTGCCTTAAGCTGAAGAATGAGAATGGTAAGGGAATTATAGTTGATTCCGTAGATAATGTTGCATTTGTAGTTGATAATGCCGATTATGTCTTGTCTGTCACTAATCATTCATCGTTTGATGGATGAATTATGGATTCTGGTTGTTATTTTCATGTCACACCAAATAGAAACTATTTTATCACTTATCAGTGCACAGATAGTGGTAAAGTCCAGTTAGGGAACAACGCTGAGAGCGATGTTGTGGGTGTTGGTGATGTTAAAATCAGAATGCATGATGGTATTGTGAGGACATTGACTAGAGTAATGCATGTTCCAGAGTTGAAAAAGAACTTAATTTCCTTGGGTGCCCTAGATTCAACTGGTTGCAGGTATTCTTCAAAAGGTGAAGTTCTTAAGGTTGTTCGAGGTGCCCTGGTGATAATGAAAGGAATCAAGCATGGAAGCCTGTATAAACTTCAAGGTGAGACAGTGACAAATTTCGCTGCGGAGACGTCGGATGCATTTGTTCGAGAGTCTATTGACTGCTCGATGAAGACCTGGGTGTTTGTGCCAATGCATAAGTTTGATGTTGGTGTCAAGATCTCGCGGTTGAGAGCTTTGATTGAGACGGGGACTGGTAAGTCGATCAAGCATGTGCGGACTGACAATAGCATGGAGTTCATGGAGATTCTACTCGCATGAAAGAGGGCAAATGAAAATTCTGCTAGTAAATCATGAAAGAGGGCAGAATTGATGAACATAACATTACTAGAGACAGCCCGAAAAATGATCTCTAGTGCTGGTATTGCTAGGAGAATCATAGCTGATGTGTTTAGTACGGTAAGCTGCTTGGTGAATAGATCCCCATCAACTGCTATTGAATGGCGGACTCCTGAAGAAGTGTGGTCAGGTAACGTTGCTGGTTATTCTATTATTAGAATGGTTGGTTGCCCGTGTTATTTTCAAGTGAGTGATAGTAAGCTCGATTGGAGGGCAAGGTGCATATTCCATGGCTATGCACAAGGTGAGCGAGGCGATCAGTTGTGGTGCCTAGATATAAATTCACTTGTTAACAGCAGAGAAGTTACCCTTGATGAGTCTCCGGTATTTCTAGCTAGGAGTGTTTGTCGCAGTGTTAATATGGATCTGGATGGTGTTCAGCTTGAGGTGGAGTTGCGACCAGAAACTCTTGAGATAGCGTATACGGGTACTAGCAAAGTAATCGACACGGATGGTGCTTGTAGCGAGGTGGAGCCTATAGAGCCAATGGTTGCTGTAACTGCTGACATTGACAAGGTACGTATTCGATCTCCTGACATATATGGATGCAACAATGGTTTTGCTTTATCTGCAGTTAAGGAGGTTGCGTCGGAAAATCCTTGCAGAGTAGTTAAAGGTGCATGTGGAGTTGGTATTTTAATGAGGTCCTCGATTATGGCGAAGTTCAAGCGAAGCTTGGACTTGGATAATATCTATGCGGTTGAGCTTGTTGGGGGCTATGGGAAAGTAGCAGCAGAGTTTGATTTTTGTGAAGCGATTGCAACTTGGCTCAAACGTCGAGCGAAGGTGGAGATTGTTAAAATATGTCCCGAGTTTGAGTCCAATGTGAAATTTAGAATATTCCGAATTGGATATGTTGTGGACGTTAATTGAGTAAAGAAGATCCGAAGATCAACTTCCCAAAGTTTGAATCTGCGTTGGAGAATTCGGCCGCTAAAATAGGAAAGTTCAACTTTGACTTGGATTTGGATTTTGTTTAAAATATATAGAGATATGTTTTGGATAAAATCGTTTTAGATAGGAAACAGAATCCCATGAGAAGTTGGCAAAAGAATAAGGGCTTCACTTATATATAGACTTGTGACCGTTGGTGGTAGAGGTGGATCACAAATTGTCTTGAAATGCCACGTGAATGCTTGGTGTTCCGCCGTTGATCATGAAGAATTGGTCTTGAAGCGTCGTCTTGTAGTCGAGTGCTTGGGAGGGATTTTCTTTGTCGTTCTTGTCCGTGAATTACATCTAAGAAAGATTTAGTGTTCAAGCAAATTAAATCTTGTGGTAAGATTTGTGTGTAATTCATTCGTGAGATTGAGAGATTATTTCGTGAGGAATTTCGGGGCTAAACACTGAGTGCATTATCGGGTGTAATTGGGGCTTGGGAAACACCGAGAGAGTGTTTGAGTGACTTGAGTGTGTAATCTCCTTAGATCGCTTGATCTATAGTGAAATTCGAAATTCGCCGTCGCTTCTTCCCGTGGACGTAGGTCTTTACAATGAACCATGTAAATTCGGTGTCCGATTTATTTTCTTCTTTTGTTTATATTATTGTTCGATCGCTCACCTTTTCGCAACCATGATCGCGATGAGGGTCGGTAGCCCTTGCCGACTCTAGGCAAGGGCACTCAGTAATGATGGCATTGCGTAGCTCGCCACTATTGGGTGAGGGTCGATTGAGTCTTGCGGCATGTGTCATTGCCACCATCAAGTGAAGGCCCTTGCCATCGCTAAGGTATGGGCCAAAGCGATAGGCACTCATCGGGTTGATGAGGGCTGCCACCGTTTGACAACACTCGCCAACGACAAAAAGGTGGGGCCGTTGCCTTGCCGCCCCTCCCTTCTAATCCTCGCCCTTATACGATCTCTCCGTTTTTGATTTTTTCAGTCTTTTTAATTATTTCTTTAGTTTTTTCTAATATGGCACCACAACGTTGGCGACACTTATGCGGAAAAAATGAAAGAGAAATTAATAAAAAATGGCACATATATTTTTCGTTTGTGTAAAATTGAATTCTTGAAGATGATAATAAGATTTAGGATTCAAACGTAAAGTTGAAAATTTGAAGACTAAGGTATTGGAATATGAATCGGCACAAGTTTTAGGAATCATGCTATAATTGTCACACTAATTTGTTTTTTTCTAATGATTAGCCACTTTGTTTAATGGTAAAGTTATCAGTTAGGGCAAATCATTGTAAGAGATTCCAATTAGATCTTTAAGCTCTCTTTTTCGTAAATCCGACCTTTTGAATTCTCAACTTCTTTCCATGTCGGTTCCTTCAATTAGAATACTGGAGGATTTCACGTTAGCTCCGATCGGAGTCATCGGACCGTTGATTGACATGGCATTAAAGAAAATGCAAGCTAGGGAGGGAAGGGCCATTGGTCCATCAACAACTCATACCGAGCTCGGCGACCATCCACCGACCCACTTCAAGCTCAAGCAAAGCCAACTACATATTTTCGTGTTTCACGCGTGTGCTTACACAAATAGGTGATTGCTAGAGCCAATCAAAATGTCGGATTCGGACCTTGAGATGGGGCAAAAAATATTGCCTAAGCCCCTCCATCATAAAAAAGATTATACAATAACTATGCGGGCCAAGTGGGCCCGATTGATGTTGAATTGGGCCGGACTTTATATTCATATACCCTTGTCCGAATCTACCGATAAAGTGTCTTATAACCCTTGTGGCACGAGTACCGCTTGTGCAAGCTTCTACCTTCTGACTTATAATCAGATCTAATGGCGGTTTTTTGTTGCTCATTATCGAGATAAGGAAAAAAATGGACCGAAATTGTATTCCATTCTTCCACGTAACCTCAAATACCCGATCTCATACCAGCAACCTCAAGTATGATAAAGTGAAAAAAAGAATAATTATAATCGAAAAGACCATAATGTCAAGATTGGAACAAACCGTTTCCGATACCTTGAATAATCAATTGAATTTTAAATTGATTTCCATACGGAATTGGAACCTCGCCTTTTTTCTTTGATAATGGGGGGAATTCAATCGATGGACCCCGGTAAAAAGCAAGCACGCAGCCCTCTACCTTAGCTCTTAGCTTTTCCCATTTTTATCTTATCATTACTATTTCAATTTTTTATTTCTCTCACTTTAATACTGACAAAAAGAAAAGGAATAAAAAAACAAAAAAAGAGGCAAAATGTTCCCTTCACTTTCTATCGTCGCTAAAAAGCAGAAACAGGGACCCCAATTTTTTACGCACCGATAGGGTAAATTAAAAAATTAAAAAAAAAGAAAAAAAAAAAGAAAAAGAAAAGGAGAAAAGAAAAGAAGAAAACCTAGGTGCGCATTTGACGTACGAATACGTTCCGGGGTGCGACAGATTGATTTCTCTGGTAAGAGGCTCGCCCTTCTTCTTCTTCTTCTTCCGTCGTCCTGATTTCGTTGTTCTTGGGTGAATTTGCTCGCCCATGGTTACTGTAATTGACCAGGCGGAAGGGGGAGCTTTCAAATTCAAACCGTCTCGCGAAAAGTTGCGCTCGCACGCGCACGCACACTCCAAAAAGTGAAAGCTACTCAAAACGGGGAACAACGCAAGGTACCGTGCTCCCCCCCCCCCCCCCTTCCCGTCCCTCGCCGTCTCTTTCAATCTTCTTGCTCGTGCCCCGTCCGTCGTCGCAAAATTTGGGCCGCGTCTGATGCTGAAACCGGCCTTCTTGGTTCCCTCATTGGGGGTCTCTCCTCGACTAGTGTCCCGAGTCTACGACCTCGGCGGCTTCCCAGTAGTTTGACCGTCGCCGAGGGGGTCAAAGCTTTCGTCTTTCTTCTTCTTTTTCGACCCTGGAGATGACCCATCTAGGGTTTGGCGTTTGATTCATTCCTTGACCTGGGGTTCTCTAGGATGGTCTTCATGGTTGGTAAATTTCGGGGTTTTCCTAGGTCGTTCGAGTACGTCTGGAATTTGCTCTTTTTAGGAGTGACTTCTTCATTTGTTTTCTCGGTTCCGGATTGCTAATTCCAGTAGTATTTGCGGTTTCGAGGGAAGAGTGAGGTAGTCTGTGGTTTTGTGTTGGTTTAGGGGCGAGCTGAATGGGTGTTCCTAGCAAGGCTCAAAATGAAACGTGTCTGTTTTTCCAGAGACCATCAATGAGTGTGCTTTAGGGGCGGCTACTCAAGATTAGCGGGGCGAGAGGGAGCGGAGATGATTGCAGAGAAGCCGGGCTGGGTGAGGCATGAGGGAATGCAGATATTCTCAATCGATGTCCAGCCTGGAGGGCTCAGGTTTGCTACTGGAGGTGGTGATCACAAGGTAATGCGATCTCGTCTTGGTTCACTTTTTTTGCTCTGTTTGAGAATGCAAAGGAAAAAAAAAGAAAAAGAACAGAAATTTAAGGTATTTGTACCAAGTCTCGGGTATTTCTCACCTTCCAGCTTACAGTTTGCTCGAATTCCAGCTCAGAAGCTTTCCTGTCATAAGTTTTGAGTGTGTTTCAAAGCCTCCTTATTGATAAAAGGTCGAAGGGAAGTCAGATATTGTAGCATTGAGCACTGCTCAATTATTTGTTTTCATGGTGTTTGGTAATTCTTGTAAACAATGATGAGAGATGAGTAAAATTGGTCATTGTCGTGATTCTTTTGTTGGAAAAGCGAGGCCTCTTTGTGTCTTGATCTATGAATGTAGTTATCTATGGTTTTCTGTTATAATTGTTTGCTTAAAAATGTGAGATGATGCTGTTGCACATGAATGAGAAAGTGTCATGCATGGGTAAATTGTTTATTGTTATCATGCACGTCAGCTTGTTTTACCATGCAATTTTAAAGGACTAAAATTGCTGCAAGAATCCCAAGTGTTGCAATATATATCTTGACAATTTTCTTTCTTTGGCATTTTATGTAGGTCCGGATATGGAACATGAAATCTGTCAGCAAGGAGGTCGAGCATGATGATGTGACGCAGAGGCTCCTTGCTACCCTCCGTGATCACTTTGGGTCTGTGAATTGTGTCAGGTGGGCTAAGCATGGGCGATACATAGCATCTGGGTCTGATGATCAAGTAATTTTGATCCATGAGAGAAAGCCTGGTTCAGGAACCACTGAATTTGGTAGCGGAGAACCCCCTGACGTGGAGAATTGGAAAGTTGTCATGACTTTAAGAGGGCACACAGCAGATGTGGTAATGGAATTGCTTTTGCATCTGGCCTAACTAATGCGGAATTTGACTTTGCTGAATGGATCTTGTCAAGTTTCTCTTCAACGAGCATATTGAATATCTTTCTTTCAATTTATCCTACCTGATGTACAAGCTTTTTTTAGTCGGGACAGTTTGTTTTTTGGAATTGTTGAAGATGCCTCCAGGTCTTGTCTAACTGCAAATTGTTTTCTGTGTGCTTAAAGTAGGTGGATCTCAACTGGTCTTCTGATGATTCAATGTTAGCTAGTGGAAGTTTGGATAACACTGTACATGTATGGGATATGACCAACGGAATATGCACTGCTGTTCTTAGGGGGCATTCTAGTCTGGTAAAAGGCGTTGCTTGGGATCCGATTGGCTCATTTATAGCAAGTCAATCAGATGATAAGACTGTTATTATTTGGCGAACAAGCGATTGGAGTCTTGCTCACAGAACGGACGGCCACTGGACAAAATCTGTATGTATATTAATGTCGTGTTTTTATTGTTCTCTTACCTTCTTTTTAATGAGTTCTGATTGTTCCATTTTTTTTCAGCTTGGTTCAACCTTTTTTAGGCGGCTTGGGTGGTCTCCTTGTGGTCATTTTATAACAACAACCCATGGTTTCCAGAAGCCAAGGCATTCTGCTCCCGTTCTTGAGAGAGGAGAATGGTCTGCTACTTTTGACTTCCTGGGTCACAATGCACCTGTTATTGTTGTGAAGTTCAATCACTCAATGTTCAGAAGGAACTTGTCTAATAATCATGAAATGACCACTGCACCTGTTGCCTGGACCAATGGGAACTCAAATACTGGAGGAAAAGAATCACAACCATATAATGTCATTGCAATTGGGAGTCAGGATCGCACTATAACTGTATGGACAACAGCGAGTGCTCGCCCTCTCTTTGTGGCTAAACATTTCTTTAGCCAAAGTGTCGTCGATTTGTCATGGTATGTTAGGCTTAAAACATCTTCCATGTAGCTGGATATGCATGCTACCTAATACAAAATGCACTGAATTTTTCACTGCGTGCTTTTCTTTTTAGCTCCATTGACTTTAATTTTGTGGACAGGAGTCCCGATGGTTATTCTCTTTTTGCCTGTTCTTTGGATGGGACAGTGGCTACGTTCCATTTTGAGGTGAAAGAAATTGGGAACAGACTAAGTGATGATGAACTGGACGAGTTAAAGAGAAGTCGTTATGGCGATGTTAGAGGTCGGCAGGCCAACCTAGCAGAAAGCCCAGCTCAATTGTTGCTCGAAGCAGCTTCTGCTAAACAAACTGCTAGCAAAAAGGTGGTCTCGGATGTGCAGCAAAAGCAAGCGACTGTCAAACCTTCTGTTGATTTGGGTGTTAAAACGAAGGCATCTGAACCACAAGTTGAAGTTGGAAAGAAATCTGGACCAGCTGATGCTGATGGCTTAAATAAATCTGCAACTTCTGCTCGTATTTCTAGCCCTGTGAAGCAAAGAGAGTACAGACGCCCTGATGGTCGAAAGAGGATAATTCCAGAAGCGGTGGGAGCTCCCAGCCAGCAGCAAAATATCTCTGGTGGAACTCCGTCTCAAGCACTAGATTTCGCTCTTATCTCATCTGAGCAAAAGAAGGATGATAATGCGGTTGTTACAACTGACAATGGCGTCAGGGAAGTTTCTGTTGGGGGAGCAGCTGGCAGAAGTTCAAGTATAAAGGATCGCTCTGGAGCAACTGCTAGAGTTACTGTTACTGATAGTCTAGTTATTGAGAAGGTTCCGGTCTCTGCTGGCAGAGATGGGAGTATTAGTGTGGAGCCAGTGGGAAGTGTAAAATCCTCTCGATCTCCCAATGGTGGTGCTACTCTTATCATCAGGGTTTTTGATAAGAAAGAAGGGGAACACTCCTTACCTGTGTGCTTGGAATCTCGGCCACGGGAACGTCCTGTAAATGATGTCATTGGAGTGGGGAATCCACTGATGATGAAAGAAACAGAAATCGCTTGTACGAAAGGAGCCCAAACTCTTTGGTCTGATAGGATATCCGGAAATGTCACTGTTTTAGCTGGAAATGCAAACTTCTGGGCCGTGGGGTGTGAGGATGGATGCTTACAGGTAGCTTGAGTGATCATTTGTTTTGTCTGTTTCATTTTCTATGGAGATCTTGTAGGTTAAATTTGTTTTCTGCCCACTGCATGAATGAAGTTTTGCATATGCAGTAATTGATATTTACTCTTTTTGAGTTGGTTTCTTTACCCTCCTTGCTGAGTATGATTGTTTCCAGTTTGTCCCAATGGCAAGCTAACTTTTATTCATGATCCGATGCTACTGGAACTATAGTTTGTTGAGTTTTATTCAGTCCCTTTTAGCTTTGACAGTATGGCAATTCAAGCATCTGTCATGCGGGTTCTCATTATTGGGTGTGTACTCAGATTGTGCTTGATAGCATTAACAATTTCATATAATGCAGAAGATCTGATCTTAAAATTCAGCCTTTTAAGGTTGTTTACTTAAACAAAGATATGGAGAACACTGAGAAGCCAAATCATCAAAGTAGGTTAATGGAAAAACAAGAAAGTAAGAAGATTTATGCGTCTATCAGTAGAGTGATCATTTGGTTGTGATTTAATATATTCTTTTATATTCTCAGGTGTTACCTTTAAGAGTGATGTTTCATAGTTATGCAGACCAATAGAATTTCCAATCAAAACGCTATCTTCATTTTATCTGAGTTAGTTCAAATTTAGGATATTGTAGCGAGATTTTCAATTAGTTTGATGATGGTCCTAATTGCTGCTTTTTCCCTTGAGTTGACCTATTTAAATCTGTCTGTAATTTCACAAAACTTTCAACAGGGTATATGTATTATAATACATCCTTTTTTGCTTTGTATAATTTGTATGGAATTAAAGTCCAATTCTATCATCAGTTGCATAATGCTTATTCAACCTGATGGTAAAATGCTAATGGATGGTGTTGAGAGTCTTGCGTCTTGCATCCTCTGTGCTTTTGGGTGTGGTCTAATTAGTGCTTCATCTTGATAGTTTCTAAATTCTTTAACCTCTGCTTAGAATATATGCACACATTGCAACTCAATAGAAGAATTGAGCTTGTTAGCCATATATGCACCTGTTGGTTGATCAAGGAATATATCATTGTTGATTTTCTGTTTGTTTGTTATGACAAGGTTTACACAAAATGCGGGAGACGCTTAATGCCAACAATGATGCTTGGATCTGCACCAACGTTTGTGGACTGTGATGACTGCTGGAAGTTGTTAGTTGTTACGAGGAAGGGGTCATTATACGTTTGGGATTTGTTCAACCGGAATTGTATTCTTCGTGGCTCATTGGAATCTCTCATTACATGTGATCCTAGCTTGTCTGACAAAGGTAAAGGTTAGGAGAAGAAGATTGTCTGTCTTTTTAAGTGGTTAAGCCCTTTTCACACTCTCATTCTTATAAGCCACATGCCTTTGGCTGGTTGTAATTGTTTCATCAATGCTATCAGGGACAATTAAAGTAATATCTGCAAAGTTATCGAAGTGTGGCTCTCCTCTAGTTGTTCTCGCCACCCGCCATGCATTTCTGTTTGATATGAGTCTTATGTGTTGGTTGAGGGTTGCGGATGATTGCTTCCCTGCATCAAATTTTGCAAGCTCCTGGAGTCTGGGTTCCATCCAAAATGGTGAGCTTGCTTCACTGCAGGTGGATGTGAGGAAATACATGGCCAGAAAACCAGGGTGGAGCAGGTCTGTACTCTTTTTGACTTAAGTCATGAAAGTATTCCTTATTCATAAGTGCATGAGGTTTTGATGGAGCAACTGCAGAGGGAATCTTTTCCAAATCATTGTTAATTTGTTCTAGGTTTAACGTGACTAAGTGGTTCCTAATGAAATTGTCTTCATACACATGTTGAAATTGTCTCCTTATACATGTGTGCTTTTGATAATCTTAAATGCCTAGAATCTAACTTTGGGGGTATCTCTGGCAGGTTTACTGATGATGGCATGCAAACGCGAGCTCATTTGGAAACACAGGTTGCATCTGCACTCGCGCTGCAGTCACCGAATGAGTATCGCCAATGCCTTCTGTCTTATATACGGTTTTTGGCTAGGTAAGTCAGACGGGATCACTTGTTCTGAAGTCCATTAATTTTTGCTAGTGGCTTAAATTTGTTAGTAATTAGATCACAAGCAAATGCCTCTCATGTCCACTACTTCATCAATGCCATGCTTCTATGTGGATGGGATAAATGTGATTTTGGTTTATATGTTTTGTCCAAGGCAATTAGTAAGCTTCATTTAATGACCTAAAAAGGTGGCTAGGCTTCAAAACTTTTCTGGCTGGAGTTGAAAGAAACTTCCGACTGGAGTTGGAGTTGAGTCATCGGGTTATGTCTGCCTGCCTCATGAATCATTTATGGTCGCCCAACCTTAGCATTTCCTCGCTGAGTTTTATTGCTATTTGATTTGCTTCTGCAAGGTAAACTTTAGTATCTCAGTGGCAGGAATTAAGTTCCTTCAGGAAAGAGTTGCAGCTTGCAGAAAAAGCTGATTAGGTTCAGAATTTGAGAACGTTCACTTTTCTCTAACTTTCTTGTCTTTCCCTACCATTGACTGTTGGAGTAGATTGGGTTTATCTTCTTTCCATGGTGCATTCCTAAACAATTACCCTTAAGCTGGTCTTGTGGCTATCATTGATCGTTTAAGTTAGCAGGATGTCAACTAGTGGGGTATTGCAGTGCTTCTGTGACATGTTTGTTTCTAGCATCTTGAGGAGTTTTTCTGGCTAGTCTGCTTCAGAAATTCCAGTCCGCCTGTACTTATGGACATGGCAGAGCTCTAAAACCATGTTGACCAGTTCTTATTTGAATCATCAGTGGCACAGCTTTTCCTCTTATTATTTTTGAGGATTTTTTCAACAGGCTGGCATAAAGGAGTAGTACTTTAATTTGTGGATATAAATTTATTTATTATGTCATGTTTCTAGTATCTCTAGTTGTTTAGACTTTAGACTTTAGAAACTAAATATCTGTTTGCTTCAAGATCCATTTCCTGTTATATGCTTAATCCTTATCATGATGTGTGCTCTTTAGTATGCAGAAATTGTTTGAAGCAGGAACAAAGTATCATCTGTTTAGCATATTAGTGAGCATAGTATGTATCTATTGATTGCAGGGAAGCAGATGAATCTAGACTACGAGAAGTTTGTGAAAGTTTTCTCGGACCTCCTACTGGGATGGTTAATGCTACCCCTTCAGATACCAAGGCTGCTGCTTGGGATCCTTTTGTGCTTGTAAGGATTTCTGCACTTTCAGTTTTCTCAATGTAGAGACTAGTAATTCTGATTTTTGTTCCTTCTTCCAAGTGCATTGTTGGTTTTGGTTTTGAGTTGAAAAGTCCCACAAGGACCTTTGATGGTGAAATTTGCGCTGGGAACTACTGGTGGCCTCTAAGGTCCTCAATTCATTTCGAAATATGATGTTTGATCAACTTTGCAGTAGTTGCCAGAAATGGCAGTTTTTTTTCCTGCTTTGATCTTGCTTTAGATCGTGGCTGTGAGAAGGCTCCTGCATTTTGTCTTATTATCTTCTTGCTGACTTAGTTGATTTAACAATGGAATGCCGTTGCCAATTGCATTTACTGAGAACTCCTGGTTTGTGTTGCCCAGAGCAAGGCCATTGAACTCATCTCATTTTGGATGGGAGTCTGCTTTTTTCCTCTGAATTATGTTGCAGTTCTTATGTCTTTGGAAGATACCAAATGCTTGTTTTGTTCTCTGCAGGGAATTGAGAAGCACAAACTTCTGCGGGATGACATTCTCCCCGCAATGGCATCAAATAGGAAAGTTCAACGATTACTCAATGAGTTTATGGATCTTCTATCTGAATATGAGAGCATTGAGACTATATTGGACAAAAAAGAAACTGTTTCGGACCGAAAAGATCCCGATTCTCCGTCACCTGAGCTTCCGTTGACAAATGAGAAGAACCGAGTGAATCCTCTCTTGCAGGCCAAAGATCAAGTTAATTCAGGCATTCTGGAGACTTGCCTGCAGGCAAAGGATCGGTTTAATTCAATCACACTGGACATAAATCAAGCAGAATCTGCCTTGAAGGCCTCAGAAGAAGTTAATTCCCACGCATCAGCAATGGATCAAGAGATTCTACCTCCAGCAGAAACAGATTCACTAAGCAGAGATCCTCCAGCGACCGAACATGTTGAAGAGATGGATCTACCAAAAGATACAGGTTCTTGACTACCATCTAAGCTTGACCTCAACTGAACTCATCCATAGAACCAACTTACCCTCTCTTCAATTCCCAAGGAAGAGATGCTTCCCTCACAAAGGGCATGCAGAATAATGCTAACGAACCTTGCCCGTCTTTGTACCGGCATGCAGCTCATTTATGAGCTTCAAGTTTTTGGAGTGCTTTGGGGTATCAAACTGGATGTCTCATTTCGCTCAGTTGCTTTGGGAGATGTTAAGCGCGGTTGCCTTTCGGATTTTCTTTCTGTCACAGATAGCAATTGGAATTCTTAGCTTGTTGTACATCATTTAGTTTCTTGATCCTTCTCACTATTGATTAGATTCAGCATTAGAGATGATTCATGCTTCCCTTGTAACAATTGTAGCAAGCTATTTTGGACATGAACCCTTCGATTTTATGGAGTCACTGATTGTAGAGTTTTTCCTTTTGGCCCTAGTGCTATCACAGAACTGATGCTCCTTTGAATCGCATTCCAACTCCCTGGGTAGACCTACCCTGTTTTGAACCTTTGCAGGTGAAAAAAAAAATAATAATAATTTCTTTGCTTTTTTTTGGAGAATTACTTACCGTCTTTGAAACTGTTCGTAAAATTCTAAACGCAAGAATTATTTACCGTATTTGAAATTGTTCGTAAAATTCTAAACGCAAATGAATGAGTTGAACAAGTAATATAATGATGAGAAAGAATATTGTCCCATGGAGATCGATAATTAATAAACTAATTAAATACTAAAATAGATTAATTCTAAAATTTATCTAAAAATCAAAATATAATTGAGAGTAAATTAAAAACAAAATTTATATGAATTTTAGATTGTTGTGAATATAAGAACGATATTAAACATGTGATAGCGGAATTTCTTAATCTATTTACTATCATATCTCTAGGTAAAGCAAACCTATTCAGTTTATTAATCCACTATATCTCTATGTGAATTAAAATAAACATAAGTGCATTAAAAACTATGAATATTCCCGGTTTATAATGAGTATTTTGGATCACCTTATCACCGAAAGCTACACAAATAACGCAGTTTTTTCTATCCACGTTTAATTCATGATTATATATTATAATGAACAATTGCATATTATCACTTTTCAATTTCAAACATGTAGATCAAATTATTCAAGTAGTGGCAAGTTACTCAAAAGCATTAAGCACAATAATATATAACTCACATAACTGAAATTAATTGTAAAACATAAAAATCATGAAATTTACATCATCATGGTTAGGCTACATCGTAGCCCTAACAAAAGAAAATTAGAACATAGTAAAAGAAAAAATAAAAATAAAAATCAAACCCAACATCTTGAATAAAAAAAAAAGAATTCTGTCACTACTTTTGTTTTCTCTTCAAAATATTTGAAAAATGAACAATGAAAAACAATCTAACAAAAACCTATCTGCTCTCTCTCAGGTTCTCAATGTTCTCCTAATTATAGGATATATTCAAGATATCTATCTCCCAACACTTACAGGTAACATTAGGGAACAAAATCAAGGATTTTCTAATTTGATATCTATCTTCTACTGCTTTTTGATTTTAATTCCTGATTTTTGCTATTCTTTTCCTTATTTTCTCCATATTTACAAGGAAAATTCAAATAATTAGAAGGAAATCCAAATATTTTATCAGAAACTTATAACAGTAACTAATTCCAATTCATCAGAGTTTTGTTTTGAGGCAAGACTTTCCCCGGTCTTTCGTTGATGCATGTGCTCTAGAATGCGGTCGAACAGTGTTTTGAGGAGACTTTGGTGCTGTTATCTTGGTTTACTTCGTGTTGTCGGAATTATCCGCGGGCAACGAATCTCTTGGAGTCGCTTCCTTCTTTCTTGAGGGTATTGACCGACAAAGAAAATTTCCCCGATAGTTTATGTCCTGTGCCATTATGCGTATGCATTACGACAAAATATATTTAAGGACGACGGGGTCCAAAGGTGAATTGGTCCCTCGAGGACGCCGTGGCCGGTGGGGATTAGGAAGAGTACGGCACTCAAGTTGCACCCTCCTCGCTCTCTTGTGGTGGCATCCAAGTCGCTGATCTTGAAGGGGTTTTCAGCTGGCTTGACGCTCCAACCACCAATAATTGCAGAGACAAGAAATTTTGAAAGAGATGAAAACGTAACTTTCCTTGACTTGGCCGGACCAGATTTTTGCTTTCGGGGGCTAAACGGAGTGGAGTGTCGTCTAGCCACTAGACTTATAGGTAAAAGTAAAGCGGTGGAATACTAATCCTGGCACGTTAGCGACGGGGTCCTCGTGTCTGACCTACATATAGGGTGGCGAATTAACCACGGTTGCAAAATCACTAGGATCGATGCGGATTGCATGTGCACCAAGGATTGATTGAATGATTATTATCAAGCACGCTAACCACCTATGCAAAATTTGAAGACAAAAGAGGGGGAAAAATGGTGTATAAGCATCCTGTGAAAATGCATTAGTTAACAATAAATACCACTTAGCATGACGAAACGAATGATAAATTAAATCTCATGTAGATTCCAATATAACTCGTATTCCCTTCATTTTCTTAAGATTAAGCATGATTCTTCAATTCAATTTTTGCTAATCTCTCGATCAGATTAGAATAAGACAGTTCCTTACAATTAGGATCACGGGTTCCTTACCCTTTCTTCAACTACTAAACACAGATCCTTTTCAGGAACGATTATTCCAGGTCAAGCTTGATTAGGTTGAAACGAGCTTCCCTCAATAATGTAAAAATGGCACAAAATCTGGCTTCTTCCATTCATACTTTACTAGGCCTCTTGTAACGGAAGAAAGCGACCTAGAGGAACTTGCAGAAGGTCCCTTCGCAACAGTACAGACGGTGCTTCAATGCTTCTGGCTGACAAGTATCATTTGGACATAAACAAAAGCTCGATGCCTGCACGACCACATGTCAAAAGGAAGCGTCGGACACCATATGGCATTAAGATATTCATGGCCATCGCGAGAAAATATAGATGAACCGAATTATAATAATAATGGTTATGGGGGTGTTGTGAAACAAACCGTACGGGGCAGCTACCTCCAATTAAAACCCCAAAAATGACTGGTTACCTAATGCAATTTCTAAAATGGTTTTTATGATGAGATATTACGTTCAACTGAATTTCCTCCAGAGATGAACCCACTGCAATGTCATCCTCACGCCTTTTTGGCGACAGCGCATGATGTTGAAGACACCATCTGGCGGGCACATGCAAGCTCTGCGCGTAGCAACAAATTGATTTATGGATCTACGGTTGCTAGTTGCTATCTGTATGCATCTCCATGTGTGGCTGAGAATTCACTAACCCATCTGTGGCGATCATAAGACAGAAGACACCGGAATGGAAATTAAAATTGTGAACTGATAAATGAGAGAAATCAAGAGCTTCTACATGATGAGAATTGAATACGACCTCTTCAATTGGGGAGTGTTCTAGCATACGAATTGTTAAATCATACTTCCTTTCCACAAAATGGCTTCGATTCACGGCGTAAGTTCCTACACGGTCTCGCGAGAGAATTAGTCTCTATTTAATCTTCAACTCAGTTCAATGATCATGTGATTGCCCCTAGTTTCTAGCTTCGAATCTACTGAATTACACGACACTACGATACCAGCAAGTGTATGGCGACCTTTTCCAACTGAAAGATTTCAATTGCTAGGAATATAATCAAAAGAATTTATAATCTCTTGTAAAACGAGAAAAGTGGACATTCCCTATTATTTAAAAAAAAGGAAAGTTTCCCAACTTCGGGAAGTGTTAAGAGAGCACTGGAATGCTTCTACTATACGATAAAAAGATCGTTTGACCTTCAAGTTAAGGTGATGGAGACGAAAGTACGTTGGCCATTGTAGACTGTAAATTCAAGAAAAAGTGGGGACAAGGTACAAAACGAGGCCTTCGACCATCCAAAATAGGAGAGACCCAAGCAATGACACCATCTCATTCGTCACCGTACTTTTCATCGTTCTCCTTGTCCTTACTCTGCAGTAATCCAACTGAAAGCGCCTTTCTCAGGCTTTCCGATATGTATGGTCCAGTATTATAATTCAAAACATCCACCTTGTTCACAAGCATCAAGCTAACCAGTGGCCAGCATATGCTATTCTGAAGAAAGATAAGTTCTATATTTTAGTAACATAGAGACAAATTTTTCGTCCACGCTTTTTAAAACAAGATCTTTTGGCGGTGGATCATGATCAAGATCAACCAGTCTTTTTTAACGGCAGTCGCGTCGGCCTCACCCCAACTTGATCCTCAATAACCACAATTAGTGAAGAATGGTACACGTCATGAATAAATTATCCACAGTTATGGCGCATGCATGAAACATTAGCTGCTGATATTCTCCATACGACAGTTCTGATTTCATAAAACGCACGAATAACATACTTACCATGAGATTCACATATCTTTTGAGTGGTCATAAGTCATAACTTAATCAGTGTGCTCAACTCCACATCGAAGGGTGGTTGAGAAAAATTCCTCAGTGGCCGATGCTTGACTTCACAATTTAAAGGGTCAAATACATTTAAAATATATTTACACGTCAGCATATAAAATAAGATTAGCTAACCAATGAACTCTAGAAAAGTGAAAAAAAAAAAAAAGACCTTAAACCTATTGCGGTTGTCCTATTTATTTCTAAATCTTTCAATTGATGTAATTTAGTCTTGAACCTTTTCATTCGGCCAATCTTGGCCAGAAATCACCAATATAGACATTGACCATCTTATGTGGCATGGCTAGCGCTGACATAGATATATTTTTTAATATTATACTATAAATTTTTTTCTTTCATATTCTTTTTAAATCATTTTCTTTTCTTTTCTTTTCATTTTGGCCGGCCACCTAGGTGCTCTAGCAAGATTTGAGCAAGGGCCTTCACGCTTGTGCTCGCAGTTGATGAGGCCACGATGGCCCTGGTCGAGGCCATTGTGGCCTAGCTGGCCATTGGTAAGGTGCCCTTTGTCAAATCTTGGTTCGGGTCTCCCTTAGATTTGCCACCCTTGCCAATAGACGAAAGAAAAAAAATCATTTTTTTTTAAATTGTAAAAATTATTTACATTAGTGTTGATTGTATTAAGTAGGATGATCGATGTCCACATTAACAATTTTCAATTAAAATTGGTTAGATAAACTTAGTTGACAAATTGTGAAAATATTTAGAATTAAATTGATATAATTGAAAGGTTTATGATTTGATCAACACAAATGCAATAAGTTTATGATGTTTTTGTTACTTTTCTCAATGAACTCCTAAGATCAGCAAGTACTTGAACAAACAAAAGACATAAGCTGTTCTTTATTTTATATGCAGACTAGTTAATGGCATCTCCCGAAATCAAAATTCTAAACTGGTCACTTCACTATGCACTTGAACCCAATTTTTCTTTTTTCCATTTTTCCATAGAATAGCGGTGTTTTTGGTTATGTACTAACGTGTGGTTTGGAAGATCTAGCGGTATGTTAGGTTATTTAGAAATGCGTGGTTTGGAAAATTTACTGACTGGGTACGTACCAAAGAAACGCATGCGGTTGGCCAGATCTCATCCACCGCAGAACAAAGACAAAGACAAGGACGAAGGATAAATAAATGAAAAGAGCGCATGGGATGAACTGGGATGTTTTCTCGCATTGAGGAAAGTGAAGAATTGACGTTCGATCAGACGAAGAAAAGAAATCACGGAAAAACGAAAACGAAAAAACGGATTGCGTGCACTCCAACATCGTTTTCGGCCACCATTTCCCGAACAATTTATATCGGAGATGCAAAGCCAAGCCGTGTTGCTTTGGGCCAAACATCTCGTGGGTTGCTTTCTGGTTTCCTCTCCAGTGAAAGCGAGGCCGAAACCTTCTCTGTCTCGCATCTCTCTCTCTCTCTGTGACATAAAACAACACAGTCCACGAATTCATTATCGAAATTACCCGTTCTTCTCTCACCGATGAAGTTGGAGAGCGTGCTTCAGTTTCTTGAGAACAAGACCATCTTGGTCACCGGTGCTGCTGGGTTTCTTGCCAAAAGTATCTCCATCTCTCATTCTCTTACTCTCTCTGATGTAACTATGTTTTGTTTGTCTTTTGGGAATGTGCAGTATTTGTGGAGAATCTCTCTCCCTCCCTTCCTCAATCCCTCTCTCTCTCTCTCTCTCTCTCTCTCTCTCTCTCTGAGATGTAATTATGGCTTGTTCGTCTTCTGGGACTGTGCAGTATTCGTGGAGAAGGTCCTGAGGGTTCAGCCAAATGCGAAGAAGCTCTATCTTCTCTTGAGAGCTGCAGACGCAAAATCAGCCACGCAGCGCCTCCACAGCGAGGTACACAGAACAGATAAGAATGAAATTAAAATAAGACGAATCAAAGAAATCATTTTGCCGGCTAGGGCAGGGAAGGTGACCAAGACAGAATGTCTTTTTAATTTGGGATGAACGAGGATTAGCCTTTTGTTATGTAGACATATATATATTCCCTAGTGTTGATCTTTAGATTATATATAAATTTCCCATGTTAATATGCATGTTGACTTCAGGTGTTTGGGAAGGACTTGTTCAGAGTGGTTAAGGAAAAATATGGTCCGGACTTCAGCTCACTGATATCAGAGAAGGTGACTGTTGTTGCTGGGGACATCACTTGTGAGGATTTGGGCGTGATGGACTCGGATTTGAGAGAGCAGATGTTGGCTCAAATTGACGTGGTCATCAATTTAGCCGCGACCACCACCTTTGATGAAAGGTTTTAACTCAATTAATTACATGAATTCTTCCTTGATATGAATTTCTCGGTCGAATCTTCATTTCCTGTTGTTAGTAACACTTGTTTTTCGAACTAAATTTACTTGATTTCGTGTGTGTATATAGGTATGATGTCGCACTGGGTGTCAATACATATGGAGCAAAATACGTGACAGAGTTTGCCAAGAAATGCTCCCAACTGATGGTTCTTGTCCATGTCTCAACATGTAAGTCCATCAATCACCCTTGTGTCCTCTTTATTATGCTTTCTAATTACTTTTTGTCGGTAACAAGTATCGATGGGCCAGAACAAAAAACGGTATGGGATAAGCTCGCTGCGCTTTGTCTCTTGTGATTGACTTGGCCTATCGTATTGCCGAGCGTGATGGTTTTAGTGGATGCACCTGATACGAGACCTGTTCTTGCCTGTTCGATCGCAGCTTACGTGTGCGGCGAAAGGGCAGGGCTTATAAAGGAGAGTCCGTATCGGATGGGGGAGACGCTGAATGGGGTCGCCGGGCTGGACATTGATGCGGAGAAGAGAATTGTGGAGGATAGGTTGGCTGAACTGAGAAGAGAGGGAGCTTCTGAGAAGGAAACTAGAGTGGCCATGAAGCAGTTGGGCCTCAAAAGGTTTGTTAATCACTATCTCCACAACAAAAAGCAGAGAACTTCTTATGGACACAATGCAATTCTAGGGTTTCTGTTGCTGGGTCTTTTTAGCCCTTAGGACAAGCATCATTCTGTTGAAATCGAGGAAAATCACCTAATTGATTTTAAGCCTATTGTAGCCCTAAACTTTTTAAATTTACCAATCTAGTCCTAGATTTTTGTGTGAAATTCCAATTTATTTATTTCGGCAAATTTTCACCGGAAATCACTAATTTATCGGTTAAATCATTGCCGGTCATGTTAGTATTTTTTGACAAGAATGACTGGAAGGATTACATTGGAATTCCATATAAAAATTTAGAATTAAATTGGTAAAATTAAAAAATTTACGATTGAATTAACATATGTTCAATAGGTTTGAGACTGATTGAGTAATTTTTCTAAAATTTGGCGGAAATAAAGAGAAAAAAAGAGTTCATCAGATACAAATTCGTTGATACAAAAATTGGGGCTTCATTCCTTGGGATGAGTAGTCGCGTCCTCTTGCCAATTATTGCTGCATGATTGATAATTATTACTTGTTCTCTTGTCAGTGATGATAGCGACGTTGCTTATCAAAGTGACAACTCGCTTCATTTTTTATTCACCAATCTTCCTTATAATTTCAATTAATTCATTTACAAGACATTTTCTCGGTAGGTAACTTAGAGGACCCTCCACAGTTTTAACACCTAATAGCTGAGTCGACAATCTCCGAGACAAAGTTTCCCCAAACCGAAATCGATAGGGTAAACTTCATTGTTCATCACAGGAAATTTTAGTGAAATTCACAATGAGGTCGCTGGAATATGATTTCGATCGTTCGATGCACTAGACTCAATTTGAAATCCAATAGATTTTTGAGTGGTGGCGGGGTGTGTGTATTGCAGGGCGAAGATGTATGGATGGCCAAACACGTACGCATTCACAAAGGCGATGGGAGAGATGCTGGTGGGGGAATTGAAAGAGGACATCTCCGCCGTCATCGTCCGCCCGACCATCGTCACCAGCACTTACAAAGAACCCTTCCCTGGTTGGGCCGAAGGAGTCAGGTTTAAGCTTACTTAATTACCCGCTTAATCCTTGTGATTAACGTAACTTCTCACAAGAAGTAAGCATGACTAGTAAATATTAATGTAACCCTTCCCTGGTTGCAGAACCGTGGACACCCTAGCCGTGGGCTATGCCACTGGAAAATTGACGTGCTTTCTCGGCGACACCAATGGGGTCGTGGACACGGTGAGTTCTGTGATCAATCAGTCGCGTCCTAGGTTTTGTACCTATGGATGCTGACTTGATATTTGTTATTCGAATACCAGCTCATTTTAACGAACTCAGGAACTCAGTGAAGAGAGACTCATAGGAGTCGACATGCTATTGGGTTGAATACTAACTTGACATGGTGTGTCAGCAAGCGACATTGAAGAAATAAGTACGAGTTTCCTTAGTGGACCTTACTCGACTAGGACTTGACTTTTATTAGATGGGAAACTCACGATTAATCTCAACTTCGATTAATCTTTACATTGACCAGATTTGAACATTTTTCATTCAGCGATTGTGAGTTGTCTCTTTGGCAACTGAACCTCGTGCTCCTTATATGATAGCGACAAGCTTGTCTCAAGACTAACTATAGGTAAATACCCATCGAATGGCCTTTGTAGATACCGGCGGACATGGTGGTGAACTCAATGTTGGTGGCCATGGTGGCACACGCGAATCGACCGTCCACCGACGTGATCTATCAGGTGGGATCGTCGTCCAGGAATCCAGTGCTATACTCGAGCCTTCAAGACTACGGGATACGTTACTTCACCAAGAACCCGTGGAGGAACAAGGACGGGAAGCCCATCAAAGTCGGCAAGGTTACCGTGCTTAAGAGCATGGCTAGCTTCCACAGATACATGGCCATTCGTTACCTCGTGTGGTTAAAGGTAAATTCCTCGTTAATTCGATCACTATAAGCCGTTGCCTCGCCTCCTCTCGCCTCGATCGAGAGATCAATTAGAAACACAATTACTCTTGCTGCCTTTCACATAATCACTTCGATCTCCTTATCTAAATTCGTACTAATTTTTTTCCCTTTCTTCTTAAAATCTGTCGATAGGGATTGGAATTGGTAAATACGGCATTCTGCCATTCTCTGAATGGCACGTGCAGCGATCTCAACAAGAAGATTAACTTCGTGATGCGGCTCGTGGAACTTTACAAACCTTATTTATTCTTCAAGGGCATGTACGTTTTTATATATTTCTTTTATTTTTGGCACGAGAAAACTAATTCATTAGCCAATTTGCCCTTTCTCTTTCTTTGATTTATTTTGTTTCTGGTTTCTGTGCAGCTTCGACGATACGAACACGGAGAAGCTGCGAGCGGCGGCGAGAGAGAGCGGAAGCGTAGAGGCCGACCTATTTTACTTTGACCCCAAGTCTATAGACTGGGAAGACTACGTCATGAATACTCACATCCCTGGAATTGTTAAATACGTCTTCAAATGATTCTTCCCGACGAAACGACGTCGTTCGACATGTCGCCGTCCCGATTTATTCGTGCTTTCCATTTCGAAAAAAAATTTCTAGGTATAATGTTGCTTTGCAAAGCGAGTTGTTGTGTGGTTTCATAATTTCTACAGTCGTGACCATTTGTACGTTGCTGTCGAAGAAGCAACGAATCATCAACCGAAATGTACTGAATGTTTTGCTATGTTCTCACTTATTTCTAATTTTAAATCTTATTGTATACACACAAAAAATATAAATACATAAATAAATATGTATGCAAATTTAAAATATCCATTAATCCATTGGATAATGTTGTGGATATATCTCTCGCGAGATCCAATAAATCGATGGTATGGGAAAATAATTTTTTTATAGTCGGCTTTAACCCTTTTTTCATGCACTTATATATGGTGATTGACTTTTCCTAATAAGTTTTTTGTCAAGTGGATCTTGGAATTCCTTTTGACAAAATTGTAATAATTCATGATTCATTTGGGTAGGCTTCGCTTTTGGTAGGAATATCTGTCTAGGAGAATTTTGGTTCATAAAGTAATTCAACTATAAAAGATCAAGTTAACTCTTTGAAGGAAAAAATACAGAACATTTGGTTGCAGGAAGAGCACTATTGGGCGATGCGTTCAAGAATTAAATGGATGAGGTGGGGGATAAAAACACAAGGTTCTTTCATGCTACAACTATCCAACGATGCAAGAGGAAAAGAATCAGTATGCTCAAGGATACAAACGACGAATGGATCCGTGAGCCAACTCAGGTGAAAAATAGCACTTTCAACTTCTTTCAGGATCTTTACACCTTCGTGGGACATAGGGATTTTGAACCTGTTTTAGCTCAATGTGCTAGTGTAGTTACAACAGAAATGAATATCCTACTGACAGCTGAACTGACTAGAGAGGAGGTAAAACATGCTACTTTTCAGTTGGGAGTCTCTAATGCCCCAGGTCCGGATGGCTTAAATGGGCTGTTCTATCATCACCACTGGGACATTATACAAGAGGATGTTTTCCAAACAGTGCACATATTTTTCATAATAGGGGTGCTGCCTATGGAAATAAACCGGACCTCAATATCTCTGATCCCAAAGATTCCAAATCCCGAGAGGTTAGATCAATTTCGCCCAATTAGTTTATGCAATTTTCTGTATAAAATCATATCCAAAGTTTTAGCCAACCGCTTGAAACAATGCCTACCTCAGTTAATTTTCGAAGAACAAAGTGCCTTTGTGGCAGGCAGGCAAATACAAGATAATATTCTCTTAGTTCAGGAAGTACTTCATCAAGTAAAGACTCGAAATACAAAGAAGAAGTTTCAGGCGATCTTGAAATTGGATATGAAAAAAGCCTACGATAGGGTGGAATGGGATTTCTTGGATGCTTACCTCCGCCAAATGGGATCTCATGATCAATGGGTAAAGTGGATTATGCACTATGTCTCCTCTACTTCTCCCAGTATCAAGCTAAATGGCGAACAATTACCTTATTTCCGTCCGTCTAGGGGACTTCAACAAGGCGACCCTCTATCCCCTTATTTATTTATCCTGGTGGCCAATATGCTCTCTACTCTTATTAACCAAGCTGTCGATATGGGCTCTCTCAAGGGCATTAAACTAAACAGGTGGTGTCCCATCTAATTCATCTCCTTTTTGCTGATGACGCTATCTTTTTCTTGGAGGGTAGAACTAATGAATGCAAAATCTAGCTAATCTCCTAAACCAGTATTGTCTAGCTACGGGTCAAGAAATCAACCGGAATAAATCTGGTCTGTTCTTAGGGAAACACTGCCCACAGCCACCGAAGCTAAACTTGGCCAGCGAACTACGGGTGTCCATTCTGGATAAAACAGGTAAATACCTAGGTACGCCTTCTGATTGAGGTTCATCAAAAAAGGACATGTTTGCTTCGGTCCTTGAAAGAGTACACTCGAAATTGGAAGGGTGGAAAGAGAACTTCATTTCAAAAGGGGGAAAGGAGATTCTGCTAAAAACAATGGTTCAAGCATTACCGCAGTATGCAATGTCAATATTTAAGGTCCTAGTATCTATAATCAGATCTATCGAACAGAAAATATCCAGGTTTTGGTGGAAAAAAAACAACAACAGAGCTGGCATACACTGGAAAAACTGGGATCTACTGAAAGAGAAAAAAGAAAATGGTGGAATGGGGTTCCGAGACCTACTTGCGTTCAATAAGGCTCTCCGGGAAAGCAAGCTCGGCGACTCTTTCAAGATCCATCGTCGTTGTGTAGTCGAGTGTTCAAAGCTCTGTGCTTTAACTCAAAGAACTTCTGGCATGCAGACAGAGGGCATAGACCTTCCTGGGGTTGGCTAAGCATCCTGTTAGGCAGAGACTCGATTATAAAACAACTTCAATGGTCAGTGGGTAATGGCAGCTCAATCAAGGTTAGAGAGGATAAATGGTTACTGTCGGAATCCTTGGCGGCCCCGCAACCGTAAAGAAACAAACCCCGCAGGTGGGCCGGCTTCATTTGTCCCGAGCAGAATTCGGAATGTGCACCTCCTGAATCGCACCTTTGATGAACCCATTGTGCAGCACATACTTAAGTTAAAACTCGCCAGCATCAACAGCAGACAAACTGATTTGGAAAGGGACACATGATGGCAATTACACAGTCAAGAGCGGATATAACTTCATTAAATAGACAGCTAACTAGAAGTCCCCCCACCCCCCCCCCCCCCCCCCAAGCCTCTTCTTCGTATCAGACTCCCAAGAATGTTTGGAAACAAATATGGAAAGTCAAAACAGCCCCGAAAATATGCAATTTTCTTTGGTCTATATGCCAAAACGCATTACCAACGATGGTTTTAATTATTAATGTGATGGGCCTAAGTTGGCCCGTCCGCCCATGTTGGGCCTAAAAGCCTGGCCCACAAGATTAGGGCCCATGGATGGAGGGATATGTTGAAGGGTTGTAACTTTTGGGGGAACGTCTTTTACTGAAGGGATACGTCCTTTGGAGAGGACGTATTTAAGGAAAAAAAGAGAGGGAGAAACGCACCTTTTGATAGTACGTACGTTCCTCCTCCCTCTCTCCCTCCAAAAGAAAAGCAGTAACAAAAGAGACGACACTCTCTTCCCTTCAAGGCGAATTGACGTCATCGGATCGAACGAGATCAGCTTTTTCTTCCTCATATCGGCGTCGGTGTTTAATCCGTGGACAATAAGGTACGCTTTATTCTGTGGTGTATCTTTGATCGGTGATACATGTAATTCCTGGGCTCGTCTTCCGCATTCGTTTTAGGGGTTTGATTTAGTGTCAAATTCGTTTTTAGGGAATCAGTAATTCCCCACATTGGTATCAGAGCCGTAGTTCTTGTTTCCCGATCCTTTTCCATGTTTTTCCCGACCCCTTTCATGTTTATGGATGATTTCTTATTGATTTTTTCGTGAAATTAATCGGCCGACACCGATCGGGGCGGAAAAATCTCGACACCCGAGCACTGTTCGTCCATTTTTTCGATTTTCTGTAAGTCGAAATCAGTTTCTGATGGCGTAGGATCGAAACCCTCGTCGAGACGAGCATGACGAGTGGCGGATCGCCGCCGTAGGCCGCCGGACGCGCCCCCACACGCGGCCGGAACGAACCGGCGTCTTCGGCGCGTGCAACGCACGCGCACGCGGGGCCGACGCACGTGCGCGGGGGCCGTCGATGGCGCGTGCGCGGCACACGCTAGCTGACGTCATCGTGACGTCAGCTGCGCACGCATGCCGCGCGTGCCGAGTGGGTCAATCCGACCCGGCCCGACCGGGCAGTCCGGTCCGACCCGATCCGTTCGGCTCGATCGGTCCGACCCGACCCGACCCGTTGACCTCGACCCGTCTGACCGCTGACCGTTGACAAAAAAAAAAGGGAAAATTTTGTATTTTCCAATTTGTTTATTAAGAATATAAATAATCCCTTTTTGTTCTTCATTTGTTGCAAGAACCATGGAAAATTATGTATTTTCCCTGTTGTTCATTATGGATTATATGTTAATCCTTTTTTTGTTCTGCATTTGTTGCAGGAACAATGCCTTCCCGTAAGGCGCGCGCATCTATTCGCACAATTACAGATGAACAAAAAAAAAGGCTTTCAAGGATGATAGCCGATTTGAATGATTATCGATGGGAGAGTGACAATATAATTGATCATATTCTTGAGGTCAACAAAATGATACAAGAAGTCATATGGAACGGTTATCCCATGCCAGACTCTCAGATGGTGCGATTTTTCATGAACACTCTTCCACCAGAATGGCAAGGAGTGCTAAATCGCTTATGGGAGGTCAACAAAGCCACTAGGTATAAGAGTCTAGTGATGGCTTTTGTAGATGAATATCATCGGGTTGGAGCCACCAAGATCTGCGACCCAAGGAATGACTTCGATTGGGCAGGGGTTGAACGTGCGAAGGAGAAATCCTAAGGGATTTCCGTCAGTTTTTTGTGGCTATCTAGAATGCCTGAAAATTTTACAAAAGAAAAGAACAAGAAATTGAACCGAGTAGAAGCTTTCCCTATTCGTAGTATAATGACTTGGTTTTAGATGTTTCGAGATATTTTTAGTATGCTTTATGGACATCTTATGTAAATGCTTTCTACCAAGTTGTTGTTGGTGTAGCAACCGATATGTAAGTTGTATTATGTAAAAGCATTATTATTCTATTGGATGTCAAATATTGTTTGCTTTCTGTTATTATTGATTCTTGTGGGTAGTTGATAGAAGTTTTTATAGCTTCATAGAATTTATTTTGCATAAGACAATTATATTAATGATAGTTTTAAGTTAGGATTTTTGGAGGATGATTGGAAACATAGTGACCTTTTGATTCTGAAACCTTACTTGAAATTGTTCATTAATATGATGGGTTTGTGCAAAATGGATGCATAAATGATAGGCATTAATAATTCGTGCATATGTGTCTGATATGTTCAGATCAATGAATTCATCAACTAAGAACAAAATTGCTGATTTGAATAAAGAAGATAAATTGAATGGCGAGAATTGTGAAGTATTGAATAAGAAAATTCAATATGTGCTTGAAAAGCAAGAAGCACTAAAAGCTCTTGACCATGTTATGGAAGAACTTGAGGATGATGTGCGCCACCTTGAGCTAGCAGAGGATTGCCTCAAGGTATTTGAGTGGGATACAGATATTTGCTGTGTTGCTTTAAGCTCAAAAGGGGCTTCGAGCTCTAAGCGCAATCGCATTGATTCGTTCAATATGTGGAAATGCAAGGGATCAAGTCCTTCTTGCAAGAAACCAAAAGTTAACCAACATAAGAGAGGAAAACGTCCTCGAGTGAAGAAGCCGACAAGGGTGAAGTGTTACAACTGTGACCAAAAGGGTCACTATGCTCGTGATTGTCGCGAGCCAAAGAAGGTACACACCCATTGTACTATTGAGAACTTTGCTTATGTGTCAAGTTCTGTATTCTTAGCTAAATCTAATCTTTTGTGGATGTAGATTCGGGAGCGACAGACCATGTAGCGAAGGATAGAGGATCCTTCGTGGAATTCCGACAGTACCAACCGGAACTAAGTGGATCTATGTGGGAAACAACTCCGAGCTGAAGTAAAAGGAATTGGCATCTCGCTAACCGAACATGCGTGGTGGACGACTTTGTTCCTACATGATGTATTGTATGCTTCGGAGATTCGTCGGAATTTAGTATCTGTTTTAGTGTTGGTCAAGCTAGGTTTTAATATGAACTTCCATAATAGAGGTGTGGATTTGTTTTTGGATACAAATTTCTATGGTTGTGGTTATTTTCTGGATGGTTTCATTGTATTAGATATTGACTATGTTAATGCAAATGTTTGTTATTCCTTTCTCACGTCTCCTAATTCATATGATAATGATGTGAATGTGTGGCATGCTAGATTTGGTCATATTGGCCAACAACGTATGAATAGACTAGCCAAAGAGGGCTTGTTAGGCAACATTGCAAAAGTCGATTTGCCCATATGTGAGCATTGCCTAGTAGAGAAAACGACAAGGAAACCATTTGGAAAAGGTAAAAGAGCTGAATTTCCTCTGCATTTAATCCATTCTGACGTCTGAGGTCCAATGAATGTGAGAGGAAGGCATGGGGCTGTTTATTTCATCACTTTTATAGATGATTATACTCGATTCGGATATGTCTATTTGATTTCTCATAAATCTGAAGCATTGAGTTGTTTCAAAAGGTTTATGAACTTAGTAGAAAATCAATTAGACAAGAAAATAAAAGTATTGAGATCCGATCGAGGTCGAGAATATTTATCTGATGAGTTCAGAAAATTATGTGATGAAAAGGGAATAGAAAAGACAGTTGTCTATTCCATATACTCCTCAACAAAATGGTGTTGCGGAGAGAAGGAACAGAACCCTACCGGAAATGGTTAGGTCCATGATGGCGCATGCTAACTTACCTATCACTTTTTGGAGTGATGCGTTATTAACTGCATATATACTTAACCGGGTGCCTTCCAAATCAGTTACTTCCGCTCCATATGAGTTATGGACGGGTAGAAAACCGGACTTAAGTTTTCTTAAGCCATGGGGTTGTGCTGCCTATACTCATGAACTCTTTCACAAGTTTGGGAAATTGGGTCCTAGAGGAAAGAAGAGTATTTTCATAAATACTCCGAACACTCGAAAGGGTATGGGTTCATAGGTGAGCAGGAAAGTGGGAGTATAACTGAATTTGAATCACGGGATGTCACATTCTTAGAGAATGAATTTCCTAAAAAGGGCGAAATAGGTGAAGATTACTCCCTATTTGAAACCTTGGATCAAGATAATGATATTAGTGGAGTTCGTCAAGTGGGAGTAATATGAGAAGTGATGATTTGAATTCAACTCATTCTCAATTACAACCACATGATGAGACAACATCATCATTATCTAACCCTAGTGGGAGCATAATGGGGAATTATGTGCAAAGTGTACAATCTCCCATACGGCGAACAAGTCGCAAAAGTATTTCGACGTTTTGACATTGAAAGGGAAACTTTTATGGTTGCTCCACAAGATGAGGATGAGCCAAGAAATGTTAATGATGCTCTAAATTGCCCTAGTAAGGAAAAATGGATGTATGCAATGGGAGAGGAAATGGAGTCAATGAAGTCAAACCATGTATGGGAACTGGTTGATTTTCCAAAAGGACGCAAAGCTATTGGGAACAAGTGGGTTCTCAAAATAAAGCGTAAGGCTGATGGCTCGATAGAGAGATATAAAGCTCGCCTTGTGGCGAAGGGGTATAATCAACGGAAGGAATTGATTATGAGGAAACATTTTCTCCTGTTGTGAGATTTACCTCGATTCGCATTATTCTGGCAATAGTGGCAAGTATGGATCTTGAATTACATCAAATGGATGTAAAGACTGCTTTTCTCAATAGAGAATTAGATGAAGAAATATATATGGAACAACCTGCTGGTTTCATAATGAAAGGCCAAGAAGAAAAGGTATGTCGACTTTTGAGATCGATATATGGCCTTAAGCAATCGTCAAGACAATGGTATATACGTTTTCATAATACTATAATGGCATATGATTTTACAATGATTGATGAGGATCATTGTGTATATATCAAAAGATCTAAAGATCAATTTGTGATCATATCATTATATGTTGATGATATACTAATTGCCGGAAGCAATATGGAGTTAGTTGACACTGTCAAGAGTTGATTATCTTCCAACTTTGAAATGAAAGATATGGGTGAGGCTGCGTACATCCTTGGAGTTAAGATTTCAAGAGATCGTTCGAAGAGATCATTATCTCTTTCGCAAGAAACTTACATAAATAAGGTTCTTGAACGATTTCGTATGCAAGATTGTAAACCCATTGATACTCCTATTGCAAAAGGTGAAGGATTGAGCCATAGATCGTGTCCAAGGACTCTACAAGAGAAGGAACAAATGAAACATGTTCCTTATGCTAGTGCTGTTGGGAGCTTGATGTGCGCTATGATGTGTACAAGACCTCGACATATGTTTTGCAGTTGGAATGGTGAGTAGATACCAATCCAATCCAGGTCAAGCACATTGGAAGGCCGTTAAAAGAATATCGAGGTATCGAAGGGAAGCTGCTGATTACAAGCTGAATTACCAAGGAAAGGATCTGCGACTTGAAGGCTATTCGGATGCTGATTGGGGAGGAGATTTAGATGAAAGAAAATCTACCTCGGTTTTGCTTTCTTCGAATAATGGCGCCATATCATGGAGCAAGTAAGAAGCAAACTGTATAGCCTTGTCCACGATGGAAGCTGAGTTCATGGCACTATCAGCAGCAGTACAAGAGGGAGTTTGGCTTAAGAGATTTTTGGATCATTTAGGTGTTTTTGAGAAAGTTGCAAATCCATTATTGGTTAACTGTGATAGCCAAGCATCTATAGCGTACACCAAAGATCCAAAATATCATGGCAAGACCAAACATATAGATACCAAGTATAACTTTGTCAAAGATATGGTTGCACGAAAGGATGTGAACTTACGGTACATATCTACGCATAGAATGGTAGCAGATCCTATGACAAAGCCAATACCTAGAGATGTGTTTTGTGGTCATGTAAAATCTCTAGGATTGCGTAGAGTCGATGTCTTGGATATTGTAATTTCCCGAGTTGTTCACATTTATGAATTTGTGTTTTTTCATTATTAATGCCTATGAATCTTTGTTTGATCTTTATGCATCTTAATGCTCAGTGCATTACTTTAAGTTGAGAAAGTATGTCGGACTGATATAAGATTGGCCCACTCACACGGGTAATCGCCTCTATTTACTATGTGATAAATAGAGATGAGACGATTTTTAAGCTTATTATCTAGGTGATAATCGAGAGCTCAAGCTTAAAATATATTTGTCGCCTTAACTGGGTGTTAAGATGAGGACATAATATTTACTATGTCCGAAAGTAAAATAACCCACATATTTTACTTTATCCGTCTAAGATGCCGATGTGAGTTCGATGAATTCGTGAATGAGTAGATGTGTGAACTCAAGTTAGACATTATGTATGTACGAACTATCATCCGTACGGTATTGACGGTGTAGACATACGCTCCATGGGAAAGGAGTTAATACCGTAATACGTATTTCATACTACGTATGCATAAGACGACCAATAAGAGTGGCAAAAGTTTGATCTCAACTTTTATGCCGTGTGAGACTCTTGAGGAAAAGAGTTCCTCAATTTTAGTGCCCTTAGGACTCTTACTTATTCTCAAAATTTCTATTTAGTGTTTACTATCTTAGGATGTTGCCAATGGTCATGAGTTGATACGATCTAATGGGACATTTCTAGAAAAGCAAACTAAACTGAAGTTGAGAGTTTGAAGGAAAGAGGAAGATCGAATTTGGAGAATCACATTGTAGTTTTTGTATTCACTGGTCGACCAATTATGACCGTCTTTGGGATAATCATAATTGTGAATACAATATATATATATATATATATATATATATATATATATAATATCATTGTTTAAAAGAGATCAAGAGAGATATAAGTGTGATCGATCGATCTAGTCTTGCATACTAAATCTACTCGAGTGTGATGCCCATTATGAGCTGCTACATATTCCTAATGAGATGTATGGCAACGAGCTCTCAAAGTATCTTTGGTCGCACGGATTATTCACCGGTATGAATGTTGAAGAGAGGTAAAGAGGATCTGTTCGGCCCACCATGTGCGAGTGGGAGATGATGGTTTTAATTATTAATGTGATGGGCCTAAGTTGGCCCGTCCGCCCAAGTTGGGCCTAAAAGCCTGGCCCACAAGATTAGGGCCCATGGATGGAGGGATATGTTGAAGGGTTGTAACTTTTGGGGGAACGTCTTTTCGAAGGGACACGTCCTTTGGAGAGGACGTATTTAAGGAAAAAAGAGAGGGAGAAACGCACCTTTTGATAGTACGTACGTTCCTCCTCCCTCTCTCCCTCCAAAAGAAAAGCAGTAACAAAAGAGACGACACTCTCTTCCCTTCAAGGCGAATTGACGTCATCGGATCGAACGTGATCAGTTTTTCTTCCTCATATCAGCGTCGGTGTTTAATCTGTGGACAATAAGGTACGCTTTATTATGTGGTGTATCTTTGATCGGTGATACATGTAATTCTTGGGCTCGTCTTCCGCATTCGTTTTAGGGGTTTGATTTAGTGTCAAATCCGTTTTTAGGGAATCAGTCATTCCCCACACCAACTAAGGACAATCTCTTCCGACGACGTATTATTGACAACCCAGTATGTACACTATGTTCCTCAACCTCTGTAGAAACCACTGGACACTTATTTTTGTTTTGCCCATGGACACAAGGTATATGGAACCATTCCCAAGTACAGATCAATATTTTCGCTTACAATACTAACCGGATGGATTCATGGATAGCAGACTTACTCAATCAGAAAAGGGACGTTCCAGCCTTTGAGTACACCGCAGGTCTCCTATGGGAAATTTGGAAGGCTCGGAACCACTTCGTGTTCCGTCACCAACACATACTCCTGGATCAGCTTGTCAAAATTGCCTTCGCCTTCGCAAAACTCCAGATCATCACACAAAAACAGGAATCGACAGGAAACTCTGCTTGGCTGAACCCAAATCGCATCTGGCTTCCTCCGCCGCAGGGATCGGTGAAGATAAATGTGGATGGAGCCTTCCCCACAGCAGATCAAAGGGGCGCCATAGCTAGCATCACCCGCGATCACACGGGCTGCTTGATCGGAGGTTTCACCCACACCATATTCGCTTCCTCTGCTCTAGAAACAGAGATCCAAGCATTGATACATACTCTGAAGGATCTGATAAAGCAACACCAGACCGAATCTCACCTGCTGTTGGAGTCTGATAGCCTAACATTAGTAGAAACCGTTAATCGGAGCCGTTCGCCGTCATGGGAGTGTTGTGCCCTCTTTGCTGAAACCGAAGAGCTGCTGCGAAGCTTCCGAAACCTCAGGGTTCTCCATGAAGCAAATGCCCTAGCTGACTAGGCCGCCAAAGCCCACGGACGAGGGTCCATTTCGCCAACTTGGATTAACTCTCCCCCAAATCATGTTAGACATGCTTTGTAATGAAGCCCTAGTGAAGGGTTGTTCCTATTTCCCTACTTGAAGTTTGAATGTTAATATATTATCTTTTCAGACCAAAAAAAAAAAAAAAGTAATTCAACTATAAATTTTTTTCTTTCCCAGAATGCATTGGGCAAAGTAGAACAAATGTTATTTTCTCGGTGTGAATGTGCTGATTTTATTTTACTTTGGACTATTGGTTTGTTTAGATTTTGTTCCATCTTTTCGAATTCTAAATCTTCTTTTAAATATTCAAGTTGGTTTTCTTTATTTTTGATAAGCCAGTTAATCTCTGAAATGGAATGTTCTTGTAAACTATTCAAATTTCTAGTTTGTGATTTAGTAATGAAATTAAAAGTATATAGATATCCACTATTCAGTTGTTGATGCAAGATTAGCAGGAGTATTTTAGCTTAACCACTCGTCCTCTGGCTTAGCCTCGTGGTGATAAATGGCATTGAGTATTATTAGCTTCAAGATTTTATTCTTTCTCTCGGATTGTTTTTTATTTAGCTTTTATTTAGATCAAATGGTTCTAATATAATTATAGAATGTGACACGATAGGCCTGTGAATGCTCTACCAAATGTGTTCTCTCCATGGTAGTCTATAGAAGATTTTGCATTATAACTGTGATGATTTTTGCTATTTATTTTTATTTTTTTGTCGGAACTAAGTACTTCTATTACTTCAAGTAACATGCGATGAACAAGTAAAATGAGTTTCTAAGCATAAGAGGTCCCATAATGATAAAGGAGAGTAAAAAATTCAATTACAATGGAGTGTCTTAAATCTTTGGGCTTTGACGATCCAATCTAAGACTTGGTTAGATACTCTTACGCAATGGGCTACTATTATCTATTGAAATTGGCCCATTAAACTTCTGGATTCGGCTATAAGAAGCTCCACGTCCCATGAGGCCTTGTTCGTCTCCAGATGAGTACCTAACAGCTGACAAGCTATCGCATTCGAGAACTGTCCTCAGACCAGAACAGGAACTAAAGTGCTTCGAAGATAGTAGACAAGCTAAAGAACAGGTAGATGATTAAAAACGAACGACAGAATTCTGCGGTAAAGAAATTAAAGTTCCGACGTGGCAGTATTAGATGATTAGCGTTTGAGTATGGCTGTAATCTCAATGTTTTAAATCGAGTTGGCTAGGTGCATCACGTTCCATACTTTGCCAGCCGAGCAGAGAGAGCGACGGATGCTTGCCGACTACGTAATCAAAGTCGCCATATGTGATGTACGAGGACAACGACAGACACATCCTCCTGCAAACGCATGACTGGAAACGAGAATCGGTACGAAGGGTGACCCTTTAGCTCTGCACATAAGCTCGATGATCTCGCATGCCAACCACTCTACGTATGACGCACCCTCTTGCGTAATCACCCATTAAGACTGAATAAATTACAAATGCGCATGCACGCGGGTCATCAGAGAGGCGGCTTCATGTGATCGTTCGGCGGGCTAAGAGACAAGCCGAGAGAGAAGACCCACCATGTGGAATCCGAACTGTGTGATCATATGCCATTGGGTTAGGACATGGATCCTTGCACAGACAAAGCACGGATGCGGTCCAAACTCGCGTGTCGGTTAGCGTCGCATGGGCTTGTATTGTGTAAACAAAACAGGCGGCGGCATCAATGTGAGGTTTTATAAGACTCAAAACTGTTTTATGGTTGAGATTCCGTCGTGCAGTTGGTGCAGTTGGTGATTACTTTAAGGAGCAGTTCCTGAATTTGGTTGGCTAGGGCACATTCAAGAGAATCTTCCCATAATTGAAGGGTACGCACATGCAATTGTTTGGGTATAACATGCAAGCATTGATGTATGATATCGTTGTAGTCTACAACTTGTAGCTCCAAAGAGTAATATGTTATAAAAAGGAACAAAGCTAGAGACGTACATAATTAGTCTATCATGCATATACTTGGAATATGCCACAATTACTTAGAATTTTGTCACATTGCTATTTCTTTTTTTTATTTCCATTTTATGATTGTGGGAAAATGTCACTAATAGTCACTACAATTTGGCCCAATATGCAATGTCATTTTGGAACTTTTTATTCATTTGATGTGATCCTTGAATTATTCATAAATATTCAATTTGGCCCCTAAACTTGATTTGTTCAATCTAGTCCATCAATTTTTCTTAGAAAGGTCAAAAGTTTTCATAATTACACTATTGCCCGAATTTTAAGAGATCATAAAATTTTAATCATTTCCTAAATCAACAAAAAAAAGATACGGGTATCTTTTTATATTTTTTTGTACCTTTTTTGTCTCTTTAAGTATGTTTTAGGTTGTGATCTTGTTGACACCCAAAAATACCCCTACGAGCACGTGAAAGGTGTGAGGATAGAAAAATTTGAAATAGTCATCGCAACCATATATGGGCTATAATTTATCAGCTCAGCCCATGAATAATTATATGTGAAAAGACAATTAAGGATTTGGAGAAATTTCGAGTTGAATTTCGACAAGACCATGACATGGAATGACAAGATGGAGCGGCAAAGTACCACATGTCGAAGCCAAAAATCAACGATGGAAATACAGCCTCCGCGGTGGAAATAGGCAGGAACAGGTTTAAAGGCGCCAAATTCAAAAGGAAAACGGTTAAATGCTTACTAGGTAAGCCATAACACAGTTGTCGAATAGACATGGATAAGGCGCTTCAACCCAAAATGTGAAGCAATTCTTGAGGAGGAGGTAAGCGATCATTGATGGTTACCAAGTTAGCCTATAAATACCATCAATCGTCAAACAAAGAAACCCCTCCCCCCGAACAACACACAAAACTAATTTCTATTGTCTTTATCTTTTTCCTAGTCTAGCCTAATTGTAGCTTAAGATTCCCGTTGTAGATTCAATTCTGTCGAGCGTCTATATCTCGAAAAGTACTGTCGATTAGATTCCAATGCTAACCATTGTCTAGCATCATTGATAAGATTTTGTATTGTGTCCTCAATTCCATCTAGAGGCAATGTTCATTAGATGTTGCATCTGCTCGACGTTGTTGATTAAATTCCAACGTTGTGTTTATGCGCATCTAGAGACGGTGTATACTAGGTGTGGTTGTCATTATCTAACGTTGTTGATTAAATTTTGACGTTATGTCCTCATATTCATCTTAAATACTTAGCCTTTATTATCCAACATTGTCGATTTGTTTCCGACGTTTTGTCCTCAAACTTAGTAATAAGTTGTGCTTTACTAGGCATCTTGTCCATAGCCAGCCTTGTCAAAGGACCTTCGATATTGTGCAAACTACTTCAATTTTAATGGTATTTCGTTATTGCATAAGTGAGTCTTGATGATGTTATTAATGAGGTTTCAACACTAATTATTGCTAGTATTATATGTGCGACAAGCTAGCGACTTCTTTAGTTTTGAGATTATAAGGTGTATAGTCTTTTTCGCATTTGACCATCTCTGTCCAAAGATAACACTGGGTCTCCTTTAATAAAAACTAAAATACAACACTTGGTTAAAGATATTTCGTTGCGGGATCCAAAATTGACGAAACGGATCTCTATAATAATAAAAGTAGAACATCAATTGGAGTTGTATCGTGTTGGTGTTCTCGCTATTTTATAATATACAGATTTGACTAACTTTGATTGAGAAAGTAGGAAACACAAAAACTTAAAATTACCACCGCCTGCGGTGGCTCAATTGGATAAGAGCTCCCATGATCCTTTGCGAGAGGAGAGGAGTTCGAATCCCGCTGGCCGCACGGGATCTTAAGTGCGACGTCGGGGTGGTGGGTCCTCCGCTAGCGTCGCCCTAGGGTTTACCCCCGTTACCCCGGGCATGTCGGGCTGTCTGTGTTGGTACGGTGCGCGGGGTCCCTGGGTCATCAAAAAAAAAACTTAAAATTTAAAAATAGGAAAATGAAATTTAAATTAATATTAGCACAAGAAATTTATAATTAGCATTATTATTAAATGTTCTTATAAAAACACTTAGTTTAGAATAGGAATATGAATCATATATAATTCCAAATGAGTTTGCAAAATATTGCAATTATACTAATATTGATAAAGGCTAAAAAGTTGAAAAAGGTAATAAAAAGATAAATAACTGGAACTATACTAATATTCATAAAGACCAAAAGGTGAAAAGGTAGTAAAGAGATAATGTACTTTTTTGTTGATCTAAATAAAAAAGAAAAGATATTATAAAATCCGGGCAATAGTGCAATTACGAAAAGTTGATGGACTAAATTGAAAGTTTAGGAATTAGATTGACATAATTTAAAGATCACATGAACGAATTTAAAATCTAAGGATGACAACTGGGCTATAATATAAGAGTCTATATGTATCATTTTCCTCATGAGTATATGTCATTTTTTTTACGTGGTATTTAATATGGAGGAAAATTGGGATGTTGACGGGTGGAAAAGGTAAAGGAGGGTGTGATGACTGACTAAAGAACCACATTAAGAAACTGGGTTTTAATGCCAGCGGTTGGATCCCTGGCCCACCGCCAGATTCTACTTTCACTTTTTCCACCTCAAAAGTCAATAAATATTAAAGGCATGAGTATTTCCAGCAATTTATTTCTTGTCCACGAGATCTTGATTTGGATCCGAATCTTTTCAATGTGGCACTAGTAACTTGAGAAGCAATCGAATTTGTTCTTTTTCTTCTATTGTTTACCATCAATTTTTCATGACTCTCGGCATTGGCGAACTTTACAAATTATAAAATTCATAGTGGTGTTTGTGAGTAATAGTAGAAATAATCTCCGTCACCATAAGATACATTGAACAAAGTCTGACTTAAACCATAAATCAATTACGTACTCACGAAAATTATTTGCATAGGTTTTCAATAAACTCCTTAAAAAAAAAAAACTTATTGTGCTCCCAATTTGTGCCTCATTGACCGATCCCTACAATAAAAAAAAGTTACGTTCTGGAATTTATCACTCAATGCATCATCAAGAAGGATCGAGGCACCGTGCGGAGATCAAATGGGCACAGAATATCTCGGACTTGGTTACATAATCGGCTTCTGGCTCGATGCTAAAACAAGCAAAAGCAGCTTAGATTTGATACAATTGATAATAAAGATATTTAAAACCAGCTTATCTCTACTGTCTCCGCAGCGCCACAATGTTGCAACCACCGGCGCACATTGGAGGGGACATCAGGAAGAGAAAAGAAGATATTACATGCAGCACGACGGCTTAAATTCATCTCCTTCATCCGCCCATGCGCTGCTTAAATTCTTTGCACCCGTTGTACACGCCATTCTGTAATAACTCCAGGTCTTTCTAGTTGCTATTGCTTCGAAACATTATAACGCATCTCAAAGCAAAGGGGAAGCGGTCGATCGAATTGGATAAGACTCGCCCTCGAAATCTCCTAATCATAAATTCGAATCCCTGCGTCTTCCTTCGATTTCGAGACACTCAATTCGTCCACAGCATAGGGTTGATTTGTGTCGTGGGCCTAGTATAACTCCGGCTTTTGTCTGAACTTGCATCGGTGGCGAGGACATTGAGCGGTTACGGTTCGAACTGAACATTCCAACCTCGGGTATGAAAATCCTGTGGTTGCGTGTACGAGGTACCTACTTTGATGGATCATGCTGCCCTTTACTTCTTGAGCTTATCAAAGCGTACTTAACATGGGTGACGAGCGAATCTCAACTTTCACCTTTTAACGATTGAAATTTCACTTGAAGACCAAAGAGTACGGATATTCATGGTCTTGTAATCTCATACAAATGCTTCTTTGACTTCTTATTATAGAGTCAGTATGTACCATTTCGCTGAAAAAACCGGAGTTAACAAAACAATGCTCGTGTGATTGTTCTTAATTTACCATTAGAATAACAACCTATTTTGGGTTACAAAAAATAATTAACAAATAATTAAAAATCTATGGGATCTACTTCTTCAACAATTCGTGGCTCACAATATACTGCCCGAGCTAATGGAATCTGTCAAACTAATACCTATCTATAGAAAAGATACTTATATGGCACATAGCTCGTGTATTCTTCACTTTAACAGTTGACCAAGTATTCACATTATTTGCAATAGATTTTTATATGGCACAAGGCTCGTGTAATCTTGTTTCACGCAACCCACGTACCATCTCCATCTATTGAATAGTTACGACTCGAAAATTCCAGCAACCATCCAAATCAACGGCGATAAATGTGGATTGTGCAAGAACCATTCCATAGAGTGTACATTTGCGAAAGAGAAATTTACATGTGATTATCTTTAATCTATTGTGATATTAATAATCTATTTTGGGTCATAATAAAAAACAAATAACAGATGATTAGACATTATTGATGGCTCATGACCTATCGGTACTCTCACAGTGGCTCAAAAATTAGAAAAATGCTAAACAAATAAATAACAAAGCTCCAACCAAAACTATGATGCTAGGAAAACCCACATCACTCTCACTGGCGTCATGCCGGGCACTATTACAGTATTTAATGCCTCTGCACCAGTTGATCCTAGAGCATTGCAGTCTTTAATGCCTCCATTTTCCTTTCTCCCTCTCTCTCTCGTTCCCAGCTGTTTCTCTCAATGGAGCGCTTGTTCTCGCTGTGGTTCGACCCGCCCGTGCACTCCGCACTCTTCTTCGCCTCCGCCCTCGTCCTCGCCCTCCTCTCCCTCGCGCTCTACCTACTGAGATCGCTCCAGGCGCCGCTCTGCAGCTGCGACGTCTGCGCGAGCTACCTCTCCTCCAGCTGGTCGTCCGAGTTCTCCAACCTCTGCGACTGGTACACCCACCTCCTCCGGAGCTCCCCGACCGGCACCATCCACGTCCACGTCCTGCGCAACACCATCACTGCGAACCCGGTCAACGTCGAGCACATCGTCCGGGCGCGGTTCGACAACTACCCCAAGGGCAAGCCCTTTAACGCCATCCTGGGCGACCTCCTCGGCCGGGGCATCTTCAACGCCGACGGGGAATCGTGGCGGTTCCAGAGGAAGATGGCGAGCCTCGAGCTCGGGAGCTTGTCGGTGCGCGCCTACGCGTTCGACATCGTGAGGGGCGAGATCGAGACCAGGCTCGTCCCTCTCCTGGCGTCGAGAATGGGTTGTGGCGCCGTGGATTTGCAAGACGTGTTCCGGAGGTTCTCGTTCGACAGCATTTGCAAGTTCTCGTTCGGGCTCGACCCGGGCTGTCTCCAGCTCTCCCTCCCCGTCTCGAGCTTCGCTCTGGCCTTCGACCTCGCGTCGAGGCTCTCGGCGGAGCGCGCGGCGCACGTGTCGCACGGGGTCTGGAAGGCCAAGCGCCTGCTCAACGTGGGGAGCGAGCGGAGGCTGAGGGACGCGATCAAACTGGTCAACGCCCTCGCGGAGGAGGTGATTAGGCAGAGGCGGAGGCTCGGGTCGTTCGCGACCCGCAACGACCTCCTGTCCCGGTTCATGGGCACGGTGGACGACGATGTTTACCTCCGCGACATTGTGATCAGCTTCCTCCTGGCGGGCCGCGACACGGTCGCCTCGGCCCTGACCGGGTTCTTCTGGCTGCTGTCGCGGAACCCGGAGGTGGAAAGGTTGATCCGGGAGGAATCGGACCTGGTCATGGGCGGCTTGGCCGGGGATGTGCTGGCAAGCTACGAGCAGATGCAGCACATGCACTACCTGCATGCGGCTGTTCACGAGAGCATGCGCCTGTTCCCGCCCATTCAGTTCGATTCCAAGTTTGCGTCGGCGGACGACATGCTGCCGGATGGCACGGCTGTCGGAGGCGGGACCCGGGTCACATACCACCCATATGCCATGGGCCGGATGGAGCGGATATGGGGACCCGATTGCCTCGAGTTTCGGCCCGAGAGGTGGCTGCAGGACGGGGTGTTCCGTCCGGAGAGCCTGTACAAGTTCCCGGTGTTCCAGGCCGGCCCTCGGGCATGTTTGGGCAAGGAGATGGCGGTGGTTGAGATGAAGAGCGCGGTGCTCGCATTGGTGCGGAGGTTCGACGTCCGGGTCGTGGGCACGGACCAACAAGCCCGGTTCTCTCCCGGTCTCACTGCCACCATGAGCGGCGGCTTGCCGGTGATTGTTCAGGAGAGGGGTGCCTCAGCAGGGTCGCCGCCGTGGGTCGTTAAAGCTTGTGGACTTGACAAAAGAAAATACAATTGGAAGTAGATTAAGAATAACATATATTAGGTTAGCCTAACCATTGTGGAACATGATTGCGAACGTGGGTATATAAATTAAGTGGGTGTCTTATCGTCATGTCAATTTATTTTCTTTTCCATTCTCATGTACACGCATTAGCAAGAGATTTTATTAAACTTGGTCTTTTAAGAATTTTCTTATTCCATTTATAATTTTTTTTTTAAAAAAAGAAGGGAAAAAAGTGCGAAAATTACCGAAAAATCATGAACTTTAAACAATTTAGTCCTAAACCTTTCAATTGTGCTAATTAAGTCCTTAGCCTTTTTACGTTTTGTCAATTGAATTCATTTAGCCAATTTTAGCCGGAAATACCTCTTACGTGGTATGGCGAGCACGTGAATAAATTTTTATTTTCATATATTTTCCTTCTTTTCCCTTTTTATTTTTATATTATGGCCAACCAGGGTCAGGACTCTCTTGTCAGTGGTCGGCCCTTACCGGCCACGGTACAAAAGGAAATAGAAAGGAAGGACAAGAGAAGAAAAAAAATGGAAAAAAAAAAAATATATATTATTAAATTCACGTTAGCGTTAGTCCGTAGGACGGTCAATATTCACGTTAGCAATTTCTTGCTAAAATTGGCTGAATAGACTCAATTTATCAAAAATGAAAAGATTTAGAACTCAATTGATATAATTAAAAGGTTTATAACTAAATTAGTAAAAGTATAATAGTTTTTTTTTTTTTTTTTTTTTTTTTTTTTTTTTTTTTTGCAATTTTTCAGTAAAAGAAAACATATACTGGATTGCTTAGAATACAAACATCGATTCTGTGCATCTCCTCGTCAGGAACCGCCAATCAAATTGCATTTCTTTGAAGCAACACCTTTCAAGTAACGAGCCCCAGAGCCCATACTCGAATCTCTTGTGATAGCAACAAGGATTTCAAAAAGCGACTTAATTTAAAAAAATAATAAAAAGCAGCTTGGCTTTACATACAACAATAGAATATAAACATGCCCATGAAGCAATGCACCTGACCTAGGAATCCTCGAATGCTCCCTCGTCATCCCTCAAATTATATACATTGAAGCACGGGGGAGGGGGACCGAGCTTCTCACCAACTAAATTGATGTCTCTGTCAAATTAATTGCCACGGATAATCCGGGGGCTCAACGCACATCGATTTGATGTAACTTTGCATTATTATATATATATATATATATATATGTCGGAATTAATTAATTTCAATAATCGGGGTGAATGTTATATATTGCGAGCGTAAGCATATTAAAATACTAAGTTACGTTTTTGTCTGACCACTCAGTTCGTCCAACCTCTAAGTAAGAATGAAGACAATAACTTCTTTCCAAATTTTTATCACGGGAATTTTTTGTTGTAAATTGCATGTGCGCATGGTGGAGCTCATAGTGCAATGGGTACTTTTTAGTACAAAGGGCTCGTCTATTATAACGTTTTTTTAAGAATAAAAGGAAGCTTTAATGAATTAAAATCGATTTGCGGATCTAAGTAGATCGGATTTGGAATTTGGAAGTTTCATGATGAGGCTGCCTTTTTTAATTTTTTTAATTTTTTATTTGGATGCGATCTATGTTGGGTTCGTAAAGGAGGCTCATGTAGTTTGTGAAGTCAGCTCCGATATGATTAGTCCATGAAATTAAAAACTATAGAAAAGCAATCCACCTTGTTAATGGTCTCACTCCCTCCTCCTCCTTCTTCTTTTTAAATAAAAGACGGAATCCGAAAAATATATCATTACTCTTCAAATAAAACACGATTCAATCTTACCCTTTAATAACAAAATAAATAAACATATTGGTGGCCTATGTAATATATAATTATCACCCACGTTATTGGGTTGGATAATCTAATTTGCTCGCCAATCTGCACATGCATCCTTTCCTAAAATTACAGAGAATTTTGATATATTGAAAATATTTAAGTATCCTTCCAATTTGAGAAATGACTATGTCAATGAAATAAAGCGACGGAGTCGATTTTTAAAATAGAAAAAATAGCTGTTTGCAAGTTCATTTGATGGCTTCCAATGCCATCGCTGAGGTTTACTTTCCGATAAGCCATCGTTAATGATGTTTTGTCAATACAAAAAGGTAAAAAAGTTATTATACCAGCCACCGATGGTGGAGTCCAGAATTCCACCATCGGTGGTTTAAATTAGACCATTCGATCTAAGTGATTAAGTTGTCGGCTCGATGTATTCTTCTGTGGTCAATTTTCATCGATATATCTGGTGCTTCTCCTTTAATATAACCGCTCTGATAGAATATATTTTTTATTCTTCACATAGGATTAGGGATTTCCTTTTTATAATGAGCACTCTCTAGACAACTTCTCATAATATATTAGAAAAAGATACCATTTACCATTTGGTTTGGACAAAGTCGAGTACTATGTCTTTTGTTTATCTTAATATATACACTCTTCTTCTTCGAGCATTCATGTACAATAGTATGCTCTGAGTGCACCATCTTCCTGACACAAACAATTAAAATGATCCTTATATAATGAAAAGAATTTCTATTTCTGATAAATGAGTTTATGCGAACATTATGTGATACATTGGCGTTTTTGGAGAATTTCGTTTTTGCAAATTAGAAGTTTTTTTTTTTAATCTTAGAAAACCTTGCTTGTTCAAATTTCCTTGTTAATTTGTGAAATCACATGTACATACATATGATAACTCAGCGAAATTAGAGATAAAACTCTGGCAATTTGAGTGATTTTTTTAAAGGTATTAAAACAAGGAATAAGATTTACATAATATTGGGAAAAAGGAAGAACATCTACATATACAAAAGCAAATGTCATTGTTATTGTTGTATAGAGCATTTCAATCAACGCTAATTTGGTGGGTAATTATTCGTTTCTTTTCAGCAAAAAGAGAGCATTCGAATTCATTTATAAGAAATAGGAAATGGTATTTGCGGAAGTAAAGACAGAGGAAAAATACGTTATTTTTTAAGGAAGTGAAGCTAATGGGCTGTTGCAACTTAATCAATTACTTTTCTACTGGTCTTCTCATGGAATTTATCTTTATATTTTATAAATGGTTGATAATTACTACAAATTCATAATATACCTTTACGCATTCTACTTCTATGAGATATGATAATAAATTCTATCATGTTTTATAGCATGACATAATTAGGAATTTTGAAATATTTCTCTCTATTTCATTATTAAATTTTATCGCACATATAAAGATAACATAATAAAATATTTGTGCGTACTACGTACAATGAGTTTAAAAAAATATCCTTGGATTTTCACTTTCTTAGGCAAAACCCTTAAATTTTCATTCCAAAAAGAAGAGGCTCATTCCATTAAATTTAGTGCATCTAATGTCCACAAGTCTATTTTACTTTAATGAAGTAGATTAGATACCAACGATATAATTGTTGCAAAAAGTATCTCTCGAGTCAAAGGCCATTGTAAGGCACATAATGGACTACGCTGTACATACATTAAAAACGAGATGAAGAGCTCTAATTGAACGAGGATATTGCCATCCCATCCAGCTACAGAACAAGCATTATTGCAATATCTACTAAAAGCACCACCGAAGCATAATAATCTCTCGCCATGACTAATCACCTTAGGTCATCATAGATCATTCCTCATCATCAAAAATCCCTATTCCACCACTAGAGCATGCAATACAGGACCACTAGTAGTACAAAGACTTTGCTAACTAGGGCACTTATCAGGTAACTAATTTATGGAATTTATGCAGCTTCTTACACTCTTGTGTCACCGCTAATCGACAAAAGTTATTTTAGATAAAACATATTTAACAAGTGTCTCGAGAATACTTGTTAACACAACTATTTTATAATAGAAAAATGTGACCTTCACAACATAACCTGCATCATATGTAAATCATATTTCTTGGGGTAAAACTATATTAATACTGTCAGGTTGAAAAGGCAAAACTATTTGCTTATTTTAACACAGTTCTCTTTAACCAGCACTAAAGCATATTTCTGCAAAAGCATCTCGGTCGCAGAGAGGATGACAAGGACGATCATCAACTTTGGGAAACACTAACTAGGGTTTTGATGCCAACCGACGTGTCAAAGGGGTTGTACGAGGAAAACATTTTTGGAGAAAGTTTGGCCATAGTTCTTTAATATTTATCATGCTTTTATGCCTAGGGACAGAGAATTGTCTTATCTGTCTTTGCTTGTCTCACCATGTTGCAAATGTGATTTAGTGAATACTCGTGTCGCAGATATTGGCTAGCTACTCTGTGAACAAATCTTGTGAACTCGCTTTTAGTCTACCAGTAAAAGAAGATCATTCGATGTTTCCATCAGGTTTGGGACTCGGATCCTACTCGTCGGCAATTTGTTTACACATTCACCATCGACTCCGATTTTGTTACCAATATCCCGTTGATGGATCTTGAGTCTATGATTCGGCGGGTACAAACATGAATATCATCCACATGGTTAAGTTTGCACGCGGGGATGACATCTCCATCCAAGTAGTCTACTGATAGGAAGACTAGCTGTAGAAAGCTTATATGGCCATAGGGAATGGAGGTACACATGGACCAAACTTGATCCTACTCTTTCATTTGTAACGTGGGAGAGCAATAGGGAAAGATGAAAGGAACCTTGTACTACCGACATCTAGCAAACTCATGTTTAGCACATGCGTGGACAGCGTTAAAACGTTGTCGCCAAAATGTCCGGAGAGATGCTCAGTTTGCGGCTATATTTAGTCCATCGTGACATGGTGGTGGCCAATTAGCAAGATAGACTCAAGGAAGATGATGCTTTTCATGCATCGCCAAATCGACATGTGCCACCATCCGAAACAAGAAAAGACGAACCCTAAAAACATGTGGGGGCAAGAAACATGAGACGACAGCATCAGTCCCACCTCAACCGGACTGTACAGGCAAATGTGGCCTCAATCGATCGCACGATGTCCTTCGCATCGTCTTATTCCATCGCCCCAACGTCAGATTTTCATGCTTTTCTTCGGTTCTTGAGCTTGCCATTGCAGGTTCAATTTCGTGCGTTATTACTGTTTATGCAGGTTGATCACAAGCATCTCAAGATGACTTCTCGCCACTAGGGTGGAAATCAGCTGTTCGTCTCAGATAGATTGGCTAGAATGAGTCGCTGGTTTGCATATCTCATGTATTCTAACTGTTCATCCATTCTCATTTATGGAAATTAATTCATCTGAAAATTGCTTTTGAGTGGGCTGGTAGTAGATCAAGGAACAAGCTTGAAAATGCTTATGAAGCTGCAAAGTTAGGTGACGTCGGGATGTACTCTTCCCGTAGGTTATTGCATAGACATCGTCTCAGTAGATTCGTCATTATGATGGGCCTTTTCCGTAACAAAAAAGCCAAAAAGAGACCTTGCACTTAAAACTGGCGTATATCATATCGAGGCTTTGCAATAGACTATTTTGTTCAGCCCAGTTTCCACTTTCAAGAACTCAATCAGGACACAAGAACAGAGCTCACAGATGATAGTGCACGCAAAGACGAGACAATTATGACGTGAAAACGGAATAATCATTTCACTTTCCTGAACTTACATTGGTCGGTGAAGTTTTGATGAAGCTTGATTTTTGTTCTGCTTCATTGCTTCTGCTCCGACCTTTATTGTATACATCAATAGCAAACGTATAAACTTACTCGGGCTTAATTGTTATTCCCGAGTTCAAGATAGGAGAATCTCTTCCCTTTTGCAGACAACCCCTCGGCCATCTCCTCCGTCGGTGCAGTTGAGGTCGCTGTACTCGAGATTCTTGGTCGAGTCGCTTTGGGCTCAGCTTGCCAACGACCGGGGTGACGGCACAGTCAGTCGCGAAGAGACCCGTGGAGGCGAATTCCCCCTCACAGCCCAAAACCGGCATCGCCACTCCCATCTTGGCCCTGCTCACGTAGTTCTTAGCGTAAGTCTGGCCGAAAACGCCACTGACGTCAGCGTGCAGCAAATAGAATTTGAAGCTCAGGTCTAGATGTGCATAGCAATCCTCCTGTGTAATGTCATAGTTATGTATCAACGAGTCTTTCTCAGTAATCGGCACCACGATGGCTTTGATCTTGAGGTTCCCTTTCACTTCAATCTCCACGGCATTGGTGTTGCGCAACCTCATGATGGATACTTCAGGTGACGATTCGGATTGCCACTTTGCACCCTCGGCTTCAGGGAGACATACGATCTGTCCATCAAAGGCTTTGGATAGGCGGTCCACAGAGTTGTCCCAAGTCGACGTCTTCTTGGCTCCCATGAAGAGCCGGTGCATGTCGAAGAGGATTACTAGAGATTGGACCCATGTGAAGTCTCTCTTCATATCTTGGTTTCTTCTTCCAATTAAGTGAGCCTTGATGTGGATGTTGGAGTCGGAAACCAGGCAAAAGTCCTGGTCCTTTTTGCTGTGGAAGTAGAAGGTTATGCCGTCACCGCCGATGAATCTCAGGTCTTGACAGACCGCGCCTGGTCGGTCACAACCTAATCAAGTTTGGACGCGTTCAGCAGCGTTAAACTGTCAGTTTATCAGAGTAAAGATCTTACACAAATTGAACGACCGGCCAGAAGAAAATTCGTTGCAATAGAATGATATTGAAAATGTGTTGGAACTTATGATCCATTTTCAACAAAATCTGGAAACTACTTGCTTAATCATGAAGAAAGAAGAGTCAAGAACGTGAACAACAATTAGTTAGGTGCTGCATGAGAACATTTCTCATTATCACAATTTCTGTTCTTTGGTTCTCCGGAACAAAAAAAGAACAAAACCCGTTTAGTAACGTCAAGTTGTTTTTTATTCCCGAATAGAAAGTTAGCTCGGGAATAGATTTGAAGCAGAAACGAGAAATAAAAAAAAAAATTGCTTCTGTTCCCGGGAACAATTTTTAGAAATAAGCTAAATTTTTTTTTTATTCCTCTCTCTTGCCACGGCCACCTCCAACCACCTAGAGCCACCGCCGACCGCCGTTGTCGTGTCGTCTGTCCGCTGCCGTCTGCTCGTCCGCGCCACCACCGCCGTCCGCGCGCTGCCGGCGGCGGCAGATGGGGGTGGCTGGGCGGCGGCGGTCGGCGGACGTGAGCGGTGATGTTGACCGGCGATGGACGACGGCGGTGACCCGGCGGCGGCGGGGCGGACGTGCAACGGCGGCAGCGGCGGGCGGCGATCCATGGGCAAGAACAAAAAACGAATAAATACAAAAGATAAATTGTTGCGTTACCAAACGCATTTCTATTCTTTTTCTATTCCAAAAGTAGAAATTTTATGTAGTTACCAAACGGGTTCTTTTACTCAGAAATTGTTCCCGGAATAGAAATAGAAAAGAACTATTTCTGAAAAAAAACTAACAATTAGTTAATGTCCAGAGCAGCCTAGAGAATAAGTAGCAAATCTCTAGATTGGAGGTTGTACGTGTGATGCAAGAAAAGCCAGCTATGAGAGTCCCAGGCGGTGGCTGAATAAGACAAGAACGGCTGCAAGTTGATGGCTGGAGATGAGCTATAAAGAGAAGTCCATACTATCTAAGGCGGTGGAGAAGACAATTGTTGCTGAACTATGGTGATGGAGACTCTATAAAAGGGCCTTGTAAAAGTGTGTGAGAAGCATGAAAATAAACTCCATATCATGTAGCTCCTGCACCACATCTCCACCAAACTATTTTGTTCCGTTAGATAAAATATATTTTTCCCATAAACTTTGCCTATATTCCTCTATGTTTCCCACCCTTGTCTATTCCTCTACAAACTATAACCTACACACATAAACACAAAATATCATTTATATCAAAATCATGCTTCTGCGCACATTCAAAATTCAAAATTTCAACAAAATTGAACCTGCACAAATTTCCATTACCATTACTTTACCAAAAAAAAAAAATTCAACAAAATACTTATGGTATCTAATAATCTAATTATATTGAGCGGAGAAGCGCACCCTTGTACATCAAGGAAACAAACCAGACTCTCTCAACAGAAAGATTTCCCATGCTCATTGCAACATAAAAGAAGTATTATTCATCGACAAATGTGGCATGCCGTTGCCCTAGAGTATATACACATGTCATTATAAGTTGCAAAGTAAAAGGAACTTATCTATATTCGCGCGCGCAGATATACTAGAGATTTGCTAGATTGATGGATTTCAACGGGCAAGAGACTTACTGCTAACGGAGCCGCAGGTGACACAATCCACTTCACACTGAGTGGGGCAACTAGCAGGGCAAGTGAACTCAACGCCATAGCAAAGAGGGTACTTCTTGTTCTTGCACCTCGCTCTCTTCTGTCATGAAACTTCTCCAGACGGAGGTGGTGGCGGTGGTGATGCATTGTTAGTGGGGGGAGGGGGAGGCAAAGGCGGAGGGAGCACAGCCGGCGCCGGAGAACGTGGTGGCAGAGGGGAGTAATAGGGCGACTTTGGCAGGGGCGATTTCTTGGGCGGTGGAGTGGCGATGCCAGAGCGGGAGGGTCCTCGGACAAACCAGGGCGCATGTCTCGCAGTTCATGGTACAAGTTTGAGGACATCCTTTAAGATAACTGTAGTAGCCGTTGGCCATGCAATCCGGATTTGCACTTCACTCGCTTGGCCGAGATAGCCTCTGTTGCGACAACGAAGAGGAGGACCAAGAACATGCCTAGCCGCGCCATTAGTTTTGCCATGCCTCAAAACGGTTTGGCTTGTTGGCTATTGGATTATTTTGGTGAGTATTGTCTCTTGCTTTGGTTTCCTTTTATACTGACTAGGAATGTCACAATAAGATGCATCGACATTGCTTTTTGAGGCAATTGATTTGCGGAGTACGAAGTACTTAATTTCGTGTCAGGTCTTCATGAGCTCCTCTTCAGCATTGCAAGTCAAATCCCTCTCTTGTTTGACTTTTGGAAACACTAGGCTAAAGAGATCAATAAACTAGGTTTAAAAGTTGAAATCTAGAGCACTTTTATTGGACTTAAATTTCGTGCGCAGCTGACGAAAAGAAGAAGAAGAAAGCTCTTTGGGCTAGTAGGGTTCACTCTGTAGAGACATCACCAGCATCTTTTCTTCGTTTTTAGTTATCGCAATTATTTCATTAAGAAATGGATATTTTACTCGCAAGTCTAGATATAAAAGATTTATCACGTCATCGATGATAGTTAAAGATCGCATGATTTGATATTTGTGAGCCTGTTTATTGAATAGATTGAAGGCGTTAATCGGGAGAACGCCTTAGCAAATGCTCATTAATTTACTAGCTAGTTGCCATAATATTGTAATGGAAAAATAGGTGGAAGCTTGAAAGATTTGTGCATAGATGCGTTCAATACTCCACTTGGAGAAAGCTTTCAATCTCCTAGTCTCTCCCCCTTCCATCACTCCAGCCCTCATCCTTTCTTACAGCTTTTCTGGATCTACACGTAGGGAATGAGATTTGACCTTAGTACAGATTCCGCCAAGTCGTTAATTCTTTATATCCTATCAATCGTGAGTCGTTCGAAACTGAAAATATCGGCCTTTCAATGTGGAAAAAAAGAAGAGGATAGTTCATGCCGATACCACGATTCCCTTGTCCAGGACTAGAACATCTTGGGGAAGATTGGATATTTGCGCCAATGTGAAGTCGAGATCGAAAATGAAGATGAAACAATCAATCTTCGATTGAGTATAGAGAGGCGAAGTGTCGGAGTTCAAGCGAACGAAAAGTCTTGGCTTCGATTCGACTTATGGCTACGGGATAATCCAATTCCCAGAAAGACATAAAATGGCAATGATAGGTGCGAGATGGAAATGTACGGATAAAAGCCGAGAACTTTTGGTGCCATAGAGAAGAAAAAGGGTAAATAAGCGTGCAACCTGATTAAGATAGGGTTTTTAATTTGGGATGGTTCTCCTTTCTGTCACCTCCATTTCAATAGTCGCTCCCGAGAAGCACTTGTGGTGAGTCTTGAATTTGGAGGCTCTTCATTTGGATGACGACGAGGACGACGAGGATGACCGTCGTTATACGTGTAATGTGGTCTCTATATCTTTAAGTTGTTCAATGTAATTTATAAACTTTAACCTAATGTACGATGTCGCCATTGAATTTCTAAATTGTTCAATGTAATTTCTGAATTTTTGGTACATGTTCGATTTAGTCATTACTTATATGAACATATTTTATATTGTCCTTGAATTTGAGATAATGAAATGACAACATTGAATATTTCCTATAGTTCAAGAACTAAATTGAACATGTACTATAAGTTCAAGTATCATATTGCATGTTGGGCCGATGTTCATGGATCATATATGTCATTATCCCCTCTAGAAAACATGAAGTGTTTGTGTACCTGACAATTTCTAGAATTGTAAGCGGTAAAAATTGCCGAAGTTGGCTAAACGTGGTTTTGTTATGGATCGTGTGGGTTTATTTTGGGTATAGTTCGAAGGAACAACGGGACCATGCGACACAGAAGAAATGATGTGTTAAGCCCTCTGGAAGTCTTTGCAGGCATCTGATATGAGCTCGCTTACAAGTCACGCCTTTCGCCACCTCTCGGATATACACCGGTAGCGCATTTCAGAGCGTTTGCAACGCTGGTGGCGCCAGCATTTCACAGCAATTCTGAGGGGTAATGGTCATCCAGGTTTGTCGTCCCTCTTGGTTGGTAATCTAGTGTCACTGCTGCCGTCCAGTCATGCCACCGTGCTCTTCCATCGATCCTTGCCATCTCCTTCCGTCGCTTATCTGAGATTGTCGGAACCTTATCATTAAACTAGTCTTGGCAAGTTGCGTCTTACTTATCGACAGGCAAGTTCCTGTGCTGAATATTGAACAATATTGTCAGGTTGATCTGCTTTGCGAGACTTCATGTTCAAGCCCACTGGATTTTGTATCATCAGAGATGGGACTAGAATCATTACGTTTAACGTGGTGTTTCTTATTTCTGATTTGTTTTCATACACAAGGGATAAATAACATGAAGAAGGTAACGGTTACATTACAGGTGTATGCTCCACTCGAGATTCTTGCGAGAAAAATATAACGATGACAATGTACAAACAAGACGACTGAATAGACGAAGAAACAGAATAAACGAGAGTCCGATTTCTTTGATTCCCAGTCAGTCAGCAACACCTTGATTCTCCTCTTTAACAGGAGCTTTGTCGCTCATTGCATCAGGTGCGTTTTTCTGCCGCCGCTCGTTCTTTAATCTTCTCAGCTCCTGATCCTTCTCTTCCAGCTTCTCTTGCAAGATAAGCACCTACATTTACAAGAGGTCGGATATCAATCTCTCTCCATCTGGCCTCCTAAGAAGCATATGAGAGAGAGAGAGAGAGAGAGAGGGAGCACCATTTCATTCGACTTTTCAACGTCATTTGTGAGTCCTTCCATTTGTTTATATAATCCTGCATGCAACAACCACAATATGAACTCAGAGAGAGTAGCTGATGTAAGACTCTCGAAGGAAGATCGACCGTAACAGAAGAAATTAACCTATGTATTATCTAAATAGCGAAACACATCTACATTCAAATTCCTTCAAAGACAAGTGACACTGTTGGTGCAAATGTCATTTCTACGTTCATTCAATGTCCATTTAGTGAAGAAGTAACCTTTGCTCATGGCATTAGACATGCAAAGATTCTCTTATGGCAAAAAAATTGCAAAAAGAACTGTACAAATTCAAAGAGACACAGATGAGCCACGTTCAAACCTTCGAATTGACTCTGCAGCTCTGCATTCTGCGACCTTTGTAAAGCCAGTTTCATTGCTAAATCATGCATCTGCAAGCCAGATAACAGTGGACAAGCAAGTAAATCAGCCCGAACCATCTTATTCTTGAGATAAAATTTAACAGAACCCCAACACCGCATAGCTTTTCATAGACAAGCGCTATTTTAATTAGTAATGCTGTCTCCTCTCTGTCGCAAAAAGCATACAAATCAAGAACGTAAATACAAAACTCAATAATTGAAATTTGCAGGATATCATGATACATATAGCAGTACCTTTCCCTCAGCTGCTTGATTCCCAATCTCCTCATTTTCCTCTTGAAGGGTCCTGCATTTAGCCATGAGCATCTTACCCATCTTGCTCTGTGGAGTGAAACTAACAGCTGAGATATTCTCCTGCAACTCCTTCGCCCTCTTGTCCTTCTCCTCTACCAAGTTCTAGCATTAGAACGACATTCAAATATTAGAATCATTCACAATGAATTGATATCTCCTCCGAGGCACACACCAAGGACAGAATTATCCAAGTCATATGTGGGGTCGACATGGATATTCATATAGCATATGGCACAATGCAAGAAGCCAACATAGGGTAATCCGGGAAAATTAGAGCTACAAAAGCAGAAAATGTTGCTGCCGTGAAATCAGTCAGTCCAAGACCACGAAAACTGAGGTGTTGACACTGGCAATGTACTTGACAGCATTCTTCTTCTTTTTTCACATAATCAAGAGAAAATATAAGCAAACATTAAGAACTCGCACGCACAAAATAGTTTCATTAAGTTCACTTTTGGCTTTATGAAGAAAGCATATCCTACTATGAGGAGTCCTAAAATCAAGAAACCAAATGTCTCATAATTTTTTAGGAGAATCAGACAAATTTTAGCAAAGAGCAGAGAACAGATCTCCACATAAAAGAAAACAAATGGACTCCTCTCCAATTATTGACAGTTTCTTATCAAAGGACTTCAAAAATTCCTAGAAATAAGTTTCAACCCACGGCAAAGGATTCTTGTACTAAGAGAAAGTCTTCAGGCACTTTGCAGACTCATTAAATGTGACATGGAATGTGAACCCACCTATGCAGGGTAGATAATTTTTCCTGAACTGTGTACATTTCCAATTAATTACATGCCAAGTTTTCCCAAATAGTGTTTTTTGCCCTAGGACATTTATCGACATGATGCTTTGACTAATACCACGTCCACAAAAGTTCAATGAAAAAGTTCAACTACAGACCTTCAGACGGGTAAACTCTTCATGAATTGCTGGATCTAACAATAACCGCCTTGCCTGTCAACAATGCAACATGAACAGCCAAAATTTAAGATGCCAACACCAGAATAATAACCGGCACACATTAGTGGCTAAAAAATTGCCGCTTTTTAAGGATTACCCAACTGAAACAGAAAAGTTGTTCCCTCCAGGCCACCGAGCAATTTGAGAAAATATATTCCACAGCAAGAGCCAGCCAATCCAGATTTTAACCAAAATAAAAGTTTAAATCCTATCTACACCCAGGAAATCCTTGGTAAAAACAGACTAAATCTACTATGGCAAGTAAATGCAAGAGGATTAACTGGCCAAGATATAACAGCCAAAGATTGCAGTATCATCACATGAATCACAATATCAAAACACAGTGTTTACAGCCTGAGCTTTTCCAGTCCAACCCAAAAATCATCATTCAAGCAGATTTAACAGATAGGGCAAACATTAAAAAATGTATGGCTTGTCAACATATATTAGTCATTCATGTCTAAGCCAGAAAAATTGAAAGCACTCTCTTAAATAAGTAGACTTCATTCTAAGAGAAATCATACACAATTTACACGGTTAATTGATAATTCACATGCATTCAGTCATTGCCATACCATAGAAACATATGTTCAAGAAGCAAGGTACGTTCTGCCTTACCTGCATAGATGGGGGCTTGAGTTGTGCTTTTAAGTCTCGAACAGCAGACTGAGATAAAGGGTAAATCTTGTGTCGGTCAAATGCAGCCCAGATACTAGAAATTTGAAGCAATTTTAGACGGCTACCCAGCTAACATCAAAAGAATCTCAGCTTACTTTGTGAAAGAGGCCCTTAAATGGTGTTGCCTATTCACTCTCCCTATTTGTGGGACAACTTTCTTTTTGTCACTAAAAGTCTATGATACCTATTGCTATCTCATTAAGTACATTAACAAGAGGTCAACAAAATATTTCGTATAGGTTATAACTATGGTTACAGAATCCACACACAATACAACAGAGAAGGCAGAAAGATAATCAATTGAAACAATCCATCTTGGTAACTAGAGTGTGAATGCAGCCACAATCATAGACAATGGGTTCCCATCTACTTTTCACCTAAGTGCCCACATAGTTAACGATAACCAGTATATTTGTAAAACAAGGAGATACAGCATGAAACAACACTACATTAACAAACCATTCTAATATCCTCCATAACCACAAGAAAAAGATTCACCTTAAACTCAGCTATCTCCTGCTCCCGTTTTGCGAATGTTACTATCAAAGCTGCTTCCTTTTTCTTTGCCTTTTCCAGCTAATATACAAATATTGAAACAACAGATGATAAATAACTTCTGATTGCAAAATAGAACAAAGGGAAAGAGAAACATACTGCCCATGAACCAACCTGCTCTCTCAATGCCTCTTCTGAAGATCTAAGCGTCTGAAGGTAGCTGATTATCACCTTGGGTTCTGCAAGAAGAGGAGAGTATCAGTGTATATATATAGCAATAAGTTTGAACTAACTTCTTGTGCTCATGTCATTTATCAAGTTCCGATTACTAATTATCCAAATAAACAGAAGACTAACCAGGAGATGTCCCAGAAGGTATGAAGGACTCATTTTGGAATGAAGAATGCCACTTCTGAATCTCAGATTTTGCAGCTTCCAGTTCTGTCTGAAAAACTCGACAGGGTAAAAAATCCAAAAAGTTTCAGATACAGAAATAAAAAGAATAGCACAAAGATCACAAAATTGCATGCAACATCAGAAACATAAACAAACTATTTTTCAGTTCTGTTGAATATTGAGAACTCAACTTTAAGCTAAAGCTTAACTGAACTAGAATTAATCATAGATTTGATGGTCGAGCTTGAGCCTGCTAATTGCCTCGTTATGTAAAACTAAAGCGAGATGGAGCTTGATTTGAACATCACATTTGAATCAAGTTGCCTCAACATGACTACAGCCCTAACCTCCACAATTCCCTGAATCATTATGGAAGCAACAGCACTGAATGATGAAAAGGCTTAGCATTCTCCAATGAGAGAGCATGTTAACTGCCCCTAATTCCATGATGCGGATGACGTTCAAGATGATTTGGAACATTTTAAGCTTCTAGAAATTTAGAGTTGAATAGCAATTAAATTAATTTCGTTGAGAGTACCATCGACAACAATGACAATGGATCCGATAACGAACTTGATGAGGATGATAATGATGATGGAAATGACTGTAGCCTTGATGAGGATGTGGTAAAAGCTTCTGAAAATCTATTTTAGAGTTATTTAATAGTAATGGGTATGTGTGCTGTTGTTGTTAAAATGGATTGTCAACTGCAATTAGATTGCATCTATTGTCTTTGTTCACCCTTCTTTCACGCTTCAACACTCGACATTATAAACAAGTAAATTTGTATTTGCATGAGGCTTATACCTTACTGGGCTTGTTTCAATTGATCTTGCATTATGGTCTTTTGTTGGGGTCACTTGATGTTTTTCTAAGTTATTTTGCAGTTGTTAAAATCTTATGACTCGATTTCACAGACCCCTTAGCAATTCTACTGAAATCCCAATTTTAACAACCTTGGTTCTAGCATCTCCAGTACAGCTCTCATCAATGTTAAAGCTTTATGATCAACATGCTTCTGGCACAAGGAAACTTTAGCAATTGAACCACAGTTGCACATGCATATATGGTTCAAAAAGATATGACAGAGGATAAGATGACAACAACCATCACTGAATACGTACTTGGCATGTCGTTAGAGTATCATTACAGTTCCGAAGACTGCAAAAAGAAAATAAGAAACTCATGAGAAATAAGCTGAATAGGTTGCCAAAATGTTGGACGCGTGCCAAATGTACACAACCATTGATTATCCAAAAAAGCATAGAGTAAGAATTTAAAGTTCTTAATTACCTCTCACGAAGTGATAATATCATTCCTGTAGCTGCACCGGGGGCATTTTCTTCGGCTTTTGTATTACCCTGTAGCAAGAAACTAAGAGAGAATAAATTTCTATGGATCAAAAAAAAGAAAAAGAAGGGACTCTTTAAGCATTAAAGGCCTGAAGAAAATGAAACTAAAACGGCGGACTTGTATGTGAAGCAATGCAAATCTAAACTTCCAAGAATTAGATCAAATAGCCTAAGATGCCAGGCATCTTCTGTTTGATTATAAGCATAACACACAATCAGACCAAAACATGGCTGTAAACTGTTAAACCCTAAACAGCCTTTAAGTCGACGGCTCGAGCAGAGAAAAAATGGAAAAAGGCTCAATGCTGTTGCATACAAAAACAGAAACAAAAAACCAGAGAGCTAAACAACTGCAATTGGCAAACAAAACGTGCCCATATGCCCGTGCTTGTACGGTAATGCATGCTCTTTCTCCTTCCGGCGGAATAAAATTGACTAGCTCACATTGGAGTAATTTTCGGCCAACAATTGAAGTGCTGAAACTGTCTGATCACCGATAGACACAGGCCTTCAAGAACTACAACACATGCGCAGCACCCTTATAAATTATAATCGAATGCCCTGCAGCTTATGAGCATGCATAATGCCGACAAACATTCCAAGACTGGTAAAGTGTCTGCTCCGCGCTCTGGGTACCTTCTTGGATCCAAAGACATCGTCTTCATCATCCTCAATGTCTCCGAAAGTCCTCTTATTACCTGAAACGACCGCCCAAAGTCGCATGAACTCCCCCTAAAGCAAAAGAAAAGAAACAGAAACACCAGTGCCGAGGAAGAAAGACCTGAACGCCTAGCATTATGAGCCCCGGAAAAGTCTCCTCCAAAATCGTCGTCCTACAGCGAGAAACGAACCGTTAGAATGCCGCACGCGCCGGTAAAAGCCGTGCCAGCATAGGTGAGCACGCGTGGCGACTTGCCTCGTCGAGGTGGCTGTGAGAAGCAGCCATGGAGTCGGGGCGACGGAGCGTGAATTCGGAGCCCCGCGCCCCGAGGGAGAGCAGGGGGCAGGTTCGGGTGACAGTGAAGCGTGAGGAAGAGGGTCTGACACGGGGTTGCCGAACCGAACCCGCTCGTTTGCTTTACGATTTGCAGACCTGCCGGATTGGAGGAAGAAGCAGAAGAAGAAGAAGAAGAAGATGGCGAAGGAAGAGAGGACGAAACTCGTTCGAAACCCTCGCCGGAGAAGAAGATCGGTGTCGTTTGCGGGTGGCCGAGTCACTTGTTTATTAAAATTCAATTTTAGTCCTCAAAATAAATGAAAATGAAGCAAATGAAGAGAATCGATTAAACATTTATCAATAATTCTAAGATGATATTAAATAAATTTAAAATTTAATTCAGATATTATATTATATATTAAATCAAAATTCAATGATTATTTGTGTTATTATCTTTTTTGTTGAAGCTAATAAAGAAATATTCGTATCATTGGTGTATAGATATCACATGATTTTATGGAATTTGAAAGTTTTTCAGAAATATAAAAGTTTCTTTATTTTGAATATTAACATGAAAATATATAAATGCTGCAAAGAAAATCCCATTAAAAAGTCAGCTTTCTCTTTTAAAACGTAACACATCTAAAGCAAAGCCGAATAAATCAATACATGAATGGACATTTTCGCTATAAATAAATTAGTAATTTGGCCCACGTTATTTGTTTGGAAAAAGTTAGGTGGTTATCAATAGGAATAAAATTTATTATCTTATTTAATGCATGAAAACTTTTGAAACTTCAAAAAAATGAGATCAAACATACTTTTTAAAGTTACATATTGGATTATAGATGATAATTGAACCGGAACTACATATATTATTAATTTGTTAATGTAATCAAGTTGGGAAAAGCTAAATGTGTGTTATATGTTTAGAAGTAAAATTTATTCAAATTTTGAGATGCTGTTGAAATTCATGTTTTTATTAAATTAACCAATCATAATTTAGTACTTACCTTTGGATGGTCACATAAGCGTATTTTTAATTAATTTATGAAATGGGTCTAAAATTTTCCTTTTTGATTTTTGATTGGTCAATCGATTATTTGATTGAAAAGTTTCTATTTTCACCTGATATTTGGTACATTTAAAAGCATTCTCTTTTGTGTTTTCTCGCTTTCGGATTCTTCCTCTATCTTCATTTCCCCATCTTCAATTTTTTTTCGGTTGAACAAACTTCAGTTTTTAATTCATCAACAGAATTTTTGTTAAATGATTATTGAAATGAAAATATCTTGGATATCTAGATGTTACTTGTGAAATTTTCATTTCGGTATCCTCGATCTTGAATGAATCAATGAGTCATTTATTCAGTATTTCGTTCAAGTTAAAAATTCATGTTAAATTTTTAGATTTAAACACTATTTTATCTTTCCTTATTTGGTCTTTATTCAAAGAAGTAAATTCCCCACTCTCTCCACCGTTCGACAAAACAACGCGTTTATTAAATATTGTTATTCACGAAAAGAGTAAAATACAAGAAGACCTTTTGAAACTGGTCAGACGCAAGTATCATTGCTTCGGCTCTGACCTTTATTGCTTGTATACATCAAATATCAAATGTAGAAAGTACTTGAGCTTTAATGATGTCCCCGTGCTGAGATGCGAGAATCTCTACCTTTTGCAAACGACACCAGGGCCATCTTCTCCGCCGGAGCAGTTAAGGTCACCGTACTGGAAATTCCCAGTTGAGTTGCTTAGGCTCAGCTCGCCGATGAACCGGGCGGCGGCACAGTCGGTTGCGAAGAGACCCGAGGAGGTGAATTCCCGCTCGCCGCCCAGAACGGGCATGGCAACTCCCATCTTGGCCCTGCTCACGTAGTTCTTTGCATACGTCTGGCCCAAAATGCCAGTGACGTCGTCACTGAGCGAGTAGAACTTGAAGCTCAGGTCCAGATGCGCATAGCAATTCTCTTGCGTAATGCCATAGTTATGTATCAAGGAGTCCCTCTCGGTGAGCGGCACAACGACTGCCTTGATCTTGAAGTTCTCTTTCACTTCTATTTCGACGGCATTGGTGTCCCGCCACCTCGTGATGGATATGTCTGATGATGCGGATTGCCACTTCTCACCCTCGGCTTCGGGGAGGTAGACGCTCTGTCCATCGAGGGCAATGGATAGGCGGTCCACGGAGTCATCCCAGGTCGACGTCTTCTTGGCGCCGATGAAGAGCTGGTGCTTGCCGAAGAGGATTCCTAGAGATTGGACCCATGTGAAGTCTCTCTTCATGTCCTGGTTCCGTCGTCCGATGAAGTGAGCATTGATGTGAATGTTGGAGTCGGAAACCAGGCAGAAGTCCCGGTCCTTCTTGCCATGGAAGTAGAAGGTTACACCGTCGCCACCGATGAATCTCGGGTCTTGACAGACCGCACCTGGCCGGTCGCAACCTGATCACATATGAACGCGGACCACGACATTAAACTCTCTGTTTAAAATCCATCATGAAAGAACGAGTGACAAAATATTAGAAGGAAAGGACACTTGGTAACTTAATCATCTTGACAGCTTCCTCGTACATTAATTAAAGATCTCCCATCCTCATGGCGACATGGAGAGAACAAGAATTCATGAACATATATATTCGACATTTTGTAAAGGATGATGGATGGGAACGGGCAAAGAAAAACTTACTGCAAACAGGGCTGCAGATGGTGCAATCCACTTCGCACTGAGTGGGGCAACCGGCAGGACAAGACAATTCAACGCCATAGCACAGGGGGTAGTTCTTGTTCTTGCACCTCGCTCTTTTTTGTCCCGAAACATCTCCGGACGGAGACGGGGGGACCACCATGGGCGCTGGAGGGGGTGGCGGTGGGTAGGAGTAATGGGGGAAGGGGGCGGAGGCGACTTCTTCTTGGGCGGGGGTGGTGATTTCTGCTTGCGCGGCGGTGGTGGCGACCGCTTCTTGGGCGGGGGTGGTGATTTCTGCTTGCGTGGCGGCGGCGGCGGCGGCGGCGGCGCCGGTGGGGGCGGGGACCTCGGACAAACTGGGGCGCACCTGTCACAGCTCATGGTACAAGTCTGAGGACACCCGGAGGGACAGGCGAAGAGGCCGTCAGAAATGCAATCCGGGTACGCAGGATCCGTGCACCTCACTTTCTTGGCCGGAACTGCGTCCGCTGCGACGATGAAGAGGAGGAGGACTAGGAACATGCCTAGCCGCGCCGTTAGTTTAGCCATTTTTCGACCGTATCTCAAGCGGTTAAGCTTGTTGGGTATCGATGGGTTATTTTGGAGATAGGGTCACGGCCTTGGTTTCCTCTTATAGGGACTAGGAATGTTGCAAAGGATGTAATTGCATCTCAAAGAGATCAAGTGTGGAGTGTGAAGTACTTCAGATTTCCTGTCAACTATTCCCAATGTCCTTTTTAGCATCGCAAGTCAGATCGGTTTAAGTCAAAATTTAGAGTACTTGAGTTCTAGATTAGGTTGGCATGGGGCCTTTGTTGCAACTTGCTAGCTGCAAATTGCTATATTGTATGCCCAAAAACATATGGTCGAATGCTTCACTTGGAGAAAGCAGTTGTTGTAGGCCCTCATCCTTTTTACAGCTATTCGATCTGGATCTACATATTGGAGTATAATTCAATCTAGTAAAGTCTCCCGCAAATTGTTGATTACTTTTATACTATTGGTAAGAGGAAATGAAGAAGTATCCGCCGTTCGCAGAAAATGGAAAACTGGGACATTGAACAAGGACTAGAACATCTTCGGTTGGATTGTATCAACCCGTATGAATTTGTGATCGAAAATGAAATGGGCTTAGATTAATTTTAAGATCGCTTATGAAGCGGGAATGATATGTGTATGTGAAATGACAATAATATGTGTGTGATGGAGATAGCATATTAAGGCTTGTTTGTTTCGTAGAAAATAAATATTTTAAAAATTATTTTCCTAACAATGATAGCTTGTATAGTTTGAAATAATTAGTTAATGAATAATATTTTCATTAATGACTATAGTTTATGCCTAAATATTTTCATAAACGATATAAATATCTTTCGTCCATTTAATTTTTATAAATGGTATCATTAATCATTTTTAGAAAAATATTTTACACATCGTTGATTTTCTGCAAAATAAAGTAAGAGTTTTTGTGGCGGAGAGAATGAAGAGAAAAATGGGTTGAATGTGGGCAATGTGATTGAAATTGGGTTTCTAAATTTGGGGAAGTTTCTTCCTCCTCTGTCAACTCCATTTCTTCGGTCTTTCTGAGAGATGCCTTCGCCGCGAGTCTTGAAATGGTGGCCTTTTTACTTTTGTATATTCGAGCCGGCCGCAACATTCGCCCCCAATTTGGCCGCGTCTGGCTTTGCGTAGCCTTCGCTACAAGATGAATCGTGTGATCGCTCCTTCACCGGACATGGACACCGATCGCACGAAGAAGCAACATGCTATGGGCTGGCATTGCTGCTAAGAAAATGAAAACTGGTCTATAAAGTGACTTGATCAAGACTTCATTCGTTTCACGAAAAATAAATAATTATTATTATTTTTTAAATAATCGTTTTTATTACTTACAAAAAATATGAACAAATGAAATATACTATCATCGTTTACAAAAAATGTTTACAAATAGATTATTGCTAGTAAGGAAATATTTTTTATTAACAAATTATTTCAAGTAATGATTTTAGAAAAATATTTTTTTTTCTGCGAAACACGGGGCATAAGTCGCGTGCAAATTAACAACTTTCGTTCGAGCATCAGGTGAGAAACCATGGAATCGTCATTGGTGAATATCGATAAATGAAGACCCGGTTGCTCTTTTATTGTATGCTGGTCCCAATGTTATTCTTAACTGCAACCAATTAAAATCGTTGTTAGTAAAATATACCCATACTTTTATCAAAATACCCGGGCCCACGTGATTATGAAAAACTCTTCCATCTCCCACACATTTGCTGAGCTTATGGAAAAATACTCGTACTATCGGAGTGAATCGAATTGCGCACAGTAAAAGACACGGGCAAAAAGTACGAATCAGTAACAAAATTTAAAAAAAAAAAAAACGAGTTTTTGTTTTACAATATTTTTGTAATCCACATAATCTGTTTATAGCAAGTTCCATTTTCTTATTTATGATATAATTAATGTATAATCATGATAATAATTAGCGTACTTTTCAATGGAAATGACGATGTATACCCGTCTGTATTCCTCAACGTATAATTTGCTTCCCGTATATTACTGAAAGAGATTACACCTTTATTCTCCCAACAAGCCATGGCCTTCCCATGCGGCTCGTTATGATGAAAACATGGTCCAAGCTAATACCTTGAATTTAGCTACCTCCAGTAGGAATTCTGCTTGTTTTTTCCTCTCTCATGTATTTATTTTATAAACTAGAACTTATCGTTTCGACCCCAAAAAAAAAAAAATGAATTTACTGTGAATAATATATTTAAAATTTGGAAACTCACTCATGCCCACACCTTGATTTTCAGCACAAATAAGCATTGCACCATGATTTCCGAGCGGTAATGCGAAGAACTGTCCTTGAACTTGGAATAGCTCTGGAGTTTTTGGTCAAGGAAGATTACTTACATAGCTCCTTAGCCTGAAAACTAAGAAGAGACGTTTGGACATCCCGTGTCCATGTTTATCAACATAAAACATGAAGGGGCCATCGACTGCCGGACTGGATCCGGCGGTGGTCCTTCCGATGGTTGCACCGCAACCAGGCCACCGCCTCTGACCACCACACTTGCGCGGACGCAATCCCACGCTTCCTTAGGTCGTCGATGTGGGTGGTTACTAGTGAGAGAGAAGTGCTCGGCGGTGGATGGCATCTGTGGGAGTCCCCGAGCTTCGGTGTTGCCGAAATGTTCTGGTGGCGGTGGGCAAGGTGGGCCGACGAGGAAAGTCGCCGCAACCGAGGTATCCGATTGTTGGCGGCTATTGCCGGGCATTCTTTGGGCTTGGTGTCTTCGCCGACGGCGGTGAATTCGATTTTGGGGGTTCGGGTTCTCCCAACCCGCCCTAAAAGTTTTCAAATGGGAAAGCATATGGAGGTCAAATTGGGAGGAGGGACGTTGAGCTCTCGATGGGTGATGGTCTGATAGAGAGGACAATAGCCAAAAAATGACAATTGTCATCCATCAATACAATAAAAAATAAAAATAATTGCTAGAAGTTCAAAAATTTATCATGAAAGCATAATTGAGCCTCAAAACGTTTAATACAATCAAGTACTAAAACTTATCAAATTGATGCAATCGAGTCCTCTCATTAAGTCTATCCAATTTGGCTAATGGAAAATACTGACGTTACTTTTTTTATTATTTTTCCTCTCCTATGTGGAGCTAACGTGGCCAAAACAAGTAAGATAAGTCCAAAATGATGTCATTTTGATTCAAATTTGATTTTTAATAAAAATATTAATTATGTTAAATTAAAAAAACTAAAAAAAAAAAAAAAAACAAAACGAAACAAAACAGTGAGGGCTTGCATGGCCCTCGCCGCCGTCGTCGCTTGACCATCACTGGATGGTGGGCCAAGGGTTGGCCTGCCAAGTTTCGACCAGTGGCCAATGAATGTGACCGTAAATGAGCGCTTGAAAGTCCTCGCTTAGATCTAGGGCGAGGGTCGACCATCCCCCAAATCAGGCGAGGGCTATTGCTAGGTGGGGTGAGGTTGCTGTCCAACCACACCACAGTCGACGGCCCTTGGTTCGATTCAGGTGAGGATCAGCCCTCCCCGATACATGGCCGGCTGAGTGGACATATTATTGAGATGGATTTATTCACTTACTCCTTGTTATGGATTGGACATGTAACACATTCAAATCTCATTGCTAGTAGAATTATTCGAATTGGTAGGCTTCATTTATTTTCATAAAAGTAAAATATTTGAAAAATATTTTTCTAAAAATAAAACGCTTATATTATTTAAAATTATTAGTCAATGTAAAATATTTTCATTATCGATACGGCTTATGACTAAATGTTTTCTTAAACAATAAAAAAAATTTGTCAATTTATTTTTGTAAGTAAATCAAGTTATTATTTTGAAGAAAATATTTCTTAAATTATTTATTTTTATGAAACAAAGATACCTGTAATTTCAACGTAATTGGGTCCGTAATATATTTTATCGGCAATCATGGCATTGGCAAGTTACTGAGGAGCTATCGAAACCATATTCAGAAGCATTATTTGAGTGCATGCATCTTCTGGACCTCTAGTACTCGAGCGTGACTTGGGTGACAAGGCTTGCCAACCTCGAATCGACACGGGTCGCAAGTGATGTCGAGCAACGGCCTCGCCGCCATCTTAAATTTGAATATCCTGTAAAGGGAATGGGATCCTCGAAGCAATAGTTAGAAGAGTGTCCCCTCTAATAAATCGTAAACGTCTTTATGATAATGCAAAAAAGGAATTTCAGAAACATTCTTTAGTTAAAGAAAAATAACGCCTACCATGGATAATAACACATAATCGTATTAGAAATGGCAAGTTGTTCACAACGAACTAAACTACCTGAAAAGATCGGGAATCTAAAATTATAATTATATAAATTTTTAATTATCTTTAACGTAAATATAATTCAAATAAACATGCAACCAACTACTCATCGGGCTTCTGCTTAGAGCAATACGATATCTATGAAAAAAGTGCCACTAATTTGGAAGAAATCAATGAATAAAAACACGTGTTTTACCATGTGCAAACGATGTCCAACTCAATTACCAATTATCCTAGGGTTTTGTTTGAAAATTGAGGGAAAATGGGAGTGAAGAAAATTAGGATGAAAAAAATTCAAAAATGCTAAATATTTTCGTTAGAAGGAGGAGGAATATTTGGTGCTTTTTATTATCTCTTTCCTCCCCTACCTCTCTTCCAAACAGAGCCTAAAAAGAAAAGAAAAGACAAAAAAAAAAAAAAAAATCCGTTGAACGGATCCACACAACAAAAAAAAAACCCACGTCAGCACAGAGTGGCAATTCCGTAGTTTCAGCGAAACTCGAGGGCAGATTTTTCTTCAATGGCGCCAAGCTTTTCCCCCGCCCGTTACACTCCACTCTCGCCAGCTGACGAGGAGCTTGCGCCAGAACTCCAAATCGCTCACGCTATTTCAGCTTTCTCCCACGTCGCTTCTCGCCCCTTTCCACCATGCACTCTCTCGTCGCTCCCGCACTCCGCTCGCTCCTCTCCCCCTCGCCGCCGCCACCGCCGCCGCCGCCGCCGCCATGCAGAGATGGCGCTGGAACTGGCGATCCAGAAGACCAGGCTCCGCGACCTCCTGCAGAGCATGTACGAAGAGGTGACGTTCCTTCTCCCTCCCTCTCTCTCTCTCTCTCTTTCGAACCTGTTTGAGCGCGAGATATGCGGTGCGGAGGTAGCGGTCGCGTTTCTAGCGTTTCCGGACGTCGATCCTGTGCCGTCCTTCGCTGCGAGCAGCTTGGTGAGTCGTGATCGCGGCGGAGTCGGTGTGGTTTCTGGCTTTGCTTTGGAGTTCGAGGCCCGATCGGACGGCATTGTCGTGTTAGTTGTTTGAAGTAGCGAGCAAACCCCAAGCATGCTGAGTGCTAGTGACTCGACCCTTGGAGTGCGCCGGATTGGTCATCTGCGAGGTCATTCGTGCCGTATGCTTTTCCTTTTCTGGTCAATGTTCTCGCTCTGAGATCAGATGGTTGATCGAGTCGGATAATTGATACGGCATCTGAAGACGTGTGAAGAGCAAGTGAAAGGTATACTGGAAAACGCGAAAGCAATGCGAACACACGTACCTGATTCTGTACGGACGTTGGAGATGTGTCCTGCACGAGAGGATCCGAAATAGCTTCGTTGTTGTTGATTCTATCGGCTCTTTTGTTTACGTTTAAGCCTTGCTCCATTGGATAATTCTACATCCAGGAATTTGATTCTGCCGATGTATTTGATATATGCTAATAGACGATTCAGTTGTACGATTGAGTAATGAGCGGACACCTTTCGTGTGGTAGCTGATTTATAAGATATTATCACTTAGTCAAACCAATGAATGGGTTGTTTATGTGATATTTCAAGTCCTACATCGGATGGGAGAGAGGTCTTGTTGAGTGATTTAGAAGTCAACACTCAACCCTAAATAGTCACAACTTTTTGTGGTTTCTTCAAGCACTCCTTCTGGGAGTTTGTCATTATAGTTTGTGTATGTCCTGTTGCTGTTGTTCCTGTCATTATCCTGGAAAGTAGCAAACGAGCCTCCATCATTTGCAGGGTATCATTGACGGCCGGTTCTGTCAATTGCAAGCTTTTAAGGAATCAATAGGACCAGATTTGTTGTGCGTTCAGTCATCAGCTACTGTGTCTTTATCCGGAACTTATTTATCAACTTGACCAATCACATGTAAATCTGCACTCTCTTTCAACCTTGTATTTCAGTTACTCTTAGTGCCATGGGTAATTTTATGGATCATAATGGGATTTGTGTCTGCACCTACAGTTCTCAAGTTAATGTCAACTTCTATGCAGTCAGTAGTGCTGCTTGTGATCTCTATGAGAGAACTGACAGGTACTCTTGCTGTTCATACATCATGCATTTCTGGTTTTCCTTACTGTCACATATTTAATGAAGTTAAATACCAATGAATTGTATGCAGTGAAATTTGCACATATAAGTAGATGTTAAGCTGCACACAAGTAATGTTTTGCTAGTTGGAAAAAAAAATTTCAAGAAAAAACCTTGGCTGGACTGCTCTATGTTTGATTTTATGGAGGTCATGAAACATGCATTGATAGATTATGTAAGATTGAGCTGGTTGAGATATCGCTGTTATATCATGCCCAAGAAATGACAGTTGATTTACTTAGATACGATGAGGTAGATGGGTAGTGGAAGAATGCATCATATTCAGTCTAAGTATGACGCAGCATTGTCTTATCATTTAAATCTTTGAGAATCAGTATTAAAGTCTACAATGACAGTAATAAATCAATTGGGCATCAAATGTGCTTAGAAAGTAATAAATTAAAGTGATGTTAGCCCTTCTATCGATATATTTAGTAGTTTATATTCATAAATTTAGTCAAAGATTTTTCTTCCAGTTCTTAGAGCAGGATCTCTAAGAACTTCATTCAAATTTTAATCCTCTACTCTCTTAGAAAGTACATGGTGAAAGGAGTCTTGTAATATGAATTTTAACAATTACCTCCATCTTTGGGCTAGTAAGAGAAGTTTTGTCTATTAAAGCTTTCTATTCTGTTGCTAATTTGCCCCACTTTTCAAATCTAAGCGATGAAATAATGCCTTGACCTCGTAATCAGATCAGCTCCCTTTAATGTTATTGCAGTATTGGTGCGGTACATGTCAAGCTTGCCTGTGCGGAACTTCTTCATGCTTCTGAGGCGAATAGTCCTGAAGAGTAAGAAACCAGAACTTGATTCATTTTTCACTTACCATCACTCATGTCCACATTCATATTTGAGCTTCAACTCCTTTTTCTCCTGACTGGATAGATTACCACTCATCAAGGAATCAGTCTGCAAACTTGAATGTTTGCCCTATTGCATGTGTTTGCATGGCTTTTCAAACTGGGTAGAAAAGATTAAGTCAAACCTTTCTGTGGGTATTTAATGGCGTTAATACAATTGACTGTTAAACTGGAATTGTCACAAATATTTTGTAGAGTGGTCTTAGTCACTTATGAAGTTACACATAAGTTTGGTGGGGAAGATGTAGATCTGCTAAAGTAGTCATAGAATTTCATTTGTCAGAAACTGCCTTGCAATATTTTGATTGCATGTGACACCTTTGCATTTTTCACAGTTATGTGGTTAACTTTGACTGACTAATCAAGCAGAAGGGTGGTCAATTGCCCTTTTAAGGTGTGAAAGTAAGGAAACACGATGAAATATGTCAAAGAAGGAAGATTAGGAGAAGTCATGTTGCGGCTTTTCACGAATATGTAGTAGCATTCCATTTGTGCAATTTGGTTAGGAGAACATGTGAAAAGCTTCCTAATTTGGGCAATACTAACTATATATAGAGTGACATGAACAAATAGGCCATAAACCTGTGAAGGAAATCTAACTCATCCAAGCATTGAGAAAGGGATGGAGAAAGACTTGATGTTGAGCCAAGAGACCACGGTTTTATGGCCAGCCACATAAAGGAATTATCTTACTCCTTAGGCATTGTTTCAGAAGTGAGTAAAGAAGACCGTAAAATGTCTTTAAAATCCTTCATTAAGATCGACTACTTGATTATTATTAGCATTCTAGATGGCTTAAGCCAACTCGATAAGACTGACATCAAGGACTGCAAACCCTAGGTTATGAGTGGATGAAAAGTACCACACTGCTAATTCTAGGGAGAAGAATAAGAGAATCAACTATAGCATCTAAGAAGAATAACTCATCACTTCAATGTTTGCTATTTTCAGTGAAATAAGGCATTGAAATATGGCTGTCTAGTCTAATTTCTTTATATATTTGAAGTTTAGTGTAGCTGATGACATTTTGTTAAAAATATCATCTCAGTTGCTCACAGGCTCTATATTGGACCAAAAGCGCATTCTCAAAGCTGCAAAGAAAATTGGAGACACTTGTGCAGGTGATGTATGGTTTTTGGTAGAATCTCTTTTACTCCACTTATTGGTCAGCTAAATTCTTGTAATAGTGGGAATAAATGCCTTTGGCACCTTTTTTCCTCCTCAAATGCAAAGGGTCCCATGCATGAGAAGATGCGATGAACAAGACAATTAGGGCCTGAAGTTAATTGTATTCATCAAATCAGGTTTACAGTATTTCTGCTGTTACTGTACAAATCATAATTAGAGTAGCACATCTTAGTGATGCTCACTGTTGAGCAGTTTTTTTTTTTTTTAATCTATTGTTTGTATGTATGCTGTGGAGCAGATTTGCATTCGTGCTATTTTCTTATGACTTTCTTATTCCATGTTTTATAATACTCTATGTTTAACTTGTCCATCTGATTGCTCCGTATTTTCATGCCATAAAGTGGCATTAAATTTGGGCTGAAAGCTTATAAAAGTGATGTTCTTATTTTCATTTTCCTTTTTTTTGTGCCGTTGAAGTGCAGATTGAGAGGAAGATTATTGAGCTCGAAGGCAGATTTTGAGATGAAGTTCGATGCTTTTCTAAAGGTCCTGACATCCTTAGATGGCTCTTAACTGATTGAACATATCATAATTCTATATGATTTTTCTAGCTCATATTCTGTATCTCAGCTGGGAGTGAAAGAAGGCAACAGATGTTTCTGAACTTTTGTGTGGGAACCATGCATTACATTGTCAAAAATTTGGTCTGACTATTCTTGATTTGTCCAGCGATTGTCAACTTCCGAGTGGTTTCATTCAAGATGTCATATTAGTATAGACATTTCCTTGCATGGAAAGTTTTGATCCCCATAATTTGTATAGTGTGGCCAAGGAAAATTTGTCATCAACATGCACCAGAAATTGTGTACATTCCTCTGTTTCTTAAAGTATCCAGTCTCTCCTGCTATTTATTGCGGTGCTTCACATCTGCCATGCGATCTTATGCAATTAATGCCGTGTCAACATTTGTTGAATTCTTGGTTCTCTACATCAATTGACGACCATCAGCTCGAGCATCTAATAATTCATCTATATTCCTGAAATGTAGATCTGTTGGGAATTTGGAGCTTCGCAATTCACTTACCTTAGATCCCATGTGTCTAGAAGACGTTAGATTTCGACAGAAAACCCACTTGTTATCCTGTCATTAGTGGTAAAATGTTATCGAGAATAGGTTTTAAAGTATATTAGCAACTATTTCTTTAATCTGAATTCGACACATTATTTTTATGAGAAACAGAACAACAGTGAACAGATGTGCGAGGGACTATATTGTTCATATGATTATGAGGAACCATTTTGCATGGTTAAATTCGTCAGATATCTTCATTAAGCTGTCATTTAGAAACAAAGGGCTCAACATCATATAATTGCATAATATACTCGTTCAGCACATTGAGGCATAGTGTGATATATTTCATGTTATGACTTAATGCTTTCTGTCGATGACTCTCAATGTAGATGCCAGAAATGCTTCTTGCATTAACCTGAGGATATAAATTAGAGATGCCCTATGAAGTGTTGCACACCATAAGAGAATGCAAGGGTTATTCATCGTCAATCAAAATTATGTAAAGGAAGAAAAATTAGCATGCATCCAACTGCTATAGGAAAATATAACCGTAAATACTTTACTAAATTACATCAAAACTGTGATGTCTAAATATAATGGATGTGGATAATTTTTTCCATCTTTAATCCTTGGAAGTTAGCTTAAACGCTTTGGTGGTGTCTATTAATATCGTGCATGTGTTTTGACCTTACTTTTCTATCACATGATAAATTAAACGGAAAACTTCTAAATCTTAATATTGCTGAACTTTGAAAAGGAAGGTCCTTATTTTTCTGTGAGGAAAATTTTATATCTCCTCAGGGGATCATTTTTGGCCCCATGGAGAAGTAGTCTTCTTTCAAATATGGAACTCCCTGAAATATTTGATTTCCATCTCGATTGCTGAATTTTAAAGAATGCTGAAAATTACATGAGTGAAATTCTATTCTGTCGTTGAGAGTAGGCAAGAACCTCCTCTTCTTTGGTAGAGTGATCGTTTTGGTGTCAATGCATGATTTCAAAGCAGTACCCTTCAATTATTTCCTTTAGCCCATTTCCACAAGTTTCGGTTATGATAGCAATAATGCTGAGATGAGTCTTTTTGATGTTTGCATCCTTCCCTGTTGAACTCTCAGTTTGTCAAAGTGCAATATAGCTTAATATTTTACAGAAAGATTAGCTTGCTTTGATACAAATCAACTCTGAAATTTCTACCGCTAAATGGTCTATCCTAGTGCTTACCATTATATAGCTCCTATTTTACTTCCCTAATAAATGCTTTGGCAACTCTACTTGACAGTTACATTATCAATGGACCCACAAGAAGAGTTGTACAATTGCACACTCGCCACTTGGCATCCATGAAGGAGGTGGGCCCCCTTTGGAAGTAGTTCTTTCCAGTGCCAGACTTAATTAGAGAGTCCCCTTAATGATTATGAGTGAAGGACAAAATTTCCTCATGACCAGAAGTGTCTCTTACTTAGTGGTGTAGTGCTTCATAGTCAATTACATGGAAGTATCAACATAATTAACTTTCTTCTGCTGAAACCAAGTGCAGCTGAAGTATGGTCCTTTTCTTGTAAATCCTCAAATTATTAGGCAACAGAGAGGTTCTGATTTTTCCAATCAGTAGCGTTTCAAGCTGGTTCACTGTTTTAAAGGCGAACGGTTTTCCACTCATTGTTGAGGGCACGAAAATCACATTCTTGATGGAAAGAATTTAATGTTCTTCTTTTCCTTCCCTTTTTGCTATCTTTTCTTGGATAGACCTTTTGATAGGCCCAATAGTTAATTGTTTACCTGTAGTTGTAACGGTTAGCATCCTTCAGTGCTGTTTCAAGGTACTCTAAGACAGATATTTTATTTGGAGTGTAATGAATGTTAATCTACTGAATATGAGGAACAATATTGTTTGGCAGCATGCTGAAGACACGCCATTCTCATTCCATTGCATCCTAGTTCTCGTTTTGCTTGTAAAGCTTTTCTTAAAGACATTACATCAGAGACAGAGTTCCTGCATCTCACTTTGAACTTTCCTTCTGCTTATTTTCTCTTGACAATGGCTTTACCTATTCTTACAGGTCTTCTCCAAGAATATGTGCAATCATTGTTGGATGAGGTAAGGTATACTTTATTTGCGGATACACATTCTTGTTAAATGGTATTAGCTTCCCTACATTACTATCTCAGAGTTTTTATCAGTTGTGTTCTTAAATAATTCAGGGGTCTATTGGCACAATCATCCTTGTAAATTATGCTGCTACCAATAGTTGCATCCTATTGTGTAAATCCTCCATCTCATTCTCTTTTAGATCTTTGTACTTAGTGTTTCTTAAGCCATGTCATCTCTATGTTAATTAGCATGAGATGTATCTTAATATTTCTTAAGTGGCTGCCTTTGCTGGTAAAGACCCTTCTAGTTGATATATTGTTCATGTCGTTTCCTCCAGGGGATTGTAAATGACCAATTTGCTTCTGTTCAGACTTTGAAAAGTGCCGATGAACCTGGTGCCATCATAAGACTGATCACTTCATATTTTGCAGATGTGGAAGCAGTATTATCCGAGCTCACGAGATTTATGTACATTTGCAATTTAGTAGAGTTTGTGTTCTCATTGGTTTCATCAAATGTTAAATTTTTCATCAGCATGTCTATAAATCTGCAGTGATTCTCCTGAGGCTGATTTTGAGCAGTTGGCTGCCCAAGCTAATACCATCAAGGAGAAAAGCTTGTGGTAACATAAAAAATACCGCTGGGATGAATACAACTTTAAGTTTTGTTCCATAAGTGGGGCAAATGCATCAAAACTGTCTAGAGGCTCTTATTAACATTTTGTTCGGAATATAATGGGGCTTTTGTCGACAAAGTTCTCTTAAGGAAAGCCAGCCAAGACGTGTTTTTAATCTGTACTGGCATGAACTAGGCTTCTTAGTAAACAACTTGAGAGGGCAATTCACTTTCAGATGTAGCTCATAAAGCCCTTGTTCTGCTGAAAATTTTTATCTCTTGGATCAAAAGCTAAAGCGTTAGCTGGTGCATGCGTGAGGGGAAGACAGACAGAGTCTGTAATCTTGTATATGTGTACATTCACTTTCCTTAAAACGCATTATCGCAGGATAAAAAAATTGAAGTCTTGAGTTTTTGAAAACATCCTCTGTAATAGCTTATGTTCTATCCAAGTATGCTGTCTGCTTATCACTCATGCCATCATTTGTTAATACATTGATGTAGATGATGATGAACTCTGGTTGACTTAAATTTATTCTGGAGCACCTTACCTTGGATATGTACTTTTTTGGATCATTTGTGATATGCTACGTCACATCAGACTTTGCATGTAATCTGGAAAAGGAATCCCTTTAATAATTAGTCATTATTGTTGTCTTGCATGTATTATCCAAGTAGTGTGGAGCCATCATTTCCAACTCATGGAGGATCTGTATTTCATAAACCTTTCTTAAAACACTTATTTCCTGCTTGGGCATGCAGATTATTTATAACCTGAGAGTATTCATTTCTTACCTTTTATCCTCTCAACTTCAATTTACACAAAATAATGTTTTCAAAAGGATTATTTACCTTTGCAGTACAAGTATCTAAATGATGTGAATGATATTGTCATGAAATGAGAGCCTTTTCCTATTCAAGCTCTCCAAGTGAACAGTCCCTTTTGAAGATTAACGTGCATGAAAAATGCCTTGGTTGCATTTAGGTACTAAGTTTTAATGCTCAATTTCGAAGTTTATCCTTAGGGTTTCCAAAGCGTTGTTATTTCCCAACGGTTTAGTTTAGGCTTAGGCTTATAACTGCATTGCTTTATTGGCCAAACTTTTAAGGTGTGATTACTAGTGATGTCTTGAAAAGGAAGATAGATGGGTGATCAAGTATCCAAATTTCTTGATATGTACAGTAATTACACGAGTTTCCATATTTTATGCTTGACTGTTTCTACTTGGAATCAGAATTACATTCTTTTGTCCTTAGATTAAGTTGCCATACAGGTTTTAATGCTTAGTTGGAATAATGATGCGGTTGATCCGTAAGTCTGGATAGTCGACACCTTTGCTACCTCATAATTACATGAGATTCCATATTGTATGCCTCATTATAAGTTTCTCTTTACCTAAAATGCAGCCTAGATAGCAGACATTTTGCAATATTACTTTGACATATATGACGATTTTGCCTTCTTGTGCTTTCTGCCAAGTACAATTTACCCTTTTCAGAGATTTTGATGATACTCTTTGTAAGCCAAATCTGTTTTTGTCTTTGTTGTTGCAGCATAGGTGCTGCACATATGAAACTTGCATGTGATAATCTCATCCGTGCTTGTGAAGAACAACAGAGGCGAAAGTAAGGAAGTTTCTCTTTGTGCCTCTTTGGCCCAGGAGGCCTTTGTACTATATTATAGTATTTAACGACTTGGTTCTTGATTTGCCAAAGGTCATTCTAAAGATGTATTTTACTCCTTTTAAGTTTGATTGAAGAAAAACAGTAAACTTATGCTTCCAGGTCTTGTTTGTGTTAAACTTCCCACGGTTTATATTCCACTTGATGTTGCCTCTAATAATGCGTATGCATGTGACTTTTACATGTGATTTCAGTATTTTTTTTTTGGTATGTTCTTGAGTAGTCACACATGTTCTCATATGGGTGGGAGCTATAATTCTTTGGAACCTTCACCTTATGCCAGAGTCCATGCCTCAAACCCATCATTGATTTCAGTTGCCATCTAATTATCACTCCTTACATCCATGATTTTAGAGTGATTCCTCCCTAGTGCCAGGTCCCTTTAGGATAGACTATTTCCTGCAGTACTGTTAATCTGGCTGAGCTTGGGATAGGTATCTCTTGCCTTCGGCTGTATTCAGATGAGCTTTCTTTTCTAAGACATGACTACGGTAATTGTTAAATCCTTCAAGCGGCTAATATTATTATATCTTACCATTTCCTTGAAAATGCGGGATCTTTTTTTGTTCTCCCTTTGGGTTTTACACTTTGAAAAATGAATGTCTAGTCTACTGTACTTCTTTTTCATCTACTGCACTTCATGCTGCGGTAATTGCAGCCTGTCTTGCAATGGATCTAGTGTTACCTTGAAGCAAAATACATGTCGCTTTCCTGATCCTTCTTTTGAAAAGAATGTTGTCTGTGGATGAAGCTTCAAAAAATTCAACCTCGAAATAATCTCCTTTAATAAAATAAACTCGGGTTTGCATGATGAAGTCAGTTTAGGAAGCTATGCATTAGATGTCCAGAGTGGTCTCCGCTATTAATAGACAAATCTGTTCAGAAACAGAGCATATTTGTCGTTATAGACCTGTATTTCAATTTTCAATCATAGAAGATGCTATTTTACAAATAAATGTTGTTAACTCTATACTTTCACCTGATTACCCACTTTTTCAAAGGAACACTTATCATCAAATGAATCACTGTTTCAGGTTTTCTCAGGCACTTAATTGGATAAAAGCTGAATTTGCTCAAACCCAGGATAAGTTGGATGCAGTTGTTCAGGTACTACAGAACTTCCGGACCCAAACATTTGAATCAGATAATTTCCTTAAAGAGGCATTTAGCTGATTGTGCTCAAGGATGTATTATTTTTGTCTGTATCTTCTTTTATTTTTATCTTGCATGCATACAGAAGATGGTATTGGCTCTTGAAGAGCTGGAATGCTAACTGTGTAGGAGTTGCATGATGGAATCGGATACTCATGCATTCAACATGTGTTGGACGCATGGGTATCCAACTGCTCTGAGAACCGACTGCATATATATATTTCCATCCTTAGTCTTCATCGAAAATTCATCTCTCAAGGGAAACCGTTACACCTAGGCAAAGCGAAAAAGGCAGTTGTATGATGGCAACTATTAAAATAATAGCTACGTGGCCCAAAACTTGATCAGAATACAAGCGGTAGAGATCACGCTGCATACTAAAGAAACAATCTACTTTTATGGCACTGCACTATACAGTCCTTTTTCTTCCTTATCATACGTGATAGTAATCACAGGGCGTGGTCTGTTTTCCCCAGCTCTTCCTGAATGAATCCTTTCTTCGTTCTCTCTTTAGATATTGGATATGCTTGATCATATTTTGCTGGGGCTCTATTAGTTTTGGTAGCATGCCCACTTTAAGGTAAAAATGCTGATGCCAGTTGGGTCTTTTGGCAATGCAGATGGAAAAGAGGATTCTCAGACTTGAGAGCAAAAAGCACAAGTGAGCTTGTTCCTGGTATTTGCTCGTTCTATTCATTGCGTTGAATGACTTGGCATCTGCTGCTAATGTGGAATGATACTTATTATCGCGACTGGCAAATTTGTAGCTCTTTGGTCTAGCTTTTTCTAAATTTGCAGTGAGCTACCTTTATACTGCTGTTATTACTGTCACTGTTATAATGACTCTTTATGAGAAAGGATGGAATTGTTGGAAGTCATTACTCTTCAACGAGACAAAAGCTTCTGGAAGTAGGTGAAACGAGCATTTTCAGACGCAAGCCAAAGCACTAAGGTTCTTTTTTCTCCCTCGGTAGATTCATCAGGTTGCTACTTGATAGCTCACGCAGAAGACCTCACTTATTGATTATATAATATTAATCGTCATCACATGCTGACCAAAGTCTTCCAGCAAGGCAGTCTCGACTGTCGCTTCTGGCTGCATTCTAAAACCTCATAAAATGTCAGGCCAGAGCGTGATGTATACTAAATGCTCTCAAGAATTCAAGAACAAAATTTACAAGATTGGAACTAAATGCTCTGGAGGATTCAAAATCAAAATTTACAAGGCTGGATATATCGGATCAGGTATCTTTCAGTAACAAAGCTTGAATTTTCTTGCATTCTCTTCGCATAAATGACAGGAAGTGATTTCCTTCCTACACAAAAATTGATTCGGTGAACTCAATAGTGAAACAAGAACCACCTAAAGTAAGTGGACCTTAGAACAGAGTACGTCACATGTGCTGCTATGTACGTTTTGCTTCTTTGAACCATCTTATGTGGCATGAGCTTATCAGTGCTTGGCTGATCAGTAAGCTATCCCTAGAAACCAAAGCTTAATAATTATCTGTTTAGATTACATCCTCCAGGAGACCCGTCATGAAAATCACCCGTGTCAGAATCATCAGGATCAGGATCGATACTATTATGGGTACCACAATGCCCATGCACTTCCATATGAAATTCTATTCGAGCCTTGCTGCAGAGCATATCTGGACTTCAAGCCTCGTAGTAAGCATATAAGTCACTAGCTCTCGTATGTGTCACATTCAGCCTCACCCTTCAAGACCAAATCATGACATGAGTAACCCCCCGAAATTAAGAACTTCAAAGGAAGCGCTATTTAACTCCTCTCTGTTGGCCTGTTGCAGTGCCTCAAAGTTAAAAATATCTTTAGCTGCTGCATGGGGTGTACTTCGATTCAATGAGGGGCATTGTCTGCGAAATACCCGACCCATGACTTGCTCAATTTCCTTTTCTTGAATGGAAGTCACAGAGTGGAAAGTTTATTTCACTTCTAAGATCCAAGAGGTGCATTCGCGAAGGAGCTGAAAATTCTGATGCACAGCTATCTTTAGAAATATCTGCATCTTGCCGCGGAACTCGGAAGCATCTTCTTTGCACCTAAATGAGCCAGCGCAAGTGCATTGCTCACTTAAATGCGCGGCCTTCACCTGGTTGCACCGGAGGCAAGTAAGGTCTTGTAGGTGATAGATGCGTTCTCTCTGCCTTACAATCTGGAGAAGCGCGTTCTCCATCACTTCACGATTGTAAGGCTGGCCACATTGTGGTACGGCGCAGCACCATTCTTGAGCTAACAGAGCCGAGTCACGCGACAAGTCGAGGTCTCTGCAGTCATTGCAGTAGCTGCCCAAAACGAAAGAACTATTATGACAATAGAGCCAATGGGATGGTAGATGTCTATGCTAACAGTCGATAAGTCGCTTAGACAAAAATGTTGGAAACTATCGTTTCCTGACACCACTTGAGGATAATATTGTCACGGGAGGCCGAGACCTCCAAATCTGATTATGATATCCACTGGCGGGGAGAAATTTGCACCTTACACTGGCCACTAAGGCAATAGCCAAAACTGGCGCACCATCTCATAAATTACTAACAGAGACACTCGTAGATCTCTGACAGATATAATGTCTAAAAACCATCAGAAGCTTGAATTTACCTGCATATCACGTTGGGCAAGATGAAGGATTGGCAAGGATCACGGAACTCAGCTTCTGGAGCAAATTCTTTTACGCGTACGTATCTCAACAGATTCCTTCTCATCACCTGTAGGATAAGAGGGACGATTTTGTGAGTTATTGACACTTCAAACCTGACCATGATGACATATTTGCTCCTCAGGGTCAACTTCATGGAGGAGAAAATCAAAATTAAGGAGAAGTTACATGCTCCTGTTTTATACATCAACTCCAAGATGTCTTTGCTATCATCCATGTCAGTTCTCAATACCAATTTTAGATTTTCTCAAACCCTTCTAAGCTTAGCAAATCTAGGACTTTAGCTGTCATACGAACAAGTCAATCAATCATCCTCAGTCATGCTGACCATCAATCTAGCAAAGACTCAACATGTACAGAAATATATGGAGTAACAAAATAACCACAGTTGAAAGGAAGGGTCACAGAAATTCACGATCCGGTATAGAATTACCAGAATATCATGCTGAACATTTTGATCCAGAGCAAGAACCGCGCAAATGTGCTTGATGAACTCCAAAGCAGCATCTCCTCTGTGGTCTGCAGAAGCAGGTGATGAATGCTCATCGCCCCGATGTCCATCCATTTCTCTCATGTGAAGGACACAATCACGAACAACCCCCAAGAGTTTATCAGAGAAGTAGGAGCCAATCTGTATACAATTTTTAAGTTTCAAATAATGGAAACAGAAGCATTCAACTATTCAAGACATCATTTAAAGTTGCGCAAACTTTCACAATGAGATGTTTTTGCACCTGCTCTCTGAGATATTCCACCATGTGTGATTCAAAATTATTAGCAGCAGCAACTGTGATTGATGGAGTACACAAGTCGCCAGCATCAGAAGATGCCCTATTTGCAGCTAATTTTTGTGCAAGATTCCAAGGCATGTATAAGAACTGAGAGACAATGAAGATAAAGTGATCCTGCAAAAGGTTTGGAAGGTTATCCAAACACATTCCAATGCCAAACGACGGTGACCGAGGATAAGTTCACAATTTGGTGATAAAAGCTAACTTTTCACATATGACAATGACTAACCTGAATTTTCTTGGGCAAGCATTCAGCAATATTCCAGCTTGACACAATATCGACTTGAGGTTCATCAACATTTACATCAACTCTGACAGGGATTCCACCATAGTTATACTATCAACGAGAAAGGGCAAGTCAGTTGGAATATACAGACTGGATGATTAAGTTTAATTGTTTAGGCAGATCCCACAATGTAAAGTTCACGCCTTTCCTTTTCCTTGCAATATAGCTATTACTAGTTTTCAAAGATAACATTCACAGATACTCCTCCATTCCTCTTGAATCTGAATCACGTGCCTTGTATGACAAGGATGATATTACGAAAATCATGCCGAGTCAGGTATTGTCCAATGTTAGGGATAAAGCTGTTCAAGTATGTCTGGTGTATATCTATCTAGAGCAACTTTCATATGTTCTCAATCAAATGACAAACAAAAACTTCCAACCTTCGCTGAAGTACAATTGACCATGCCCCAGAAAAAAAATGTTCAAAGAGCCCCTTACTTTTCATTGTCAGACACGATTCAATAGTTGCATTTGACATTTGCAATTGTTTGACTTTATTATCGCTACTTTACACTCAAGGACCTGAGGCATCTAGGAATATCTCCACCTAATAGAAACCACGGTTCCACATTCTTGAAAACAAAGAAAATGTGAAGGCGCTTTATAATGGGAAAGTAATTAATCTACAATCTATGACGAATTGAGAGCATAAGCATTCTCAGATAGAGGGAAAGTTTTCTTCTGCAATATTATTGGGCACATGCAATCAAACTTCTTCATGGGAGACTTAAATTCTGCTAACAGAAAACCGCACATAGACAACCTGGTGATGCTAACTGTTTTAAACAGAATGATTGACAACGTACCTGATCCATATAAAGTAACGAATGCCAGAATTGCACTGGTTCCATCTCAATCCACTCAAATAAGTCTCTATACATCAGTGAAGACAGTGTTATGAAGACAACACAATGCCAATAACCAAAGAGAGGTACTTCTGCCTGCAACTAACCTATTTTGGAGAGTTTTAAGCAAACTATCACAGTAAGCTTGGGCTGCTGATAACTCATATTTTCCAGTATCAATAATGAGCTTTGAGAAGTTCGCAAATATGATTGTGGCACCAAGTTTGCGAAACTCTGCCAACAACAAGGCAAATACCTTTTGCATGACCTGTATTGGTAAAAAACTGGCAAACTTTTAGACAACTAAAGAGATAAGCTGCATGATTACTTATTATTGCACAACTAAATCAAGAATCTTCAACAAAGTCAAAGACAATTTAGATGTCTCAAGCATTAAGATCAAGTAAACCTATAATTACAAAGTACAGACACTGTCCATGCCCCTTATCAAATTTAGTGGGTCTTCATACAGAAGAAAAGAACAAGAATTTCAAGCAATGCAGTTAGAATATGAAACAACATGACCTCCATTCCTCTTATCCACTTCCATATGAAAATTGCACAAAGTGCCTACCTTGTGAAGCATGCGATGAAGAGCTGGGTCATGAAGTTTTGATTGTGGGCTGTGATACAGGAAAGAAGCAATAAGTAACATCAGCTTCAGAAGAAAAGGTGCATCTAAGAAGTTTAGGCATGATAAACATCAGGCAAGTTTACCTGCAAAGCCATCGATAAGCATGTTGCAAAATTGCATCAGCATAGACATTTCCATAGGTAACTGCATCTGTAAGGCACCTCTGAACTAACTGTTTCAGCACGCGGAATACAGCTGCGCATGAAGTTGTATCGTCAATGCTGTATTGTTGATCCGTCTCTGAATATAACTCCTGGTCAAAACCTAATAAAGCACCTCCTTCCATTTCATTCACCTGGTTGCTTTTCAGAAGAGCATTCACAGCTAGGTGGTGAATCTGGTAAGAGAAACATCATATGTGATTCAGCAGCAGATCTCAGAAAGAATAGTTAGAAAAGATATCTGATATGTATGTTTTCTGGACCTTTAGCTCCACAGACACTTTCCTATATGCTCCAGGATAGGTAAGAACATTTTGATGGACCTATTGAAACAAACAATCAGCACCTCGGGGATACTCGAGATTAGTAAAAGACAAGAAAGAGGCTAAAGCTGGAAGAGAAGAATAACATAATCTGGTAGCCAAAAAGAGAGATACATATCCTTAATAAGCATGAAGAACACATCAAATAGAAGTAGAGTCATGGTATAGCTCTTGAAACTAACCTCATCTGCAAAACAAGTATCTTCCTCATGAATTCCTCCAAGATCCGGAATACCATCATCAGATATCCAAAGCACCTACAAAGACAATATACATTTATGCATCTTTGGTCGAAGAAAGTTATTATACAACCTCATGTATCAGGGGCAAAATCAGTCAAGGGTAAAAAAGAATCTATATAGCCTGTCATGATTTCACTGCAACAGCATGAGCACCAAGAAATGTAAATCTAAAGGACCAAATATTTTTGACATTCAAATTAAAGTTCTTAGAAATTCTTCACTTTCAAACCTGTTGCTGATCCCGCAATGCTCTCGAAAAGAAGATGTCTGCCGTATATAAAAGCCAGTCAACTTCAAAGTTCCCCAGGGGCACCTGTCAAATAAATTATAAGACACATACCACAGACGCTATAAGAGGAACTCTGTTTGCAAAGTTGAAGTATTACATGAGCATATCTGGAGAGTGAGATTCTTTCTCTCAACCACTGGGTTGATGCAGCACAACGCTGCATTCCAACTTTGGCAGCTATTTGTTGCCATCCAAGAAACTGTACAGAGCACCAAAATTAAGAGATCTGTAAATATATATAGGAACAAAAAAGTAACGCGAAAGTACCATATAATTGAGAAGCAGCTTTTATCATAGATTTACATCACCTGGTATTGACAATCACGAGCATTAGGAGGAATGCTCACACACGGGAATTCATCTAGTGCTCTTATACCAGCTTTGATTGACTGAATGTTGGGGCACTCAATGACAGCAATTGTAGGTCCATGATGTTCATGTCTGTCATTTAGCATTCATGATGCTAATATCAGTATGTAAACAAAAGGAACACAGCCAATACTCTTGAAGATGGAACAGGGAAAAAAAAGGAATAGTGCTTATCAGAGCTCACGAAAGCCATTTAGCTTGTGATAGACAGAAAAGCCAATTCAAACCTCTCAGAGGGAACAAATAGAAGATATTATATAAACATAGTGAAAAAGCTCATTAAGAAAAATTTCAATATTTCTTCTAGCTTAATGCAAATGCTCATTCAGTTTGGGATCATCCATGCACATTTGGCCTAGACAAATCTTCAGTACATCTTCCCATTTATTCATCTTATAATATTTTAAGTGTTATAAAGTTAGTGTCCAAGCTATCCGCATAATTGAGAGAAACTTCCTCCAAACAGCTTATATAGAATTTAAATGACAAGTCAAACCTGTGCTCATTAATAACCCGTTGCATAATCTTCTCAGCATCATTCACATATCCAACATAATCTACCTGCAATACAAGCAGAAAAATTACTACAGCAGAAGAAAATGTTAAGAAATTTCAGAAGAAGAAGAAACAGAAAATATACCTTGAAAGTGATACCATCCTGTAGAGCGGAGAGTTCAACAGCCAAAGTTTGGCAAGCTTCCCGGAATTGTCTTTCAAGAAAAGATGCTGATAGATCTCTATTCTGGTGAGGATTTACCACAACAACAGATATTGTTCTCAATGCAGGAAGATAGCTAGCAAATATAGCTCGCCCTTCAGAAATGCTGAAATGGAATGAACGGTAAGATAAAATCTGCTCAATAAATGATAAGCATATGACATGGACATTAATAAATCAGACACAGGAAGACTATGAACTTATTCCCAGCAACCTACAAGTGCCATATACATTTTTATAGACTTATTTGCTAAACCAGCATTGGTTCTTGTCCAGAACAAGAACTAATATTGATGCAACAGGAACAACTGATATTTTCGGAAGTGCAGAAAATTCTCCAGTTATGTTTATTTGACTGAATGACAACCTTTTGCATGATTAAGCACACTATAACAAATCCAAGGGATCTGACTCTAGTACGGATTAAATAGGGTGAGCTGCCGCATCCTACTTATTCAAAAAACTAGAGGAAGATAAAAGTTAGAAAATAGTTGTCCTTTTCCAATTTGAAAAGGCTTGAGATATAACCCAGTAGAGTTATTTGTACTAACATTATATTTTTCTATGGTCAAATAACTATCATGCAAATAGAGGTAATCCATATGTGAAAAGATAGATCAGATTACCTATGGTACAAATAAAAGAATGAGATGGACTGCTCCAGATAAGAGCACTCTGCTGTAGTTTTCATATGTAATTCAGTTAGACACCAACTGTCTTGGGCATCTCGTTTTTTCGCCGTCTTATCTACTTTACAGACACATCCAATCTGCAGGATAGCGCCAAAATCTGAAGGCACTTTTGTCTCATATACTCCCTGAGTTAAACATTAGCATCACAGTTTGGCAAAAGTAAAACTATCTAAAGATGTATTACCAGCAAGATCAATCGATAAAATGCACATCAGCTTAGTAAACATATCTCATGATGGAAATATAACTACTTAAATTCACTACAAGACCCTACATGTCCTTGTAGAATTTAAACTGAAAGACAAGTTATGATTAGTGAAGAGCTCACTAAGACAAGCTTCTGATACGGAACATAAGATGCCAGAGAAACTAATGGGTCTAATCAACAGTGAAGATCTGAAATTCATTTCATGCAATAAGAGAACTATCAGAATCCAATTTAGATTGCATGTCTCTGCTAGCACAGTACCAAAATTTGTCATTAGCACATATATTTCACAGCCTATTGTGGACCAGAAGGACAAGTTGGTCAGCCTAAACTGTTACTAGAGAAAGAACGCACAGCCTTATTATGTTTAATTTTCTCTTATTATGTACTAAAAGTCTTGTTTACCAAACTCTGAAACATTTACATGGTGCTATTAGCATTGAGGAAAAACTGAGGGTCTGAGAAGTCCATAAGTGATGACAATAAGTACTAAATCAAAAAATGTATTTTTAAGCAAGAGAATACAAGTGACAGAAAATGAATATTGTTGATATAACGTGCAATGGTATCCTGACCTCAATCTCTGGGTCTGCAAGTAGAGATGCAAGTTTTTTGCTCTCGATCCTGAATTGATCTTCATCTATAGTGACCTTCGTGCAAACAAATGAAAAAAAATCAAAGAAACAGGAAAACAAATTTAACAAGCTTTTCACAATAATATCTTCATTAAGGTAGAATACAGCATAGTAAAAATTTGAGTATGTGTACCTCCACTAGGTTACAGCTACGCTTCCCATGGGGCAGAATTTTGTTAACACGCCTTCCAGGAAATTCTTCTGTTTTTGATGCTTTAGAGTTGAGGTAAAACACTCTAGGAACAACAATAGGAATTTTAAGCATAATTCCATCAACAAGCACCCAGGCAAAAAATTGTCCACTTGTTGAACTTGGAACCAGTTGTATAATCTGAAAGAAGCAGAAACAGTTCAGTTGACAGATTTCAGCAATCAAATGGTTCGCATTTCCATGAAATTTCTATAACTGGATCTTAATTTGACCTGCCAGTGACATCTTGTCAGGGCTACTTCATGCCTTGTAAAGTATGAGCTAACCCCGTGTCTCCCATTGGCTTCTTTATGATTTTTCGTACCAGCTGACTGTTTGGAAACAGCATTACGGATGGATGGAGTCTGCAAGTTGCCCAACCTGTAAAAGAGCAAAGAAATTGTTATTCGGCAACACAAGACCCTTTTACTGAGCTCATATATGCACAACAGAAATAAAACCCCTACATATCTATGTTTAAAAAGAAAAAGAAAAAAAAAATGCCCACCACAATCTTGCTAATGAGCGTGCAAAATGCATGCACCCAGCCTACTTATGATTTGAGCAAGGATCATATGAGTAAGTAAGAAGCATAAATTGAAATAAGGAGCAGGATTATTTGAGGAGGTCTAAAACTGAAGTGTCCAGCGGAGGTGGACAATGTGTCATTGCTAGCCCATGGTCGACAAACTTTGTTTTAGTGGGATTTTGGTTCTTCAATACATAAACCTGACATTCTGTGCTTCCAAGCCAACATGCCTTCATCATACATTATAGGACACACCTCTGCTTGCCAGCCTCTCAATTGCAAAGATTATGGTATTGCAATTAGAATTTGGATGCTGCACCTTATGCAATGGGGGACAATGTAAAAGAGAATGTGCATCCACACATGAGACTCAACCTTTTTATGCATTATATAAAGCAGAAATTTCGTATGGAAAAAAGTACCTCTGTCGTTTTCTCTTGTCCAAAGCATCTTTCCACTTTCTCTTTTTCAGTTCAAGCCATCCTTGATAGTCAATGTTTCTGTCAATATTTTCTGCAGAATTGGTATTTAGAACTCTAGCTTCTTCCTGATGATCATCTGCTTGGCACATTGATTTGACTGGATGCCTCTCACTGTTACCTTCATAATGACGAACAAGTGGTCTTGGTCTAATTATAGAACTTCCCTTCTTGTTTCCAAAATCTTCTAAATCTTCCACATTCTTTTCATTCACGATATGGTTAGTGCTAATGTCACCACTACCTCCATTTGGTGCATCATCCTTATTTTTCAAGGCAAAAATATCAACTAATTTACGTTGGCGGAACTTGTCGTCCTTCTCACGAACCTTCTTGTGCAGCCAATCAGGATGAACAACCCTAGGAACAGGATTTGCAACCTAAAGAATTTTAAGCATTATATAGTTAGAGAAAAAGGAAAATAGACCATTTTAACAAAAAGGTAACATAGATGCCACCTTCTGCATTGCTGCAGGAATGGTTATAATTTTCTGAATTGCGGAACTGAGACGTTGCTTGTAATAGGACCAATCGATGATTGATCTGATGCCAACATCTGATGATATTTTGCACCATTTTCTTAGGTAAAACTTCATTATTTCTGCAACACAAGGCATTAATTAATTCAGTTGATGAGCAGCAAAAGGACATTATGGAGGTGATGTTAGCACATAACTGACCAATATCAGTTTCGAATATTGCAACGGGAACAGCACGCTCACTGACAGGTGTCCCCTGTTCATAATGTGCAAAAGAAAACTCCATTAGATATTCTAAAAATAGAAAAGCAACCTAAACTAAGGTAGAAGATGCCATGGGACTGCTAAACTAGCAATTAGGCAGAAGACAGACCATTAGGATCTTTAGGGTCATGCAAACCTATAGACCTTCACCATGGAAAACTAATACAGAAATTACTAGACACGGCATGGCTAATAGGTTTTATCAGTTCTCTACAACATGTTCAATATATGCACACATTTTCGTGTGTTCTGCACAAACAATGTAAGGCATTTTATCTGTTTCCTACACCATGTTCATTTATGTCCAAATTGATGCCAACTTTTGCGTAAAGAAGGAATGAAAAACTCTTCTTTGTGATTGTTGAATTTCCATCTTGCTATAATTAAAATATTCAGTAGTCACATAATGTCAAAATATGAAAGTTAGCTACACGAACTCATAAGACTATCAATACAATAATATTCCTGGATGCATGGGTCTTCCAGGGCAAGGATAGATTAACTTACCCTTGGTTCACATGCAACTATATATTGGCAGCGCAAGCCTTTATCTTTTACCATAGTTTCACCAAGAAAATCAGCTAAACGCCTAGCAGTAGTCACTGCACAGGACTTCTGTACCCCATAGTCAACCAAGGATTTGCTCATGGTGCTTGACTCTGATATGTAATCCAGCAATTCACTATCTGCAATATCCTTCCCTTGATTCTGAAGATAAATGAAAATTTAAAGAAAAGGGGATAAGAATGTCGAACACATGAACAAGAGTTGGTTGACAAAATTCAGTTTTTTTAATAATGCATTCTTACTATTGAAGGAATTAAGCTTATCTGTTACGCACATCAAGAAGATCAAGCCAGCCGTTTGCAACAGAGGCAACTGATGAGTAGCACTCCTCTAAGGTTGAACCATGAAGAAACTTGTCAAAGAGTTCAGCCTGCACAGAAGAAAATATTTCACATGAGGAAATTCTTCAATAGATGCTTCTGGATCGTATATAAAAAAAATTGGTTCAAATTTGGAGACAACCTGACTTATCCTAAGTAATAAAGTGGACAGGGAAAACAGATGTTTGAAAATAAAGGAAGCAAAGAAATTTTGAAGCATTTTGCTCTTTCATCCCTACTTGGTCAGATAAGTGTCTCAAGGAGTTACAACTGAAAAAAGTAGTCTAAATTTGTCCTCAGTGAAGAAAAGAGGATCCCCATTTGACAGCCAAAAATTAGCGGAAGATCGAATAAGCTGGAGTAGAGGAAAGCACAAGCAAAGATACCTGAAACACTTTGATTAGCTTCAGTTCACCTCTACGCTTGATCTCAAAACCTTTAAGCTCAGCAAGGGTCCCATCATGATTAAAAACAGCATAACGCTTCTTTATTAAGATCCCTTCTTCCTTAGAAGCTGGGAGAATCATTGCCTTCATGGAGAGGAAAATGGTCACAAGCAACTCAATTACAAAATTTCAGACCACAAGGAAATCCATTACCTTGTATGGTCCATCCACTTCAAATTCAATGGAGCATTCGCTGTGAGTGGTATATGTTTTGTTGATAGGATCAGTAAGAGTCTGCTTAGAATTAGCAGTTAGGCCACTAGAGGAAAAATCCCTTTTACATAAAGTTCATAGGTAAAGTGAAATCCACCCTATCTAAGGATAATTAAAAGTAAACGACAAGAAATCATGCAAAATAATTTCGATTATGACCTGGTACTGATCATTCGTATTGTTCTGTGCCACATCAACGTTGAGCATAACACAGGGGTAAGACATGGTAAGCTTTCGTTTTGAATCCCTGAAAGTTATTTTGCAAATCATGCTCAGATCCCATACATAAACTTAAAAAAGGCCAAGCTATATTTAACAAAACCGAAGGGGAAACAAGATGAACATGCTGAAAAGATCATCACTTTGCAAATAACTAAAACATTGTAATAATTTCAAGATATTTGATGATTTTAATACAGTTAATAGTCAGTTCAATGCAAAAACGATTCTGCTAACCTGCTTTCTTGCTGTTATTTTTCACATGAAATTGTAAAAGTCAACTGCTCACTTATTCTCATATACCATTTTGATGCTTCAGTGTACACTATATTGTTCTTCCATTATTTCACAAGAAAATTATTGAAAAGAAAAAAAAGGAAAAGCATTTGTTCTGTGGTAGCAAAGACTTAGTAAGGCAAAACCATTTTGTCCAAAAACCACGGGAAAACAAGAAGAATGTGCTAGAAAAATTGCAGCTTATCATATGACTAAAAGAAATTTAGCAACATGTAAAAATTAAGAAGCAAAAACATACTTTGTCTTGAAGGTGAAATTATCAGGGAAAGATCCAGGGAGTGCACACCAGATACCATCTGTGTCTAATTCAAGTGGTTTTCCAATTTTTTCTACCAGCAAGCGAGCATTCTGAATGATTTTTGCTCCAGTATATGTAACTACTCCAGCCATTTCCATGGAGTACCATCTTGCTCCCCTGAGATAGCAACCATTAATCACAATACTAAAAACATATAAAAAGGCTTCTTATTAAGATTTGACTAAAATATAATCAACTTACTTTCGCATGACATATCCATAGAAGGAATTAAGTATACACTTGTGAGCTAGCTGCAGAGAATCATAGAGCACTACCATATCCTACAAATACAAAACAGAGAGTACCAATAATAAAACTGCCTGTAATGTAGAAGCAAGATGAAAATCAAGTTGTGAGTGGACATGAAGACGTTTCATACTTGTGCTTCCTGTATTTTTATAGAATTTCCACAAGCCTTAGCTTCTGACAGCTTCCCCTTCCAGACTTTATTAAGTCCTTTGTACTCATACCTTCTATCACGAAAGCTGAAACCAAAATCACAAAAAGAAAACAAAATATTGTTAGCATGAAAATACAACCAGCAGTTGGCCCTTCTCAAGGTTAGCCACAGTTAAACCCTTGGATACGGCAAGCAGCAATACAGACATACTGCAAGTAGCAACTAATTTGCAAGCAACATCTTTTGAGGGACAAAAGTTAAGGAATAGATTTCACAGTGGTTCAGGCAAAAAATTTTAATGTTCTTGATAGGAAAAAGATATCAACATACTGTCTAACAAACAGGTCAATTTTTGGTGTCATTATATACAAGAAAATGCAGTCTATTTTGCTAACCTGCGGACAGTATCTACATAGAATGGATTCTCCCGCATGCATATCCCTGCTTCTCGAAGTTCAGCGACTGGCTTGTCGAGTACCCTTTTATATGCCTGTGCAACAATACATAGCTTAGTATTTTAAATCATGGCAATCAGAAAAGCTCTTATTGAAGATTATTACTGGCATACCTTCTGACAGTATTTCTTAAGACGATCTCTAAGCTTTAACTGTTGCTCTGCTTTAGGAAGGTCAAGAAATGATTTTGATAATCGTCCCTCTGACATATCAACAATCTCAGACTCTATCTGTTTCTTCAAATGGTAATAGTCGCTGAAGGTTGAAATAATAGCCACATTACATTTTTCATCAGATTTTGGTCGATATTCTTTGTGGACTTGAAATAATATGAAAAGCAGATTTGACTGACGAGATACAGAACCTTTTCTTTGCCATAAAAGTTTCCCCACGCCACACCCATTCAAGCTTTCGGAGACAAGTTTTGCCAGGACGATTGAAGTCACATGCTGTGCATACCTCATCAGTAACTATTGACGGTGGCTGGAGATCAACGAAAGGAAATTTTGGCTCATTAACCAAAAAGATAATTAAGCAAACTAAAGTATAAAGATTGAACAAATAACTGAATTTTATAAAGAGGCCAAAAGTTATTTTTACAACAAGTGTCAAGTATGAGGGAGAAATTATAATCATAGCTAGAACTTAATTTATAGTAGATATGATCACTCATATAGCATTTGAGCATTTATAGCCCTCAGTTGTTGCTCCACTTTATTTATCTCATGCAGCATACAAGAATACCCTAGTTTACTCCATGGATTGAACCTCATTCTTTAATACATTTGTAGCTGTACTCTGTTCTGTCAAATATCAACAAAGGCTAGACACGTCTCTTTCCCAGTGCATACAGAACAACCTCAAGCAAAGAGGTGAATAAAAGAAATCTCTGCAACAGCATACCTGAAGTCTGTTTGTTAATATAATGTTTGGATACATAGCAGCCACATCCAGATGGTAAATGAGGGGGGACTCTTCACGTATTGGTTCATCTCGCAATTTTTGAAGCTGGAGAATGACATCTAATCATCATCAGTTTGAGGAAATAATAGAATGGGATAGAAAAAAAATACTGCTAGTTTCAAGATATCAAAGAAGTCCCATGAATAAGTCAAATAATAAAGAAAAAGTAATGAAGTTGTTGATGTCAGATAAAAGGCAAGCTTTAAATCTGAAAAGAAAAACATTATAAGTTTTTTGAAATGAAGCATGAGCTGGGAGAGTTTCCAAGGTGCATGGCATTGTTCAGAAGAGATTTTAGCAGGAAGAGACAAGGTTAGCACCTTCTCCTTAATAGCATTCTTCACCTCGTCATAATTACTGACCGATTCCAAATCCATTTTACCCTCGACTCTGATTGCATACTGAAGGTCACGGTCAAGGTTGTTAATGAGTTGCTGAAATAAAAGTACTCTAAGATCAGGGAATGCCAGAATTTTGTAGTTGAGAAAACTTAGCTACAATACCCAAAAAATAATAAATAAAAGCAAGTTTATAGAAGATAACAACAAATTGAATATCATGAAACCTGAAGTAAAATTCATGAATCCAAATCTCACAAGATCCAAGTTTGACACGTGATACACACAGTTAAGCGCTCAAATGTTTGCATGAACAGCTAGGGCAATATATATTCAGCATACTTTTACCTCATGAGATCTAAGCTTGAGGAAAGGAAAAACCGGACTTCATTTTGCAAAAAAAAATAGAAAAAAGTTTCAAGTGAGGGGGATGACAAATAAATTTATCAATGTTCGAAGCCTCAATAAATTCTTCTTCCGAAGAAAAATTGCTCTTGCAACCACAAGTCACCGACTCGCACACTTCATCTAGTAATAAATAATCTTGACCATGGATATGCTAAGACAAGCCAAACTTTCATCTCAGTGAAGTTTATAAACATGAACAAAAAGAAGTAAGTTGACATTTTTCATGCTGTAATTTTGCTGCCTGAATCTCTATAATCAAAGAAGGTTAGCACTTGTAAGGTCGTAACTAAGTTCATGATTATTCTCATGCATGATGCAGACATGACTCAAGCAGACAAACTAGATCGCCAAAATGTTCGGGAGTGAGTTCATTCAATCCTTTTTCTTGCAGCTGCGCATATCCTTGGTCAATGCAAATATCGGATTCAGCATTAATTAAATACTAAACGAATATCATGCATAAAAGTACAAATCGTACTCTTTGAAAGCTTCATGATTATATTTTACTGACATTCTACACATTAATTCAAGACTGATGGTTTTTTCTCTGGATCTCTTTCATAAAGAACTATACAAGTCTACTTGAGCTCCCATATTTTATTTTATTTTTATTGCATGAACACAATTGGTACTGTCAATATCAGACGTATCACGGCACAACATGATGAAAAACACAAACTATGAAAGAAAATTGCAATATGACAAAACATGAGATGCTTATCGCCTACATTGATGGGTATAAAAACATTTTCTGTCAACCAATTGGCTTGTTAAACAAATTCATCATGCTCTAAAGCCAGCATAATTGACATAAATTATAAACATAACTAGGACAGGCCAACATGAATGCAAGCTCTATGCATGGTCATATCAATTTAAAGGTGTGCAGAATGCTACTTAAACAGAGGAAACTGAGGTGTCGCTTGGAAAGACATTGGTAATTAGTCAGCTAGCCCATAAGGGAGATATGCTTGCAAATCTACGACTTCAATTGCGTCCCCAAAGCAAGAATCAGAAATGAATCAATTTTCTTACCTCATATGCAGATGGATCAAGCTTAAAATAAGTTGGAATATCAGATCTAAAAACGCCACTCTCAAGGCACTCCACATGGCCTCCGATGTATGTCTCACTCTCAAGAAGGCGATTGTTAAAAAACTTCTCTAGCTCGGCTTGGTGCTTGTTAGGGCATATAACATTGGCCTTGTATGCCTATAATCAATCCAATATTCAGTAGCAAAGAAAGAAGTCATTTATTGTACTTATCAAGATAGAAGAAATTTCTTCACCCAGGAAAGAATCTGCATAAGCATCCAAGAACCTACCTGAACCATAAGAAGCATTTCACAAAGGGTCCCACTACCTTTGCGGAGAACCTCATCAGGTGACATGGGGATTATAGTTGCAAGAGAGAAAATGAATGGGTGGACATAGGTCATGTAGAGGTAATATGTTGCGACGGCATCAGAAACAGAATATGAAGCCATCATCTGTCCAAACAATGTAAGAAACAAATCCTCGTCATGTTATTATTCAAAGGAATACCTGAAATTAAATGCATTTCTAACATCCTACTTCAATACAATACAAAATGGGGAATCACTGGAGATAATTCATTACCTGAGGCTTATCTTTTGCAAACCGCACCATATCTTCTGGATTTACTTCAAGTGGATCATAACCCAACTTCGCCTTTGTCACAGCCTTGCATAAGACAGAGCAAGAACTATGTTACCTCCTAACACACAATGCAGACAAAGACATGCTTCCATATAAAATCATATAGATGAGTTGAAACCAGTAAATAATCACTTATAGTTGTATCATTGAGTAGGACCGAGCTGTTTTGCTCCTTCCATCTTTTCGTTTTTTCTCTATGGGCAACCCATATCGGATAATTATGAGCAGCAAAAGATAACGAGCTTACCAGCTCACAACAGAAGAAAATATTCTTATAACAAGGTTGAATACAAAATGTTTAATGACAACATTAATTCATGGATTAGGAGGAATAGAGTCTACAATCATTCACTGCATGAACATGAAAGTTTAAAGCATGTTACAAGCTCATATGAGACAGATCACAAAGTTGCAGTATTTATGCTCTGAATACTGCCAGATTAATTTCTCAACGAGTTTCTCAAAATATAAGACAACAAAAGAAAATCTCAACAAATAGAATATGACCTTGAAATTGATGAGCTTACCTTTAGACCCTGGCTACCCTGGGGAAGATAACTGTCACGTTTGACCCAGGCAAAACAATCCAGATGACAGGCAAATCTAGAGCGACATTCCCCTTGGTTCTTATCGCATTGAAATCCTACCTCCTGAAAGATAAAAAAGATAGATACTGATAAATTCCTGAACCATATGTTGGCATTCAATATCGCACTAAGGTGCAATCTAGAATTGAAAACAAAAACTCATACAATAATTCCCGGATGAGTATTGATGAATACATACATTGCTCATTTTGAACCCATGATGGGCTGCTCTGCTCTCCAAGAATGGCCAGTCAAAAAAGTCACCATTATACGTCACATATACGCCAGGCTTCAGCTCTTGCATGTGGGCAAACCAGCGACGAAGGAGTTCTACCTGAAAAAATGTCGATCATGCCATCCGCAAATGCAAGCATAATAAAAGCACTTCACATTATTTTCCCTTACCTCATTTTTCACATTCATCACTTCAAAAATTCCTTCATATTCTGGTTTTGGGGTGTACTCCAGATTTTCTATATCTTCTCCAACACACTAAAGACAAGTGCACCGGTATTAGATAACAGTAACAGACAATGTTAGATGTTAACAATCAGACATTATTGTGAGATTTTGTGGGACCACTGCCAACTGTTCTAAAAGCTTAAGCTTTTATAAAAGCGTGGTTTATTATTTAAATATTCTAACACTCCCCCTCACGCTTAGTCATGGTCTTTTGCCTAGTACTAAGTGTGGAAATTTAATTGGGGAGGCAAATAAGGGCCTGGAAGATTCGAACTCAGGACCTCCTAGCTCTGATACCATGTGAGATTTTGTGGGACCACTGCCAACTGTTCTAAAAGCTTAAGCTTTTAGATGAAAGGGTGGTTTATTATTTAAATATTCTAACAATTATGTCAACTGAATCAGCAACAGAGATCAGAGCATATTCAGTTAAAAAAAAAAAAAAATAGATTAAGTCTTGATTACACACCTCTCGGTTAATAATTAGGTAACCTTTTCCATCCACCATGTATGAAATCATCATGATCATATCGTATTCAGCATCAGGAAATTTCAGGGGTAGTTTTGTTGTCTCAATATCAAACGCACAAACACGAACTTCAGCGCGCTGAAGTAGGTCAGTTCTCCTCTCAAGCATGACACCGGAATTAGATACACTAACATCATACCATTGTCCACTTCGCACATCTGTCAGTAGAAAACTTACATGAGTAAAGAAGACATGCCTTCCACCTTAAAAAGCAAAATTAGCAAGAAATTCTCGAGAGACAAAAATAGCACATCTACTCACCATTATCGATAGCAAAGCGCACATGATATGGCACATCATATTCTCGGAGGTCAATGATACAATCAAGAAAATCTTGAGGTTTTTGTTCTCTGCATATATGCACTAAGAAATTAGTGAAGTATATCAACACTTTCCTTCCAGAAAAAGAACAGAATATAAGACTGTGCTACATTTGATTGAACATTAAAAACCAACGAATGTACCCATTCATAAGAATGAAGACCTGATAAGAATACGAAGCTTACCTCTTCACCATCAATATAGATTCATATGCCTCTGCAGCTTCCATCTTTGTCCGGTTTCTTTCAACAACGTGCAAAAGGTCGTTCTTCACATTCATTAATTGTTGAACAGTATCAAAGGATATTCTAAGATATGATCTCCGCAATCCAGAGAGATGGTTTTTCTGCCCATAACAGAGCATCTCTTTTAGGGAAAAGAAAAGTAATTAACAATACATCAGCTCAAGCTTGAAGAAACAAATTCCACTTTGTAAGGACTGCAATGTGGATATTCGGACCCCGGAGATGCCCAATTTGTGGAACAAAAGCACAAAGAATTCCAAAACGAATATAGTTTTTGGTTGAGAGTGAGAGATTTCGTTTCCACAGATAACACTATATAAGAGAATCAGACAGAAAATTCATGCCTCTAATTGTATATAGAGCATTTCAAAAGCACAAAGAATTCCAAAAATATCATGATCCACAAGATTTTTCGTCCACACACCCCTTTTGAACTTGAAGAAAACATCAATTCTGCTACACAGGTCGTCAATTTGTTACAATTTTTTAATCAACCCATCAAAAAACAAAAAGATGTATCTAGTTCTCCATGCAAATAGTTGTAGATCTTTTTGTAAAATATCAGGAAAAGCTTCAGTAGGAAGCTGAACCCATCATGGTAAGTGCACCTGATTAATGGGCCAAGAGATGGAAGCAGAATTAACATAATCAGATTTTAAATAAACTCCAGCTCCATGATTTTTAAATAAGAAATGAATGTCCATTCGACCTTTTTCTAGTCTTTTGCGGCAGCTCACTTGACAATAGAATAGATCTAATTTCATAGAATGGTGTTGCCAATAAAATGTGGTAGAAAAAACCTAGACACAGCATAAAGAAATGAACATGGAAAGAAAATCTAAACCATGCAAAGTGCAATAAACAGTGACTGCAGAAGCAAAAAAGAAAAAAGAGCGGCTTACTAAATCAAGGTCCTCCTTCTCCACAATCTCAATATTAGCAATTTGGCTTTCATATCTTCGTCTTAAATAAGACTCGACATCCATTTCCACGTTCTCCTGCACAAACAGTACAAGGAACACCGCCTAAATTAGTGTTGCGGTAACACAAGAATTTAAATACAATGCGAAACAGCAGCACCTCCCAAAATGTTTCCCAAACTTCATCACGGAAACTGAACCATCATCTCTATTCTCTAAGCACTTCACAAATTCAGCACAGCTAGTAATGTCCATCAATGGGGACCTCTGCTACTCCTAACTGACCCACTTTTCCAGATGTTTAATCTCCAGGAGCAATAATCATATGGCCACAACAGTGCTAACTACAATTTTTTGCACTTACAAAATTCATTGAGTTGACAAAAAGAAATTGAGTGAGCAGCTTGAGGAAGAACTTTCACCGTGTCACGGTAGGTTCTACGTTATGGTCTATTTGGCATCATCATGCATCGTCAAAAATATTAATCTCAATCTTTTGCTTCCAGCTCATTTCTAGCCATGGCTAAACTATCAGAAACATGGATGACAGAGAATCATTCCATCCCTACCTTTGTTGCAGCATAAAAATAAGGACGAAATTTGTACTTTGACTTGAAACTGTTACCATCCTGCAATCAAACTCCAAGGAGTAAACGGTCGATACAATGACACACCGATGGACACAGACAACATTCGAAATATCCAATCAATGTATTTCAGCATCATCAGTCACCTGAGAAACAAAATAAAGATCGATGCAACTATAGACTTTGAACGTCTCGGGATCCTCCCACGACGACTGCAAAACAAACCAAAAGTCAAAAATCCAGAACATCCTCGAGCCAAGAAATCTCGGACAAGCGATCGATTCTCCCTCAACACATCCTCCAATTAACAAGCTGAGAAACAAATAACTTCCGGATGCCACCGGAATCGGGAAACGAGCTGAAGCAGGAGGTAAAATTCCGGCCGAATGGCGAAAGATGCGGCGAAGTATACGTACGGGAGCGAAGGTGAGCAACCAGCCGAGCTTCTTCTCGCCTTCGGAGAAGAGATCGAACCCTAGCTTCGACTCGAGCTCCTCCTCGGCAGATCGCTGCTGCTGCTTCCACCTCCTCGAGCTCCGGGAGTCCATGCGGTCCCGCTTCCGGCTCTCGCCATTCATCTCGTGGACGATCGGAGTACGGTCGAGACGAAACCGCCGACGACTTCCGCAGAAAGCGAATCCCGCAGAGCGAGGGAGGGAGGGAGGGAGGGTTTTCGAGCCCGCGACGATCTCAGTTCGCAGTGCCGCGAGACTGAAGAAGGGCGGGGGGATAAAATGATTAATCTATTGATGCTGCTCTTTTCCCGCGTTTTTCATCTCGAGTTGGGCCTTATGGGCCGTTGGGACGTTGGGCCATTGCGCCCTTTTTTTTTTCGCGGGTCTCGATCTAGTTTAACCTGAACGGTCGCTTTGCCCCGGGGCACGGGCTTCGGTCTCCTTGTTTAAGTCACGGGTGCCGTCGATATTATAGGCGCGATACTGGGTCCCACGAAAATCTAACGTCTCATGCGAAACAAGCTCACATGAGCTGGGAGTCAACAGTAATTTTCCTGCAACTATGTGGTCTCTGTGGTCTGTATCGTAACTTATGGTACAGTACTACAGGGACACGGTGCAAAGCAGAACGACTTACACGAGTTGATTTAATTACCACTAAAAATGAATAATTATAAATAATAATAAAAAAGATATGCTCGAACCAAATTTTTTTGTCGGACTTATTTCCTTTTTACCTTAATCTGGCAAAATGAACTAATTTATAAGAAGGCATTAGTTTGATAAAGAAAATTCCATTTTGTGAAGGTAGAAGCATTATATAGGTGTGTGCCTATATATATATATATATATATATATATATATATGTGTGTGTGTGTGTGTGTGTGTGTATCTATATGTCGATGGGGTTGGGCTGTCAATTGAAGATTGACTCAATGATGATTTTGGTCGACGCTCGAGAGCTTATTTTTTGTTATATCACATCAGTGTATTTAAAGATGCAGTGATTGATTATTAGCTTTTAATCTATGAGTTTGATTTGATAGATTCTTAACGATTTGGTTTTCTATTAAAAGAGCAGAGACCATATAAAATCACAAAAGCTAATTGTATTTTGTAGCGACTTTTTAGTATTTTTTTTTTTTAATGAAACGCATTTGAAGTAGCTTATTTTTACAATTTTGAAGTAACTTAAATCTTCGCGTTTTCACAAGTATGTGATTTGGTCTCTTCTTAATATGTCGTGATAGGCGTTTGAAGGCTTATTTTTTGGCATGTCACATCAGTGTATTTAAAGATGTTGTGCCATTGGTTACTAGCTTTTAATTCGCAGACTTCAATTTGATATGGTTTAAGAAAACTTTTCCTTTAGAGAGTTTACTAAATCAAACCAAACCGATTCGTAATGGTTTGGTTTTCTATCCAAAAATTAGAGACAAATAGAATTACAAAACCTAATTGTATTTCCCATCAACTTTTTAGGATTTTTTTTTTAATCAAACGCACTCGAAGCAGCCTACCTTTTCAGCTCGAAATGACTTGAATTTCCACATTTCCACGAGCACATGATTTGGTCTCTTCTTAAGTTAGCACTTTTTTTTTCCCCCAAGACTAGCTTAAGTGAATTTGGGCCAAAATTAGACAAGAGAAGGAGAAGAGAAATAAAAAGGGCGAGTAGGGTTTGGCATCGCGAGGATGTGGCCCATTTGAAAGTTGCATGAACACAACATTTTCAGCCTTGGGCTTTCGTCTTCCTGACCTCTCGGGAACCACCGAGAAGGCGAGAAGCATCCGGGAGATGCTCGAGCTCACCACGTTCTCTCCCCCTTTACACGCATGCTCTCTGCCATATTTTACGCTTGTATCCTCTTCTCGTTGCCTCTAGAACTCTGCTTCGTTAACTTTTACTCGCTCGCTGCTCCGAGCATCAATCCAAAGCGTCCCTTTGCTTCTTCCTCTTTCTTCGTTTCCCTGCTGAACCAATCTGTATGAACTCTAGCCCGACTTGCTTTTGGGAGTTGTTCCTCCCGCCGACTTGCGTTGGTAATTTTTTCACGTGATGCCTCGCGGCATGTTTTTTTGCGCGTGGATTGCAGGATGTCGGAGCCGGAGCCACCGTTTAGGCCGAGGGAGAAGCTCATAGAGAAGCAGAAGTATTTCCAAACCATCAACAAGCCCACGTACCTGAAGGGACCGTACGACAAGATCACCTCCGTCGCCATCCCTCTCGCGCTGGCTGCCACCGCCATGTACATGACCGTTAAGTCTCTATCCTCTCTCGCTCGTCGTCAGTCGTTGAATTCAATTAGCGCTCTCTAGATTAAGTTTCTGACGTACTTTGTGGTGGGGTTGCAGGGACGCGGCATCTATAACATGGCCCACGGGATCGGGAAGAAGGACATGCTATAGCTCTCTTTCCGAATGATGTAAGAGGAGGCTTTGTAATATCTGTATGATCTATCCAGTTATTACTATAGATGTTGAAAGAAAGTCAAGCTGTGGCACTGCAAGGCCGGACAAAGATGGTCTGCACTGGAAGATGCAGAAAGCAAACCATTCCGTCATCAAATAATTGAAATTCCACTTTATGAGTTTCCCTAATTTCCACGTGAATATCCGATGTGTATAATGTAGGAAATTGGTGACAATCATGCTGGTGAGACTTTACGTATATGCCATATCAGAGAAAATAAAGTTCAAATTTAACAACCAACATATGCACCAGCCACCGGACCTTGGAAACAATGTCACAATGCCAATGCTCCCCAAAATGGCATTAGAATTCCTTTGGGATCCTAGATCGGCTTGAAGCATTTTATTCCTAGAGCTATAATTCATATTCAGTCTCTTATGCCACTTCTTTCATCTGCAATAAATTATAGGCTAATCCGAACGTAAACATTTTGTGGCTCAATTCAAGTGCGGATGGCTACTGCTGTATTGTTAGCACAAAATCTAGTTTAACGCAGTGAAAGATACAAGCAAGCAGCGCATTTCTTAAAATAAAAGGGACGCACTTCTTTCCATCCAAAGGAGTTTGGTCTGCGATGATCCTATAGCCGGACTACAGAAGCCAGAAGGCAAATGTTATCTACTTGCCGAATGTATAAATACAATCAGATGCACGTGACCAGGTCAACCAAAAGGACGAGAATTTACAGAGCCACATGATGCGATCATCGATTTTCGAGTGCAGCATCAACGAAGTGCTGCATCTCCTTCTTGCTCCGGACAACGCTCCTCTTCTTGGTCTCAAAGTCCAGCTTATCAAGGTCCTCTGCAATTCCAAAGTAGCCGTATAGAATGCTGGCCACTTTATTTGCTACACTCGATCCTGTTCTTTGGCTGCTTCCCCTGCTGCTAGGACAACTCCTTTGCTCCAACTCAGCTCTGCCATGCTCGTTCTCAGCAAAATACTGGTGAAGCCTTTCAGCTTCCAGCAGACCTGACAAGGTGGGTTGGTAACATACCACCATGATACTCTGATTTGCAGGCTTTCCCCGAGAGACTTTCTTTATTCCAACGGCAAATCCCATCTCTTGATCACAAATTAAAAAGTTAAGAGTACAAAGGGATAAGAATTTGCATGTATCAAATGGATCGGGGAAGGTAGGGGTTCTCTAGAAATCAGAACTAAACTGAAATTACGATAAAGAGGAGAATAAAATGGATAACGAGTTTGATCATATTAGCAATGAAATAAAACAAACGTAATATAAAACAAGGAAACCACCACACGGGCAACAACTTCATCATAGATTGCTAAATCTAATGCATCACTGCTGGAGACCCTTCCCAACACATTTACAAAGCCAAAAAGCCATCAAAAAATTCGAAAGGGAGATGGAACCCAGAGGAAAAGGCATTTCCACTAGAAAGGGCACAATCTCCACTAACCAAGCTCACTCAATAATAGAAACACAGTCAAAAAAATTTACCTGGCAGAACAGCCTGCAGATCTTTGATGCTAATGATCACCCTATCTCCTGAAGAAGCATTTGCTATGGAACTGTTGTGAATGACAACTACTGGAGGCCATATGATGAGGTCCTCTCGCAAGGAAGAGGCTTGAGAGGGAGGAAGCATTTTCCAGGCCCAGGGACCATTAGTTGCTGGTGCACTATCCCATCCCAGCAGCACACACAGTGCTTTGTGAAATCCCAGGTGCTCCACACGACAGCCAACATTTTTGGACATGACTGCGTGCATGACCAAAGCTAGTGTGTTGCCAAACTCCTTTGAGTTGCTGACAAAAAATGCAGCCAAGGGGGGAATGAATAAGAAACCCAGCATATAACAATTTTACATAAGTAAACCACTATAATGTAAAATTTTTCAATCGAGGAAATTATTCTCTTCCAAAAACAAATTGAACACCCAAAAGAGCAGCACCCCAGGTAAATAGGCTTCTGAGATGAAAAGAAAGAAGAAAAAGAAGCAAAGCCGTGATCAACGCATGCACCTACAAGAACTGTAAAATTCGTGCATATACGAAAAATCTTGTGATTCATTTTTTCCTCCTTTCAAATCACACACACACACTAGTGACAACAAAATCAGGCTGGGCACACAGTTCTAAATATCCAAGTCAACACACACAGAAATTTTTTTTTTCTTTTTTTTTTTTTTTTTTTTTTTTTTTTTTTGGGGGGGGGGGGGGGGGAGGTAACAATTCCAGGACTCCCATATTCAAGAAAATATTGAGAAGACGTTCCAAACTTATCTTCACAAGGAGATTGACATAAGCGGCAATTAAACCAAAACTAGACAAAATATGACAAAAATACAGTGAGACGCAACAGAGGTACTTTGCAATCAACCAGCATTATAGAAAGAAAATCGCTCTTGCATGAACATATCCATTATTCTGAGCACCTCTTGATAACATGATACGGACATGGTCAGATAGAGCTACCTAGCAAATACAAAGATCACTTTACTTAGTTTTTGGTCTATATTAGCGAAACTAGAAATGGGGAATGATAAATCATCAAAATCACCGCCTGCTATCATCTAGCACCCACTTAAAGCCGAAAGATTATGAGCGGTGCATCTATTATCATAACCTTAACATGGTCAAGAGACATTTTCTCTTCTTCCCTAAGAAGTCGCAAACAACCAGTACTAAACCCCACCATTGACAGCCCAACTAAATATCCGATATATCCCTTATCTCCAAATGGCTGCCTTCATTTAAAATCTAACCACCAGCCCTAGTCATTTTTCAACCAACATCAGAACTCTCTTCCTCCAAGAGGCCATCATAAATCCGGAAACCAGATTATAACAACAATGGAGGAAGTTAGAAGGTCAAGAAGTCCTCCATTCTCTGTCCAACAACATATTGCATATACTATAGGATCAGTGCCAGTGCAGAAAAGACCGACTATGTTCATTTCAAATCTGAACTCCATCGGCACCAACTTATGTAGATCCAATTATATCCAATAAGAACAATCAGAACGACATAACCCTAAGTTATTTGCTCATCAGATTTGCTAATCCGAACTAATAGCAATGGTAGTATAGACCACTCAACACTTCAAAAAGTGTGACCATAAAGGAGAGGGCAGGACCAGTAGAACTGTTCACAACTAAATTCATTTTATATGTAGCTTTATAAATATTTACTGTGGAAAAGAAATCAACTTGCATGGGACAATGAGAAAAGAAACTGCTCCATTTGTAAACAGATTATTCAAATTTTATGACAGACCTGCCACAAACACCACATTTTAATGGGCCAGATCCTCTCTGATCAGTGTACTTTCTACGTTGGGTTGAAGTTTCATTAAGAAACTTGAAATACTTCAAAAAGGCATCGTTCACGAGCTGCTTAAACTCTTTAGAGTCCTCAGGCGGCTCTGCCTTGGCATATGCCGCCTCGTCCTCTGATAAAGCAACTCGTGTTTCCATACAATTGCCACCTTCAACAATGTGACTTTCGTGATCATTAGGATTTCTCCTGTGGAAATGTCTTTTCGTCCAAGGAACAGACGACCAAGTTTTTTGAGGTGGCCCCAACCTCTTATGTATGTCTCTAGATTTTAACTTTATGGGCTTCCTCAGTCTTCCTTGCAGACGTACTGGCAGGTGCTCACAAGACAAGTAGTCATCACAAACGCCACTCTCATAAGTATCCGCCTTAAATGTCCTTTTGATCATCTGCGGTTGGAAGTTATCGTACAAATGACTATCTTCATCACTCCAGTCTTCATTGCCATAATGGGGTTCCCAGATCTTCTGGCTGGCATTCTGATTTCGGTAAAAATCACCTTCAAGGTAATGACTCCTCATTCCAAAATCCATACTATTCTCCCTTTTAAGAGATCTTTCAGACTGGCCTATAGCACCCGTCTCTTCAACTGAAAACCTATGTTGTGGGATCCAATCTCTCTCGTGCAACCCATCATTAAGTTCTGGCAACTGCATGTTCTTCAAACCATCTCTATACACCCAAAGATTGTCACTGTTTCCAAAAGCATCGTCTCCTCCCAATTGCAGGCTTTTCCTATCTAAATATGTCTCTTTTCTATATCGTCTATGACTACTTGCAGGATCAAAGCATTCCTCACGCCCTCTCATATATAAAGCTTCAGTAGGATAATCAGGATGGTCCAACTTCCAGCTTTCTGTTAAACAATCCTCCTGAGGTATTTCATAGCCGCCTTGTTTATCCTCAACAAGACACATAAGACTAGCTTTGGATGAATCATGCAGCCCATATGTTTCTCTAATATTATCCATCTCTTCATAAAACGATTTATCAGGTAAATTGTCTACATCACTCCTCTCCTTCCTTTGCCCTTCAAAGTGCTTGTTAACTCCAACAGTATCCTGCCCTGGAACATATAGAGTCTGGTTATAGCATAACAAGTCCTTCAAAGGATATTCAGACCCTGTAGATGACCGGAGAGGAGGCATTTCAGCAAATGAGTCACGGTTACAAGCCCCATGACTCCAGCTAAATCCTTCTGAAGGCAATGGATGGCCACTTTTATGAGAAGAAGGTAGAGTGTTGTCGTCTGGAACAAGTACAGGCAAAGGAGAATATGTTTTTGTCAAACTCTTATAAGGAGAAGGTAGAGTGTTGTCATCTGGAACATGTACAGGCAAAGTTGAATATGTTCTTGTCCAAGTAGTCGACATTGCATTAGCTGAATCACCGTTCAAGCTGGACTTGCCTATCTCACCTACACTAGATGACTCTATTCCTGGAAGCTTAGCATTGGATATCGGGTCATCCAAACCCGATTTAGCCAATGGCTCTGCATAGTTACCATCAGTGTACTGGTATCTATCACTAGGTCTCACACTTAAACCAAGATGTCCTGGAAAAGTCCTAGCCTTTACATTATCATCGAGGAAAGCAGGTTTGTGAACCATCCTCTTATCCAAAACCTCCTTGCCCTGGTAAAATATTTGACTATCTGTTCTATAAGCATTGGTAAGGAAATCAGCACCCCTTCTCCTAATGTGTGGAATAACCGTGTCCCTACTGATACCGAAGCTTCCTTGCTTCTCTTCCAATAAATGATTCCACTGAAACTTTGTCAGAGTGGAATTTCCATATGATGAACCCTCATCCAACCGCATAGTTGTCGAGAGGTGCTCGCCCCTATCTCCACTTCCTAATGCATTAGCCTCGTCTAATCCTCCTTCACGCAAACTTGCATGTCTTTCTTCAGGAAAGACTACACCCGTCCTCTTCAGATCTTCACGAGCACGACAGAAATCTGCAGAGCCTGATGCAAACTGAGAATGTGTCTGTGACTGCAAGTGCTGCGAGACATCATGGTGGCGAGGCGGCGAATAATCCTGGCGGCGAGGCGGCACATAATCCCTGCGGCCACGAAAAGGCAGGGATGACTCACCGGCTCTGTTCAACCGCTCCTCCGACCTGTCTCTCTGAGCACGCGCTGAAGCGAAATCCCCATAACTTGCGCCATATGTCAAATGCGATTTCCTTTCTTCTTCATAATCACTGCGACGACGCCGATGAGATAGAGAATACTCCCCATGGCGCGACGCCGGAGAACACACCGGCGAACGCCTGCGGAGGCTGGGCGGCGAGATTCGCCGTCGGTGCCTAGGAGGCGAGGATCCGCGGCCACCACTCATCCGGCGAGGCGGAGTCCGGGACCTGACGCGACCGCCGCCTTCACGCATTGCTTTCAAGTTGACAAAACCCAAAGCACGGAAGGAAAATTCCTCGCGGTTCGCCTCCGATCAGACGAAACTAACACCGATCAAACCTCCGGAACCATTCGAAACCCTAATCGCAGCAACAACCGAATCCCTAATCCTAGAATGCAAGCGAAAACGCGAGCCCCCGGTTTCGCACCGACGGCGCGCCTCCCGAACGGGGAAACCAGAACCTCCTCTCGATCAAGGTGACGAACTGAAAATTTCGGACAGCGGATGCAAGCGATCGACAGATTTTTCAAGCTTTAAGGAAGGCAAAGAAAGCATCATCCAACCTTCGACGGCAGACAATGTCGAGCCAATTTTTGCTCTCGAGAGCCTGCTTTTTTCACTGCGAACCGCTGCGCGCAAGGAAAGAGCGGTTATTGCCGCTTCGTCGCCAGAGCTTTTTATATGGTTCTATCCTATTGTCGTAGGGCTCGAGTCATGATTTAGTGGAAATTTCACTTTGTCCCATGATTTTCTCGTCGTCTTCCACGTGAAGCCCCCAACTTTAGATTTTTTTTAGTTTGCCCCCTCAAATCTCACTGTCTTTTACTGTTATCCATTAAATTATAAATTTCAAATCCTTCGATATTACCCTCCGAACTCTCACTCTCTTACACGTCAAGCCCTAAATTCAAAATTTATATACTTCAACTCCCCTTTCATCATCGTGGAAGACCATGGGCCTTTTTTTGTCGGAGCGTGTATTCCACGCAATTCTCGAGCATGATATGTCAACCTCCATATAATAAGTCCTTTTTATAGAAGGAAATATCATTTGAGCCCTGAGCAGGGCGCTTTAAACTGCTCCGGCAACGGTGCTAGAAATGAAGGGAAACCCCTGCGGGAGGGGTTTCCAGCCGATTTGGCCGGGGCGAAGGTGCGCCGGCGGCCCCAGCCGTTGTGAGAGTTCTGACTGGGACTATAAACCAGGTCTAGGGTACCAACCCGAAAAAAATGGTTGGGGGGAAAGTCCAGCCCCCCGGAAAACCCATTAAGAACCTGGCTTGGACCTAAGCAAGTCCTTAAAAGGCTTCCGCCACCCTGAGGGCGGTCTCCGGGAGAAAATAACCCCTAGGAGACGTGGGAAAGGGTGACACCTGGAAAGACAGGTAGAGCGGGAAAGGCTCGAAAAATATTCCTACCCCAGTGGAGTTCCGCCACACTCCTTTGGGAGTTGGACCCCAGGCCTGATGGCCGGCAATTCTCGGGCATGATATGTCAACCGCCATATAATAAATCCTTTTTATAGAAGGAAATATCATTTACTATTTGAAAAATTCTCTCCATCGCATTTTCAATTAGTGAATCACTTATATTGCATGTCTTGAAGAGAGAGCCCGACGATGCTAATAAATGAAATGATCTGTAAATCGGGAAGGTAAAGAAGTGTAAGAACTTATATTTATTGTTTAATGGGAAAAATGATGAGAATTTAAGATGGTAAACTAAATCATGATTTACCATGAAAGCTAGCGAGGGTCCGGGGAGTAAAGTGAAATTTACCCAATAAATAAACGGGATTTGTGAAATAATAAGTAATCTCCATCCGTGATCAACTGCAATTTGTAAAATAAGATGCGGAAATTAGTATTTATTGGCTATCTTATATATTAGGGACGATCAAATTGGACAAAACAAAATATATCACGTCATATCCAAATACAATGTTATCATATGTGCCGAATATCGATCTTTAGGGAATAAAAAAGATGAATTCTAAAATCCCAATCAAACAATCTCTAAGATTTACCAAACTGGTGGATTGTAATTTTAAAGTTCTAGAGCTAGATTTTGTTTCGGCAAAAGCAATTATAATGAGAAAGGTAAGGAGAAAATAGAAGTTCATAGCTACTATGATTCTCATGGGAATCGAGGTGCTTTGAACACTCGTTTATCTAACAATTTGGATTTTTCCGACAATTAACGGTGATATTACAATTATGAAATTGTGAGTTTAAATGTTTCAAGACTCTTTATATTTTTGTCCAAAGAAATCTTTATTCATTACCAAAGTAAGACATAAAAGTATTTATGGGAATCTCAAAAGTCAGCACAATAAGGCAAGCCCCTAAAAAACAAATTGAAAACCATAATTGACAGAGATAATCATACACTCATTCTTCATGAACAGATTTATAACCGCATGCAAGTGAAAGGATAGGTGGCCAATCACTAAATCACACAAGATCTCCAACTGTATTTACTATTTTACCTTTCACTTTAGATCCCTTATTTGCTTTTCTATATTTTTTATGCTCCTATCTTTAGGCTAAAGTCCAGTCCATGCACAAGGGGAATGTTAAACTATCTGTATATTGAAGCGTCACTTAATCCAACAATTTAAACAGTTAAAAAGAGATCTCAGAAAATTTTACAGAAATGGCATCGTTTTCCCATTCGGCTCTCATCCGAATGACGAGCAATTTTGACTCGGCAAGTTGATTCGGACTTTGGCTTCACCAGATCATTTGCACATCCAATTCCTACTTGCAATTTGGCTCTGCAGATCCCCCTCAAGTCACGACTGGTTCGGTAGACCACAAATCATGGCAGCAAGATCGTTTGGCCAAGACTTTTAGGGCACATTTGGTAATGTTTCTATTTTAGGGAATAATTTTTTAACAGAAATAGTTTTTTTGTTTTTGTTTCCGTTCCAAGGAACAATTTATGAGTATAAGAACACGTTTGGTAACTATAAAAAATTTATACTCCAGGAATAAAAACACGTTTGGTAACTTGTATAATTTTTTTGTTTCTTTTAATTTTTCAATATTTTTCTTTTTTTTTTCTTCTTTCTTCCTTTTGGCCAGTCGCCAGCCCCTAGCGAGGCCGAGCTAGCCTAGCCACCGGCGAGGCTCGGCCGGCCCGGCCACCGCTAGGTCGGCCTCACCCAGCGTTAGCCCTGCGAGATTGAGCCTCGCCGGTGGCTGGGCGAGCTTGGCCTCACTAGATTTGGGCGAGCTCTGCCGATCGCCGGCCATGGTCGAGGCCGATGATCGGCCAAAAGGAAGAAAAAAGATAAAAAAAAAAAAAAGAAGAAAAAAAAAAGTGTTTCTCGGAAGTGTTCCCGGAAACAAGAAACAAGTTGTTTCTACTTCTTGTTTTTGTTCCAAATCTGTTATCAGGAACAAAAGTGTAAACAAACGCGTTTCTATTCTTTTTTTGTTACCCAGAACAAAAGAACAAAAATTTGTATTCGGGGAATAGAAACACAAATAAACAAGCACACCCTTAGGACGAGAGATGGTTATCGGGCGAGCTCAGGTCTTGGCCGGAAACTAAAGGCTGGGTCCAATATGTTGCCTCCATCTACATCGAAATGGTTGGCCAGCTTCGGCCCTAGTAAAGTCGAGCGGCTTTTCCACGTGATGTCATTGCCCGAACCAGCCCACTCTTTCTTCCGGCTTTTCGGGGCGACCCGAGCAGAGGTACTTGTCGTCTAAAGTTAAGGATTTCGCCATTGAGATCAAGGTACGTCCCACGTCCATAGACATGGTGCGTTTGGGAATTACTTTGGAAGGGGCTTTGGGGGGATGCTAGCATTTGCAAGGCTGAAAGCCAAGGCAGGTCCTAGGTTGCCTTGGGCTTTAAGCATTCTTGAAATGCCTTGGGTACTGTTCATGCTACTATTCATCTTCCTTCTCCAGCCACGCCGCCGATCAGAGAGCTCACTGCCGGCGAGGTCACGGCTGAGGTCGGCGAGGTCGCGGCGACCGTCACAGGCTAGTTGCGCGACCCCGGCGACCGCTCGTGAGTAGCGTCGCCGCGACCCCAGGCGCGACCCAGATCTAGGGTCGGCCGACCTCCGTGAAGGGCCGCCGGGGGTCGCCCGACCCCAGGCAACCCTCGCCGGAGGTCACCCGACCCTAGGCGGCCCTCGTTAGTCATCTCCTGGGGTTGCTTGAGACCGTCGGCGGCCGTTGCCTTTGCCAGTCATTTTTTATTTATTTTTCTTTTAATACTTTTTCTTATCACCAAAGCTCCTTGAATCTCAAACACCATTTTGCTAAAAGGTACTTCAAATGGGCTTTCAAAGTATAATTTACCAAACACAGTTTGCATTTTGAAAAATACCTTTAACTCAAAAGTCTTTGCATTTTCCTTAAAACTTTCCCCAAAAGTCTTCTCAAACGCACTCTTACACCACCTTTCAGTCTACAATATCGAATCACCCAACATCCACCCATTACTCGGCCCTACTTAGGATCATCGGTATTCGGTACAATCCAAATCTGGAAACCGAGTACCGCCCACCCTCCTACCCCATCAAATGACTCTACAAGGTCAAACGTCGTCAACCGCTCGCTCTCAGCGGTAGAATCAATTTAATTTCATAGCTGTCGAACCAGCCAAGAGGGTCCACCTTATCAGGCCTTGCTTGCGAGGGACTTGACCTATTTTTGACTTCTCACGCAAGCGAAGAGCATACTGAACACCAATTTTTATACTTGATGCCGAAGCATGGGCACAAGCATCAAGTCAGCATAAGAGCTGATTCTTAACGCGTTTGTTCCGGGAACAATTTATGATCAGATATAGTTTTTTTATTTTATTTTCGAGAATAATTTATGAGTAAAGGAATGTATTTAGTAACTATCCAAAATTTCTATACCCAAGATAGAAATACGTTTTGTAAGATTCTTAAATTTATTTCGTTTCTTTTAATTTTTTAATACTTTTATTATATTTTTTTATCTTCTTCTTCCTCTTTCTCCGTAACCGATTGTAGGCTACCGGTGAGGCTCGACCTCACCTAGGTGGCATGAGGTTGGCCTTGCCTAGCCATGGCGAGGCTCAACTCGATGAGCCTCACCAAGGAAAGAGAAGAAGAGAAAAAAAAAAAAAAAAATTGGAATTGATATAAGAATTGTTTACGGGAACAAGAAGCAACTTTTTTCTGCTTCTTGATTTTGTTCTAAATCTATTTCCAGAAACAAAAAAAATAATTTTTGCTTCCGGGAACAAAAAATTTGTCAAACGAATTTCTATTTTTTTGTTCACAAGAGTAAAAGAACAGAATCAATTATTTCCGAAAGTGTTATCAAACATATCCTAAGAAGTAGAGCACATGGGATAGAACACAAGCACCACATCAAATTGATTACCTTCATCATGAAATATAACTCGCGGTTTATTGAAGTATATAGCTTTTTGTATCTGGTGTGCAATAAAGAAACAAAATCGCATTGATTCATTGATTCCCATTGATCCCCTCATAATTCTGTAGATTACAATGTAGCCAATCTAAGCATAACTCAATAAAAAATAATGTGGACATTTACGATCTCGTCGCAAGACTATCAAGACTATAGTGCGTGAAATAATTAAAAAGTGAAGTGTATACAACGTTTGATGCCATTATACAATGCAATAATTTTTTTTTTAAGGGATCGCAGTTCTTTCTTTCATCCTTGGAACATCTACAAGTTAGTTATTTCATGAGTCTTCATATCAATGGGCTAATGTGTGAATTGAAAATTGCATCATATTCTTTGGCGTGTTTCTATTTTAAAACTTGAATATTTTCCTTCTCATAACCAAAGTTATCCCAAAAAATAATAATCAAATCTTGAAATATTCTTTCTTTGCGTTGATATGCTTATAATTTCTTCCGACTGTGTCAATAGTTAATTCCATCAAATAATCTTTCATACATTTTATAATTAGGCGATTTCGCATGATCTTAAAAATGCCAATTTTTCTCATACACGCAATGTTCCATGTGAGAGAAATTATTTGTGTCTAACATGTTTAAACTCAGCATTCCATGCATTGCATTAATCGTGGATATTTACTGGTCTAATGGAGAAAGATAGGTCAAATATGTTACTTTTCATCACGGAAATTGCCATATTGGCCTTACACGAAACTTGAAAGATAGTCTTTTCAGTCCTACTTTAATGAAAATTGGCCTATGTGCGCAATCATACTAGAAATTACATGATGCCAAGACACAAAAGATTAAGAGCAAAGATTACCAACATAAAACCGAATTATTTATCATGGGATGAAGGCAAATCTCTCCTAATCTGCCTTCTCCTCCACGCCCGCCGCTCGTGCTGAGTGCAGGTGAGCGCTTGCTGTCCAATCGAGTGCCTTGCCTTCAACCTCAAGCATTCATCGTCAAACTGTAAACAGCGCAACCCTGTTTCTCGCGAGGGCTTTAAACCTGCGAAATCTCATACAAAAAGGGGATAGAAATTGACCTTTTCAATGGTGGGTGACTCTAATAGCAATCTGATCAGAAAAAGGCTGTAGCTGTTAGTTGAATTTGCCAAGACACCAACTCAAGATAATGCCCATTTAACCAAAGAAAGGCCCATCTTGACGTTGTTATTCTCATAACAACAATAATCTAATATAGACAGCTGTGCAAAAAAGTTCTAGCTGCAAACAAGAAAGGTGTCGCGAAAAAAAGTTATAATGTTTACAGTAGACATCGTTGGAACTACACGAGTAATTTGTAATGATTTTCATTTATTAGTTCCATACTTGCATTTTCAGGAAGGTTTGGAATGTTGGTCACTGCACATCATTGTCATGTTCTGTTGCAGAGACTTTTTTTTTTTTTCCCCTTATATATCCAAAGCTGGCGGGAGTTGTTACCACCTTTACAGAAGGAACAAAAGGAAAAAGAAGGCCATAATTTTCAAAAAGAGAGAATTCAAGAGAGGAAGGATGACGCCACAGAGACAAATACTCGAGCAGCAGCAGCAGCAATTACAGATGCAAAGAGTGAGGAACTCAGGATTTCTCAGCTTCAGTGAGAGCCCCATCAAAGACGAGAATGACGAGGTGTCAAGATCGGCTCTTGCTGCATTCAGGTCAAAGGAAGAGGAGATCGAGAGGAGGAAGACAGAGGTCAAGGACAAAGTGCAAAATCAGTTGGGCCGTGTCGAGGAAGCCAGCAAGCGCTTGGCCGAGATTCTAGATGTAAGTTAATTTAAAGCAGTAGTAAAAAGAGGAGATTTTAGTTGTAGTTAAAATTTTCAATCATGGGAATGACAGTAAGAGTTAAGTCTTTTGGTCTAATGCTGCAATAATCTGGAAAAATAAGCTGTCAATTGGATTGGCAGCCAGCAGTCTAACAGTCGCGAAATAAAAGTGCTTTCAAAGTTTCAGTGTATAATGGCTTGATAGCATTGATTGAGATGAATCCGGTCAACTGGGATTCGATAACTTAGTGCAAGGACATTACGTGATCCTTTGAATATGCAATATGTATCAGGAGCTAGAAGCTCTTACAGATCCAATGAGAAAGGAGGTCGGCATTGTGCGCAAGAAGATAGACATTGTTAACCGAGAATTAAAGCCACTGGGACTGAGCTGCCAGAAGAAGGTTGAGCGTATTTTCTCTTGTTTTCCCTTTTCTTTTTCTCTTGGATGTCCTCACTCTAGTGTTAAAGCATATGGACCTCTAATGTGAATCAAATTGATCCACTGGCCTGGTCCATATCCTTTCTGTAGCATTCAATTTCAGCTCATGCTAAAAAAAAGGACATTCGGCTCTTGCTGATTATCTCATCTCAGAAAATGCTTTCTGGCAATGGCCTATGTGTTGTTCCTTCGACGACACTGTCATAAATGCCGAGGAAGATTGTTTACGAGACCTTATTATGCTTGAAATTATTTTGGAACACAATGCTGTTTCAGTACAAACTTGTTGCCACTTGAGGAGATATAAATTCGCAGCTTGCCCTCGAATAATTTGGTGTGGTGATATTATTTATTGGATTCCCTGAAGCTTTTACATGTCACAGGAGAGAGAATACAGAGAAGTGTTAGAGGCATTCAATGAGAAGAGTAAAGAAAAGGCTCAGCTGGTTGCTAAACTGATGGAGGTAAAATCTCTGTCCATTATAGCATTTGATCTTTCTTTTAGATTCTTGTTGATCTTTTCAGGGAAAATTTCCCATTTTGACTGTCTCTAATGCTTGCTCCCTGCTTATGGTTTCCTTGTCTTCCTCCAAATTTTCATTCACTGTGTCACCTACTGATCAGCTGGTAAGCGAGAGCGAGAGGTCGAGAATGAAGAAGCTGGAAGAGCTGAGCAAAAATGTAGAAACCCTACGCTAGGGGCTCAAGAGAGGAAATAATTCAACGTGTTCCTAGTCTCAGCTCTCAAGATCTCCCTTCCAGAGCTTGGTATTTGTACACTGTTTAATTTGTTATTCGTAAAGAATACTATGCTTCACCTTAGGAAGAGAATAACATGGCGGGCTAATAAGGCGCCCTTTCTGAGGGAAACTGTTTGTGTGTTTGGAATGTATTCTACTCTTTTTTAGCGCATGCCAGACCAGTATGTCGTTCATTTTCATTGTGGATGAAAAGAAATTCTGGTATATGGACCTTCAACAGTTGAATTTCCTTCTGATTATAAGGGAAAATCGATAAAATGAACTGTGTCAATGATGGGAAACAGGAAAAGGTGCTTGTGGTGTACCTAGTACAGTGGAATCCTGGGTTTTGGCTATGTTGTTCTTCGGTGAAAAATTATAGCCTGCTTTGGTTGTACGACCCTGGTAGGAGCCGAAGATGCATTGAGCCAACCAACAACTGGTTTACCTATCCGATTCTCATTCCGAGTTTGATTCGATTAAACTTCAACATCAACCTGTGACTTTCACAAATACTGACAATCTCCATTTCTCCCATAAAAGAAACAAGAAAGAAAAAAAAAGAACCAAAGTGCAAAACGAAAGAGAAGAACCCAATCAACGTTGTCATTTCCAGTGTCATTTCAGTAAATGAACAAACACCTTGGTACTTATCAGAATGCCACTCAATTGTAATATTCAAACTGCAACATCAGCTTATATGATTTTTTTTTATTCATACCCTCTAATTTTCAAACACTCTCTTTTTTACTCAACCAACAGAGAAATTATGCTCCAATAAGCTGCTTCAACTTCTCAACCACGTCATCCATCTCTTCTTTTTGCTTCTCTCTCATCCTCATGCCCAATTCTTGAGCATTTCTTTTGGCCTCCTTCCCTTTTTCGTTCACCATCACTTGTTGTATAACTCTTGCCAACTCCTCCCCCCTGAACCCCCCACTCCCCCTGTCCACCTCCATGCCTACATCAATCTCCACCACAAGCTTTGCATTCAGAGGCTGATCAAGGTGCATTGGCATCGCTATGATTGGAGCTCCAAAAAGAATTGCCTCCAATGTTGAGCTCCAACCACAGTGGCTGACAAACCCACCTATGCTTTGATGTCCCAAAATCTTGGCCTGTGGGGCCCATCCTTCCACAACCAGTCCTCTGTCCCCAATCCTCTGTAGAAATCCTTGTGGTAGAGCCTCATGTATTGTAAGATCCTCTCCACCATGAAATCTGAGAACCCAGATGAAGCCCACATTGCTGAGCTCCAATCCATAAGCAATCTCCTCCCTCTCTTCTTCAGAAAGGAAGTACTCACTCCCAAAAGAAACTAACACAACTGAAGAAAGTTGCGTCTTATTGAGCCACTCCATGATCTTCTCTCCATCACCGTCCTTGTTGGCAGGTTCTTGAAAAAGAGGCCCAACAGTCACCACCTTCCTTTTCACTAATTCAGAGAGATAATCAACATACTTGCCTTCTGTGACTCTGGATGTTTTTATCAAGATTATGTTGGATGACCTCTCCATGCACTCCCAGAACCTCTCCTTGTTCTTGTATCCATTGGCACTGGCATTCATCAACTCGGCGATTCTATGGTTCTCAGACTCAGGCAAAGTCAAAGCCGAAAAGGGGTATTCATTGAAGGGGTGATGAATGGAGTGAGTTAAGAAAGAACAAAAGGCAGGCCCCATAGTAAGGAAAACCACAGCATTTATGTTCAGCTCATTGGCTGCAACTGAGGCCCATGGTTGAAGATAATCAAAGATGACCAAGTCTGGCTTGAGGGATCTGAGGATGTCAAAGAAGGATGACTTTGCGGAATCGAAGGCAGATTTGAGGGTGGACATGAGATGAGGAGGGAGGTCCTTTGTGGTGTGATAGTGAGGAGGAAGTTGTGGGAACTCATCAGATGGAAGGTGAAGATCAATGAGTTGTATTGAAGAAACACAGTCTTGAGCAAGAAGGGTGTCTCTGAGAGGCATTAGATTGATGGGTGTGGAGCAGAAGTATATGTGGAAGTCCCTGCGTGAGAGTTTCTTGGCTAGCTCCTGGAAGGGAGAGATGTGTCCATGAGCTAACCATGGCAACATCAGAATACTAGGTTTGTGTGCTGTGGTGCTCATTTTTCTCTCTATTTGCGTAAGCACTAATCTGTGTTTACTGATTAATCAGGAGAAAGATGGGAAGATGAACTTAGCCGAAGATTATCAATATTTAATAGCACACCTGACCACGGCACTGTTGAAGAGAGCACCGCCACTCTCTCTCTTTCTCTCTAGAATTCTCTAGCAAAAATCCATCAAAAAAAGCCACGCCACTTCTAGACTTCTCCAAAGAAATCTAGTCAGGCTATAATAAAATAATACTTGTAGAATAGTGTAGAAAGCCAGCAAAGTCACCAACTTTCCGTCCTATAAATAGGAGCAACTTGCTCCTCATGCGTGCGTGAGTAAGAAGTCCAAGAGGGTGTGCGCGGGTGTAGTGGGTGGTGTGAGTGTGGAGTGTGGTGTGAGTGTAGGGTAAAATAGTAGTTAGGCATGGGAGTCTATAAAAAAAGTGTAAGGGGCTTTGTGTATGGGTGGGGTTTTTGAAGGTGGTTGTCTAGAGTTTGTTGTGGGTGTGTTGACACCTGAAATTTTCGTCGACATTTTAAACAAATATTTTGCAAAAATAAAAAAATTTTGAAATGAAAAGATAAAAAATAATAGAAATAAGGAAAACGAAAAAAAAAAAAAAGAAAGAAGAAAAGAAATAAAAAAGAGAGAAATAAAGAAAATGAATGAAAACATAAAAAAGAAAAGAAAACCAAAAAAAAAAGAAAAAAGAAAAAAAAAGGAACAAAAAGAAAAAGGGGACGGACGCTCGCAAAAAAAAAAGAGAGGGGTTTTTCTCTCTGGGAAAAAAAAGGGAACGCGTCTCCTTCCTCCCTACGGAGCGCGAGCAAGGCAAAAACCCTAGGCCGGAAACCTCCGATCTCCAGCGAGTTTTCGTTGTCCCGCCGTTCACCGGAACCGAGACTGGTGCCTCGATTCGCTCGCGGCCACGGAACAGCAACCGACGAAGGTGAGGGGCTTAGATCCGAAGCTGATCGAAGATCGCGGCGACATCGGCGAAGACGGTGGCGGTTACAGCAACGGCGACGACACCAGCGGTTCTCTGCTCGCTGGATCTGGTTTTCTGCTTGCCGGATCTGACTCGATCCGAAGCTGACGACAACCGCAGCTACGACGACGAGCTTTCTCTGTCCGCTCGGCCCTCGGTCTTCCAGTGCAGAAGCTCGCCAGACCCGAACCTCTCTGGATCAAACTCACCAGACCGTCCGCGTGGAGATTTCTGAAGTTCCGTTTACAAGTTCGAAGGATTTTCCTCGCGTTGTTCGGCCATCCGAAGTTGTTGTTCGGCCATCAAAGTTGCTGGTGTTCTGTTCCAGCAAATCAGAATCTGAAGACCGGCGTTGAACAACTCTCATACCGGAATCAAACTCGATATTCTTCACGCTCGACGATTCCCGAAGCGAGATTGAAGAGTAGTTTCATTGTTGTTGAAAGGCGGACGTCTCCGAAATTGATTCTTCACTGATTCAATTGAGGAGGTTTTGAAAGACGGCAGAAGAAAGATTTGTTATACGAACTCGCTGCCAAACAAAAATGGAGAACGAAGACACTCGAGCCTGTGTTATTAACATGGAAAATCAAATGACGCAAATGATGACATTATTGGCTGATCTCTCCGGCCAAGTCAGAAACTTGACGTCTGTAACTCCTGCTTCTTCTATCTTGAATATTCCTACCGTACCCGCTGAAGCGCCGCTGGTAGAGCCCGTGGGGAAAGGGCCTACTGAAGAAATTCCCACTGCAATTCCAATAGTTATTGGTCCAGAGCCTCCCTCTAAGGAGATTCCAACTTCGCAATTCGATGAAGAAAATGCAAGGCGTCTTGCAAAGATTGAGGAGCGCCTTTGCATGCTGCAAGGATATCAGTTGCAGGGGTTTGATAGACTGTCGCCCTTTGCCAAAGTTAATGTCCCTGAATATTACAAGGAGCCTGAGTTCACAAGGAAATACGATGGCATCGGATGTCCTAAAACTCATTTGAAGTACTATCTGGGCAAGATGGCCCGTTATTGAGATAATCCTCCACTCTTGATTAATTCCTTTCAAGATAGCTTGATCGGTCCTGCGTTGACATGGTTTATAGAGTTGGACATGGAGAAGATCCGTACTTGGGAAGATCTCGCTAATGAATTCTTCCAACAATATAAGTTCAACACTGAAATCGCTCCAACTCGAGAGGAATTAGTTCGGGTCGAGAAAAGGAGAACAGAATCATTTAGGGCCTACGCTCAAAGATGGAGAGTTACGCATCTCAAGTAAAGCCGCCATTGTCTCGAGAAAGAGACCATGAAATTACGCTTCAAGCTATGCCTTGAGATTTCTTCGAGAAGATGTATAACCATACCTGTATGAACTTTGCTACATTTGTGGAGTTAGGTGAACGCATCGAGGGGATCATGCGTGAAGGAAGGTTGATTGAGAATACGAATCGTCGGTATGCCCCGAAGAGAGATAAGGAATCAACTGTGGAGATTGCTTATATACAAAACTCCTCTTCTCAGAAGCCATATAATCCTCAAGCTCATAGACCGCCATGGAGGTAGGGAATTCCTCTCGAAATTTTGATCGCAAAGGAAAAGCCCCCAAAGGCAATTTACTCCGTTGCCTAGACCCATGTCACAACTACTTCCAATGCGATCAAAAATCATCTTGTGGCAAAAGAGATCCGAGGAATAATCCGCCAAAGTTTGCGGATTCGACCTTAATAAGACATGTGAGTATCATATGGGTGAAAAAGGTCATCATGTGGACAACTGTATGGTGCTCCGTTCTAAGATCCAGAATTTGCTGGATAAAAAGCTGCTCACCTTTAAGGATTCGGCACCAAATGTCCAACAAAATCCCCTTCCAAAACATTCTGAAGATGTCAACATGATTTATGGGGATGTCGATGAGAATGTACTCTCGATGAATATCCAAGAGATGAAGCAGAGCATACTATTTGATGATCACTATTTAAAAAGTCATATTGGTCATGATGAAGAAGACTTTATTTCAATTTCGCCAAAGGATAAAGAGGTCTGCTCCTACAACGAAGAAGAGGATGAATACAAAACTTCCCGTTCAGATTGTGAATTCGTGAGAAAAGCCCGTGAAAAGGGTGAAGTGGTAGACACCTTGGGACAACCAAGTGGGAAATACGACTTTATGGTCAAGTATGCTCCTCCTCCAGCTTATTTTCAAAACCCTAAAGATATCGTCCCTAGTGGATGGGAAGAGGAATTCGAGGATGACTTCATGGCTATGATTGAACCTGTTGTGATTGATCTGACTAAAGGGAAAATTTTATGTGCGAGTAATACAACTGCCAAAAACGTCATCGAAGTCGGCCCATTAATTGACAATTTTGAAGCCATAAAGATCTCAAGCACGGATTTTGGACCTGTTGTGATTGAATTGCCACCAGAAATTGGTGAATGTTCCAACACCAAAGTGACTCCTACTTATGACACTAAGGCGGTCCCTTGGAACTATAATACAAATGAAATTGACGCTGTCACTCGATCAGGTCGAATATACTCACCACGTGAAGGTGTGGAAAAGAAGACCGAATCGATGAGGAAGCCTGAACAACTCCTCAAAACACTCAAGACAAGTGAGGCGAAGTGATTGACCAATTGCGCAAGATGCATAGATTTCCTTATTGGAGCTTTTCAAGACTTCGAGAAGCATAGAAATGCTCTTCTCAAAATTTTAAATGAAGTTCATGTGCCTGAGGCCATTGGAGAAGTGCGGTTGGAAGAGTTTGTGGGTGTTATACTTCTAAGAGATCAAATTACTTTCTCCGAGAAAGATCTCCCTCCTGAGGGCCAAGCACACACCAAGGCGTTATATGTGTCCGCTCAACATTTTGAGACGAAGATTTCAAAGGTCCTGATCGATAATGGCTTTGCCTTGAACATTTGCCCTTTATCCACCCTTCATAAATTGGGGATAGGAATGGAAAATGTCTCTTCTCCAACGATTCCCGTTCGAGCTTTTGATGGGATGAGGAGAGAAACAATAGGGGAAATTCACTTACCACTAACGATTGGCCCTATTACCATGACCCAAAAATTTCAAGTACTTGGATATCCCGAGCAACTTTAGCTTTGCTATTGGGACGGCCTTGGATCCATGCTGCAGAATTATTCCTTCCGTCTTCATCGATGATGAAACTTCCTATTGATGGAAAGATTGTGACTATCCGACGTGAAAGAGATGTGGAGACTTTCCATAACACAGCCATACCTTTCATTGAGCCCGAGGCCAAAGAAGAGTTGAGCTATCACTCATTTGAGATGGTGTCTGTCACTCATGTACCTGTTGGATCGATTATCAGGAAGCCTCGGTTCTCAGACGCCTCCCTGATGGCGAGTAGAGAACTACTCAAGAACGGTTTTACTATTGGGAAAGGTTTGGGTAAGCTCGCCCGAGGCAAGCTAGATCCCATTAAGGTGGTCAAAATCAACAAGCGTGAAGGCCTGGGTTATCAAGGCGACCGTAAGGGTCAAGGTAATCGCAAAGGCCCAAACATCAAAGGTAAAAGTTACCAACGTCTCTTGCCTCCACCTTTGAAGGATTTCTTTCCTGGTCCACCGAAACTCTTGCAAGAAGAAGAGGCCAATGTCTATCACCTTACCGATTTGTTTGAAGACGATCGGTTGGCATGATTGGCGAAGATAAAGAGCCTACAATCCCCACTTTGTGTAAGGGATGTTTCTAGTTCTTGCATTCAATTTTTAGTTGTATTCCATTTAGTTTTCCCCTCGCGAGGGAATTCCATTCATTTCTCCCCGCGAGGGAATTCTATTCATTTCATTCGTTTGTGCTTGTAATAAATCTGGATCATGAACTTTGTAGACCTAGATGATATATGTTGTAATGCAATTTTCGCATATCAATAAAATTCATGTTTTGTTCATAGACGCGTGAGGCCCGAATCAATCCTATGATGATGCTTTGAGGCTTGAGTCTCAACACGATCTATAGCTTCAAAATGTTTTAAGTGGAACGAGGATGTCCAATGACATGAGGGCTAGTTCCCAATAAATTTCTTCAAAAACTCGAATTTGAAAACAAATTTTTAATGACATTTACATACATTGCCTTCATTTATATGTATACATACTAACAATTTTTCAATTGCATCTCAGGCATGACATTTCATATCACGATAGTCATCTGCATGGCTCGGATTCACATTCAAAAGATTGTGACGAACCTGATTTTTCCGACTCAAAGAATGAAGATGATCCTCGAGTTATTGAAAAGGAATGGCTCAAACATGAAGAGTCCGAACCTCATACCACCGAGCAACTAGTCACTATGAATTTAGGAGATTCAGAAAACCCTAAAGAAACCAAGATTGGGGCAGGTCTCTCTCAAGCAGATGCTAATAGATTAATTGAACTTTTGAAAGAGTACCGAGATGTTTTTGCTTGGTCATATGCTGATATGCCGGGTTTAGATCCTGAAATTGTGGAACATGCGTTACCACTTGATCCTAACGTTCGCCGAAGAAGCAAAAACTCGAAGGACAAAACCCGAATTGTCGAAAAAGATTGAAGAAGAAGTCATGAAGCTCTTAAATGTTGATTTCATTGAAGTCGCCCATTATGCTGATTGGATTGCGAATATAGTCCCGGTTATGAAGAAAGATGGACGAGTTCGAGTATGTGTTGATTACCGTGATTTGAATAAGGCAAGCCCTAAAGATGATTTTCCTCTACCACACATTGATGTCTTAGTTGACAGTACTGCTGGATTCGAACTGTTCTCCTTCATGGATGGATTTTCCGGTTATAATCAAATTCGAATGAAAGAAGAAGACAGGACGAAAACTTCTTTCATCATTCCATGGGGAACATTTTGTTACAAAGTCATACCCTTTGGTTTAAAGAATGCAGGGGCAACATATCAAAGAGCCATGGTAACACTATTCCATGACATGATGCATAAAGAGATTGAAGTTTATGTTGATGACATGATTGCAAAGTGAAAACGAGGTGAAGATCATGTTGAAATCTTAAGAAGATTATTTGATCGATTGAGGAAATTCAAGCTGAGGCTTAACCCTACAAAATGCATATTTGGGGCAAAGTCTGGGAAGCTTCTTGGATTTATGGTTAGCAACAAAGGTATCGAGATAGATCCCTCTAAAGTAAAGGCCATATGCGACTTGAAACCTCCTTCTCGTTAAGGAAGTTCGAAGCTTATTGGGAAGATTGAATTATGTCACGAGATTTATTTCTCATTTGTCGAAATGCTAAGCCATTCTTTAAGCTATTAAAAAAGAACGCCAAGGTCAATTGGGATGAAGAATGTCAGAAATCATTTGAAGAACTGAAGAGGTATCTTTCACAATCTCCTGTACTCGTACCACCTATCCAAGGCGTGCCTTTGATCTTGTATCTCACTATTCATGAAGAGTCTTTAGGAGCCATGTTAGCACAAAAAGGACCGAAGGATAGAAAAGAACGCGCGATATATTACCTCAGTAAGAAGTTTACTACTGGCGAGAGTCGATATCCTGAGGTGGAAAAGACCCGTGTAGCCTTGATTTGGGTTTTACACCGACTGAGGCAATACACTCTTCATCACCGCATCTTTCTGATGACTGAGAATGACCCTATTAAATATCTTTTGGACAAGCCCGCATTGGTTGGGAAGCTCGCTAAATGGCAAATATTACTCTCTGAGTTTGATATCCAAAGCATTTCACAAAAGTCCGTCAAAGGGCGAGCCATAGCTGATATGTTAGCTGAAAATCCCGGGAGATCTAATGATTGGGATGAAATCGATGAACGAATTTATTTGGTCTCACCGACAAGTGGACCATGTATTTTGATGGTGCAGCTTAACCTTTTGGTTCCGGACCGGGCGTTTTAATATCCCTAGAAGGTCAACATTATCCAAGATTCGCAAAGCTAGTATTCCCTTGTACCAACATTATTTCTGAATATGAAGCTTGCATCCTTGGTTTGCAACTAGCCATCGATATGAGAGTCAGAGAGCTTCAAGTTTATGGTGATTCTCGCACTCATCATCCACCAAACGAGAGGCGAATGGCAAACACGCGACGTAAAGTTGATTCCTTACCATGAATATCTCGAAGACTTAGTCGAGGAATTTGATGAAATCTCTTTTGATTATTTGCCAAGATCACAAAATCAATTTGCCGATGCCTTGGCAACTTTATCTTCAATGTTACAAGTAACTGATGGTTTGAGAGTTGATCCTTTGCAAATTGATGTTTTGAAAAAGCCCGCTTATTGCTCGATGATTGAAGAAGAACTTGATGGTCAACCCGGTATTATGACATCATGAATTACCTTCGAGAAGGAAAATTTCCCTAAGGGAGTCAAGCCAAGGATCGAAAATACTTGGTAAAGTTGGCATCCAAATTCTTCCTCGAGTGGAGGAGCCCTTTATAAAAGGTCTTTTGATTCGGTTTTATCGAAGTGTGTGGATGCACCGAAGCTAAACTCCCGATGAAAGAAATACATGAAGGAGAATGTGGTCCTCATATGAACGGTCATCTTTTGGCTAGAAAAATCATGAGGCTCGATTACTATTGGTTAACCAGGGAAGCCGATTGTATTCAGCATGTGACGTGTTGTCACCAATGCTAAGTCTATGGAGACAAAATCAACGCTCCTCCTAATGAACTACATCAAATGTCCCGATCCTGGCCTTTTTCAATGTGGGGCATCAACATCATCGAACCAATTATTCCTAAAGCATCGAATGGACATCGTTTTATCTTAATGGCCATTGATTACTTCACCAAATGGATTGAAGCCAGTTCTTATGCGCATGTTACTGCAAATAGCGTGGCAAAGTTCGTTCGTCGTGATATCATTGCTCGATATGGAGTTCCCGAAGTGATCATCACAGACAACGGATCAAACCTGAACAACAAGGTGGTGGATGAATTACTTGGAGAATTCCATATTTGCCATTTGAATTCTTCTCCTTACCGCCCACAGATGAATGGAGCTGTAGAAGCAGCAAATAAGAACATCAAGAAGATTTTAGCCAAAACGGCGGAAAATTATCGTGATTGGCATGATCGGTTGCCATATGCTTTGTTTGCTTATCGAACTTCAATTCGCACTTCAATTGGGGCCACACCATTCTCGTTGGTTTATGGGATGGAAGTGTGTTACCCGTGGAAGTAGAAATTCCTTCACCGAGGGTACTTTCTCAAATCAAGCTCTCGAAGTTTGAATGGGTTCAACAAAGATGTGAACAACTTAATATGATCGATGAAAAGCGGGTAAAAGCATTATGTCATGGACAAAGCTATCAAAAGAGAATAGCTAAGTCGTTCAACCGCAAGGTTAGACCAAGACATTTTGAGATCAACGATCTTGTTTTAAGAAAAGTCTTACCCATCATTCCAGATCCTAGTGGGAAATTTACTCCAAACTACGAAGGTTCGTATATTGTAAGGAAAGTGCTACCTGGTGGAGCATTAATTCTTGTAGAAATGGATGGTCGAGAATTGCCAAGACCCGTAAATGCCGATCTTTGTCAAGAAATATTATCCATGAATAAAGTGAAAGGCCTTTGAGCCACTTTTGGATTGAATCTGAGCCACTTTAGGACATTTGCATCATGCATCGCATGCATACATATTGCATCTGCATTTTTGTTCATTTTGTAGGATCTCTGACGAAAATTCAACCTATCCATAAGAGGTTCATCTCAGAAATGCAAAACTTTCAAAAAAAAAAAAAGTTCATCTTCTTTACAACTTAGAGGTGACCCTATCCTGAGCATGCCGAAGAGTCAGTTAGAACTCTGGAGTCAGCCAGAACTCTAGAAGTGAACCCCTGTGTTGAGCAAAGCCTGTTCTGTCCATAAATTTTATTCGACCTTATTTCCAAAACTCTCCCCAGTAGGGTCAAGGAAACATGTCCTTTCAAACAAGATTCCATTACATGTTCATTCCCCAGAGAGTTGAATTTAACCAAAATGTGCTTTGGAAAACCTGAAAATGATTGTTAAATATGCCAAGTAGTAATGCCTAAAATGATGAGAGGCAACCTCTTTACCAAACACGTCCTTATACACTTCTTGAGAGAATTGAGTGGAAAGAACCATGTCTTAGAGCATAAGATTCATTCACAGTGAATACATGATTTGAGATGATAAAGGCATTTCATTTCTCAATCCCAAACACTATTAATATCCCTTGCAAGCCACTTTGAGCCAAATAGGGAGCATTTCCAAAATAACCCTGTCAAGAACAACCCCACATTGGGGCAAAATATGGGGTCTTGGTTGAAGATTATGGAGCAAAAGATTAAGAAAGATTTTATTGCTTTCACTTGCATCAATCTTCTTGTGCTAGCTTCAGGTGATTTCTTATCGAAACTCGAAGCATCCCGAAGTGACGAAGAGCATTCCATTCGCTACCGCAAACACAATTACCCTTTGCTTAGCCAATTTGAGCCTTATGCAATTTTTTCATAACCCTAGGTGATGATTATCTCCCAAATGGGGCAAGACACATGATTTACCAACAAAATTGAGAATATTGGTAAATGCCACTCGAGAGTCCTAGATGTTCAAAAGAGAGTGAAAACTAGGGGGCATGAAAAAACAGTGTGCCTGGTAAAAGCAAGGCCAATGCCCATGAAAAAAAAGATGCAAAGAAAAGCAAGAATGCAAAAAAGAGCGAAATCCATGATCATGCAAAAGATCATTCGTCGAAAAAACAAAAGAAATGTCTTGCAAGAGAAAACATGTATTGCGAGCAATATCATTAGAATAGAGAGCAAAGCTCTCATGTCTCAAGACAAATTCCCAAAAGGACTCTCGAGATAGGATAAATTTCAAGAGTCAAATTTTCAAAAAGTCATGTGATGGTAATGATGCCAAGATAATCATTCACTTTTAACCCTTTGATATTTGAAAGTTTTTCAAGCCTTTTCAAGCCTCACTTGAACCAACATTACAACCCTTATCCGAAGTCTCTTCCGATTGGGATGGTTCGAGTTGAAATAAGAATATCACATAGGAGCTACCGCTAGAAGGAGTGGAAGCAATCCTATCTTATCTTGTCTTCAAGGTTCTTGACTTGTAAACCTGACGAAGATATTGATTGAACATTCATTTCTTGGCCTCAAAGTGCATACCCTTTGTGTAAGCCCGTGACCAAGCCATCATTACAGCCCCTTCAAAAGACCTTTTGATCAATGGATTGTATTCACCGTGAACGTTTCCAAAAGCCATAGACATAGGTTGAGTGAGACTTCTCCAGTGAGATTTAGACAGTTTTCCCATATCAATGGTTGGGAACAAAAGCCCTTTTTGAGAGTCGTGTGAAAGACCGCTCTTGATTAGGATATTTCCATTTGGCATATTTGACTTAACCCTTAAATGGTTAATCAAATCTCATTTTCTTAAAATCTTCTCGAAAAGATTTGACAATCAATATCATTTCGCAAAATTGGTTTTCCAGCAATTTCAAAACTCATACCCGATCGAAACCCATTTTTACACGGTGAGACAATTATACCCGGTCGAAACCCGTTTTTTACACGGCGAGACCTTTCTCCTAGTCGAAACCAGTTTTTACACGGTGAGACAATCATGCCCGGTCGAAACCCGTTTTTACACGGTGAGACCTTTCTCCCAATCGAAACCCATTTGTACACGGTGAGACAATTATACCCGGTCGAAACCCGTTTTTACACGGTGAGACCTTTCTCCTAGTCGAAACCCGTTTTTACACGGTGAGACAATCATACCCGGTCGAAACCCGTTTTTACACGGTGAGACATTTCTCCTAGTCGTAACCCGTTTTTACATGGTGAGACAATCATACCCGGTCGAAACCCGTTTTTACACGGTGAGACCTTTCACCCAGTCGAAACCCGTTATTACACGGTAAGACCTTTCTCTCAGTCAAAACCCGTTTTACACGGTGAGACTATCACATCCAGTCGAAACTCGTTTTTACACGGTGAGACATCACATCCAGTCGAAACCTGTTTTTACACAGTAAGACCCTTTTTCCCGGTCAAAGCCCGTTATTACACGGTAAGACCCTTCTCCTTAAACCACATAGTTCTAGGTTATCTTAAAACCTTGTCCCCAAGTTCTAGGTCAACTTAAAACCTTGTCTCCAAGTTCTAGGTTATCTTAAAACCTTGTCCTCAAGTTCTAGGTCAACTTAAAACCTTGTCCCCAAGTTCTAGATCAACTTAAAACCTTGTCCCCAAATTCGAGGTTATCCTTAAACCTTGTCTTCCAAATTTTAGTGATTTCATTACCTTCATTCCATTCCACGAGAGAGAGAAATAGAGACAGAGTGAACAGACCTCAACAACATTTTAGATACCCCGATGAGCAAAGGTAAATATCAGGAACGTTTCTGACCAACTATCATTGCTGTTATCTTTTTCTATTTTCAAAGTCGAGTCGACTAAAAATTTCGGGTATCAAGTTTATCTTTGAGTGGAACCTCTTTGAACTCCCACCCAAAGAGGGGCAGCTGTTGACACCCGATTTTTTGTCGACATTTTAAACATTCGTTTTGCAAAAATAAAGAGCCAAAAAAAATTAAAAAAAATGAATGAATGAAAACATAAAAAAAAATGAAAATGAAAAAAATAAAAAAGTAAAGAAAACAAGAAAAGAAAAAAAAAAGAAGGAAAAAGAAGAAAACAAAAAGAAAACAAGAAAAAAAAAATAAACAAAATAAAAGGGGGGCATTTTCACGATGGATTCTCTCTCTGGCCCGGAGGTTCACTCTGGGATGTCTTTTTCCCGCGATCTCGATCTCTCTCGGGGATTTTTCTCTGGGGCTCACCCTCTCTCGGATTCTCTCTTTCTCTCTTGGTAACTGCTCGATGGAGCTCTTCCATGGCAGATCTCGGAAACCCTAGACTCGGAGGTCCTAGTTTCTCTCTCTCGAGGAAAAGAAGAAGAAGAAGTCACGTCTGAAATGGTGACCGCTCGCGTCGTTCTTCGGTGGACGCATTCTCCTCCGGCCCACGACGGTGGTGGCGGCGGTCCGCCATTGATTTCATCGTTTCCGGCTTCCGCGGTGGCAAAGTTCTCTTTCTATCCGGCTCGGCTCGAGGATAGAGACTCGAAGCATATCGACGACATCGACAGCGGCGTCGACGGTGGCCCCCGATCGAGTCCTTGTTCTGCTTTCCCGGTGGTCTCGCGCTCAAGAAAGGATCATCTCTGTATTTCCATCCCCCGACGCCTCGTTTTCTCTTGCCCGACTTTGATCTCGCCGAGCCAGATCCCTCAATCAGCATCGACAGCAGTGGTGACGTCGGCTCGACTCCGAAGATCAGCAACTGTTGTTGAAAGGCAGAACCCCCTGGAGATCAATTCTTCGCTGATTCATTCAAGTCAAGTCCAGAATCTGTCAATCTGCAATTTTCGGATGATTGGATGACTGATCTGCGCAAATGGCTTGATATCAGCTTGTAAATGTAATTTTATGTGTTCAAAGTCTTCATGAAAGTCGTAGTATACTTCATGGGCTTTTCAATGATATAAATTTTGCACCAATTGGCATCCATTTTTCCTATCAATTTCATGTCCGAAGTTCTACTGTGTGCTATGATATTGATGTAATCTTGTATTTTGGACAACTTGATATGTTTCACAATCTTGTGTGCAATTTTGTTGATTGAATTGGTCTAAGGACTTCATGAGTTTAGTCACCATTTGTGAACACCAATAATGTCATGTTCTTGGATGTTTTGATATGTTTGTTTGTTTCCTTCCACTGTATATACTTAGTTATAGGTTTCTTAGATTAGGTTTAGATTAGGACCCCGAATATGGAGAAAGCGTGAAGATGGTAGAGGTCGATGTCCATTCCGACCGTTATCATGTAATATTCGTCTTTCCCGACATATGTCTCGGGTTCCATGCATTGTATAAAACCCGACGAGTTGTGGGTTTCCTTTCTTTTCCAATTGTTTTCTCTTTTATACTTTTAGGATGACATGATAGATTTATCGCTTTTCCTTGTTTGTTTACTTACTCTCTTGCAATTTTAATTCCATTGAGTGTTTTCTTTTCTTGTTTTTCTTTAGAAATAGAATAGCATGAAAATGATCAACCACGCATGATCACTTAGTTTAGGACTGATCTTGAAAATGTAAAAAGGAAACGTATGGACATGTTAGGTAAAATACAACATACTACCGAAAGGGCGCTAATAGCAATATTAGCGTAACCCAAGTCCCTGAACGTAGATATCTGGTTGCGTAGGAATTGAGGGAACACTCCCGACCCTCGATTGGGTTTTCTAGCCGACCCCGAGAAAAGGCTAGTGGCGACTCCCGTCTATTTTTAGGATGTCATAAATAACTAGATCGCATAAATAAAATTCGTTGTCACGCGGGGTACGAGCTTGGGAGAGCTTGCGATCTCGTGAGGGAACTTTCGTGATCAAGTATCCCTAAACCTGACCTTTCCCTCCTTTGACATTTCGAGGGGTGGCGAGATCGGGTCGCGACAGGGTGTATATGAGTGAGTGACGTGAGAGTGGTGTATATGAGTGCAAGAGTTCATTGTACACTTATGATGCAATTAAATATTATTGTAATATTAAGAGAGTGTTTAGTATAATCACGCTTTCGTAACTCAACAGGGACATGTCTCTTTGGGAGACTGTGTCAAAAACCTCCTGTTTTTGTCAGTTTTTGATTAACTTATTCTTGTTGCAAAGAGTCCGAATCACTATTGCCTTCTATCACTAATAAATGATTACACATGAAGGGGTAAAGCCATTTTGAATGGTCTAGGTTTAGTCATTAATTATATTTATCAAATAACTTAGTGATATCAGGGAATGGTTCCACCAAACCCCAAAGACAAATCCAACCTTTGCTTCCATTCGCAGCGAATCATGCTGATTTCAAGTTCGCCCTTTCAATTTTTTCTGTCTTGCAGATGTTATGTGATTTCTACTCATTTAGTGCTCGAGATATTAACATCCTAATAAATATTTTAGGTTTCATATTGTAGAAAAAAATCTGTATTTTTTTTTTCTTGTTTCAGTACCGGGATTTTCTGTACATTTGCCTGTCGTCAATATAATTACCCTTTCTACCAAAAAAAAAAAAAGAATCTGTATTATCTTATTATCATTGAGTGATTACAGGGGTATATATACAGGAATAGAAGACCTAAATTAGGTGAGAAAATCAAGGGTGGATGACTTAATCTCTGTCGGTAGCTAATTTTCAGCTAACAAAATCAGATTACATAATAAAATCAAATAAAATAATATCACATAATATTCCAAATGATTTGGGAGAGATTATAGGAGATTTTCCAACAAATATCTCAGAAAAGATCTTAGACATGCTCTTCATTTGTCATGTCCAAAGAGATAATTGAGACAAAAATGTTTTGGCACATTATTCTCGATCCTTGCAATCAAATGAAATGAGTGCATTAAGTAATAAAATAATAGCATTATGCTGATGTGATATCTGGTCTTGGATTTATCAACCACAACGGACTAATCTAAAGCAGACAGAAACTTCATTGAAATATTTAGACAAAAATGGTTTGGTAGATACTCTACTCTCGACCAGTGATACAGTTGCAATCAGTTTAAATGAGTGCATTGAGCAATAAAATTATATCATTATGCTGATGTGACATCTGGTCTTGTATTCATATACCACAGTGGACTAATCTAAAGCAGACAGAAACTTCATTGAAATGTATAGGAAGGATGACCGAAAGGGTTAGGCATCTGCGTTTCTTTCTTCGTTTTGGGCCCATCACATGATGGAGGGAAAAAAAAAGACTAAATGAAGTTGACTAGGCATCAGTCTTGGCCGCCCTGACTTATTTCCAGGACAATGGTCCCGAGTGCCCTTTGCAATTCTAAAGAAATTGCCAGGAACCCGAAAGATCAATAATTTTGTGAAGTTCACATATCCTCCAATTCTTCCATATAATCAGAAGCAAAGTGAGGTCTAATGCCTCATCCAAGAGCCTGCACATTAGAGCCTACCAAAACATCATATTCTCAAACCTTCGATGCCGAGAGAATCGAATCACCGCATTAACCAGAGTGCCCAGAGCGGAAGTTGGCCGCACCATGCTGTTGACATCAGCAATCTGCTATCGGAATTGGAGAGGAAGACCCAGGAGATGCCGAAACAATTGAGCCGATCCGCGGGCAGGATCTCTTGTTGCATCTTCAGAGTCCCTCGGAGTCTGGCCGAGAACAATGAGAAAGCCTATCAGCCCCACATACTCTCCATTGGGCCGTATCACCACGGCGAACAGGATTTCAGCATGATCGAGGAGCACAAGGGTCAATTCCTCCGTGCCCTCCTCACCAGGATAGAGGAAAGTGGCATTGGGTTCGCGGATTTAGTTAGGGCCATTGCACCGATGGAGGATCAGATCCGTGAGAGCTACTCCGAAACCTTGCACATCAGTAGCCAAGACCTCATTCAAATGATGATACTAGACGGTTGCTTCATTGTCGAGCTCTTCTGCAAAGTTGTGAGGTTGGTTTCCCCGAATTCTGATGACCCGCTCTTGAGCATACCGTGGATGCTTCCTTTCCTGACACGAGACCTCCTGGCGCTTGAGAACCAAATCCCGTTTTTCGTCCTCGAGCACATATTTGCATTGGCTATAAGATCGAGCAACATCAGCGATTGGTCTTTGCCCGAGGTCGCGCTGAAATTCTTCAACCGCATGGACGACAGGCCGATAACCATCCTGAAGAAGTACTACCACAGGGAAGGGAAGCATTTGCTCGACCTGTTCCGATTGAGCTATATCCCAGAGGCTCGAGAACCATCGAGGTTGTCGAGCAAGTTCCTCCGCCTGATTCAGCCGGCGAAGAAGCTCGACGTGGCCGGAGTCAAGTTCAAGCCGAGAAATTCTTCGAGCTTTTTGGACATCAAATTCAGGAACATCAGCGGCACCCTAGAAATCCCAATCCTGAAACTCGACGACTTCCTGAGTTCTCTCTTGCTCAACTTTGTTGCGTTCGAGCAGTGCTACCACCACTGCACGAAGCACATCACGACCTATGCTACTTTCATGGGACGCCTCATGAACACGCCAGCCGATGCCGGGTTCCTCAGCGACCACAAGATCGTGGAGAACTACCTTGGGGGAGACGAGGAAGTGGCTCACTTCTTCAGTATCATCGGGAAAGACGTGGCATTCGACATTGAAAAGAGCTATCTGTCCGAGGTTTTCGAGGGCGTGAACCGGTACTACCAGAATGGTTGGCACGTCCGATGGGCTGGCTTCAAGCACACGTACTTCAACACCCCCTGGTCCTTCATGTCGGCCATGGCGGCGCTTATACTTCTGATACTCACCATGGTTCAGTCCTTCTTTGCTGTCTATACATATTTCGATCCTCCGCGTAATTAGCAGAAGCCTGGGTTCGCCATCTTCGGGAAGTTGTTCAGGGTCTATCTATGCAATAAGATGAAGCTTGTGATGCATCTTGCAATTGAAATTTGAGCTGCAAATCTTGCGGACTCTGCTGTGTGTTATGTAATCGAAAGTTCAGATTGGCTCTTGACCACTTGTATTGAATAATCAGCCCATGTAAATGCAGCAGCATAGAATTATTAGCCTTGCATCTCTCTGTTTCTCCATGACCACGAGCGCGACCAGATGAACCGTCCCACGATCCTGCAGGTCTGCTAGGGAGAAAAGCCAGTACGCTTTCTATACCAGTAAAATTTAGAAATTTTTTGCCAGCTGTCCAAACTTTTGATAACAGGTTCTCCTTAAACGAATGTCTTTTGACCGGTAGCTTTACCGGTACTTTAAGAAATAACTTTATATTATTAACAAAGTTACTATAGGAGATGCCAAATTTATGTCGATGACCTAGACACAAAGACTTAGACCCAACTACCCGTAAGAAAAAGAAAAGAAAAAGAAAAAGAAAAATAACAAAAAAATTAGTGTAAGATGCCTAATTCGAAATGAACTCATCAATCCCCATTTTGCATCTCTTAAATTCTCCTTCCTAATAACCCACGCATCTCCACTAAACCTTGTAGTGTGCTTTTCACCCATTCTTACTCACCTCAGGTGCGGGTGTCTACTATATTAGCCTATTCGATGATAGCCGAGGCATACAAACACATCTTGATGTGGAGTCTACCTTTCCCACTGTGAGGCCTCCAAATTTTTTGTCTATTTTTGTTTTCTCGACAAAGAGGGAATGGGGAAGATAGCATGGGATCTTTCACCCTAGAGCGATTCTCCTATTAGTTTCCTCCTTGAGCTTTTTAAGGACCTACTTAGGTCTACTGCAAGATCAATGCAACCTACTCGAAACTCCATGCACTAAGACGAATCAAGTTCATTACGATGCGATTCGCGACAGATGTCGCAGTTAGCTCTAGAAAACAATGATTAATTATGAAATCACGATGGTCGTTTTGTCATGACATGATTCACGGCCATCAAGATCTGCCGTCGTGACATCTGGCCCTCGTGTGTATTAATCGGGCTTCGAACGATGTTTAGCGGAAAGTTTGATGAAACGGGCTCGAAATAATGATGACCCCCATCGAGCACAAAGCGACCTCGGGCGAATTCGAGAGAAAAGAGAAGGGAGACTTTAAAAAAGCTGACTTGGTGCAACGAGTCTACGTGCCAAGGGAGCTCGATGATCGATTTTCAGCAACCTGTCCGAGCTGTGCCCTGCGAAAACAGAAGCTGCGAGGAACCAGCAATGCCATTATCAACAAACATGTTGGCCCCATTTCCCCGCCGCGGACCGTTCGACCAAGATCGCTCGCTTACCTAGTCAACAAAGAAAACAAGCTTATCGCGATCTTGAACCAGTCTAGCAACCAAGTCTTCGTCTCTCTAATTGACTGCCCAAGAAAAAGACAAAAGATCGAGTCTCTTTATACTATAATTTCCGGGCAGTTGGTGTACTGTCTCTTCTGTGTGGTATGGTCTGTTCTTTCATGAATGGGAACAAAAGAGAAGCCAAAGCTTCCTCCTGGGAAAGATAGAACTTTTTTTGCTTTGAATCTACCCCAGAGCAGCATATAGTTTTCGGCAATTAAGAACAGATGTCCGGAGAATCAAACTCCCGTGGCGACCACACCGCAGAGAACTCCGTTCACCATGTCGTCCCTATCGACAAGAGTTTCTTGTCGGAAGTGGAAGGGAGTATGCAGGAATTGCCGAGGCTCTTGACCACGGGGGCAGGAAGAGATTCTTGCTGCATCTTCCGAGTCCCTCAGAGCCTATCGGAGATCAATAAAAAGGCCTACCATCCTTATATCGTCTCCATCGGTCCCTTCCACCATGGGAGTACGCAATTCCAGATGATCCAGGAGCACAAATGGCGGTTCGTAGGCGATCTCCTATTGCGGGTGGAAAGCAAGAGAGTTGTGCTCAAGGACTTCTTCGAGGCAATAGCTCCGATGGAGAAGGAGATCCGGAAGAGCTATTCGGAGACCTTGGAATTCGATGGCCGGGACCTTATCCGGATGATGGTGCTCGATGGCTGCTTCATCGTCGAGCTGTTCTGGAAAGTCGCGAGGATGGTCCTACCTGATCCCCACGACCCTTTATTTACCATCGCGAGGATAGTCCCAGCTGATCCCCACGACCCTTTATTTACTATGGCTTGGGTTTTGCCTTTCTTAATGAGGGATCTCCTCCGGCTCGAGAACCAAATTCCTTACTTTGTGCTGCAAAAGTTATTTGATCTGTCTGTTGGACCTGGAAATGATGGTCCCTCCTTGGCCAAGCTTGCCTTGTGGTTCTTCAACTGCCTGGTGCAGAGACCGGCGCATGTGTTGGAGAAGTACTACGATAAAGAAGGCAAGCATTTGCTTGATTTGTTCCGCTTGAGCTATATCCCCGATTGCCAGGAGAAAGTAAGGAGGCCAAGCAGATTCCTCCAACTGATTCAAAGCGCGAAGAAGCTCGATCAAGCTGGAGTCAAGTTCAAGCCAAGGAAGACTCACAGCATCTTGGACGTCAAATTCAGAAATGGCGTGCTTGAGATTCCACTCTTGACAATCGACGACTTCTGGAGCTCTTTGTTCCTCAATTTTGTTGCTTTTGAGCAGTGCTATCGCCTTTCTTCCAAGCACTTCACAACCTATGCTACTCTCATGGGGTGTCTCATCAATACGCCTGCTGATGCTGGGTTCCTAGGCGACCACAAGATCATCGAGAATTATTTTGGGACGGACAAGGAAGTTGCCCGTTTCTTCAATAATGTCAGGAAAGATGTGGCGTTTGATATCAAAAGGAGCTATTTGTCCAAGGTCTTTGAGGAAGTGAATGAGATTTGTCACAATCATTGGCGTGTCCAATGGGCTGAGTTCAAGCACACATACTTCAACACTCCATGGTCCTTCATGTCGGCTGCTGCAGCTGTGTTGCTTCTGCTGCTTACCATGACTCAGACTTCCTATTCGGTTTATCAAAGTTATAGACCTGCCGATCCTCCCAAATAATTCGTAATGTTTGCGACACAAAATGCAATACCACACTTGAAAAAGGGCAATTTGTAGAAACAGAATATCAATGCTCAGTTGTGATTGGGAATTTTGTTGTGAGTTCGGATTTATGTTTGACTACTTGTAAGATACCACATTGTAAACGACTCGAACTCATTAGATGTCCACCAAATTTGTGCTAGCAAGAATAAAGGTGCGTTTGGGAATTACTTTTGGGGAAAGTCTTTAGGAAAATGCAAAGACCTTTGACTTAAAGGTGTTTTCCAAAATGCAAACTGTGTTTGGCAAATTGTACTTTGAAAGCCCTTTGTGAAATACTTTGAGCAAAATGGTGTTTGGGGAATTACATTTACAAAGGAGTTTTGTGGTAAAAAAAAATTATCAAAAGAAAAATTAAAAATAAATTGACCGGCAAGGGCAGCGGCCACCGGCGACCTCCAGCGACCTCCGGCGACCTTCGGCGACCCCGGATCTGGGCCGGTGAGGTCGCGCGACGCCGTCGGGCCTCCGGCGACCTCGAATCCGGGTCGCGGAGGCGGGTCCGGGTCGCGCAGGTCGCGCGACCTCTGCGCGTCGCCGGAGGTCGCGCGACCAGATCCGGTCGCGCAGAGGTCGCGCGACCGAACGTTCGCCGGACGTCGCGCGACCTCGCCGCGACCGGATCCGGTTGCCGCGAGGTCGCGCGACCTCCGGCGACCGGATCTAGTTGCGCAGAGGTCGCGCGGCCGGATCTCATTCACCGGAGGTCGCGCGACTAGATCGTTCGTCGGAGGTCGCACGACCTCGCCGCGACCAGATCGGTCGCCGCGAGGTCGCGCGACCTCCGGCGACCAGATCTGGTCGCCGGAGGTCGCGCGACCAGATCTGTTCGCCGGAGGTCGCGCAACCTCGCGGCGACCAGATCTGGTCGCCGCGAGGTCGCGCGACCTCCGGCGACCCAGATTTGGGTCACCGCGAGGACCTGCGACCTCCGGCGGACCCTCGCGGGAGGTCGCCCGACCCTGAGGCTCGCGGCGTCCCGGAGAAGATGAACAGTGCTCATACAAGGGCACGCACCAGAAAAACAAAAAATTCGTGAGGACAATTTCAGCCTTCCAAGTATTTGCTTTCCCATTAAGAGACTTCGAAAGCTGGTTCCCAAACACCCATTTTTTGGCCCAAAGGGCTTTTGATGCCCAAAGCCCCTTCCAAAGTTACTCCCAAACGCACCTGTGGCTCTAATTGCAACAATGTTTTGTCAATGATCAAAGGAAGATAAATCGTCAGCTCTCCAATCGTGTCATAGTCCTATGCTAAGCCCCATTCAAATCTATCGTTTCCGATTCACAAGAACAAGGAAGAATGAGAGAGCGAAATTCAACATGACCAATCTGTAGTGGGCTCTGGTTTCATCAACAGGCTGAATAAAGCGAGCTCAGCTATTGCCAAAAGCCGACGTAAAATCTGTATCTTCTCTTCTAGAAAAAGGAAAGTGCGAAGGATAGAGCCGTCCATCGTTGACCGTCCATGTTGTCATCTTGAATGATTTCCCCATCGTGGTAGAGTTCTCCCCCTAATGTATTCAGTCAGGAGGAAAAAAGTAGTTCTTATACAGCGTTAGACCCATGGAGACAGACATGCTTTTAATACCTGCATTAAAATTACTGATCCCTAAATCATTGAAAATTTGGTTCTGCCTAATAACTAAATAGGCCCCAATATGTTGTCACTTCACCTATAACCATATTAAGGGATTCTCATCTGATATTGACATATCTCAACGAGTTGCTGTGAATTCCAGCTCCAAGCATTGATAGTTAGAGCATATATCATCTACGAAATTCGCCGGGCCGGGAAATTATAGAATTCAGCATCAAGATGAATCGCTCGACATATCTAATTCACATAACTCATGAGAGCGTACCTCTAAATAAGATTCCTATTTATAAGTGATGATGCAAGATCCATTCACAGCAGAAAGCACATTACAGGGAAGGACATGAAGAAAGCATAACAATTGGCATTCAACTAGGTATAGAAGGAAAAAGACGCACAAGGTTCCAATAGAGAAGAAATCAAACATTGTACTTTGTGCTTGAACAAGAAATGCTCACTGGGACTTCTATAATCTTACATTCCAACACGTTAATCTATAGATTCTCTTCACAACAGCGGGGCAACTTTTTACGTTGGCAGTTGCCACCAAGGTCCAAGGTCAAACAGATTCAGCGAGTGGCTTCTACATCTACAAGTCAACAATCATTAACATGTCATGTAATTGGAAAGGCAAATGAAGAAGAGGATTGCCAAGATGCTTTCCGAAAATGGAGAAACTTGTGCCTAGCAATGGCCAACAAAAGGGTATTGAAATGGTAAGACTCTGACAGGGGACAATCAAGTCTTTCGAGTGGCGAGTCCTGCTCATTCTTAAGCTATTTCTTGCCCCCAGCGGAGTCACTACTTTCCATTGATCCCATAGATGAATTTGTGTTGCATCTTGCAATTGTTTGGGGTCTATCTATGCAATAGATGAAGCTTGTGTTGCATCTTGCAATTGAAATTTGAGCTGCAAATCTTTTGCAAATCTTTCGGACTCTGTTGGGTGTTATGCAATCGAAAGTTCAAATTGGTTCTTGACCACTTGTGTTGAATAATCAGCCCATGTAAATGCAGCAGCCTAAAATTATTAGCCTTGCATCTCTCTGTTTCTCCATGACTACGAGTGCGACCAGATGAACCGGTCCCACGATTCTGCTGGTCTGCTAGGGAGAAAAGCCAGTCCGCTTTCTGTACCAGTAAAATTTAGAAATTCTTTACCAGCTGTCCAAACTTTTGATAACAGGTTCTCCTTAAACGAGTGTCTTTTGACTGGTAGCTTTACCAATACTTTTAGAAATAACTTTATATTATTAACAAAGTTACTATAGGGGATGCCAAATTTATGTCGATGACCTGAACAAAGACTTTGACCCAAGTACCCGTAAGGAAAAAAAAAATATAAAAAGGAGAAATAACAAAAACTAGTGTGATACGCCTAATTCGAAATGAACTCATCAATCCCCATTTTGCATCTCTTAAATTCTCCTTCCTAATAACCCACGCATCTCCGCAACACCAGTGCACCCTTGTCGAAACTCCATGCACTAACACGAATCAAGTTCATTATGATGTGATTCGCGACAGATGGCCTGGTTCGCTCTAGGAAACAATGCTTAATCTTAAAATCACGGTGGTCATTTTCTGATGACATGATTCGTGGCCATCAAGATCTGCCGTCGCAACATCTGACCCTCGTGTGTAGTAATCAGGCTTCAAACGATGTTCAGCGGAAAGTTCATTGAAACGGGCTCGACATAATGATGACCCACATCAAGCACTAGGCGCCTCCGTGCGAACTTGTAAGGAAAAAAAGGGAGATTAAAAAGCTGACTTGGTGCAGCAAGTCTATGTGCAAATAATTTTCAGCAACCTGTCCGAGCTGTGACCTGCGAAAAAGAAGCTGCGAGGAATCCAGCAATGCCTTATTAACAAACATGTTGGCCCCATTTCCTCGCCGCGTACCGCTCGATTAAGATCGCTCGCTCACCGCCAACCAAGAAAACAAGCGTACCGCGCTCTTGATCGAGTCTAGCAACCGAAGTCTTCGTCTCCCTAATCGACTGCCCAAGAAAAAGACAAAGGATCGAGTCTTTTTATACAATAATTTCCGGCAAGCCCGTGTATTGTCCCTTCCGTGTGGTATGGTCTGTTCTTTCATTGGTGGGAACAAAAGAGAAGCCAAAGCTTCCTCCTTTGAAAGATAGAACTTTTTTGCTTTGAATCTACCCCAGAGCAGCATATGGTTTTTGGCAATTAAGCACAGATGTCCGGAGAATCAAACTCCCGTGGCGACCACACCGCAGAGAGCTCCGTTCACCATGTCGTCCATATCGACGAGAGTTTCTTGTCGGAAGTGGAAGGGAGTACGCAGGAAGTGCCGAGGCTCTTGACCACGGGGGCAGGAAGAGATTCTTGCTGCATCTTCCGAGTCCCTCAGAGCCTATCGGAGATCAATAAAAAGGCCTACAATCCTTATATCGTCTCCATCGGCCCCTTCCACCATGGGGAGGAGCAATTCCAGATGATCCAGGAGCACAAATGGCGGTTCCTAGGCGGTCTCCTATTGCGGGCGGAGAGCAAGAGAGTTGTGCTCAAGGACTTCTTCGAGGCTGTAGCTCCGATGGAGGAGGAAATCCGGAAGAGCTATTCGGAGACCTTGAAATTCAATGGCCGGGACCTTATCCGGATGATGGTGCTCGATGGCTGCTTCATCATCGAGCTGTTCCGCAAAGTCGCGAGGATAGTCCCAGCTGATCCCCACGACCCGTTATTTACTATGGCTTGGGTTTTGCCTTTCTTAATGAGGGATCTCCTCCGGCTTGAGAACCAAATTCCTTACTTCGTGCTGCAGAAGTTATTTGATCTGTCTGTTGAATCTGGATATGAAGGTCCCCCCTTGGCCAAGCTTGCCTTGGGGTTCTTCAACTACATGGTGCAGAGACCGGTGCATGTGTTGGAGACGTGCTACAATAAAGGCGGCAAGCATTTGCTTGATTTGTTCCGCTTGAGCTATATCCCCGATCGCAAGGAGGAAGTAACGAGACCAGGTAGATTCCTTCACCTGATTCAAAGCGCAAAGAAGCTCGATCAAGCTGGAGTCAAGTTCAAGCCAAGGAAGACTCACAGCATCTTGGACGTCAAATTCAGAAATGGCGTCCTCGAGATTCCACTCTTGACAGTTGACGACTTCTGGAGCTCTTTGTTCCTCAATTTTGTTGCTTTTGAGCAGTGCTATTGCCATTCCTCCAAGTACTTCACAACCTATGCTACTCTTATGGGGTGTCTAATCAATACGCCTGCTGATGCTGAGTTCCTAGGCGACCACAAGATCATCGAGAATTATTTTGGGTCGGACGAGGAAGTTGCCCGTTTCTTCAATAATGTCAGGAAAGATGTGGCGTTTGATATCCACAGGAACTATTTGTTCAAGGTCTTTGAGGAAGTGAATGAGATTTATCAGAATTATTGGCATGTCCGATGGGCTGGGTTCACGCACACATACTTCAACACTCCGTGGTCCTTCATGTCGGTTGCTGCAGCTGTTTTGCTTCTGCTGCTTGCCATGACTCAGACTTTCTATACGGCTTATCAATATTATAAACCTCCCAAATAATTTCTAATTTTTGCGGCACAAAATGCAATAGCACACTTGAAGAAGGGCAATTTGTGGATATAGAATATCAAAGCTCAGTTTTTATTATGAATTTTGTTGTTAGTTCGGATTTATGTCTGACCACTTGTAAGATACCATATCGTAAATGACTTGAACTCAACTCATTAGCTGTACACCGAATTTGTGCCAGCAAGAATAATGTTGTGGCTCTAAATGCAACAATCTTTTGTCAGTGATCAAAGCAAAATAATTGTCAGCTCTCCAACGGTGTCATTCTAGTCCTATGCTAAGCCCCATTCAAATCTAACGTTTCTGATTCCCAAGAAAAAGCAAGAATAAGGAGCGTAATTCAACATAACCAATCTTAGTGGGCTGTGGTTTCAATGACAGGCTGAATAGAGCGAGCTGAGCTATTGCCAAAAGCCAAGGCCAAATCTGTACCTTCTATTCTAGGAGGAAAGTGCGGAGGACAGAGCCGTCCATCGTTGACTGTCCATGTTGTCATCTTCATTGATTCCCCAATCTTCGTAGAGGAGAGGGGAAAATTGAGAAGGTAGAGTGAGATCTCCCCCTAATATTTTCAGTCAAAAGGAAAAAAGTAGTTCTTATACAGCGTTAGACCCTTAGAGATAGATATGCTTTTAATCCCCGGATTGAATTTATTTATTTTTTTTTTTATCACTGAATATTTGGTTCTGCCTGATAAGAAACAGCCCCCGTATGTGTTCACTTCAACTATAACCATATAAAGGGATTCTCATCTGATATTGACATATTTTAACAAATTGCCACAAATTCCAGCTCCAAGCATTAATAGAGCATATATCTTCTACACAGTTCACCGGGAAACTATAGAAATCAACCTCAGGACGAATAGTTCAACATATCAAATTCACATAACCAAAGAGAGGTACCTCTAAGTAAGATTCCTATACATAAAGTGACGATGCAAGATCCATGTACAGCTGAAAGCCCGTTACAGGGAAGGACATGAAGAAAGCATAACAAGTGGCATTCAACTAGGTATGGAAGGAAAAAGACGCACAAGGTTCTAATAGAGAAGGGATCAAACATCTTATTTTGTGCTTGAACAAGAAATTGCTCACTGGGATCTCTGTAATCTTACATCCATCACGTTCATTTACAGATTCTTTTCACAACAGCCGAGCAACTTTTTACGTTAGCAGTTGCCACCAGGGTCAAACAGATTCAGTGAGTGGCTTTTACATCTACAAGTCAACGATCATTAACATGTCATGGCATTTGGAAAGGCAAATGAAGAAGAGGATTGCCAAGATGCTTTCTGAAAATGGAGAATAGCAATGGCCAAAAAAGGGAATTGAAATGGTAAGACTCTGACGGGACAAATAGGAGAGTCGAAAGCTAAAATGATTATACCCGAAATAGGTGTATGAATTCGTGCTTCAGAGACAAATTGCAATCACGATTTGATGGTCATGGGAGATTTCAAGCACTTGGTGATAATCAAGTTCAGAGAAGGTGTAGTGGGGGAAGACAATCTGCAAGGAATGGAAAAGCTGGTTTTGGGAATAAATGCTGTCAAGTCTTTTGAGTGGTGAGTCCTGCTCATTCTTGAGCTTTTTCTTGCTCCCAGCAGAGTCACTACTTTCCGTTGATCTATAATGGCATGTTTGTGTGCGCGTGTTTATGCTCAATCTTTGGCTGTTGGTTTATCTTCCAGAAGCAATGCAGCTTCATAGGAAGAGTAACCTAATTTCTCCTTTTCAATCAGTTTTACTTAATACTTTTGCATAGAGGTTAGATCAGCTATCAGGTGAATAAGGCGCTCATTTGATCCTGAATATCCCATTCTGCATATCCTATCTGGAATAACATAATTTTCTTCTGAAGACTCAAATGAATAGGAGAAAAGAAGCAGCCTACGCCTTTATCCAAAATAATGAGAGATCGTTACAAAGTGATTGTCCAGTTGCAAAATGGAAACACCTACTTTTCTAGAGGGAACCCGAATGGAAGTCGGAAACCTTCTCCTCTTGGCCAACTAGCCATCTCGTTACAATCTCAATGCCGAGTACATTTAATCGAAGTCTTATGCTGGTTACTTGCATCTAAAAGTTGGAGGTCTTTCAGTCAATGACATCGGTGTAGAAAAGATTCAAGAACTTAAATCTCATCAATTGATTTAGTATCAAATAATGGGGGCTACTTTCGCCACTCAGGCGCTTAAGACACCATGCACATGGTGGTACAGCAGACCCCCCCCCTCCCCCAAAAAAAAAATGCCTACGAACACCTCGGTTCATATCTCTTACATAAAAAGCCCAATTCTTACATGGGGCTCTATGGAAACTCACCATGAAATGCAATTCATCAGTAAACAAAAATTGGACAATTGATTATGATCTGCTTGCCCGACGGTCGGTGTTTGTGAAGCAACTATTAAGAACAGAACGAACAAAAAGAGAAGCAATAAAATCACTCGTACTCGGTACTCAATACTTGTAATCCTTCACATGGAGACTCTCTGAAGCACCTTCGACCGAACCGGCATCACCGCTGTAAGCCCCCAAAGTAGCCTCAGAGTTGGCCTTGCACCTCGCCAGAAAAGCCTCCCTCGCCTTCTCCACATTCTCCTCCTTCCCGGCCCACGCCTTCAGGGTGCTCTGCTGAAGCGCTCTTCCATAAGAGAACGTGAGCGTCCATGGTTTTTTACCTGTTCGATGGAATGCCAAAGAGAGAAATTCTCCATTAGTTAAACACAGACTTAAAGATGGTGGTCAAAATTCATTTGAACCCATTAATTATGCTAAAAGAAAGACCTTCAATTTTGTTCATCGCGTTAAGATGCACCGTTGCCTCCTCCTCACTTTGCCCTCCGGAGAGGAACACTATACCCGGGACCGCAGGTGGCACCGTCCGCTGCAGAGCCCTCACGGTGTACTCCGCCACTACCTCCGGCGGCACCTTGGCGGAATCCGATCCGGGAGTCACCATGTTCGGCTTCAGAAGCGTCCCTTCCAGGAGCACGTGGTGATCATTGAGCGCCTTGTAGCAAGCCGCGAGCACGCGCTCCGTAACATCGGCGCTGCGGTCGATGTCGTGGTCGCCGTCGACGAGGATCTCGGGCTCGACGATCGGGACCAGGCCGTTCTCCTGGCAGATGATGGCGTAGCGAGCCAGGCCGTTGGCGTTCTCATTGATCGCGAGCTGGCTGGGCTCGGCCGCGCCGATCTTCAGGACGGCGCGCCACTTGGCGAAGCGGGCGCCCGCGGCGTAGTACTGCTGGCAGCGCTGGGCGAGGCCGTCGAGCCCCTGAGTGGTGGTCTCGCCGTTGGTCCCGGCGAGCTCGACGGTGCCCTTGTCGACCTTGATGCCGGGGAGGACGCCGCCCTCCTGGAGGACCTCGACGAAGGGCTTGTCGTCGGCGGTCTTCTGGAACAGAGTCTCCTCGAAGAGGATGGCGCCGCTCAGGTACTGGAGGGCTCCGGGGGTGCAGAAAAGGAGCTCGCGGTAGGTGCGGCGGTTGGTCTCGACGTTCTCCACGTTGATGGCCGCGAACCGCTTGCCGATGGTGCCGGTGGACTCGTCGGCGGCGAGGATCCCCTTGCCCGGAGTGCCGATGTAGGCGGCATTGGCGATGAGCTCGTCTGCGAAGCGACACGGAATCAGATCGAAAAAACTCGTACGTGGCGATTCATCGTAACCTCAAACGAGATTTAAGGTTGGGAGCGAAAAGAGATTTCGCGATTTACCGTGATATTTTCCCTTGTAGCAAGACATGATCTCGGCTGCGGTCGGAGAGCGGGGGCGAGTAGCGGGTACTGGGTAGAGAGGACGAGATGATGGGGGTGGGCGGGGGGGGGGGGGTTGATATAGTGCATTTTTCGGCGCGAAAAAGGAGGAATCGAACGAGGCTGAGCGGAAAAGGTGCACGGGAGCGGCGCGAAGGGTAACCCCCAAAAAGGGAAATTGATTTCTGGCCGCTCTTCTTCTTGCCAAAATTAAGATCAGATAGCGGCATTTCTGATGGTGACGTCATCATATATGTTGCGAATTGCAAGGAAGATCATCGTCTCTCAAGCGGACATGTGCTCGAAATTTGGGGTTTGAGATGACTAGGTAATTTCGTCGTAGTCCTCGTGGGAGCGATTGGGCCGGGCCCAATTTAAGGTCCAGTCTGGAGCCCAACTCGAGCTCATGAAGCAGCAAATCTTCCCCCCGCCGGGAGCCCGCCTAGTATTTCGACTTTTGGAACGCTCATATTAATTTCATTGGATCAGGCCTACTCGTCTCACCACAATCGGGTAATTAGTAATTACCGCCAATCATTTTTTGCGAGGCCTTCATTTCTGGACTCGAACCTATGATCGCTGGCACCTTTTTAGGCATTGTAGTAACCTCGGTAATTTTACTGGCCTACCGTTCATGTCTTTCATATATCCTTTTCGAGCAATGCAGGAAGGTGCAGTATTTTATTTTACTTCTTTTTCAAAATAACATTCCATTCATTTCCCCGTAAAAACATTACAATCCAACTACAAATCAAGGCAAATCCCAAATAATTTAAAAAAAAAAAATAGACTTTAGATAATAGGATAAACTATTAAAATAAGATTATGGGTTACACACTCAAAGAGTAATAGTAGATCTATGACTTTTTCAAATCAAAATTGGTGGTCAATTATCGAATCGTCTTTAGTAATAAACACATACCAGTGTCTCAATCTCTATCTATTAGCGCCATTCGGTGGTGCATGCTTAGATTTGGCATCTCCAATACTTTCACTCTTCAAAATAAGAAGGTTGAACGAGCACATATATAAGGCCTATGAGAGCAAAACCTTCACAAGTTCCTCTGATATCCTTTAGAATCGGACTTATCCACCAACAAAATCCTAGGGAAGCGAAATCCCAATATCATACATGCAAAATGTCCCAAATCTAGAATAGATTGGGATAGAAACCTTTTTGAAATGGGAGGAACAAGCTTCCGGATTTAGACTAGAACAAAAGAGAAAAACTCCCGAAATGGGATGACGGCAACACAAAGAAAATAGAGAACCAAAACAGCCAAAGAAATTTGGAAGTGCCAGATTTGAGTTGCAAATTCATCACTTGATATTACATGTACTTGAGCCCAGTTAATGTATCAGTAGCCCAAAGACTATAGTTCTAAGGAGATATTCCACCTCAAATGCTTGATTACCAGCAAGAAATAACAAAGGGAGCTTGTACAATCCATTGACTTAGGCATCCAAGTGGACAAATTTGATGTTGCTAAGATGGTCTTGAATGAGATACAACCTATGCCTATTTACTGCTTGTGCTCGTGCACGTGTGCGCATGGCTAAATCGTTACACGATTTAGTCGATAGCTCAGCTATTCAGGAATCCTTTAAAATCCAAAAGGAAGTGCTAATCTCAGCTAATTTGCCATTCAAGAGTCCAGTCTCTGACGGATCTGTATCAGTTCGGCTTGTGCTCATTCACGATCCCGGCCAGAGGCCAAATGATTGCAGGCGGAGTTACCAAAGCGTTATGAACAGGATTCTAAAGAAAGGTAAACAGCAGTATAGAGCTTTGAAGAATGTATGAATCGAATGGAAGGGGAAGACTATAATTTGAATCTTTTGTGCTACCAAGTGAAGAAATGCCCTGATTATTCCGTACAATTTACGCAATTTATGATCTTCTGAAAGTCTCCTTCCACGAGAAGTCAACCAACCCAGGAAGAGGAAGTGCTTCAAACAACATTTAAAGGTTCTACTTTGGAGAATCAAGCTGAGAGAATGACCAAATGAGGTGATGATCTCCAGTCTTTCCGAAAGCTCAAGCTGTTCAGTATTTATGGACTGAGATCTTACAAGAATCCCTAAAGATTTTTGGCATTTTTCGCTCGGCAGGCTTTTTCAGTGCTTTTGAATTTGATGCGATCGCACTTTTCGCATTGGACACGATTAGATAAGCTCAACCAGAGTTTTATATTTTGCAGGGCATGATAAAAGAGACGAGAATAACCTTTCAATTATTTCACTGGCAATTTACTAAATTCTCCACAGCTCCGAAAATGTCAACCCTCTTAACAAGTCATTTCTAGCTTTGTATGACAAAAAGAATCAGAAGTACTAATTCTTTCAAGAAACCAAGAAAATCAGATGTAAAAATCTATAGACATCAGTATAGAGAAGAGCCAAATTAAAACCAGTATACGTTTTCAGCTAGAAGTCAAATCTATCATGGACTCTTACTTGCATAAATCAACAAGGAGAATTCAATTCTGTCTTGATCTTCCATCTTCTCTTCCAACCACAATCTGCTATCAAATCCACTCCTTGTCCTAAACATGAACACCGCATAACCCAACGCCGGATTGAAGAACCAGTCATGCAAATCCCACATCAAATCCACCAGCAAACCGTCTGTGAAAATCGTCTGGTTTCCCCTGAAATTCCACTGCAACCTCTTCACCCTCATCACCATCTTCTTATCGATGTAAACGCTCAACACCGGATGCTTAAACCCTTCGTTTTCGCAGCTGCAGCGGATTAAAATGTCGTGCACAATCCCAGTATCGCTAAACTGAGCCTTTGTGCTGTAAAGGGTATTGCCAGAACAGTGCTCTCTCCTCGAAACGAGAGAGAATTTAGCGACTGCATTACCGGTCTTGAACTTCTTCGCTATGGCTTCTTCAGCCATATCACCGAGGAAAAGGCCTAATTCCGAGTCGATCGTGACGAGCACATAGAATTCTTCAACAGGTTCTGGCCCGCTATCGTACTTGGCATTAGAGAGATCCCAGAAGACTTCGATGTGCGAATTCACGGATTCAATCACTTTGTTACCCTTCTTTTTCCGGAGGAACCGAGAATTGGTGTTGAGCAGCTTGAATGATGCAGATGGGTCATCGCCAATGTTTACGGTCAGGCCTTGACCCATGTGACTTCTGCTCCAAGTGACCGTGATGAGGAGGTGCTTTTGTGATGACAGGGTGGTTTTGTATAGACATATGACCGCATTTCTGACTGAAGGGGTCAGAGTTGGGGAGAGGCAGGCATTGTTGGAATAGCTAGAGCAAGTAGATGGAGAAACTGCTATTGCATTCTCACTGAAGCAAGAAACTATATCTCTCATCTCAGGAGAAACAAAAGTGAGAAACAGGGTCAGGACAAAGTGGAAACTGCAAAATAGGTTCTTCCTTGATCACCTGTTGTTTTGGACCCAGAGAGAGGGAGAGAGAGAGAGATTGAAGGCTGGACAAGGTAGGCGATTCTGAAATCTGGGCTCTTTCTTTAATTTTTCAAAAGAGGAAATATAGATGAAAGTCCCTTACCAAAAAAAAAATATAGATGAAAGTCTGGAAATAAGCAAGAAGGAAGGCCAGAAATCCAGGCTTCTGACAGGGCCGTCATGTATTTAATAGGAATCTCCCTCTCTCTCTCTCTCCCCGTCCCTCTCTCTGTGCGTGCTTATATTTTCCTATTTGACTTAAAGAACGGAATAGAAGGCTTAACAGGAATGAGAAACATCAAGCCTCTTTCTTTACTCTTTCCTGCCAGATCATCTGAGATATCAACAACTTATAAAATAGTTAAGAGGCTGATAAAAAATACAAAAGAAGTTTAGACCTGGCCTGAAGTCCAGCATCATGCAGCGTATGATAATGGTGATATTTAATATCTTGCCTCGAGTATTTTAATATGTGTATTGATTACAGGAAAAGGTTGAGGACAATTTTTCTTTCAATAAGTTCATTATTCCTCCTCTTCTGAGAGCCTGTGTTAGTTAACTCAAGAGTCTGCAACTTGCAGCAAGATGAAGAGAGGATTCATTTTAGTGCGAGAATCAGACAGAGAGGTGTGATATGACCGGGGTCGATGAGAGCCTGTTTGAATAATTTTGATGTCCCGAAGTTTTTCTCTTTTTTCGGGAGTTAAAAAGATGAGATGGCATTGGGATGATTACATTTACAGTGAAGCCTGTTGACCCCACAAAATAAATTATCTGCATTCCCACCAACCCGACTCCTCAACACATGTTATGATTAAAAGCAAGCCATAAAGTTTGAGAGCCAGAAATTTCTCTTTTATCTACTGCTTTTGTACCCCTTTTTATTTTTGATCCGCATTGTTAAAATTTAGAAATTGAATATAGGATGGGAAAATAATGTGACTATTTTAATTGGTGCAGCTCAACCCCTTGCACAAAAAATCGTGAAGGTGTCAGTTGGGGAGAGGCGCATTTAAACCAGGGCAAAATCCATGGACTCATGTTTAGGACAATGAAATGATTTGACATTTCTCACAGCACCCTTTTCTCGACAGTGAATAAGCTTGTGCCACAATGACCAACCAGCCAAACTGAAGCTTCTTCAAGATGGTGATTTTCCAGAGTTTGCATTAGATTGATGATTGGATATGTCTGAGCGACATTAAATTTGCAATGAAGCAAAACGAGGAAATTAAGGTTTCAACCTTGAAAGGCAAGGGCCGGTTGTTGAACAAGTGGACTTAAGGGTGAGCTTTTCATTAAATGTTGATCACTGACCAAGAAATGTAAATGAGGAAGCACCATTTGGAAAAGCTTCAACTTTGAATGAAGAAATGGACAGGGGATGGAGAATCTGTGGCAGGAGAAGATAACGGAGGAGCCCAATAATACTCTTCTTTTGACACCGAATGAGTGAAGGTTAGGAGGCATGCTTTTAAGGTTATGGACCCCAGAAGGTCTGGTCTCAGGGCACGTTCCGCAATTATGACCAAGTACATATACTCCAGAATCAGAAAGAGACTGAATCTGCTAAATGAAAAAAGTGGGAAAGCATCTAGGGGATCGAGCCATTTGATCTTATGCCCCACCAGAAAAATTTCCACGAGAAATTCGATTACTTGAACTGTTCTTGAAAGCTGTATCAGTCAATTACACCAACCATTTTACCTAGATTCCGCAGCACATGGTACTTCCAAATTTATGAGCAACAGAGACCAGAATTACATGGTATTACATGTGCGGTGGAACTGAAGCGCATAAGGATACCTCATAAGCAGAGCAGTGCACATCTATTTTAAAAGGAAAAAAGGGGAAAGAAAAAGGAACCGAGTTAAAGCATGATATCGTGAATTACATTTCCTAGTAAAATCATTGAAGGAGACACAATGCAGAGCGACATGCCTCATAACATCATCAAACTCATTAAGAGCTTCAATCTTTTGATCCTATGAACTCATGAGTTATGACCCGGTGACATCAAATGATTAATGTATGATCCACATGTCGCTAAGATATCTAACTTCTCATAAAAGTTTAAATTATGATAATTATCATGAAACATCTCAAACTGGTACATATTTTATAAATTTACCTCAAATTAATTTTTTATCATAAAAAACTCCAAATTAGTACATTTGTGACAAATTTATTATCTATTAATTTTCGTTAAATTATATTAATACTATGAAAAATCACAAATTGATATACATGTAACAAACGGAGAATAAATCATTAAATTGGTATACCCGTCAACTTTCACGTGTCATTCGACTATAATTTATTACAAGTGCATCGGTTTGAGATTTTTTATTATCAAAATATTAATTTTGGGTAAATTTATCATAAATGTACTAGTTAGAGTTTTTCGTATTATTAATCCTTCAAAATATGGCTTTATGCTTGTTAGAGTCTTGATCTCGAGAATATGGACTCCCAATCTTTCATTTCTTTATCCTCAGCACCTTAATCTTTCCTCTTCTTTTTCTGGGTAAATGATAAAGAGGACTGCATAATCAAATGGCAGCGGCCAAATGCCCTTGTCATTCCATAAAACGTGAGAGCGACAAATGATCAAAAAACATGAGACCCCACTCGCTACGAAAATCTTCTCTTTATGTTCTCTTCTCTGATAAAAAGGTCTTTCCCATCCCTAAACTGACCAATGAAGCATCTTTCATTCTTTTTATCTCTCTTTCATATGTATTTTCTCAAGGAAGCCTCGTGGAACTACGTGAACGTGCCCCTAAGAATCTAAAAAACGACCCACTAGCACACCAAATTAAAGAAATTAGCTGAGGGGTAAGTACGAATATGGAGGAGGAAGACCAGCTCATAGATAAGAGCTAACTTAATGATGAGGTCGCTTAACTACTACTACCGTTCATGCTTCATAAAAGAATAGGAGTTATGTCATGGATGCTGCAACTCTCCCCGTAAAATAAGGAACATACTATGTCATCAATGCTGCGACTTAAAAAGTCTTGAATAGTATCCAGAAAAATTTCCGGTAAACGGTCCTAGCCAACCGTTTTGGTAGCCACGATCGGAAGCTCCAAGACTTGGCAAAAGATTCTGAAGTAGAGGGAGAGGTTGGAACGGCTCAAAACCACAATCAACAAAGCACAATTGAAGTGAACTCCATGAGCCTTTTCCCTCTGGATTGTCAAATTTTTATCTTGCTGATCTCAAACCGCACGCTTAGAGCCGGCGAACAAAAGAGCTGTGACCGTCTAGTACAAAAAACGGAAACTTAGATGGATTCAGCTGCTAAATTATTTCTGTAATTTGTTAAAAGTCTCGAAGAAAGGAAAATAAAAAAATGTTAGCTCGAAAGACCAAGAAACTCCAAAAGGACAGAGGACCAGCAATTAATTCAAGTTGGAAAAACACTACTTGACCCAGAAAACTATGCAACTACTTACAAGATCACAACGCTCAATAGCAAACAAATCCCTGAAATCAAGGTCGCGTTTGGGGTTTGTTAAAGGCAAGACTTGGACGCAAGTTGCCTTGCTACTTTGAATGGCCATACGCAACGACTTTACACAAGCACCGTACTGCTATTTATTAATATCAGGTATGCAAATCACAGCCAGCTAAACTACCCCCAAGAAGCCTTCCCAAAAAAAAAAAAAAAACCTACCCCCAAGAACATGACCTCCAAAAAAAAAAAAAAATTACCCCCAAGAAAAATAGAAGCGAAAAAAAATATCCAGTTTGCTTCCCATTCTCTCCTCGTTTCACTGTTCTTCTGTCTTCTTCCTGCAACGCCCATTTGGCTTCATTAATTATCCCTTGAGGTGCTGAATCCATTAAGAAATTGAGAATTGACATCTCACCAGACAGAGGCATGTGCAGCTCGGTTCCCCCAAGCTAACCTCTTGTTTAACGCAGAGGATTAAACTAATCCTGGGGTCTTCCTCGATCATTATTGAACCTTGCAAGTCAAAGATATTATATTAATTCCCAAAAGCCACGAAAGTTTCTTGCCCGGTTTCTCCTTGCAAATTGTTGTCCGTTCTATTCACCTGTTAACAGAAGCCAGAAATTTGAGTTGTGAAAGCGACACAATAAATTCTCCAGATCTTACTTGCATCAGTTCCTTACGTCATTAGAGGTGTTACCTTGCCCATCTTCAGACAACTTGACAATTTCCATGAAACTTCTGATCATCAACAAAATAATGCTGTCGTGCTAAGCATAAAAAGACTTTGCGCGCACACACAGCATTACTCTTGCTTACAAGAAATAAATATGGACAAGGAAGGATTTGCACATCAAGAATGTTTTCTCATACTGCAAAGATTAGTACCAGACGACTATTCCGGGCAATTCTGGTTTCCAGCAAGATTGCTGAAATTAAGTTCCTAGTCGAACGACATAGAAAACCCTTTAAACATTAGGCAAAATGAACATTATAATGGGCACTTTCATGCGGATAGGGACATAAACATTCGACCAAATTAAGAATTCCACTATCATTTTGCTTAGGGAAAAGTGTCATAAAAGTCATAAACCTATTGTATTTATGCTAATTTAATCTTAAACATTTTATTTGTGTTAATTTAATTCTAAACATTTTGATAAATGCCAATTGAGTCCTTCCAATTAATCTTGATAGGATATTGTTAACGTGAATGCCAGCTAAGTTATGTGATACCATCAACGTTGACACAAATAATTTTTAATAATATTTTAATAATTTCTCGATTTTTTATTATTTTTTTCTGATTTTTCTCTTTTTATCCTTCCTCCACCAACCACACGTGAGGGTGGGCAAGCTAGCCTTGTTTGGCCATTGCGAGGTCAAGCCCCAACGAGGGTCTACCTTGTAAGATTTGGCCTAGGCAAAGGTAGCCTAGGCAAGGAGAGCCCTCGCCCGGCTAGGGTGACTTGACCAGGTGTCGCCTTTGCCTGGAGGGGCTACCTTGGCCTGGGCGAGGGTCAACTTTGCCATAGCCCACCTAGCCTTGACCGGTGGTCGGTTACCAACAAAGAAAGAAGCAAAAGGAAAAAAAGCAAAAAAAAATATGAAAAATAATCAAAAATCAAAACATTATTAAAAAATTATTAAAAATATCTACGTGTTCACCAACTAAAATTCATTGCAAATCTTAGAGAGTGGAAAAAACTGGAGGCAATTTTGTTCTTTGTCAAGCTGTAATTTTGTTAACCACAGTCCGCACAACATGGGTTTGTGCCCAGCGATCCCTTTTACAGCAGCAGAACAAGAAACCAGTGGTCAAACAAACAATCCAGCTTTCAGCAAAAGACAACACAGCACGAGATGAGACATAGGCAAAAAGCTGAGGCAGTACGATTGGCCTCCATGCCAAGTTTAACTTTCTGTCAATATCAATTTTGTCATGCCAATCCGGGCCACCGGCAAAACGAGTACGCCATTCAATTCGGGAAATATGAAAGGGAAAGCACATTGTTCAACCTTTTGCAGAGGCTTGCGTTCTCTCCCTCCTCAACAATTTGCTACTATGTTGAAATCATGTAGAACTAATTCGAGTTTCATCATACATAAAGGAATTACAAAGTTCGCTTCTTACAGTTGTAGCGCTAATGACGGGACAATGATCTAAACGGGTGGCTTTGTATGCGAATCCCAATTACCCTAGACATCAACAGTGAATATACTGCTGCAACAATTGAGCAGTCTCTTGCAGAAAAACTCACAGAAGCTATCAGTTCGCAATAATTCTTAGGTTAGAGAATTGCTTTAACGAGCCATGGTAAGATCAGCAAAGGTGATAAGTATTTAAAACTATCTCAAAGAATTCCAGACTGCTGAGCACGACTAAAGCAGCTCCCCAAACATCTCTACCTTAGCAACTTCACATCTTCTAAGTTATGACCGTAGCACTCCATAAGTCGACAGAGAATGTCAAGAGAACTGCAGGACAAATTAAAACCGGAGTAATGCTGTTCAACCATATAGATCCACTGGCGACCAACAATGATAATCAAACCCCCACAGATTTATCCTTGTAAGCAGCTTCCTTCCTTTCCAATGACCATGAATCAGTTTCATCAACCGGTCAGTTCATCCATCACTGTTTGTGAAGAGGTTTAGCTTATCTCGTTATAACACTAGACACCCCACTAACAGGAGTTCCGAAACCAGGTTCTTGCATACCTCCTCTGTCTCGAGGATAAGGAGGAAAAAGGTATACAAAGCATTGTCAGCTTTAATTCAGGAATTACTTCCAGCAAACTCACTGAAAATTAGATTGTCAGCAATGAATCATCTGCTTCCAACAAGCAATGAAATACAGCAGTCACGAAAGATACAGCCAAAAGATCTACTGCACTGTACAATTTACTTGAGAAAACTTAAACTCGCCACAAAAGGAACAAACAAGTAATCTTACTCTCCTGATGGTAATATATGTACTGCCTTATATATTTCGCTAGAAAGCAGAAGAGAGAACGAATGCAACTGAACAATTGAAAACAAAAATAGACTTTAGTATCCATGAAGGCTCCAAAACTTTCAACTTATGAACATCCAATCCAGACATGCTACATTCCTCTTGACAGGGGGTCTTGTTAACATATTGACTGAAAAAGGCAAAGAACTAGCAACCCGCACTGTTCATAAGTCACAATCATTAAACATCACATACAAATAGAGTGGAGTTTTCAACTCAAAACCAGATAAGTTTATAACACCCTTACAAGGAACAGAAGAGGGGAAAATTGATGACCTCAATTCTAATGATGAAACAAATGTATATGAGATTGGTTTCGACCATGAAATCATTCTTCCATAGCTCGGTTTTCCTGAGATTCTTGATGAGAAACCTTGACCTTGATCTTGGGCAAAGTGAGAGATGGCTCCTCTCGAAGTACTGATGGAGCTTTGACCAGGTTGATTCCTTGCTCCAACTCCTTGGCTGCCTCTCTCTGCTTCTTTGCTTTCTTGCCCTTCATTCTGCCATTTAACCAGGACACAAATTACTTTGTCGTCACATGGCGGACCTTAAAAAAAAAAAAAGAAGAAGAGAGAGAGCAAGAACTACTCCACTTCTAGACAAAGTTTAAAAGGAAAGAGCTAATACCTGAGCGCGTGGTGCCCGGCCGCCCTATCTTCCCTAACCTTGTCTATCTTCTTAATGGCCTTTAATGTGTTCTCTGCCAGATTCCTATCATACCTCTCTGGCCGATTTCGCTTCCTCTCAAATTCAAAAGTCGAATCCTTGAAGAGGAACAGGGCATAGAGGGATTCGAAATCAGTTAATCAGAATACTCTACAGACTCTTGTCCGACAAAGCAACAAGACATATGTACAGCCAAGAAAAGAAGTAATTGATAAATGAGATAACAAAGAAAGATCAAAAGCTCAAGCCACTTTGCTTACCTGGGTCATATCCTTCCCATGCAATCTCCTATAGGCCTTGGTCCATTTTACCTTCCGAGGATTTCTCTTCATCTTAAAGTTCTTGTGACATTTGGATCTACAAAACCGGAATACCTGCACAGATACACGCCACAATCAGGGCACACGCCCGAATTCCCGGTGTTCAACCCCACTAGAAGCCCAATAACAACAAACCAGCGCCAGTTTCGTCGAACGCATCCAAAGAAGCAAAAACATAATTCCAGTTGCAACAGAACACAAAAAGATAACAGCATGCACTTCATAATTTACAGAATTTGCAGTAACCCAGCAAAAGGCGGGGAATTTCTCCATGACACACCTAAGGAAGATTTCGAAGTATAAGCTGCTACGACATACCTTAGCATCGTTTCGAACAAACTGAATACCATGGCCAGGGTACACAGTGGAGGAACAGAACCAGCACTTTTCCAACCTCATTGTGCCTCCTCGTCAAGATCGAAACATAAATTTCTGGACGAGGGGAAAGAAAGTCGTCAGCAGCCGCTATAACAACAGTTTCCCCCCCAGAGAGAGCCCAATCAATTAAACCTTCAGACACAATATTCACCAATTTCTCACACCTCACGAACTACAGCAGCAGAAATTCAACTAAACAAAGGAACTCAGTCAACAACTCCAACACGAACAAGCCGAAGAGAGAAACGCCAGAGTTCGAGACAGCACCCATTGTAATAACCCCGAAAGGAACAGAAAAAATGAACCCTAACACCGCCCGAAATCGAAAGAGCCTTCTACCCTCCCGAAACCAGGACGAAACCCAGCAGCAATCTTCCCGGCTGATCGATAAAGACGAGGACAGAGCTCGCAGAGAGAGAGAGAGAGAGAGAGAGAGAGGGTGGACTTACATGTTGCGATTCGGCGCTTCGCTTCGCCGCCGTCGGAGAACGGTGCAGGGTTTAAGGGAGGTGGAGAGAACGTGCGCGGCGCGGGTTTGGATCGGAATTTATACATATGTTAAGCCCCGAAAGATATCAGCCCGGTTCTGATCTTCTCCCGAATATGGGCCGAATCACACGATCCATATTCTACTAAAACGGCCCAGTCGAATTCCCGTCGGGACAGGGCCCATGGACACCTAGGCCCAGATGCCTCCCTCCAAGATTTACTTGCAATTAGAAACATACAAAGATCGAATTTGGCATTAGCTCTTCTGGGTCCAAATTAATTTTTGTCATCAAGAAAACCAACTTTCCATGCTAAATTAGGCCATTGACTACTTAATGAAACGACGGCCCCTTTCCTAAAGAACATTAAATGAAACCCATTGTTTTACGTGAATAACGTGATTTCTAGCCGATGAGTAACGTACCATCTCCGCCGGATATAATTTGATGAATTTGCACGGCATCATCATTGCACAAACCTGCCCTGACACCACCCATGTTGAAAACATGACCGAATGGAAAGAAAATGCTGTCATTCTTTCTTTCTGTCGTCTATGAAGGGGTCGGGTTGCCGCTACGCTCCTTTCATTGCCACATCTCTATGTGATAGATCGCGTCGACTAGTAAGGGCTCGCGTGTTGCCGGTAGGTGAGTCTACCACGGGCAGCAGCTCTGTTTCTGCTGCTCTTTGGTCTACCGCCATTAGTTCATGGCATCGTTTAAGAGCCCTCCCTCTGCGCTTCTACCACCTACTTTTACACAACGCGTGCCTCTTATTCCTACCTCATCCTCATGCTTGTTTCACCATGTTGTCTCTGCAGATAAACATGGAACGCCCCATTTGTACCTACGCATGCGGCCTTCACTTAACTGTCAAACCTGTGGAATCCTCGTCAAGAAGACTATGATAAAAGGAGGCAAAAAAATATGGCATTCTGGTCAACTCAGCTCATCCCAAACTCGGGTTATTATACAATTCCTCATTCAATGAATAGCATTTGGAGACTTTTCAGCTATTGGTTTGTCTTTAGACTTCATCAAGTGCTTGTACCTTTTGAATTAAATTCTGACGTGTCAAGTTATGCCATGGAACATACATCTGGTTTATAGTAGGGACGTTAGGGAACCACATCCTAAAAATTAGCTATTCAGGTGGGAGTGTCCAAGACCATATAAACCACACATCGAAGTCCCGTATCTTACAATTCGGATCATAACAATGCATTTTGAGGGACTTACCCACTGGTCTTACTTTCCTAATCAACATGTAATTGGTCTTTTCCGAAATGTGTGCAAGCCTTTGCTTAGTTCCAAGTAAGGTTAGATATGGTAAAATTGGGCTACAAATTCAGCGTGCTTAATGAATGAACGATGTAGCAGAGTCAGGTTAATCATATTCAACAATCTACAATAGTTTGTGATATCTGAAATGTATCCATTCTTTTATGCTCTTCCTATAATGAATTCTTTATGTTTGACTATAAGTGTGTGCATTTATGAGGATTAAAAAATGAACAATAAAAAAAAAAACTACGAACTTTTACGACTCGACCTGGTTCAAGCCTATCCAAATCGGTCTGGCCCAAATCAACCCTCAATCCTTCAATTTTACGACCACGTTGAAATGGCACATTTATTAGCTACATTATTGTGTGTCATTATCCATTGATTCTGGGACAATGGGGGTTGTAGACAAACTTATCTATGATTATAAACTAAGTCCATCGTAAGCATTGATTGAAGAAACTTCATATTCCAAAATTGTTACTATAAGCTATCCGTGGGCTATAGACTTGACAGAATTTCCCAAGCAATTGAGAATCAGTTAGTCCCACCAAATCACCAATCAACACTTACCTCGGTATGCTCACATTGGGAAAAGTATGCAGTCGATTCACGTCGACAAAAAGTTGTGGGCTATTTTGGTACGGTAAAAGTTGTACTGGCTTTATGTATATGCATCGGATAAATCTCTATCATCAAATGTTGTGAGACTTAAGTGATCAATAGTCAATTCACGTCGAGATGATTCATCTCTTCCAAACGTAATTCAGAGGACCAATCCCAAGAGCTCCTTTGCCAGCCTTCAAGGGTCGGCGTCAACAACTTTCTAGGTGATTGAATTGCCCACCAAAGGGCAATTTTCACTTTCCGTCACCCTATAGAAAAATGAGCTAGGTCAAAGAGTTTTGGATGCTTCTACTTAACTGCAGTCTACAGTTAGGTCCCATGCTCCATGTCACTTAAGGCTCAACCAGCTCACAGTTTAAGCAAACCCGTCCTTTGATCATGAAGAATATTGGAATCCACATGATGACTTCATCTTCCATGCACGAATCCTTCTTTGTATTGCCTTTATTTATCATGGACAATCATCATGCAAGGCGAAAAGCTTTAAAGTGGAAAAATTACTCAATCAAGTCAACGATTTGCAATAAAAATTGATTGGAATGACTATATTATCATTTCACGCAAAAAAATAATGACTAAATTGACAAAATAAAAATGTTTAGAATTGAATCGATATTTATATTATATATTTAAGATTAATTAGATGATTTTTTCATCTTGGATTGTCCACCTTTGATAGTTAATTTGGTCTAATTTTGACTATCGAAAAGACAAAAGTATACAAAAATTATCTGCTTGCCGTTTGAATTGTCGGGTTTTTCGCATGAGATGTCTTGAAAACTTGAGGATCCCCAGCAACAATCTTCAATAATAAAATCTGATGTCGCGTCCTTTCATTCTTTCGGAGCCTACACGTGTCTAGATATAGGTACATTTACTTCATTGAAATAAATGCCATCGACTTCGTTAAAAGCATCTAAAACAGACTTAAGTGGACATGAGGTTACACGAGAATGGAATACACTATGAATTTAAGTCTGAACAGTCTAGACTGGATTTAATCTATGTATGAGATTCATGAAATACTCGATCAACCGGAATAGTGAGTCCTTGTCGATGTATAAGTCAATTAGGTAGTTGTCCTATGTGCCAAATATGTGTAAAATTGAGGGTAATTCCTTAAATAAAATCTCAACTTTAGGTCGTAACCTAATTCTAGCCGAATTTTTTTTTGTCTAAAAAAAAAATTCTCAATTTTCATTCTAATCCTAAATCTACCCGCACTTCCAAAAATCACAACTGGTTTCTTTAAAATTATCAACATCAAGGCTAATTAGAAGTTCTTTATCAAAACCTGCATTATTGACAACACTCTCACATTCGTACATCTTCATCAATAGCCTCATAGCCTCACTTTGTATGGCTATTGAGATCTTAAAGAAATCAATTACAACTTTCAGACGAGTAGGCAAATTTGGGATTAGATTAAGAGTTAGAGATTTTTTTTTTTTAGACAAAAAATTCAGGGTAGACTTGAGATTGGATAAACTGATGCATTTGTTCCTTGGTAAAATAAATCTAAAAATTACAACTTGTATCACATACAAAAATAAACAAACAAAAAATATTTTCATAAATAATAAGACATATTGATGTTAATAATAAAATATTTCTTGTTGACTAATTATTTCAACCGATACAAATTATTATTTTTTCAAAAAATATTTTTTAAATTATTCATTTTTCACGAAACAAATATAATTTAAAGTTTGGGGTTTTTAAGGAAATTAGGCTATAAAATTTAAACCTTTCTTTTTCATTTTCATTTTCATTTTTCTATTTTGGTACAGGTACCAAAGGCAAATAATACAGTCAAGGAAACTGAAATCACCTGTGGAATCTTTAGTTAATGGGAATAAGCATCACCTGTCAATCTTGTTTCGTTGGCAACGTGGAGTCGAATAGGAGCAATGGTGATTCCTCCACTTAGAGGAGGACTCTTACCTTTCCTTTATTCTAATCGAAATATTAATCAATAAAATTGAATCACTAAACAAAGTGTTAACTATTGATAATTGGTATAATCAAAATATCAAATAAAAGAACACCAAAATTAAAATTTGAAGCTATATAAAAATATACTTGATTATTTGAATTACTTTATAATTTTTTATTAATTGTAATTAAGATTTGTTTAGGGCATATAAATTGTTATACCATTAACATGAGTACAATGTATTCTTGTTCAATTCCATTCCCTCGAATGAATGTCTTATAACCAAGATACAATAATCTTATCAAGTCTTACGGTAATTAAATAAAAACATCGGCATTATCAATGTATACCATTTCATTCCACCAAGATGTTGCATTTAAGAGTCGCTTATTTTGTGAAAAATGAATGATTTAATGATTGTTTAAATCATTTTTAAAATGAATTAAAATATAATATTTTCATCATTTACGAAACTATTTATATAAAAATTATTGCTAATATTGAAAATATCTTCTATCTATTACATTTTTCAAGCAATATAAGTAATTATTTAAAAAAACTATTTTTTTGAATTATCCATTTTTCATGAAATGAATGAGATGTCTAGAGCCTAAAACGGGGACCATGCAATGTCGCCTTAAAGCCAGGCCACCTCCCTTCGGTTTTATACTAGTAAATTTGGCAGGGGGGCCATTTTGACTTTGCATAGTTTTCATTGTTACCACGTATAAGCTGAGGGGGCCGGCTTCCGTGGTCCAATGAGAGACCAACCCTGCGGTCGTAGTTCCTCATCCACGTGCATTTCGTCGGAACTCTTATACAAAATATATATCATCCTTCATTAATTCAATGGTTAGTAATTCTATTCGAGAAAAAAAGATTTGGAGATTCTGGAAGCTCACGTTAATTTGATTAGACCAATCTTTTGTTTGCTCAAGAGGTTTTAAAAGGATACAACGTGGATATTTATAGCCAACAATCGTGATGATATACAGTCTGTTATTGAATTTGAATAAACAAATATCCTCCTAATCTTATATGCAGTTACAATGAGTTAGACTATATCCATAATCTCCTATTATTGAGTAATAATTATTTAGGGAAATTAAAAAGAAGTCTTCAACCTTTTGCACGTATATTAATTTAGTTCTAAACATTTTAATTTAGCCAATTTAGTCCTAATTTTTTTTTCAAAATTTACCAATATAGTCCATCTACCAATTTTCCTAAAAAAAAGTTGACGTCGATGCCGGCCTTTCTACATGACACGACGAGTGCGTTGGACGATTGATGCATACATGGATAATTTTTGGAAATTTTCCTTTCTTTTTTCTTTTTACTAGTGGCCGGTCACCCGCCGTGGGCCACAACGCGAGTGTCAATAAGGGCGATGCCTAGCAAGGTCACCATGGCTGAGATCTGGCCAAGTTGATCCTCATTAGCTATAGCTCGTGGCCGATGACCGAGGATCAGCCATTGACAAAAAGAAGAGGGAAAAACAAAGAAAGAAAAAAATTAGAAAAATTCAAAAAGCATCTATATAAATGCCGATTGTATAACACAAGACGGTCAACATCCACGTTAACGATTTTTGGAGAAAGCACATTAGCAAATGTTTATAACTCAATGGACCAAATAGAAAGATTTAATATCGAATTGATAAAAATCCAATATATTTAGAACTTTTTTGGTAATTTCCCTTAATTATTTATAGGGAGTTACAAATCCAAAGATATGGACTCCACTACTTGGAAATTTCACGTCTGTGTCGATGATCTTGTAAAGGTTTCCATAAAGAGAAATGATGATAATGATGACCCGATTCTTCTTCTTTTTAGTGTCAGCAGGCACAATATGTGTGTCATACAGCCCGGCGAAACATCCTAGCAATGAAATAAAGTCGCCACAGCATGGTCCTTGTATGGGCACTATGACGTTTCGCGCTATCTTCGTCCCTGAGAACGCAAAAGGCCCGGGGAAATAGACAGGAAGGACGTAAAAAGGTGCAATTGCAAAGCATTCACGTGAAGACGCGACGGAGACGAAGACGAAGACGAAGACGAAGACGAAGACTGTTCCAAAGGGAAGTACGTGGGTCACGCGTGACCATCGACATCGACTCATCTGTTGTGCTGCACATACTGGCATGAATTGCCGGGAAGGCGAGTGGCCATGGATGCCGCACGCTCCGATGGGTAGTTGTGGTGTGAACGTTATACTCGTATTGCACTGTATTTTAATAGTCCCTTTCCAAAAGGATCGTGACGACATCCAAATTAGATCATTCATATTGTTTCGATACAATTCTACTGCACTTAACATGCTGACGGCATACTTGCTGGCGATCAATTGAGTCCATTTTTGACACATTATCTCCATAGATTTTCACTACTAAATCAAAAAAAGCTAAAAAAATCACGGTCGCTTGGACTAAGATTTGTTAAATAGTCAAAATATGGTTCATTTCAATCCAATATGAAAGATTACCGTGAGAGATTATAAACTCATCCGCTGATGAAGATTCCAAGACTTGAACCAAATGTTGGTGTTGCGTCAAATGCGAAATTTGAATGCCTATAACGTTTCACATTCTCCGTATAAAAGCATCTCGATAATGTAAGGAAAGAATGCATTCCTTGATATAGTATAAAATTAAAAAAAAAAATTCTTCTTAACAACTTATTTATTTTTTGTCTTTCTTATCTCAAAAGCTCACTTTCTTGATGAACTTATATTATTTTCATTAGTCTACAGTATAAGTCAAGTCCCTTTATTTACTATATCAAAGAATTTATTTTCTTTCCTTATTAAACTAGTAAGATACTTTTATACAAAGCATGTAAGACATTAGAGAATATATAGGAATACACTAAAAACATTATGCACAATGAGATATCTTGATATTTTTTGTAAACAATTCATAAATAAACCATTGTATTTGCTTCAGTGGCCATCCTTCTAACATGAAAGAGGGAGGTAGGCGGTTCGAATCCTTACTTTCTCAATGTGTTATCCCACTTTTTTTTTACTACTCAAGGCTTCTATACATTTCGAAAAACTAAATATATGTAATTCTTAATTATGATAATTAAATCCTACATAGATATAGAAAAACTAAAAAAAAGGAAAGTAGATAAATGTGGGACCAATAATTTAAATTGCAATAGAATGATAGATGGCAATTTTATCTTTTTGGTAAAAATTGGATAGACGGAGTCATACGGGAGCGGAAATACGTTGTCCCAAACTCTATCTTAAAATGTCTGGTTGCGCACTGTTTGCACAAAAAATTAACCAGCTCGTCGATATGCATAAGCACATGACTAGAGTGCAACTTATTATTACCCTCATGAACAACCATAATAAATATCATCGATATTGATTTATATCGATGACCATTATCAACTGTTGATATGCGACGGCGTATGGTTGGTGATTGTTGACAAGAATATCTTTATATTTTTGCACGGTAGTTATAATTTTCAAACCCGTGTGGTCGATTAAATTTTGGGACTGGATATTTTTAATCTTCTCAAGCTTTGTTGTTTATTAAATTTTAGCATAATTTGTATATGCCGGGTTTCAGAAGCGATTGCGATCTTAGGTTTTATCGACGATTTAATTCCGGTACAACTTGTATACTCTCAATTTCATTTGAAGTAAAGATATTAATCCTCTTGTGTCGCTGCGGAATCTGCCTCCTCAAAATGAGAATCGATTTTCGATAAAAAGATATTTTGTCGTTTAATTCAATTCGAGTGAAACGTGCACATGTTGATTAGTCGAAATGAATATAAAAGAAAAAAAGAAAAATCGAGAGAGAGAGAGAGAGAGAGGTGGAAAGAGAAGGAAGAGGAAGGGGTAGGTGAGAGATTGACCGAACCACTTCCTCACCAATCCTTTCATCCTCCTCTCAAGTCTCCCCCCACCCCTCCTCTCATATAAGAAACCCCTTCTCTCTCCCTCCCTCCCTCAGCTTGAGGTTTCCCTTCTCGCCCCCGAGGAGAAACTCCAAGCTTTTTCTATCTCCCTTGCCTAATTTATTCGCTCTAGTTTTTCCCCTGTTCCTCTCCAATTTCTCTCCTCTCTTTCTTTACTTATCCCTGCTTTTTGTACCCACAAAATGCAGTCCCTATCCCCTCAAACTCCAACCAGCCTCAGGTCCGTCATCCGCCCTACCCCACGCCCCCCGCGGCTCGCCCGGGTCGCCGCCGCCGCCCACCACCCGACCCGGTGCGCCTACCGGTCCGACTCGGTCCACTACCCCAACGGCGTCGGCTCCTGCAAGGCCGACTGGCAGAGCTCCTGCGCCATCCTCGCCAGCAAGATCATCTGCCAGGACAGCCAGCCCCCTCCACCGCCGACGACGCCAACCCCGGCCGATCCGACAGCGTCGCCTCCGTCAACGGGCACAAGGCCGCCGTCGACCTCACCCTCGTCCCCATCGACGCCAACAACAAGCTCCCACCTACCGCCCCCCAGCCGCCCAAGCCGCTCACCATCACGGACCTCTCCCCTGCTCCGATGCACGGCTCTCAGCTCCGCGTCGCCTACCAGGGCGTCCCCGGAGCCTACTCCGAAGCAGCCGCCGGGAAAGCCTATCCGAAGTGCGAGGCGATCCCGTGCGACCAGTTCGAGGTCGCCTTCCAGGCCGTGGAGCTCTGGATCGCGGACCGCGCCGTCTTGCCGGTGGAGAACTCCCTCGGCGGCTCGATCCACCGGAACTACGACCTCCTCCTCCGCCACCGCCTCCACATCGTCGGCGAGGTCCAGCTCCCGGTCCACCATTGCCTCCTCGCGCTCCCCGGCACGCGCGTGGAGTACCTCTCGCGCGTGATCTCGCACCCGCAGGCGCTCTCCCAGTGCGAGCACACCCTGACGAAGCTGGCCCCGCAGGCGGCGCGTGAGGCCGTGGACGACACTGCCGGAGCCGCGGAGTACATCGCGGCGAACAACCTCCGCGACACGGCGGCGATCGCGAGCGCGCGCGCGGCGGAGCTGTACGGGCTCCAGATCCTGGCGGACGGGATCCAGGACGACTCGAGCAACGTGACCCGGTTCGTGATGCTGGCGCGTGAGCCTATCATCCCGCGGACGGACCGGCCGTTCAAGACGAGCATCGTGTTCGCGCACGACAAGGGGACGAGCGTGCTGTTCAAGGTGCTCTCGGCGTTCGCGTTCCGGAACATCAGCCTGACCAAGATCGAGTCGAGGCCCCACCGGAACCGGCCCATCCGGCTCGTCGACGACGCCAACGTCGGCACGGCGAAGCACTTCGAGTACATGTTCTACGTCGACTTCGAGGCGTCGCTCGCGGAGGTCAGGGCCCAGAACGCGCTCGCCGAAGTGCAGGAGTTCACGTCCTTCCTCAGGGTCCTGGGGAGCTATCCCATGGACATGACGCCATGGTGTCCCTCCAGAGGAGATTAGCCCTCCCCCCCCGAAGAAAGAAGCATCAAAATTCATAGTACAAATAAATAAATAAAAAAATTTCCAAAAATAAACAGAGCAAGTGTTAATTGACTGCCGTCTACTGCACAGACAGAGGATTTTTCGTTTTCCCTTATCTTCTTCCTAGTCCCATTGGTTCATTTCTTTGTCAATCTTTCTCTTTTCTATAATGGGGGGGTTGGGTTTGTTCGTGAATGATTGTGAAACGCCAACCCAGAACGCAAAACACCGGAGTTGGTGGGTACATATGTGAAGCTGTGTAGGTAGGGAGGACGAAGAAGATGATGTTTAGGCTTGTCTGAATTCGTGGGGTGTTACGTGTAAGAATCTGAATCCATGGTTGCCCGCTCAATCTGTCTTTCCCCTGCCGTGCTCTTGAACTGGGAAACCTGGGTTCGTTCAGATCATTGAAGAAGAAACAGTCGATTTTTTTCGCTTTTCTCTCCTCTTCTTGAATGTTGAGATCTCTGTATTCTGGTTAAACTGTAAAGTAAATTTACATTGTCACCATCTATAATCACCGTTCACCCCCTCCTTTTTTCCTTACGGCTTTCGCTCGCGCTCTGTCTCGCTCTTGGGAGCCCGCTTTTACGTGCGGACGTGAACGTGCCAACCTGGCGATGGCGATGGGGCCCAGTTAAATTAATTTATATAAAGGGGGGGTAGGTGGGGTGTGGTGCTCCAAGATGGAGCACGCATTCATTGGATTTGATTTCTGATTTTGAGAATCGGGGAGAATAACGTGTCTATTTTCTTTTATGTAATCAAGGTCACTACTGTCCACAATCCATATTTTATGTTTTGCTGCTGATAATGGGGCGGTTCGATCGACGGGTTTGGAATTAGGAAATTTGAACTCCGGACAGTGCGGAGCTTGAAAATAGTCTTGCTTCTTACAATTGCTCAGGAAATCGTTATGAATTGAGGCTACCTATACAGCCAAAAACCCGAAACTGAACTAGTTCGTAAGATTTATAGTGTATGACGACACGTATGGAATAACAAAATCCTATTTAGGACAGTAGAGAAGGTACCTAAAGAGCCTGAACCGGGGGGAAATTCACGTGACGGATCCGTATCCCCCGAGTGAAAAGTACCAGTGAGCGCGTGCGTTGGACCCGAAGCTTAGGACTGGCAAGTGGCGCAGAAGGCGGAGGAGGGAGGACCACAGTGTCCGTCCTCGGAGCAAACAGACGATCCCGCATGTTAGGGTTCGGTTTGGTTTTGGCTACTGGTCCCGTCCATTTTTTCTTTTGAATTCGTTAATTTTTCTTCACCTGTTACAGTAACTATCCTCGGAAACGCATCCGCTAATCAGCGTCGAGTACGCTTTTTCAGTTGATATGCTTCATCCCCGATGAGTTCGCAGGTTTCTGGCTGTTTCTTCATCACGGCATTGCATGCATTGATGAGTCTGTTTACCTTCACATGGGATCTATCAATGGATGCAAGATCTGTGCATCTAATCCACATGTGCAATGGGGCAATTTCATGGGAGATCGAATTTGTTTTTTTAATTTTTTTTTTGGGTGTATGAGCTTGTTAAGTAGTTTTAATGATTTGGCTCAACAACAACTGAAATTTTTACGAGCAAGGTTTGACGGCAATAAATTTATGATTGGGATAAATGCATTGACTAAATTGTATTTTTTTTATAAGTTTTAGGATTTAATTATTTTTTTAAGTGTTAAGAATCTATTTCACTTTCATAATAAGTTTAAGAACTTGATTATATTTTTTGAAAGTTTTATATCTCAATTACACTTTTATAATAAATTTTAAGACTTTCAATTCACATATCCCTTTATGATTAGTTGGTCAATAAAATGGAATGGGTGCACATGCCGAGAAGGCAACCGGCGAAAGAATATGCCTAAGAAGTGCTCTCTAGACTAACTTGTTTTTCAATTCACCTTAGGAATTTACTAGTAGATATAAATATGATTTCGTTGCATATTCTTATTTTCTTCTCCCTCCTTTTGTTCGCCTTCCCCTCTCCCTTCATTTATGGACTTCAATTGCGAATCATTCTTGATCAATCGGTACTAAGGTTTAGTTCGCTAAAATAAGTTTGTGAAAGCTATTTCCCTGAAGTCATTCATAAGAAGGCTCGAGCTACATTCTTTTGACCGTAGCTTTTGCACATAACAAGACTTGTTCAAGCATGGAGTTTTGACAATTGGATGAATATGCTGTCAATAGTTGCGAAGAAGTAGATATTTTCTCTTGGATATTTTATTATTTCAATCGTATATCTATGGTGGAAAGAAGTGCATACTTTTGGGTACAGGAGGACTACGACTGCGAAGTCAAGCGAAGATGGGTAAACGATGATCGCTCTTAGGTGGAGTCACACGTCTAGATTGAGCCGCACGATGTCGTTTTCTGGAACCATATTGTAATAGTTAGGTTGCGCATTGTCAACTTTTTCCATCATGAGTTTCTCGTGTTAGCGAATCCGCCTCTAGGTTTTGCTCAGCTTCTATGCAAAACGCTGCCCAAACTGAGCGCCGCCGGATTTGGGGCCTTGGATCGGGTTTGTGTCTGTTAGAGATATTTGATCAAACTGATCAGTCTAGCCTCTTTTTTTTTTTTTTTTTTTTTTCACGGAAGTAATTTTTTCTTGATGCCAGCCGCATTGCTGATAGTTATATAGACCACTTGATGCAACATTGCTAGCCGTATAGGCCGCATGGTTCAGTTTCTATTTCGCAAATTAGCTATATCAGCCACTTGTTTCTCCTCAAATTCTCGATCTTTTGCTTGTCATTTTGAGAAGCCAACACCATCACTAGACTCGCGAAACAGCTAGCGGACGCTGCATCATCCGTTATCAACGTATTCTATGCACTTTGAATTTGAGGTGATGTTAGAGATATTTAAATATTTACCAGAGGTATTAAAAATATTTCCTCTAATTTTCCATATCTCTTTATGATTATGCATTTCTAATTTAATTTTCTTAGATAGTCATCTATTAAAGCCTATAAATAAGCTGATGTACTTTTCAATATGTTACATTGAAATATACAGAAATTTCTCAATTTTTATTCATCATTCTTTTCTTTGTATGAGAGTTAGTTGATCCTACCAAGTGCGCATTTGGTGCACACTTGATTGGGTGACACATCCGATGAGGTTGGCATCGAAACACGACCGTTGTCAAATGGACTCAATTAAGTGTTTTCTTAAATGAGACTTGTGTTGCATGAAGTGAATATTGTTGAGTGGTAGAATGAATTTTAGTGGGGTGTGCACGGAGATGCTTGGGGTGCACTTAGGCTTTATAGAGAAACGGTGGCTCCAATACAAAGTCAATAATAATAGTGTAGAAGAGGAAATAACTTAGAATTGGTACATTTTCGATCTACAAATAATGAAGTGTACACGGGCTAATGATTATATTTACACAATCAAAAGATATATACAAAATTTAGAGTAAATATCCTAAACATCTTTCAGCATATTTCTAAACAGTTTCCTCCACGTTGCTAATCATCGACTAATCAATGTTAGAGCAAGACGAAAGATGCCGTACACTAATCGGGGAAATTGATAAGGAAAGGCTGTCGCTGCTGTCGATATTGATCATCAATTCCAAACGTCAATCATTCGACAAGCCACGACATTAGCTCGGGCCCGAACCTGTCTCTACATGGTCTGTCCGTGTCAATACCTACCAAAAAGAAGCCGTCAGAACGATCTGCGAGGCCTTGTCTAAGAGGCTTTTCGACAACAATAATAGACAAGTTGGGTAGTGGTAGGCACCTGGAAAACCAGATCCTCGACCCCATCCTAGGTCAAAAATACCGGACTCGACGGGAGCACGTTCCCGCGGGTGCAAAGGCGCACCCGGATTTGCCAAAAAGTTTTGGTGGGGATGCGTATCGTTAAGACGCTGGACCTGATTCGGTTCCCATTTCGGTCGACGCTGGCGGGGGTTAAGAGACGTGAGCAGATGTGGACGTGATGATAGGAGGGGGAATGAAGTTGCTGTCGCCTGCTGCACTATTCTAATGGAGGAGAAGGGAGGGGAAGGGGTTTGGTGAGCACGGGAGGGAGAGAGAGAGGGGAAGGCATGATGAGATGGTGGTTCGTGACTTCCGTGGTAGGTGAAGAAAGATGCGCGCGCGTTTAGTGGTTGAGAGCTACTGCCGATGGTGGGGGCAATGACGATGTCCACACCTCTCGCTGACGTGCGTCCGTCCTTCCTCCTCCTCCTCCTCCTCCCCCCTCGTGGGCCCGTGGCCGGTCGTCCTCTTTGTTGCCGCCGCAGCTTTCGTTGCTCGAGTTTCTTTTTCCTCCGTTTTAATTCAAGATCATCCACCTAATCGGCGGGGGTCGATTTAGTACTTTTCTTATTTAGGGGTGATAGGTGATCGCTTAATAATGAATGATTGTGACGAGGCGCGCATTTAGTATCGATTTTCTTTAATTGTTGAAAATTTAAGTAACTGAGTAGACTTTTTGTTTTTATCCTATTGATGAGCTTTTCTTTTGATTAAGAGGTGGTTTGATATGGCTTTTCCTCCACCATAGCGGTTTTTGGAATACCGTCTCACCCAATATTAAAGTGCTGCATTTTTAACATATGTATTAACAAACATAAAAGCCACGACACTTTAACGGCACGACTATAACACAACATAGCTAACGAGAGAGTCTTGTATAGTTTTTCCTAATTAAGTCATATTATCGAGATAAGATGGGCACATGATACTCATAACACCTTAAAAATTCTGATCATATATCGACAATAACTAAAATCTTTCGCAATTCAATTCATCAAGAAATGCATATTATATAGCATTTCTCAAGCCATCATACCAATAATCAACTCCAAAAGTATTTTAAGAAACGGTCTACTATGCAATTTTCAATGCGAAAACAAAAGTAACAAATTCTTGATCCAGTTTTACGCAATAAATATGCTATAAACTCCACTTTTCCTTTTCAGTTTGCGTAATGCCACGCAATGCCTCTTTTATAGTTATGAAGCAGATCGAGTTACATTTCTAATGATTAATTCACTCGAAGTAGACATTGATTGAACGAACTGTTTTAAATTCGGCGTATGTCTTGTCACGGTAGAGTAGAGTGGCTTCTTGGTATATCGCTACAAGACCCACGATTACGTGCTGCGATTAGAAGATCTTGTACTCGAGAAACGTTTCTTTGGGGGGGTCCAGGTTGAAATTCTGTCCAAAATGCTATGTGCTTTTGTAGAGATACCGCTCTAGTCTTGTCCGCCCATTGGATTTGGGCTTTGCCACGGAAGGATTAGCGATGTTCGCACCCACTACCGAGGTTATTACCAACGACGAGCGAAGTTGGAAGTAAAATAAATATTAGATAAAATAAAAATATATTAAAGATAATAAATTTATGACATTAAATTTTTTATTAGACTTTAGCCTTTTTTTCATACCAAAAAAAGAAAAAAGAAAAAATATAAGAGCTAAGCAGACGACTCTTAAACAAGCCATGTAGTAATGTTCATCACCATGAAGAATTCCTTTTGCAAAAGCATTTCGCATATTGTGATTAGAATATCAACATATTCTATTAAGATCCTCGTGAAAAGATATTTGAGAGAGAGTAAAGTCTCTAGAGCGAGCTTTTTAAGACATCGATATCGGCACTTCGATTATGCAAGCGACTGCAAAATGTCGGCACAAAATTTTTTTTATTAAATTTTTTAATATTCCTTTCTTGCGTGACTTGACCTAAAAAGTTTCACCAAACTTTTGGAGGATTGTAGTTGAGCTAAGTTGGAGTCTCGAGAGACGCTTTACCTTGGAATCTTTCTCCCCTTCTTCAAGACAGATTCAGCCCTTAATATCATATGTTTCACTTGATTCCTTTGTCCTTTGAAAAATCGGTTCTCTGTCGCCCATCGTTTTGCGGACCCAAAACGAGTTTAAATTATTCGTTTATTCGGAAAGTTTTCTCATTGGCCAATAAAAAAGGCCAATTTTCTAAATAACCTTTAATTTTTGGTTCAATTTTAATTTTGCCCCAAGTTTATTTTTGTCTAAAATAAATCCCCAAAGTTCATTCTAGTTCTAATCTGCCAACACATCCAAAAGTCACCCCCGGTTTCTTCAAAATTATAAACATTAAAGCCCTTTAGAACCCACAACTTTACCTTATCATCGTATGGAATAATAGCAGATTCCTGGTGGTGATAATCTCGAAGAAATTGATGATAACTTTTGAACGTTTATGTAGATTTGGGGCTAGGGTGAAAGTTGAAAATTTTATTCTAGACAAAAAGATATTGGGGAATAGAATTGAGATTAGATCTAAAATCAGAGTTTTTTTTTTTTTTTTTTTTTGGGACTTTAAGTATGTCATATTCATTACAGAGTCACCAAGTGACATATATGAACATTGTTTCTCGCATTCATATGGATTTTACACCTACCAAATGAATTTTCTTTTGTACATGCCGGCAACATTTTCCATAAAGGGTTTTATAACACCATATTAAATGGTAATAAGGACGCTTTACCTAATTGACACGGTTTGCAAATAATGAAAGGTCATATTTCGTAGTTGGTTCAAACTTAGGGTTATTAAACGAGTGGGATATAATTTCACTTACCCCAGTAATTTCACTTATTGGCATTTTTTCTTTCTCAAGACCGGGGAGATACACGAGCTAGTAAAAACAAAGAGTGACTTCGACCAAAAATAAATAAATAAACAAAGGGCGACGAACGAGAGCGTAGAAATGAGACACGTGGGGTTAATTGACGAGGAAAATTGTGTGCTTAGGACAAAGAAAAAAAAAACCGGCAACAATGACAGTCTCGTTAGAATTAGCAAATAAGTTGGCAGAGGGGGTAGGAAGTATCTCCTTTTCGTTTTAAGTTGGTGAGTGTGGCCTCTATGACCGCACGTTTTCTTCCAACTCTCAGTTGGCCTGTTTTTCTTCGAGTTGAAATATGTATTTTCCTCAATTTTTATGAGATAAGTGCATCGGAAGATCTAAAATTCATTGTGAAAATATAATCGAGTCTTAAAAGTTTCGGATGGTGTAAAGTTCTAATACTTGTTAAAATAATGTAATCAAATCCCTCTTTATTTCTTCTAATTTGGCTAACGCAAGATGCTGATATGACTTTTTTATTTTTACCTTTCAAAGACATGTGGCACCCAATAAAAACAAATTTGCAAAGAAAAGAAATAATATAAAATTTAAAGAAGCTAATTTTCTTTTGTTTGTTTATTTGTTTTTTTTTTTTTTTAAATGGACAAAGCTCAAGGTGTTGTCGCTCTCCACTTTGTCTTGGTGCTGACAAGGGCTGACGACCCTCATCGACCACCGAGAAGGATTGACCCTCGTGTAGTGGTTGTGACACTAGCACCACTGTTGCTGCAAAGCAAATCCAAGCAAGGGCTCACTAGCAAGGGTTGCTTGCCCTCCAACCCAATGTTGATCTAGCTTGGCTTTTGTTCCCTTTTTCTTTGGGTACTTTTGAGCTTTTTCTTTTTTGGGCACTTTTGAATCTAATTTAACTAGGCGTGAGCATGGTTTTATGATAGAATTGAAAATCGGAGAATTGAACCGATGTCCAATTTGATATATTGAAGGTAAGTTTCAAGTTCCAAAAATTTGGAGACCTATTTCGATGAATAGGTTTCAAGTCCTTGGAACCCGACACTTAGAACAAGTGTTTGTGTTTCTCTTGTTCGATGTCTTCATGTAATCTTGTAGTATTTCACAGTATCCAATGATAAGTGTATAATCTATAATCACAGGTTTGAGTTTTTATTTACGACATATTCATAACTAAGATTTTTATTTTATTAATATTTAATATTCTTTGTATATCTAAATATGAGTTATGGTCAGTAAATTATAATAGCAAATAACATTAATTAGAGTTGATTATTTCATTGCAATCGTTCAATTGAAAATACAAGTTGAGGTTAGGTAAAACTTGTAACCTATGATAACATAGATTTCAAGTTCCAAAGTATTTAGGTAAGTTTTAGGTTCCAAAAATTTGGGAACCGATTCTGATGGATAGGTTCAAGGTTCTAGATGGAACCTGAATTGACCTTAAAACCATTCATCCCTAAATTTAACCAAGGTTTTAGAAAAAAAAAATATTGAGATCTAGGAGAACTTCGTGGGCTCCATCCTCTGTGACCGACTCGAAGAACTTCATGGGCTCCAACCCAGACACAGATAACTTTGTCCTCTGGGCTTATGCTTTGGCCGAGAAACTTCACAACGCTTTCTTGGACCGACCGACTTACGAAACCATCCTTTCCTGGCCACATGCCTCTTCAATTCATTCTAAACCCGGAATGTTTGGCTTTGAGGCTACTCATCTGTCAAGATGACAATTAGAATTCCACTCAAAACTTTAGAAAATTATGTGAAGATTCCATGTGGTCGCAACTGACTTTGAAATGCTTTTAAAGTCGCAAAAAGGTTCGATATCAGATAAAAATCACATGTCAAAGACCGAAATTTCGGGAGTTTGGCAGTGAATGTGGCAGTTTTCTTATCCAAGTCACAACTTCTTCCAAAAACTTGGAGCCGCGTCCATTGCCCTAGAACTGGAATGTCGCGTGATGCAAGCGGACCTGGGCAGAACAATTTGCGTGCACTGTCAAATTTGATCGGATTGAAAATGTTTTGAGTGCCGCTGACTATTAAAACATCTTAAGAGCAGGAAATAATAATAGCCAAAGTTAGAAATAAAACAAAAGGCGCGTTATTTTTCTTTGGTCACGAAACAAAAGGTGTACTTGCACGATGTATATAATATCTAAAAGTTTTCTGTGGAAATGAGGAAAGGCGTTTTGATCATTTTAACTATTCTTTTTCTCTTTTTTAGCTTGAATTTTACAGCAATTTTCTTAACCATATAAAAACAAACATGTACCCAAACCCCCCAAAAAAGAGATGCTAAACACGCGCCTAGTAAATCGTGCGTCCGGACTTTGGACGGACCTTTGCATGGTCTTATTGCTTTTCGCAGCAATGTTAACTCAGAGAATCTTGCCCCGCGTGTATCCCCATCACATCAAAAGAAGAAACATGTGGGCATTGGGCATGCACTACAGCTGTCGAATGAAAAAAGCCATGCGTTTCTCCAGCACGAACCGTGACTCTGCATTGCAATTAAATCGAATCGAAAGGATTGAACGATGGTTACTGTGTTCTTTCAAGAAGGTTGACTTCCTGGACGCTGTCTGTCGGAAAGTGAACACACCGCCCACCACACTGCATTGATTTCTGAACTACGTGGACCACTCGTCGGCAGACAGTGACGTAAAGCACAGTCTCTCTCAGGACTCCGGGACTTTCGTGAATTGATTTCCTGTGAATTTTGTCAGGATTTTGCTTTCCTTTGCTTTTCGAGTGTCGATGCCGATCGATTCCCATCTGACGTTGGGAAACGGTCGAATGTGAATTGACCCACGACTCCATTTCACTCGCGCTAGCTCTTCTTGGATCACTTAGTTCTTGATCCGGCTCTGCACGCTACAAATAGGTAAATCCCATCTTGGGAATGGGATTTTGGGCACCCTCCCATGCTCAAATTAGCTGGAGCTTAAGAGAATTGATATTTGACCGAGTACGGACTAATATATCTCAAGAGTCTCGTACCTCACATGGTTGAATTTAGAGTTGTTTATACAAACTTTTTTTTTTTTTTCGGTCGGTTTATACAAACTTCAATAGCCCGATGTTTTGCATTTCTCTGAGACGGGTATCGTGAGATTTTTTCCTAGAACATGGGTATATCTGTTGACTTGCTGTTCGAGTTCGGACCTTTTTTTTGGCTTTGCACTTTGGGAACTAATTAGCAACAAACTAAGTACCCTCTTCAGCATGTCTAGCTCTTTTTGTTTGAATTTTGCTATAAAACTGTTCAAAGTTCCCACATATTTAGGCAAATCTAACCTGAGCACCTTTTCTTCAGACGTAATTACAATAAAATATTGATCAATTAATCGCAAAGCATGACCTTTCTTTTGGCTTTACTAAGGAATCAAATCATCGAGTCCTCACCAGATTACATGTCCCAAAGCTCCTGCTACACACTGCCTAAGGGAAAATTCGTGACTGGATTCCACTTCACTTGAACCAAGTCAATTGCAGCTTTTGATCATTTAAATTGGAAAAAAAAAAAAACACAACAGTTATGATTACATCCAGGTGGTGGATCTTATTTCGGGCGGGAGTTTCTCTATCTCTTTAAGGTCATGCAAAATACATGACTTAAAACTTGTCTTAATTCCCCCAAAGAAGAGGCTTGTGCCATAAAGGCAAATGAAGAAAGGAGTCCTAGTGGCACTCACTTTTTGCATGTACTTAAGTGCATCACTGTGCTCCTGGTCCTTCCAAAGCCCCAATCACCCCATTTCTCAAAACTCTCTAAAACTCATCTTCTCCACCATCTGATCTCTGATACAAGCTCCAGACAATAATGAAGTTGGACTTATACCCTCATGCTCTTTCAATCTTCCTCCTCTTCCTTCTTCTATCATCAAGTTCAGCTGCAAAACACGCGGCAAATGAACCGGGTAATTGCAAGCATTTATTTGTAGATCCTTCCTCAACCACATGATCATCCGTTTGAAAGATGAGGAAAGGCTAATTAAGTGGTAAGCTGTACTTTTTCCAGGGCCTGAAGAGAGAGAGATGAAGAAGATCGCCAGCTCGCGAGGTGCCATGCGAGAGAAGATGGACGGCAGTGATGATATGATCCGTAACGTACGCATTGCGTAGCCCCATTGTTTTCCTTCACCTACTGCATTCGCATGTCCTTTTCTGCAATTCTTTTTCCTCGTGATCTAAATTTGCTCTTTTGTTCTGTCGTGTGGGACTTTCTTTTGGGGAATTTTTATTGAAAAAACTCAATGCAGCTGATGGGAGAAGAGATATGCGACGATGGCGAAGAAGAATGCTTAAAAAGAAGGTTTATGTCAGAGGCGCATCTGGACTACATCTACACCCAGCAACATAAGCATTGACTAGGGATTTTGTCTCTTTGTTTCATTTCATGTAGCTAGAAGCTCCATCAGCAAAAGTTGGGATTATGCAGATCAACTTGAATTTGCTGCAGTTCCTTCATGATCATGCGGATCATGGGATATTGGTGTGATGGGACTGGAGCCCTGCCTGTACTTGTCTATAGTTGTGGTGTATTTAACTGAGTTCATTGGCCTAATCTCTGTTGTTAATGTGAAGGATGGAACTCTGTTTTTGTATATAAGCAAAACCCAATATTTTATCGTTGTTGAATGAAGCTAAACCGGACGACAAGCTAAAGCTTTCAAAAAACTAGAGAGAGCAGTGACATTAGCTTAAGCGAAATCATGATAGGACTTGCGAGATCCTTAGCTCATTTGATTATTGATGTTTGATTTTGTACAGTTGCATATGCACTTATTATCTTGTCATTGACGTAATTGGTGAAGTGTTTCTAAAGTTTTAGTTTCTTGAAATTGGGCGCGGCGGCATCTTAGAAGAAATGCATAAGCTTTTCTGCAGCAGGGAGATGGTCGTAGTTATAAGGTGCTTGTTTTTTTGCCGAACTTGTCAAACTCCTTGGGAAAGCTGCGATGTTTTTGTGAGATCGTGCGAAAGATGGATTGCATTCGGGTGTCCATGAGAGCTACCTAACGTTTGCATCGTCCATAACCGTTCGCTTTCCTTTGCAATTTGGGCAATTTCTGGCGATATGGAAGAATTGTCGCTTTACTGAAAATTTGCAGCCCGGGGGAAGAACTAACCGGTACAGACGACCAGTTCGACGAAATGTGCTTCTGAATTACAGTGCCATCTCTATCTAATCAGTTTGGACAAATCGGGTTGGGTTGGACGGATCCGATTGCATCAGGTAATGAAGAAGAGACAGAGGAATCGACACCTAGCTCTTGGTTGGTTTAAATTTCGGATCGACTTTTCAAGCAATTGCAATACCCAGAAAGCTTTCTAGCTTAATCTATCTTTTTCATCCTTTTTCCGTTCAACCTGGGCATCAAATCCAAGCAAATCTATGCTGTACAACTTCGGGGAAAAGCTGATGCTTCACTTTGAGAGCTCGGAATCGCTTTGCGGAAAGCATCTTACGCAGCACTTTTTGACAGGTTTTATTCTTAGACTTGAACTTGGGACATGAACCGACCAAAAAAAAAAAATTATAAAATAGTGATGAGTTTAATTAAGATAATAAATTTTTATTAAAGGAAACAAAACAATTTTTTTTTTACTAATTGTCTCAATAGAAATTGAGAATGAAGTATAGAATATCGTAAATGACGAGCCCTTATTCCCTAATTTATAGGGATCGTCTAGAAAGAAAATTTTCAAATGCAAATCAAACAGAAAAGCTGACATAGATGTTGTGTTTTGAAATTTTTTTTTTGTTCATCAGACCAAATGATCTTCAGATTTCTCTAACTATTTCCTCTTACAAGTTTTGTTATAGTCAGAATTGCCTTGATTTAGGAGGACATCATAAAAAAATTAAAAATTATAAAAATCAATTAAAAAAATTATAAAAAGTTGTTCATGTCAACATTAGTTATCCTATGTAGCACTATTGGCGCCATTGTGATTTGGTAAAATTAGCTGGGATGGGTTCAATGGAAAAAATGTGAAAAGGTTTAGAGCTCAATTAAGACAATCAGTGCCTTTAACCCAATTGATTATAAAAGAAGCAATAGTTTACACTTTAAATACTATCAAGTGATTATCGATGACATTGAACCAAAGTCATTAAGGTACGAACGTAGTTTGAGATGGCATTGTCCAGATTGCCATAATCATTATTATCATCCCAATACAAAATGAATGCCTTTTTATCTATCACATTAATTAGCACGTTCGCTTATTTACTTCAAAAAGTCATTTGTAGAGTTGCCCATTTTGACAGGGATTTTTTTTAAACATCTACTTGTTAAAAAGATGACCGCTTTGAAAATATCAACATTATATTTGAAAACATAATCATTTTTTAAAACAAAAAAATCCGTTCCTTTTTCAATTTTCAAGAAAAGTCGATATTCATCATTAGGTTACGGCTTCATTTTAAGGACCTTAGTTATGGTCTTAGAGTATTTATAAGCAAAGTAGGTATCTTTTTTTCAATAGCAAGTCTTGCAAGCTAGGTACTTGCATTTAAAGCACGGCGTACCCTACATTTGTTTCTTGCAGCCAGAAACGCCTGACAAAATTCGTCTTCCACTTTGCACTCCTAAATCAGAAAAATTCCTTCCACTTCAATCATGCACAGGAGAAAGTAACTCGCAAAATGACATCTCAATTAAAGAAATGGTTGCAAACCACATTAAATTAAATTAGTAGTAGTCAATTTAACACGTCCTGGCAGGAGCGAAACCAAAACAACTGGATTCAATTGAATACTAGCTCATCTCTCCCATTAGAATAGGCAGATTAGACCCCTTATTTTATAGGGGGCTAGACTAGGTCGCTTTCTTGATCTTTGAGTAGGGCATGCTAGATTTAGGAGTTCGAAAGCACCGTGACTGATATGGGTTTCGTAGACAGGACCCTGACGGGCGGGAGAACAAGTTGGTCGTGAGAAGAGGCGGTGGGGCGTCGGGATTCGGACAAGGTCGGACGAGAAGCGATTCAGGCGAGTGGGTTAACAAGTGAATGGTTTGAAAATCGACGAAATTTTTTTTTCTGTGAAGGTATCCTTAGAAAGTGAGTTAAGATACTGTGGACACAAGGCATATAAAATTGAGGAAGTAGTCACGTTGTCAGTTGTATTTTAAACTGAGTCTCTTGCACTCAGCAAGGATGGATTTGGCCTTACTACACCTGCCCCTTTATTTATGCATCTTGCAAATTCTTTTTTTTTTTATTTTTATTTTTTGGAGCTACACCATTTTTTTTTTTTTTTTTGAATTTAAAATGAGAAGGTGAAGTGCAAAGAGAGGAAGAACTTTTGAAAGTGATGATATAAAAGGAAGGGCTCACGTTTCTTCATGATGAGGAGCGCATGTTGTCCTCTCCCTCCCTCCCTCTCTCTCTCCCACACACACTCACGCAGAGACAGATCTTAAAGTGAACCACAGACCAGACAATTGCCACATTACTCGCACTCGTGAACCACAGATCACAATTGCACTCACTCTTCTCTCTCTCTCTCTCTCTCTCTACAAGGACATGGTGGAGCTGATGAGGTGAAGCTGAAGAAGCTTTCATGGTGGAGCTGAAGAGGAAGAGTATGTGATTCAGTGCTCTTAGCCTCTCTCTCTCTCTCTCTCTCGATTGTCATCTTCTTTTCTCGTTTAGCTAAATTCTATGGTCTTCGCTCTCGAATTTTGTAACATTACTGAGATGATGATATGTTACAGTAGACCAGTGGTACTTTCTCTTTCTTTAAGTTTAAATTGCAGTAGAAAGGTTATATTATAATAAGCTCTGTCCTTGGTTCTTACTGCTGTCGTTGCCCATCTGTTACGCTTTTCTTGGTCGACCCTCTCTCTCTCTCTCTCTCCTCCTTAAACCTCGAAACCTCGTCGTTTTCTCCACCTGTAGTTTCTTCATCTCCCACTCTGTCTCTGTGGGGTGCTTGTTGTTTAGCGTTTCACTGAGGCCGAGGAATACAGTACGCAGAAGCAGCAGAGCAGGCGCACTTCTCTCTCTCTCTCTCTCTCCCTCTCTCTCTCTCTCTAGACTAGAGTCTCTCCGATGCTCATCGCTTTCAATTTTCCCGCTCTGCAAAATGGTCTGTGAAATGAATTGCTAAACATTGCATCGAACCTCTCTCTCTCTCTCTCTCTCTCTCTCTCTGCGTGCAAAGTTTCTGAAGGAGTCGGTTGGTTTCAGCTTTATCTGCGCCATCTTTGTAAATACTGCCATCTTCTGCCTATATTATCAACAATTCATTATTATATCCTCGTTTTAGTTAGAGGGACTGCTATTGAAGTGCTTGTAATGTTTGTTTTTTCCCCAGGATAGTGAGGAGAAGATGAACTCCAGAGCTCGAACTGCCCTTCAAACCACGAAATCTCCTCCAAATCCAGATAAGGTAGTTCTTTTCTTTCTACCCCTTCACTTCATCTGCCCAACATTAACAATTTAACATCACAGCTTATTGTTGTAAATCAGACTCCTTCATGTTAATTTCTTCCCAGTGGGTAATACACGATTGTGATTGAGATAGCATGACTCAACGTCGAATTCAAGTTGAAGTCACTATCTCTGTTCCCACAATAATTGATGTTCTCTGTTCTTTCTTTTTCTTTTCTTTGCTGCTTTTGCTTTTTCCTTTCTTCCCCTGTTTTGTCAATGTCCGAGTGTCCTTTAGATATCGTTTGGATGCGTTATCGGATGCGTTATCATCTAATTCTGACCGTAAAGGCTGTCGCTTTTGATAGGAATCTGAACTGGGTTCTTTCACTATTCTCAAGAAAAGAATATAGCTTCTCTTCTTTATGTTCTTTTTGCTTCATTTTGAACTCACGTAATTAGTTTGGGGTCTTGATCTTTGGTTTTGTTTTCATTATGCCAAAGAAGGAAAGAATGCACACTCAAGGAAGCAGAGGACGGGAGCTGAGAAGCCCGTGACCAATAGGCGACGCTTAAACAGAGAGAAGAAATTGGCATTGCTTCAAGATGTACGGAAACCATCAATTCTTGAACATTCCGTCCTTTTTAGTGGGCAATTTTGAGCTTGTAACTTCTGGTATTTCAATAGCTTCAAACCAAATTTGCTGTTGGGAATTTGCAGGTTGATAAGCTGAAGAAGAAGCTCAGACATGAAGAGAATGTTCACAGAGCATTAGAGAGAGCTTCACTAGGCCTCTTGGAGCTCTTCCTCGTCTCCCTCCTTATCTCTCTCCTTATGTTAGTATATTTATCATTCCTTGCCTTTGTCTCTCTCTCTCTCTCATTTCCCTTTCTTTGTTTGTTTTATATGTTGCAAGAGATGAAAAGACCCAGATGAACTTGATCTCAATATAATTTGTTCAAATTTTATGTATGAACCGTTTGTGTTTGTGTTGATATCGATAATTATGCAAATTGGGTCACTGATAAAGCATGTTTTTTCCTAGACATTGGAACTTGCTGAAGTAGCTGTTTTGGAAGAGGAGATTGTCTGGCTAGAAGAGCAGGTGGTGAATTTCAGACAGGGTCTATACCAAGAAGCTGTTTACATATCGTCCAAGAGGAATGCTGAGGTTTCGAGCGATGTCTCTGATGAATTGCCGGCGAGAAGGGCTAAACACGAGCGGTCGAAATCGATGTCGCAGAGCGACTTCAGTTCTCTAGCATCTGTTCCTGGGCATCACCGGCGCTCGCCAGGAGCGCATCTAGTAGAAAGCTCCTGTTTTCCGAATCTTCACAAGATCGGACCGGGAATAGTTCTAGCAGGGTGATGAATGGGAAACCAGCGCAGAAAAAGTTCAGCCTCCGCCGATTTTGGAAGATGTGCGAGGAAAGGAGAATTGCTTGCACGTGAATTCTTTAAAGGACAAAGTGTCGCCTGACAAGAAGACTTCGAAGAATTCCACACCCATCAAGAAAAGTCCAATTAAGCAGGAACGGGCAGAGAAGATGCTTGAATCTTCAAAACCGCAGGTATGATTTATAAGTTTTTCTTTTTTCAGGCTCATTCGACAACTTAGCCATACTAAATATGGGTTTTAACCCTGCAGCTAGAGAGCAGATTTGGAGACCAGGAAAAAGCACAGCAAAATTCACTGAGCTCTTGCAAGATGGAGCAGCCCAAGTGGATGAATCGCCAAACAAGATATCAGAGGACATTGTTAGGTGCTTGTCTAGCATCTTTGTAAGGATGAGCACATCTAAAGCAAAAGCTTTTGGATCGTTGAATTCGCCATGTCAATTGACGAACTTCAATGGGAGAAATGGAGAACCTGCCTGCTGGGATCCTTACGAAATATGTCCAGAATTCAGGAAGAGGGATGTTGGTCCTTACAGACATCTCTACATGGTGGATGTTTATTCACTTGATGTCAATCGGAAAACGAATGCTCTGTTCCTGATCCAAAGGCTGAAGTAAGTTCTTCCTCTCCATGGTTCTCACTTGACATGCAGCCATCTCGTCAACCTGACTGTCGATTAATTGATTTCAGGTTTCTTCTTGGGAAGCTTGCCTGCGTTAACTTAGATGGGCTCACTCATCAGCAGAAGTTGGCATTCTGGATAAACACTTACAATTTTGTATGATGAATGTGAGTCTTTCCTTTGTTGTGGTATTCCAAAGTCAATACACTTGCTCAATTTCATGAGGCGATCTTGAGTACTTTGCACAAAAGCATATTAATGTGATCAATTGTGCAGGCATTTTTAGAGCATGGAATACCAGATACTCCTGAAACAGTGGTTGCATTGATGCAACAGGTAACATTCGTAATCTGTATAACGTTGCGATGCACTAATACTTGGTTCTGCAACAAACGTGTTTTGGCTGATTATATATTCTTTACTGTCTTAGAAGTCGCCATGTATGTAACAAAACCTGTGTGCATGTCCAGGATCCGGTGATTATTTTTTTAGCTTATTGGACTAAATTAGCAGCTGTTTGTTCTGTGTCTGCTTCAGGCGACAATCAATGTTGGGGGTCACTTGATGAATGCAATTACCATTGAGCATTTTATCTTGAGGCTACCTTACCACTTAAAATTCGTAAGTGTAAACGTAAACCTTTTCTAAGATTGTCTCGAGAGGTTTGTTTGTGAATCTGTCAAATTCCTTGAATCTGACTAGGATTATCTTTTTATTTAGACATGTCCAAAAGCTTCAAGAATGAGGATGCGAAAGCTCGCCGCACATTCGGGTTGGAGTGGTCTGAGCCGTTGGTTACATTCGCTCTCTCCTGTGGAAGCTGGTCATCTCCTGCAGTAAGTTCCATAGTATTATCAACAGATCTCTCTCGTTTTGCATGTCAAATCAATTTGGTTCGAGTTTGTTGGGTTTAGTTTCAATCCTCAGTATCAGTTAGAACTAGAGACAAATGAATGTCGGGTACTCCTTGTGAACTAGGTGCGTGTCTATACCGCGTGTCACGTTGAGGACGAACTGGAAGCAGCAAAGAGGGACTATCTCCAAGCATCGGTGGGCATATCGAGAACCAACAAGCTAGTCATCCCGAAGCTTTTGGACTGGTATCTGCTCGACTTTGCAAAGAACATGGAGTCGCTGCTGGACTGGGTGTGCCTGCAGCTGCCAGACGAGCTCCGCAGAGAAGCCGTCCAGTGCCTCGAGAAGAAGGGGGAGCCGCTCTCGCAGCTGGTACAAGTGACGCCGTACGACTTCAGTTTCAGGTTGCTGTTGCAGCAGTGAATGGGTTTGACGTTCTCTTTCTTTGGTTGATTGATTTATTATTTCAAGTCCTGCAACTTATACATGTCCATCCTCTCTTCTCCCTATACATATTTCGCCTTCGGTTATATTGCGGGGTGGGTTTTAGTCACAATAAGATGCATTGTACCTCCGACGGAATGACGATAGAAACATGGCTTACAGGCTGCTTGTAGAAAAGCTCCTCGTGCATTTTCAACTTCTCATGTTTTCTCTCCCACTAAATGGATTGATAATTTGTTATGTCGCTTCGGACCCGGATTTTGAAAGAAGCACTGAAACTTGAAATGTTCCGCAGCAATTTGTAGTGCAGCAACTTTGCACATTTCAGAACGTTTTTTTCGGAATAGCTTCCGAATATTTTAATATGTTTAGTAACTATATAAAATTTTTGTTCTCAAAATAAATACGTTTACATACAACCCAAATATTTTTGTGACTTAAACATTTCTTTTAATTTGTTAATAATTTTATTTATATACTTTTTTCTTTTCTTTTTCCTTCTCCTTCCTATAACCAGTCACTCAGTGAATAGCCACACAAGGGCTGGTGAGGTCACCGCCTTGAGGAAGCCTCACTAGCCATCAGCAAAGTCCCCCAAGCCTCACCTTGGCTTGGGGAGGCTTAGCCTCGCGATGGTCAAGTGAGGTCGAGCCTCACCATGGCCGAGTGAGGCTCGGCCTCGCCAAATTTGGGCTAGGTTGAGCCTTGCCTAGCCACGGCGAGACATGGGGGGTCCTTGCCGGTGGCCGGCGAGCTTGGGGCGACCTCACCGGGGCTGATGAGCTTTCGGCAAGGTAGCCTCATTTGGCTTTGGCATTCTTGCCGGGCGCACCGGCCTAGGGGAAGAAGAAATGAAGAGAAAAAGAAAGAAAAGAAAGGGAAGAAAGGAAGAGAAAAGAAAAACTTGTTTCTTGAGTTGTTATAATTTTGTTTTAGTTTTTTATTTAATATATTCTCGGGAACAAAAAAATTACCAAACGCACTTCTATTTTATTTTTTTGGAGAACAAAAGAACGGAAACAAATGTTCCCTGGAGTGTTACCAAACAATATCAACTTGGAATTTGAAATTCAAGGGCTCCACCTTCTCTCCCCAATTCCCAGCTTCTTTTTGTCCATTGGAAAGATGAAGCTCACTTCTCCATCACCCCATTTCCCAGAAGCAATTGACAGGAACTTTTGCTCTCGTTAGCGTCGTCGTCCTCTGCAAAAGCTTTACTTCTTCCGCCATCATTAACTTCTCACGGTTCCAAATCTGATTTTTTTTTTCCTCGGGGGCTTCCTCACAGTTCACTACCGCCGCTGCCGCCTCCTCCCTCCAGCAGCTGCACTGTGCACGACGGCAATCAACCACCAGCCTCGACCACTGGACATGAGCACTCCCAGCCAAGCCTCCACCTCTCCACCAACTTCGCTAGCTCCCACCTGCGTCTCACAACGACCCAATAAGGGGTATTTGTTTGTGTTCATTTTTTTTATTCATGAACACAATTTCTATTTTTTTTTTGGTTCCGGAGAACAAAAAAAGAACATAAACGCATTTAGTTGTGTTTTTATTCCAAATATATATTTTGTTCCGCGAACAAATTCCGAACAAAAACATAAAACAAAAATAAATAACTTTGCTTGTTTCCCGAACACTTCCGAGAAATAATTTTTCTCTACTATTTTTTCCTTCTCTTTCTTTTCTTCTTGTTTTCTTCTTCTTTTGACCGGAGACTTGCCGGAGCGCGCTGAGGGCCGGCGACTCAGCCGGAGGCCAAGCTCCATCGGGCGACGCCGCCCCTAGCGAGGATCCGGCGAGCTCGCCATAGCGGGCACCGACTACTAATTAATCGGCGACCGGCCAAAAGGAAGGAAAAAGGAAAAAGAAAAAAGGGAAAAGAAAAAGAAAAACGAAAAAATAAAAAAGAAAAAAGGAAAAATAAAATAAAAATATTTAAAAATTTAAAGAAACAAAAAATCATACCAAAGTTTACGCGACAATGAGGCCGTGTGAGGCCGGCAAGGTGCCACCACTGGCCGGTGTCCCTCGAGCTCCTCCGCTGGCGTCCTGATTAGGTGAACGTATGTTTGTTCTCCTCAACCGCTGTCCTGGTGCAGATCTCGGTTAAGCCTCGTGTGACCTTAGGTGAGTCCTAGGACCTCAAGTGGTATGACACTGAGAACGCGCAATGCCAATCAAAGCTCGCTTAAGCCGTTATCTTGTGAGATCTGTGCTCCGCCGGTCAAATCTGTCATGCATTAGGGAATGTGATTTATAGTGGGAGTGAAGGTAAAACTAGAATTTAATTAGTTCAGTGAAGGCAAAGTTCAAAGAAAAAAATTTATTAAGTGTATGAAGTGGAGTTCTGAAAATGCCGAAAGTCATTGCCTATTGGGAATTGTATTATGTATGCTAAAGGGCTTTGGAAATGCTACGGGCCTTTGGCAATATGTTATTCTAATCTTAGCATTCCGCTCAGTTTTTGAGTTCAATTAATTAGTTAAGATTTTGATGTCACATATAAGGATGGTTCCATTAATTAGTAGCCGGTTTCTGATTTCAGGATAAGAACCGATGACCCTTGCTTTAGAGGGATTTTATAGTTTTTTTTTTTTTCCTGCTGGGATTTTATAGCTTAGAATGTGAATTTTTCCCATCACATAAGGCCGGTGAGCTTTCTCAAAAGTTCGGCATCCTTGAGCCGAAAATTTAAGAGCGGGCCTGACAAGTGAACTGGTCGATCGGCTCGGTTGAAGCAACTTGCTTCTTGAGCCCAATTCAGGATTTTATTGTCTATTGGCCCTACTACTAGTGGGTTATATCCCTAGCTCATAATCTATAATTCTTTTTCGATTGTCCTGTTTGTAACCAAAGAAAATAAGTACTAATACAGACTTTGCACAACGTGGGAAAGTTTCTTGATTCCCTTGATAATTTCGATGTACACATTAAGCAAATGTGGCGCCACATTAGCAAGACCCTTTGGAGTAGATAATAGGCAAACTAAAAAGAGGAAGAAAAAAAAAAGGACGAGGAGGGGGTGTGGTAGTTCTGTAGTTGTTGCCAATCTCGCCGGCCCTTTGACTAGAGTCATTGACCCTTCCCCAAACATAACGATTGTCTTGTGAACACAATGCAGATAGACCTAATTATGAGCCTAATTAGGGGCGAGTATGGTTCCAAGGTAGAACTTGGAATTGAAGAACCGAACTAGTGGGAACCTCTCCAATTCTAGGTTCTAGTATATGCAGAGTAAGTTCCAAGTTCCAAAAATTGAGAAACACATTTTGACGAGTAGATTTCAAGTTCTAAATAGGTAGAACTTTGAACTTGGAACCTGGAAGCTGCAATAAGATTTTGCGTTTTTCCTGGTCTATATCTTCATGCGATCCTATGATATGTGATGTTCGATAATGAATATATAATTTTAAAATACTAGTCTAAACTTTCATTTTATGATTGAGACTTATATTTTGTTAGTGTTTCATATTTTTTGTGTATATAAATATAAGTTGTGGTCAGTGAAATGTGTCAACAAATGGTAGTTATTCAAGGTGATGATTCACCATAACTGTTCAATTAATAAAATAAATGAAACCTAGGACGTTGGAATTTGTGATGAGATAATTCTCAAGTTCGAAGGTATGCATGATAGGTTTCAAGTTTGACAAAATGAGGAACCTATTCCAATGAGTAAGATTCGGGTTTTAAGTAAAATCTATACAAAATTTGAAACCGGTCATCCCTAAACCTGATAGCCCGTGGGTTTGCTCTAACCCAATTTGAGCCATACGAGCCTCGAGACCATTTGGCCAAGCTTGAGTAAGGGCATTAAATGAGGAGACTCGACCTAGCCTAGTTGGGCCTAAGCCAAGCCCCACTCAACCGCAAATATATTTGTAGAGTGAATGACTTAATGCTGTTTTTTGTACTACAATCACTTGTGAATATAAAGTGAATATTCATATACAACTTTTTAAACTAGGACAAAGGCCAATATAATGATCTATCATCCATGGTTGTGTTCGTGGTGGTGCCATATATTGCATAGTTTTGCTTTCAATTGTCGACTCCTTTCTTTTTTCTTTTTTTAATAAAACCGGGGATGGGACCGTCAAAGCTTAATTTCGCGAGTCTCTTCCTTTTGCGCTGAATTTCTAGTCTTCCACAATCTCTTATGGATGTTTTCATTTGGGTTGGTCTCTTCATCTATATGAAAGGAGAAGAATTTTCTGACCCAAAGAAAACAAGTCGTTGACTCCTTTCATTTTCATAGATTCTAGAGTTGTGGTCCTTTGAGATTTTTAAAAAAAAGGGTTATAATGAGAATCTCAATTTCTATCGTGGCCTTAAATTGATTCTAAGAAATATGGGTCCTCCAATTCATTGATGGCAGAAGATTACGTGGGGCCTTGATAAAATCTTCCTGGCCACCCAAAAATTAATTTTTCATCTAATAACTATGTCAAATTTAGTGACCCACGTGATAAATTTACCGCTGAAAATTGCCTGACTTATGTAGGATAGGGACGAATCATGATAACTTCATGGACCCACTTCAACATTTCCGACAAAGAAGTACCGCTACAAAATGAGAGAAAGTGTCCAATTAATTTTAAACGTTTTGTGCGGATATCAATTCAGTTATAACTTTCTAATTTTATCCATTTAGTTCTAAACATTTGTGTAAAATTTCAATATAATCATTATGACTAATTTTCACTAGAAATAGTTGACGTAACAATGTGCTACGTAAAACAATTGGTAATAATTTATCGCCACGTTATAATTTTTAATTAAAATTTACTATAATGACTATATTGAAATTTTACAAAAATGTTTAGAACTGAATTAGTAAACTAGAAATTTTAGGATTGAATTGATATCCGGACAATAGGATTAGGACTAACCGGGTGATTTTCCCTTACAAAATGGGCAGCACTTGGAAGCATATTAAATTATAAATATGGGCAGCACTTGTAAGCATATTAAATTATAAATATTTTTATTTGTAAAGCTTTAATTAAACATAATACGAGTAAAGCATTGCAAAATTTGCTTTAGTTGTTTGACAAGTGTTAATGAGATACTCGTAAATAAGATCCTTGCAACATATACAAGAAGGCCATCATTTTTCGTTTGCAAGCAATGATACGCCAAAAACAAAAGGCTTAAATTATATATAAAAAAAAGGAAATAAAAAAAGAAAAGAATGTTGATGCATGTTAATGAGGCTTAATGGAAGAAACTTATAAGAAGTAGACAAAGGGGTTAAATTCGTTCGAAGCTTCAAAACATGTTGTTCAAATGTCTCTTTTCGCATGTCCTAGAAACTACGATCGAAGTCATTCATATGGTTGGAAGTTGGCTGAGCTTCGGGATCCCTCAATTAATATCGAAAGTGGACCTTTCCCACCGTCGATCCTTTACCGGATCCTGATTGAGCTAACCAATGATTGATGGATGGAGATGTGGCCTAGCTAGATCCATTTTAGGAACCAGGGGCGATTGATTTTAAGGTGTATAGATTTCAGACTTGGAACATGATATCTACTATATTAGAAATGATTATTAATTTTTGGAACTTTGAATCTACCATTTTTGCCTTCGAATTGATTCTGGAGTTGACCCTATTTTTCCAATTTGGCTCCAAGTTCTACCCGATAACCCATTTTCCCCTTTTTCTGGTTTCATTATCTCAAAATAGTATGAGCAATAAAATGATTCAAAGTAAAAGGTGAACAACAGAAATTCCTACATCCCAAAATTAACAATTCATAAGATGAACAGTGACCACCTAGTCACGTACAATTATAAGTAATAAAAAGTTCAAACACGTAATATAAAACATAAATTATAAAACTTCATCCATCATTCATCTATAGGGAAAATTACCAAAAAAGTCCTAAACATATTGCAATTGTGCCAATTCAGTCATAAACTTATTTTTTAGACCAATTAAGTCCTAAACCTTTTATAATTATTCCCGATCAGTTCATCCGGCCAAAAATGGCCGGCCGTCGCTGATGTGACAGCTTGGCCGATTGCCAGAGCCAAAGGAAGGAGGAGGGAGGAGGGAGGAAGAGGGAGGAGGGGAAAAAAAGGAAAAAAAATTAATAAAAATAAAATATTATTAAAAAAAACTCATCGGGCGACGGCCGGCCGCCACGTATTTGGTCGACCAATTTTGGCAAGATGAACTGATCGGGAATAATTATAAAAGGTTTAGGCTTTAATTGGTAAAAAAAAAAATAAGTTTATGATTGAATTGTCACAATTACAATAGGTTTAGGACTTTTTTGGTAATTTTCCCTTCATCTATATAAATATTGCTCCAAATTTTAACCACTTGAAAACAAAACAAACAAAATAGTTAAATTTGCAACAAATTTATATAAATCCTCAACCTAGAGGTCGAAATAGAAAACTAGAGTTTCTACTCTCTTTTTTTTTAGCTTAATGAAATTAGTTCCAAAACTAGTCTGGTCAATTTGGTTTCATTCCTTGGTGGGTCTTCAATCGAATCGGAATTGAACTAGTTCCCATAGGTTCCAAAAATTTGGAATCGGGAAATGGGTCTTGTTTTCAAGATGGTATGATCCAGTTCTTACGTAGAACTAGTCTGGTTGCCAACCTTTGTTAGAAACCATACTAGAAGGAACGGCCATGAGTTTGGAATTGAATAAAAAGGGGAAAGCAATATTTTGGCAGGTAGATACGCTCCGATTTAATGAGCTTATGGAGAGAGGGAGGACTAGTCCCAAGATTGAACCCGTTGAATGAAACCCAATCCAGTTTGAAATGTGGGAAGCAAGGTCAGCATCGTGCGAACGGAAGTTGCATCCTCAAGGAGAAGTCTCACTAGGACTTTAAGTTTTTGATATGTTTAGATCAGACCGACGCAAGATATGAAATTATGGATTACAGAAATCCAAGTTGTCTTCTGGTTTTGGGCCTTGGTGTGCCAAGACTGTGTTAGAGAAAACTTTCCGATTTGTTTTGAAGTTGACAAAACGTTTCCATCAATCTAGTTTGAAGACTTGAAGACTCTTTTGACAAAGTCTGAAGACCTCCAGACTCAAGATTCAAAGTTTGCCCTCATTGACAGTTTCCAGACCGACGAAGAAAAGTTTCATTCGATTAAGACAAGTTTATCCCTAAGGATTTGGTTCGTATGGTTAAGGAAGTTCTCACGGCTGGAAATAGCATTCCAAGATCAGTTATTCGTATTGATTAAATTGAGTAACTTAGATTCTTTTGATCCGCAAATTACACGTGGAAGGTTCTACTTATGGAAATCTAGATCCTGATTGTATGGGCGAACATGATTGATGGGCTATCGTCATTTTCCTTGAATAGCTCGAGATCTCCCTTATTGATTCTATCCAACGGGTTGATTGGAAGAACTCATTCAGAAGGTGCCAACGGTATTGAAGGCATGAAGGAGTATTTAAGGGAGACGATCAAGTTGTTCGAGAGTGCCCCGATTAGGAAAATTTTCAAAGTCTGAATCTCCCTATTCTTTTGTGATCTTATTCATTGAATACTCAAAAGAGAGACTGAATATCTGTGAGACCTTGAGGAAGTGTAGTAGAGTCTATACACTGTGGAATCAAGGACGCGAGACTGTAAATTCTCTTTTGATTCTTAGTGAAATCCAGCCAGTGGGCTGTCAGTGCGGGAGAGTGGACGTAGACTTGGTCTAAGCCGAACCACTATAAACTTAGAGTCTTGATTCTCTATCCCTAATCTCTTTACTTTACATCGCAGCTTCATACATCTACTATTGTCTTCGCTCTTTTAGCTTATTAATTGTTAAAGACTAATCTATCCTATTACGATTTGCAAAAATCTCTTTGATCACCTATTCACCCCCCTCTAGGTGCTCATACTAGTTCTATCATTTGGTATCAGAGCTCGCGTACTCATTTATTTTGAAGTGTTTTTACTTCTGAGTTAAAAATTTATGGCTAGTATGTTGGCTCCAGGGTTGGTTGAAGGTCAAAGCAACACTAGACCTCCTTACTTTGATGGAAATGATTACAGCATATGGAAAAACAAGATGAAAGCATTCCTAAGATCAAAAGATCCTCTGGAATGGGAAGTGGTAGAAAAAGGAATTATTCCTACAGCTGCATCAGGATCAGAGAGAGGAAAAGAAGTTGCAGTCTCTATCGAAATGACTCAAGAAGAAATAACTAAGAGACAAGCTCTTGATGCTAAAGCTATTTACTTTTTATATTGTGCTTTATCTCCTACTGAGTATAACGGAATATCTTCCTATGAAACAACAAAAGAAGTCTGGGATAGCTGCACATTACCTATGAAGGAACTGATTGAGTGAAAGAGACAAGGATCAATATCCTTTTGGGACAATATGAAGTCTTTAAAATGAGATCAGGAGAATCAATAACTGATATGATTAGCCGTTTCACTGAAATTGTGAATGGTCTAGAATATCAGGGACATCCAATCTCAGAACAAATGAAGGTCAACAAACTGCTGCGTGGACTCTCTAAAGACTGGAATTATATAAAGACTTCAGGGAAACACAAAGGATTGCGCCACTTTCTGTAGATGAATTGATTGGAACACTTCAGTCTTACGAAGTGGAGCACACCAACGATGAAGAAGATTCCAAAGGTAAAAAGTCTATTGCTCTAAAGTCTAACGATGATTATGATGATACAGACTCTGAAGAAGATTTAGATGATGAAGAGCTAGCACTTATGATAAAGAGGTTCAGAAAACTGAACAAAAAGGGAAAAAGATTCAATTGGAAGAAATAAAGCTCTCAAAAGTTTCAAAATAAATCAGCTAAGGACGATGAATCCAATAAAGATGTGATTTGTTTTGAATGCAAGAAAAAGGGACACATCAGACCCAACTGTCCCTTGTTGAAGAAAAATAAAGGAAAAGCTGAGAAATACAGAAAGGCACTCAAAATAGAGACTTGGAGTGATACAGAATGCGAAGAGAGTGATGATGATTATGCTAATATTTGTTTAATGGCAAAATCAGAATCGGATTCAGACTTTGAGACAGATACAGACTCAGACTCAGACAGTGAAATCGAGGTAAGTAATCTAAAAATTCCTACTAAAGTTTCGAAATATATTGATGAACTTTGTCTTAACCTCAAAACCTCTCTTAAGAGGATCTCCGAATTAAAAAAAAAAAAAAAAAAAAAAAGGAGAATTCTACATTGAAGCAACAGGAAAAATCTTGGAAAGAAAATTTTGAAAATTTAGACAAAAATTTTATTATTTTGAAAGAAAATGTAGACTCTCTTTCAAGTGAAAACACCTGCTTAAAAGATGACATCTCAAACATCTCAAAAAGATTTTCAAATGGATCTGAGAAGTTGGATAAGATTCTTTCGATACAAAGACTCTATTTTAACAAATTAGGTCTTGGTATAACTCCTGAAATAATTCCTCTAATCAATTTTCCAAAGGTAAAGGAAAGAATCAAATAGAGACCAACAAAAGCTTTTTATAGAAATCATTTTCAGAAAGTCTTTGTAAAACCTGTTGGTCGAAATGCTCTCAAATGTTCAAAGTGTCAAAGCTCGAACATTTTGAAAAGGAATGCCCTATGGTTTGGAGACCTGTTAAAAAGGATTAGGCAAAGACTGTTTATTGCACTAACTCCACTGGACCCAAGAAAATATGGGTACCAAAGAAAGCTTGAATTTCTTTTTAATTGCAAGTCACTATCAAAAGTTTGATCAAATGGTATTTGGATAGTGGCTGCTCAAGACACGTGGCAGGAGATTCAAGTTGTTTTATAAAACTTGTCCAAATAGATGGAGGAAAAATTTCTTTTGGTGGTAATAGCAAAGGAATGATTATTGGACGCGGAACAGTAAAAATTGGAAGTCTAACAATCAATAATGTCTTCTTGGTGGAAGGATTGAATTACAATCTACTCAAAGATAAGCCAATTATGCGATCTTGGATTCAAAATCAACTTCTAGGAAGGAACATGTTCGGGAACTAGTAAAGACTTCTCTCAATCTTTTACTGGGTGCAGACATGGGAATATTTATCTTCTAGATATAAATCAAGAAAGATCACAATGCTTAATATCAGTACAAGATGAAGCGAATCTATGGCACCGAAAGCTTGGCCATATCAACATGAAGCAAATTGCCAAAATTTCTTCCAAGAAGCTTGTTCGAGGACTATCCAACCTTAATTATAAAAAAATCTGACTTATGCACACCATGCGTGTTGGGAAAACATGTTAGAAATCCTTTTAAACTAATAAATTAAGTTTCCACTAATCGTGTATTGCAGCTCCTGCATATGGATCTCTTTGGACCAACTAGAACTCAAAGTATTGGTGGAAAAAGATTCTGCCTAGTAATAGTGGATGATTTTTCACGATTTACTTAGGTCTTCTTTCTTGCAAGTAAGTCTGAGACTTTCTCTCATTTTTCAAAATTTGCTAAGAAAGTACAGAATGAGAAATGTTATACTATTTCAAGCATTCGTACAGACCATGGAGGTGAGTTTGAAAATCAAGACTTTATTAAATTTTGTGATGAATCTGGTTTTCAGCATAAATTCTCCTCTTAATACACACCAGAACAAAATGGGGTGGTGGAAACGAAGAATAGATCTTTACAAGAAATGGCAAGAACTCTTTTAATTGAAAGCAATATTTCTTCACGTTTGTGGGCTGAAGCTGTTTTTGCAACCTGTTATATTATTAACAGAGTATTTTTAAGGCCAATTCTTGAGAAAACTCCTTATGAACTATTTAAAGAAAAGAAGCCAATTGTTTCGTATTTTCAAGTGTTTGGTTGTAAATGTTTTATCCTGAAAAATGCAAATGATCGGGTTGGTAAATTTGAAGAAAAATCGGACGAAGGATTCTTTCTTGGATACTCAACATTAAGCAAAGCTTACAGAGTATTCAACAAGAAGACTCAAACTGTGGAAGAATCAATGAACGTCAAATTTCAAGACTCTCCGCAAATTCAACCGATCCAGACTGAAGAATCTGAACCTGCTCCAGACTCTACAAGGTCTACCTCCCCGAAACAGTTCACACTCTAGTAGAAAAACAACGAACCGATGATGAAGGATCAACTCAAGAAAAAGATCAACAACCGTCGATTGTCCAAAGAACTAGAAGCATAAGTCTAGTCATCCCGAAGAACTCATTATTGGTGATATTAATGAGGGGATTCGTACGAGATCCAAAAGGCGAGAAGAGTCTAGTGCTATGGCACTTATTTCGAAATAGAACTCAAAAATATAGAAGAAGCCTTAACCGACGAAAGCTGGATTGAAGCAATGCAAGAAGAACTCAGGCAATTCAGCATTAACGATGTTTGTGAATTAATTCCTAAATCAAAAGGTAAGTCTATTATTGGAGCTAAATGGCTTTTCAGGAACAAAGTGGACGAAAAAGGAAAAGTGATAAGGAACAAAGCAAGACTCGTGGCCAAAGGGTATACGCAAGAAGAAGGGATAGACTGTGATGAGACTTACGCTCTTGTAGCAAGGTTAGAAGCAATTAGATTATTACTTGCTTTTGCTTGCTATAAGAATTTCGGGTTATTCTAAATGGACATCAAAAGTGCATTCCTAAATGGATTCATTCAAGAAGAAGTCTATGTGGAACAACCTCCTGGATTTGAAGATCCAAAGAAACCAGACTTTATCTTCAGATTGAAGAAGGCTCTATATGGATTAAAACAAGCGCCTCGTGCTTGGTACAAAATGTTAAGTAAGTTTTTAATTCAAAATGGTTTCACTAAAGAAAAAGTAGATACTACCCTGTTTATCAAAAGAGAAGGTGAAAGCTTTTTACTCGTTCAAATTTATGTTGATGACATTATATTTGGATCATCAAATGAGAATCTATGCAAGCAATTTTCTAAGTCTATGCAAGATGAATTCGAGATGAGCATGATGGGTGAATTATCATTCTTTCTTGGTCTACAAGTGAAACAACTGAGAGAAGGAATTTTCATTCATCAAGAGAAATACGCAAAAGTACTTGTTAAAAAATTCAGACTGGAGAATTGCAAAAAGACTGACATACCAATGTCAAGTTCTTTGAAACTAGACAAAGATGAAGAAGGAAAGAAAGTCGACCAAAAACTATACAGGAGTATCATCGGTTCACTTCTCTATCTTACTGCTTCTAGACCTGACATTTTGTTTAGTGTTTGCATTTGTGCCATATTTCAATCAGATCCTAAAGAATCACATCTAAGCGCTGCGAAACGTATCATCAAATACGTTGCAACTGCTAAGCTTGGTCTATGGTATCCCAAGGAAGGAGAATACTCTCCTTGGATATTCAGATGCAGATCTTGCAAGTTGCGGAGTTGATAGAAATAGCACACTCAGTACTTGTCAATTGCTTGGTAACAGGGTAGTATCTTGGTTTTCAAGGAAGCAAAGTATTGTAGCTCTTTCAACAGTAGAAGCAGAATATGTAGCTCTTGGAAGCTATTGCTCTTAAATATTATGGATAAAGCAACAACTACGAGACTTTGGAATTGAAGACTCATGCACCGAGATCAAATGCGACAACATCAGTGCAATTAATCTCACAAAAAAATCCAATTCTTCATTCAAGAGCAAAGCACATAGAGATTCGACATCACTTTATTAGAGATCATGTTCAAAATGGAGAAGTCTTGATACAATTTATCGACTCAAAGAATCAACTGGCAGACATATTCACAAAGCCGTTGGAGAAAAGCTCATTTGAGTTTATTCGCTCAAGACTTAATATCTTATCTCTTAAAGACTAATGAAGCTCAAACTTAGGGATGGAATCTGAAAAGGATCGACTCAAAAGATCGACTCGGAAGACCAAAGGTTACATTTTGTAAGTTATTTTGGTTCCAGTGTTTTTAGTCTTTAAAATAAAAATCTCGGAAAGGTAAGACTGATTGTTAATCTCTAATTGACATTAAAAAGACAGTTATTTTTTGAAAATGCATTTTTATTTTTCCTTTTGTGACGTTTCGAATACCTTGCTTCGATCGGGTGTTTGTTCTTCTTATTCGTTTCTATCCACAAACTCTAGAGCTCAGTTTTTCACTCTCGTATCTTTTCTCTCTAGTTTAATCTTTAAAGTTCTCATCTTTCTTGCGAATCGAGTTCAAAAATTCTCTCAAAGACTATGACAATGTCGTTTCAAAGAAAGTCGTCAAGGATTGCAAGCAGGGGACCACAGTTTATGCGTGAGGGTCCTACGCACTTCGATCTGACCGAGGAAGAAGACTCCTCAAGACAGCAGGAAAGTCAACAACAGCATTCTCAACCGCGCCATTCTTCTCTTGCTAGATCACATGAGCGTCATCACCAACAAGTAGAGGAAGAAATCTTTGAGGATGTCGAACCCGTAAGGTCTATTAAGCCCGCATTTACTTACAAGCTTTACTCTGTTTTAAAATAAGGTGGCATTGCAATGACTCTTATCGATGAATTTCTAAAAGAAAAGGGGTATCGAAATGAGACCCATTTCTTAAAATCATGGAACGTTCGGGAGTTGTTCCTATCGATACAGCAGAAAGGGCTTTTGCAAATTTCCCTAGCGATCCTCGTTTTGGAGGAGTAAATCAACATGAGGGAAAAGATGACGATGAAAAGATGATAATGCATTTTAAGCCTACGATGGGTGTCGCTGCGAAAATTCGAGGAAAAAGGACAGAATTGTTTCGGCCCGAGGAACACAAACAAGTTTATTCCAAGTTATTGAAGTGAGGGTTAATGAACCCAAGACGAGTGGACTTTGATTTTCTCGACTTCTTAAACATCAAGTTGAGAGAAAAGTTTGAGAAACTTCAACTTGAACGTTTTTCGTATCGAGACAGATGTCGCTTATTTCGAACTTACCACATATTTCTATTTTAATCTAAGCTTTTTGGATGCGAATAGATTCTCCTTCAGTGTTAGAGATTAGGAGTATGTGGTAAACATGGACACTATTGCTAATGTAATTGGTGTGGAAAGAGGGGCTTTTCAATCCATAAGTGTGTCTGTTGGTCATGCGACCATGGAGCTTGCTAGAGATAGAATTGCGGAAGGGCGACTCTCTTATCTGAGGATGAGTACATCTAACATACTGCTCCATAAGATTGTGATCAACTGTCTCCGACCCAAGTCCACATCAAAGACAGACGTCTCAAACTCTGAAGTAAAATTGATGTACGCCATCAAAATCGGTTACAAGTTCTCCTTGCCTCACACTATCATGTTTCACATGTATAGGTCCATGACAAAGGACAAGGGAAAACTCCCTTATTATGCTCTTATCACTCGTTTATTCAAACACTTTAATATTCAGCCTCCCAAGATTCTGTGTGTTCGAACCATTGATCAAATGGTGATAGGGCTGAAGATGGTGACAAAGATGCGTCTGAAGGATCTAAGCAAAGCGTTAGAGCAATATAAGGAGAAGACCCCTGTCAAGCTTCGACAAGACTCTGCAACTGCAAAGAGAAAAGGCAAAGAACCCATGACCGTTCCATCCAAAAGAAGGAGAGCAATCATCTTGCAGGATGAAGATGATGAGGAAGACATTGCTATCTCCGCCCTTGCCTCACAGAATGTACAGCGTCTTGTTCCAGAGTCAGGAGAACGAGAACACCAAGACAGAGAAGAGATAGCAAAAGGGAATGAGGAGAAGGAATCGATGAGGGAAGAAGATGAAGCAGAAATAGCAGAAGCACAGGAGCAAGGAGGAGAACAAACTGCAGGAGACATTCGTGATGATTCTCCAGCAGAAAAAGAAGCTCACAAGCATCATGGCACTGAGGAAGAGCCTGAGCAAGAAGAATACTTCTCTCCACCTGAAGGCACTGAAATAGGGGGAGCTGTTGTGAAAGAAGGTATTCCTCTACTTAGTTTTACCAATGATAATGTTAGTCGTTCTCCTGCCGATCCAGAGGGTGTATATGCCTCACAATTTCCTGAAGAAGATCATGAGGCATCATTTCCAAGTATGGATGCTCGTGCTGAAGTTCGATCGTCTGGCTTTACTCCACAATCTGACCATGCTAAGCAAGCACCCAAACTGACAATTCAGCAGACTTTCAAAGGTTGTTTGAAATTCTCATGGAGCTCAAAGGCCAAGTTTATGCATTGGGATGTGAATTCTAGACTCTGCAGAATGCTCATCATACCATTTCCGTCACCTTGCAAGATCAAGTTCGAGCACTTAACCTTCAGATTCAGGCAACTACGAAGGGTACGGATATAGCGCAACTGCAGGAGGATATGAAGAAGCTGGAAGAGACTGTCAAGTCAATGAGAGATTTTCACCTCATTCGCATTCCCAAATCTTCTTAAAAATTCATTTTTTTTTATCATCTCTACCTTTTTGCTGTTGACAAAAAAGGGGAGAGTTGCAGATTTGACTTTATGATTTTTTTTTGTGGATTGACATTATCTTTATCTTTTGTTTGGAGCTTGGACTGACTTGGATTTTGGATTGCTTTAAACTTTTGATGATTGCAGTACATTAAGTTATGCTGCTGATTTCGATAAAGATAACTAATAATTGTCTTTACAGGACTAACTTGTTTTCTGTGGATGCAGATTTGTCATTATCTTCATCCTAATTTATTATGAAATATCTTTGTTAGCTTAAGAGCTGTATTGCAGGTCGAAAGTATCCAAATCTGCAAGAAAGTTTTGTCACCATAAAAAAGGGGGAGATTGTTAGAGAAAACTTCCTGATTTGTTTTGAAGTTGACAAAACGTTTCCATCAGTCTAGTCTGAACACTTGAAGACTCTTTTGACAAAGTCTGAAGACCTCCAAACTCAAGATTCAAAGTCTGCCCTCATTGACAGTTTCCAGACCGACGAAGAAAAGTTTCATTCGATTAAGACAAGCTTATCCCTAAGGATTTGATTCGTATGGTTAAGGAAGTTCTCACGGCTGGAAATAGCATTCCAAGATCAGTTATTTGTATTGATTAAATCGAGTAACTTAGATTCTTTTGATCCACAAATTACACTTGGAATATTCTACTTATGGAAACCTAGATCCTGATTGTATGGGCGAACATGATTGATGGGCTATCGTCATTTTCCTTGAATAGCTCGAGATCTCCTTATTGATTCGTCCAACGGGTTGATTGGAAGAACTCATTCGGAAGGTGCCAACGGTATTGAAGGCATGAAGGAGTATTTAAGGGAGACGATCAAGTTGTTCGAGAGTGCCCCGATAGAAAATTTTCAAAGTCCGAATCTCCTGTTCTTTTGCGATCTTATTCATTGAACTTTACTTGTACTCAAAAAGAGAGACTCGAATATCTCGTGAGACCTTGAGGAAGTGTAGTAGAGTCTCTACACTTTGTGGAATCAAGGACGCGAGACTGTAAATTCTCTTTTGATTCTTAGTGAAATCCAACCAGTGGGCTGTCAATGCGGGAGAGTGGACGTAGGCTTGGTCTAACCCCGAACCACTATAAACTTAGAGTCTTGATTCTCTATCCCTAATCTCTTTACTTTACATCGCAGCTTCATACATCTACTATTGTCTTCGCCCTTTTAGTCTATTAATTGTTAAAATCTAATCTATCCTGTTACGATTTGCAAAAATCTCTTTGATCACCTATTCACCCTCATCTAGGTGCTCATACTAGTTCTATCAGACTGTGCAGAAGAATTCTTCTCATGAGTTTTGTTCACTTTGCACCCAAATTAGAGAGACCTTTTTTATGAGATCAAAACTATGCCGCACAACTGTATCTTCCAAAGTTTCATGAAGTTTGTGTTCAAGTCGGAAAATTCTCGTGGCCAGAATTTCTGTTATTCTTTTTTTTTTTTTTTTGTGAGATTGAGAAATTATTTTGAGGGAAAATGTGTGAAAAGAATGACCAAAAAGCACTAAACATAATTGTACATATGTCAATTCAGCATAGGAGCCACGTGCCATTAAAAACTAGACCCAAAATCATTAGTTTAATTGTTAAACTCTACGAGTTATCTGCTGCTAGTGCTTGTCGACCGCCTTATTTTATCACATCTGATGTCGTTTTCATAGACTATTTCTTTCAACCGACGCCCTTTTTCAATCTAGGAGTTGAGAGGAAATTGATTCTCACGAGAAAAGATACCAGTGATGTATAACCAAGTCTCCCAAACCTACTATCTTGGGCTGGCGGAAGTGAGGGGATCTCCTAACTGGCCTAGAATAGGTCAATGATGATTCCGGAGCGTCATTAAGCAAGGGACGAGAAATCAAGTTGAAATCAATGGGGTTTCTGAAAGTTCACACTATAAGCAAGCATGACAGAGGGTTAATTGCCTGCACCAAACAATTCGTTAAATAGTACTAACTTTTCACTTTAACTGAAATCTAATTAACCTTGACCAAAATTGCTATTAGGCAACCTCCCTTAAAGACACTATTTGATATGGGGGAAGGAATTGCCGTCACCCAGTCATCAGCAAGGGTTTGGAGACCATTAGCTTGAGAGAGAGATAGAGAGAGAAGGTTCCATTTGAAATTTGAAACCTACCTACTAAAATAAGTTCCCTATTTTTTGGAACATGAAATTTACTCTGCATACCTTGGAACGTAGAACCTATATTGTCATAAGTTCTAGATTCTACCTTAAATAATTATCATTCGCTGCTACAATTCACTAATCATGTTGCACCCCACCATGGCCTACGAATTTGCACATTTCCCTCTTCAATTTCATTCAAGTCCTCATCAATTCAATTCAATCCAATTGAAGCCCCAAAAATTCCAGCCAATGTACCCACATCAAATCCACATTTTTCCTTGCCAATTAATTCATCTTGGATGCCAAAAGTGTCATGCCCCGATCCTCAAGCGCGCGTCCATCCCTTGGTGGTCGATAAAAAAAAAATGAAATATTAACAAAATAAAAGTCTCACTCATATGATAGAAGCTTATATTAGTGATTTCAAATTATACATTTATTATCGGATGCTATAGAATACTGTAGGATCACGCAAAGACATAGACCAACAAAAACATAAAAACTTATTTCAGGTTCCAAGTTCCAAATTCCACTTACTTAGAATTTGAAATTACCTATCAAAACAAATTTCCCAATTTTTTCAACCCGAGCCTATCCTACATACCTTAGAATTTGGAACCGGATAGGTTCTCACTTGTCTAATTCTTCAGTTTCAAGCTTTATCTTGAAATCATGCTCACCTTTATGAGAAAATGCATTTATAGCCCATGTAGATCAAGTCATACTAGTCGGAAAATATTTCTTGATTGATCACTCTGTTGAGCAAATTAGGAGGAAGAAGAATGATATGATTTAGGAACTTGGAATCACAGTTAAAACGAAGGGCAAATCATTTTATTGCTTCTCTATATATGTCTAGCTCAACAAGAGGGTACATAGATGTTGGTCAAGGGAAGTTTAGGTCCCCTCCACACCTAATACAGCCCCAAAAGCAACGATCGGGTATCAAAGGAGGATGACATGTTAGCCATGCTTCAATCATTGACACACACGAACGAAATAAATGGACTTGAATTTGCATGTGGAAATTGCACCAGCGAAAGCGAGAGGGATACGAGTCCTTAACGCCAATTGCATCAGTCCTACACGGTGCACGTTACGCATATCGCCCTCCAACTCACCCACCGCCGACATAAATTCGAGCAAACAGCGTGGCCCTCGCCAAGTTCGGTCATGATGACAAGAAGTATTTCAGCGTTTTCTCCCGTCAATTGCCGGTCTGCCGAAATCCCTCATAATTAAAGAGGAGGGGTCCCTACCATTCTTATTAGGGTTTTGAACATTGTGTCGAGAGAGCATAGAAAAAAACCCATTTGACTAATCCTCAACTAGGAATGTAAGGGTGCGTTTGTTTGTGTTTACGCATTTCTTTTTTTTTTCCAAAGGGGAGCGAGAAATAGAAAAAAATTATTTGTTAGGGAATGGTTTTTTTAAATAAAAGAACGCGTTTGAGTAAACTTATTCTTGGAATAAAAAAAATCGTAAACATGTTTGGTAAAATTGTGTTCTTTTTTTGTTTCTTTTAATTTTTTAATTATTTTATTTTATTTTTCATTTTTTCTTTCTTTTTTTTTTTCTTTTTTTCTTCCTTGTGGCCGGTCGCCGGCTGCCGAGGCAAGCGACCGGCCGAATTACGACGAGGACCGCGGCCTTGCCCAGATTTGGCGAGGCCAAGCTCGCCCGGCCACCGGCGAGGTTGGCGTCGCGGGCGGTGTCTCGCCGGTGGCCGGGCGAGCTCGGCGGCGCCGGATCTAAGCGAGCTCGAGCTCGCCTAGCCAAGGCAAGGCCGAGCTCGCCCAACCACCGCCGAGGTCGGCGTCGCGGGCGGTGTGTCTCGCCGGTGGCTAGCGAGCTCGGCGGCGCCGGATTTGGGCAAGCTCGAGCTCGCCCCGCCCGAGGCGAGGCAAGCGTCGCCGACGGCGTGAGGCTCGGCCTCTCCTTGGTCGGGTGAGCTCGGGCTCGCCCAGATCCGGCTAGGGCCGAGCTCGCCCGCCCACCGCCGAGGCGAGGCGTTACTGGCGGTGGCCGGCGAGGCCGAGCCTCGGAGGTAGGCCGGGCGAGCTCGGCCTCGCCGCAGATCTGGGCTCGCCGAGCTTGCCCGACCAAGGCGAGGCCGAGCCTCGCTAAGGGCCGGCGACACTCGGCCTCGCCGGGGGCCGGCGACGCTTCGGCGAGGTCACCGGCGACCGGCCAAAGAAAAAAGAAGAAGAAAAGAAAAAGAAAAGAAAGAAAATAGCAAAATAGGAGAGAAATGTTTCTTGAAATTGTTCCAGAAATAAGAAACAAGTTTTTCTTGTTTTTCTTGTTTTTGTTCTTTTCGTTTTAAACAAAAAAACATATTTGGAACAAAAACGCAAACAAACGCGTTTCTGTTCTTTTTTTGTTCTCGAGAACAAAAAAATAGAATTTTTGTTCATAAATAGAAAAAAAGAACACAAACAAACACCCCCTAAGTAGCTTTTGTCCAACTGTGAATGCAGATGCAGATACAGTTTGTATGTTAGGCCTAATGCAGATTCCAAGGAGACAGTGAAGGCCACCGTCTCAGATTTCAAGGATGGAAAAGTGAGGAACCAAAATTGAACACCGAGAGGACATGTGAGCTCATTAATGGCCACAGCCGAACTCCAGCTGCATCCCATCCAAGATGCAGCCAAGGCGGGGCCAAGGCAAGTTGAATATAGAGGGAGCTCATTAAAAGCTCTTCTTGTCTCCATCCCTCTTTCTCAATCTCTCGTGGCTTCCTTTCCCTATATGCTTCCAGACTGACATTTCCCAAGGAGAGAGAATGTATTTTGTGGTTCTTTTGGGAATTTTATGATAATGACTGTACGCAAAACGTTTCATCTTTTATCCCCTGCGTTCTTTCTCAAATTCTATGCGCGAGATGGCATGTGTTAATTGCCTTTTTTCTTCTTTTTCTTTTTCGTTTTTAGATAATTATGCGACTTTATTTAGGATTCTCTGTGATCGGTAGACGTCCATCTATTTGAAAACTTCTAGTTTCTAGTTCAATTTCCATGCAAAATCGCAAACATCAGTCCTCGTGATTGTAAAAATTAGAATTGTAGTCATTCTTTTAACTGCGTAACTTCAAGGAACGCGAAAGCTTTGAGCACAGGAAGCACCTTTCGGTTTAAGATGAGTATAAATTCAGTAGTTGAATCGGCCGTGCATCACGGTCGAGTTTAGCGACATGTGATGATTCACTCTTGTGGTGGAACGGGGACTTGCCGATTCTTCCCCGTGTCCTTTTCAGGGGTCAATGACCCCGCCGATATGCAAAGCGATTCCATAAATGAGAGAATCCACGGCTTCTGCAATTAGAACGTGGGCCATCCCTGCGCAGGTAACGTACAAGCTTAAAAAGGAGAGAGATGCGACAGGACTCGCTTGTGGTCCCCCAAGCTTCCATGATTGAAGCTTTTGGGGAGGAGGGAGGAGGGCGATTTTTTAGTTTCTCTCTTATTCCTCTCCCCTTGCTGCATGAATCAAACGGGCGTGAGCCAAGCTAGAGTCCTTATCTCGCCGCGTTCTTTACTTGAGCAGAGGAGTCCTACTTCCCAACTAGGTGACTGCATCTGTTTAGAGTCTACGTTTGTTCTTTCGAGTGCGGTGTAGCTTTTCTCTTCTTCTCGTGTCTTTCCTTTTGGCTTCCAGGCCAAATCCAAGAAAGTTTATACCATGCATTCGTCTAGTCGAATAGATGGAAGCGACATTTACTTACCTTGAAGGGACGTGTTCTCCTACGTTTTTTATTTCAAGAACTTTTTCCAAACTAATTAGGCAAATATGATATAACAATAAATATCATCTATATTTATATTTACATAAATTTATATGTGGGTGACATACATAGTTTGTAGCACACTAATTCAAGACATGATTCAAGAAAACAATGGATGGATGAAGGATCCGAGAGGTAACTTCTTTTATGGCTTCAATGTACTCGAGATTCATGAGCATTAGACCAGTTTAAAGTAGGAAAGTTCTGGTCAGATCTTATCAGTTGGAGAATGAGTTTAAGAAGTGAGGCATGAAGACAGGGTATTGGGCAGTGAGTGGGGTCTACTGTAGGGTTCTGTGTATAATTGATGATGACAATGATTGCGGACGCGCAGAGCGCAAATTCCGAGGTGGAGGTGGAGGTGGTGGTGGTGAGGGGAGGATACGTACGATGCAAGTGGCAAAAGCGAAAGTTTTGACACGAAAGGTCTTGGTCCTCGTATATCGAGGAGGTTCTTTGAGCTTTGTTAATATAATAATTTTTCAAATACTGTAAAAATAATATTTTATTATGAAATATAAAATTTTTAAAAAATGATTCTCATAATAATTTATAATTAATTTGATTTTTTATAATTTAAAATAAATTGTTATTCTTACAGTATATTAAAGATTATGATGCAACTATTTTTCTTTTTTTTTTTATTCACTTGAATAATATAACTTTAAGAAAATTGAATAACATAACTTTTAATTAATCACTTAAATTTCATAATAAAAAAAAAACTACCTAAATACCATAAATATGACCGATCAATGATCAATTGAAGAGTTATATGAAACTCATTTGAGGGCCATATAAAAGTTATGCCACTTAATTAATCAAAAAAATAGTTATAAAGCTGATGTGAGTGTTGCATAAATATTATGGTACTTATGTTGTTAGTTCTCACAATAAGCCAGTTTTTCGGAAAGGCAGTATCGCCTTAATTAGAAACCTAATAAAAAGATGGGTAGATTGAAAAAAGTAAAAACAATGCTTTTTTGTTGCTCTTATTCCCTTCTTTAATAATTGTCTTCGCAACATCCACCTTCTAGTGCTGTCTTCTTTGCTGCAAGGGGTCCATGCAGAGGTTCTTAGAAAAAATAAAAATTATATTTGGTCCAAGGCGGATTTTAAAGATATATAAAACTGCACCATTTATTCTTTTTAATAAATACGTCCACTTGGTTACAGTGAAGGTGTCGTAAAATTAAAAAAAGAAAAATCACATTTTGCATCTTTATAGCACTTACTGCATAACTTCATAATGTAAAAATTAAAAGTAGCAAAAATTGTCGCATATTTGTGTTTGCTAACGAGAAAACTTGGTAAATAAAGAACATAGAAATAATGTAAAGATTGAATATATTCAGAAATAAGGAGAGTAAGAAAGTGAAAAGAGAGAGAAAAAACACAGCACGTGAATTTGATTTAGTTTCCTTGCTCTTAAGATTTTCAGAATTTTAATTAATATTTTAATATCCTCAGTGATTTTTATTTGCTTTTAGAGTGTTAAGTATTTTGACCCAAGGGGACAGATAGAGCCATCGAGAGACAGAATATTGTCTAGGGGCAGATAGAGCTATCACGAGACAGAGAATATTGTCTAGATTGAATTGAATCTACAGTCATATTCATATTCAACCCCAGATAACTTATTGAACATAAACTGTTGTTTCTTATTGATTTTGTTTACAAAATAATCCATCGAAGAACGACTCCGTAACATTGAAAATTAAAATAAAATCAAAACTGTAATTACTAAAGAATTCTAAAAAAAATAAAATGGAAAATATATACTTAATTTAGCTTGTGTGAATTTCACGTGAATCTCTCGATTTATGCGATCTAAATTCAATTTATACTATATGCTACCTCCACCTACTGTATACATCCCTATTTTTAAAGAAAAAATTGCGTAGGTCGTCGGATCATTGATTTAAAAGATTGGATAATTATAATTTTCAATCAAATGGTGAATAAGACAGTTTTTTTTTTTTGGTCGAAATTTATAAGACAATTTATGTGTATATTCTTTTTATGCTAATGAGACTGTGTTCTTTATTTTGTGTAATAACTACTATGAGTTGAGAGCTTCAGCTGCATTCATCACCTATGAAGCACCAACACTTTAGACACTTTCCAAGAGCATTCCTATCGTGTCAGACATTTCGACACATGTCCGACACTCTCCGACATTCGACCAACACATATCAGAAAATTCAACACTTGGTCAACTTTTCCGACATTCTCCAACACTCGAGTTGGAATTCTGACATACGAGTTTCGATCGTGATTCCGATATCGAGGTCAATTTTAAAAATTCAATAAATGAGAGGTCAAAAAATATATATGTGAAAATATAAAACACAATAATAAAAATAATAAATGGAAAAAGAAGAAAAAGCTAGTCTTCCCTTATCTTCTAACTCCGACTTCCCGTAATACACAATTCACCCCTTAAGTTTTTTCTCTTCCAACATATCTAACATGCAAGTCCGAATATGGATAGCTTTTTTTTTTTTTTTCCGAATTTTATGAATTATTGAAATAGAGTTGAATTTATCAAATTGAAATAATGAATGATATTAATAAATGGAGGATGAATATTTTTAGTGTAAATTCATTCTAGGAGTTTTTATTTATTTATTTATTTATTTATTTATGAATTTTATTCAAATTTATTTGATTGAAAAAATCATAAAAATGATAATTTATTATGTATATAAAAATATATATTTAATATACAACGTGTTTCAACGTGTTGGAATTCTCTATTTTTTTTAGAAAAGACATGTTGACGTGTTGCATCGCGTGTCACGTGTCGGTGCTACTCAGTTCATCATCACATGGAGAACTGCACTGATCACACACTCAATTAGATGTAAAATGTAAGCATATACACTAGCATAAGATTTTTGTATTTAATATAAACATACATTGTTTTATTCTAAACAGTGTCTATCGAAATCAACGTTCATTAACATTTTATCGGTATTTTTATCTCAAGAGAGGAATTATTATAATCTAAGGATTTGATTGAGCAACAGAAAGAGAAATGCGATTCTCTAGATTCTGTTTCTATGACTATTGACTATGAGAAAGTAACTCTTCATGAATCATCTAAGGTCACAATAGGTAAGACATCACCTAACTACCGCAATAGAAAGAGAAAATAGTAATAAACCCTTTTTTTTTTCGAAACTTCTAGTTAAAAACTTGGGTTAAGAGATTCTAGTGAATGAATAAAAATAAAAAAAGTTAACATAAACACAAGTAATATTTTAGGAGTAAATATGCCTATATATATGTGTGTTTGTGTACGGATTCCAATGCAAGATAGAAGCCAATTTCTCATATCACCATATGTGCATGTTTGGTCATTGATATGATCACTCCGTAATTGCTTGTATTTTATGATTTGATTGCATTTTTTGAAGGTTTTATAACTCAATTGCACTTTCGTGACGAGTTTTATGACTTAATTGTATTTTTTAAAGTTATAGAACTCAATTACACTTTTATAATAATTTTAAAATTTCCAATACACTTATCTCATTAAGTTTAGAATGATATATTTAAATAATGAAAAAAAAAGGCAATCTGCACACATGTTGCATGCAAAAAAAATTGACATTGGAGAGTATAAGCAAAATCACTTTGTTATAAAAAAATCTTACCAGAAAATTGAAAGAAATTATTTTTGTAAATATACCATAAAAAGGAACTGTATACATATTGATGGAAATAGAAAAAAAAAAATCATTTAAGAAGGTCGTTGTAGGATAAATATCAAAGTTTTAACGATGAAAATTTGAGAATTAAATGACATTATGAACGTCCTCATTCATTTATGGACTTAATATTTGTAAAAGAACAACAAGGGAAATTGGAGAAAGAAAAATATAATTAGGATCTTTTTTTTTTTTTTTTATGGACACAATTAGGATCTGTAAAAGTAATATGCTCTATTTGCTTATTGAAAAACACAAAACAACTTTCAACTTCGAAATTTGGCTCTGAAAATTCCAATAATGTCCACAATTGATTAAAATAAATGCTAAAAACAAAATATTAAATTTTCCTATAAAAATCTCGAGATTCTAAATTTCAATTTAATAATACCTTAATAATTCAATTTGTTCCCTTAACCAATCCAAATCTAATTTTCTTTTTGTTAGGCTAACCATTTTTGCACACGTACAAGGCGTGCCTTTTTTGCTAGTAAAAAAGAAAGAGAAAAGGAAGAGCTGAAAGAAGAAAAGAAAGAAGTTGGGGGAAGCTAAGCAAAGCAAAGCAAAGACATAAGGGGAGAATCGCAAGGCAAGAATGTCTAAGCAAGAGGAGGCAGCGATTTAGACATCCACGACGAAGATTCGTCCGTCAATCCTCAATAAAGTTTCTTCGCTCACTCACACAAGTCTTCTTCTTCTTTAATTTGATATAACAGACTCGATGAAGGAAATTTGAAGGAAGAAAAAGCACAATTGAAATCCTTTAAAAGTAATATGCTCACTTTACTTTATATAATAATATCGACAAATCCAAAACAACTTTCAATTTCAAAATTGTGTTTAGAAAATTCCAACAATGTCACAAGTAGCTGATAGTGAAAACACAATATTAGACACTATACAAAATTATTATTTTTTTTTAAGAACAAACAAAAATGATCTTGTTTTTTTTTTAATAAAACTCTTAAATACTCTAAAGCTCAATTAAAAACTATGGTAACAATTTAAATGTGTTTCCTAAAGTAATCCAAATTCCAAATCACACACCTTTACTTTTTTGTTACATTTTAATCATTTTTGCACACAACCACTTTTGCAAAATGCCTCTCTAGTCTCCATAAGGAGGCGGCGACTCCAACATCAAAAATGCAAATTCATCCCTCAATCCTTGTTATATTTTCTTTACTCACTCACACAAGTCTTCTTCTTTTAGTTTGATCAAATAGAGCTCGAGGACGGATATTTGGGGGAAGTAAAAACGAGTGAGATCACATAAAAGTACTACTCTCAAGAGTAGAGGATCCTTGTGTTATGGCATTGACATTAGAAAGGCTTTCAAGGTCTTGTCGCTTAGGTGAATCACTCGGGCCTACTTTCCAGTCTTTGTGGTCTAGACTATCTACTGAATAAGATGGATCCGATGGGAGGCTGGATTTTCTACAAGTGACATAAAGAAAGTCTGACCGTCTATCAAAGGAAAAAGAAGAAGAAGAAGAAGAAATAATGGTTAATGTAGAAAACAATATTTTTTAAGGACAGATGGGATGATTGCGTTACCAATAAAACTCTCGAAGATTCTAAATTCCAATTCAAAACTATCGTAATAATTAAAAATTTGTTCCAAAACTGATCCTAATACCAAATCACACTCTTTCTTCTTTTAATAAGATTATAATTATTTTTCCACACATGTAAGGTGTACCATTTTTGCTAGTAAAGAAGAAAAAGAAGAGTGAAGAGTTGATAATAAATAAAAGGAGTTGAGGGAAGCAAAGCAAAGACAAAAATGAAAGACTAGCAAGGGGAGGATGCCTTTTCAAGAGGAGGCAGCGACTGAGTCGTCAACGACGTAGATTCATTATTCAATCCTCGTTAAGTTTTTCTTCACTCACTCACATAAGTTATTTTCTTTTTCTTTTTCTTTTTCAATTTGTTCAAATAAAGCTTGAATAATCATATTTTGAGGAAGAAAAGACAGATTGAGATTGCGATATGCTCTCTTTGCTTTATATAATCTTATTGAATAACCCAAAACAACTTTCGACTTCTAGGCATGGAAATTTCATTAATGTCCATATGTGATTAAAATAAATGGTAAAGCAAAAGGAAAAAAAAGGGTACAAAGTAGTAATTTTCAAGGACCAACAAAATGATCACATTTTCCAATAAAAACCCTAAAAAATTTATAATTTTTTTAGTTATATATAGTGTTAATATCATGAAAAACTCCAAACTAGTAAACTTGTGATAAATTTACTCAAAACTAAATTTTTTACCATTAAAAACTCAAAAATGATACATTTATGACAAATTTACTTTCAATTAATTTATGTTAAATTAGATTAATATCATGATAAACCACAAACTAATGAACGAAGGGTAAAACTTTAAATTGGTACAATAATTAATTGTTATATGTCATCTATATCAGTAATTTGACGATAAAATAATGGAGATAAATGTCATAGGTATACCAATTTGGGATTTTTAATAATCAAAAAATAAGTTTTGAGTAAATCTGTCATATGTGTATCGGTTGAGGGTATTTTCATGGTATTAATCTTTAAAAATAATCGAAATTATTTTAATTTATTCCCTAATCTAATCTAAATTCGAAGTGACACTACTTTTCTTTTTGTTAGATTTTTAATTTTTATTTTCTTTTGCGCACGTATAAGTGGGCCTTTTTTCGGCTAAGTAAAAAGATCAGACAGACAAGGCAAGAGTAGAAAAAAAAAAAAGGGAGAGAGTTGGGGGAAGCGAAGAAGCGAAAGCAAAGGACATAAGAGGGGGAGAGTCCTAGCCTAGGCGAGAATGCCTCTCGAAGAGGAGGCAGCGATCCAGACACCAACGACCCGGATTGACCCCTCGATCCTCGCTAAATCCTCTTCATTCGCTCGCACGGATCTCCTCCTCCTCCTCCTTCATCCTCTCCTTCTTCAGTTCGATCGAGTGAGCTCGAGGGAGGATCGATTTGGGTTCTCTTGATTCTTGGTTCTTGATTCTTTGACCTGGGTCGTCGCTCTCTCTGCAACTTTACTTCGAGGAGGAGGAGGAGGAGGAGGGTGGAAGGATGCGAAGCATGGCCAGCTCCGCCTCCTCCAAGGGCATCGTCGCCATTGTCGGCGTCGGCCCTAAGCTCGGCCGATCCGTCGCCCGCAAGTTCGCCCACGAGGGCCACACCGTCGCCATCCTCGCCCGCGACCTCGGTCTGTCTGTGTGTCTGTGTGTCTTTCTCTCTCAATCACACGAAATCTAGGCCAATCTCTGCGTAATCTCCAAATCTTGACAAAACTCTTTACAATTCCCCAAGAATCTGTCCTTTCTTTCTTTTGAGGGGAAAACGGGGGTCAGTCGCAGTAGGAAGTCATAATTTCATCTTTTACCGGTTTCTTTTCCTTCAAATAAAACTGCTTGCAAAACACCTTGGAGCTTTCGATGGATGATGAGGAAGCGCCGACTGAATTTTACGTAGCTATATTGGCGATTGCGCAGGACGGTTGTCTAGGTTCGCGGACGAGATAGCGAGGGAGGAGAAGGCGCAGGTGTTCGCCATAAGGATAGACTGCTCGGACACGAGGAGCATCCGGGAGGCGTTCGAGGGCGTGCTGTCCCTCGGCTTCGTCGAGATCCTGGTGTACAACGCGTACCAGCCCGTGCCGTGGCTCCCCACCGCCTTTGCCGACCTCCGCCTCGACGCCTTCGAGAAGTCCCTCGCCGTCTCCGCCGTCGGCGCCTTCCACTGCGCTCAACAGGTAACAGTCTCCGCGCTCACCCTCCCGCGTCCGAGTCTGACCTTAATCTTTACTGATCCACGAGATGGTTTTTCAAACTCCATATGAATTTCCGCGTCTTCATCCAAGGAGGCCGGTCATTGCAAAAGAATTCTTCATCTACATCTCTCTCTCTCCTTCTTATTCTGAACTTTTTTTCTGCATTATCCTAAGGAATTCAGCTGTTTAGCTAAGAGGGTGTCGGTGTTTTTGACTGATGAACAGGTTCTGCCCGGGATGGTGGAGCGAGGCAGAGGGACGATCCTCTTCACCGGCTGCTCAGCCTCTCTCAACGGCATTGCAGGCTTCTCTGAATTATGTAACTATCTATCAAAACCATCTCAGTTTCTGCTTTCCTTTCTATTTCAAATTTGCACATGATAATCAACGAACGTCCATTAGAACTTAAGAAGAGATGAAGTCGATTGATACGAGGGAGTTCGTGAAATTCGCAGGCTGCGGGAAGTTCGCATTGAGGGCGCTGTCGCAGTGCTTGGCTAGAGAGTTCCAGCCGCTTGGAGTGCACGTCGCTCATGTCATCCTTGACGGCGTCGTCGGCCCACCGAGGTTCCTTCTCTTCTCTCTTTATCCACCTTGTTCCTCTCTCTTTTTAGCTTTTCACTCACTGTTTATTTATCAATCTAGAACAAGATCAAAAACATAGCTTGGGTTGGAGAAAATAACCACTTACACACCTCTACTATTCGTAATTTACAAACTTCTGAACAAAACCAGTTGTTCAAAAGATTGTATTATCCCTCCTTGCAAACTTATTTTAGGTATTGCTTAGGGTTTGGGTGATTTATTTTTGGTTGATTTTTTAGTATTTTTGTGTGAGCGTGAAAATTTATGATTCGGGTTAGGCATTTTTAGAAAAAAGAGTTTTTTTTTTTTTTTAAAGTAAGAATATATTAATAATGTATGCGAAAGTGTAAAGAACATTTGCTACTATTATCCAACTCCCTTTTTGGCCAGCAGCATTTTGGCTTTTTAAAAGGGATGTTTTAGACTTTCTTTGGAGTATCTTGGCAAGTGCCTCCAAAATAGGTTCCAAGCATCTCCAAGAAATTGAAGTTCCTTGGATATTTGGCAAGTGCCCAGAAAAAGCTGAAAGCATCTGGTCTAAATATGTAACAAGACCAATCCAATAGTTAAAGTTTCAGCCTCACATAAAAAAATAAAAAAATAAAAAGTCCAATGCAAATCCATATATATTATCCTTAGTGAATCATGACAGTGCAATATTAAAGGAATGAAATTCCAAATTTGTAAGTAAGTTAAAATTCTTAAATTCGCAATTCTCAAAGGGGCGATATCGTAATTCAAATGTAAATAAACTTCTAGCGTTCAAAATCATAATTTCCTAATTTCCTGCGCCTTTAAAACACTCTTCATATTCCAATTTGATTTTCCCACATCTTTTTTTGGCAAGCTAGACCTTTATCACTTTCCAATTAACAAAAGAAAGAAAAAAAAAAACCTCAAAATATTTAATTTTATATAACGCATTTATGTCTTATTTATCTTCCCTCATGTAATTTTGAAAATTGAAGTTCCTAGGAATGAATATGAGAATAATGCTTGAGCTTTCATGAATATCAATCTACGTAACTAAATATTCATTGCCAACACAATGATTAAACTTAATAACGCTTGAGTTTTTGACAATTCTAGTGTGACCGCCGTGTTAAACTTGGCCTTCGTTTTGTTTAATTGCTTTTGGAAAATCTCGAAATTTAATAAAACTATAAAATGAAGAAAAATAAGTTTTTTTTTTTTTGGGTCGGCAGAAAAATAAGTTGTACAATTTGTTTTTTGGCACTTTTGTAATTTTCCTGAAGTGACCCTCTTTTGTCCCGTTTCAAGGTGAGTGATATAAGCTAGCGTGGCCTTATTAGCGCCTTTTATGAAACGGCGGGTAGGGCCCACCGGGTTTTGTCGCTTTCTGTCCCGTCATTAATAGGCTAGTGGATGAAGTGAAGATGACGTAATATTTGGCAAAAATATCTTCGAAGAGATTTTCCTTTTGAATTTGTACTTTTTGCTTCTTCTTTTTTAAATATTGAGAAGAAGAAGGAACCGTATACAAACTAGGAGTTTACAATCAAGCACATCCGATCCTAAATTTGTGAAATCCAATTATTAAATTCGAATTATTTATGAAGTTAATTCTTAACTATGTTAGGATTTATGGATGAATCAACGGCATCTTTAAAAGAGAAGCGTACAAAAAATTTTACGACAACGTAAGAATCATTTTAGAATAATTACACAACAATATACTCACTTAACCAACGTACGAGTTAATGAAATCATCAAAATCAAATTCTTTAGAAAGCCAAAACACACATTGGCTAAGTTCACTAATGAAGTTTTTTTTTTTTTTTTTTTTTTTCTAATGAGTGTGTGAATAGAATGGTATTTTTAGTAGAAAATAAGTTATAATAAAAATGCCAAGATGCTTGAGCCAGTGATAAGAGAGTCACCCATCTTCCATGAGGTTCAATTTCATGTCATGAGCGAACGGCTGGTTGTGCTTTACCTAGCTAACGTCATACGTCCTAATTGATAGTAACTTGGCAAGACTTTAGTGACGAGTTGACGAGTTGCTTAGTCTCGATCTTTCAAGTCGTGAATGGTATGTAGTTATCATGACTTGAACCAAACATTTCTCAGGAAATTTAGAATTAATCATTAACGCAGGACCCCGCTTCTAGTCCTTTAATTAATAAGAAGAAAATTCTCATTAATAGTACATGTTTGACGTCACCACCGTGGAAACAACGAGAAGACAGTTGTGATTGATGAATATGATGATGATGATGATGATGATGATGAGCAGCAATGAATGGGGAAATTGCAGGGGACCATCGACGGCACATAGACCGTTGGTTAGGGAACAACTACAGCAAAGCTTCAGCGCAGGGGGAGATCACGGATCCGGGTCCACGTCCGCGCCCGCGCCCGCGCCTGGGTCAATCGCCACGCTGATGGACCCCGATGCGGTGGCTCAGACCTACTGGCACTTGCACGTTCAGGACAGAGCCGCCTGGACCCAGGAGATCGACCTTCGCCCCGCCAATCTCCGACCCTTCTAGTAGTCCCTACTCACAAAAAGAAATTTACTCTGTCAATTCCGTGGTCCGAAGAGGAGAAGAACGAGTTCATTTGTCATTAAATTATGAGAACACGCAAAGGGAAGAGTTCGAAGAATTTTTTTCAAAGAAAAAATGGGCCTCCATCGTCTCCTATTTGACTCTCTTTGGATCGAGTTTATTTGTAGATATACGTCAGATAAGTGAGCTCCATTTGTGACCTTGCTTTGATTGCTTTTGTTAGTCGGAATGTAAGATAACTTTCGTGGCAGTGAGTGGAATTTCATTTATGAAAAGTTTCTCCATTCGATCTCATGCGATCGCGAAAGTAGCTAGTAGCGCGAGCAAATATTGATGAAAGAGATATAATGAAGATTAAACATATTTCTTCACCCTTATATAAAAAGGCTAGATTATTATATGAATTAATTATATTCAGTAAATAAGTCATAACTAGATTTAAACATAATATCAGTGTCAAATGAACCATAAATGTGTTCAAAACTCACTTGAACCTATCTCATTTCTACAATCTCTCTTCATTCTTTCTCGCCATCACTTGAGCTCACACTCACTAAATCCAAACTCTCATCTTAGTTTGAATATGAGTATAATATTGGTCAACTGGGTTTTGTGTGAGTAAGATTTGGCATAAATCATTAAAATTGCATCACATGAAAATTGGTCAAAATGAGTGATATTGGTCCATTTAGATCGGACTATTTTCAATCCGACTAAAATTCGATCCAACCCACCCGTTTGATGAGTCTAGTGAAGATATAGCGAACTAGTGTGTAAGTCGAGGTCGGCATCTCTTTGAGGTTACCATGAGTCTAACAAAGATATAGTGAACTGATGTGTAAGTTGAGGAAACACCTTTTTGAGGTCACCATGAGTCTGGCGAAGATACAACAAACTAGTGTGTAAGTCAATGTCGGCACCCCATTTTCGATGGTTTTAGCTCGAGCATGCTCAAGTTTGGCTGTCGTGGCGGGGCCGGAGCGCACAGAATAGGTACATACGCAATTCGTATTCAAAGTGTCACGTACATTCGCAGCCCTTTTTTGCGGCAACATATTGTACGAGGGATTGGGGAATCCGAACGCGGGGGGGAACGAAAGGTCGCTCTCTCCTGGTCCACGAGAGAACGTGAGTTGGGAAGCAAGAAGGAAAACAATGTTGCATGGACATCAAGGGGACTTCGTGTCCGAATTTAGAACATATATACCTCCTTTTGTCCTTTGACAAGGAACTCTCCCCCTTGGTAAAAAGAACACAACCCGAAAGAAAATGATTAGAAATTGCATTTCACTTTATATGCAAAGTGGGTCTTCCTATTGGGGAGGCTCATCGCCCACTTGCCCCCTTCCTATTTAGCATTTACATCGCACGGTGTGGGTCTAGGTATTTCAATCTATCATGATATTTGAAGTTGTTTGGAAAGCCACGGTCTTTATTTTTAGCTGTGGGAAATCATCTCATTATGAATAAGACTTTTTCGCAAGTGATATTTATCCACCTCCGATTTGAGAGTCCTGATCGTCCACTATCTCATTGACCATCAAATCTATCTTAAATACTTGTGAAAATTGTTTTTACACTGATGGCGTGTGTTATAATTGCTTGATAGAGTCGTTGTCATGTGAGGCCGCGTGACTAGTCTGTGCCGACAGTTTCAAAGGGAGAAGAGTCCTTATTTATGATTCTTCAAAATCTAGAGTATGAAATGGAGTTGAAAATTTGGAGTTAAGAAGAAATGGAGATGAAAAATTAGAGTATGTATACTTCAAAATCTCTTACTCTACTATCATAAAGCTTTTTTTTTTTTTTGGCATTTGCCTGCGTAAAATTAAAGAAGGGAACAAAAAATAACACTATGTGAATCTTATGTGGTACAATCAATATTGATGTGGACAATTTTAATTCTTTTTGAAAATTTTCTAAATATAGTTCTTTTTTTCCTTATCATTTTGTGCTCTTTTTTTCTTTTCATATTTTTTTATTCCCCTTCGTTGGTCCACAACCTCAGTGATTACTATCGGAGGTCACCAATTACAAGCAAGGGTTATGACACCCTTGCCTAGCCCAGATTTGGCAAGGGCCTTGACACCCTCACCGACCACAAAGAAGAATCATGGCCCCTTGCATATGTGGACGACCTTTAGTGGCCATTGCCAAGGCCACAGACTAGTAGAGGGACATAAGAAAAAAAGAAAAAAGAAAAAAAGGGAAAAAAGGAAAAAAAAATTATAAAAACTGTCAATCTCGGCAATTTCCAATCAAAATTGATTAAGATGACTACATTAGCAAACCGTTAAAAAAATGTAGGACTAAATTGAATAAACTAAAAAGTTCAAGACTGAATTGGCGCAGATAAAACATATATAGAACTCTTTGACAATTATCCTTGTAATAACATAATTAACTAGCAGCAAAGAGACAAGAATTCGCATGAGATTTTTTCCATTTGTGTAATAGCGTATTTTTATAGATGTAGATATAGATAAACACATTCTATGGTCGGACATGCTTAATATCTCCAACGTTCCCTCAATATCATCTGGTCATCTCTCGCTCCATTTGTGGGTGTCATACTTGTTCCTCCCCTGGCCAATTGAGTTGCTCCAATTCAGTGTGAATAGCAGCATCAAGGGAGAAGAAACTAAATGAGGAAAGATGGACTAAGGATGGACTTCTTCAACCTCGTCCTGAATTGCGGTGTGAGAGAGGAAGAAGAGCAAACGCTCGAATATAGATATAATAAATGAGTCTCTCCATGTGTAGAATAGAATGTAATCCATCTCATCTTTTAATGTTTTCATGTTGAAATTGACCGTTCGTGCCTTTCGGCCTTTTCTCTCAAATGTAGGTTCGATCCTTCACAATGTCAAGTGAAGAAAGATTTTGGGAATTTTCTTATTATTAGTGAAAAGGGTGCGAATGGTAATCAGCATCACTGATCCCATAAGCATCACCATAGGAGTTCTATACTTGTGACAAAATGTTCGTTTTGAGTCCCCCTGTCCTGGCTAGTGGGAGTAGAGTCAGGGTTATCTTATGCCATGACATAATTGAACTTGTGCTATGGAGGGATTAATGTTTCTTAAAGCCGTGGAGCGGCTGGAGGTTTCAAATCTATGACTAGTGGAATTTGTTGTTTGTATGATTTTATGTTAATGATTTTTGGGGAAAAATAAAAAAAGGCTCTTACGTTTATTGTGGACACTGCAAATATGAAAGTTACTCTCGAAATTGTCATGTATCGGTTAGACGCATCCGATCGTTGTCTACAACTAGACAAAACCTTCCCCTTGCAGAGGAAAGGGATCTTTCAAGCAATAATGCACATGTTCTTATCACAATGCATTTGACACGAAAACAATTTAGCATAACAAAAATATGAATTTTCTTTTCATAAACGATGACTTGGATCTACATATCATTGACCGTGACAGGACCCCCTCTTTGCTGTTCAAAATGTTGCCTTAAATGCCAAAACGGCCCTTCAAAGTTTGTTGAATTTTTGGCCAAATATCATTCTATATACTTGCACTGAACCCTCCTTTTTATGCCTAAAGTAACATGGTCTACTATGACATGTTTCAAATCAATTATACATACGCATAACGCCTAAGTAAGAGCTTAAAGTCATTTGGACAAGACTCATACTATTTCACAATCCATTTAATAACAATGACACTCCCTAACTTATTGAGATAATGATAAATAACCTTAACATAATTATTTAATCCAAATCCCAAATAGAAGTAATAACAGTTGCTATTTGTTACATATGCAATAGCCACACATTGTCATGAAAATATAGAATCGACTGAACAGAAAGTTTTATGTTTGAGTCGATAAATAAATTTTATCCGAATGGAAAGTTTCATTATTTTAGTAGGTCTTATTTTTTGAGTGGTTTCCTAGTTTGAATAGGTTTCTTATATTGGATTCCACTCTTATAAGAAGCGCCTTCTTTGTAAAGAGTACGCAAGGGGAATTTGTGCTCGTGAATTACATTCCAGGTGCTGGGAGGTATGAAAATCTTGTGTTAAAATTTGGTGTAATATCTTTGTGAACAATAGTGGGTTATTTGATGTAATTGAAGCTTAGGAAACAGTAAGAGCGTTCGACTAACTCGACTGTGATTATATTTTTCGTTATATTGCTTGATTTATAGTGGAATCTTATTTTGCTCTTTCCATATACATACGTCATATTGACCAAATAACGTAAATCTGGTATCGAATTCATTTTCTTGTTCTATCATTTTAGGGAGAAGAACAATGCAAATGCCATAACTTTTGTATGGCGCTCACTTGAATGCCATAATTTTTTTTTTCACTCACTTGAGTGCCATATTAGAGCAAAATTGATCATTTGAATGCCATTTTCGACAAATTATCTTACGTGAATTTTTTTTAAAATTTATATTTTTGTTATTGTTATTGCTTTCCTTCTCTTTTTTTTTTTCATTCGCCATGAAGGCCTAGGTGAGGCTACAAAGGTCCTCACCAAATCTAGGTGAGGTAGCCTCACCCGTGGCCACCTAGATCTGGCAAGGGCCTTCACGGCGAAGGGCAAGGCAGCCCTTGCCTGGTGTGGCCACTTTGAAGGCCCTTGCTAGATCTGGGTGGCCGCAAGCAAGGCCACCTCGACCTAATATGGTGAGGGCCTTCGTAGCCAAGGATGAGGCGGCCCTCATGCGGTGCGGCCACGATGGCCCTCTTCAAATTTGGGCGAAGGCAGCCTTGCTCACGGCCACTTAGATCTAGTGAGGGCTCTCGTCGGCCGCTTGGCATGGTTGCAATGGCCTTCGCGATCAAGGCTGAGGTGGCCCTTGCCTGGTGTGGCTACGAAGGCCTTTGCCAGATCTAGGCAAGGCGACTTTGCCTGTGGCCGCCCAAATCTAGCGAGGGCCTTTGCAGCCTTGCTCGGAGCACCCTTGCCGACCTTGAAAAAAGGGGAAAAAAATCAAAAAAATAATTTAAAATTGTCAACATGAGCATTGGCGAAGCAACGTAGGACAACTGGCGTCTACGTTGGATTATCTAGGGAGGCAAATCACTGATAGCACTCAAGTAATCGATTTTTCAAATTTTTGCTACTCCAATGAAAAAAAAAAATAAAGTTATAGCACTTAACTATGCGCTATACAAAAGTTATGACGCTTAAGATGTTCTTACTCCGTCAATTTTATTATTTGATTGCTGCTCACGCCTTTTTTTGACATTCCATGTGGCTATAATACTCCCTAATTTATTGAGACGAAAATGATCCCAAGGGAATTAATTAATCGAAATCACAAATGGAAAGGGGAAAAATTGCTATTTATTAAAAATGTAAAAACCTCACATTGTCATGAAAACACGATATTGATGGTACTAATCATAACAATGATATTTTATTCCACCACTTCATGTAATTTTTCGTTCGCTTTTATGCATATTTAATTTCCTTTCTTCTCTACCAACTAATGTGATCAAGCTGACTTCTATAAAAGATTTTTTGTCATGGGTTTGAACCTTCTTGATAATCTTTTGTTAAATAATATATCATAATATAAATTATAATTATAAAAATTTCATAATGTTAACCAAACCATTTTCAAAAAACTTGAACTAAAGATTTGTATACTACAATGATTTATTCCAGATTGAATTTAAGAGCAACATCGTAAACAAATATACTTTATTAATATTCTTTAAAATTAAAATCTTGATTATCAAATTTATTAAAATACTTGAATATTAGATGATTCTGGTAAAAAAAGGGACATATGAACTTCTCTTATTAAAGAATAAAAAAATAAGAGACAAAAATTTAAGGAAAGGTTGATAAAATCATTATGATAAAGTTATAATTATTCCTCTTTCATCAATCTTACCGTTAATGAGATTTTAATAAAGGCTATTATGGACCATAATTACAATGTTTATCTAAAATTATTTGAGAGGTGAAGATCGTGTGAGCTTTTGACAAATACATGATTTTGAACATTCATAGATTTACTTCCCGTAAAAATTTGAATCTTTCAGGTAGGTGAAATTCGTACTGTCGAAAATTGTCAAACTTGAAGTGCTCTTTTATTCAACACTTCTAAAGCGGGATTGAATAAAAAACCAACGATCTCAGGATGCTTCTTAAGACAAAGTTATTTTTGCAACAAGTTAGGAGCAACCAAATCGTATCTCTTGAGTTTTCATGAAAAAATTTAATGATGTGAGATAAATGCAAATATTTACAACAAAGAGACGATGAACTTGTTGGGTCATTGTGGTAATAACCTTGCATGGAAGAAGAGGATAAAATGCTCAATGGCTGAGACTCCGAGCAAAATTTTTCCCATGTAATACATAAAAAAAAAAAATGCTTTCCTAAAGTTGTCCAACATTGACTTCGATTGAAAGAAAGATTCACGAGTTTTAATCTCTCCTTGTCTTGCGCCCTTCACTTGTCCCACATCGGCTCCAGGATCCAGCTTTCTCTATTTTAAGTACGAAAGTTTGAGCTATGGGCCAAACTCCAACTTATCTTGGGCCAGGCTCAAGAGAGTTCCCGAGCTTTAATCTCTCCTTGTCCCTTTACTTGTCCCACATCGGCTCCGCGATCCAATTTGTCCAAGTACGAATTGTCATGTCTACTTTAAGTACGAAAGTTTAAGCACACGCCAGCTCCAGGATCCAAGTTTGTCTACTTTTAAGTATGAAAGTTTACTTGTCCCACATCGGCACCAGGATCCAAGTTTGTCTATTTTAAGTATGAAAGTTTAAGCACATACCGTGGGCCAGCCTGGGCTCATCCTGCAAAGATGCTTTCCCGAAATTACAATATTGACAGGGGTTTTTGCACCTCTAATAAATACTAGATTTTACCCATTCCATTTGTGATTTCGATTTATTAATTCTCTTGGGATTATTTTTGTCTCAACAACTTAGGCTAGTACTATTACCACTTAGTGGCTTAGAAGTACTATTACCACTTAGTGGCTTAGAAAAAGTAAGAGCAATGATCGCACAATAAAATAGATAGAATAAAAAAATAAATTCGATTAAATTTGTGTGGTTCTATCAATATGACCTATCTCTAAGATTTTACTCATTCCATTTGTGATTTCAATTAATTAATTCTCTTGGGATTATTTTCGTCTCAATAACTTAGGCTAGTACTATTACCACTTAGGGGTTGTTTGTTTAAATTTGTTTATGTTCCCTACAATACAATTTTGTTCTTTTGTTCCTGAGAACAAAAAAAGAACAAAAACACGTTTATTTTACATTTTTGTTAGGGAACAAAAAATCTATCTTTTGTTCTCGAGAACGGATTTGGAACATAAACAAAGTAGAAAAAACTTATTTCTTATTCAGGAATAATTAGAAACAATTCTTTTTTTTTTTTTCTTTTTTTTTTCTTTGGTGAGTCGTAGGCCTTAGCCATGGCCGTTGAGGGGCGACCTCGCCGGAGCATCACTAGCCCCAACGAGCCTCACGGTGGCTGGGCAAGGCCGTCGGCCCTCGTCGGCCGGTTGTTGGCCATGGCCGAGGCCGGCGACCGGCCAAAAGGAAGAAAGAAAAAAAAAAGAAAAAAGAAAAAAATATTAAAAAGTTAACACAAAAAAAATTATACAATTTTACCAAATGTGTTTTTATTATTTTTCTGTTCCAGGAACAAAAATTTTGTGCGATTACCAAACGCGTTCTTCTGTTAAAAAATTGTTGCTCAGAACATAAATAGTTTTTTCTATTTCTGTTCTTGGGAACAATTTTTAAACAGAAACATTACCAAAGGCGCCCTTAGTGGCTTAGAAAAAGTAAGAGCAATGATCGCACAATAAAATAGATAGAATAAAAAAATAAATTCGATTAAATCTGTGTGGTTCGATCAATATGACTTATCTCTATAGAGAGAGTAATATAGGATTCGATCTCTATAGAGAGAGTAGCATAGGATTCCTATAGAGACCGTGTGGCAATTTAAGCTTTCTTAGATTAGTGGAGCATCGAAGTTAAGCTTTTTTCAAGAATTGATTGCTCACTTGCTCACCCGAATCGTAGAAAGAGAGTTTTAGAGAAGCCCTAGAAGAGATTGCTTTGTATTACTGAAATGTTTGAGTGATTACAAATGAGGGGGAGAGCTTCCTTTTTATATAAGTAATCCCCTTATTACAACCATTGATCGATTTTGGATTTAAAGGACGAGATCACATCTCCCCATCCACCAACTATCGGCATTTAAACCAAGAATGCTCTAGAATTCGACACAATTACCGTCTTACCCTCCTTAAGAATGTTCTGGAAGCGACTTTGGACGGTCTTCTTCAATCAAGCATAGACCTTTGGTCACAAAAAACCTCGAGACCGTGACATTTCTCTCTCTGATGTCGGTTTTGTCAAAGTGGGTAGATTCTCATATGAATATTTGATCAGAGAAGGGATTGTATTGATTGAAGTTTGGATCTCCTAAGTTGATGAGTCAACCTCCCTACATAATGCCAATTATTACCCAAAGTTTGGCTCTATACTAGACCCAAACTTGGACCGGTGGCCCGTGGGCCCCTCTTGGCTCAACCCTTTCCACTCAGGACTAAAGGCACCATTGGGCAGGCCCGAGCACGGGCCTATGTTATAAGGTTGTACTTGGCCAAGCCTGATTAGGCTCGAGCTAGGGCTCGGCCAACCCCGATGCAAGGGTCCGTCCATCGATCACATCCATTCAAGACACATATTCAAAACTCGATGGTCAAGTTACCCTTTTTCCTTCTCTTTAAAGTTTTTTTTATCATCATAGTCATGTTCGTGCCTTTTTATTTTTGCTTTTAATCTACTTCATGGACTTAATTCCATTGAACTTACTCTTTATTTTCTTGAAATTTTTCGCTCTTTATAGTTGCACTTTTGTTTTTCTCCAAACTATTTGATTTTTTTAATTGTTTGCTATGTTTGTACGTTGCCCCAACTATCTTGTTCCACTAAATAGTGATTATTATTATTATCATTACCATCATCATCATCACCATCGTCATTATTTATCTTTTGTTCCATCCAGCATGCTGACGTTTTCTTTTAGTGGGCATATTGAAGTTCATACTTCTCTTCTTGCTGTAATTATTATTTTTTTTTTTTTTTGGTAATTCTAAACAAATTCGCGTATTGCATTTACTCAAACTATTATTAGTCAAAACTACGTTTTCAACTCAGAAGGCAAAATTAAGGATACTTTTTTTCATTTTTGTCAAGTCCGTCCCTCTTTGTTTTAATTATAAGCATAATTATTAATTATTTTAGTGGGTGGAAGTATAGACACTTCATCAAGGAAGCACCGACACTCTAAGTAGCACGGACACGCGACATGGACACACGACACGACACGACACGACACGTCGACACTTTATTTCTCAAAAATAGAGAATTCCGACACGTTGGGACACGTTGTATATTAAATGAATATTTTTAATTAATTTGATTCAAATTCATAAATAATTAATTAATTAAAAAAAGAGCCTACAATGAATTTACACTAATAATATTAATAAGTCAATTCATTGAAAATTCGAAAAACATGTTCATAGTTAATGTGTATTCATGTTTGGAAATGTGTTTTTAACTTTAACAAAAATTATTGATAAAACTAATGATTAATAAGAAATTAGAATCAATTTATTTAAATAAATGCATGATCTTCTACCAATGACCAAAATTTCTCATTATCATTTAGTATTTTTATTTTTCAAAATTATTTTTTAATGTTATTTGTTTATTTTTCTGTTAAAAAAAAAAAAAAAGTCCTCACACGAGACTCACACCCCCACTCTCTACTTTCCCTCGTCCACCCCCAAATTATTAAACTTTTATTTCCCTCCCCCTATTTCCCTCCCTCACCACCTGATAGTGACAGATAACCTGTCACTTCACTTCCCCTCCCCCCAAAATTAAAACTCATGCCATTAGATCTCTTTTTTTTTTTTTGAGTTTTTTTTTTATCAAAAACCCTAGCTAGTGTGACATCCCAAATTTCCAATTCTATTTTCAATAAATTGAAATGGGCATTTCATTTGTGCGCATATAGTTCTTTTCCCTGAACTGATCACTCATGGGATAACTAGTTTACTAGGTGAAGCCGTTAAGATATTCTAATGCATCGGACTCGAGAATTTGACCGGGAAAGGACCTTTCGACCGAGTTAATCTGTAAGGGTCATTATGGCACAGTTAAAAATCGATTAGAAACCGGAGATAGGTCGACTCGACAAAGGCATGTGATCGAGTGTGGGTGATTCCACCAGATCGCACAATTCTTGTCGATCGGCATTGGACCGGCTTTTCTGTCGTTTGGGTACCCTGTGTCCGTGTTTGAAATCTTGAGATTATCCCGACAACCGAGAGTCGCCAATGTGTCAAAGATGTACATTGTGGCTTGAATTGATCAACCACAGGTCAAATGCACGAAAATTTCTAAAAGCTACTCGGTAGATCAGGACGCGTTATTATCGTGCCAGAGTGAAATTAACCGTGAAATTAAGATCGAATTCAAAAATTGGAAGTCTTGATATGTCACAAATCATTTTTCGGAACATTGACTCATCTTCGGAGGATTTTTCATACAAACCGAGTTTTTCGGCAAATTAATCAAAGTATGGTTAATTTGGCTCGAGAAATTAGTAGGCTTGCCTTTGGTCGTGTTTTCGGGACTCAAGATGGTTTTATGGTAAAGTAAATATGTGAATTGAAATGTGGTGATATTGTATTAATTTTATGGACTTCAATTTGGCTCAATTGGAAGTGGATTGAATAGAATTGAAGAATGTGATGTACAAAGTTTAAAAATTGGTATGCCACGGCGGAAATTGAAATTGGACCTATTGGGAAGATTGTGGTGGAAGATTTGGGTGAGTGGAATGTGATGTCATCTTAGGTCATGGTGGGCCATTTTGTTGGATTAAAGAAAGACAAAAAGAAAAGAAATGGTCCCATCTTCTTCCTCTCTCCTCCCTCCCTCTCTCCCGTCGCCTCTCTCCTCCATCTCCGTTATGCGAAGACCAGAAAAATGCAGAGAAGAAGCTGGAGCAGCCATGGCCGTAGCACGTCGCCAGCCGGAGCTCCTCGCCGTCGCAGCTCGCCGCCCGTTCGTGCGCGTCGCCCGCACGCCGCCCGCGCTCCACCGCTGCCCGTGCGACCCCGAGCCTCCAAGACCGTCGTCCTTTGCCGTCTAGCTGCTGCCGCCGTCGCCAAGGCCACCGAGAGACCGCCGGAGTCACCGCTAGTCATCGCACGAGCTGCCGCCGCCCTTCTCCGCCGGTTTCGCGCCTCACTAGCCGTCATTTGGCCCTCCTCAGCCCGTGACCAGCAGCTGCAAAATGGGTATCTCAGCCCGGTTTTGGCCCGTTTTGGCCGGCTTCCCGACCCCGAATGCTTGGCCTGCTTTGAGGAAAGTTGTTCCCCTCGGCGTCCTCGTCGTTTTGGTCCACTCGGCTCGCTAATCCGGTGAGTTTAGCTCACTAAACCTCGCTTAGGAGGTTTAGTTTATGTTAAGTGTTATTAGGTGGTTGGTTTAAGTTATTTAAGAGTAGATTAGATTAAGGTGGTGTTTTAATTTAAAGTGTGTTTAATTAAGGGTAGTAGGTTTATTTAGAATAAGCCTTGATTGGACATAAAGGAATTTACTTTTGATTTATTTAAATATTTCGAAATTATTAAATAAATTACTAATATATTATTATTCGAAATTATTAAAATATTATTATTTAATTAATTTTCGGAATAAATTTAATTATTTATTAAATTCCGAAAATTTTGCCGAGACCCTAAATTCTCGAATTTCGCGTTGATCACGCCGTGTATTCGGATTTTGAAATTGATGATTGGATATTACAAATTGAGCGTAGATTGTGAAAAAAATGGATATTATTATTTAATTAATTTTCTGAATAAATTTAATTATTTATTAAATTTCGAAAATTATTTCGGGACCCTAAATTCTTAGAATTTCGTGTTGATCGCTGCGTTGTGTAGTCAAATTATAAATTTGATGACTGGATAATGTAAATTGAGTGTTGATTGTGAAAAATATGGATTTTATTCAGAAAATCTCAGGTGTCGGGTTTGGCACCGAAATTGGAGTTTTAAGGATTACTATTGCAATTGGAGTATTTGAGTGAAATGCAAATTGTCCAGATGTTAGTTTTGAATTGTCGTGTGCCGGTTGAAAGACTCAAGTCGCAGTAGAGGCTAAGCCAACTGGACCTGTATTCCTTTATAGGCTAGGCCAACTGGACCTATGCTCCTTCGGGAATGCCGTCGATGTAGTGACGAAGCCGCGCTCCAAGGGGGGGGGCGATGCCTGGCATTAATGTCAGTAGATAGCCGAACTGCGAGTAGGCTATGCCCTTGTGTGGTAGTGAATAATAATTGGATCGCATGCTGAGTGTCATTGACGGGTCGGATTATGGGATGGAATCGTGTGGCATGGTATGGGACGTGTCGTAACGATTTGGTCTTATAATCCGGGCTCCTATGGTCGTTTGAAATGAAAGTGTTGGCGTTCCAATTGTTTGAATTCTTATTACTACCTGAGTTTGTGTGATACAAATTGTGCTAACCTGCAAGATGGAATTAAGACGAGGTAAGTCTTACGTGTGATGTGGCTAGGTCACCCGGGGTGTATTTTCTTTCTAATAGGAGTTTAGGGGGGTTGAACTTGCTGAGACAATGTCTCACCCCGTTGTGGGCCAAAATTTCAGGTCCCTAGGTGGTGGTTGTGGAGGACACGAAGCCATGGAGTCTGGAAAGGTGAAAACTGAAGGATCGGTGAACGTGTCCTGCTAGTTGGTCTTAGGATAGTTCCCCTTTTGTCGAGCCGGTCTATTTTGTAGACAGTGCAGTGTTGCATTTAAACCTATGTGTTTATAAATAAGTGTTTGGCATTGTGATTGATTGCCTCGCTTTTCTATCCCAAGTTAAATGTTGTCGGGGATTCGTTTCGCTTCCGCATGCGTAATATAATGAATGGGTCGGCGACGTATCCCGGGATGTCGCAAATTTGATCGATCGTAGTGGGATGTGCGCGCGCTCAGGGTTCGGGGCGTGACAACCAGCCCTCCTTTTCTTCCTCTACTGCACGACTCCCTTCCCTCTTCTTTTCCTCTCGATTCTTCTCCTCCTCCTCCTTGCCGCAAGACCGTCTTCCTCTCCTCTTCCGTCTCTCGCCATCGCGGGCTCTCCGTCGCTCGTAGCCTCGTCGTGGCTCCCTCGCCCTCGTCGCGGGCTCGCCGTCGCTCGCAGCTCGTCTTTGCTCCCTCGCCGTCGCTCGCAGCCTCGTCGCGGGCTCGCCGTCGCTCGCAGCTCATCTCTGCTCCCTCACCCTCGCCTCTCGCCATTGCTCGCAGCCTCGTCGCGGGATCGCCATCGCTCGCAACTTGTCTCTGCTCCCTCGCCCTCGCCTCTCGACGTCGTTCGCAGCTCGTCTCTGCTCCCTCATCCTCGCCTATCGCCGTCGCTCGCAGCTCGTCTCTGCTCCCTCGCCCTCGCCTCTCACCGTCACTCACAGCCTCGTTGCGGGCTCGCCATCGCTCGTAGCTCATCTCTGCTCCCTCGCCCTCACCTCTCACCGTCGCTCACAGCCTCGTCGCGGGCTCGCCATCGCTCGCAGCTCGTCTCTGCTCCCTCCCCCTCACCTCCACCCTCCATCTTCCGGACACGCATGTCAAAACGTGTTTGACAGCGTGTCGGAAAATCCGACACGTGTTGACTGCATGTCCGACCGTGTCCGAGCATGTCGACGTGTTCGACATGCTCGACACGTGTCGGACATGACACGGAAGCACGGGCAATGTGTCCGTGCTTCATAGCCGACACTCTCCGGGAGTTTTCGTGTCGTGTTGAACACTTCGATACATGTCGACACTTGGTTAACACGTGTTGGAAAATCCGACACCTAGTCAATTTTTCCGACATTTTCGACACTCGAGTCGGAATTCCGACATACGATTTTCTGACACACGTTTTGACATGTGAGTCAATTTTAAAAATTTTCAATGAATGAAATGTCAAATATATATATATATATATATATATATATATATATATATGTATGTATGTATGTATGTATGTATGTATGTATATGTGAAAAAATAAAAAAAATAATAAAAATAACAAATTAGGAAAGAAGAAAATCCTAATTTTTCTTTCTCTTTTCTTTTGACACTTTACGTTATACACAATTTACCCTTAAGTTTTTTTCCTTTTTCTTTCGACACGTCGACACACAAGTCTAGAATGTGAATTTCTTGTTTTTTCCTTTCCAAGTTTTATGGATTTATTGAAATGAAGTTGAATTTGTCAAATTGAAATAATGAAAGATATTAATAAATGGTGGATTAATGTCTTTAGTGTAAATGTATTGCAGGATTTATTTATTTGTGAATTTGAATCAAATTAATTTGATTAATAATAATAATTTATTATTTATATATAAAATATATATTTAATATACAAGTGTCGGAATTCTCTATTTTTTTAGAAACGACGTGTCGGCGTGTTGTGTTATGTCGTGTCGAATGTCACCTGTCAGTGTTAGTGCTACTTAGTGTTAGAGAAATCTTCTTAAGGTGTTTTGAAGTCGACAAAACGTTTCCATCAGTCTAGTCTGAAGACTTGCAGACTCTATCGACAATGTCTGAAGACCTCCATACTCAAGATTCAAAGTCTACCTTCATTGACAGTTTCTAGACCGACAGAGTTAAAGATCTATTTGGATAGATTAAAGCATATCGTTATGGATTTGATTCGTTTGGTTAAGGAATATCTCACGGCTGGAGTTAGCACTTCAAAATCTGTTATTCGTATTCGAGTAATCTAGATCCTCTAGATCTGTGAATTATACTTGGAATGTTCTATTATGGAAACCTAGATCCTGATTGTATGGACGAGCATGATTGATGGGCTATCGTCATTTTTCTTGAATAGCTCGAGATCTGTCTAATTGATTCTGTCCAACGGGTTGATTGGAAGAACTTCTTTAGAAGGTGCCAACGGTATTGAATGCATAAAAAAGTATATAAGGAAGACGTTCAAGTTGTTCAAGTGTGCCCGATAGAAAAATTTCAAAGTCTGAATCTCTTTGTTCTTTTGCGATCTTATTCGTTGAGCTATACTTGTAATCAAAAGAGAGACTGAATTTTGGTGAGATCTTGAGGAAGTGTAGTAGAGTCTCTACACTGTGAAATCAAGGACGTGACACTGTAAATTCTCTTTTGATTCTTAGTGAAATCCAGCCAGTGGGTTGTCCGTGCGGGAGAATGGACGTAGGCTTGGTCTAAGCCGAATCACTATAAACTTGGAGTCTTGATTCTCTATCCCTAATCCTTTTACATTACATTACATCTTCATACGTCTATTATTGTTTTCAATCTCTTAGTCTATCAATCGTTAAAAAAAAAATTAATCTATTTCGTTACGATTAGTAAAAATCTCTTTAATCACCTATTCACCCCCCTCTAGGTGCTTGTACTAGTCCTTTTAATTGGTATCAGAGCTTGTGTACTCATTTATTTGAAGTGTTTTTACTTCTAAGTTAAAAATCTATGGCTAGTATGTTGCCTACAGGGTTGGTTGAAGGTCAAAGTAACACCAGACCTCCTTACTTTGATGGAAAAGACTACAACATATGGAAAAACAAGATGAAAGCATTCCTAAGATCGAAAGATCCATTGGAATAGGAAGTTGTAGAAAAAGGAATCATTCCTACTGCTCAATCAACATCAGAGAGTGGAAAAGAAGTTGTTGCTCCTATCGAGATGACTCAAGAAGAAATAACCAAGAGACAAACTTTTGATGCTAAAGCTATTTACTCTTTATATTGTGCTTTATCTCATACTAAGTATAACAAAATATCTTCTTGTGAAACAGCAAAAGAAGTCTGGGATAGGCTGCACATCACCTATGAAGGAACTGATCGAATGAAAGAGACAATGATCAATATCCTTTTGGGACAATATGAAGTCTTTAAAATGAGATCAGGAGAATCAATCACCGATATGTTTAGCCGTTTTACTGAAATTGTGAATGGTCTAGAATATCAGGAACACCCAATCTCAGGACAAATGAAGGTCAACAAACTGCTGCATGGACTCTCTAAGGACTGGAATTATATAAAGATTTCGATAAGGGAAACACAAAGGATTGCACCAGTTTCTGTAGATGAATTGATTAGAACACTTCAGTCTTACGAAGTGGAGCACACCAATAATGAAGAAGACTCCAAAGATAAGAAGTCTTTTGCTTTAAAGTCTAACGATTATTCCGATGCTACAGACTCCGAAGAAGATCTAGATGATGAAGAACTGGCACTTATGATAAAGAGGTTCGAAAGCTGAACAAAAAGGAAGAAAATTCAATTGGAAGAAACAAAGCTCTCAAAGATTTTAGAACAAATCAACTGAGGATGATGATTCCAACAAAGAAGTAACTTGCTTCGAATGCAAGAAAAATGGACACATCAGACCCAATTGTCCTCTATTAAAGAAAAGGAAAGGAAAGACTGAGAAATACAGAAAGGCTCTCAAAGCAGAAACATGGAGTGATATTGAATGTGAAGAAAGTGATGATGATTATGCCAACATCTGTTTAATGACAAAATCGGACTCAGACTCAGATCTCGAGACAGATACAGACTCAGACTCAGACAGTGAGATTGAGGTAAGTAATCTAAAAATTCCTGCTAAAGTCTCGAAATATATTGATGAACTATGTCTTAGTCTCAAAATCTCTCTTAAGAGGATCTTCAAATTAAAAAGGGATAATTCTACATTGAAGCAACAGGAAAAATTTTGGAAAGAAAAAATTGAAAATTTAGATAAAAACTTTACCATTTTAAAAGAAAACTCAGACTCTCTTTCAAAAGAAAATACTCATTTAAAAAATGACATTTCAAACATCTCAAAAAGGTTTTCAAATGGATCTGAAAAGTTGGATAAGATTCTTTCGATACAAAGACCCTACTTTAACAAATTTGTTCTTGGTATGACTCCTGAAACTATTCCTCTAATTGATTTTCCAAAGGTAAAGGAAAGAATCAAATAAAGACCTACGAAAGCTGTTTATAAAAATCATTTTCAGAAAGTCTTTGTAAAACCTGTTGGCCGAAATGCTCTCAAATGTTCAAAGTGTCAAAGCTCAAAACACTATGAGAAAGAATGCCCTATGGTTTGGAGACATGTTAAAAGAGATTGGGCAAAGACCGTTTATTGCACTAACTCCACCGGACCCAAGAAGATATGGGTACCAAAGGAAGCTTGAATCTTCTTCTAATTGCAGGTCACTATCAAAAGGAAGATCAAATGGTATTTGGATAGTGGCTGCTCAAGACACATGACATTAGATTCAAATTGCTTTATAAAACTTGTCCAAATAGATTGAGGGAAAGTTTCTTTTGGTGGTAACAGCAAAGGAAGGATTATTGGTCGCGGAATAGTAAAAATTGGAAGTTTAACAATCAATAATGTCTCCTTGGTGGAAGGATTGAATTACAATATACTCAGCATAAGCCAATTGTACGATACTGGATTCAAGATCAACTTCCAGGAAGAAACATGTTTAGGAACTAGTAAAGACTTCTCTCAATCTTTTACTGGGTGTAGACATGGGAATATCTATCTTCTGGATGTGAATCAAGAGAGATCACAATGCTTAATATCAGTACAAGATGAAGCTAATCTATGGCACCGAAAGCTTGGCCATATCAACATGAAGCAAATTGTCAAAATCTCTTCCAAGAAGCTTGTTCGAGGATTGCCTAATCTCAATTACCAAAAGTCTAACTTATGCACACCATGCGTATTAGGAAAACATGTTAGAAATTCCTTTAAACCAATAAATCAAGTTTCCACTAATCGTGTACTGCAGCTCCTGCATATGGATCTCTTTGGACCAACTAGAACTCAAAGCATTGGTGCAAAAAGGTTTTGCCTAGTAATAGTGGATGATTTTTCACGATTTACTTGGGTCTACTTTTTTGCAAGTAAGTCTGAGACTTTCTCTTATTTTTCAAAATTTGCTAAGAAAGTGCAGAATGAAAAAGGTTATACTATTTCAAGTATTCGTACAGACCATAGAGGTGAATTTGAAAATCAAAACTTTACTAAATTTTGTGATGAATTTGGTTTTCAGCATAAATTATCCTCTCCATATGTCGCGACCTAATTTTTCGGGTGTGGGTTGGACCACTTAAGGGTTCGGCTAATGGATTATTAAGCCAAGACTTAACTCGGGCTCTCCCAAGCCCATACCAATTCGCCACTTAGGTTCAAGTTCTTAACATGCAATTGATTTTCAATTAGGAGTCGCCACTAATCTATTGGTGGTGGGTCGATTAGAAACCCAAGTAAAGTAACGGGAGTTTTACTTTACTTCTACGAACCAGAGATCATAGGTACGGGGACTTGGTTACATTAGATTTCTCTAATGCCCTTTCGGTACCATTCTTTTATTTTCAAAAAATGCTTTTGCAGGCAGCTTAGATTGATTTTAAATCTATTTCCCTAACATGTGAGGCGATCATGGGTGCGCAAACCATCAATTTAACACTCAGATAAACAATGAATAAATTGCAAAACTTACCTCAAAGCAACGAAAGCATCTACAATGTTAAATCAGAATTCACATCGACAGTCTAAATATGATTTCTAATTAACACGCAATTTCTTTTTTTTTTTCACTTATTTTATGAGGATATAATCCATCTGCGATGCAATGCTTTTAATCTAACATGAAATGATATGACATAATAACATGGCCTAAGCTACATGATGCAAATGAGATGTTTTTGTGTTTTCTTAATAAGCATGCAATCTATTCTAAATAATGAAATTAATTTATTCAAAGACAATTTTTTAGGTATTTTCCATGAAATTCGAAATTAAAATTGTTCAATAATTAAATGTGCAATCCAAACTAACAAAATGACCTAATTCTAATGACAGGTTGTTTCCAATTAAATGAACCTAGCGACAATCACTAAATGATGTGCATATGACATTTTTCTTTTTTTTTCCTAAAAGAATGCAATTTATCCTAAAAAAAAAATAAAACTAATTTATTCTAAGACATTTTTTTTATATTTTTTATGAAATTCGGAATTAGGAAAAATGTGAAAATTATCTAACTAGATTAAGATCCTATTCAATTTATATTAGGAATTAGGTTGAGCCAAATTCTAATTTAAACTAAAATATTATCTTAACCTAAATAATCTTAAAATGGAATCTATCTTAAAAAAAATCTATCGAAACTTAAAATTAATTAGAAAGTAAAATTAAACATGCAATCTCACCCTAATATGCATTAATGTGCAAAAGATGCCCTAATTCTATATGACATATGCATGATGATTTTTTTATTTTTTACTTTTTTCCCTTTTTTTTTTAATTTTCGAAATTAACAATTGCCAAATAATTAAACATGCAATTCAGGTTAAGAAAACTAGCAACCTAAATTAATTGATTTGATGATTGATTTTTTTTTATTTTTTATTTTTATTTTTAAAATTCGAAATAAAACTCCTACTCTAAATATGTAAACCCTAAAACATGGAATAAACCTAATTCTAACCTACACCTTTTTTTGGATTTTTTTTTTTTATGAAAGCGAAATTAACTTAAACGGCACAACGGCAAATCAAAGCAATATTGATATCCAAATTGACGAACCATATCTCGTGCATGAGATCGGGTTGGCCAATTTTTCATAAATCGCGAATCGAATCTCGGGCGGGAGATCGGATTAGCGATTTTTCAAATGATTGCGAGTCGAATTTCTCGCGCGAAAATCGGATCGACAATCACAAATTTCATGGGCTATCTCATACCATAATCCCAACTACACATTCATGAATAATTCTACTAAAAAAACAAAGTAAATAAATAACATAAAAAAAAAAAGAATAAAGTAAATAGAACAAACTACCTAATTGATTTTCCTTTTTGTTTTTCTCTTTTTCTTTCTTCCGGCAAAGCAGCAACGTGGTGATCGCTCCGATGAGGGGAGTCGTCGGCAAGGAGCTCCCGGCGAGGCGGGGGCGTATACGCCGAGAGGAGAGGCACGGGTGTCGGGCTCGGGCGAAGGACGCAGCGACGGGGATGGTGGCGCGAAGGTGGTGCGGGTTGCCGGCGTCGGGCGCGGGTTCGGCGTCGGGCTCGGGTGAAGGGCAGCACGCGGCGACGGCGCTCGGAGCTTCGAGCCGCAGGGACGTCGGGTCGCCGGATCTGATAAGGCGATCGTGGACGACCGGCGAAGTGGCGGTGGCCCGGTGGTACAGCTGGGTGGCGGGCAAAAGCGGCTTCGCTGCGGGGTCGAGCGGCGTAGGAGTAGAAGCTTCGTCACGGGTCGTCGCGACCACAGCAGAGGCGACGAACGGCAGCGCGAACTCGTGGGTCGTCGGGTTGAGTGGCGATGGTTGCGGGAGGACAAAGGGCGAGTGGAAAAGGTGGCGCGCTCGGAGCTCGCGGAAGGAGATGCTTGGCGCCGGTCGGAGATGCGCGACGAGGACGGTGGCGCGAAGGACGAGCGAGCGAGGATGCGGAGCGGCGGAGCGCGGTGCTACAAGAGCAGCAGAGGCGGCGTCGGCTTCGCGGCTTCCGGGTAGGAGCAGCGACGCAAGCTCGCGGGCGGAGGAGGGTTCGGACAGCGAGCAAGACGGCGGGCGGAGGCGCGGTAGTGCGAGGAGACGGCGGCGCAGAGGTGGCGGAGCGCGGTGCGGCGCACGCGGTGGGTAGCAGCGGAACGGCGTGCGGTTTTGCGGAGAAGGAATCCACGAAGAAGAAGCACGGTGCACGCCTTTTTCTTTTATTTATTTTTTGTCTCTCTCTCTCTCCTCACGTCTTCTTTTCTGCAGTCTCTCTCTCTCTCTCTGCTTTTTTTCTTTTTTTAATCTCCTCCCCCTCTCTCATGAATTTTTTATTCAACCCCCCTCTATTATGAATTTTTTATTCAGCCTCCCCTCTCTTGAATTTTTTATTCCACTCTCCTTCCGATGAATTTTTTCGTTCCCCTCCCTTCTCTCGGCTCGTGTGTCTCCCACGAAAGAGAAAGCCCTCAAATGAAATTTTCGTTCAACCTCTTTCCAGTGAATTTTTTTTCGTTCCTTTTTTCTTTTCCTCGTGCGGCCTCCCCCTTTGCTTATTTATAGGGCTCTTGAAGTCCAACCGACTTTAGTGTGAATAGGAGGCGGCCGTGATTTTTCCTTGCTGTTCACGTCCGGTTCTTTTTCAAATAAGGAGGCCACCGCCGACACTCATTAATTTAGCCACAACTGTTGACTTTTCTTGTTGGTTATTTGCTTCCTCCTTCAGCAAATTTCTCGTTCCTTCACCAAAATTAACGACCCACACTTGAGAGAGTATATTATAATATATTATGGGCTTCCCTTTGCTTCTTCGAGGCTCCTCACGCCGAATTCTTGTGCATGCATGTGCATGCATTAATGAGGAGAGGTAATGGACGTGCAGGAACTTCTTTCTTCTTGCTTGAAGCTTCTTATGCGGCTACTTGTTCCCCCTATTCCATAGGTGTTCCACCGCCTTTGTGTGAAAGAGAATGGCTGCAACTTTGGACTTTCTTCTCTAGCCGATTTGCTCTCCAGGAAGGAGAGAATTCCTTGCTACAACTCACTATAAAGTATTATAAAATTGTGGGCCCATCTTTTTGCAGGCTTTCTCCAGAATTCTCGCGTGTGCAATGGAGGATTCTTTCTTTGCTTTCTTCACGCTTGCGGCCTCACGTACGCTCCATTTTGTGCGTGCATGTGCATGCATTTAATGAGGGAGAGAAAATGGACGTGCGAGGACCTCTTCTTTCTTCTTTCTTTGACTTTCATTATGTGTTTTTAGACCAGCAGGAGAAAGACTACCTTTTGCGCGTCTTATTGATCGAGGGCCCCTACTTCTTGTTGCCTTTTTAGTACTGATGCAAATGCGACTACATGAAACACAAAATTTTTATTATTATTATTATTTTTTTATGCAACTAATTACTAAATGATTAGGCAAAATTTAGGTGTCAACACCATATACACCAGAACAAAATGGGGATGTGGAAAGGAAGAATAGATCTTTACAAGAAATGGCAATGACTCTTTTAATTGAAAGTAATATTTCTTCACGTTTCTGGGCTGAAGCTGTTTCTATAGCCTGTTATATTATTAACAGAGTATTTTTAAGGCCAATTCTTGAGAAAACTCCTTATGAAATTTTTAAAGGAAAGAAACCAATTGTTTCGTATTTTCAAGTATTTGGTTGTAAATGCTTTATCTTGAAAAATGCAAATAATCGAGTTGGTAAGTTTGAAGAAAAAATTGGATGAATGATTCTTTCTTGGGTATTCAACTTCAAGCAAAGCTTATAGAGTATTCAACAAAAAGACTCAAACTGTGGAAGAATCAATGAACGTCAAATTTCAAGACTCTCCACAAATTCAACCGATTCAGACTGAAGAATCCGAACCTACTCCAAACTCTACAAGGTCTACCTCCCCTGAAACAGTTTAGATCCCAGAAGAAGAACAATGAATTGATGTTGAAGGATCAACTCAAGAAAAAGAGCAACAACCTATCAGATTGTCTAGTAACTGGAAGCATAAGTCTAGTCATCCCGAAGAACTCATTATTTGTGACGTTAATGAGGGGATTCGCACGAGATCCAAAAGGCGAGAAGAGTCTAGTGTTATGGCACTTATTTCTGAAATAGAACCCAAAAATATAGAAGAATCCTTAGCTGACAAAAGCTAGATTGAAGCAATGCAAGAAGAACTCAGATAATTCAGCGTTAACGATGTTTGAGAATTAACTCCTAAACCAAAAGGTAAGTCTATTATTGGAGCTAAATGGGTTTTCAGGAACAAAGTCGATGAAAAAAGAAAAGTGACAAGAAACAAGGCAAGACTCGTGGCTAAAGGTTATACGCAAGAAGAAGGGATAGATTATGACGAGACTTATGCTCTTGTAGCAAGGTTAAAAGCAATTAGATTATTACTTGCTATAAGAATTTCAGGTTATTCCAAATGGACGTCAAAAGTGCATTCCTGAATGGATTTATTTAAGAAGAAGTTTATGTGGAACAACCTCCTGGATTTGAAGATCCAAAGAAACCGGACTTTGTGTTCGACTGAAAAATGCTCTATATGAATTAAAACAAGCTCCTCGAGCTTGGTACGAAAGGATAAGTAACTTTTTAATTAAAAGTGGTCATTAAAGGAAAAGTAAACACTACCTTGTTTATCAAAAGGGAAGGTAAAAACTTTTTACTCGTCCAAATTTATGTTGATGACATTATATATGGCAAAAGAACGCTTCAAGTGCCATAACTTTGCCCAAAGGGACACTTAAGTGCCATAACTTACGAAAAGTACACTTAAGTGCCACATTTGAAGAAAAACAGATCACTTGAGTGCCACTCCGGCTAAAGTCCGGCCAAAACGCCGACGTGGCATTTTTCCGGCGACCGCTCCCAAAACGACGCCGTTTTGCACGCCGACGTAGCCAAAAAATGCAAAAACGCGTCGTTTTGAACCGACGTGGTAAAAAAATAATAGAAATAATAATTTTAAAATTAAATTTAGTTAAAAACAATTAAAAAAAAAAAGGAAACAGGGGGAGACGGCCGAGGGATCGGCCCTCGGCACGGCCGACCCCCCCCGCCGTCGCCCCCGGCCGACCGGTAGGGAGGGGCTCGCAAGCCCTCGCTCTAGATCGGGCAAGGGTCGCAGCCCTCGCCCAGATCGGCGGCGAGGGTCGGCGGCCCTCGCCCGGCCGGGCCAAGGGCTGCCGCCCGCCCGAGGGCCGTGAGCCCCCCCGGATCTAGCGGCGAGGGCTCGCGGCCCTCCCCGATCCGGCGGTGAGGGCTCGCGGCCCTCGCCCGGATCCGGCGAGGTCGGCGGCCCTCCCCGGCCGGACCCCGCCGGGCCGGGGCGAGGGCCGGCGGTGGCCCTTGGCTTGACCGGGCGAGGGCCGGCGACCCAGTCGATCGGCGATGAGGGCTCGCGAGCCCCCTCGCCCGGGTCCGGCGACCTTGGCCGACCCTCCCCCCGCCGTCGCCGGCCCTTCCGGCGAACGGCGGGGCGGTAGCAATGGCGGGCGAGGGCCGATCCCTCGGCCGCCTCCCCGCCTCCCCCCCGTTTTTTTTTTTTTTTTTTTTTTTTTAAAATTTTTAATTATTATTTTTTTAAATATTTTAAATAAATTTAATTTTAAAATTATTATTTCTTAATATTTTAATTAAATTAAATTTAATTAATTTAATTTTTTTTATTTTTTTACCATGTGAGCCCAAAACGACGCCGTTTTTGCATTATTTGGCCACGTCGGCGTGCAAAATGGCGTCGTTTTAGGTTCGGTTCGCTGAAAAAATGCCACGTCGGCATTTTGGCCGGACTTTGGCCGGATTGGCACTCAAGTGATCTCTTTTACTCCGATTTTGGCACTTAAGTGTACATTTCGTAAGTTATGGCACTTAAGTGTCCCTTTGTGCAAAGTTATGGCACTTGAGGGGTCCGCACGTCCATTATATTTGGATCATCTAATGAGATTTTGTGCAAGAAATTTTCTAAGTCTATGCAGGATGAATTCGAGATGAGCATGATGGGTGAACTATCTTTCTTTCTTGGTCTACAAGTGAAACAACTGAGAGAAGGAATATTCATTCATCAAGAGAAATATGCAAAAGAACTTGTTAAAAAGTTCGGATTGGAAAATTGCAAAAAGACTGACATACCAATGTCAAATTCTTCGAAGCTAGACAAAGATGAAGGAGGGAAGAAAGTAGACAAAAATTATACAAGAGTATTATTGGTTCACTTCTTTATCTTACTACGTCTAGACCCGACATTTTGTTTAGTGTTTGCATTTGTGCTAGATTTCAATCAGATCCTAAAGAATCTCATCTAAGTGCTGCAAAACGCATCATCAAATATGTTACAACGACTGCTAAGCTTGGTCTATGGTATCCCAAAGAAGGAGACTTTACTCTTCTTGGATATTCAGATGCAAATCTTACAGGATGCAGAATTGATAGAAAGAGCACATCCGGCACTTGTCAATTGCTTGGTAACATAAAGTATCTTGGTTTTCAAGGAAGCAAAGTACCGTAGCACTTTCAACAGCAGAAGCAGATTATGTAGCTCTTGGAAGCTGTTGTTCTCAAATACTATGGATAAAACAACAACTACAAGACTTTGGCATCGAAGACTCTTACACCGAGATCAAATGCGACAACACCAATGCAATTAATCTCACAAAGAATCCAATTCTTCATTCAAGAGCAAAGCATATAAAGATTAGACATCATTTTATTAGAGATCATGTTCAAAATGGAGAAGTCTTGATACAGTTCATCGACTCAAAGAATCAACTGGCAGACATATTCACAAAGTCGCTTGAGAAAAGCTCATTTGAGTCTATTCGTTCAAGACTCAATATCTTATCTCTTAAAGACTGATGAAGCTTAGACTCAGGAAAAAAATCTGAAAAGGATCAGACTCAAAAGTTCAGACTCAGAAGACCAAAGGTTCCGACTGTAAGTTATTTCGGTTATAGTGTTTTTAATCTTAAACTGTAATCTTGAAAAGGTAAGACCGTATGTTAATTGATATTAAAAAGGCAGTTATCTTTTTGAAAAAGATGGTTATCAATTTTCAAAATGGTAGTTATTTTTTATAAGGCATTTCTATTTTTTTTTTCCTTTTTGTGACGTTTCAAATACCCCGTTTCGATTGTTTTATATACTATTCTTCTTTTTTACCCAAAAAACCTTAAAACACATATCTTCACTCTCTATATTTCTTCTTTTGAGTTTAACCCTTAAAGTACTCATCTTTCTCACGAATCGAGTGTGAAAATTCTCTCAAAGACTGTGACAATGTCGCATCAAAGAAAGTCATCGAGAATAGCAAGCATGGGACCACAAGTTATTCGTGAGGGGCCTACGCATTTCGATCTAATCGGAGAAGGAGATTCTCCAAGACAACAGGAACGTCAACATTCTCAACCGCGCAATTCCTCTCCTGCTAGATCACATAATAGTCATCATCAACAAGAAGAGGAAGACATCATCGAGGATGTAGAACCCGCAAGATCTCTTAAGTCCGCATTCACTTACAAGTTTTACTCCGTTTGAAAGAAGAGGGTTCTGCAATGACATTTATTGATGAGTTCTTAAAAAAAAAAAAGGGTATCGGAATGAGACCCATTTCTTAAGAGTGATGGAATGTTCGCGAGTTCTTCCTATTGGAACAACAGAAAGGGCTTTCGCTAATTTTCCTAGTGATCCACACTTTGGAAGTGTGAATCAGCCTGAAGGAAAAGACGACGATGAAAAAATGTTCGTGCACTTTAAGCCAAGAATGGGAGTGGCTGCAAAAATTTGAGGAATGAGGGAAGAATTGTTTCGTTTTGAGGAACACAAAAAGGTTTACTCAAAGTTGCTGAAGCATGGGGTCATGAACCCAAGAACTGTGGACTTCGATTTCCTTGACTTGTTAAACATCAAGCTGAGAGAAAAATTTGAAAAACTTCAACTTGATCGATTCTGCACTGAGATAGACACTGCTCATTCTGAACTGACCGCTTATTTCTATTCAAATCTTAGTTTTCTTGATGCGAATAGATTCTCCTTCAGTGTTAGAGATAAGGAGTGTGTGGTTGACATGTATATTCTAGCTGATGTAATTGGTGTGGAAAGAGGGGCTTTCCAATCTATATCTGTGTCCGTCAGTCATGCGACCATGGAACTTGCTAAAGAAAGAATTGCGGAAGGGCGACTCTCTTATCTAAGGATGAGTGCATCCAACATACTGCTCCATAAGATCGTGATTAACTGTCTCAGACTCAAGTCTACATCGAAGACAGATGTCTCAAACTCTGAAGCGAAATTGATGTATGCCATCAAAATTGGTTACAAGTTCTCCTTGCCTCATACTATAATGTTTCACATGTATAGGTCCATGGCAAAGGACAAGGGCAAACTTCCTTACTCTACTCTTATCACTCATTTATTCAGACACTTAAAAATTCAGTCTCCAAAGATTCTGTGTGTGAAACCATTGATCAAATGGTAATAGGGTTGAAAATGATCACAAAGATGCGTCTTAAGGATCTAAGCAAGGCGTTAGAGCGATTTAAGGAGAAAACCCCTATCAAATCTAGACAAGACTCTGCTGCTGCGAAGAGAAAAGGCAAATAACCCATGACTGTTCCATCCAAAAGAAGGAGAGCAATCATCTTACAAGATGAAGATGATGAGGAAGACATTGTTATCTCTACATTTGCCTCACAGAACATTCAACGTCTTGTTCCAGAGTCGGAAGAACGAGGACATCAAGTCGAAGAAGAGGCGAGAAAGGGAATGAGGAGGAGGAATCGATGAGGGAAGAAGAAGACACAGAAAGAGCAGAAGCACGGGAGTAGACGGGGAGAACAAACTGCGAGAAGAAGGTCGTGAAGATTCTCCAGCGAGAAAAGGAGGATCAAGAACGTCATGACACCGAAGAAGCACCGAGCAAGAAGAATACTTTTCTCCACCCGAAGGCACTGAAACAGGGGGAGATGTTCCTAGAGAAGGTATTCCTCTACTAAATTTTACAAGTGCTAGTGTCAGTCGTTCTCCTGCTAATGCAGAGGACATATATGCCTCACAATTTCCTGAAGAAGACCCTGAGGCATCATCTCCAAATGTGGATCCTCGTGCTGATGTTCGATCATCGGCTTTACTCCACAATCCGACCATGCTGAAGCAAGCACACGACCGATAAAACCTGCAGACTTTCAAAGGTTGCTTGAACTTCTTATGGAGCTTAAAGGCCAGGTCTATGCATTGGGATGCGAATTTCAGACTCTGCAGAATGCGCATCATGTTATCTCCATCACTTTGCAAGATCAAATTCGAAATATTCATCTTCAGATTCAGGCAACTGCAAAGGGAACGGCTCTAGCACAACTGCAAAGGGAACAGCTCTAGAAGCTAGAAGATACTGTCAAGTCGATGGAAGACTTTCAGCTCGTTTGCGTTCCTAGGGCATCTTGATTCTATCTTTCTCACCTTTTTTATGCTGACAAAAAGGGGGAGAAGTTGCAGATTTTAACTCTTGGACAAATTTTTCAATGTTTTGATTTTTATTTTTTTTGTTTGACTTGTTTGACTTTATCTTTTGTTTGGATTTTGGACTGACTTGAACTTTGGATTGTTGTTTTTTGCAGTACTTTAAGCTATGTTGTTGATTTCGATAAAGATAACTGATAAATGTCTTTACAGAACTAACTATTTTTCTGTGGATGAAGATCCGTCATTATCTTTATCCTTATGAGATATCTTTGTTAGCTTAAATGTTGTATTGCAGGTCGATAGCATCCAAATCTGCAGGAAAGTTTTGTCACCATCAAAAAGGGGGAGATTGTTAGAGAAATCTTCTTAAGATGTTTTGAAGTCGACAAAACGTTTCCATCAGTCTAGTCTGAAGACTTGCAGACTCTATTGATAAAGTCTGAAGACCTCCAGACTCAAGATTTAAAGTCTACCTTCATTGACAGTTTCCAGACCGATGAAGTTAAAGTTCTATTCGGATAGATTAAAGCATATCGTTATGGATTTGATTCGTTTGGTTAAGGAATATCTCACGGCTGGAGTTAGCACTTCAAGTTATGTTATTTGTATTCGAGTAATCTAGATCCTCTAGATCCACGAATTATACTTGGAAGGTTCTACTTATGGAAACCTAGATCTTGATTGTATGGGCGAGCAGGATTAATGGGCTATCGTCATTTTTCTTGAATAGCTCTAGATCTCTCTAATTGATTCTGTCCAACGAGTTGATTGGAAGAACTTCTTTAGAATGTGCCAACGGTATTGAAGGCATAAATAAGTATATAAGGGAGATGTTCAAGTTGTTGTTCAAGAAAAATTTCAAAGTGAATCTCTTTGTTCTTTTGCGATCTTATTTATTGAGCTATACTTGTAATCAAAAGAGAGACTGAATTTTGGTGAGACCTTGAGGAAGTGTAGTAGAGTCTCTATATCTTGTGGAATCAAGGACGTGAAAATTCTCTTTTTCAGTGGAAGGTGGTCTAAGCCGAACCACTATAAACTTTGAGTCTTGATTCTCTATCCCTAATCATTTTACATTACATTGCATCTTCATACGTCTATTATTGTTTTCAATCTCTTAGTCTATCAATCGTTAAAAAAAATAATAATCTATTTCGTTACGATTAGCAAAAATCTCTTTGATCACCTATTCACCCCTCCTCTAGGTGCTTGTACTAGTCCATGAGTATACCATGCACTGTGGTGGTTTGCCTCATTGACAAAAAAATAAAATTGTTAATTTCCCAATGACGATATGGATATTCAAATTTAACAAACCCATGTTTATCTACAAATTACTATGTGCTTGTACATTAAAAAAAATATAAAAAAACAAAAACCCAATAATAATTTTCTTAACTTTCACGTTTACGCAATTAAAGAAGAGAAGCCACCGGAGTGTAAGCCCGGTTCTCTTAGAACAATGGGCCAAGTGAATGACTGTGACCATCGGCCAATTCAAGCTTTGGGAGAGCCCTACGGAGGCTTCGCAGGCGTCTTAGCCTCATTGCGCGACGGCGATGGGCCCTAATACCTCGAAGCCCATCTCGTTCCTAAGTGAAACGGGTTGAGCCAAGAGGGGCCCATGGGCCACCGGTCCAAGTCCGGGTCTAGTATGGAGCCAAACTTTGGATAATAATTGGCATTATGTAGGGAGGTTGACTCATCAACTTAGGAGATCCAAACTTCAATCAATCCATTCCCTTCTCTTATCAAATATTCACATGAGAATCTACCCACATAGACAAAACCGACATCAGAGAGAGAAATGTCACGGTCTCAAGGTTTTTTGTGACTAAAGTTCTATGCTTGATCGAAGAAGACCCTCCAAAGTCGCTTCCAAAACATTCTTAAGCAGGGTAAGACGGTAATTGTGTCAAATTCTAGAACACTCTTGGTTTAAATGCCGGTAGTTGATGGATGGGGAGGTATGATCTTGTCATTTAGATCCAGAGTCGATCAATAGTTGTAATAAGGAGACTATTTAGATAAAAGGGAAGCTCCTTCCTCATTTGTAATCATTTAAACATTTTAGTAATACAAAGCAATCTCTTCTAGAGCTTCTCTCTAAAACTCTTTCTATGATCTGGGTGAGCAAGTGAACAATCGATTCTTGAGAAAAGCTTAACTTCAATGCTCCACTAATCTAAGAAAGCCTAAGTTGCCACACGATCTCAATCCTAATGATCCGAGTGAGCAAGTGAGCAATTGATTCTTAAGAAAAGCTTAACTTCAATGCTCTACTAATCTAAGAAAGCCTAAGTTGCCACACGATCTCGATCCTAAGCAATCGGAATTCTATACTACTCTCTCTATGGACATAGGTCATATTGATCGAACCACGCAAATTTGGAATTGAATTTGTTTTCTTGTTCTATTTATTTTATTGTACAATCATTGCTCTTGCTTTTTTTAAGCCACTAAGAGATAACAAATACTTCCCTAAGTTATTGAGACGAAAATAATCCCAAGAGAATTAATTAACCGAAATCACAAATGAAATGGATAAAATCCAATATTTATTAGGGGTGCAAAAACCTCATATTGTCATGAAAGCACAATATTAACTGTACTAATCACAATAATCATATTTTGTTCGAGCACTTGTAATTTTCCACTCGTTTTTATGTAGATTTAATTTCCTTTTTTCTCCCTATTAATGTGGTCAAGCTGACTTTGATAAAAGATTTTTTATGATGGGTTTGAATCTTGATGATAATCTTTGTTTATTAACATATTCTCAATATTGTTGCAACCAAATTTTCGGGTGCACCACCTAAAATTAGGCTAATGGATTACTAAGTCTAACTTAGCTCGGGCTCTAATCAGTTTACGGTAGGTCGATTAGACACCTAAGTAAAATAATGAGAGAATTATTTTATTTCTACGAATTAGGAATTTTGGGTACGGGGACTTGATTACGTTAGATTTCTCTAACGTCCTTTTGGTACTTTTCTCTTTTATTTTGAAAAATGTTTGGCAAGCAGCTTGAACTGATTTTAATTTATCCCTCATGCAGGCGTGCAAACCACAAATTTAACATCCAGATAAAGCAGTGAATAAATTGTAGGACTTACCTCATAGCAACGAAAGCATCTGCGTTGTTAGATCAGAATTCACATCAACAATCCTAGATATGATTTCTAATTAACACATAATTTTTTTTTTGTGACCCAGGGAATCCGTACACCGTTAGCGGCGGGTAAACCTTGGGGAGGACACGTGGAAACCACCACCACAAGGCCTCTAGCGACGCCCGGGATTCGAACGCTCGACCTTTTGCGAGAGGGCAATTTATTTATTTTTTTGTTTTCATTTTTTTGATGAGAATCGTGCAATGCAATGTTACTAATCTAACATGAAATGATATGTCATGGTAATATGATGACATGAGTAAGGTAATTTTTAAAGAAATGCAATAATTAAATATGCAATCTAGATTAGCCAAATGGCCTAATTCTAATGACGGGCAATTTCTAATTAAATGAACCTATCAACAATCGCTAAATGACGTTCATTTCATAAACCTAATTCTATATGACATGCACATGATTTTTATTTTTTTAATAAGAACATGCAATCTATCTAAGAGAAAATATTTAAACCTATAATTAATAAATATGCAATCCTAACATGCAATGACATGCAAAGAATGTCATAATTCTACATGACATATGCATGCATGATGATTTTTTTAAAATAAAATTCGAAATTAAAATTGCCGAATAATTAAACGTGCAATTCAAATTAATGAAACGAAAATCTAACATCCTAGGTTTATGTTTTTGGCCTTTTTTAATTTCAGAAATTGGAAATAATAAATTTCCTACCTTAAATATGCAAAAACCCTAAAACAAGAAATAAACCTAATCTAAGTCACATTTTTTTGAATTTTTTTTACCGGAGCAAAATCAACTTAAACCACACGACGGCAAATCAGACAAGATAAGATTGATATCCACAAAATTGACGAACCATATCTCGTGCATGAGATCGGGTTGGCCAATTTTAAAATTAAATCGCGAATCGAATCTCGAATTGACAATTTTGCAAGCAATTGTGAGTCGGATTTCGGGCGCAAAAATCGGACTGACAATCCCCAATTTAAGAGGCTATTTATGTTGGGAATTTCAATCTTACATCAAGAAATATTCCAAATAAAGAAACAAAAAATAAAATAAAATAAAAATAAATAAAAACTACCTAATATTGAATTTCCAAAATCCGGCTTAATCACGGTGGCTCGATGTGGCCCGGCTTGGTTCGACAAGGGGATGCTGTGGTGGTTCACCGGGGTGATAGGTCGCCAAAGTGGGGATTGGTTCGCCGTCAATCGGAGCTCCGGCGAGGGGTAACAAGCACAGACCAGCAGCGGCAGAGCAAAGAACCGCCGCCGGGTGTAGGAGCAGCAGAGGGCGGGCGGCTCAGCCGAGCTGTCGCTACGGGCGTCGCAGTGAAGCGGCGCGGCGCGCGCAGAGGAAAACCCGGCAGCAGGGGGCTCGGTGAGGGGCGGAGCTTCGGACTGCGGGGGTCTCGGTGGCGCGGCGAGGGGACGTGAACGGAAAGCCGGAACAGCAACGGTAGAGACCGGGTAGGGCAGCGGCGTCGGAGCGAGGCGTCTTCGTAGGGGGCCGGCGTTCTGTTCGGGACTTGCTGGCGGAGCAGCGAGCTCGCGGGCGATGGAGGGCTCCGGCGACAGGCGAGACGGCGGTGCGGGCGCAACGATCGGCGGTTGTGGCGGCGTCGTGGTGGTGTGGGCGCGGTGGCACGGGCGCGGCGGACGACGTAGACACTCGCGGACGGAGGGCGGCAGTGGGCGGCTTCGCCCAGAAGATGAACAGGGGATCCTTTTCTTCTTTTTTATTTTTTTCCTTTGTTGAAGCCCTCACGTCTTCTCTCTGCCCTCTCACTGTTGCTGCTGTCCTTTTTCAGCAGAAAACGTGGGCTTCTGCTGACTTTTCTTTTCTTCCTCGACAGCCCTTTTCTTTTGTGTCTCTCTCTCTCTCTACGGAACGAAGGAAGACACCCCAAAAAACCCTAAAAACCGAAGAAATATTTTTTTCCTCTTTTGTCTTCAGTTTTTTTTACCTCAAAAAACCGAGAGAAAAGCCTCGAAAAACTAGAACCCCTCTTGTGCAGCCGTCTATTTAATGTGTGGTCCCTCAAAACCCTACGCATTTTAACCTATTTATAGGTCACGGATTAGGGTCTTAATTTTTCCAAATCCATATCTTCGAAGATTTTTTTTCCAAACGCAATATATACTTTTCCAAACGTAATATTTGCTTTTCTGAACGCAATATTTGTTTTTGAATTGAAATCTCACAAAAATAAATCCGTAAAATCTCCCCGAGGATATGGGCTTGGGCCGATTTACTCCATTCGTGGGCTTAGCTCAACTCATCAAATTAAAATTCTAAATCATTAATTCGAACCCATTTGTCACCGGCTCACCGTAAATGCAAATTAAAAATAAATGTACCTAAAATTATATGCTATGCAATTAATTAATTTTTTTAGGGGTTAAAATCAATCCCTGATTTTTTTAATGCGATGAATGATTAAATAGGTCACCAAAATTTAAGTGTCAACAAATATAAATTATAATTATAAAGAGTTCAAAATTTTAACCAAAGAATTTCCCTGAGAAAATCTTGGATTGTATACTACAATGAGTTATTCCATATTGAACTTAAGAGAAACATTTTAATTAAATGTACTTTATCGATATTCTTTTAAATTAGAATCTTTTAAATTAGAATCTTGATAATCAAAATTATTAAAATGCTTGACTGTCATATGATTCTCCTAAAAAAAAACAACGGACATGTAAACTTCTCTAATTAAGCATAGAAGAAGAAGAAACAATAATTTAGAAAAGACTAATAAAAATCATTATATCAAAGCTGTAGCTTTCCCTCGTTCTTTTGATCATAAATGAGGGCTATTTTGGACCATTAAAAATTTCGATGTGTATCTAAAAGTCAGCAGACATAGGGTGAGCTTTCGACAAAAACATGATTTCAAACATCAATAAATTTACATAGAAATTGAAATTTTCAGGTGGTTGAAATTGGTTCTATCCAAACTTGTTGAACGTGTGCTCCATTATTCAATGCCCCCAAAGTGGGTGTTGAATGAAAAGTTAAAAACCAAATAACTCAAGGTATGTAAAGATTACCTTTGAGAGAGATGCAGTGACACAAAGTTATTTAATGATAGGACAGGAGCTAGCCACTAAATCACATCTCTGTGTTTTCACGAAAAGATTTAATGATATGAGATAATGCAAAAATCCGCAATGAACAGACGACGGACTTGTTGGTCATCATTGTAATAATCTTGCACGGAAGAAGAGGATTAAATGCTCAATGGGTGATATGAGATGATGCAAATCCGCAATGAAGAGATGACGGACTTGTTGGTCATCATTGTAATAACTTTGCATGGAAGAAGAGGATTAAATGCTCAATGGGTAAGATTATTCACGGCTTGAATTCGTTTTCATTGGATGTATATCTCTCCTCTTTCTACTTGTCCCAATTTGTTCATTTTAAGTCCGATTGTTTGAGTCAATGTAGCTACAAAGCCACTGGATGAAGTGAAATAATAATAAATGAAAAACATTTTTTATTATTAATAACAATAATAATTAATATTTAAACATTTTTTTGATCAATCAAAATGTTTTCTGTTCATTTATTTTTATAAGTGACACAAGCGATTATTTTTAAGATAGTGTTTTCCAAACCAATCTTTTTCTCGAAACAAACACATTCTTCATTAATCTTACTTTGAGGTTCCAATGAGGGCTATATTGAACCATTTAAATTTCCATGTGTATCTGCGATTATTTGAGGGGTGGAATTAGTGTGAACTTTTGACAAACACACGATTTTGAACATTCATAAATTTAATTCACCTCAAAATTAAATTTTTTAGGTGTGTGAAATTCTTCCCTTCAAAACTCAAAGTGATCTTTGTTCAACACCTTCAAAGACAATCTTTGAGAGGGATGTAGTCAAGACAAAATTATTTTTATAATAGGACAAAAGTCACCGATTCACATCTTTTGTGTTTTCATGAAAAAGATTTAATAAGATGAGATAACGTCAAAACCTGCAACGAAGAGGCGATGAACTTGTTGCTATCATCGCAACTTTGCATGGAAGAATAGGAAAAAAAAACGCTCAATGGTGGACGCTCCAAACAAAAGTTTCCCATATATAAAAAGTCCTTTACCAAAACTTTCCTACATTGTCCTATGAAAGAAAGGGAAAGACTTCTATTGGAATCCCTATCTAAATTCATAATTCATAGTAGTATAGAGCAGATGGGATAAGATCTATTTTTAGTTCATATATAAGTAGCGATATCTAATATCTTATTCCCTTACCAAAAAAAGAATATCTAATATCTTATTCTGTCCCACATCGGCTGTGACATCCCACTTTCTCTCCTTTAAATATGAAAAGTTCGAGGTAAGCATCCATCAGGTCACTGGACGAAGTGAATGGGCTGTAGCCTAACTCTGTTGGGCCGCGCTCAGGAAAGTCCCCGGGCCACGTACTGCAGAGATGCAGTCTCGGGAACGAGATGGGCTTTAAGCGGTTGGAGCTCCCATCGCCACCGCGCGATGAGGCTGAGACGCGTGCGGAGCCTCCGTGGGGCTCTCCCGAAGCTGAATTGGCCGATACTCACAGTTATTCACATGGCCCATTGGGCTAACAGAACGGGGCTTACGCTCCAGTGGCTTCTCTTTTTTAATTGCGTAAAACGGGTAAGTTAAGAAAATTATTATTAAGTTCTTGTTATATTTTTTTATTTACAAGCACATAGTAATTTGTAGATAACCATGGGTTTGTTGAATTTGAATATCCATATCGTCATTGGGAAGTTAACAAATTTTTTTTTTTTGTCAACAAGGCAAACCACCACAGTGTATGTTCTAATCATGGGCTATGGAGTGTCTATACTTCCACCCACTAAAATAATTAATAATTATTCTTATAATTAGAACAAAGAGGAACGGACTTGACAAAAATGAAAAAATTATACTTAATTTTGCCTTTTGAGTTGAGAATGTAGTTTTGACTAATAATAGTTTGAGTAAATGCAATACACGAATTTGTTTAGAATTACCAACAAAAATGAAATTACAGCAAGAAGAGAAGTATGAACTTCAATATGCCCACTAAAAGAAAACGTCAGCATGCGAATGGATGGAACAAAAGATAAATAATAATAATAATAATAATAATCACTATTTAGTGGAACAAGATAGTTAGGGCAACGTATACACATAGCAGACAATTAATAAAATCAAATAGTTTGGAGAAAAACAAAAGTGCAACCATAAAGAACAAAAAATTTCGAGAAAATGGAGAGTAAGTTCAATGAAATTAAGTCCACGAAGTAGATTAAAAGCAAAAATAAAAAGGCACGAACATGACTATGATGTTAAAAAAACTTTAAAAAGTGGGAAAAAGGATAACTTCACCATTGAGTTTTGAATACGTGTCTTGAATGGACGCGATCGATGGATGAACCCTTGCATCAGGGTTGGGCGAGCCCTAGCTTGGACCTAAGCAAGCTTGGCCAAGTACAACCTTATAACATAGGCCCGTGCTCGGGCCTGCCCAATGGTACCTTTAGTCCTGAGCAGCACGGGTTGAGCCAAGAGGGGCCCACGAGCCACCGGTCCAAGTCTGGGTCTAGTATGGAGCCAAACTTTGGATAATAATTGGCATTATGTAGGGAGGTTGACTCATCAACTTAGGAGATCCAAACTTTAATCAATACATTCCCTTCTCTTATCAAATATTCACATGAGAATCTACCCACATTAACAAAACTGACATCAGAGAGAGAAATGTCACGGTCTCAAGGTTTTTTGTGACCAAAGGTCTATGCTTGATCGAAGAAGACTGTCCAAAGTCGCTTCCAGAACATTCTTAAGGAGGGTAATTGTGTCGAATTCTAGAGCATTCTTGGTTTAAATGCCGGTAGTTAATGGATGAGGTGATGTGATCTTATCTTTTAAATCCAGAGTCGATAATAAGGGGACTACTTGGATAAAAAGGGAAGCTCTTCCCCTCATTTGTAATCATTTAGACATTTCAGTAATACGAAGCAATATCTTCTAAAACTTCTCCCTAAAACTTTCTCTGTCTACGAATGATTTGGGTGAGTGAGTGAGCAATTGATTCTTGAGAAAAGCTTAACTTTGATGCTCCATTGATCTAAGAAAGCCTAAGTTGCCATACGGTCTCAGTCCTAAACGATTGGAATCCTATACCGCTCTCTCTATGGACATATGTCATATTGATTGAATCACACAAATTTAATATCAAATTTATTTTCTTATTCTATCTATCTTATTGTCTGATCATTGCTCTTGCCTTTTTTAAGCCACCAAGGGTAACAACACTTCCGTAAGTTAATGAGACGAAAATAATCCCAAGAGAATTAATTAACCGAAATCACAAATGAAATGGGTAAAATCCAGTATTTATTAGAGGTGCAAAAACCTCATATTGTCATGAAAACACAATATTAACCGTACTAATCATAATAATCATATTTTATTCGAGCACGTGTAATTTTCCATTTTTTTATGTGGATTTAATTTCTTTTTTTCTACCTATTAATGTGGTCAAGCTGACTTTGATAAAAGATTTTTTGTGATGGGTTTGAATCTTGATGATAATCTTTGTTTATTAACATATTCTCAATATAAATTATAATTATAAAGATTTCAAAGTTTTAACCAAAGAATTTCCCTGAGAAAAACTTGAACTAAAGGATTGAATACTACAATGAGTTATTCCATATCGGACTTAAGAAAAACATCGTAATTAAATTAAATGTACTTTATCAATATTTTTTTAAATTAGAATCTTGATAATCAAAATTATTAAAATGCTTGAATGTCATATGATTCTCCTAAAAAAAACAATGGACATGTAAACTTCTCTAATTAAGCATAGAAGAAGAAGAAGAAACAACAATTTAGACAAGACTAATAAAAATCATTATATCAAAGCTGTAGTTTTCCCTCATTCTTTTGATCATAAATGAGGGCTATTTTGGACCATTAAAAATTTCGATGTGTATCTAAAAGTCAAAGGACATTGGGTGAGCTTTCAACAAAAACATGATTTCGAACATCAATAAATTTACTTCTTGTAGAAATTGAAATTTTTAGATGGGTGAAATTGGTTCCATCCAAAGTTGTCAAACGTGTCTCTATTATTCAATGCTCCAAAGCAGGTGTGTGAAATTCTTCCCTTCAAAACTCAAAGTGCTCTTTATTCAACACTTTCAAAGTGGGCTTGAATAAAAACCGACACTCTTGAGGTGTGCAAAGACAATCTTTGAGAGGGATGTAGTCGAGACAAAAGTTACCGATTCGCATCTTTTGCATTTTCATGAAAAAGATTTAATAATATGAGATAACTTCAAAACTTGCAACCAAGAAGCAATGAACTTGTTGCTATCATCGTGCCTTTGCATGGAAGAGTAGGATAAAAACGCTCAATGGTGGACAATCCGAGCAAAAGTTTTCCATATATAAAAAAGCCCTTTACTAAAACTTTCCTACATTGTCTTGGACAAAACAAAGATTCATGAACTTGAGCACGTTTTGATTACTCTGTCCCACATCGGCTGTGATGTCCAACTTTCTCTAGTTTAAGTATGAAAAGTTCGAGACAAAGGGTTACAGAACCAGTGGACGAAGGGAGTGGGCCGTACCCCAACCTCTATTGGGCTGGGCTCAGGAAAGTCCTCGGGCCACGTGCTGCAGAGATGCAGTCTCAGAAACGAGGTGGGCTTCGAGGGTTTGGAGCTCCCATCGCCGCCGCGCGATGAGGCTGAGACGCGTGCGGAGCCTCCGTGGGGCTCTACCGAAGCTGAATTGGCCGATGCTCACAGTTATTCACTTGGCCCATTGGGCTTAACAGAACAGGGCTTACGCTCCACTGGCTTCTCTTTTTCAATGCTTAAACGAGGAAATTAAGAAAATTATCATTGGGTTCTTATTTTTATATATATTTTTAATGCACAAACACATAGTAATTTTCTAGTAGATGCAATCCGCGCATTTTTTTTAGAATTATTAACAAAAAAAGAAATTACGGCAAGGAGAGAAGTATGAACTTCAATATGTCAACTAAAAGAAAACGTCAGCGTGTGAATGAATGAAACAGAAAATGTAAAGGAATAATCGCCAGTTTAGTGAAAAGATATAGCTAGGGCAACATACAGACATAGTAGAGAATTAATGAAATCAAATAGGTTGGAGAAAAAAAAAAAGTGCAACTATGAAGAGCAAAAAATTTCAAAATAAAAGAAAGTAAGTTTTAATGGAGTTACATCGACAAAGTACATCAAAATGACAAAAAAGGCACGAACATGACTGTAATGGTTGAAAATTTAAAGAGGCAAGAGAAAGGTAACTTGACCATTGAGTTGGAGCCTCCGTGGGGCTCTACCGAAGCTGAATTGGCCGATGCTCACAGTTATTCACTTGGCCCATTGGGCTTAACAGAACAGGGCTTACGCTCCACTGGCTTCTCTTTTTCAATGCTTAAACGAGGAAATTAAGAAAATTATCATTGGGTTCTTATTTTTATATATATTTTTAATGCACAAACACATAGTAATTTTCTAGTAGATGCAATCCGCGCATTTTTTTTAGAATTATTAACAAAAAAGAAATTACGGCAAGGAGAGAAGTATGAACTTCAATATGTCAACTAAAAGAAAACGTCAGCGTGTGAATGAATGAAACAGAAAATGTAAAGGAATAATCGCCAGTTTAGTGAAAAGATATAGCTAGGGCAACATACAGACATAGTAGAGAATTAATGAAATCAAATAGGTTGGAGAAAAAAAAAAAAGTGCAACTATGAAGAGCAAAAAATTTCAAAATAAAAGAAAGTAAGTTTAATGGAGTTACATCGACAAAGTACATCAAAATGACAAAAAAGGCACGAACATGACTGTAATGGTTGAAAATTTAAAGAGGCAAGAGAAAGGTAACTTGACCATTGAGTTGGAGCCTCCGTGGGGCTCTACCGAAGCTGAATTGGCCGATGCTCACAGTTATTCACTTGGCCCATTGGGCTTAACAGAACGGGGCTTACGCTCCACTGGCTTCTCTTTTTCAATGCTTAAACGAGGAAATTAAGAAAATTATCATTGGGTTCTTATTTTTATATATATTTTTAATGCACAAACACATAGTAATTTTCTAGTAGATGCAATCCGCGCATTTTTTTTAGAATTATTAACAAAAAAGAAATTACGGCAAGGAGAGAAGTATGAACTTCAATATGTCAACTAAAAGAAAACGTCAGCGTGTGAATGAATGAAACAGAAAATGTAAAGGAATAATCGCCAGTTTAGTGAAAAGATATAGCTAGGGCAACATACAGACATAGTAGAGAATTAATGAAATCAAATAGGTTGGAGAAAAAAAAAAAAGTGCAACTATGAAGAGCAAAAAATTTCAAAATAAAAGAAAGTAAGTTTAATGGAGTTACATCGACAAAGTACATCAAAATGACAAAAAAGGCACGAACATGACTGTAATGGTTGAAAATTTAAAGAGGCAAGAGAAAGGTAACTTGACCATTGAGTTTCGAATACTTGTCTTGAGAAGAGTTGATCGATGGATAATCTGAACCCTTCCATTGGGGTTGGGTGAGCCCCGGCTCGGACCCAGTCAGGCTTTGATCTAGTACGGCCTTGTAATGTAGGCCTCTGCACGAGGCCTACCCAATGGTGCCTTTGGTCCTAGATGGCACGGGTCGAGCCTAGAGGGCTCACAAGCCACCGGCCCAAGATCAGATCTAGTCCGGTGCCGAAGGTTGGATATTAGTTGGCAATGGCCAGAGAGGTTTGGCTCGTCAACTCAGGATATCCAAACTTTTACCAATATTCACATGAGAATCAACCAACATTGACAAAACCCAACGTCAGAGTCATCTCACCGCCATTTAATCACAAGAGATCATATCAATCGATTTGGAATTGCTCCAAATCAGCTAGTTTTCTAAAAGTGAAATCAATATCCAAATTGAAGCAGGCAGCTTGGACTGATTTTTTTTTTTTTTTTTTAAATGTTTAACGTACACTTCTTTTTCTCTTTTGGTCTTTTCCTTACGCCTCACAGCTGGTTCTATTGGACCACCCGAGAACAAGGACACGAGATCGATCATCCCTAATCCCTCCCATCTTACAAAGACACAAGCAAAGACCGAGGATCAAACCAGAACGGATCGTCCCGATGCCATCCCCGCTTTTTGTCCTTCGGACACTTCGATTCGGATTCCCACCAGCGATGTTTCCCTCGGTTTTCACGGTCCGTATGCAAAGCCAACGCATGGGACAGTCCCGCTTCCCTGTACGCCCGGATAGAACAAAGCACGCAGCTTTCGAAGCCGACTGCCATTTTCTCGATCGATTTTTATACTCGAGACCGATTGCAACTCATGCCCGCCGCGACAAAAATGGTGGAACAATCATGCCGGCAAACCATTAAAACTGGAAAAAAAATAATAAGAACCCTTCATTTGCAAGGACAGATATAGCATGCAACCTTGATTTTCTCAGCCCAGAACGGTGGCAGGATCCCAGGATGGAGTCGTCCGACGAGGAGAGACCGCGGGAGTACGCGGGAGCGAGGGATTTGCTGAGGGCCAGGATCGCCGAGCTCGCCAGAACGAAGGACGCGATCAAGAAAGCCAGAGACGGAGCGATGCAGTCGTGGCTAGACTCTTGCCCTCTTCTCGACGAGCTCGAGAAGCTGCAGGCCACGGTCGAGGGCGCCCGGAGCAGGGCCTCCGTGTCGAGCATCCTCGCCTCGGAGCTGCAGTCCCAGCTCGAGTCCACCGGGGCCTCCATCCAGGCCAAGAAGAGGGATGAACTCGAGGGGACGAAGGCGGTCAACGAGCTCACTCTGGAATTAGATCGGACGCGCGGGGGGACGGACGCGCTCAAGCAGGAGATTGACGAGGGGCGGCGGGTGAGGCAGAAGCTCAAGCAGGTCCTGCGCGTAAAGCGGCAGAAGCTCCGAGCTCTCCAGCTCGGGATGCGAGCGGTGAGGGTCGAGGCGGAGGCCGCCAGAGAGTCGGAGGCAGAGGCAGCCCGGCTCGTGAGTTGTGCCGAACGAGAGAGCAGCCTCGTGACGTTGAGCGGGGAGGAGTACTGGGAACTGGTGCGGCGGGCCGAGGAGGAGGAGTCACTGGCGGAGTGGCGGATCGCGGCGTCGATGGAGCAGAAGCAGGCGGCGGAGGGGAGCAGGAACCTGGCTCTGGCGAGGCTGAGGGACGCGAGAGGAGGGAACAGGTTGAGCAGGAGAGTGAAAGAGGAGGAGAAAATTGAGGAAGAAGGAGATTTGAGAGATGGGGTTGAAGGGAAAGTGAGCGCGAGAGAGAGTGTCTTTCCTAAAGCTCGAGCGAGAGCAATGGCGGAGAAGGCCGATCATGGACGAGGAGGAAGAGGAGGACGGCAGTCGGGACGGACGGGAAGCGATGGCAAGAGAAAGGCGGCGAGGAGGAAGAAGAAGGAGAAGACGCGGTCGTCAATTTTTCATAAAATAAGAAAGTTTCTTGCGAAGAGTATCGCGAAAATCTTCCGCTGATTTTGGACCGGAAGTAATAAATACATTTGCCCTTTGTAAATCAATGCGGACATCGTCTGTTTTGTGGTTTATGTTTGGCTTTCACTGACTGATTTCTCGATGCTACAGTTGTTTTTTGACTGCTGGTCATCTGGTGAATGTTGTCCGTCTCGCTCTGGCTCATAATAGCTAAGCTGCGATCTTTCCCGCTGCCTCGTGCTGCCAGTAACTTGGCCGTGATTCACATTACAATGCTAGTGATGGATCAATATACTTCAAGAGGTTGGCGCTGCAGTGTCGGTCGTGCTTGCGTTGTAGCACTTTTGGCTAGCGGTTCTAAGTCAGATGCAGTCCTCAGGCCAAGCCAGTTCATTAGGACTAGTGTGTTTTCCATTAGAGGTGATCGGGGTTATTGGAGTTGAAGATCTTGCAGGCTAGTCTGAATCCAAACTACTCGCCGGCCATGGTTCAGGTAGTGCTCGCTTTGAACTGGGATAAAATCAGTTCGATAATGCCCTGAAACAAGCAGCAAATCTCCCTCTCGGTTTAATGCCGGTCGTCGGAGCTGCTCCTAGAGGAGATCTTTTGCATTTTGAAGGAAGCAAGTAGTTCCAATCATGCAGGAATCTTAGTTAGTGGTACGATACCACTTCTTCCCAGTTCGATTCGTCATTCCTCGTACATATCTACATGGTCCTTTCCGGGCTCACAAGGATTTGAAATTGGCCAAAACTTATTAGCAGTGCAAATGTTAATGTCTTTCTTAGTTGTGCGCGAATGAAATATGGTCTTCCTTGAAGATTAGAGTTTTCAGGAATGCCGTCGTATGAATCTGATGCTGACAGTTCAAGTTGTCGGCTCGGACAGTCTGTAATCTATTTATTGGACGAAGAGAATGATGTATCACAGTCGACGTCTATGAGATTTTCCTTTCCATTTTTAACATTGAAGTAGTCCCGTACATCCGAGATTATTTAGTAGGATCGCATAAAGTTGCTCATCGTGCCACTGATTATACCACACTGATTGCACGATACAGTTGATTAATATTCAGAAACTGCAGTTTCACACTCGCGAATAACTTCGACCTACCTTCAGCTAGTTCTTGTCCTTGCATGCTTAAGGTTTCTAGTTCACCGCCCTACAGTTCTTCCTAATCTGACCATCCTGTCCGGTGAGCACGCCGATACTGGCCATTTTTACCATCGACACTCCGAAATCCCTCCAAAACAGAAAGGGGTACTTGCTATAGTACATGACCGCCACGGCAGTTCTGTTGTCGCCCATGAGGGCATGGTCTGACTGGAGCAACCCGGAGTTGTTGATGAGGTTCTTGTAGTAATTGTTGTTGAATTTATCGAATGTTGTGTCTAAAGCAGCCAACTTGGTGTTAGAGTCGTCCTGGTCGGGGCACGTCACTTGTAGATTTTGCAAAAACGATGTGTCTAGTGCTGGGTCAGGCTTGCCGGAGCCGCCAAAGTTGAAGAGCCTCGACTTGAACGTGAAGCATTGAGCAAAGCCTATTGTATGCGCACCTGCGCATCCCGAAATAAAGAGCGCAAATTGGTCTTATCATCTTACCTAGGATAAATAATATTAGTTGGTAGTTGTAGAGACAGATATGAACCTGAAAGCACTACCACATCCTTCATGTCAAGACCCTTAGAGGTGAACTTAGCAGTGATGTTTTCCAGGGGCTCCAAGGGTGAAGGCAGCTGCGCGTTGGCGGCGCTATCGCTTGAACTTAAACCGTCTCGGCGCCCCAAGGGCACTGCGTAAAATTGCCCTCCTGTCTAAAGATATAATAGAAAAAAAAAAAAGTGCAAATGTACGTTCGTTTAGTGACACAGAATGAGCTGGTCGAAAGGCGAAGCTAGCTGTTCTCATGAAGAGCGGATACACAACAGCAGAGTTGATTACCAAATAAACAGCTTCTCTTGCGGCTAGAGTGAGAATATCAGCACAAGAAACCATGGCCGGGCATGCTTTTTCCACATTCGCCTTGATGGCATCAATGACCTCGAAACCTCTCACTGAATTACGATTGGCAAATGCATTCTTCTCTCCCTTTATTGTGCTTGTATCATCTAGCAGGACCGAGCCCTCACATCCCTGACCATGCAAAAAAGAAAAGATGTTTACAGGAAAGTTTGCAATTAGGTTCATTAGTAAAAGAAAATTTATTCAGTAACGGTATAGCTTAAAGCATTTTTTAATCTTTCAGCACGCTCAATCGAGGCTTCCAAAAATGTAGCTGTCTAGATCTTATGATGTTTGTCACACACAAACCAATATAAAGTTTAGTCCAAGTTACCAAAAAAAGAAAGTTTCGGATGTGCCAATTTACACCATCCAGGAGAAGCAATCGAAGAGTTCAATTACATCGACAATACAATCGTGGAAATGTAGGCGCAAGATAGATGCAGCCATCCTGGTCTCGTTCGCCATAGCCGACCAAACGCCGTACCGGACAAGTTTCGTCAGATTGGGACAAGAGTTGTCGTAGAACTTATAATCGAGCTGAGAGGACACAAAAAGGCTGCAGAATAGGATGCAGAAGCATGGAAACCATGAAAATTTTGAGCTGTACTTCATATCTTCGCAACAAACAACCACAGCTATTTTGTTACTGGTTTGAGTGACAAGTGGTAGAGATCACGGATCAGCACAAGCAATTTATACAAGAAGAGCTAACACAGATCAGTAGGAACTGAGTGTCAAATAGGGAGCTAACCACATCAGAGAGTGGAAGGGCCATTATTAGACGTCGCTTTTGTCTGAGTTCGGTGCAATTCCACAATTCTGGTTAATGGGCAGAGAGAGAGAGAGAGAGCGGCATAGGAAAGTGGCAAATGATGCATTTTTCCAAGAAAGGACAGTGATTAGTCCATAAAGTGCACCTCCCTCTCAAAGTTGAAAATAATCTCCCATGTGAAGAAAAAAAGATCAGCTCTATAAAGAGACGTACTCATTTTCATCAGTTAGTAACTAGGTGCATGTATATTATAGCGACAAATAGCTATTAAAAATGCCAAAAGTCTTGAATGATTATCGGCAGTGTCTTAGTGGAATGATCCACTATGCATCAGCAGTAAAGCTCCAGCAGCCAAGTAATGGTGGTGTGAAAGTCAAGTATCATACGGTAGCAAAAGCGAATTGTTGTGCTCTGCAAGGGCAGACTAGGGGTCCAAGCGGCGATATTGATCTCTGATATGTCAATTTTTTTCCTAATGCCAACAAAAGAGTAGGTGTTTGGCATCAATCTAGCCAAATTTAGATTGACCTCTCTTCAAAATGCAGAATTACTTGATAGAGATGATGATAGGAACAAAGAAGAATCAAGTATCCTTTTTACTCATCTACATGAGTAGAAAATGATTAAGTCTGCAAATCTTCCAGCTAAAATAAAGTTTGTTTGATTGGGTCATGAAAAATCCCTAGTTGTTTTATAGATTTTTCAACAGATGATCTCAGAAAATGGCTTATTCTGATTTTGACATGTTATTGGACCCTGCACAATGTGGTTCCATGAGTTTTCGTCTAGAATCTGAGGGCAGCTTCAACATTGTTCTATGGGTCTCAATTATTTCAAGCACACGGTTTTTGCCTTGCATGAAGACTGATGTTCATGTGCAGAAGCGGTAAAAAAAGGCAAGGCTTTATGCTCAAAATCATCATCGTCATTCATAAACTGCCATAGTAAAATGGAGCAAAAAACAGCATCTCTCTTTTGTCTGTGGAGAGAAAGGAAACTGAAGGACGAGGACATCTAACTTCCCTAGATAAGAATCTGACTTATTGCAGCTCCAGAGTCCAGTAGTTCATAATAACCCAGTGTCTAGAACACAAATGGAACCACTTAATCGAGTGCCATTTTGACAGAGAACGAATGGATCTGATGACGGGGTTTATCTTATTTCTAGAAGCCACTCAGTCGTGTCCTAGAGCCATCAATAGGATCATACAGCCGTGCCGGCTCAATGTGGGCCCCGGTTGTGCGACAAACATTGGAAAGCCGAGAAAAGTTGCAACAAGCTCTCTAGATGGTCAAATCCACTCGAGAACTGTCAACTTCAATGATGTTAGGACATCAAACTAGCACGAGACTTGAGATGAGTTCAAAAGATCACATTGACTGACACAGTATTAGCACTGAGAACTTTTGATGCTGGTAAGGTGCGTGCGAGAAGTTATGTGTGCTCTCACCAACTCACAACTTAATTTTTGCTGGTGCATTATTGTCACTGATCATCTTAATCATTGAATGACCAATATTGAATTGGATCTTTGACAGCACTCAGTTTGTGCTTTGCAGATCGAATCCAAATCCTCCAACACGAATGCAAAACCTCGACAAAATTACCTGCTGTCAATTGCAATGGGGACTAAACTGCTGAGACCATTTTAATTGCATAAAGAGATCTTTAAAAGTTCTTTTGCGCTATGTGGACTGGTTTCTCTAGTTTCATATGCATTTTCCTCGTATAACTTTTCAATTTTTCTTGTTATGGTAGATGTTTAGTATTCTTGAACAACTCGAATTTCTTTTCTTGCAGTAGATGAATCCTTGTGCCAAGCGCCAATTCTGATCCTTGCATAGTTCCATTAGAAGGTTGGGCAGGCGGTATATTTCAGCAACCTCTTTATGGCAGATACATGATTTTGCCATTGAAAGGACACTGGACTCCGAGCAAAAGGAAGGGCCAGAGTCAGAGGCCCCTTATAGGGCTGCGAGAGCGATATGCAAGTCTTAGATTCAACTCTAATAGGCTTCAGCGCTTTTATTTCTTCGAACTTTATTAATGACATTTAACCTAACTCACTAACTCGCAGATAACACCGGTAGGTAACTTTAGTCTTTTAAGGAGACTGAACTATATTGACCCTGCCACGAAATCAGATGTCAACTTTGCACTCTGCCCGTCATCTAGCTTGGCCTATAAATATCAAATTTCTCAAGTAGCCCTTTTCGAGAACCAATTGCAAGCTCTGAAACCATTTGATACGAGCCATGCGACACTAGAGTTACCACTAAATGCCTACCGGTAAGGTAACAGAGCCAGAAGATCTCATCAATGAACTCAAAGCTTCCTTAGTGGGCATCATTCTAATCTTCTCTCTGTCGTTCCAATTTTATCAGATGTCTCGCACCAGACAATCAACTCAAACGTTTCTCCTAGAAGCAGTACGGGATAAAGAGAGAAAGAAGGGCCCGAAGCACAGGTGATGCAGAGCACAGGAAATTGTAATCCGGACTCACAGTTAGTTTTGACTTCTATTCTCATGTTAATATGAAAGCCATCCTGGACTAGAGCCATCTCAGACGCAAGAGATAACAGAACAGAGATTTTCTTGCATCAGATAACAAGCCAGGAAAAAAATCTACTCTCTAACTGAAATCCAGTGCTGCACAAACATCACAGAACAGTTCAGAGAGAGGGAACCCAATAACTAGCAACACATTTCTCTCTCAGCGAGTTCTACAATTCTTTTGCTAATTTAGAGAAACCGTAGATCAGAACTAATGGTAAGTCTTCCATATCAGTCGCCTCGAGCTCGCTAGCAAAGGTTGCAGAAGATGTAATCGAGGCAGCTGTCCGAACAGTCATAGCAGCAGGAACAACTGCATCCCAAGATCAACCAAACCGCAACGTTTCGAAAATTTGAGAGACAGAAAGGGACCCAACTTTTCTAGAATAAGAATTCCACAAGGCCCGAAAGGAAAAAAAGAAAGAAAATTCATAGTTACCACTCGTTGATGGCTTTGTCCTGTCCGTCCTCTGTCACTGAGTAACTCTTGCTAATGTTCTGGGTCGGAGGTGGCTCCATCTCTCTCTCTCTCTCTCTCTCTCTCTGGATGCTGTTGAGGTATGACGCTTCTTCTTCTGCTCCTTTAACGAGGAATTTGATGGACAGGGATGGGGAAATCTGGAGATGATGTGGGGGGATATTATCTTTCACGTGATTGCACTAGCGAAGAAAATAATCGATATTCCTTTCTTTCTTTTTAATTACTTAATATATATTTCTAAAGGTTGAAAGGCAATATACTTTCTGTGACCTTGTGTTGACCCAAATTATGATTAAAAAAGGTCAAATAAAGAAAAGATAAAGGAGTTATTCTATCGAAATTGCCAGCATGCAAAAGTGGAATGAATGACCGGGGAAGTGCTGGACTTGTGAAGGTTCATTTTATTGTATGTTTTTGTGTTTCATCTGACACCGGACTTATGGGGGTGAGAGGCCCGATGGGGTGTTTTTTTATTATCTTTTTCTTCGGTCCATTCTTGTCGATTATAATATTCAAATGAAAGCGCATGATGTGGACGTTGCAATACCAATCCACTCATAAAGTAGACACACACACGTTATCGTCTCTCTAAAGTTTTTAACATGTTTGTTTTTATTCGCATTTATATTTCATTGAAAAATAATTTGCAAGAACCATTTTCAAATTGTATTTTCTCTTATCAAGTACCTCATCGCATTTCAAAACCTATGGTTATCATTTTCACCATTTACATTGGATTTTGAGTTATATCTCTCACCCATATAAAAATTTATCAAATTGTCGCTTTCTTTCTCAAATTACCCCATTCAAGAAAAACTCCATACCCACCTATCTGTCCTAGGATAGACCTAACGTCGGTCTCCCTCTCTCCATTGTGTGCTCCATTGCCAAACCTCCGGAAGATTGACCAAGTTAAGTACAATAAAAATTTGAAACATCCATGCAAATACCAAGAAAAAAGCTCTTTAAATTATTATTCTATGGAGTATTATCTTTGCCTTGAATACGTGGAATAGTGAGCAAGTACATATGATTAGTCCTTGCTCAAAAGATTTTCGTGCAAGTTAATAACTATGGATAAGTACAGAAGAAAGCAATATGAAGGAAAAATAGAAATATAATGGGTATGGGAGAAACACCTAGAGTTAAAAAAAGTTCTTTGTTAGAGGCCCAAGAGTAAATTTGTCGTTTTTTTTTTTTTTTGGTCAAAATACGGAAATTATATTCAAGAGTTAAACCCAGTACAACCTGCAGCTAGTGCATCAGCACATACAAGGTCGATCAAATAAAATAGGGGAAAGACAGCCCAGTTTTGGGTTGGATTTGCATGATTGTGGGCTTTGGCAGCCCAATCGGCAACAACATTGGCTTCTCGTCTGCAGTAGCAAAGTCTGAGATTAGGGAAAAGGGAACACAAAAAGGCAGCTTCGGAAAACAGAGGACGCTCCTCCCATGGCGGCTCTCTGTGTCGATTCAACATCTCGACAAGAGCAAGGCTGTCCGATTCAACAAGCAGATTCGCGTGATTGAAGCTTTGGTGAAGCAGGTGCTGTAGGGTGAGAGAAAATGCTTGAATCTCCGCCTGCAGGGCCGAACTTGCAGCAAAGTGTTTGGAGAAGCCGTCGGTAAGTCGTCCATGGTGATCTCGATAAACGCAAGCCATAGTACCTTCCTTACTGCCTGGCTGATGTGCTCCATCGATGTTGACTTTCAGGATGCCCAGCTTTGGTGGCCTCCAAAGAGTTCCCCTGTTCTGGAGCGATCTACCTTTGCTGGTCAGTGATCGAGCGGACAACCGAGTGACATGGGTGTGAGCGAGCGCTGCCTCAGCCACATGTATTGGTTCAAGACTCTCACGCCTGAAGATGAATCCGTTTCAAGCTCGCTAGATTTTCCATGGGACGTTCACGATTATCTCCAAGCCAGGTAATAAGTTCTGTCTTCGAACTGCCTTTGTGATCCAAGCATCAATTCACTGAATTCCATGAGGTAAGATCTGAATATCGATTTAGGGATGAGACCAAATGCGCTGAGTCAATGGACAGAGTAAGAACAAGTGTTCTAGGGTTTCTGGTGCCTGCTGATTGCATATAATACAAATCGAATTTGCAGTGATTTGTCGCTGATATAAATTTGCTCTGGTGGCTAATGCATTGTGACATAACAATCAAAGGAAAGTGTGAACTTTTGGGGCAGTCTGCATGGTCTAGATTTTCCTCCATAGGGATCTCGGATTCTGATAAGATGTGGAAGCCGTATTGTCTGTCTGAGTAGTTGCTGATTGTGTGAGTGCATGATATGCAGTTTTTACAGTGTAACGTCCATGTTTGGTAGCAGTCCAGATAAGTTTGTCCTTGGCAAAGTTGGGTCTTATTGGAATGGTAATGATATGATCTATCACCTGCGAGTCAAAGAATCTATTTAGCAGATTAAAATTCCAGGCATTGTGGTTTTGATCTATGAGGTCAGCCACCATTTGAGGTTCTTCACGGATTGTAGGTCCGCCTAATATTCCGATAGGTAGCCACCTATCTTCACGTACTTTGATTGACTGCCCATCTCCTACAGACCAACGAACATTGGGTAGCATCACATCCCTTCCAATTATAAGACTGTGCCAGCCCCATGATGGGTGAGGGCCTTTTTCTGCAGTGCAGAAATTCTTTGAGTGGAAGCAAAGTCCTTTGAAAACTTTGCTCCATAGAGATAATGGCGGATGAAGTAAATGACATGCTTGTTTTCCCAGCATGGCTTTGTTAAAATTCATAAGATCTCGAAATCCTAAACCACCAGCCTCTTTTCTTCGTTTCAGAACTTCCCAATTTTGCCAATGAATCCCTGATTTCCACCTGTCATTCTGCCACCAAAACCTTGCAATTCTTTTTTCAATGGATTTGCAAAGAGATATAGGTAGTTTAAAGATAGACATGGCGTATTGTGGTATCGCTTGTACTACAGTTTTAAGAAGGATCTCCTTACCACCCTTTGAAATGAGATTTTCTTTCCAGCCTTCCAACTTGGCATGAACTCTCCCCATTATCCATGAAAACATATCATTTTTTGAATGCCCCCAATCAGATGGTATTCCCAAATATTTACCAGACCTTTGCAACACTGGTACTCTCAGCTCCCTAGCCATATTCTCCTGTAATCTAGTATGGCAGGTTTTACTGAAAAAAATTCCAGATTTATTACGATTAACTTCTTGCCCTGTCGCTAAGCAATACTGATGCAAGATATTTGCTAGATTTTGACATTCATGAACAGTACCATCTAAAAAGAAAATAGCATCGTTTGCGAAAAACAGATGGGACAAAGTAGGACACCATCTATTTAGTTTGATACCCTTGAGGTGTCTCATGTTGACAGCGTTGTTGATAAGATAAGATAAGAGATTTGCCATCAGGATGAAAATATATGGGGATAGAGGATTGCGCTGCCGAAGACCCCTGGTAGGATGGAAATACTGTAGATGTTCTCCATTAAATTTAACACAGGAGGATGTTGTTGTTATACACTGCATAACCCACTGGATCCACATTGAATGGAATCCTAATTTGAGTAGATAATCGTGAAAAAAATCCCATTCCACCCTGTCATACGCCTTTTGCATATTCATTTTAAGAACAACTTGAAAGTGTTGCTTCCTTTTCCTTATCTTGAGCTGGTGAAGAACCTCCTGGACTATTAAAATATTGTCTTGTATCTGCCTACCGCCCTCAAAGGCACACTGTTCCTCAGAAATCAGATCTGGTAGCATAGGTTTTAAATGATTAGCAATCACCTTGGAAATAATTTTGTAAGCATAATTACACAAGCTAATAGAGCGGTATTGATCCAAACGTTCGGGGTGAGGGGTTTTAGGAATCAAAGAGATAATAGTCCTGTTTAGAGTGGAGGGCAAACTCCCTGATATGAAAAAGTTTCGCACCGCTGTGAAAATGTCGTCTTTAATGATTTCCTAGTGCATTTGATAAAATAAAACATTCAAGCCATTTGGACCCGGAGCTTTGGTGGCTTCTAACTGAAAAGTGGCCTAGTGGACCTCGTCGTTTAATAAATTCGAAACCAAACAAAGGAAAAGAAAATAATAATAAAATAATAATAATTAATTATTATTATTATTAATCAAGAGGTGAGCCCCACAACTAACCTAGTCTTGGTTGTGCGGGCAGAATTGCAATCGAAAATTTTATAGTTCTAAAAACATTTTCAAGTGAAACTCGGGGATGTTGTCGTCAATCAGGGTGATAAGGAGTGTCTGTAGCATAAAAAGTTGTAAAAAGCTTGAGGCTTTTATTAATTGCTAGAAATACGTGAGTTCGAAATAGTAATGGAATAATCTCTTATAATTTTGATAAAAACATAAGCAGGTTAGTTATCACAATTATCATTCCATTGAAAATCTTGATTTTCTATGACTGCTTTTCTTTTTCCGTTTTTGTCGGATTTTATGACTGATTATACTTTCAAGAATATCAAAAACCAAAACCGTATTCTTCTCTCGGAGAACAACAACATCGATGTCAACATACGATAAGTACAACATTGATCATGACCAAGATCCCGAGTTGGAGTTCTTAACTGTAATGAACGCGTTAACATGCACATGACAAAAAGGAAAACTCTTCTTCTTTCTTATGTCTATATAACTAGTTATGAGAAGAACTTAACCGTAAACAACTACAAGTCATCTATGACCAAACCTCTGTAGTAATTCTTAAAATATATAATATATTGTTATTCATGTAACTTCATTGCTTAAGCTGAAACTTAGTCAACATGCAAATATATATTGTCGCGGTACGCCTCGTCGTCATCTTGCGTAAGAAGTAAATTAATAACTAGTTCACATATTCATAGAAGAAAATACATGCGAAATTCAAATCTCCCATCTATCTCTTCAAGAAATTTGCCTTCTATCTTAATATGGTCTTTTTAATAGTGAGTGCCATCTCAGCTTTTGCCCTTTCCCCAAAATCGGAAGTGGAATCTCTTGGTCATCAGATGGGCATCATATGGTCGGCTATATTTTAGACTAGCGTGACCAGGTAGGAGGAATCTTAGCATTATTCCTCATTAGTGTGGCCAGATTGACAAAGTCGGTACTTACCCATTAGGACCTGTTTTAGTGCAATTGGGCTGGAGGTGACTAATCATTCCTTTTCTTCCACATACATCGATAACATTTATCAGATTGAATATTTTTATAGGTGAACCACCGACCTTAGGGGTAAAAGGAAACAATTGTAAAAGGAAAGAAACTTTTAATTTTTTTTAAAGGGATCATATATTTTGAAGGTTCGATGCTCTATAAGGGAACGAATGGGGATTTTTGTGGACGGAGATCTGAATCGACCACGTGTAAGCGACGTATTAAGGATATTTTCCAATTAACTTAAGGAGTTGATCAAGTTATAGCGTGTTTGTCGTTTTCACTTAAGTCTTATGTCCAAATCACCAAAGCGCATTGTCTTGGGCATTTTCACCTAAGCACACGGGCTTGTATGCTTTGGTAATTAACCAGCCATTGTGGGACTGATGGATATCGTATATAGTGAGGATCTAATTGGGCGCTCAATGAATATTGGACATTCCACTTTTGGCAAAAGAAAGATAGTTTACAAGCTAGAGAATTGTGAGTTTGTTCATCATGTTATGGCATGTGATTATGACCTACACTTATAACAAGTATAAACTCAAATGAGGCACCCTAGTGACAATTTAGGTTGAAAGCCTCTAAATAGTTTTTTATATCGAAAAATTCCTGCTGCCATAGCTAATCAACGGCGATGAAAATTTGTCTTCGTCCTAGAATATCTTATGTAAGTTGATTTAGAAAAAGGAAAATTAAAAACTTGTAATCCACAAAATTACTGCAAATCTCAATTATGTTTACTTACTTTTCTAATTTTTCACTCTCTTTCTTCTTTATCCATTCAAAACTTAATAAACATTTTTTTGTGAATTATAATTTATTGCCTATCATTTCGAGTCATTAATTATATATAGTCATGTTGTATACTAATGAATATTTCTGATTTAACAAAATCAGGACTACGAATGATGGCTTGAACTATTTGGAGTACTTGGAATATGAAATTCGAAATCGGATTTGTTACCTCGATTCAACTTCTTCCCTATTTCGGCTTGCCAAGATTCCTCTTCGTGGCAGATTGGATCGGGCCGAAAAGTTTCGTGGGCCAACAGGATGAGGCCCATAAATATTTCTGAACCGTTGGCTAGCTTGGAAGCATTTTGTTTGAGCTGCTGGGTCAAATGTCTTAGGATTAGTCGGATAAGTAAAGACTTTTATTCGGTACACTAAGGGCGCGTTGGTAACCATTCTATTCCGGGAACAATTTCTGATCAGAAATGATTTTTTTTTTTTTATTCTGTTCCTAGGAACAATTTTCGAGCAAAAAAACGAGTTTGGTAGAATCGCACAAAATTTCTGATTTTGGAATAAAAAAATAACAGAAATGCATTTAGTAATTACATAAAATTTATATTCCAATTATTTTTTAATTACCTTTTTAGATTAGTGTAAATTTGATATTGAATTATCATGAACCACTCACCAATATAATTATATTCTTATGAGTGAAGAAATTATATTATATTTTATTATATTTTCAATTTCAAAAGAATTCGAATTTAGAATTCTATTCCATTCTAAAATTTTATCAAATCATATAAATTATATTGATTAATTATATTTATACTAAGTAATAAAAATATTAACTAATCAAATTTTTATTAAATAGTAAATAATAAACTATAGTATAAACTATAAATATAAATACTAAATAATAAATTAAAATACAAAATTAAATATATATTCTATATATAGCAAAATTTCAATTCCTACTTCAAATCATTTTTTTTATTTTTTTTATTTTTTTTTATTTTTTTCTTCTTTTATTTTTTTTTCCTTTCTTTCTCCCCTTCTTCTTCTTCTTCAAGGTGGGTGGTCGCCGGCCTTGGGATGACCGGAACCGGCCAAACAAGGTCGGCGACCTCACCGAAGCGTTGCCGGCCCTCGGCAAGGCCGTGCCTCGTCAACCGAGCTCGCCTAGCCGCCAACGGGGCTCAACCTCGCCAAGCCACCTCGGCGAGGCCGAGCTCGCCCAACCGCGGATGGGGCTTGACCTCGTCGGGCCAAGCAAGGCTCGCCAGTGGTTGGGGGAGGCTCGCCTGGCCACCGGCAAGCTCGCTAAGCCTTGCTAGTGGTTGGGCAAGCCTTCGGTGAGCACTCCGGCGACTGGCGGTGATGGGCAGAGGACGGCAACGTTCGGCAAGGGGCAGCAGCGGCGGTAGACGGCAATGGCAGCGGTAGCAGCACTTGAAAAACAAGAGAAAGGGAAGAAGAACAAGAAGAAAGAGGAGGAAAAAGAAAAAAAAAAAATGTAGACTTGATTCTAAAATTGTTCCCGAGAACAAAGAATCAATTTGATTCTACTCCAAATTTGTTCCCGGGAACAAAAAGTTTACCAAATGTAATTCTGTTTCAAAACTACTCCGGGAACAAAATAATAGAAATAAACATTATTTGGCCGGTTACCAAATAGGCCCTAAGGGCGCGTTTGGCAACCGGCCAAACAGTGAAAATTTCTATTATTTTGTTCTCGAGAGTAGATTTAGTTTTGAGAACAAATTTCTATTTTTTTGTTCCTAGAAGTAGATTTGGAACAAAATCGAGAAGTACAAAAAAATTGATTCTTTGTTTCCAAGAACAATTCTAGAATCAAGCCAACCTATTTTTTTTTTTCTCTCTTCTCTTCTTTCTTATCGTTCTTCTTCCCTCTCTCTTCTTCTTCAACTGCTGTCGCTGCCACCGCCGGTCGCCAGCAACCGGTTGGACGAGATCCGGCGAGCTAGCCGAACGCTTGCTAGGCCAAGGCAAGGTCCGGCGAGGCCTGGCAAGCCTCTGCTGATGGCTAGGTAGGCCTCCCCGAGCCACCAGTGAGTCTCGCCCAACCACCGATGGGGATGACCTCGTTGGGCCACCGTGAGGTCGGTGTCACTTAGCCAAGGTGAGGCTGACCTCACGATGGCCCGGCGAGGTCGAGCCCCACCGGCGGTTGGGCGAGCTCAGCCTTGCTAGATTTGGGCGAGGCCGCTCGCCCAGCTGCCGATGAGGCTTGGCTGATGAGGCGCAGCCTCGTCAAGGACCGACTACCTGAGGTCGTCGGCTCTCGTCTGGCCGGTCGCTGGTCATCCCAAGGCTAGCAACCGGTAGACTTTGAAGAAGAAGAGAAAGAAGAAGAAAAAACAAAAAGAAAAAAAAAAGTAATAAAATTATTTTAAAAAATAATTTGGATTAGAAATTTTCAGAATGGTACCAAATGCAATTCTATTCCAAGAATAAAAATTTGGACAGTTACCAAATAGCTTAAAATGCTTAAAAATTGTTCCGGGAACAAAATCAAAAAGAATAATTTATTATCAAAAATTATTTTCAGGAAACATAATGGTTACCAAATGCGCCATAACAGTAAAAAAAAAATAGTTACACGAGTAGGGTTCGGGTGCTAAAATGTTTAAAAAATTTTAATTTTAGTATATGTAGTTATTCTATTAATAGATGAAATCTCCGTGATTAATTGTGTAAAAACTCTTTTATACTAACCGTGTATCTCACGTAATCTTTTGTTAACAAAAGCTATATGGAAGAGGACGAGATCCCTTTCTATTCTTCTTTTAACACCCTATTTCGTTTCTTACCATGATGCCATGTTTGGTCGGAGAGTAATTGTGATCTAAATTCTCCTCCTCCTCAACGCGGATGACACATTACCATAATTAGGAATTGGGGCAGTTTTTACACCAACTTGATAGGCATCCTAAGTCAGATTTGAGTTGTCAGATCTCACAAGGCCCACGTAGGACCCAACATTTTCAATGTCCATATTTGTCATTCCATCGGGGCATTGTAAAAATATTCTCTCCAATGTCAAGCCTCGTGCTTCACCATAACATTGAGTTTGACTGTTTGAGGGAGTCTGTCGTGTGGGATCATGATTTGTTATAATGTTTGTGATCATGTGTGACATTATCTTGTTATCACACAAGATCTCATTAACTATTTCGGATGTGATCAAAAACTTGTGATTGAGATTCATTGAGAAAGTGCTTTATCCATTATTATATTTAGCGACAGTGACACGTAAAAAACGTTGACTAATCCTATACGAGAGTTTTTGAGAATTATATTAGTAACTAACTAGTCACACCACGTCGGTGATGTAATCAGTACACTAATTACTAGCTCTATCATGCACACGCTTAGTTCAAAGAATAAGAAGTGGAGGAACCCTATTTTCACCCACACGTATTTTCTTACATTATTAGACGACAAAAGTGCGCATTGAACTCGATCAGCCTAGCTTGCAATAATAGCCAATATCGTCGCCAAACATTTGACCAACAGAAACGCGAAAAGATCGTTGCCAACGGAGCAAAGAGCGGGCTTTGTACGAAACTGCAGCTGAAATGTAATTGGACCATGTAGTTGTCACGGGTCGGTCGATTACGATCGATCAAACACCGTGTGGCCTTAGGATTTGTCATCTCAAGTCAGCTTTTTCACACGCACGCACGAACACAAGGGTCGGCTGCACAAATGAGGAAGTGTTTTCACTTATGAACAAGCTAAATACAATGAGGGGTATCCCTATTTATACAAATTTGGGTCGTATCTCGGTTGTTGATCGTCCCTCCAATCCAACGGTTGAGTTTGAATGATGGCCATCATTACAAGTCTACACGGCAGGCCATTCAATGGCTCTAACCCTTGGGAAAGCCCATGGGCGTGTGTTAGAAGCAAGATTAGGGCAGCAAGGCCGCCTGACATGAGAGTAGGTGAACGGCCGCAAGTTGCACGTGGGCTTGCTGAACATTGCTCATGGGTCGCTCACGGGTCGTGCATGGGCCTTTGTCCAGATTGCATATGGGCTGGCCTTGCGTGGATCGTAGATCATTCATGGATTGGTCGCGAGCTGTTCTTGGATGAGCCCTTGTGCGTGACACGGCCTCATTACAGATGGTCTTGGGCATGCTTCGTCCGTGGGCCATGTCATAGTCATATAACTTTTATATCCGGAAATACGTATTTTAAAACTGCAACATATCAAAACTAAGTGAAATAGCTTTCTAAAAGCTTTAGTAAGCTATTATGGTTGCGAAGATGCTGCAGTTGTGGAGTGTTTGTCAAATCTTACTAAATCATCTCTATTCACAACTGAAATTGTTACAGGGAAAGTTACCGTATAGTCTTTGAGAACAAAATGGACAAAGTTGTTAGTTCCGTCACTAAAAGAATCTAGAACTACGTGAGGAGATATTATTCCTTGTTCGTACAATTTTATTGATTTAAGGTAATTCTGGATAATATTTATAAAAGAATGATTTGAGTGATGTAATTGGCCTAAGTTATTGTAAGTTAATAGCAAACAGACATGGTCAGTGCATACTCCTTAGAGATTGAATATACTCAAATCTTTTTTATTTCATGAAAAATGAATAATTTGAAAAATAATTTTTTAAAAATAATTACTTATATCGTTTAAAATAATGGTTGATAAAATATATTTTTATTCTTAATAATTATTTATATTTAAAGATTTTAGTGGTCATTAGTTTATTTTTGTAAGCGATACAAGTGTTCATTTATTTTTAGAAAAAAAAATTTTCCAAGCCATTAATTTTTCAAAAAATAAAATAAGCCATTGAGGAAAAAAGATGTTGAGTTTTAGATCATTGAGTGCACCAAATAAAAATTTTATATATATTAAATTAGGAATTTTGCATGTAATAGTTTGTGAATGAATGCCTTTGAAGGTTTATATTTTAGAGCGTTAGTTAACACATTTTACAGAAAAAAAAGTTAATCAATTGTAATTTGGGTATTTTCCTGTTTGGCTAGTTAACCGGTGCTCTAAGAATATTTATTAAAATATCTATGTATTGAACAAGCATCCTATTAGGTATATATCTCATGGTCCAGCCCTCTAGGTTTCTCCTCTCATTACCCAAAAAAAAAAAAAAAAAAAGATTACACACACGCCCCATTAATATATTCAAGCGACATCTAAACTGGAGGGCAGTTTTTGTGCTGGATAATAAATAAATAAAAAGTACAGCTCTTGTCCCCAAATTTCCTTTGAAGATGTTAGCACCATGACCAATCGCGTGTGCACCATGTGCCTTGGAATTCCCAAATTTGAGGGTTATATTATACTATGACCATAGTAGAATGTGAAATAATTAGATAACATATACGGTCAACTACTACGAGCAAATTATTGTGCTATAACCTTCTTGAAAGCAATGGCTGACAAGTCGGAAGAAAGCAACTCGTGCACACCTTTAACTCGCACATTACCAAGAAAGGATAATATATCTAGTAAGAGAAACAACACGGCAAGTTTCCATTAACACTTATTTAAGCACCGTAATTCTTTGTTTTTTTTACGATCACATGCAAAAATTTTGAAAACCAGTCACTTGAGTACAATTTACAATTTCTTTTATCAAAAAATCCAACATGGCATCGATTCATTATAAATCGATCGACGTGACTTACAGGATAAATCTAATCAACAAATGACTGCGGAAATCACGTGATTGGTTTCTCTGTGATCAATGAATATCTAAGTTTTTTTTTTTAATAAATTGAGATCTAGTCAATGCCCATCTTAATCAAAATCCAACACGTGTGATATGAAAATGAAAGCTTCTTAACTTACCTAATGAACTGAAAGCTTTTCAAATCGACAGCGATCCCTTTCTGTCCGTTTGTGCTCAATTTCTACAGATAGCTGCTCACGCTACTCTTGTTAGCAAGTCAACAACTAGTAACTGTTTATTTTTTGGCATAATATGCCCCGTGATTTTTTTTTTTTTTTGCCCTCTTCTAAAATGACATGCCTAATTGTAGTGACTATATTTGATGATTCAACACGTTATGCCTCATCAACTCCTAATTTCTGGTCAACAAGATACAAATGTTTGGGTTGACCTTGTTGTGCCTTGTGAAAATGAAAGCTTCTTAACTTAGGCGATGCGTTTCACGCTATGATAAGTCTGGCTTGACAAGTCCAATTCGTAATCAATGACGCTTTTCATTTCGTTGCTTTTCTCGTTTTGTTTGCTTATTTTTTAAACCTATTCTTGAGTTTATATGTTAGTTACTGCTTTCATCCCCTCCGTTTATGTCTATTTCTTTATTGTCTTGGCTTCTCATGATAGAGCAACTTGTCCCCGAGAGTGCGTGAGAGGTTGACCAGACGATCAAAGGGGAATTTGCCAACCGGCAATTGAGGAAAATGCCATGAGTATACATAGTGGATTTGAGCTTGATGAATGGTTTAGGGAAGTTTATAGTGAGATAAAAAAATGCTTGTACAAAATAATTTAATTATGCAACTAGGGATAAGTGGCCCACGTATCGGTCAACATGATGCCCAATAGTAAAGGTTAGGCGGTAGGTAAATTAGAGATCTTTCAAATTTATTATCCTCAATTAGATGGTGTAAAGTTGGGATCCTCGCCAATAATCCGGGGTTAACTCTGCATAGGTCGTGCATGCGATGCATAAAGTGTACGTGCATCAAGTCTTTAGGCATAAACCCCTACTAGTAAGTTCGAAAGCATGGTGATGAATAGTAATATATTTGTCATGTATAAACATCAATCATAATTTCTCGACGGAATTATGCATCTATATACACTCAGACATGAGAGTAGCAGAAGAAAAGTTGGGTTTACATTATTATTCTAAAGTTAAAGAGGAAACAAATCCTTTTTCTTAGGTTAATTTTTGGTCAACTTGCTTTCATTTTCATAGAAAAATCACGGAAGGTTCGATGAGCATTCAGTAGTTTTACCACCAAGAACACTCCGTGTTGGCAAAACGAACCTGTTGTTATCCTCACCTCATAGCAAAACTGCCCTCAACAAATGGAAATAGTCCCATGTGGAAAGTAAAGGGATAAGGAGAAATCACCCATTCTGTCAAATCTATCAGAATAGGTCAACGCACCATAGTCACTCTCTACGCGCTCAACCCGCACTTTCCTGGGGATTTTTATTTTCCATTTGTTTCTCCAGATTATTTGTACGTAATATTCGTTTTGTGTGAGTTTTAAGGTATCATAATTCGTTATCTACTTAATAGAACATTAGAAAGTATTTATGTGACTGGCTAATATTCAAGCACCTACACAATAGCTATGAGCCGGGTAAAATAGGTTAGTCCACGTGTGCGGATACTATGGCTCACATTTTTTCATGTGAATAAAGATGATTGATTCATGCGACATGTAAAGAGCTGATAAACAATGCATCTTCAACAATTCTCCAACATTGCTTGACATAGTTTGTTGTTATGAACAGTATCGTAACTAGCATTTTTGTTATTAACGTCGTAATAAGCAAGTAGTATATGTAAATTGTAAAGTGAATAAGTCATGATTAGTAAAGATATCATTTGGAAAAGAAGACATTATTTGAAATAAGCAATTTCCTTTTAAACTATCTGAAAACAAAAGCAACTCATTGCGTTGTAAAAGTCAGGTAAATCAGAACAGAATTTTATAAATTTTCATTGTCTTCGTTGAAAATAATGTTAATTGAAAATTCACTTATAAGCATTATGATTACTTCAGTTGATGTTCACAAATAATGTCTTGAGAATTAAAAAGTCTACATGGGATGTAATATATGTGTGTATACACACACGCATTTAATAGTGATACTCACAGAAAAAGAATTCTCTAGGTTATTCGCGCACACATGTGAAAAAGTGAAAAAAAAATAAAAATAAAACGTTGAGTTTGGATTTAGTAATTAGGAAGGAAAAGATGGATTTAGATAATTATGAGAGGAAGAAAAAGGGATTTGAATGGATTGAATTATAATATTGTTTTGGATGCTAACGAGGGAAAAAGAGAAATAAAAATTCTGTAATGCAAATAAGGGTAGAAATAAATTTGTTTACGAATCCGCAAATCCCTTCAAATTCTACATATAACTGACATGACCAATCCCCGCTCCTAATCATATCTCTCCATCTCTTTCCCCCTCTCTAAATACGATTGTGTTTTCAGAATCCTCTCCCTTCCCTCCTAGTCCAACCTAACAAATATAGTGCAAAGAAATTTTTTTTTTTTGGGTTGCTACTATTTATGGAAAGGAATTCAAATTATTGTAAGATTATAAATATCTATCTTTTTTATTTTGTTTTAAAAGACTAGAGAAATATCATGAGATTTATGTAAAATTTTTAAATTAGTGTTTTATAAGTCGTGTATCATATTGTTAATCTTAGGGTCCATTTATTGGAATATAGATGATTTAGAAATCATTTTCCGAAAAATGATCGCTTATATCGTTTGAACTATTTAGTCAATTAGAATTGTTTTCATTATTGACAATAATTTATGTCTATACATTTTTGTAAATGATGAATATATTTTTTTGGTTCATTTATTTTTATAAGCAATATGAACGATGATATTTGGAAAAATATTTTTCAAATTATTCATTTTTTGGGGATTAAAAAAAAAAAAACGCACCCTTACAATGGATGTTGGCTTTGGTTAGAGCTTTTATATGAAAAATTAAGGTAGGAAGATGTTTTGAGTTCGCTTTATACCATAGGCAAGATATTATCTACATTTATAAATTGAAAAATAATAGATTAGATTGCAGTTCCTTTCGAAAAGACTAAAAACACGCGTGACAATTCCTCTCAACACCCACATCTCTGTTGAATCAATTGTCTCTATCCGCTGCACTCTCTTCAGAGAGATAGAGAGAGAGAGAGAGAGAGAGAGAGAGGAGAGAGGGAGATCGCTGAGGCTGGAGGAGACCGTCGACCTGGTACGTCGTCCATCGATGCTGAACTAATCTTTCTCTGATTCGTTCGTTCGTTCCTCGAAATGTTTTTGCTGTTCTGGGTTTTTCTTTTGGGGAGGAGAATCGAAGGATCTGTTTTCTGAATAGAGTGCGAAAGTGATAAAATAGGTGAGAGAGGTTGCTTGCGATGAAATAATCTTTACAGAGAGAATTCCAGATTCAGATTTGAGCTCGCCCTTGAGAGACGAAATCGATGTGATGTGTTTTGAGATCAACATCCTGGAAAAAGAAGAAGTGTTAAGATACATGTATTTGAATCGAAAATATGTGGCTTAGGCTGTAGCCTATTGAGTTTGGATCATTTCAAAATTAAAGTACAATTTTTCTTTTTTAGTCAATTTTCCATTGTCATTTGAAACTTGAACTATAGGTGAATTGAATTGATTATGTTAATGTATGATTTCACCCTTAAATGTCCCTCCTTCTCTTTGATCTTGCAGCTTCTGATATTCATTCTCTTCGACGGGGTTCCCTCGCATTGAGAGTGCACAAATGTTATGTCGTCGCTGAGCTCCCCGTGTGCTGCGTGCAAGTGCCAACGCCGGAAATGCACCCCGGAGTGCGTGTTCGCCCCCTACTTCCCCGCGGACCAGCCCCAGAAGTTTGCCTATGTCCATGAGGTCTTCGGCGCGAGCAACGTGGCCAAGCTCTTGAACGAGCTCCATGTGTCGCAGCGGGAAGACGCAGCAAACTCCCTCGCCTACGAGGCCGAGGTCCGCCTCCGTGATCCCATCTACGGGTGCGTTGGGCTCATCTCCATCCTCCAGCACAAGCTTAACTTGCTGCAGAAGGAGCTCAGCAATGCCAAGAAAGAGCTCGCTGCCTACATGGGACCCCACTCAATGATGCCAGCCACAGTGCAACCTCCTGGGGCGATGTTTCCGGCCGGTAATCCCTTGTCTTCCATGATGGCATTGCACAATACGGTGCCAGTCATCACGACTAGGGGCAAGGGCGACGCACTATGGCATGGTGGGCGGTCGACGTTGGTAAACCAACAACTGTTGCTCGAAGAACATCAACTGGCGGCTATTGCAGCGGCGAGGGAGCAACAAGACATGGGTAGGGTTTGTGAGCAGCAGCAAATTAGGAGGCATCATGATCAACAGCAACTGCAAAGTCAACATGAAACTAAGTATCGCACAAATGGTTCTGACGGTGTTGGGGAATTTGTTTCTGCAATACAGTACCACACCGCGAATAATGCAATTCCTCCGGGCCCAGCTTCGCCATCACTAGCATTGGGTAGCTTCATGAACCCGTACCACGAGCAAGCTCGTCGTCTCTCGTTGAAGTCGGAACAAGCATACATCGAAAAACATCAAGAGCTAGCTCAAGAGCAACGATCCGGTGGCATGGAGTGCCGGAATGATGATGTCGGCCTTTCCAGCTGAATGTTTTTACTTCATTTCCGCTAAATCTTATCTTAGATGCTCAGATTTTTCGGGGGCGATTTTCAAATATTAGGTATGTGCCCTCTCTTTCTCTCATTCAGAAAGTGAATGAATTCACTATTTCGGAATCATAAAAAAGATGTTTTTATTAATAAAGTTTAGTTGATGCGATGTAACTCATTTTGATCTTGTATATACATCATATACCCATTGGATGAAAAGTAAAAATCACAACCGTCTATACCTAGAGATCTGTTGAATGATCGGGATCTATATCATTTAAATCCAACGATAACAAATTATAAAGTTGCAGTGCCTCTTAGGACCATAGAATCAAAGATTTCCTAATATTCATATCATGTATTTAAAGGAGTCAAGCCAATCAAACTCAAAGCCATGCACATGATAGGTACCCTTAAACTGAAAAAGTACAGAGCATGGAGAGGAGAGGAAAAAGGGGGCTGAAACAGGACAATGAAAAGTGGTTACAAATCTGGAGGAAGAGTCAAAATGGTTGACATGCAATGGCATTGGTAGGTTTCTGTCAAAAAAAAATACGAAGTCTTTTTCCACTCTGTGCTCCGGTGGTCCCTGTACCGGACCAGAAAATCCTATTCACATGCCAATCTCAATTATTTATAGGTAGATCTAATATCTTATATTTATACTTTGGGCTCTAGAGCATGATCTCAATCGTTCTTTATGTCAATTTCACCCCCCATAAAAATTTGGAAAGTGAGTCGATCTATCCCAATTAGTTATTCTATCCATTGTGTATTTGGAGAAAAAAAAAATTGAACTATTCAAATTTTCATAACATTCAGAGCTTGGACGCTTTCAATATTTTCGCCGTTTGATAATGTCGCTCCAAGTCAGCCTAAATAGAAAGGCTCAAGCTCTTTAGAGGGTCTAAATATTCCTATTTCGAATTCCCATAACGTTCGAAGTGTCAATTGAATTTGTTGGAAAGCATTTCTGAATTTCACTTTGGCATTTTGGTATCCTGCCGACCATTGTCGAGTTTCCGTTCCAAGAATTGTGTGAGATTAGGTCAAGGCAATGATTTACAGAACTTAAAGACTTTCTTTTCTTGTTCTTGAATAACAGAATAATGACAACATAAATTTCTAAACTTTTACTCGATTTGTAATTGAGTACCAAATATCTTTTTTGTAAATGTTCATTCAAGCATGAGAACTTTCAAAAAAAGATTCAATGTTAAGCTGCCATTAGATCATGTGTCATATCATGTGTTTTTCGCTGATGTCTTGCTGACTGAGCAAAATTGTGCAATGACATGCTGATTAGTATTGCCAACTGAAAGCAAATTGAATCGAACATATTGTTTGTAACTTTTTATTTAACCCTTTTGTCTTTCCTTTTCTTCCTGTTCTTCTTAATCTTCTTCAAACTTGTCCCAATAGCTAGTGATATCGCCATTGCAGCTGTTGGCTGAGCTTAATGCATCATCGTTGCCTCCGATCCCACACTTGGTTTCATCTCGCTTGGTCAGAGCACCTATCTTGCAATTCTCTTTCTCTGGCCTTTCACAGAGGCCTCGGATCAGTGGTGCACAACCTCTAATCTGAGAGGTGCGACCTCAGATTTGAGTAAGAGACCCCACACAAAGACAGAGGTTGTTGGGTCGTTGATGTTGGTCGGTGGGTGTGGAGTTTTTGGTTGATGGTCAGGGCTGTGGTTCATGGTGGTCGCCTGAGCACACGACTAATCTACATGGGTGTACTTCTGGGGGCAAAGAGATTGCGCAATTGTAGTAATTTTAATCCGGGCTTTGAGTGAGGGGAAACATGCTCACCGCTTGAGAAACCTCTTAGAGTTGAGGTCTCTTGCTTCTCCAAAACATAAAGGCTCTGTTGAAGTGACTTTATGGAATGTTAAGCAATCAATAATACCAAGTGTTTGCAAAATGTATGATAGACTCTTTGTCATTGAATAGGGTCATGGGAAAACCTGGAAAAAATCATCAAGTTTTCATCCCATGGAACCTAAGCTTTGTACCCTTATTTTGGTAACTAAATATCATCTCACCATAAACAGCTTTGTGAGTTTATCTATCATATCATCAAAGTTTTGCTGCTCGTTGCCCGTCTGCTATCGCCAATCTACACACTGCAGCCCCCCTTCTCTCTGAGAGTTCGGCCCCGACCCTCTCTCTCTCTCTCTCCCTCTCTCTCTCTCTCTCTCTCTCTCCTGTATAAGGTGACAGCGCCTAGAAAGGGGACGGCAATTAGAGGCAGATGGGAACAACGGGTGATGATGGATGGCGGAATATTAGGGTTTCCAATGATTGGGGGCTTGGCTTTGTGGAGAATTTGAGGGTTTGGGATCTTTCGAAGGATGACAATTATCTAAGGATGCGAAGATGTATATCTAAAAGCAGTGTGGTAAATGCAAAGATTGCAGAAGCTTTTTTACATGTATTTCCTTATGGTTTTCTACGGTCCAATGACTATTATTTCATCCTTCTTATCCTGAAAATGAATGGAAGTAGTATTATGTTACTATAGATATAGAGTAAATTACAATAATATCAAGAAAATTATGATTACGCCATACTAATGATCACAATTAGATTATAGATGAACCCTTGATTGACATACTAAATACCGCAGTTGGACTATAGACGAATCCTTTGAATGTGATCCTTCTATTTACATATTGGTTAGTGCTTGTAACATCAATTATGGTTACGCCATACTAATTACCACAATTATAGACGAACCCTTTCATGACATACTAGTTATTGCAATTGGACTACAGACGAACCCCTTGAATGTGATCCTTTTATTTACAAACTAGTTATTGCTTGTACGGTCAGTTACGACTACGACATACTAATTATCACAACTGAATTATAGACAGAACCTTGAATTGCATACTAATTACCACAATTGGACTATACTTGAATGTGATCATCTTATTTAAATATCAATTGTTGCTTGTTACGCCACTTGGTAGTTGTAATATCGTTTGGTAAAAATACCAATGCTTTTATAGAGAAAATACGTAGGTACGTGATTTTCTATAAGTATCTCATCTCATGCACGTTCGCTCAACTTGTGGATGGATTTTTTTTCTTTTGGAAAAAAAAAAAACTGAATTATGGACATATAATATACACGTCGTCTTATACATAGGTAACTAAAGATACTTCAACTCTGAACTTATTTCATGTCGTTTCATTAGTTAGTTGATGATGTTAATAGGTCAAGTATCATTTGTATATCCAAAACACGATCATTTTGATCTCACATCTATTGTGATTTTTTTGTTAGATAGCATGAATTAGCAACAAAATTCAGCCGTCGATACAGCGTTACTACAAAATCTTCTAATTTAAGATATTCCTATTGTAATTGGTAAACTCTTCTTATTTGGAACAAACGTAAGATCATGAAGATATCATTCTTACGATCTTATAATTGTCGCACCGAACTTTCTAGCAATTTTATTTAGAATGACTTTATATATATACATACTGATCCATATCTCCACTGCATAATTTTCATCCCTTATATTACTAATCACGCTTGTACTATTATTAGCTTTAGTCACTAAGATAATGAGTTGATTTCTTGAAAGAATTTCCAAAGACCACCAGGATAACACCATTAGGTATAAATCACATCGATGTGTAGTGTAGGGTATTTGCTCAACAAGGATGATTGAATGATGGGATTATTTTCTTAATCCATCCAAAAAAAAAAGTTGCCAGGACACAGGCACACGCGCACGCATGTGTTGGTATAAAAAAAAAAAAAAAAAAGGACTCCTCCTTGGAGATCAGCAGCAAGCAAGTTTTTTTTTTTTTTTTTTTTTTTTTTTTTTGGGTTTTTGTTTATAACCCTGGGGCGCCCCCAAGAACTTGTCAAACCTAGGCGAAACCAACTTTCGTTGTTATCCCAAGTAACCAAAACGAACCGAGGAGGGGGAACAAAAAAGGAAAAAGTCAAAAACCCAGCGTGAATACTTTAAATACATGCTCGCATACATGGAAGGAAAATGAAAAGGAAGCCACAAATTCCATGGGAGCATCGGATTTGGTCAATGAGAGAGGGAGAGCTCCTGTCGCTAATCCCCCCTCCCTCCCCCCTATTTCCATACTTTAAAATAAGGGCAAATCCCTTCGCTTCACACCCACGTCTATTCTCTCTCTCTATCTCTCTCTCTTTCGCTCTTAAGTTTCAGCGCCTCCCCTTTGAATTGGCTTTTTGTCTCCATCCGCTGTACTCTCTTTTCACAGAGAGAGAGGGGGGAGAGAGAGAGGGAGAGAGGGGGGAGATTCATCGCTCAAGTTGGAGACCGTGGACCAGGTACGTCATACATAGCGATGATGATTAAAACTTTGAGTTTTCCTTGCGGTTCCTTCTCTCTCCCTGTCCCTCCGTCCCCCCGCTCTCTCTCTCTCTCTCTATCTTTTCTTTGTTCTTTTTCTTCTTGGCCTTTCTCCCTTCTTCGTTCCAAATGCTTCGTCTTTTGGAGAAAATATTTTCTGGGTTTTGTTCGGGGTGGGGGTTGGAATGGAGGGGACGAACGACGGGGAGGATCGGTGGGAAAATCTCGTTCTGGGGCTGTTGATGGAGGAGGAGGGAGGAGTATGATACGACGTTGAAGAGAGAGAGAGAGAGAGAGAGAGAGAGAGAGAGAGTTTCAGATTCAGATTTGGAGTCGCGCGCTAGGGGCGAAGGCAAGAGGTAATTATGAGGGTTATAATTTATGACCAAACCGTCTGATTCCCGTTTTCTCCTTCGTCCAAGATGGGGAAGAGAAGAGAACCTTTTTGAAGCGCTTAGGGTTAGGTTGCACTTCTGAAACCCCCCGCCGGACCCACCGGATCACACGGCTGCGCTGACAGCCTTTCTCCGTTCCTAGATTGCGGTGATGGCGATGATTTGGTAGAAAAGATCTGACGAAGTTTCGATCGGTCTTCTTCTTTTTTAAAAGATTTCTCTCGGGTTGAGTGTTAATCATTCGCGTTCGCATCTGCATCTGGTTCCCTTCTTCTCCTACAAACCCGCTAACCCTCCACCTAACGACTTGAATTTCCTTTTCTTGGTTTTGTTTTTCCGCTGGAATTTTTCCGTACATGGACTGTCGATGAACTCGATTCGAGTATTTCGCTGAATTTCGCTTTTTCGAGTGCTCGATTTGATTCGTACTCCTATGATCTTGCAGCGTCGCTCTTGATAGATCTTGGGTCTCTTCTCTTTGATGAAGTTCTCTCCCGACGAGAGATTGGGCAAATGACATGTCGTCGTCGAACTCTCCTTGCGCCGCGTGCAAGTGCCTCCGCAGGAAGTGCACCCAGGAGTGCGTCTTCGCCCCCTACTTCCCCGCCGACCAGCCGCAGAAGTTCGCCTACGTCCACAAGGTGTTCGGCGCGAGCAACGTGACTAAGCTCCTCAACGAGCTGAACGTCTCGCAGCGCGAGGACGCCGTCAACTCCCTCGCCTATGAGGCTGAGACCCGCCTGCGGGACCCGGTCTACGGCTGCGTCGGCCTCATCTCTATACTCCAGCACAAGCTCGACCTGCTCCAGAAGGAGCTCGCCTCTGCCAAGAAGGAGCTCGCCGCCTACGTGGGGCCCCACGCGATGATACCCACCATGATGCAACCCTCCGGAGCTCCGCCGTACATGGGAAATCCTTCCATGTCAGCGGTGGTGCCTTACAACATGATGCCGATGATGGGGATCCCGACTGCTGCCGCTGCCGGCGGGCCACCGCTAGTCATCAGGGACCACCAAAGCCAGCAGCAGCAGCAGCAGCAGCAGGCGTTCGATGCACAGCAACTCGCAGCCGCCGTGGCAGCGAGGGAGCGGCAAGAGATGATTAGGGCTTATGAGCAGCAGCAAATTAGACAGCAGCAACAGCAACAACTTGAAATTAAGTTCGATGCAAGCGGCTTTGACGGTGTTGGGAACTCGGTGTCTCCGGCCAGGTACAACAACCCCACAAGCAATGTAATCTCTCCACCGCCGGCTTCCCCGTCCCTGGCTTTGGGGAGTTTCGACAATCCGTATCAGATTCAGGCACACCAGCTCTCGCTGCAGCCACAACCGGGACAAGCGCAAGATCAGCAAGAGCATGCTCAAGAGCAGAGGTCTGGGAGCGAGGAGCGAACCAACAACAACAACAACAATGGTGGTCCTTCCTGTTGATGAACAATTTCCTTTTTTTGGCTAAGTTCTTGTTTCTTCCCATGCCGAGTTTCTTGAGGCGGTTTTTATGGTTCTAGGTACGTGTATCTCTCTCTCTCTCTCTCTCTCTGCCTTGATTGTACCAAAGGAATTTTCTATTACGTGAGCGATTCTTTTTGTCGTCTTCTGCATTTATGGGGTGTTGGTGCTTGAAGTTTGAAATCTGGTATTCTCTTTCATAAATTGACGAAGGTGGCCTTGGTAGGCAAAAGAAAGGTTGAATTTCATGGTGGTTTTTGGGGGGGTTCGATAGCCATTAGATCGCAGCATAATGGACAAGGTTTTGCACGTGAAGAGATCTTTTGGAATTACGACAAAATGTACACGATTTCGATCCTCATAATAGGGAGACTAGTTCTCAAGAGACCCATAGAGCCCAAGTTCTTGTCTATATTTGATGATTGAATCAGCAAAGATAGGTTTCGGGGGAAGATTTCCTTTGTTCTTTGCACACACAGAGGAATGTTCAATCCTCGGTAGCAGCTCTACGTCAAACTGTGGCATTTGATTGTTCAAGTTAATGCTTGCCCTCCATTTCACCACATCCTACGGCATATAGAATGACATAGAAAATGCTTATTTGGGTTAACTTATGTGGGGAAATATAGTTGATCCAGTGTCTATGGAAGCGCCATTATATGAAATTTGACTTGAGATATCATCTAATGGCGACAACGAAGAAAGTATTGTGATATATGTGATGAGAGGACTTAGCATTTCCTGAACTGCTTAGTTGGTAACTATAAGATCCTCTGCATATGCATATTAGCAAAAGGAGATCTTATGCATTGACTTTGGTACTGTGATGCTTCCTGTTTTCCAAGAACGGACAACTCAAGCCGCATCACGATGGGAACCTTTTTATTTCAATAATCGTCTATGGAAATTGATGTTTATGTTGCTTTTGAGTTGAGCAATTAGTATATAGCTATTGTTCCTTGTCCAATGCCTGAGATTTAGGCTCGTAATTTCTATGAGTTAGTGAAGCAACAATTTAACACAGTACAAAATCTGACTTTGGTGCGTTTTTTAGTCAAGCCCTAAAGATGAGTAGAGTGAGATATCTAGGGTTTTGATCGAACCGAAATTATTGACTCCGATGGTTATTGCTTAAAATCATGTTATCCACATAAGAAGCGCTACATTTTTATTGATTTTGTGTAAAATCAAATTAGGGTTTTATGTCAAGAGTTCTGCTGATAAACCCTTTCTCTTTTTTTGTAATTCGACTTCTTGTGCAGATCATACATGAGGAGAAACAAGCGGGGGACATTCAAAAAATGCAGAGAATGTTGTTCATTGTGCGCCAATGGATATATCCAGGCTCTGAAGCCTTTTTTCTTCCTGGGAGATACACAAAAAGTGGCTAGCGATACAGAACAATTTCTAGGAGCAAATAATTTTTTGAAGTACAATTTCATCCTTAGTGTAATGATGCTCATGCTTCTGTCTTACATTGAAAAAAAATATTTGTAAATTTGTATCCAGGAAAATGCTAGTCCTTTCTCTCTTCTTCCTTTTTTTTTTTTTTTTTTTTCTTTTTCTGGCTATCGATTCTAAATCCATCGTCTTTGACCTAAATGTGGCGATCAATGGAACCATTTTTTCTCGTTGATACCGTCTAAATGGTACTTAATTTTTCGTACTCTTAGGGACTTATTTTATGTTGTCCGCCAATATAATAAGTTAAATGAGTGTCAATCTAACGGACTGGGAGTATAGTATAACATATTATCTCAAGGTATTTCTTTACTCAGTTCTTGTATTTATGGTCAATTAGTGGCAAGGGTCAGCTTAAGCGTATGGATTTGTCAACTCAACTGTATTATCTTTTCTCAAGAATCCCATGATGAGGCCGTTCTAATTATCACTTTGAATGTTACAAATCAAAATTTGAGGCAATGCTATGAAATGTTCGGTCCTGATGAGGTTCTTGAAATGGAATGGAAGCAATGTAGGAACAAAAAAGAGAATCTGACATTGATCGGGATATTATATTCTTTGAAAATAAGTATCTGAATCGCATAATATGGTCTTAAAACTTTTGGGATATAGCAATGCAATCTTTCCATTAATTTTTGTTTAGATAAATGGTTTTATAATGCCAAGCAGGAAATTATGGGGAATGATCAAAAGGATTACATGGCAACTTTTCAAAAATAAAAATTTGATTAGGGATATATTTTGTAAATTGACATGTTATGATTCGATTGCATTTTTGTAGGAAAGGCCTAAGTTTTAACTTTTCTTCAAATTGGAAAAAAAAAATCCTTATAGATGTAACTCACAATCACTTCACAAGCAACTTGATGTAACTCACAATCACTTCACAAGCAACTTGCCTTTTTTATTGCAATTGATTTAACACATTAAGTATTAGAATTAAATAAAATAATTTCTTCTCGACTTTAGTGGCTTGATGGCTCCAGAAAAATTATCTGCACCGCGGAAAGTCACCCCTGAGTAATCAATATTTTATTTTTGCCCCTTATCTGGGGCATTATTTAAATTTTATTTAGTTATTTTTTGTATATGTTTATCTTTCAGCTAGTTGACCAGGATTTAATACTCTAGGAGCCAATGTTGACCGGCGGATCTAAACATTCAGTTCAATCTAATCTAACACCGCACCGTCGTATTTATCACTAAGTATAAAACTTTAGATATTTTTTCGAGTTGTCCATAGTCCAATCTTTTCAGTTCATAGAATTCAGTGAAACGACTTGATGACCATGTGCGATCCATTAATTTATAATATGTGCACTAATGTGTATTAAAAGCAGAAAATTAAAGTTGATTTATGATCTCCATGTCATATAGTACACATCTAGTTCAATGCTCATATAGCTTTTTTTTTTATATATCTTTCATTTTATTTATTTGTTTATTTGTTTATGATGCTCGTTTAGCTTTAACTACCGCTAGCATGTGCAATCGCGAAGTAACGTAGTGCTCATCTATAGAGAAAGATTGAAGAGAGTTGTTACCGTAATCGGGCAACAGTGATATTTCAAGTAGATATTAGCAGCATATAATATATAATTTTTACATACAAGATTAGATTTTTTGGTGAGCAATAAATTTTAAAGCAGCATAAAACGTATGTCTTTAATAACATGTAAATACACGGTAGGTATATGAACAGGACTGCACGTTCACATAGATTAATTCTTTTCTAAATAAAATCGATATAATTGCGGAATAATGATGCCAATTGAAGTTAGGATCCCATGCACAAAGCAGCCGTAAACACAAGCAAAGTTGCAAGAGACATTTATAAATTCTCTCAAAATTTAAAATATAATTTTTCGCAACCATTTTATAAAACCAATAAATAAATCCTTATTTTCGTTAGACCTTAGAGATCATGTTCGACCTATTCTGACGTGTGCGGGGTACCTTGCACTAAAGTACAGATACCATGTAGAATAACATTTAAATAAATAATTATATGCATGTAATAGATAGTGTTAATAATTAAGAATTTGATATGATGTATAAATTTGCGGAACTATGCTATGATCGAGACAAACTTAATTTCCTTTTAATGCGATACTTGGTCCTAAATTTTTGCTCTTTTTTCTTTTTAATGTCAATATCTTATTTGTTGGCACGCATCCCTACAAAGAACAAACCGCTATTTTTGCACATAATTTAGGTGTCGTAAATTGATTTGCAAACGAAAGTTTCTCCATATATGATTGGGCTCCCAATATTCTTGTTCTAGCCCAAAAGCTGTCATGGTTTGATTTGTACGCTACCTTGTAGACTACATTTTCTCCATGTATGTTTGGACCACCAATCTAGTTATTGGTCAAGGAATGAAATAGAAGGCCCAAAATTAGGGTATAATTTATGTCATTTGTCTCACTTTTTGCTTTTAAAAATTATCAATTGTAATTTTCATTTATCGAGTAAACCCATTCACCATTTTGTCTAACAATCTCACTTCATGCAAGTATGCTAAATAAGGTTTTAACCTGTTTGTTTTATACACGACGATTCTCCTTCTATTTTTAGGATGATATCACTAAATAAATTCAACAGATATTGTTAATGATATTATCTCGAGGGTAATTCTGCATGAAAGTAGCACATGCGGGACAACTAGCCTTTCTATATAGGAACCAATCAAATTGGCCACTTCACAAAATCTAAGATCATCTTCCAATTATTAGTTGGCCAGTAAAAAGGTGTTTCTCTAGCACCTCAAAAAAAGAAAGTTTTTATGCTATTTTCTGATTTTATTAGTAACTATACGTTTAGCCAAAAATGTGATGAAAAATCTTTCAAGAATAAAAATGAATCGATAAAGGTTGCAAAGGGTCTTTCATTGATTTTGGACAATAAAATAAATAATGAGAAAATTAAATGTATGGAGACCAGAATCGTGTCAAACCATATATATTGCAAGAAAGTAAAGATAATAAATAAATTTGCGAGAACATGACCTCTTGGATTGATTGGTGGGATTTACAAAGAATGCACTTGGGTATATATAACACTCAATAAACAGTTACATATGGCAATTACGTACTTTGAATAAGATAAATAATTATCTAATCCTATCGATGGTTATTTCCTATTACAACAGTTATTGACAAGACGATACAAACATTCTATAGACATAACTATCCAGCAATTATGTTCTTGTGTCAATTCAAATATTATTGCCTTTGAATTCCAACACTTAGTAAAATTTGCCATAGTTGTGATGACCTTGTCTTTAGGTGACGACTCGATGATGTCTAATATCAATGACTTCGCTAGTGGGTTGATGATTCTTTAATGTTTGCCGTCGACTATTTTGACCAAACTATCGTTATCAACTCAATTTGACACTCGTCAATACTAACCAAAAGTTGATCATTTTTTTTTTTTGTGTCAACAATATAATATGTTAAAACTTATTAATTAGTTGGATTGGATCATTTAGTGCAAAAATAACATAAGAAAAATCAATATGTAAGGCTCATTGAGACTTTAAAGGACAATTGCCAATTATATAAAATGCTAAGTTATTGATGAAAGGTTTGGTTTAGAGTTTGAATAGTGTAACACTTCCCCTCGGGCGTAGGTAGTGATGAAGTAAAAAAAAAAAAAAAAAAAAAAATTACATGGAACTTTTGACTAAAGTTCACACTATTAAAATTATATTTATTTTACGAAAAATGTGAAAGGGAAATATTTTTCAAAAAATAATCGCTTGTGATGCTTAAAATAATCAGTCAATAAAGAATATTTCATTAGTCGATAATTTATGTCTATATATTTTTCATGAAGAACGATTTTTTTCGTTCATTCATTTTTGTAAATAATACAAGCAATTATTTTTAAGAAATTGTTTTTCAAATCATTCATTTATTGTGAAACAAATGCACCCTAAGTGCACATTAGTGATTAAAGAGGTTAAAAAAGAAAACAAAGTTCAATAGGATATTTCCTAAACATTGTTCTTGAACTTTTTAAATGAAAGTAAATAAGTATTTTGATTATAACTATATAAAAAAATAAAGTTATTTTTTTGCAAGAAATGTTTCCGCTAATATTCAATTAATCTTGGCGTCATCCATACTTCTAATGTAAGGTAGAATACAAGAGAATATAATGTTAAATGGATACTTTCTTAGACACAAGACTCATGCAATTTGAATTCATTATATGGTTTTCATCTTTCAAACAAACCAAAAAGTATTTTATGTTGACCGCTAAAGTTGGAAAAGACAGTTACTGTTCATATTTCATCTCTACCTAGCACCCGAGTTATTGTTCATACTAGGCTGGTTTTTGCTGATTCCAGGAGCATCTGTGGACGGTTGAGGCTAGAATTTGGTGGCTAGGCTCGCCCTACCCCTCTCCACATCCTCACCGAAGCAATCTTTTTGCTATGCCCTCCTCGTGCCTCTATGGTTTGTTCGATTTAGGGTTCGTGGGTTTCTCCATGGAATCGTCTGCTCGAAACTTGGCCCCTTCGGTTGCTGCATGTGAAGGCCTGGTGGGTTCTAGCAAAGCCCACCAAAATGCTCTTGGTGGACGTGCTCGTAGTCGTAGTCGGCTTTCCACTCTCCCTACTAGCCCGAGCCCAGCCTTCTTCTGCAAAGAACCTAGTCCCTTCGATTGCTGTGAAGGTAGGCCAGTCGGAAGGTCAGATAGACTCATTCAAGGCCCCTTAAGGTGAGGATGGTAGGAGAGGACGAAGTCGAGGCAGGCCCATCACAAATCCTTCTCAGTCCCATGCCCAACAACCAAGGGGCTCAAAACCCCCTCCTACTCGTTCGTGGGCCAATGTCGCCAAAACGGCTGTGAAAGGGTATGATCTCTCTTATATGCCCCCTTCTCTGATTGATGATAAACTTGTGGTAAGTTTATCAGATGAGATCCTACAAACTACTTACTCGAAGTGGCATGAATGTATTGTTAGGTATTTTGTTGGGAAGAGACTCTCGTATAAGCTTATTGAGGTAGCATTAAAGCATGCCTGAGGACATCATCTAGTTGATGTTATGGAAAATGAAGGATTTTATTTCTTCCATGTCCTGGACCAAGACTTCCCTAGGGAAATTCTCAATGGGGGCCCTTTAACTATGGCTAGGGTCCCGCTTATCCTTCAACAATGGCACCATTTTCTTGAATTAAATATGGACAATCACTCATCTATTCCAATATGGGTCAGGTTGAAAAACATCCCTTATGTCTTCTGGTCTGCTCAAAGGATAAGTGCGGTGGCGAGTGCTATTAGCAAACCTCTATACGTTGATCTTAGAATTGAGCAAATGAAAATGATCTCGTTTGCTAGGGTATGCATGGAAATTTCCACCAAGAATCCACGTTGTGACTTGATGGATATTATATCAAATGGGGAAATCCATTATGTGGCTATTGAGTATGAATGGAGGCCCGTCTCTTGCCCAACTTGTGGCACGTTTGGTCACAAATGTCAGGCCCAAGTAGTCCCTACAGATACCGTCGTGGCCACCCGGCAAGATCCAACCCGTGATGTCCCCTCCACTTAGAACCTTGTTCCTGCCGTTCCTCCAGATTCAGTCTTTATTCCAAGTACCTCTGAGGAAGGTTGGAAGCAAGCCCGACCTAATAAGAAAAAAGGAAGCAGATCCTCCCCATTCTTTGAATGTGGGTGATGTAACTCCTAAGTGCAGCACAGCCTACGTCTAGGATTGAACTGAGGAAGCACAAGTTGCCATAGAACTGTGATGGTATGGATCCGTCCCCTTCCGCCGCTCCACCCCGTCCAATGGACTCCATCACCCTAGTCACTTTGTCTAGTGCAGATGAAGATTCTTAGGAAGATTCAAATATGTAAGCAGTGCCAGCGAGGAGGACCGCCTACTGGACAGTTCCCTTGCTCCACAGGAAGAAACTCCATTTGATTTTAATATTGCTGTTGTTGTGCCTATTCCCCAGCATGCTAAGCCTAGAAAGGATCCAAGCCCAAATCCAACGCCTTCTGCTCCTAAATTTGTTGCTTAGAAGCAAGTGGTCAATAGGCGACGAGCGGGTAGGCGACAGTAATCTTCGTGTCTATTTTATATATATGTATATAGAATACTAGGGGCCTAATAGATCCCGTAAGACAAGCAGAAGTCAAGAGTCTTGTTTCTTCCAACAGTCTTTGCTGAATTGACATTCTGGAAACCAAAGTTTTTGCTTCCCTCTTCATGTCCATCTTAACGGGATTGGTGTCCGACTGGAAATGTTCTCAAACTATGATTATTCCCCTAGGGGAAGGATTTGGGTTGATTGGAATCTATTTCTCGTGAATTTTGATGTGTCTTTGTCCAATGCCCAAGCTATACATGGCAAGATTAGGTCCATAAATATAGGGACTGTTCTTTGCCTTTCTATTAGATATGCGGAGCACACCTTTATCCTTCAACGGCCTTTATGGGATGAGCTTACTCTACTCAATACTAGTCTATTGGACCTTCCTTGGTTAGTGGCTGGGGATTTCAATGCCATTCGAGACCCCTCAAATCACATAGGGAGTTCAGATACCTGGCTACCCTCTTATGATGAATTTACGTTTTACTTAGACCGAGCAGAACTACAAGACCTAAGGTATGTGGGTCACCGATTCACTTGGTCTTCTTCTAGGGGTGCCAATCATAAACTAAGGAAGATTGATAGGGTGCTAGTAAATACTAAATGGTGCCCGGAATTCTCTTTCTCGGAAGCCTCCTTTCTTGCTCCGCGCATTTCCTATCATACTCCTATGGTCGTCAGAGTAATGGCTCATTCTTCCTCCAGGAAACCCTTTAAGTTCTTCAATTTTTTGATGAAACACCCGGCTTTTCATGCAACTGTTACTCAGGTGTGGGAAAACCAAGAGGCGGGTACCCCCATGTTCAAGCTTTGCTCCAAATTAAGAACCCATAAAAGCCGTCTCAAGCAGCTCAACAAGGAGTTTTACTCTGATATCTCCATTAAAATGACAAATGCAAGGCAAGCCCTATGGCTCACGTAAGATACTCTCCAGCAAGACCCCAGCAGCAGCTCTCTAGCGAATCTGGAAATGATTCAACTCCGGTCATTCACTAATCTATGGCTTCTTGAGGAGTCATTCTATAGACAGAAATCCAGAGTCCGTTGGTTGAAGGAAGGTGATCGGAATACAATATTCTTCTACCACTCTGTCAACAAAAGACATTTGACGAATAGAATTATCTCGGTAGTAGACAATGCTGGCAATCTAGTGTATGATCTAAGCATGGTGCGACATGTTTTTGTTTCTCACTTTGAGAACCTTCTGGCTCATTCTACTCCTCCCTCTCGGCCAACAATTCAGGAGATTCAAGGGGTACTTTGACATTCTTTGAATGCGGAGCAGGTATGTACACTTGCTTGTCCTGTTTCGGAGATGGAAATCCATGACATTTTTTTTCCTTAGCTATGGGCAAGGCTCTCGGTCCAGATGGGTTCAATGTTGATTTCTTTAAATCCAACTGGGATATAATAGGACCCTCAATCTTAGATGCGGTCAAAGACTTTTTTATTTTCGGTAATTTATTACATGAGGTAAATAATACAATCATAACCCTTGTGCCTAAAGTTCCAAATGCTTCCTTAGTGTCTGACTATAGACCTATTGCAGGCTGCAACACTATTTACAAATGCATCGCCAATATCATTGCCAATAGATTGGCGGCTGTTCTTCCAACTATTATCGGTACTCCTCAGATTGCCTTTGTCAAAGATCGTAAAATCAGTGATAATATCATGTTGTCCCAGGAGCTTTTTAGTGGCTTCCACATTGATCCATACTTACCAAAATGTGCTATCAAGGTAGACTTCCAGAAAGCCTACGATACCATTGATTGGGACTTCTTGGAATTAATTCTTCATGCGTTTGGTTTTCCCAATCACTTGATTAGACTGATTATAAGATGTGTTCGTACCCCTAAGTTCTCCATTTCTATCAACGGGGAGCTTCATGGTTTTTTTCCTAGTGACCGCGGCTCACGCCAAGGAGACCCCATGTCTCCTTACTTGTTCACCTTGGTGATGGAGGTACTCTCTGGTATTCTAATTCTTCAGTCTAGATGACCGAGTTTCAAATAAATCTGGAGGTGTAAAGCAACAAGCCTTTCCCATCTCTTCTTTGCGGATGATGTCTTCCTCTTCTATGAACCGAATTTGGCTTCTGCCTCTTGCTTTAACGACGGACTTCGTATCTTCTCATCTTGGAGTGGTTTGAAGCCCAACTTGAATAAAAGTGATGTTTTCATTGCGGGTGGAACCAGTTCAACTCGTGCCCAAATTATTCAAATTCTCGACTTTAGGGAGGGCTCTTTGCCTATCTGCTACCTTGTTGTTCCCATCATTACATCACGACTTTGTAAGTCTGATTGAAACACCCTCGTTAAACTTTTATCTTCAAGGGTGCAATCTTGGACTAAACGCTTTCTTTCGTTTGCTGGCCGCCTTCAGCTTATCAAGTCAGTACTCCACTCCATACAAGTTTATTGGTCCAGTATATTTATGTTACCTAGATCGGTTCTGGACTGAATAGAACAAATCTTCCGACAATTTCTCTGGAAGGGTCCGGGCCTTGGGTCTGGAGGAGCGAAAGTTGTGTGGGAAGAGGTCTACCTCCCAAAAGAAGAAGGGGGGCTTAGTTTTCGCAATCTCCGCGACTATAACACTGCGGCCATGCTGAAACATATATGGATTCTCTTCACGGATAAGGAATCCTTTTGGTGTAAATAGATTCACTCCATCTACTTAAAAAAAAAGAACTTTTGGGTAGCTACGAAGCCAACAGTTTGCTCTTAGGCGTGGAGGAAGATACTTGATCTTAGGAAGGACTTCCAACATTGCTTTAATTGGTGGGTGGAGGATGGTCGGTCGATTTCTCTATGGTTTGACCCCTGGCATCCTTGTGGATCTTTAAATATGTTCTTATCGGACACTTTTATCTATCACTCGACTCTCTCCAGGCAAGCTAAGGTTGCGGATCTTTTTTCTGTATTGGGCCAAGCAACTAAGGCCATCCTCCAATCATGGACACATCATCTCCCATCGCTTGCACTTGTCCCTGACAAGTTTACCTGGCTGGAGCACTCCTCGGGCACGTTCTCCATTGTATCAGCATGGGAAGCAATTCGTCGAAAAGGTAACTTGGTCCCGTGGCACTCGTTCGTTTGGAATAGAACGCTCGTCCCTCGGTACCAATTCCATCTTGGGCTCATTACAAGAAATAAGCTTCCTACCCAGGTTTTTTTATTGTCTTATGGGAGGATTGCGAATGTCTCATGTGCCCTCTGCAATTCAAGACCAGACTCCATTGACCATCTCTTTTTTGGTTGCCATGTCTCTACCGCCTTTGCTTCGTTTTGGGCTGCTAAATGCAACATCCCATGGCAAAACAGATCATGGATGGATAACCTTCTTTGGGTTACCAAATTCCTCTATGGAAGTGATTTCTATTAAGCCATTGCTCGGTTCTCTTTTGGTGCTCTTTGTCATGTGATTTGGAAGACTAGAAATAATATCCTCTTCCGGGACCAAGTCTTCTTTATTCCAGCATTGAAGCAACATCTCATCAAAGCTGTCAAGGACAAAGCTCTCTCCTTCAACCACATTGTGGATACTCCAAGGAATAGGCAGCTTCAACGGTGTTGGGGACTTGACCCCTCTATCTTCTCTCTTGGGGCGTATGATCTTCCTATGTAATTTTTGTCTAGTGGGTTGCTGCTTTATAGGTTTTCGTCTCCTTGCAGCTTGGCCCCTTCCCTCTTTTGACATGGCTCCCTTAGCACTTGCTTGAGGGCTGCCGTTGCTTGGGTTGCAGCTCAGCGTAGCTAGGGCCTTGTTCCATCTTTTTGCTCTTCAGAGGTTCCTGCTGGTGTTGCGATTAAGAGGTCTCTGCGTAGGTGGTGGCTAGTTCCAGCTCTTCGGAGGTTGCCATCACTTGATACTGTGAGGGTTGCTAGTGTTTTTGTTGTCTACTTCCATTTCCTTTTCTTGTTGATGCCACTGTTTGGCTTCTTGTGGCAGTTGTTTGGCTGTTTGGTTGCCACTTGTTGGCTATTTGTGTTGGCTTTTCTTTTTCTCGACACATTTCCACTCGTTTAGACATATTTGTCTTTATAAGTGTAAGTTTTTTGATACCGAGACCCCTTGCTGTATAGTTGTGGTTATAAGCTAATATATTACTTACCTTACCAAAAAAAAACAAAGTATTTCGTGGTAAATTTTAAATCGATTCTATGTACATTTGATACAGACAGTAATTGTTATGGAGCTTACTATTTTAATCCATTAGTAGAAAAAAGTACACAATAAAAGGGCTCGTACTATTTCCTTCCCTCATGGCTCTTGATACCTCATTTTACATTGAATTAACTACACTAACCCTTGCAGGCTCCACTCTGGCTTGAAGATTATTTCTTACTTTTTTTTTTTCATTTGCTTCAATTTTACTATAGACAAAATACCAATGCCCCTCTCAAATAATATTTATTAATATTAAACATAGGGCCCACTCTTGATTTACAACCAATGCTTGCCTTTATTTCTTTTTTTATTTTTTTTTCATTTTCTTTCTCAATTTGTTACAAAATTGGTGCCCCTAATTATTTGATTTTTTGGCAAAAAAAAAAAATTATTTTGTTCATGATTTTTATATTTCTTTGTTTGTATTAGGAAACAATTATTCAAAAAGTAATTTAAGCACAAGAAGAGGATAACCTTTGAGTAAATGTGCATAATGCATACACCAGCCATATTATTCAATTTTTGAGTCAATTGTACCAAAATTTGAAGTAAAAAATTCACGATCATGAGAATAATCTACGAAAATAAAGTAAACAATTTGTAGATAAAATTGACATTTCTTTACTCCAATATATGATTAATGCCTGCTCAGGTTATAATAGTGGAGAATAAGTTTCGAAGAAGCAAAACATGAAGGAAGCCTTGAAATGTAACCGGCGTGGATGAATTGGCTAGGGTGAAAAGAAAAGTTGTTTGAATGTGATGTTAGTAAGTTTTTCTTTCAATAAAATTGAAAAAAGAAGAAGAAATAAAGGTAAGATATAATATTAAATTAAGGGCAGGAATCATAAAGGATAATGTAGTTAATTTGATATGATAGGGAGTGTCAATAGCCAATATTAAGGGGTGAAAATGGCAAGAAATAATCTTAAATCAAAAGTCGAACCCACAAGAGTTAATGTAGTCAATTCAATGTAATAGAGGGTGTCGGGAGCCAATAAGGGTGAAAATAGGATGAGCCTAAGAAAATAGACAAATTATTTGCATCTATTTAGATGAAGAAAAATAAAAAAATTTGCTTTTTAACTTTTTATGGATGAGAAGACGTCTCTTAAATTTGAGAGATTTTATTCTAATATAATGGATTTACATCTTTGCATATTGCATACAACATACAATTGCTTCTAACTTTAAGTAAATTTACATAGATTTTTTTTCTCAAAAGTAAATTTACATGGATTGTAATGTAAATTTTTGTTAATAAAATAGAGTTTGAGATTTGAAACTAAATATGAATTACTTCCTATATAGTATAGACTAATATATTTATTTTACTAGGGGAGGGGAACCTACCCTTATAATCGATTTTCCCTATACATCTCTCTAGTACCAATAAAAAAAAATTTGGCTTTAGACCAAAGTGTGGTGGAGGACTCGGCCTAAATTTAAAGTGAGGAAATTGATGATAATGAAGGCCGGCGATTCAAAAGTCAGGACTTCCTAATCCTATATAATATTAAAGTTGATGCGATAATTGCCAATTGTTTTAAAAACTTAAAACATTATATTATGTGTGTCTATTACACGTTATAAAGGATCCACAATAATTGATTGTTGAAGTGAGTGCATTCAGATATTATTCCTGAAGTTGCTGTCTACGTTGCTGCAGAAATTGGGTGGTTTTAAGCCTTTCTCAGACCAAAAGCACCACCGGTGTGTGAAACATCCAATTCATAACCCTTTCATGTGACTGTTAGGTCCAAATCTGTTGACAAGTCGGGCTTTAATATCAATGATGGGTAATTTTGAGCCTTTCTCATCCCAAAAGTTTGCTCAAAGGACGAAATTTTCTCTCACATTTATGAATTAATATCAGCTCCTTTCACAGCAAGCTTAATAAAAGATGTATAAGAAACGGGAACGAGCTTGATCAGCAGGACGCTGGAGACGGCATGAAGATAAGAAAGACAAGTGGGTGTCCGATTATTGAAATAGAGCGAAGCGATCCTGAGTCGTGCGCAATATTCTCGTGGGGTCACCATATCATGATCTCTTGTCTGATCTTGAAAATGACTGCTTTGTCTATATCGCCTGGTGTGTAGTGTTCATACCTGAAAACTGGCTAGCTAAGCCGATAAAGTGGACTAATCGTTTTCCCAGATACTGAGCAGGACTTAGGAGGAAAAGTTGCCCTCATCGCAGCCTCAGATAATAGAAATATCTGCTGCCTCACTGCTCCTTGGAAGTATGTATGTAAAGTGCCTAGCCAAAAATGAAAAAGTAGACATATAGATCTAAGAAAGTGTAGAATCAAGGAGCAAAATGGGTGTAACCAGGAACAAAGGAAATCAGAGATTAATCTATATGTCATGCATTGGTGAGCCGCCAATATGATGTACATCGAGTTTCTTACATAAAATGCTTTTTCACTCGATTTACATTTAAGTTTTGAATTTCCTCACTTTCTCATTAACTTGTTTCTCCATGTATTATTGCTATATGACATGTTGCATATGACTACCATTTTTCTCTTAAAGGAGTTGAAAGTTAATATATCTGTGAAACATACGCTTGCCAAGGGAAGTCTCGTTTTATCACTATTTTATTAGAAACCCAAGAGAAATGCACAATTGGCCTTTGGGATCGGTCATTCACTTATGAATCAATCAAATAGCTCTCTCCAACTTCACATGGGACTTGAGCTTTTTTCATGTGAATCGTATCGAATGGATATGAAAGGGAAAATAATAAGTTGGAAAATCAATGTACATATTAAATTGAAAGTATCGCAGAAAGTCCATATACAGAATTATTGACAAGATGGCTCCTTCCTGCAAGATGGCAAGATTATCTAGAAAACTAATCCATTGAATTGATTAAGAAGGTTAGTTGGTAGACCTAATTGGCACGTAATTTATGATTGACAATTCTTCGATCCTCATATGCATCCACATTAAAGGAACGATTTTTCACATCAACCAACCTAAATTGTTCACCCCTAGTTTTTTGCATTTATATCTCTACTCAAAATGTAATGACATCTGGATCATGGTTTGATATCTCACTGAACTATCGAGTCTCACCCAACCCAACAAGACTTAAAACCCCATACCTGAGCAGTCCCGGCAAGTAATTTCCTTTTTCAAGGTTGGCCTACCCACATTGCTTATTTTATTAACAAAATCGATTTTTTTTTCCTTTTAAATCATTTCGAGATTAAGCAAGCACTTTTTAGCCGATGAGCCTAGCCTAACTCACCTATTGATCAAAGGCTCTTCACATGCTGAAAAAGGTTCCTTTTTCAGCGTGGACATTGTATCATAGGGACAGCATTTTCATCGGTGCCAAGTGCAGTGGATTACGAATCTGTTCGGGTAAAGTTGGTGTCTTTTAAGACAGGATCACTTATGGTCTTGCGTTGCTTTCTTTTTTCTACTTTTTTCTGAGTTTCACCGCTCCTGTCTGAATCCCCCCCGTGCAGATCCGACAGCAGAGCATTGTATAGAAGCCAGCACTGATGCTTTACATCTGATGAACATGCAGAAGACAGTGACTCAATTGGTGGCTGCAATCTTGTTCATAACTTCTTGGGAGTATTGGACAACCTCACATTCGATAAAAAGTCAGTAGTGTTACATAACCTCATGAATCCATCAAGGGCTCCAGGAAAAACCTCTTCATCCAGGGATGATATGGAGCCCAAGCTATAATACAAACAGAGAACAAGTTCGTAAAACATGGAAGAGAGGAATCAAATCCAAGACTCCTCTACTCTCTCTCGACTAAAACCGGCGAAATTTCTCCCCTCCGAAAATGCCTTGGTTAAAAAGAAAGAAAGAAAGAAAATGATCGTTAGTTTCTCTCATCACCTGAGTTTTATTTTAATGTTCTAAGATCCCGTGAGCGGTTTTGGTCGCCGAGTTTAATGGGCTGCGATTTTCTCTCCGAGCACAGTAATCCAACTGTGGCCTTCGGAGTTCTCTTCTTCATCTGTCATCTCCGCGCTTCCCCCTCCAGCACTAGAAACTGCTCGAGCAGATGCACAGGCAAGGAGAGGGCCTTGGGGAGAATCAGACTCTGAGGTCCTCAGCTCTGAGTGGTCCACGCCACTTCGTTCTTGCACTAAAGATAAGCCATTTTCCACGGCGGCAGATGGTGATGGGATTCTCCTGACATGAAGTCTATATTTCTGCAAGATTTAGGAAACAGCGATGTGATCAGAATTAGCACAAAAGATGAGCAAATGATGAGGTAATTGGAGAAGACAACTTTCCTATGGATGACGGATAATTCACCTGTAAATGGCTTTTAACTTCGTCATTAGTAAGGCCTTCCACTTGCATGAGTTCTCTGATTTGTTTTGGAGTAGCCACTGCAATTTGGCAAAAAGAGAGACATCAGATTTCTTCTACTATCGATCAGAAACTGCAGGCGACTTTTCGTCATTTTCTATGCAAACATTAACCAGCTCAGACAGCATAGTTAGAGCAAGTGACTTCACTTATCATGATGAACTCACTTAAAACATGGGGAATCATGGATTACAGGGGAACAGAGAGCGATAGGCATTTCCACTTTTTTTCATCACTCCAATTCTCTAGGTAGAACAAGGGAACAACTAAATATTCTCAAGTGCTTTTTGCAAATGCTCATGTTTTTCACACCAGATTGGTCCGGGCTATCAAACGAAAAGAATCAAACTACAACTTCAGACAAGCTTCCTCAATCAAAAGACAGAATAAGTATTCAACAAGTACGAAAGGATTCCAATTCAAGTGAAAACTCTGTCACTTCAACAAAAAGCAATTATGGAGTTCACTCGCAAAAAAAATAATGTTTTAGACCTGTAGTCACAATTCACCGTTGTCCAAGAGTAATAATCCAAGAAAAACACAACTCAGGTTCTAGTAACTGACCCTGCGCTCCACCGAGCTGCTCCAACGCCTCCACGAACCGGCGGTGGAGCTCGGGTGACCAGCACCGCCTTTGCTTCCTAAGTTGATGCTGCTGCAGCCGGTGCTGCTGCTGCTGCTGCTGCTGTGGGCTTCTCTGCAATTTCGCATGGTCCGTCGAGAAGGGCGCCTCAAAACTGAGCTTCTTGATATTATCATTATCAGGAGAGGCCAACATAGAGGCCGGAGTCGAAAGGGTAAGTCTAGAAATCGGTGAAGAATCCTTGCCGTCCTTCGGAGGAGCGCTATGAAGGCCGAATGGCAAGAACGCCCCCCCTTTCTTCTTGTAGCTACAGGGCTCAATTGGGTTCTTCTCGGCTGCGTACTGATCCTAAAATTTCACACAAGATGGATTCATTTCTTGCAACCAAAAAGAACAAAAATCAGAAGACTCTAACACGAACTAGTGATGACAAGTCTTATTACCAGATTCTGATCAGGAGAGCTCATCCACTTCTCCTGATCACGAGAATCCTTGTTTTCCACTTCTGCCCTCTTATCTTTATCAGAATTCCTCTTCGGTCGAATAAATTCCATTTCCTTGCACTGCAATCGCTCCTCCTTCAACCTTTCCATAGCTATTAGAGATTAACAAAGAAAAAAACAAATAACTAATTCAGAAACCCATTTCTTTAAGCAGAAAAATTTCAGCTCTTTTCAAAAATCAGTCGCGTCAAGAAGAGATAAAACCCATTTCTTTAAGCAGAAAAATCCAGCCAATCGTCTCGATCGTTCGGCTCCTGCCCAGGCCAGAGAGAACCCACTGAAGAGAGAGAGACTCACCGTCGTTCAAGAGAAGCATGCAAAGAGGGAGCTCGCGCTTAAAAGGGTCTATCTTCCTCATCTCCTCCTCCAATCTTGCCACATAGTCATCGAGTTTCGACAATCTCTCGTCGCGATCTGGGATCGCGGACACCTCCCTGAAGAACTCGGACACCGGCCGAGGCTCGCGGGCCAAGCTCAAATCCAAGCTCAGTTCCATCCCTCTCTCCCAAGATTTCCTTTCCTTTCCTTTCCTTTCTTCTTCTTCTTCTTTTCGATGGGGACTTTCGATTTCCTGCGATGATTCTCTCTCTACATTTGTCTTGAGCCGCAAAAACTGAGGTGCAAGAAGCTCCTTCTTATAGAGAATGTCTTAAGATTCAGGACGGGGAGATTCGTTCTCTCTCTCCCTCGCCCCCTCGCTCGGGTCGTCGCGTATTTTTACGGATGGCGGACGGACTCGGGCGACTCAGTGCCCCGACTCGGGCGAGTTCCCCGAGTCGCCCGAGTCGGATCGGCGAGAATCTCTTGAGATTCCGGAACTCACGCGGCGAAAATGAAAAGACAGCCCCGCGATGGTTGACCTACGTGTCCTTATCTGGGTGGGATTAGGTCCGGGGTGTTTTGGTCATTTCGCGCTCCCGGGGGGAGAGAGATATCGAAGATTTGGCACCGTCGATTTATGCTCTCATTTAAAATATGGTCAGGAATTGTATGGTGTTGCTTCGGTTCCTAACATTATTAATATGCCACGAAAAACAATGATTGGATTTACTTTGTCATGAAATTCTCTTCATTTATTCTCAAATCTTACCTAAATGGACAAGACAACATATTATTTTACCAAAAAATATTTAAGGTTTTTTTTATATCTCTTACACTTTTTATGATTTTCGTGACGAAAATGCTTTACTCAAACCTATGCAACTCAAGTTAGAGAAAATTTATCCAATAGTCATTCCTAACTACCTTTAATTGCAAATATTTGGCTATGCCTTTTCAACTCACAAAATTATGGAGCGTGACATTCATGGTTGCTATGAGTGAAAATGGATGTAATTATAATATCGAGTTTGTCACGTCCAAATAAAGTAATTAATCATTCAATCAAGCCATCAAAGGATTTTATTCTTGTAGTCCGGCATGGACTACTTTCCTCAACGTGCCAATTGGCAAGACCTACTTTCCCTCGACGTGTCAATTCGTGCCCATTCATATCAAATACTTATGCAATCATATCAAAATACCATCGAATCGCCGTGCTATCGAGCTCGAGTGGGTCCCACCTAATCAGAAGGCGATAGTGTGTCCGCTTTGCTCAAGATCAATAAAATCGAGCAAAGTGCCACGAATTGATCGATCTAGCATTTCCTAAACCGTGTAACCTTAGGAATTTTTTTCCAAGTGAATCTTACTCACTCATACTCAAGGAAAGAGAAACTCTCGTGAGAATCTCGGAATGTATTTAACTTGTGAATGAATATGAAATGAGATATATATAAATATATAGACAAGTACAAGACTAATCATAACCATAAATCTCATCTTTATCGGAGAATGGAGAATATATATTTTTATCTATCCAACTACCTGAATTTAGTATATAGATGAAGAATTACCGTATTACTCACGTAAAGTATTCTAGAATACTCAAGAGCCTCGTTCACGAATCACAGCCCTTCGTACATAAACCCTTTGGGTCGTGTCATCTTCTTAGACCATGATAAAAGCATAAATTTCGTACGCAACATGACAAGCACACGACACGCGGGAACCCCAAAAAAATTGAGAAAAAAGATCCCATGATTGGAGAACAAGGGTAAAATGGAAGAATGTACTATCGAAACAATAATAAAATTCGTTGCGCTAGTGCGCTAGAGAGAGAGAGAGAGAGAGAGAGAGAGAGAGAGAGATGAGTTGGTCAACAATGGGGGAGGTGGGGAACGATCCTCACGTGGGAGATTCCCTTAGAGCACCGCAAACTTTCCCCATCCGATCGTCCTCGTCCGTCCCGTGGGACCGAGCAGCCCCCACCACCGCTCATCGAGCACCCCTCGATCGAGAATCTCACGCCGAAACCGCCCCCTCCCAAAGAATTCCCAGCGCCACCCGCCAACCTCGTGCCGCCACGTGTCCGACGGGCCGCGGTCAGATTCCCCTCCTCGGCGATGCGGATCGTGCCCCTGTTCAGGCTCTTCTTTCTTCCCCTCGAGGGAATAATAATAGTGAAAAAAAAAAAAAAAAGGGGGATCGGGGCCGTTCCCTCGTTCCGAATCTCTTTTCTTCGGGCAGCCGATTCTCTCTCCCCCCCCGTGGGCGATTCCGGACGCGTGTCGAGAGCCTTCGGTTTCGTCGCGCATGTTCTCCGTGGAAAAGGAAGAAGTGCTTTGTTTCGAGTCTCGTGGCGCTGTTGGGGATAAGGATTCGCGCTGGCTTTTGGCATTGTCGTTTCTTTTCGATTGATGATGGTTTTCGTCCCGTCTCGTTTCGGTCTTTCGGGTTCTCCAGGACGACAGCGATGAAAAGAAAGAAAGATGCTGTTCCTCGGAAATGGACAGCCCGCCCCTCCGTAGCCATTCGTTCGACTAACGTTCGCACGAGTTTTGGCATTTCATGCGGCTTAAGGAGGCCCGTGATATCTTAATGTTCGATGATGGTTCGATTCTAGATTTTTTTCTTTTTTTTTGGGTTTTATCGGTATCTCGCGGTTTGCTCGCCATGTGTCGAATGATGTAGTGGAGGTCTAAGTTCGTGAGAACAAGACAGGAGCACTGTACATCATGTCATGCTGTTTTCCAATTTCTAGCAAGGAAATTCGGTATCAAAAGAGAGGATGCGCGTCTGTATGTACATCTTTTAAAGCTAACTTTAACCCGCGAATTGTTTTTGGTTTGGACGATAGAAATCCTTCGTCTGACATTACCGATCAAAGATATTCCGATATCAGGAAGGTCTAAAATCTTGGATTGTTTGGGATCAATCCAGATGGCCATTCGCCCGTATTCTTGATTTGACATTACCGATTTTTCAGAGTAATTGAAAATGGCTATTCTGATATTTATTTCACAACCATAGCATGACCATTGAATTTCCCACGGCTACTGTCCATAGGATCACTACCGCCTTTCTTCATGAAGGTGTTCAGGAATATTCTCTGAGGTGTTTTTTTGCAGAGGCTCTCGAATGGTTTCGCCCGTCAGCTTTATTGGTAGAACCTACTTCGCATTGAACTAAAGTGCAAAGCTCCAAAACCTTGTAGCCCAAGCGACCATTTTTTTTCAATAGAGAATAAAAAATTTTACACTTCAGGGCCAGCTGTCCTATTCCTATTGCTAAATCATACGTATCTCATTTTGCATGCGGTTTCAGAGAAATTCACGGAGAATATCGATAACTTCAAAGGAATCTATACGAACGATCAAGCTATTCCAAAGTTCTTATGACCCATTACTTATCAAAGGACATGCCATGGAATTATTCCCATGCGTATCATGCCACCAAAGATGCCATCCACCAAGCATCAGATGAGTACAAGCGAAATTAGCCAAAATCGATGGATTTTTTTCCCTAGACCTATGATATTTTGAAGAATCATATCTGAAGACACATGGTAAGCAGAATTTAGCTTTGATGGAGGTTCTAATTTCGACCCAGATCATGAGCCCATCAATAAGTGAGGGAATTTATGAGAGTTCAACGTTACCACTTTAATAAATTGTACACAGTAAGGTTTGTTATACTATTGAGTATGTATTGACTCTTTTAACATTTTGTCGATCCGATAACATTATACTATCTATTTTTTTTTTCATTCCATAACATGCTTTGTTTGCCACACTGACCTTTGAAAATGTCTCTATTACCCTTAACCTCAGCTATAAAAGGGGAAGTGATGTCTGAATAAAAAGCAAGGTTGGGAAAAGAAAAGATTTCCCAAAATTTTACTAAATCCTCTCAAATGTTCTTCCAAACCTTTCTCTTCTAGGCTCGGTGATATTTTAAGGTTGAAATTACAATTATAAAATGAGACAGTTCGACAAGTCTGCTATCCATTTGCCACTAGAAGAGGATCCGAAACCTATTCCGAGGCCGGACAGCCTTAACATGGAGATTAACACTAACAGTAGTCGGAGACTGATAAACAGTTTCATTTAATGCCCAAGAAGTAGCTTGTGCGTGTTGGAAAAGGATACCACCATTCGAAGGAACAATCCAAGACGCCAGCACCACTGCATTTTAAAGGAATGGGCCCATGAAATTTAGCATTGATGGGCATAGGTCATTTTCAAAAAAGTGCTATTTCAAATTATGTTATTTCATGCTAATAATTGCTCTTTAAATAGGACTTGTGATTCTGTGAATAATAAACGAGATCGCATGGATTCAAAACTGTACATCATCATTATGGATTAAACTAAAATATAAATGATTACTTATATTGTATGTAACAACCTATAAATCAACACCAATTAAAATTTAGTCCATTATATATAGTTTTGGCCATTTCTATTTTCCTAATCTACTTTGACCACGCATAGTTACTTTAAATACCACCAAAAATCTCAATTGATATAATCTTATCACGTTTACTTCAAATTATTTTTTACAACACAAAAATTTTCAAACTGGTAACCCATGCCACGTTTATCCTTCTAGCCACCATTCCTGTTTCTCTTCCTTTTGATTCTGCACGGGAAATATGCCAAATAATTGGCCTCATCTCTCTTTTAGTTTTTCTATTTTGTGAGACGTCACTTGGGGGGCATTTGACCATAGGATGGTAGCGTTTATTTGCACGAAAGGCTCCCTACACGACAAATAATATTAAATATATTCTTGATTTCATTTGACAACGTATAATTACTAAAATAATTGTAATGTCATGGGAAATATAAACGAGTTAATATTATGAAAAATTTTAAATCGGTATATCTACGACAAATTTACTTAAAATTAATTTTTTTACCATTAAAAATCTCATATTGATATACTTGTGATAAATTTATTCTAAACTAATTTTCTAACTACAAAACACTCCAAACTAGTATATTTATGATAAATTTACCATCTATTAGTTTTTATTAAATTAAATTAATATTACAAAAATTATAAATTGATAAACCTATGACAAATGTCACATGCAATCCAACGGAACAATTTGAAGGTAAAATTTAACTGAAACTAACGAAGAATAAACTTCTCACAAATTTACTAGTTTGGGGCTTTTTGTTGTATTAGCCCAACATAAAATTAGATAATATTCTCCAATTTCAGGAAATTGATTTTTTCCTCCTATCGAACAGCGCAAAAAATTAGACATTCCAGCAAAATCAAATCCCCGAGAGAGAGAGAGAGAGAGAGAGCGTTGCCTTCGCGGTTTCCTTCTTCGCTAGCTTTTCACAAATGGCGGCCAGCGATGCTCTCGTCTCGCCATGAGACGAACGATTTCGAGCACCGCGTTCGTAATGCTGAAGTTAAGATCTCGCTCCAGCATGAGCTTCTTCGATCCCAAGCCCTGCCGTTCCCTGAGAATGCTGTACCTCGGCGAAAGACTCTTCTCTCGTCCTCGTTCCTCCCAAGCCCAGCAGCAGCACAAGCCCAGCAGCCTCCGAAAGACGTTCTTCAAGTCGGACGCCAGGGACGGGACAGTGCGTCGCCTGTGCGAGGAGAAGAAGTTCAAGGAAGCCATAGACGTCATGTGCGACCAGAAGCGCCTGAGGGAAGCCGTCCGGTTGCTGGGTCAGATCCAGCGCCCCTCTGCTCTGGTGTACTCGACCCTCCTGCAGGCTTGCCTCAGGCAGCGAGACCTCGGAGCGGGCAAGATGGTCCACGCCCATATGGGTAGAGCCGGGTTCTCGCCCGGGGTCGTCATTTCCAACCGGCTCGTTGACATGTACACGAAATGCGAAAGCCTGGTCGACGCCCGGAAGACGTTCGATGAAATGCCTCACAGGGACTTGTGTTCTTGGAATACTATGATATCCGGGTACGCGAGGGCTGGTCGACTTTCGGACGCGAGGAGATTGTTTGATGAAATGCCGGAGAGAGACAATTTTTCGTGGACGGCGATGGTGTCTGGTTATGTTCGCCATGACATGCCCGGGGAGGCAATCGAACTGTTTAGAATGATGCAAATGCTTGAAATCCCCATGTTGAACAAGTTCACTTTTTCCAGCGCTCTTGCTGCGGCTGCAGCTATACCATGTTTACGCAAAGGAAAAGAGATTCATGGCCATATATTGAGACTGGGGTTGGAATCGGATGAGGTTGTTTGGAGTGCTCTATCGGATATGTATGGTAAATGTGGGAGTGTGGAGGAGGCTAGGCACATTTTTGATACGATGGTCGATAGAGATGTTGTCACGTGGACAGCAATGATAGATCGGTACTTTGGTGATGGGAGGATTGAAAAGGGTTTTATGTTGTTCTCTGATTTGATGTACTCCAAGATTAGGCCGAATGAGTTCACATTTGCAGGGGTTTTGAATGCATGCGCTGATCATGCAGCAGAAGAGGTTGGTAAGCAGGTCCATGGGTACATGATGCGCAGTGGATTTGATCCATCTTCATTTGCAGAAAGTGCCCTTGTCCATATGTATTCCAAGTGTGGAAATATGGAGAGTGCAGAGAGAGTGTTTAGTGGGATGCCACACCCGGATTTAGTTTCGTGGACGTCACTGATAGTTGGGTTTGCTCAGAATGGTCTTTTCAGAGAAGCTCTTAAATATTTTGACATGTTGCTAGAATCAGGTATTCGGCCTGATCATGTCACTTTTGTCGGGGTTCTCTCTGCTTGCACTCATGCTGGGTTAGTAGATAAAGGTCTTGAGTATTTCCACTCAATTACTGAACAGCATGGACTGACACATACTCCCGATCATTATGCTTGTATAGTTGATTTATTAGCCCGTTCAGGCCGTTTTAAAGAAGCTGAAGAGATCATTAGCACAATGCCAATGAAGCCTGACAGATTTTTGTGGGCATCCTTGCTCGGGGGCTGCAGAATTCATGGAAACATAGAACTGGCAAAACGAGCTTCTGAGGAATTATTTCAAATTGAGCTGGAGAATCCAGCTACCTATATCACTATGGCTAATTTGTATGCTACGGCTAGTATGTGGGATGAGGTTACAAAAATCAGAAAGATTATGGAAGATAGAGGAGTGGTGAAGAAACCTGGTTTGAGCTGGACTCAGATTGGGAGAAAGCAGCATGTTTTCTTAGTCGGAGATACATCCCATCCAAAATCGAATGAGATACATGTGTTTTTGACGGAGATGTCCAAGAGGATGAAAGAAGAAGGATATGTGCCTGACACAAATTTTGTGCTACACGATGTGGAGGAAGAGCAAAAAGTGCAAAATCTTGCCTTCCATAGTGAGAAACTTGCAGTTGCTTTTGGTATTCTTTCAACCTCGCCAGGGACTCCCATTAAGGTGTATAAGAACTTAAGAACATGTGGAGACTGCCACACTGCTATTAAATATATCTCAAAGATTATGAGGAGGAAGATTATAGTGCGGGACTCAAATCGGTTCCATTGCTTCGAGAATGGAATTTGTTCATGTGGAGATTATTGGTGATCAGAAAAGTTTGAGTATGCCCAGCATCTGCATGGGTCTTATGAAGACATCATCCTGGTGGTCTTCCACGAAGACTCAAATCTTCTTGTTGAACAGATTCCGTGTCCATGTTGATAGCAGAGACTGACAGTGCATGAGATTTAAATGACCTATCTCAGTGAGGTTTCCTTATTCGCGCAAATTATCTGGTAATTGGATACTCAGAAAGGTGGTTGCTTTTGGTGGCCAAAAACCATTATGATGCCTCCAATGGGAGTTCTGGGATTAAGTGACGTCAATCAGGTAGCCATAATGCAAAATGCAATTTTTATTTGGAGAAGATGTGGCCCATATATCGATGATTGAGTTCATCTTGCTTTTCTCTAGTCCAACAAAACAGCTAGGTTTGAGTGCTTGCCAATGTTGACATATGAACAACACAATCTTCAGAAGGCTTGCATCTTTATAGTTGATATTCGTTTCATCTTATTGCCTTTTGCTGGCTACATGTTCAAAAGAGAATCTTAGAGCTTATCCATAAGCTTTTCGACCTTCTTCAAATGTACAATCATTGTACTTGGAACCAAGACGACTCTCCCGTCAACATCATCATATCGAGGAACAATTTTGAGGTAAGATATATCTACTCAATTCCTCCCGTCAACATCACTGCTCAAATTCCCCTCATTAGTTTCTGGACCCCTACTTGCTGGTCCAGCAGTTGAAGTAGACTGACGTAGGAAACAATCTAGAATCTACAGGTATGTACTTGGAAATTTGCAATTGGATCACTCAATTTTGACTTGAATTACTGAATTTACTGTGCGATTGGTGCATTTGGACAATTTGTGGCTAATTTTTAACCGATTACTGAACGTTTAGTCACTGAATGAGTGCAATTTCATCTCAGATGGTTAAAATTTTCTACGAACTTCTTTATTTTGTGATTAATGAGAATCAGACAAGTTGCTATTAAGCAGAAATAATGATTTCAATTTAAACCAAGTCTATCTTACAAATAAGACAGCCTTGTCTTCTTGTAACAGTAGATTAAGCGAAAGGTTAGAGAAGTCCTATGAACATGTCATGGTCACTAATGGTTGTGATGTGGAATTATCAAATTGGCTGTCTTGATGTCCAAATGTCTCCTAACATATTGCACTGTGCTAGTCAAAACCCAAGTAAATCCTAGCAGGGAAAGAATTGATATTTATCATGAGTTGACACACCACCAATTTTTGTACAAAGAAAATTAAAGTTTCTATCTTGATTGTTCTTGAAGGTGGAATTTGACTGCAAGTGCTGCCAGACCAACCCCCTGGGGGCCTTTCTTCTACGGAAAGTCAGATCCTCATGAATAATTGTATTGTCCCACACAGCCTTGCTCAGCAATGGAAAGAGTGGGCAATGCTAAGGCTCCCCTAAAGCTGACTGATTATCTGAAAACATAATCTAACGTGCTTAAACTTAAAGTCATCTCAGGATGCTCAATGTCCATACTGCTTCATAATCTGTTAACTTGCAGTCACGATGTAGCCCCCGTGTAGTGCGCCCTAGTTTTTGGGATACCCAGAAGTCGAACCATGAGGTGGAGGGTTTAATTTTTTCTCTCGAGGCATGTATCTACATCTCATCCGGAAGTGGGGTGATGGGGCAACATGCCTGCTCCTACGCAGCCCGCAGATCTGTGTGCTCGTGGGTTTTCCCTGGTTATCAAAAAAGGGAGGACAAAAAATGAAAACCTGCAGCTGTTGGCAGGAACTTCAAGGTCAAGAATGCTGCACTGCAGTCTCTGCTAACTTTGTGAAGGTTAGTTAAAGCACATTGTTGCGTGATGGTCCGATCAGTTTTGAGACTTGGATGATCAATAACCTTATGATTTGTCTTTGTTAAACTATCGTTAAGGTTGTAGGAGCAGACCCCCAAGTGGACGCTCTTATTTTAGTTATCGGATCCACTAGATACCAGAAAAGCAATGTCTTTTCTATGAGGATATTGGCGATGATTCGTATGGAGTAGTTCCAAGGGATCTATACTTATTCACTTTGCAGTCTCCTAACTAGCTCGTAAGAGTAGGAACTATGGCTAGAGCCAGATGATGTTTGCTGCTGCGTATGAGCTTGACACCCAAGGATTAGGGGCCACAACGTATTTGCTAATGCTAATTTAGTTTTGTGGTGAATCAAAAAGTCAAATAACTAGAGCCAAGGCATTGCTGGAGTTGATGCAATTTTATCAGCTCTGTTTCATAAAAATTCAATTCATTTTGGATACCTTTCCATTTTCAATATTTTGAATGATTGTGAGCGTATTATATGGGGGATGCCAAAACTCCATCATAAGGGAAAATAAAATGCATACTGTTTTAAAGACAGATGGTATCGTCAGCTTTTGAAGTAGTTCCGTTTTTATTCAATGAAGGGAATTTCTTTTATCAATTTTATGATTGATAGGTTACATATATCATCCACATTTATATTTAGCTATGTTTGCATGCAATTTGCAATTCATCAAATCAAAGATGTGATTGAGGATTAGGGGTGAGCATATAGAACCACCCTAATTGGACCGAACCACCCAATTTTCGGCGGTTCCTAGGGGCTCCGGTCCAGTTGCTGGTTTCATGTGGAATTGGTGATTTTTGGTCAGGTTCTTGGTTTCAAGATGGGAACTGGATTGCCTAGACCGGACCGATTTATTTTTTAAATTTGTTTTTATTTCTTAAAGAACAGTAGTGATTGTAGCGTGTAAATCCTAATCGCCTCTCATGCCTTGCGCTTTCCCTCACTTGCTAAGTCGCATCCCTCTCACTTGACTTTCAAACAGCACCATCTTCTCTCACTTGAGTCGCATCCCTTCCACTCGAGCTCAATGCTTCCTATCGCGGTCTCATCTTGAGTCTTGACTCTCGCCTCCCTCTCTTGCTCTAATTTTTGCATCTCATCAACGTAATATCCAATGCTTTGTTTTTTCGCTGTTTTGCGCATTGCATTTCCCGTGGCTGGTCGTTCATTTTCGCGAGACTTGTCGAACTCTAGCTGTGTGTTGTGCTTGCTTTCATTGTCCTCACCTGTTGTTGTGCTAATTCCACAAACCTCTAAGCTTTTGCTCGGAAATGGCCGTTTCGTGAGGTGTTCTTCAGGTGCCTTTACCAAGATCTGCTTTTCTTGCTTCACAAAGATAAGAGGGTTGAGTGTTGTGGAATTTAATGCAACGATTGAAGAACTTGAATTATTGTGAATCTACTAGTTTCATTAGACCTCCCAAAAACTGGATTAGACCATTACTAGGACTAGGTGGTTCAATTCTCGATTCTGGAAAATATGGTTACGTTTGGTCGTTTAAATTTCTAACTGGGATATGACTGGATATGATAGGATATGAAATTTAGGGGATTTGGTATATCTATGGTAATTGCAGTAATAAAGTCGGATATATTCACATCATATCATATATATTGTTTAGTGTGAACAACATATTAATATAAATGCAACACAAATTTCACAAACGGAGATGGTAAAAGTCTTTTTCGTCACTATTGTCTACTTTATTCTTATTTTCTTTTTTATTTTATTTTCATATCCTTTTTAATTAATTTCATTTTTTATTTCTTTCTTCCCTTTCCATTATTCTCTAATAAAATTTTATTAAATAGAAAAATATACTAATATACCTAAAACACTAAAACAACAAAAACATGTGATATATATATATATATTTTGTATTTATATTATAGGATATAATTAAATTTGACTATATAATGACAAAAACTAATTTGTTATTTTTTTGTTATTTTGAATTTCTTATATTAGAATTCAAATATGATTTATATTGAAATATAATTTTAAATCTGTTAATTTAAGAAGTTTGTTATTTGAGAAAAACAATTTTCTTATTATAGATATTAGAAATTCTATCCACATTTATCACATCTCTCTCTCATGTGATAATTTTATCTGGCTTATAGCTCCCTCATATCCTACTAATCCCGTTTTGAGCATGTACCAAACGTAGGATATGATAAATTTTATTATGATTACCAAGTGTAGCTTATGTGTTAATTGGTCTTCTTGGTTTGATTTTCAATCCGTGGGAATTGAACGACTCGGGAATTGATCACCCTTATTGAGTATCATACATAGAGAGAAACTGACATTATCAATCATGTTGTGGTGTTCACCTTTCTATGGACACCAAACTTTTCTATGTGCAATTTTAATCATAAGGAGCAAGTTCAAAAGGAAGTAAAGCTAAGTAGATATCGCATTCTTAAATGCCAAATATAACTAAAATGTTTGTTCTTAGAAATACTAAAAGACATCCAAACAGGTTTCCAAGAGTTTAGTTCTTCAAGAAATATTTTCATTTCATGCGCCATATATTTTCCCGAAGTAGAAGGTGAAAAGTGACCAAATTATCATGTTTTGCAGCGAAATTCTGCACCATTTCTGCCATCCAAAGAAATATAAACTAAATTATATAAATTATTTTTTTTTTTTTATATACGTATATTTATATGCATTACTGGCAAGATTCAGAAAACCTAATCCAATTTCCTGACTTCACAACCACCGCCCGTTTTTGTCGGTGGTCCAACATCGGCAACCTTTATCTTCTGCTTTTAAAAAATGTTGTTTCCTTCAAATCTGACCAGAATCTTTTGTTTGGTCCCTGTATGCGCTTTGAAAACACAGTGACCCACCCCTCACATGGCAAATTGACAATTGCATGATATGCGTCATTTTCAAAATTTAGATTATTTTCGACTGGACTTTTCTTCTCCCAAGAAAAAAAATTATTTCAGAAACTGGTCTCCATCCGTATTAAAAGAATTTCCGGGTTAATGGGCAAATCTATTTTTCAGACATTTCTCGTACAATCCCTTTGCAGGCGGGAGTATTTTTTATGTAGGTCGCGCACGAAATAAAAAGTCCGAATTTATCTCCTCAATGAAACCCTTGTCTAATTAGGGACTCTCGTATTTTTCACGATAAAAAAGAAGAAGCATATGTCAGCCGACACAAATGCTAAATTCAATGTCAGGCTGGTCCAAATTAAACAAATTCACCGGGCATCTTGCCGGAGTTGAGGGTTGGAAATTAAAGCCATGTGGACAGATGTCAACAACATTCATTGACAACAAAAGGTTACTAAAATAAAAATGACAATTAAAATCATAATAAGCTTTGGGATATGCGACATAAAATTAAAAAAAATAAAATAAAGTTTTGCCTTTCCAACAATAAAGGCGTTTGACCCGTAAAAAAGAAAAGAAAAGAAAAGGAAGTCGGTGGGTGAAATTCCGGGGTGTCATCAACTGAGTTATAGCCAACCTGTCTTGCAAATTGTTCTAGCTGGACTCCGATGAGAATTCAAATTGCTTTGGAGGCGGATAAAACCTGAGCTTGAGTTTGGATAAAGAAATTTGAATTCGGTGAGGGAAAAAATAAAGAAATATGCACGAACTTTCTCGTTTGCTAACGAGGACCCTTCACATGGGCCCTCTCTCGAAATGAAGAGGAAATTTCGTGGAAGTGGAGTTGGGACGGTTATAATCAATGCTGTCCAAACACGTGCATGTAAAGAGCATATAAACTTGCAGGTCGAATTAGGTATGACACATGTTAATCGAGGAATGGGAGTCCTACACATTGGAATAAATTGGTGCAGAACCCAATCTTGGTAATATATTAGAGGAGAGCACCTATATTTGCACCAATTTCCAGAGATGATATAAAGAAGGAAGAAAATTGAAAGTCAAAGTCCTTTTTTTTTTTTTGTCGATAATGCAAATTGTGTTTATTAAAAATTCTTTGGCTCAAGTCTCAAAGGAGCCAAATCTAATTTCGATGGCTGTTAGTTGAGGTCACTTGACTCGGGCAACCCCCAATGAGGGTTGGACGACCTAAGAGACCGATGCTTGGTCTCGCGACCTCAAGCGGCTCTCGCCGTCCCTTTGCTAGATGGATTTGGCCTCATCAGCCCTCATAGGGTATTCTCACGCAGAAAATATGTACAATAACAAGGATGGGCAAAATCGAAAAATTAAAGAATTGGTGAGGGTGCTTTTGGAAGAAAAAATGTTTAACTCTAATTTCAGCATTCTGCAAATGCTACTATAAAATGCCGGTCCCTGCTTTGGATTTTCAACATTCCTAAGACTAGCATTTGATCGAATGCTATTAAAAAAGGCTTTACCCAATAACATTTTTCCAAGAGGTTTCGAAGGTCAAAAGCGTCTCGAAAAAATTGAACCGAAGGTACTCTAAAAGAGAATATGGTGGTAAGATTTAATCATTATTATTTTGTTAAATGCATGTGTACGCTTTAAATGTTCTTTATTTCTGTTTACCTAACTTTGGTGCCAAGCAAAATTCCATCAATCATCAACGCGGAAACGCGTGAACCCGCGCCGAATGATGTCGTATCATTAGTTCCAACCTCACTCAGACAAAACATTCATAATCGTGCATGAACCTGGGCCCTATCTTCTACTTCCACCCAACCCCAAAAACAGAGCAGCACTATATAATAAATAAATTAAATAGAAAAAAAATCAAATGAAAAAAGAAGAAGAGAACTTTAGAAATAAAAAAAAATGATAATAACACAAAATTAACAACAGCAACAACAATAATTATAACTCATATTGAGTTAAGAGCTCTGTTTCCCGCGTCGGTTCTTATTTAAGGCTCTGCACCTTGCAAACTGCTCCTACCCACTCTCCTTCACAAGACTCTCTGTCTCTCTGTCTCTCTCTCTCTGACTCTGTTTCTCTCTCTCTCTCTGCCTTCGTTCCGAACACCATCATCATCCCTGAACTCTGGTAAGTTTTGATTCCTCTCTATGTTATCTCAAGAATGCCAGAGGACTATGGACTGATTCCCATCTCTCCAACTTCTTTGCAGGTGCAGTGGCAATGGCAATGGCGAGGCTGGCGCGCCAGATCTGCGCCGTCCTGGCTCTCCTCGGCGTGTCCCTGGCGATGGCCGACGACCCTTATAGATTCTACACGTGGACAGTCACTTACGGCACCATCTCCCCACTGGGCGTTCCCCAGCAGGTTTCTTGCTTTGCGCGACTCTCTCCCTGTTCTGAAGTGTTTTCAGGGTTCATGAATGAGCTGGTGAAGACATTTCCAGTTCTCTGCTTTTGTTTCCTCTTCTTCTAGTGATTGTTTTTTGGGGGGGTTTTGAAGGTTATCCTGATAAACGGTCAATTTCCTGGGCCAAGGCTCGATGTGGTCACTAATGACAACTTGGTGCTCAACCTGATCAACAAGCTGGACGAGCCTTTTCTTCTTACTTGGTGAGTGTCGCATATGCTGTTTTGGCTCAAGCTGTTGTTTTCCCCGTTTTTTGGGTCCGCCATTGGAACCATCTTTAGTACATCCGCACTATTTTTAGCTGAGGGTGTTGCTAACTGCAGTAGTCGCTTGCGGATACTCTCTTTTCGAGTTCTTGATTTTGAATAGCAAAGTCAAGAAGGAAATACTTTCTTCTCGTATGTTTTCCTGTTTTAGAAATCCTTGATTTGGAATGTGGCTTACACTTACTCAGCCTAAAAATGTCGGTTTCATGTCAATTCATGGATCTAGCAGCATTTGCAGAAGCAGTTGAATATTTATTTTATTTTTTTAAAGTAACAACATTCGAACATATTCTTCCTTTTCGTGGAGTCTCTATGCTTCTAGGAAAGCTAGTTCTGCCAGATGTTTGATGCTTTGCTTGCACGCTTACGGGACATAAGAGAGGAAAAATAGACTAATCAATTGTATGAAACTGCATTTGGCCAAGTTATTTAGACCGCTTTATGTCCTGAAATATCCAAAAATAATAAACAATTTGACCTCCTTTTGTTTAACTGTGCTTCTCTTTTGCCGGCTGTATCGCGAGTCGTATTTAAATTTGATAGCAGCGACAGTTGTTTGGCAATGCATCAATAATCATGGACTTGCTGCTTCTATCTTGCATACATAGTCATCTTACTTGGGATAATTTTAGTGATTATAACCCGCTCGGTACTTCACAATCAGGAACGGGATCAAACAGAGGAAGAACTCATGGCAAGACGGTGTCCTGGGCACAAATTGTCCCATCCCTCCAAACTCTAACTACACATACATCTTTCAGCCCAAGGACCAGATTGGTTCCTACACATATTTCCCCTCGACCGCCCTTCACAAAGCTGCTGGCGGATATGGAGCACTTAATGTCTATCAGAGACCTCGGATTCCTATTCCTTATCCACCTCCTGATGGAGATTTCACGTTGCTCATTGGTGATTGGTTCAAGACCAGCCATAAGGTGCGGACTATGTTTCTCTAGTTATTCATCCATTTCTTTGTCCTTTTCCGTAGATGAGTGCATACACGGAAGTTTTATGTACGCAGCTCACTTGATGTCCTTCAATCAATTAAAGTACATTATATTCTGAGCTATGCATCTCTTGTATGATGTACATATCACATAGCTCACTGACTCTTGTCATGCTGCAAAGTTTGCAAATTGTTTTTGCCATGTTGATGCATTTGCCATTGGCTGCAAAATTTCTCATGGACATTGTTCAGTTGGGCCAGAACAGCTAAGATTGTGAACATTCTGTACCGGCTAGTCAATCTTCAATTGTTCATTCATGACAGTACAGTGGCCTGTTCATTGGAGGTTTTCCTTCTCTTTGAACCCAAAAATTTAAAGGTTTTTTCCTTTTTTGAACTTACAACTTTCTGTCTTTGCATTAATGCTTCCTCTGACATTGGAAGTAACCAGAGATATTTGAAAACTTAGAATCATTTTAGTGTCGGATCAGATTTCCGTTTCCTGTTTCTGCTGATGCCTGGCAATCAATGTGAGAATTGTTGAAAATCAAGTGAACATTGATAGGGTTCTTGGTTATTACTTGTATGTCAAGCTTTTCCTTGGTCAAATATCTTGTTACCTTCTTGAGAACCGAAATTTAGGAAAGTGGTTGCTCGTGTCTGCTCTGGTCTCCTACTCCTTCTTACACCGTCAATCTTTACTCTTTGCCACTTGCAGACATTACGCCAGACCTTGGACTCTGGAAAATCTCTTCCTTTCCCTGATGGTGTCATTATAAATGGCCAGCCTCAGGCGACTTTTGCCGGTGATCAAGGTAACTCATTCAAACGTTGATTTTGCCATTCCATTTTGCTATAAAGTGTCTTCTCATGTACTGTAAACACAGCCCTTACACCAATTGTTGCCTCTCAACTTCATTTCATATAGGTAAAACATACAAGTTCAGAATTTCAAATGTTGGGCTGTCAACCTCGTTGAACTTCAGGATCCAGAGCCACACACTAAAACTGATCGAAGTTGAAGGATCTCACACAGTTCAGAACATATACGACTCTCTTGATGTTCATGTTGGCCAATCGGTAACTGTCTTGGTGACACTAAATCAGCCACCGAAGGACTACTATATCGTTGCATCAACTCGGTTCACGAAGACTGTCCTCAGCGCGACAGCCATTCTCCACTACTCAAACTCACATACCTCAGTTTCCGGGCCTCTGCCAGCTGGCCCGACAATTGAAGTTGACTGGTCCATGAAACAAGCTAGAACCTACAGGTATATGGGATGGTACTTGTCAACAGTTTGTGATGCATTTATCAAATATAAGACATAGATCTGTGACTTACATATTGATTGTCCTTGAAGGTGGAATTTGACTGCAAATGCTGCTAGACCAAACCCCCAAGGCTCTTTCCACTATGGAAAGATCACGCCATCAAGAACGATTGTGTTGGCCAATTCAGCCCCTCTCATCAATGGAAAACAACGTTATGCTGTCAATGGGGTCTCCTTCATCAATGCTGATACTCCTCTTAAACTTGCTGACTATTTCAACATTCCTGGAGTATTCCGCACAGATTCTATGCAAACTAGTCCATCTGGCGGTTCTCCATCCATTGCCACCTCTGTGATACCGACCTCCCTGCATGACTTTATCGAGATTGTCTTCCAAAACAACGAGAACGCCATTCAATCCTGGCACCTTGATGGCTATGATTTCTGGGTTGTTGGGTGAGTCAATCTGCATCTCTCAGCACATTGATTTCTCTATTTGAGTCGGTCAGAATTTCTAATCTTTATTTTCCTCGAAATGCAGGTATGGTAATGGGCAGTGGACATCAGCCAGTAGGAGCAGCTATAATCTTGTCGACACACTCACAAGACACACCGCTCAGGTAACTCCTTGGTCATTCTAATTGCAAATCAATTAGAGGTCACCTTCATGTTCTCCATAACTGTGATTTTCTTCTTTGCCTTAATTCTTTAGCCTCATCCAAAATCTTGCAGGTGTATCCAAATTCATGGACCAGCATATACATGTCATTGGACAACCAAGGCATGTGGAATGTGCGATCGGCAATATGGGAACGGCAGTATCTCGGGCAGCAGTTCTATCTCAGGGTCTGGAATCCGGTCCAGAACCTCGCCAATGAGTACGACATTCCCTCCAATGCTCTGCTCTGTGGCCAAGCTGTGGGACGGCACCATTAGAAAGACGACTTTTAAACTGTTTCTATAATTTGTTCATTCAATTAGTCATGAAGGTATGACTGCAGAGAATTGAGAAGAAGTAAAGAAGCTGTTCTTCATTAGTTTCCTAGTTCTGAGCCAGTTACACGTACGGGATTCATGTGAAAGCTATTTATTTATATTCATTTCGGTCCAAAATCCAAACTATATGGTTCTGGGTGTCCTAAAGCTCAGCTTTTAAATCTAACAGAAGGATTCAAATGCCGTTAATCCGAAGGTTTGGTTTGGGCCATATTTGATGTTAATTTCTTCTCGCGTTCTTCCCTTTTTTGGGCAATGCTTTCTTCTCAGAGTCTGGTTTCATATTGTGGTCATCTAACCGAACCAAAAATATGGTTCTGGGTATCCTAAAGCTCAGCTTGTACATCTAACAGAAGGCTTCAAATGCCGTTAATCCGACCGGTTTGGTTTGGGCCATATACGATGTTAATTTCTTCTCGAGTTCTTCTCTATTTTTGGGCAATGCTTTCTTCTCAAAGTCTGGTTTTGTATTGTGGTTATCTAATCAACCCAAAAATCTGGTTCACATTGAGAACTAAAAGTGTTAATCAGCTTCAAGATCAGGTCAACATGTCTTCGAGCAAACTCAAGCTTTTGCCAAGCATTTTTATAGCCGGACTGGACCGACCTTTTTGAGTTCAGTACTGTCTTCGCCTTTGGTCCGTTTCAAATCCATGTGCCTTGTGGGTCGAGGACCCGGAAATTCAGGCAAACTGGTGAACCGGATATTGCCCAGTGAACCAGATACACCCGTCGGTTTTGATTTCAATCCTGTCCCCATGTTTTATCTTCTCCAAAGTGAACTTTCGCCCAAGTTCATGTCAACACCTAAATTTTATCTATCATATTTAGTTCTTTATTGCATAAGAAAATCAAAGGTTGATCCAACTCATAAACCAAAATATCATTCACTTTGATTTGTATTGGCATTCCACTTGGGACCTGTATGGCATTAATATAATTTAGGGTTGCATGTCATGCACACGCCCCGGCCACAGAGGACAAACGAGGGGACTCTCTCTCCGTACCCTTATAGACCCAAAAGGAAAAAGGAGAGTTCGGCCAAAGTTCCGAGAAGACAGAAAGAAGAGGAGAAAAATCAAAGAAAGAAGACAAAGAAAAAGAAGCTTTTTTTCCTTCTTCTGACATGGACTAAAACGAACTCTGTCCACACACGAGAGAAGAAAGCAAGCTCTGCACACACAGAGAGAAAGTGAGCCGTGAGGGGGGGAGCACGAAGAGTGAGAGAGAACAGAAATGATCAGAAGCGAAGCGAACAGGGAGAGGAGTGGGTCGTTTGCGCCTCCGGCTCGGCCGTACTCCGACGCCTTTGCCGTCCTCCGTCAGCCTTCACCGGAGGCCTGGAGGCCTTGTCTCTTCGACGACCACTTCCGGTAAGCCTCTGTTTTGTTTGTTTCGAGTCGGTTCTTCCTGGGATCCCAGCTCCGAGACGTGCGAGGCGACCGGACCGAGTCGGACATATCTCCAGTTCGCCATCGATGCGCCGTCGCCGGCCGAGCCGGGTAGGGCCATCTTCCGGCGACGACGTCCTCTGTTTCCTTGTGCTCTGTTTTTCCATGTCCAGGAGCGAGTTCGGTGGTATAAGTCAAAGTGAGTTATGGGCTAATTTCGGAGCTGGGCTTATTTGGGATGCACTAAAAGTTGGTTTAAAATGGTCTTTAATGTGAGTGGGCTTAAGTGTTTTCCTTTGATAAATTCAGGCTTGATCTTGGCTATGGTCCGATTGGGTTTGAATCATTGAGCCCACTTCTTCAATTAGGCTTTCGGTTTTCATGTTCATGACCCAAACCCATAAGTCGTTATCCGACCACATTCGATTTCGAGTGGCTTTCTTTAAAATATGCAAAAATCTCTAATCAAAAAGATTTTCTTTACCCAAAAATTGAACAAAATTTTAGGGCTTCACAATGGGGTCTTTAATGTTGCTAGAGAGAAATGCCAGTTTATTGTTGGCGCATTTTTATTTTGATGATTACTTGATTATTGTTTCCCTTTAGCCTAATTATGAATAGAACCTTGTGACTCATAATTAGCGAGAGGGCTACATGAACATTTTGGTTAGCAATTGAATAAGATTGGGGTACCGAAAGGGCACTAGTTGGATAATTAGTATTATCATGTCCTTGACCCTAGATTTTCTAATTTGTAGAAATGAATTAATTCTTCAATTACTTTACTTGGGTATTTGATCGACTCATCATAAATTGATTAGTAATGACTCTTATATAAAAATAATTTTCTTGTTAAGAACTTGGATCATTAGTTGCGAATTGGTATGTGTTTAGGAGAGCCCGAACTAAGTTTAAGTTTAGTAATTTATTAGCGGAATCCTTACGTGGTTTTCTTGAGGTAAGATTGCAACAGTTCTTCTTAATTGTTATTTCACACCAATGGGGCTATAATTGACCAGGACATACTGGCCTATGACTAATGTTATTGATACTGGAATGATTAAGGCTTAGGTAAAATTTGACTTCTCTCTCAATAGCATTACAAATCCACATCAAAAATAGGTTTCATTTGTTTTGCGAAAATTTTTTTTATGAGAAAACGTTTTTCTCATTTTTCGGCATTTGATTTGCTTAGAAAAAATAAGTCAATGAAATGTTTTTTCCTAATCAACAAAATACCTATACTTAAATTTAGGAAAATGATTTTCTCTTCAAAAAATAGAAAATCATTTGTCAAAGTATGACTAAGTATGATGCTTGGACACAAAACTCTACGTTTGGACATGGAAACCCCAATGTTAGTTCTCGAGTCCTTGACGTCCAAGATCAGGTCTCCAGTGCTTGGGCTCATATCCATCGAGGTTGGGCTTGGGGCCTTGGCGTCCCACCTGAGTCCATGAGGTCAAGCCCGGGACCCCAAGCCCCTGACGCCTATGCCTAGGTCTATCGAGGCCGTCCTAATGCCTTGGCACCCTAGGTTCACAAAAGCTGAGCGTGGGATTAGATCTCCAACACCCAATCACGGGTCCCTAACACTCTAGGTTTGTGGTCCCTAGCACTTAGGTCGAAGTCCACAAAGATCGTGCTCGAGTCCTTGATGCTCAGGCGCAAGTTTTTGGTGCGCGAGCCAAGGTCTATCAAGGTCGAGACTTGGGACCTCGGTGCCCATGCATGAGTCCCTCGAGGTGGAGTCTAGGACCCCAGTGCCCGTTCTTGGGTCCATGGTGGCTGGGTCTGGTGCCTCAAGGCTTGAGCCTCGCTCCATCAAGGTTGGGCGCAAGACCTGGGTACTCATGACCCAATCCCTAACACGTGGGTTGGGGGGGCGTCAAGGCTAACCTGAGACTCTGGTGCCTATACCCGGTTCCTTGCTACCCATTCGCAAGTTACTACTACCCAAATTTTATAAGTTTATTTAGAAAAATCAAACCAAATTTTTATATCAAACAACAGGAAATATTTTTCAATTTATTCTTAGGTTTCAGGTATCCACTAGAAATTAGTGTCTTTTCCAATTCTGGAAAATATTTTTCACAATTGTCACATTTTTCCTGACAGTTTTAGTTAATTTTTGTGCTTAATCCTAACTCAATGACAAAGTGTTCTTTGGTATGGGTATGAACGAGGGAAACGAATCGTGAGCAATTCCTGTTCCATGCTCAATAGGGTTGGCCTTGCAATTTGACTCGAGCGACATCAAGTGAAAGTCGACTCGAGTTACTCTAGTATCTTACTAAGTTGAGTTTGAGTGCGTTTTAGTTACTGTCTCGATTCGAATTTGTTACTTGACCTAGGCATTTATAGGTTTGAATGCTGATATCAGACGCCTGGGTTGGCGGCATGTCTTTTTCCCGAGATTTATCTAGTACTTGCAAAATTTATATACTCCATTGATCAATCATTGTTATCTCTCACTAAAATTTGTCTCCAAAAGTCTATGGTTTAGAATATTTTCATTAAAAAAAAAAAATTGAATCGTTTTACTTGCAAGGAGACATGAGAAGAAACTTTCATGTCCGATTATAGGGAAAAGTGTCAAAGAAGTCCTAGACCTTTTGCATTTGTGTTAATTTAGTTTTAAACATTTTATCGCTGCCAATTTAGTCATAAACATTTTCACTTTGTGCCAATTCAGTCATTTCTAGCTAATTTTGGTCGGATTTTACTAACTGGGCACTAATCGCCCTAACGTGGATAACTTTTAATAATATTTTAATATTTTTTAATTATATTATATTATTTTTCTTTCTTTTTCTCCTTCCCCCCCAAAAAAAGTATGCGTCGCTTGTAGGGGTGAGCGTAGTTCCCGGGTAGAAGGCGAGAAGGCAGGAGGGCCCTGGATTCGGTTCCCGATTCTATAGAGACCGGTTCCGGTTCCTGTTCTTGGTTCCCTTTTTTTGGGAACCAGCATTCTCGGTTCCGGTTCCAGTTCCTATGGGAACTAGAACCGAAAGAATCGGAACTGGTCAGGATTTAAAAAAAAAAAAAAAACCCTAGCACTTTCCCTCCATGTGATTCCCCCTTCCCCTTTCTTTTTCTCTCTTTTTTCTCTCTCTCTTTCTTTTCTCCCCTTTTTCCTCCTCACGTCACTTCCTCCCCCCAACGTTTTTCTTTTCTTCTCTCTCTCTCTTTCTCTTCTCTTTCCCCCTCTCTCTCGGCCGAAACCCCCCCCCCCTTCTTCTTCTTCTTCTTCTTGCTGGCTGCTGCTTCACCCACCACCACACCGCCGCCCCACGCCCTACTCACCACCACCTCTTGGCCACTGAACCACCCCCACCCACCGCTCATTCGACGAGCCGTCTCGCCGTCTCGCCATTGAGCCCGACGAGCTGTCGCGCTGTCTGCGCCGCCCCTCGTCGCCGTGAGCCACCACCGCCGTCCCCAAGCCACCGTCACCACCTCTTGCCACCGCTCGCTTAGCCGTCCGGGCCGTCGTTGCTCCGAACCACCACCGTCTCTGGAAGATTTTATTGGAAATTAAATGGGGAAAATTGATGCTTTCGGTAGTAAAATTCACCAATTCTTCTTTGTTTCGGGTCGCGAATGGAGTGTTGTTCATGGCGTTCGTAGTTTTTTTAGGTGAACCGTGAAAGTTCATGCTGTTAAAGTGGAAGATAGCTGGGCTCGTGGGTGGTACCAGTTTTGGGCAGATTCCTTTTTGACAGTCTGATTTCTTTTGATATTTTGGAATTGGAGTATGGTTTTGTAAATGCATTTGAGATTGGAATTCTTTGTTTGCGGGGGTCCCTCCCTTTTTCCACCACACATGTCACTTTCATTGGGCTGTCAAGAATCAATGGTTCCATGGAAACTTCCCAAGGGGGATGCTTTTTGGTTTTTCCAGTACTAGTATTTGGAAAGGGTTCTCTTTTGTTTGATTGTGCAATTTGGCTGTTCTTTTATTTGAAGGTCCTCTCTAGATTCAAGCTTGCACTGCAGTAACTAGCTAACTTGTAATATGCTTGCGTACCTTGCGCCTTATTGAAGCATTTGGGATGAGCTGTTAGGTTTCTCATCAGTAGTTTGGTTAATTATAGGTAATATATGTCTCTTCGACCTCGTGTGGTCATATATAGAAGATTCATTGCTTTTACATTTTCTGTGGAAAATTGTTGTAGTTCCATTTCAAATTTGCCGACATGTTGCTGATCCAGTTTAGTTGTTTTCCCTATTTTATGTGCTGCTTCATGAATGAAGCTTCAATTAATTCATAACCTTGCGAGTATCAACCTAGAGTTTTCCGAACAGTGCTTGATGATGCATGTTGTCACGCTGTTCTAATCTTGTGAGCCTAACTGTCAATTGTTTGAAAAGAGCTTTTCAAATCTAAAAAAGAAAAAGAAAAAAGAAGAACCTATTGGAACCTAGAACCGACCCTAAAACCTATAACAGGGTAGGTTCTAGGTTCTTGGTTCTGACGGGTAGGTTCCAGGTTCCAAAAAATGAGGAACCTGCGCTCGAGGATAGGTTCCAGGTTTCAGACGGAACCGAACCGGAATCGGGAACCGCTCACCCCTATCGCTGACCATTGGCGAGGCCCAAGCTCTTGCCAGAGGCCACGAGGTCGGCCTTGCGTTGGGCAGCGAGGCTCGCCCTTATAAGATCTAGCGAGGCTGCCCAAGTCGCAAGGGCGGCCTCACGTTGGGCTGGTGAGGCTTGCCCTCATTGGCCATGGGGGAGGCTCGACCTCGCCAGATTCCGCGAGGTCAAGCCTTGCTTGGCCTCTGGCAAGGCCGCCTAGGCCACAAGGGTAGCCTCGCGTTGGGCTAGTGAGGCTCAACCTTACCGGATTTGGTAAGGGTCAAGCCTCGTCAGCCATAGGTTAGGCTCGACCTTGCTGGATTTGGCGAGGGTCAAGCTTCGCTTTGACCTCGCTTATGGCCGGTGAGGGCGAGCCTTGCCGCCTAGCATAAGGCAACCCTCGTGGTCTCTAGCGAGAGCTCGAGCCTCACTAGTGGCCGACGAGGCTTGCCAAAGGCTGGCGAGGTTGAGTCGCCTCTGGTCGGTGGACAAGATCCAGTGACCAGCTGGAGGAAGGAGGAGGAAAAAGAAAAAGAAAAAGAAAAAGAAAAAGAAAAAGAAAAAGAAAAGGAAAAATAAAATAAGATTAAAAATTAAAAAAGTATCCACGTTAGCATCGACCGTGTCACGTCAGCCGACTGGCGCTTAGTCAACAAAATTCGGCCAAAATTAGCCGCAAAGGACTGAATTGGCACAAAGTGAAAAAGTTTAGGATTAAATTGGCACCAATAAAATGTTTAAGACTAAATTGGCACAAATGTAAAAGGTTTAGGACTTTTTTGATACTTTTCCCTCCGATTTTATAATAGAGATGAAATTGAAAAAGAATCATCGACGAACTAGATTTCATAACAACATAGAGAGTATGAAATAAAATCTTATCGAGGTAATTGGATTTGTTTTGGTAATATGCTCTTTAGGCATTTGAACACGCTTGGATCACATCTAGACAATTATAAGCAAAGTGATGGAGGAAAAGAAGGCAAAGATTCTCGTAATAGCGACGAGTGAAATGTGAGTAGCCTTAACCTTGAAAACAGAGTTGTGGGAGAAGAACACAAGCGTTGTACTGCTAGTGAAGCAACAGAGTGTTGCACTGTAAATGGTGAGAGTCTAGTAACCCAAAGCATGCTAGCTTAGGCTCTAAGTTGTGTAGCATGAGGCACGTGGCGTCCCATGTAAATCAGTAAGTATCACCTTGTAAGGCTAAATGCTCCTAGATGACCCATAGTAAAGTAGTATCATGAGAAAATGGTGAAAAGAACCCCAACCAAGAAGTGAAATAAAACATGAAACCATGAACTCTTGAGCAGTTGAGGAGACTACTAAGGCCATGACCACATAATGTTGTAGGAATTGGGTCCAAGCTTATTCTAGCCCATTCTCATTAATGGACTCTCGGTGTATACGAAGGAGTGCAGTTTGTTTGATGAATTCCTACTTCTCTAATTATCTTGAGATGTTTAGAATTTTCAAAACTCTATGGACACGTGGAAGAAAAAATGCCATTCCCACCAAACCATGACATAGCTTGCTCAAATAAGAATTAAGGTGTGCATTTCTACCTTTGATTCATAATAAGTATGTTTCTAAATCCTCTCTTCTTCTTTTTTGCCGAATTAAACCTTCTCTTTCAAATGTAAAGTTTATGTTCCTGCGTGAATTTTAACCATCACTTGTTCCAACTCTTAATATCAATTATTTTGATATGAAGAAAAAAGGAAAAATTTTAGGTGGAATAATTTATGTATAATATCTTCACTCCCAATACTTAGATACAAGTATAACATAGAAAGGCAAGATGCCCATGACGTGCATGTATGGGATGAAACAAATCCTCATTGGATTTGATTTTTCCGTCAGAGGGGGCTTGTACATGTTCAGTAGTAACTTATGAAAATACTTAGCTTGTATGAAATGTTCTTGGTATTAATTGAGTTTCCATGTATGAGTCGCTTTGATCTAAAGTTATGCCTATTGATCCAATGATCCCTATAGAAAATGATGAGCGAGAATTACTATTGGGACAAGTAGACTGATAAAACAATAGTAACCACGGATAGAATTCTTACTCAACAAGGTCAAAGTTTTATATGTTTCTATGTAGCTATTGGTCAAAAAGCATCTTTTGTGGCTGAGGTAGCAAACTGTCTCCAGGAAAAGGGAGCTAGGGAATACACTGTTGTGGTAGCCAAAATGGGAGATTTTCTTGCTGCCTTCCTAGATGAGTTTTAACTGATGTTGCATTGGTTATAGATGGACATACATTCAATTTACATGATTCTAATCATGAAGATATCATACCTCTATGAAATATCAGTCTATTTTTTAGTTTGAAAATCAATTTAAACATATTTCTCTAATGCAATGTGTTAGATCCACCCCCACTAACTCGAGTACCACGTGGCAAATGTAAGAACAATCTCTTTGTTTCAGTTTAAAAAATTCATAACTAGGTATATAGAAGGGAAATCTAATAACTAAGTAAATACAACCTGATTTCTTGCATTCAAAAGGGGGTTAGTTACATGCTTCGAAAACCATAAAATAACAATTTTAAGTTAATCAAGGAGAGCTTAAATATCCTCCTTGCTTCACCTAAGTATCGCTTTGCATCTTCAACCTTTTATTCCTTTCAATTTTGTGCTCTACTTTTAGAACCTCCCGTTCACAACTTCAGCTAATTAATAGTATCATATTCCCCTTTTATCAATAAAGGAAAATCCAAATGAGGATTTAGACAAGTGGCTAGGGCAATTTGAGAAGAAAAACGATAATTTGGTCCAATTCAGAATTTACTCGCAGAATTGAAGGCGTGTGTTAGAGATTTCAAAAGTGAGGAATTTGGTATTTTCATAATCATTCATTTTCTCGAAATAAATAGAGCCTTTATAATGTTGATCTTACATTGAGTTGACAGAAATAAAAATACTTCTCTTGGATACGCTCGCGGGAGATTTCACAATGGAGTTTCGTTGAAGTGTGACATTGTGACATTTGGGCCAATCAGGTAAATTCATTCCGTCCACTCTTATAGTGAAAAACACTTGCTTTGCATGGTGGACACGGGGTGCTGTTTTAATGATTAGCAATGAAGTATCAATTAGCTTTTGTTGTGACGGTCACCTAACCCTAGTCATTCATATAACTATTTTTATATATTGGTAGTAAGAACCCCGATCGCGTCAACCAAACAATTATCATGTTGAATAGATGTAAACGAATCTTTCCAAGTTATTAATGCAAGAACATAGAAGCTACTTCCTTTCTTTTTCACACTTTCTATATAAACTAAAATCTAGTCTTTCTTGTGTCGTATCACCAACAACATTACGAGATTTTACTTGCTGGCCTGAGCATTTATGCATGGATGCTGTCTGCCTCATCGTCCCACAACCATATAATCACCACTCTAAAACTTAACCTTAGTCTGGCTTTAAACAAGCCTAGAGAAACAAGATCACAGGCCTACTGATGTTGGCAAATGATATTTCTCAAAATGGGCAATAGCAAGTTACAAAGTTACGTGAAAATACTTATTTCAAATGAGAGCTAAACTTAGATAATTGGCCGATGCTCAAATAGGGAATACCCAAATAAGGAGTTCTTCTACTTGCCTTGGCACGAGTAGACCTTGGCCATGGAGTATCAAAAAATTATGAAGCTTTTTCATATCAAAGGAAGGAGAAAAAAAAATATAATCAATAAGAAACATAATCTAAAAAACAAAACTTGAATGGAGTGGATAAGCAAAGAGTAATTGCAGCTTCAAAATTCTCGTTTTATGTGAAAGAAAAATATCATATATTACACATATTTGATGGATGGAAAAGGCCCAGAAGAATAGTAAGATGCAATTAAAGATAAAACTTGAGGTTCAAACTACAAGATAAAACTCGAGGTTCAAACCATCCCAGATGTAATTATTCCCCCCCCCCCCCCCCCTTCTTTGTTCTAACAAACATAAAAGTGCCACGATCTAATTCGTACCAAAGGTTGAGAATAGCTTTTTCATCGGTTTTTATGTTTCAAGTGTGGAAAACGTTGTTTGTCTAGAATAATCTTTGATGGCACCTTTGCTTTTCATAATTGTGAAGCCAAAACAACAGTTTTCTAAAGAATTTGGAACTAAAAAAGGAAATTGTTTTGAGTGTTTTCCAACTGAAGGGTGATCAAAAAGTGAAATTTCATGAAAAATTGCTCATGATTTACCAATTACTGACTATATATGAACAACAAACTATGAAGAGAAGAAAATAGAAAATTTGAAAACAACCAATGCCATGAAAGCAGAAAATTGGAAAGGGATAGAGCTTTCAGAAATCACGAAAACAAGGATGAAATGGGAAAGAAATAACATAAAATCATAGTCAAAATCACAAAATAGGAGGTGGACACAATAACATCGTCCAAAAATAGCGAGTAAAAAGCAAAAATCAAAAGAACTTGCGAATAGAAAAGCAAGCACACAGTGTTCTATATCATTCTCCATGCTAAATCTACGAAGCTAGAAAAAGAGAAGGCAAGTGGCAGACAAAAACTTTTACAGGGTCTTTGACGAAAAGGCTGCGAATAGGAATCCTCCTTTTAAAAACTTTGGTTCGATTAAGAATTAATCAAAATTTCCCTGCATAGTACCCTCATAAAACTTCGTATTCCTCATCAACTCCAAGTTAAAAAACATGAAGGAGAGAAAGAAACAGAATCTTCATGTCATGTGCCACACACTAACTTGGAAACTACCGTCATAAATCTTACGTTCATATGCTATCTCTACGAAAGTTACAAACCCTAAAATGTTTTTGAGTCGACCAAGACGATAAGCTTTTAAGCTTCCCAAGTAAGATCTTGCACTTTTATTTGTTTTTTTCTTAATGTTCAGCAAAAGACTAATGAAGAAAAAGAGCATAAATATATTCGTCTACATCCAACCTCAAAGAAACACTTGATTTTTTTCATTTCTAAATTTCTTGGTTCCTTGGTACAACCCCAGAAGTTGAACACACAACAAAAAAGCATTAAGCACACACCACACTAAAAGAGAAAAGTAACAAAACTAATTAAATTTGCATATATAGCTTTAGAGAGCTGACGCTAAAGTCTAGCTCATTAAAGCGCACAATCCCAAAGAAAAAAGCAGAGAAGAAACTATCACAATCATGTCCTAAGCTAATTTTGTGAAAACAGAGAAAATGAAGTGGCATGCATAAATTTCATCAGAAAGAGTGTGATTTGTCTCTAAGGATATGAACCATTTGTGTTGGGAAGATCCGACACACAGAAAGCCGGGTTCCAGTACCCGAGTTCACTTGTCGCCGTGGCTGGGACTGACTCTAGAATGGACGAGGACATGGAAGATGACAGCGGTGGAGTACTTGCCACGCTGCTTAGAATTGCCGGCGAGTGCTCACTGTAACCATAATTATTACCTGTGGAAGCTCTAAGCCTTTGGTATAGCGATTGTATCCCGGAGTTTTGAGCTTCACCACTGAAAATAATACCATTTTGTTGGTGATGGTTGAGTTGGTGTGGGACTTGTTGATGGTTGCCTCTCAAGAAAGAGTTGCAAGAGGAAGGACCATGAATGAAAGGGTCAATAATGCCCAGGTTTCTCGCATTATTCATTGCACTCTCTGCCATTCCTGGCTCAGGCATCATGTGGTTTCCAATCAGATTGGTCTCTTCCTTCAGAGTCACAAAGGGAGAGGCTTGGTGACCAAGGCTACTAGGGTTAGGGTTCTGATTGGCTCTCAGGAGGGCCAGGATGTGGGAGCTCTGGGGTGAGGCCCAAAGGACCTGGCTCGGCGAGATTTCAGGATCGAAAGCACTGACGAAACTCGACCGTCCGATCTCAGACGATAGGTTCTTGAACTTGGAAGCGCTCGATTTGGAGGCAGAGGATGACACAGCTGAGCTCTTGTTCTTTCGGCATCCTCCTCCGATGGGAACATTCCTTAGTGCTCCTCCCTTGGTCCAATAGCGGCGGCACGTCTTACAGAAGTGGCGAGGCTGCGTGAGGTTGTAGTTGTTGTAGTAGCAAAACTTGGTATTTGAAGAATCACAGCGCGGGCACCTCAGGTTCTCAGGATTCGATGAGTTCGTTGTTGTCGAAGTTCCATTACCGGTGGTTGTTGTCGTTGCCGTCACTTGCGCTGTCGTCTTCGTGATTGCAGAGGAGGAAGAAGAAGAAGGCGAAGGCGTGGGAGATGGAGAGAAGCAAGGAGAAGGAGAAGGCATGCCCTCTAAAATAACCGCGCCATGGTTCATGGAGATTTTCCTCTCTCCTATAAGTGCAGGACTTCCCAACAGCTCTTGAATCATCCTTTTTTCCCCTCTCTTTGGGTGGATCTAACAACAATCCAAAAACAAGAAAAGCAAAGATGAGGGAGTCTTTTTGAGTAGTGCAAAAGCTAAAGCAAAGTAGGGATTTTTCCTTTCTTTTTCCTAGTATATATTACTGTGGATATGATCGGGAGAGAGAGAGAGAGAGAGAGAGAGAGAGAGAGAGAGGCACACATTCGCTTGCCCTAGGAAGTTGAGTTGGGTGGCTTTTTGTCGACGAATTCTTTCGTGGGTGGTGGATGGTTCAAACTTCAAATGTAGATATAGTACACAATAGGCTCCTTCCATTATAAGTTTATTTTTTATTTTTATTTTTTAATTTTGATAAAAGCCCATTCCAAAAATCACTGTTTTTTAGTTAGTTTCCTGCTACAGAGAACATGAACTGGAGATAAGATTTAGATAACACATATAGGCAATTAACCACCGAAAATGGTCACGTCATATGTCGCAAATGTTCGTCATCATCTTTGCCGAGTGTAGCAGACATTTGGCAATAATTTTAAATTCAATCTACCATCAGTCTTAATGTCGTCTTAAAAGTGAAATATATTATACGAGAATTTATATGATTTTCAAGTGTATGGAACTTACTACAAGAATTTTAAGGGTGGGCTGTTTATAAACCCTGTTTAGTTTAACCGCATACATTAAGTAAATTGACCAAAATTTCCTTCATGTACAAGTATATATTTAAAAGAATTAATAAATTTGCCTTTTATTTAATAAAAATCTGCCTTTTCAATTTCATCTCTCATCTTTATCTTGTATCTTTTTCTTGTTTATTGTAGACACTTGATAAAACAATCTGATTTAAGTCTCTTCCGTACTCTTCTTATTTCCAAGTTTATTTATATGAATTTATCCAAGAAACATCTTTGGCCTATGAATCACAAGAATATGGCGATTTTAATTAGAAGATTGGAGCATAAGCATGCTCCGGAGCATGAAATTACATTTACATTTTCAATAAGATTTAGCTATAAATTTTTTAAATTATAACGATCGGATCTTTCATTTTTAGATTCTTCATAAAAGTACCATCTAACATGAGAAAATTATACACACACCCACAAAAAAAGAGAGATTTATTCTAAATTGAGGTCGAGTGAGGAAACTTGATAGGCAAGTTCGATAAATATTTGGGAAAATCTCAAATAGGGACTTGAAGTTGCCTCATTTTTTTCAAAAGATGACCTAAAGTGGAGTTTGTTTTAAATAAGGACCCAAAGTAGTCATTTAGTTTAAAAAAAGGACCACTCATTGGCTGGCGAATTGATGCATCTTAGATGCTTATTTCGGCGTCTTGGGTGGGGGTATTTTTGTCCAAAAACATATTCTCTTTTTGTCTTCCTTTTCACCTGTCCATCTTCTCCATCTTCGAGTAAACCTCCAGTATCTCGCTAGTGAAGTAATTGTTGGCGAGGTCGAGCCGCTTTAGCTTCTTTAGCCTCGCCACGTTCGGCGGCAGCGGCCCCATGAACTTGTTGCCCAAGTTGAGTTCTTCGAGCTGGGTCATCGCCCACAGGACTTCGCCGAGGAAGACCTTGGAGAGGAGGTCAATGAAGAGGTTGAGGAATTGGAGGGAGGTGAGGTTGTTGAGCTTCGGCGGGAGGGTCTCAGTGAGGTTATCGGTGGCAAGCATGAGGTGGAGAAAGTTGATTCTTGGTGGGATGTAGCCAGGCTGATAGAGGTGATGTTGAGAGAGACAACCCGTGAGTCAGTGTCGCACGTGACTCCAATGAAGGAGCAATGCATAAAGGGCGATGGCGACAAGGAGGAGGAGGAGTCGACCCAATCATCAAGGGTGGCAGAGGGAGGCTCGACCATGGCGATTTGGACCTTCAGGAGCACATCCAAGTCGCTTCGTGCGAGGGAAGCCGAGATGAAGAGGAGGAAGAAGAAGATGTCATTGCAAGACAATTTTGTCTTTGGCGAGGTTCGCAAGGCCACCCTCGCCAAATCTAGCAAGGGTGGCCTCACACATGGCTGGCAAAGGCTCGCTAACCTCATTGGCCACTGGTAAGGGTAGGCAAGGGTTGGCTTGCAAGCCCTCGCCCACGGCCAGCAAGGGCTCAACGACCCTCACCCACTACCAACGACAGGTGTCGAGCCTTCATTGGCCCTAGGTGAGGTCGATCCTCGCCAGAGTTGGCGAGGGTGGCCTCATTAGCCCCACAACCTTTGTAAGCCCTTCCCCACTTCCAGTGTTCTTGATTTGGGCAATGCCTATCTTCAACATTGACGAAGAAGATGACAAATAGGGACAACTATGGGTGGATCAAGAAGAAGATGAACAGGAGAAGGAAAACGAAAAGAGAAATTTTTTTTGGATGAAAACACCGCTAACTAGGCCATTGGAATACGCATCGGAGACGCATTAGTTTGCCGGCCAGTGAGTCAGGTCATTCTTTGAGACTAAATGACTACTTTGGGTCTTTATTTGAGACAGATTCCACTTTGGGTCCTCTTTTGAGAAAATGAGGCCACTTTGGGTTCTTATTTGAGATTTTCCCTAAATATTTAGCATGATATCCATGTTTATTGAAGGACACTTTGGTCAGTTTACTCAAAAGGGTGTGGCTTAAAACTAAATTGGGTAAGAAAAAATCTCGCTCAAGCTCCATTTGTTTCATAAAAAAAGTAATTTTAAAAATATCTTTCTAAAATTGATCACTTACATCACTTACAGAAATTAATGAAATATATTTTCATAATCCACGAAAATGTTTAGGAATAAATTGTTGTAGATGGTAAAAAAAAAATTAGCTAATTATTTCAAACGATACAAGCAATCATTTTGATGAAAATATTTTTTAAATCATTTATTTTCTGCAAAACAAATGGAGTATTGTTATAGTATTATCCTATACACACCCAAATACTCATTTGGTTAGTATACAATGCACATCTAGTGTTATATTTGGTCTTTTACCAAAAAAGTTGTGGAACTTAACAAATTTTAGAGTTAATACCACGAAGAACCCCAAACTAATACATTAATTAAAAATGTACCGAAAACTAATTTTTGACCATCAAAATGCCCAAACTGGTATACGCATGACATATTTACCCTCTGTTAGCTTTCGTCGTATATTACCATTAAACTGCTGACATCAAGTTTACATGGATTAATTAACAAGTTAATACCATAACAAAATTCCAAACTTGTACACTTGTAATATACTTACCCCAAACTGATATACCATGATGAATTTACCATAAACTGGTATACATGTGAGAAAGTTATCCCAAACTAATTTTTGGGTAAAAAAACCAAAATTGGTATACTCGTAACACATTTACCTTCGGTTAACTTTCACCAAATTGTCATTAGTAAAATTAAGTTCTCACCAACATAACCAAGTATCTCAAAGTAGGTTTATGCTAAATGTTTGGGTACAATTATGTCATTGCACATTATTTAAGGACCATAGTTTTACCTGTGACCATTGTTTTATGCTTCGATGCACTTGTATATTATGGTAAAATTATTTCATAAATTTTTGCGTCAAGGCACTTATATATTTTGGTAAAATTATGTCACTTCACATTATTCGAGGACCATAGTTTGGGCTCGGTGCAAAGCATATGAATTGTGCTCAACACATTTATGCTAACCGGAAAAAATATACAGGTAGAAAACATTTACGAATTGCTTTTGGAGAGTTGCATATTCAAAAATTAGACATAGTTAAAATTAGTTTGGGGTTTTACCCCCATATAATACAAATACCCTGAAGCAGTCCTTAATTAATTATACGGAGAAATTATGGCCTCTGTTAGCTATTGTTAAATTGTCACAAATAAAATTCTTACCATCCATTAGTTTCTATAAACTTTTACCTAGATTTTTCAAGAATAGTTGTCACCCCAAATGTTTAGTACCTCTTTTGAATGGGGTTTGGGATTCTAATAAATATTGCGTAACACCCGTGCACAGACACTACTTATGCTCACCTTAAAAAGGGAGCATAGATAGAAGGTCAAGTATAACTCGCAAGGGCTTAATCCATCTCATGAGATACCACATTAGGCAATAATCAGGCCATACGGTGGTTTTTTGGTTGAGCCATTTTGTCAAGAGTACTACTAGAGTTACTAAAAGTGTCACTAAAGAATTCTCGCTAAATAGCATTCATAATTTCCACAACCTTAGACAAAGAAAACAACGAAGGACTCAATGAAGAGGTAGACGTTCTAGAGTTCTCGTTGAATTTGATAGTAAAATTTGGTAGAAGCTAATGGAGGTTAAATGTGTCACGGCTGTACAACATGTCACGCGTGTACAATAGGTCATGCATGTATCTGTTTGGGATTTTTGATGACCCAAAAATTAGTTCGTAGTAAATTTGTCATATGCGTACTTATTTAAGATAAATTTGTCATATATATATATATATATATATATATATATAGATATATATCAATTTTGGGTTTGTCATAGTGTAACCCATTAATTGATCCACATCAAGTCCAGGTGGCATCCAAGTTAGCAATTTAGCAATAATATCTGACGAAAGTCAACGAAGGGTAAATATGTCATGTGTGTATCAATTTGAGATTTTTTATGGTAAAAAAATTAGTTTGAGTTAAACTTGTCACTGGTATATCATTTATGAGTTTTTTGTTATATTAACCTTAAATTTTATCCTATACAATAAAAAAAATTTAAAAGACCATATGCAGCCTATATAGATTTAATTATATATACCGATCCTCGCAATTTTATTTGTTAACCGAGGGTTCAATTTACCACCTTATGATCATATTAAAATTGACTTTCAAACCGTTCCGCCTTTTGAGAATTTGAAATTCAGAACGTCATCGAGAAATTTCCCTATTACGACGATGATCTTTCTTCTTTGTTGAAAGACTTTAGGAAAAAAATTCAGCAAATAAGTAATGACATTTTCTCAAATACCTTTCATCCATCCATAAGGTTATTTTGGAAATAAATTTGGCACTAATCTTTTAGTTATTTTTTTGTGTGGATTTTAAGTCATAGATAATAATTTGATGTTTAGAAATATAAGTACGGGAAATTTTAGTGTGTGAAAGACTGGTTTACGAAATTTCTTGAAATATAATCGGATGTGTTTTGTATGAATATGTAAATAAATTGACATTTAAACCAATTCTATACATGTGACCAAAAAAAAAATCTAGAAATCACATATTATTTACATGGCTTGCTCCTCACACGTGTGACAACAACCTCACTTCAATTTGGGCAAGGATCATAGCCTTCATTCTTGCGACCCTCGCCGGCACGGGCAAGTAGGAGTGATCAGCCATCACTTGAACAAATGAAGGTTTTTGCCATCACGGCGATCCCCTCCCCCTTTCCTTTTATGACTTTTTTTGGTATGAAAACATTTGATTGTATCAATTGACTAAATAAAAGAACTCACTAAAGAAAGTTCGCCGAACATATATCGAAATCAAAATAATGAAATTTTAATGAATACAAAGTTATCATCTTCCAACAGACATCAAAACTCAATTTTTTTTTGGTGAATAAACAAACTCATGCATGTTTTTGGATGACGAAACTAAGCATCTCAAGAATGATCTTGTGTAGTGCTCTAAGATTATGGGCGCCATCGATATGCTTGCCAAATATTTTATGCATTGTTGGCGCAGAGGGAGAGATCATAATTATGATGACAATCAAGATTTTCCAAAAGAATAATCCTAGTGTGTACAAACCAGATATTAAATAAAACGAAAGAATAGGGAATAATGTATATTATATATTATATACCAATGTTGGGGTATAATGTCCCCTTCCTATAGAGATGATGGTTGATGGACAATGATTACCGGTGGCAAGGACAGGGCTTATCACATGGAAGTACGTGTAAAGCGGGGTGTCCCCACGACAAAATAGCCAATCTCTCTCTCTCTCTCTCTCTCTCTCTCTCTCTCTCTCGCGAATGATAAAAGCTTGATCAATGGCCGAGACTGATGGCTGAACCATAAAAGAAGGCGATGATTTGCCCCATCGTGCGTGGCATATCGGGTCATCTTAATGCGCTCTGCAATTATATTTCCACACGTACGCGTTGCGTGCGTGGTGAAGCTTTGCCAAAGCATGCGCATCATCCTTTCCATCTTAATTTAGAAATTTTGCAGTCATCCCAATAAATTTTCGACAGAAATCACTAACGCGACGATATAATCTAATCATTATAGGATGACTGGAGGTTAGATTGTCGCACCAATATTTTCTAACGAAAATTGATTTGGAAGACTATATTAGAATTTTAAGCAAAGATTTAGGACTAAATTAATAGAATTGAAAAATTTATAATTGAATTGATACCCATATATCCAGTATATGATTGATTGGACAATTTTTCGGTTTTGTTGTGTTTGGCATTGTTTATGTAATTAGCCTTTTCTTTTATTTTTAAAGCTAAAAAGTTGAGTTGTCAATTATTAAATCTTTAGTCTTGTGGCTTTCACTTGAATAAAATCACTAAGATGGAACATGTGATATTGCAATGTTCCACATATAGATGTAAATCGATGGTTGATATTTATTATTTGCCCTAAAGCCAAAGGCACAAGGCCGAAATATAGAGACAGAATTTTGCTTCTAGATTATACTTTTTACTTTTTAACCGTGTTTCCAATGGGCCAAATAATCACCTGGATTAAACAATAAGAACAAGTGGATACCACAGTAAACAAAGCCCGTTAACGCTACGCATCATTTTTTTTTTTTTTTGACAATTGACTTTGGTCATATCAATAGACTACTAATTTGGAATTGTTAGGATGACTTTGGAGAAAGTACTTTAGAATTCGTGTTGAACTCGATGTGAAACGTGAATCAGAACGATGAGCATACCGGTCTGCAAATGGATGAGTGGTTAAAATATATTTTGTGGACTAGCGATAAAGACCGGTATGATAATTTGATAGCTTTTTAAAATAATTCTTTATTTCTTTTTCATAAAATTCTTCCAAAAGTCTTCTATTGATAGTTAAATGCTTTTTAAAGTGTTTTATCCTTCTATTTGTGCAGAAAAAAAAAAGAATCTATCTTATTATAATTGTAAGAGATTGTATTGTCAATCTTCAATTATTTTGACATAATGAGGTGAATATGGTGAAATCTGTTGAAAAAAATCTCTCAATATATCTTGAAGTTGACAAAATTATCCATGCTTTATATCAATCTTGGTAAATTCAAGCGGTGTTTATGTTTCAAGTAAAATTCACACTGAAAGGATTGTTTGTAGTAGAAAACCTACATGAACACATCTGGAAAGATGGAGAGTTCATATTGACATCGAAGTTTCAAGGTTTTATGTCTATAGAATATACATCTCTATTGTTGATAAATTGTCTTTGTAAGAATAATTGATCATATCCAAGACGTTAGAAGCAAGGGAATTGCATAGATATCAATAAGGCAACTTTGTGGATATCAACAAGGCAAAGGCTGGATATCAATAAGGCAAACACTAGATATCAACAAGGCAAAAGCTGGATATTAGTGGAGTAATGCAAATAATTGAATATTGGTAGAATATCTACTACCTGTGACAAAGTTTGTGTCATGATTTACAAGATTATTAATTTGAAATATTTTATCTCATCTTCTTGACAGTTGGTGATCTAGTATGAATTCCTTCTTTAGAAGATTTTTGATTGACTATCAATCTTAAAGATTATCTTAGCAAAATATTCAGTCATGTGATATATCTTAATTGATTGACAATTATCTTGAAGGCAAGATTTATTCTTACCATAGTTGAAGCACTCCACTTTTAGGAATCAAGATTTGATTGTATGGGTGACCAAATCAACAGAATTTCAATTGATCAACCTCAATAGCTATCTAATCTTCTCAACAATTGTCCAATGAGTAGGTTAGAACTTGATCATCTTGAAGATTATCCAAACAAGAAGTTTGGATGCTGAGTATAAAAGAAGTGTAAAGTGTCGAAGAGAGAAACATCAAGAGTTCACAATTCCAACTTTCAAAGAGGGCTTCACTTATTTTCATTTGTCTTCCTTGATCATACAATTGTAATCTTTTGAATAGTGTTGGCAATGTTTTAAGTGTGCACTTAGGTGGAGATAACTTGAGTATGAGCAACACCTAGTTTATGAAGAAGTGTTTGGGTATAACTAGGCACATTTAATTCTCATTAATTGATTCCAACTAATAGAAAATCAACATGAGAGAGTGGACGTAAGCTTACACTAAAGTCTAACCTCTATAACCTCTATGTGAATTGTCTTCTATCTCTCTACTCAAACTTAGTTACTACTTCATAAATACTTCGTACGAGACTACTTGAATATAATTCTGTTTTACCCGGTTACTCTATATCAAACTTGGCTCTACTAATCTTTTACCTAAAAAAACAACATGGCTCTACTAATTCCGCATTGTTTTGTCAAGGGTTTTTTAAATCACCCATTAAGCCCCCCTTTATGTGATATTGCTAGCCATCTTCAAAATCTACAGTACTCCATGCAATAATAATTTAATTGGTACTCTTATTCATATCCCATGTAATATATATTTTCAATATACAATATCTTTATATAAAGATGATATTATTTGATACGTTTTCTCAGTAGAATTTTATCATTCACTAAGCAATGGAGACTTATGATAAATGCACCTTACGGTCCTCAGTTAATGAGAACAATTTTATATTTCTTACAAGCATTGAACATATTTTATAAATACACCATACGATCCTCGTCCGATGACCTTAAACTTTGTATTTTAAAAAGCCATGAACACTTCAAGTTAAGATAAAATTAAAAAGGGGAAATGAATATCATCCTTATTAAAAAAGATTTCCAAAAAAAAAAAAAAATTGCCGTGATTGGAGGTGTTAGGTATAGACGAGGCAAGGCAACATATGAAAAACAACGCATCCGATTCTCGAAATATCGGCTGCGCATTCGAGCAAGTCTTTGCAAGTTCTTGATTCACATCAGCCCAAAGCATACGGAAAAAGGAGTCGATAACAAGAATTTCAATAAGGCAACGCGAAAGATCCCAACACGTCAATTTTGACAAGAAATCGTGAAGGTTTATGGTCTTCCCTTGAAACTGTTATATGTAATGACAATTGCATGAGACAAAAATCGCGGATCAAATCAAACAACACCTAAAATTGTCCGCTACTAATGAAATGATTAGTTTACTCTCAATATTGACCCGATAAACGTGACCAATGTTGCGACAAAATGCCACAGTAACGTCACGATAATGTGAACGAAGCTACCTCGACCAAAAAAAAAAAAAAAAAAAGAGATGTGGTTAGAATTGTAAAATCTTGGACCACGTAAATTGATAGGTACGTGGGAGAAAAAACAATATGATAAGATTAAAAAGCAGTGAAAACAACAGGGGGGAGAAAAAAGCGGGGTCCGCTTGTCCCCTAGTTGGCACAACCATTCGTCAATCACCATCGCAATGTGGAAAAAAGTGAAGACGAAGAACGAAATCTTATCACTTGGCTTCGAAGATAACATTTGTGGACATTGTTTTTGAAATATTGAGCATAATGCGTTTTCATCATGATAAGGAAAAAAAAATTAAAATATGTCAAAGCTCATTGACTTCTGGTATCCCTTGCTTTGGAAATTAGTTAATCCTTAGAATTCCATGATTTTAATTAGTTAATTGTCGGACCTCAAAAGGGATGTGCTACAATAATCAAATCATTATACTATGTTATAAAAAAAAAATTTGCTTCCCCAATAAAGTACACCATAAATTTAGCAAACACGTAGACCGGGGTCCTAACTTGTTAATTAAGTTTGCCAATTTTTTCCATTTGAAAGTTCTCATGTTCACATCCTGGTTATACATTTTTTTTTTTTAAATGCGGGTTTCTTCTTATTGAAAATTGTCGTGAAAAATTGAATTCCGATTTAGCATTAATCAACGGGTGTTTTGCTAATCGGCTTTCTTGCTATGTGAACAGCCAAAAACCAAATTTTCCATTCTAACATTCCCATGTTCACATTAAATAAAGTGGGTGTCTTCTTAATTGAAATCGTCAAAAAAAAAAAAAGAAAAGTCTTAGCGGAATCAGTCGCTAAACATCAATTCCGGGAAATTGGCGCCTCGGCTTCTAGACATATTCTTGCATGCTAAAAGACATTCCATAAGGGTGGCTTAGCTTGACTCGATTCCCCCCTAGATCTTGACCCCAATTATTGATCACATTCCCCAACTCCCACCCACACCCATTAACATATAATCAAGTGAAAACAATAGGGGTAGTGGCATAAGCACCTCCTCACGTTCAACACATGGCCCTTCTTGTTCAATTCTTCATTTAGGGTTTAACACAGTCTTCGTTTGGCATGAATTGACAGCAAAAAGAGATTACCCAATCAATTTTAAATTTTCCCAAGTAAAGGGAAGCTCATCCTTAAGAATGAAGTCATGGCCCTCTCAACTTGTGCCCTACACTTTTCCAAATACTATTAGAATCAAAATGAGCATTTTAAACTTTTCAATTTTATCAATTGAGTCATAATTATTAGCGCGAAATATCAATGTAATCATTCTGGCAAGTTTTCTGTCGAAAACTGTTGATATAGTGGTGTATAATGTAGGATAGCCAACGATGGCAATCTAATCGGGTAGTTTTCCTAAAAGATAAACACTAAAAATAAAAGAAACCTAGTGCAACAACCTAGATTATCGCTTTTGAAACTATCCTGCAATACAAAAAAAAAAAAACTAAAATGATAAAAAATAAATAGCAATAAGAGAGGGACGCTTGCTCGGGTCAAATTGAAGGTAAAATCGCAATGCGAAAGCGGAAAAAAAATTGGGGAAATGGAAAAGCAGCACCGCCATATTCGTTTCCCACTTGCTTTTTTCTTGTTAATTTTAATTTTTCCTTTCTCGTGCTTGAGGGACTGTTGACCGAGCTTTGACTCGCCCGCTTCCTTCGAGAACTCCCCCGCGCGCGCGCGCTTTGCAGGCCCCCCTGACCGCGCGTGCCGTCCGGTCCGCGAGACCGAATGTGGAGTGACCGACACCTCCTGCCCGCTGCCCGGCTTTTCTCCCCCGGGTCCGGTCCTTGTCAAGAATGAGCGAAAGCGACCTCACGTTTTAGCATGACTCTCTCTCTCTCTCTCTCCATCTTGAGATTGTGTTTTAACTGAGTGCATCTGTAACAGTGCATGACAATAGCATATGGAAAAAGCAAGCGAAATTCTAAAATGAACCCAGTTTTTCTTCTTCTTTTTTCCTGCCTAAAAGGACAATTTAGATGCAGAATTGATTAGGGTCTGAATCGAGCGGTCATTGTAGGGCATCTTCGGATTAAATCATCCAGTGTGATGCGCGATTTGATCGAGGAGCTTAATTTCATGAGGTACACGAAATACGATGAAAGTACTTTCGTGGAAAAATTAAGAAGATTGATGATCACTATAAGGTTATTGTATTATGAATGTTAATTCATGCTAGACCCATTATTGTCAACGATCACACGACCAATTCAGTACTCTAGACAAATTAGTTTCATGGAAACTTGTGGTCCTTGTGCAAGTGGGATGGTGATTCCTCAAGTCCCCATCAACTATCAAAGTCACTATATCTATTGATGCCGTCGACTTTTCTCAATTGATGCCTGTCGACTTCTCAGATGTTATACGAAACTCTACATTCGTCCCATGCATTCACATTCTTTTGACAAAAATGAAGATGAGGGTTGCATGAAAAGCATTTGAATGAACATCCGGAGTGTATAACAAGTGTAAACAAGATTAGATGCACAACACGAGTTGCTTTAGCAATCTTTGGGATCCATCTTGTATGCCCACAAAAGTGGATTGGATCTTTTACTAAATCTCCTAATGTCATCTCAAACTTTTATGAGAATGATTCATACTAAGAATTTACTGTCTGTACTTTCTGATGGACTATCCATTACACATGCAATTTCACATCAAATTTCTTCATCTCGGCTCTTCGAAGTAAGTTCTCCCTCTATTTCATTTCATCTCTTCCGTCTTGATCGGATAGCCCCTCGAGTCGGTTCCGCGGTCCACTGCTCATCTCAAGCCGGAACCGAAGGCATTTTTCCCTCTCTTTGCATTATCAACCTTTACATGCCCGGTCGCTATCTGTTGCTGTCGTCTCGGGAGTCCCAGTGGGATTCGCTTTCCCACCGAATCTCTCCATCAAACCTAACCTTTGAATAAACAAGTCCACCCACTTTCAATAACATAGAAATTTTCACGTAGCGAGAACACAATCATTAATATATATTCTATGCAGAGCAAGCGTAGCGTTAGGGTCGCGACGACTTAATCAGTAGACCAGAAGCGTAGCCAGACGGGCCAAATTGGAGGGGCGGGGGGAGAGAGGTGATGAGGGCGACAACGATGCATGGATGTGATCCACACCCACATTCTAACGCGGGGCCCCTGCCGTGTCTCCCTCTTTAGCGGCAATTCTAGCTTTTCCTAGGGTTTCTCAACATTCGTCCTCTTTCGTCTCTTGGTGGGAAAATGGGAATGTTGGGGTGGCTGAGGATTCACTGTTGGGAACAGTTCCAAGGTTTGAACGTGTACTTTTCATACGGCTTAATCGAATGCGTTTCGACCAAGCTTAGGGAGACTTAATTTGATTTAACTCGGCAGAAGGAATCCGGGTGATGAGGAGAAAAGCAAAAAGAAGTTCAACAAAAGCCCCCGTAGACGCCAGCTCTCCTCTTTCTATTCGACGCGGAGGTGGTGCCGCATACCCATTTTTGCGTCACAGCTTTTTCAGCTAGGGAACGATAAGAACAGCTTAGGAAGACAGTTAGTAAAGAAGATGATGGCGGATCAATCATATGCCGATGAACAGATTGGCCCGGGTTTGGTCATGCGTCGTCAACTGCGATCTTTTGAACTTTCGCCTCAAACTTCTCTTTCTGACCTATGGTTGATAACTCTGTATCAACACATCATAAGAACTTGTCAAGCAGTCCCTTTGACATGCTAGTTTGTGTAGCAATTTTTCCAACTCTACTATGAACTCGTGTTGTACGTTAATTAACTTTTGCTGGGCAAGTAGTCTTTTTTGTACCAACCGATGGACATGGAAAAAGCTCGCACTTTAAAAGTCGACCCTCCTGTGTTATTCAAATTGACAGGGGACGTCACGTCTCCCCCGCCCCCATCAAATTACACTACAGAGAATATACTGCTAGATCATGTCACCCTCTCAATTATTGACCTCTCATGGAGTCTGCCATGGGTTTATCTCCCATAGGAGGATTCATTTGTTCGCCCACATATGCATTATTTACCTTTTACTCGAGCTGATGGAGTTCACATTTTCCATTTTTATCCGTGTAAATGGACGACCATCAGTGCTCAGGCCGAACGTAGAACTTTCGCCGTACTAGCAATTTCGAATTAGCTCCCAAACATACTCATATATATATATATATGTGTGTGTGTGTTTTTCAATTCGAAAGAAAATTCCAGTACCCATATTGCGATAACACCTTATATTTTGAATTACTCATATTAATAAGCTGAGTCTTATGCGTGAAGAAAGTAGGGGAAGAGGGTAGAAATTAGAAATTACGGCTTCAAATTCTAATGATGATGTTAGGCTGTGTGATTCTCAAAAAAGCTTTTACAGAAAATAGGCCAAGAATAGTTTGGGCAGGGGACATCGGGTGTATTAATTTCTTGACGTTCATTGATGAGCAACAATACTAAGTTGAATTATTTGATGGGCGACAGCAGACGACCGGTCAAAAGGGGGGAGAAAAAACGCATCAAAAATTACACATGAAAAATCATTAGGTTTCCTTACACATGCATCTTGGGATCTACAAACATCCCTTTCAAAGTTATATGGGTAATTGCCAAAGGGTCTTTTAGTCTTGTAAGTATCCATCGTCCAAAGAAACACATGTGACCAGAGAGAGAGAGAGAGAGAGAGAGAGAGAGAGAGAGAGAGAGAGAGTACATTGAAAGTAGAAAAATGGATGGTTCTTGGTGGTATAACATTCCATGACAGTGACTCCTTTCACGAGAAAAGGAGACCAAAATAGATGGGAAAAAATAATGGAGATTGATCAAAACTGTCGCAATTCCAATGGAGATGTTCAGAAAACCTGACAAAAGTGTGTAGCTGTGAAAGAACAAGGTCATGTCTCTCTGCACAAAAGATGATAGCATGTGGGTTGAGGAATTTACAGGAGTTTGTGAACAAACCTGTCTCAGAGAGAGAGAGAGAGAGAGAGAGAGTATATTTCACTGACATGCTGACAGCCCACTCTCTTTCACTGTTAAGAAGAGATTTTCTCCCTCCTCACCCAAGATTAGATTTTTCTTTTTTTTTTTGGTCGAAACCCAAGATTAGATTTGGCGAGTGTATTTTGTTTGTTTATTAGTACATTATTACTCTTAGTTAGTTACATGTGATTAAAAACTCCAGCAAATCTACTTTGAAGATCCCAAACAGACATAAATAAGCTCAATGGCAGCTTTCGACCTGGTGAGGCCAAGTACTCTCAATAGCCCTACTTCAATGATACACTTTTGATTATATATCATGTCATGGAAATGTTTTGCATATTGACCAAAAAAAAAAAAAAGGAATCATTTTATGGAAATACCAAGATCGTCTCCACTATTTATTTCTTAGATCTACTAAGAACGAAAGAGCTGGAATGGACAAAAAAAAAAAAAAAAGAGCTGGAATGGATACAAAAACTTTGATGGTGAATGATAAAATAAGAGGTTTGTTATAGAGTAGCTTTCTTTGTAAAGGCAAAATAATCAGTATATCATCCCTTTCTTAATATAAGATATAATGATTTTTTCCCATTAATGAGATGATGAGAGAAACCAGAACAATTAGATTATTGCTGTAGCTACAAAATATAGGTGGTGTCGGTGGTTATTGTGATCATATAGAAAAGGGGATGATAGATATAGTTAGGTGGGAATGGTCATTGATACAAAGTCATATACAACACCACCATATGACCATTTCATGGTATGGAAAAAGGAACAATAAAGAAACTAGGTATATTTAATGGATGATTAATTGGACATGATGTTCCCATTATCCGCAGTACTTAGCTCATGGACTTTAAAGATCGAGGGGAAGAAAGGAAAGAGATCCTCCTATTTTCTTTATTTCTATTGACACCAACAAATCTCGACTTCTCCTACATTAACCATAAGTTACCCAATCATCCTTATTTGCATGGATTGTTGGTTTGGATGGATGTGATACTAAATCAAAGACACTGAGAGGGTGCACATTCTCATTCTGTCAACACACTAGATAATTGATGTTGTGGTTCAAATGCATGTATAAAACCGAAAGATTGTTTTGTCCTCCAAAGGGGGGCTAAGCGATAGAATGAGATTACTATCTCTTGTTGATTTGGAGGTTGTATTCTAAGTTCTAAACCAACTATCCTCTTTCCAAAGGACCCGAGACTAGCCGAACATTCTGCGGGTAGTGGGCCTACTTATTTGGGTTAGGCCCAGATCGCCAAATTCTAATGCTTATTTGGGCTAGTCTCAGATCACCAATAAACTGTTTGGCCTTTTCCTTTTGGGCCATCCCCAAAAGAACTCGTTAGCAACAACACTCAAAGGTTTGCTGCCAAACAAATTTGACAACTGTTGATAAGGTTGATTCCGAGTCAAGTTGTTCGGGAGTAGCTCAGGCGTGCGGGCCAATGATTATTCGAGATCAATGCCCCTAATTACGAATATGACTTGGGCTCAAGCGACTTGAGTTATTTATCAGAGTCGAAGATCAAGCATACTAAATACTCCGCTCGGCGATATTGAGTTTGAATGGAGTTTCAAGCACCATATGCATGTGACTCGAGGGGATCAAGTTTGGCAATGGGATCTCAATAAAATTTAATCTAAATTGAAATTCGAGAGATGATTTATTTATTTTTCTAAAACTAGATGTCTTTTTTCATGTTGATATAATTAGGCATTTAGATGATTGGACTTGGTTGAGCATATTGCATACAAGTTGTTTTTTTCCCTGTTTTTATTGGCTTGACATATTGCATGTAAGTTTTGAATATGAGTAAGTTATTAAAAGGTTAAAGGAAGAAGAAACAGGAGGTGAAAGAACCCGTAATGTCATCTCTTGTATTTCCTAATTTGGGAGAAAGAAAAACATTCATCTACTAAGAATGGATATGAATCATGTGGATATTAATACGTTAAAATAAGGAAAGCGGTCTGAGAAGGAGTCCCAAGAAGCATACGACCATATATCGCATATAAGTATAAAATCATGCATCAAAACGTTTGGCCCTTCTTTTTCCAACCAAAGGAGGAGAATATGAGAAAGGAACGACAGAGCCACCTTCATAATTTCAATCGGATTTCAAAACTTATTTATTCATTTTTATTATTTTTAACAAAATAATTTTCCATTTCCTCTATCTTTTTTTTTTTTTTTTTATTACAAGAAGGAAAAAAAAAAAAAAAAAAACAAAAATTGGAACGAAGCTTTCTTACAAAGCCAAAAGAGCCCGATCAGAGTTCGCAGAAGAGAGGAGCTTTGTAGCCATTAGCGTTCAAGGCAAGATCAGCCGACACTCTCTCAATCCGCCCCCTCTCAACTCGCCGCAAAATCCCCCTAGTCGATCGAGGGTTCCTTCCCTTTAACTCCTCCTCCCCCGATCGACCGATCAGCAGGAGAAAGTTCGCATTTTTATCTTCTGGGTCCTCCGCGATCATGAACTGCGAAGTCTGCCATCTCAAAGAACTGGTATGTAGAACACACCCAGAACGATCCGCTTCTATCTGGGTCGCGAAGCGTTGAGAATTTCAACGCCCGACCCGCCTCGTGTCCAGTCGCCTTTGATTCTTCGTGCTGGTCAGTGTGGCTTGCCTTCTTGCTTGCTTTCTGATGCGAACCCGCGGTTTCTTGTTGTTTTCGCAGGAGTTGGAGGACTACGAGATCCGGGAAGTGCTCCGATGTAAGTCTTTTGATCATCGGAAGGAGTTCTTCTAGCAATTTGATTCTTAAGTTGGAATGGTAGTGGTCGGGGTAGAAGTTATGTTTGGGACGTGAGAGAGAACCGCTTCGTGGGACTTGGGTTTTTTATCTGCTGAGGTTTCCCTTTGTTTCCATTAGGAGAATCCGCTTTTGCCCATTTGATTGTGATTCCTGTCGAAGTGGCTTTGCTTGCTGTGGGATCTGTCGTTTTTTAAATTCCAGTTGTTTTCATGTTGTCGGTTGCCAGAGTATAAACTGATTCTCTGTTGTACTCTTCCTTTTCTCAGCTCTTAGTTGAATGATCAAATTGGGTGATAATTTTCAGGTATACTGCACACTATCATCTTCCACCGAGCTTTAGGCCTCGTGCGGCCCAAAGAAATCGACTTGGAACTTTTCGAAATTACATATGTAAGTGGGTGAGCTACTCATCCTATTCTCCATCTTGTTGAAATTAGTCTGTTATCTTGATGTTAGAAGTAGTTGGCTATTGGTTGGTAGGGTTGGTCTGCTCTGCCGTGACTTCATAGATTTGGGGTAATCCTATCATCTAGTAATTATCTTGGAACTTTAATCTTGTTTGAGGCTTACAATGCGCCATTTTCTGCGATTTGTTTCTAATTATCTGCCTGTGAGCAGAGGTGATCTTTGTTATATAATAGTCTGGATATCTCTGCCGCTTTGTGAGGTCAAGTACATAGTATATGTTTGATAGACAGAAAGCTAACATTTTTCTTTACTTCTCTATGAAAGTAACAATAGTAAAGTCTCTGTTCTAAGCATGGTTGGTTACATGCGATTATGTCTTATTTTAGCTGAATATCCTGATTTCCTTTATTGGAGTTATGTCCATGGTCTGCACCCATGTTTCATTAAGCCTTATACCCCTTTTAATGTGGACATCTATTGGCAAAGTGCAATATGCTGTGGAAGCATGTTGAAATGACTGTTTCATAAGTCCAAATGACTATAAAAAAATCTTCCCTTGATTATCTAATTCTCATGGTTAATAACGGCGATAACATCTTCATATATGTATGAACCGCATGTTTAATTTCTGCATCTTGTGGTACATAGAGATCTTCAAATAGTAAATTGTTAATCTGAACTAACCCAAGCTTCCAGCTTGTTTGGTTTATCTGACTTAGCCTTGATTGTAATTAATAATTTGTGATATCTAGGACTTCACATCATGGAGTCGTGATAGTTTTGTTGTGCCTGTGTATTGATGATGTAGGTGCAATGTGGGGATCCAGAAGTTGAGAAGAAAATTGAAGAGAAGATAGAGCAATTCATTGGTTGGGTTGAGAAGCATCCAAATAAGAAAAGCCAGGTTAGTACTTCAACCTGTGAATATATTACTTGAATCTTAGACAGTTATGGGGTTTTCATCTCTAAATGGTGATTATTAGTGAAGCGTGAATTCGGAAGTGATTGGATGCACTTATTCAATCTCTCATTTAAACTATTCAGAAGCGTGTGTCATGCATCTGGTTAGTGCATGTGAGCATGAGCTCTTGGCTTACTGATGAGATTACACCAAGAATATCTAAAAAGAAGCAGTTCTGAGGCCCTGAATATATCATGCCCCTCAAGATTCTTTAATGAGATTAGAACTAGCATCATTTTGAAATCTTAGGGAGTATGTGAGGGTTATAGTGTAGATTCCTCTTTTTCCTAACTACTGTTGGATTATGTGATGCAGATATGTTTATCCTTCTACGAAGTCAAAAACAAACATGGATCATGGTTCAGCAAACAAATTGAACAACTATATTGGGAACATTGGTATATCAATTTGAATGTGGCCCAACAACCGAAAGTACATTCTGTCAAGTCGCATAATTCCAAAGTTGTTGACACTGGGGGTATGGCCAATAATGTACATCTGATTGGAGATGTATCGTTGCCTCTTTTTGTTCTTTCGCAATGGTAATATTTTTTTAATGCAGAGAATAACCCAGACGAGAGAAGCATCCACAGGGCAGCACTGGAAGCCTCTCTTCGGGATGTTCTGTTTCAGATAATAAAATTCGTGAATGACAAAAAGGAACATGTGCCCCCAATCCCAAATCGCGAAGGAGTCATCTCATTTCCATATGAAATTATTATCCCAAGGTCAGTTGATCTAGTTTTTCAACTAGCCAGGCCAAATACGAGTTAATCTCTATCTGGTTTGTTAACTTTCAATTTATAAAAGAAATTTTGGGTGATATGTGCTTTCTTATTGGCCTTCTATTTTAGAATTTGTTTGTTTGTTTGCTTTGAGTCATGCACTATCAATTGGTTGCAGTCCTATTGGAAAGTTAGCTCTCAGGTGGAGCTAACCAATGTTGGAGTCTCAATTGTGTAAACATTAAATGATCACAAATCTTTGAGGTTTTGCTTGTTCGCTGATAATCATGATTTTATCAGATTTTTATCTCCTTAATATTAGAAAAGATAAGTTTTCTTGCTGAACGGCCTTCGACAGATATATTATTCGTAAGATATGCCTTGAAGTGCTTCAAATAAAAGCAGATAAATGGCCATTGATATGGTTGGAATCAGTGAATTGGCATCCTTTCCATTTCTGAGATGTATACGCATGATTTTAGACTCCCTAATCTGACAATCTCCTTGATCCAAACAATGTCTTTAAAGCATTTACTCAGTTTGCTCCAGTCGTTTTCAGGTGCCTGAATCTGAATTTTAGTGGTTTAGAAACAGAAGCTTGTCCCTGTAAAGTGGTCCCAGATGGTTTTGACTCTTTTTGGTTTCTGCTATCAGCATTTGCTCTGTGTACACATGAGATGATGGATGAAAGTCTCTGAGGACATAATTTTTTGACTTTTTGCTTTCTGTGGTCTGGCAAGGATTTTCTTTTGCCTTTGGTAAATATAGTGGTCACTGTTTCCTTCAGACATAGGACAGGGTCAAAAGCAAATTGTTTAAATGACCATATCTGTTTTATAGAAGATAGGAAGTACATGAAATTAGAAATGATCGTATATATCTTGGATATTGCGACTCTTTAATAGTAGAGAAGAAAGATGGGATAGCTTGATGATTGGTGTGAATTCCTGTAACACATCGCTCGATGTATGAGTGGCCATGGCGCACTACACAATTGACAGCATGCCAGAGTTTGTTGAGTTGTAACCCTGTGTCATGTCCTCTAGCGAGTTGATTGTCTTTTATATTCTGGTTTCGAATTAAATGTATCTTGAACTCATGACCTTTTCTTAACATCTACCCATCAATTGACAGTTCGTCGGATTCTGCATTTGGAATGGACATGATCAAGAGGATGCTTCAGACTGGACATCCTACTATGCTGAGCTGATTAACATATTTAGATGTGGTATCTGGTGTTATGAAGCGGCTTCATTTCTCCATGGCTTCATATCTCCATATCGGTTAACTCTGTGTACATATTCCCGATGGACAAAAGCTGCTGAAGCATCATATAAGCGACGTACGTTTGCATAAATATCCGCTTATCCTTGTACATACCAATTTGTATCTATAGTCGGAACTTTTCCCTGTGCATTGCTGTAATTTCCGTTCTCTCTGTATTCCGCAGTTGAGTTCAACTGACAATACTATCTTACTCATGTTAAACTTGTGCGTCTCTGCCTCTTTCACTTAGCTATGTTGACTTAACTGACAATAGCGATCACGGTTCGGACTTTGTTAACAGATAATTGATTTCTATTATTCAATAAAAATAATAGGGAAACAAATATACAATATGCTTTTATCTGCTTATCCCCACTCACAAAATATGTTATTATTCTACCCTTATTACTGGCAATATTTCCCACTACTCCCCCTCAAGTTGGGATGTATATATCAAATAATCAGAAGTTGTTACATAAGAAGCTCACTCTATTCCTTAATGGAGATTTCGTAAAAATGTTTGCTAGTTGATCCTTCATATATGTGTGTTGAAAAATGACCTCTCATTTTTGAATTTTTTTATGCACAAAATGACAATCGACCTTAATGTGTTTAGTTCGTTTGTGGATGACGGGATTGGATGCAATATGAATAGCAGATTGATTATCAAAATACATTATTGATGGCTTTGATGGGGACATTTCAATCTCTAATACTATTGTAATTTACTTGTCACATGTGCCATAGCTCGATATTTAGCTTCAGCGCTTGATCAGGAAATTGCATGTTGTTTCTTGGCTTTCTATGCAATTAAATTTCCTCCAAGAAATACACAATAGTCTGAAGTTGATCTTCTTTCCATAGGGCATCTAGCCTAATCGGCATTAGAGAAGCATGCAGTGTTTAGATGACCATAATTCTTGAACTATAGTCCTTTACTTGGTGCTCCCCTCCAATATTTGACAATTTGGAGCACAGCATCCTAACGAGTAGTATGAGGAGAAGTCTTGAACTGACATACTGCACTAATGGCAAAGGATATATCAGCTTTGTGATGGTAAGATAGTTTAACTAACTAACTAATCTCTGATACTTCATTGAATCATGTATTAATTCTTCATGTTTTGTGTCAAGTTTTATATTAGGATTTATAGAGGTATCGATTGGCTTTACTCCAAGAAATTCAACCTAGAACATACTTCTTGTTTCAATAATATGATACCGGCATGTGAATAGGATACTTCAATACCAAGAAAATATCGAAGATGTCTCAGATCTTTAGTATTGAATTATCTATGCGGAAATTGCTTAAGTTTTTTTATATCACCCGAACTACTGCCAGTAATGATGATATCATTCATATGTACAATCAGAAAGATACAACTAGCTAAAGACATAGAGCTGAAAACTGAATGAGCTACCTAACATCGCTTTAATCCAAATTTGATAACTGCATCATTAAATCTTCCAAACCAAGCACAAGTGGATTGTTTAAGTCCATACAAAGCTTTGTGTAAATAACATACCACATTCTCTCCCCAAATAATAAACCTAAGTGGTTGCTTCATATAGACTTGCTTAGCTAGATCACCATGTAAAAATGCATTTTTCACATCTAATTGATGAAAGATCTAGCCAAATCATGCAGCCAATGAGATAAGGACATGGACAAATGGAGTTTTGGCCACTGGAGAGAAGGTGTAATCATAGTTGACACCATAAGTCTAAATATATCTTTTCGCAACTAACCATGTCTTTAATCGATCAAGAGTGTCATTTGGGTGAATCGTAATAGTGAAAACCCAATGACAACCAATAGGTTTCTTATCAATAGGTAAGGAAATAAGTTGCCAAGTTTGGTTCTAAATTAGTGCATGCATTTCCTCCTTCATGGCACAACGCCAACTCGGATGAGCAAGAGCTACGGCAACACTGCTAGGCACAGAAACATAAGACAACGCTAAGAGAAAGGCAAAAAAGGTAGGATATAAATGATCATAGGACAAAAAATTTAAAAGAAGATGATGCATACTAACATAATAAAAAAGATCGGAATAAAGAGCATAATGATCATTCGGATGACCAACACAAGAATGTGTGCCTTTTTGAGAAGCAATGGCCAGATAATGATTAGAGGCTGGTGTAATTGATGAGGGAACATATGACACCGGTGTTGATGAAGAATGTATTGTCATAGTTGGAAATGTACAATGTCGATAATACGTGCCGTTAGCAAATTGAAATTTTTGTGGATGTAGCTAGAGAAATGGAAGGCTATGGAAGCATCAATAGGATACCATCACCATCACCATGTGTCAATGAAACCACTTGAGAAGAAAAATATGACTGATTTTCGAAGAACATCATATCTGCAGACATGAACATATGATGATGAGTAGGACTGTAATATTTGTATCCCTTTTGATATGAGATTATCCCACAAAGGCACATTTTTCAACACGAGAATCCAATTTATCAAGACTTGGAGAAAGATAATGTACAAAACCGACACATCCAAAAACTCAAAGAGGTAAAAAAGAGAGAGGATGATTTGGATGTAAAATTGAGAATGGTGTCCCCCCTTGAAGAACAAAAGTTGGAAACCTATTAATTAAATAACACGTTGTAAGAACAGCATGACCCAAAAGATTTGCGATTTTTATGTTTGGCTATGCCATTTTGCTATGGAGTGGATGAGCTTGAGGTCTGATGAACAATACCATGAGACTCAAGAAATCGCTAGAAATTAGAAGTTGCGGCAATATATTCTCTAGTATTATTTGACCATAAATGTTTGATAAAGATATTATGTTGATTCAACACTTCGAAATAGAACAATTGAAAGCAATGAAAAATCTCTATACGGTTTTTTATTAAGAACTAACCAAGTTATTCAGGAAAAAATCATCCACGAATGTGACAAAATATTTGAATCTAGACATTAGGCACACAACATGAACCCCATACATATGAGTGAACCAACTCAAATGGACTAGACACATGACTCTGAAAGTAGGAAGGAAAAAGAAACTTTATGATATTTTCCAAACTGATGAGCTTCACACTGAGAGGAACTCATAGACTCAGACTTAGGAGATAGAAGCCGAAGTATGTTCGGTGGATGACCAGCATGACAATGCATCCAATATACATCAGTGGATGTATGCTTCATAGTTGCGGCAACCAATACCTTCTTATCAAGACAGTATCGGCCATTCGATTAATGTCTCCCACCAATCATCTGTTTAGTCCTCATATCCTGAAAAACACAATGAGAAGAGGAAAATGTTACATAACAATTTAGTTCTTTAGTCAACGAGCTAACATAAATCAAATTATAAGGAGATTTGGGCAAGGATAGATGACAAAGAAAGAGAAGAACTCAAATGAGCAACTCTAGTATCAATAACCAGAGATTGTGAGCCATTTGCTAATGTAACGACGTTTGATGATAAAAGAGATGTTGAATAAAAAGAAGACAATAGCTTAGAGTTACTAGTCAAGTGATTGGTAGCTGTAGAGTCCATAACCCAAGAATCAGATGCTGCAGACAACAAACAAGATGAACTATGGTTGGAGGTTTGTGTTAGAGTTGTAGTAGGAGTTGAAAATCCTATCACTTGTTGGGAGTGAACAAATGTAACATACTTAGCACGTGTCAATGTAACTAAATTGCCTGCATTATAAACTTTAGTCAAACTTGGTAGAATTGTTGAGCGAGGACCAAGAGAATCCTCAACCTTTGCATATGTAGCAAGGGGTGGTTTGAGCTCTGGGTGAGGCATATAGCAATAAGCTTCTCTATGTCCAACTCTGTGACAATGATGGCAATAGCATGAACCATGATCATTGCTAGAACTAATGGTACCACAAGTCTCAACTCCCCTTTCAAGGCCTCCATGACCTCCACTATGAACAAACTGCGTCCATGACCTCGATAATCACGACCTCGACCTCCATGTCCACTAGAATTATGGGAGAGCATAGCACTGATCTTTACCATTGGCATGGAAGAAATCTTCTTAGGAATTGTAGAATGAAAAACTTGAGAGAAGACTTCATCCACTGTAGGAAGAGAACTCTGAGATGTAATATGTTGACGAAGATATAAATACTTGGGCTCCAATGACTTGAGATAAAATATTACCCTCAGATCCTCATAGCGTTTAGCCAAAACATCTGGATCATTCGAGGTAGGAAGATACGTATCCAATTGTTGACAAAGAGTCGTGAACCAAGCATAATGATTGTATAAAGATTGATCTCCACACTGAATATCAAGCAGCTTTTCCCATGTGCCACATACTCACATCATATTATTTTACCCCAAATAGAGTAATACTTAGGCTCCAATGACTTGAGATATAATATTACTCTTAGATTCTCCTAGCGTTTAGCAAAACATCTGGATCATTCAAGGTAGGAAGATAAGTATCCAATTATTGACAAAGAGTCATGAACCAAGCATAATGATTGGATAAGATTGATCTCCACGCTGAATATCAAGCAGCTTTTGCCATGTGCCATATACTCACATCATATTATATTGCCCTGAATAGAGTAATACACATTTATCCCCAACTGTCTTAGTGGAGTCATATTGAATAAAATGAGGACTAACCTTAGGGTCCATGCTATTCCACAATAGGGCCCGAATCATTACATCTCCTATAATCCAATTGGCAGTTTTACTTTTGTCAAACAGTATTGTAGACGTGAGGTAGTTAAGTTGCCTGGTGGCAATAAGATAGACCTTGATCGCTTTAGACCAGGATGGATAATTAGTTTCATCTAAGTAATGTTAATTAAAAATGACTAAAAAGGGATCCAGAAGTCGATCCGTTGGTTGCTATTAGTGAATAAAGAGTGTGATTGAGCCCAAGAAATGAACTTTACAATTACCAATACTTAAATCCAATAATCCAATCAAATACAATGTAATTTTGAACAGAAGGGCCTCAATCTAATCACCACTAATTGCAGCAATTTGAAGACATTTCACAAAATCATTCCATCTATCAGTAACAATATGAATCACCAAAGCACAAGCATTATCTCTTTCAATTCAACGCAACATCACTTGTATACATACTAAACCCTAATATTTAGCAACAAAATATCAATGAAAAAAGACAGAAAAATATGTCACTTTTAGGTGAGGAGCAGCAACTCTATCCTTTATAATAGCCATGAAATCTTTCCTCCAAAATGGCCACTTCAAGAACTCTATCTAGCAAACGGAAGAAATTGGGTTTTACTTCTGTAGAAAAAAACAATCACATATCATAGCCACTCCAATTTGACCGTGACAAGGTAAGGTATTACATCAACCAACTTCGACCACTTTCTATTCATCATCTTTAGTATAAAGATATTGCTCCAAGAGGGAATCAGAAAAGACTTTTAGGGTTTTCAGAGTCCATTCTTGGTTGAACGTTGCCGAATTTGAAATGGGTTAGGCTTGGTGAGGTTTGGCAATGCTGGGATAGATCATAGAGTCAGCTATGGTTGCCATGTGATATCCTGAAATTCAACCATTCTCGAGATATATGAATGATTATTTTAATCAATGTACTGATAGTTGAATTTACTCTGAACTAATCACTCATAAATTAACTAATCTATTGGGAATAACCATAAAGGATTAAAATGTGCACAACTAGAGAATTTAATCAGGGATAGACCGCTCAACCATAAGGATCGATAAGGGACAATATTACGTTGTTATAAGTCAATTAGTGAACGGATATAAATTGATTCGACAAAAGTACATAGTTAGTTTGCGAGTGATTCCGCACGATTACAATGTTCGCTACGAATAACAATAAACTGATTTCCTATTGACTTTGTACTTAGGGTGAGTAATTGATTCCTTGTGATTAGATGATAATCAAGGGTTATCCACGATTTGAAGAGACATAAACGTGGATTGAAAATTATTGACCAGGGGTCAAACTCGTGAAACTCCTAAAAGCCACCCAATAGTTAGGTCGTACTAAAGTCGCATTTGATAGATTTTAATCATGAATTTTAATTTGATTTCGGGTAGTGAACTTTCTAGGATTTCATGACCAACCTATTGGACGTTGCCTCATTTATCTGCCAAATTATCGGTAAGCTTTAAATTTTTGGATAAGGATAAGTAGGTTGAGAATTGGAAGTCGGAAAAAGGAGTTGGGTCAACCGAAGACCCAATGGGGCTCACGCCTAGAATGTGTGGTCAAGAGGGCTCAATGAGGCCACCAAGCCAAGCCAAGCCCATCCAAGCCCATTTTAAGGATTTGGGCTTAAGGGCAAAAATGAGATTTTGTGTTAAAGTGGTAAAATGACCAAAATGCCCTTTCTAGAAGACCTTGCGCATTGAAGAAGAAGAAGAAGACAAAAGGGTCAATACATGGAGGAGAGGTTTTAGGGACGGTTTATAGGATTTTTTGGGGAGGGGGGGAATCTCATTCAATCTCTCTCTTTCTTCCCCCTTCTCCCTTTTGATTGGTCGAACCTCCTTCCCCCTCTATTTCTTTCATTTTCTTCTGTTTCTTCCTTCCTTTCTTCATCACCGCCACTCACCGTCGCCATTCACATCGCCTTTGTTTGCCGTTCGACACCATTGCCGTTTGTTGCTTGCTGTTAGCTGAGCCGCCCTCACTGCCATCACCATCGCCCTTCGTTCGTGTGCTTTCAACTTTCGCCAAGTTGCCGTCGTTGGTGTCACCATTCAAGCTATGAACATCACGTTCTTGTCGCTATTGCGCTGCCGTTGCTACTAGCTCACCGTCCCTGTGAAGCCGTGAGTTAACTTCTTAATTTTTGACCAGGGTGTTAATTGCATTTAGAGAAAATTTAGATTAAGGTTAATTATAGTTAGTCTTAATAAATGATGATTTAGTGGATAAGTTATTGCGATAAGCATTATCGCGATATGTGATAAGTAGTAGTGATAGGTTATCAAGAAAATGATGATAAGCTATCATCGAAGAGGGTGATAAGTTATCGACAATTGGGTGATAAGCTATTATTGAAGGGATGATAAGCTATCGGAAAATGTGATAAGTTATCACCAAATGGGTGATAAGCTATCGGAAAATAGGTCAAAAGTTTTCATTAAATAAATGATAAGCTATCAATGATTGAGTAATAAGCTATCGGTTTAAGGTTGATAAGTTTTCGTAATAGGGCGATAATTAGTGAATTATTTGTGTTTTATGCTTGAATTATGGGATAAATTTATGCCCGCTTTAAGTTGTTTGAAGCTTGTAATGCCGTGAAAGATAATTGCCCAATTTTAATTGCTATTTTAAAGAAGGTTTTATTGACAAATAAATGGTAATTCACGAGGTGTCGTGTTTGAGTGGTATGTTTTATATGTCAAATGGGGCAATGATGTTTTAAAATGAAAGCGTACAAAGTTTGATGGGTTAATTATATGTACGTGATCACGTGTGATTATTTGACCGAATTTTATGAGTAAAAGTTGTAGTAATTCATTTTATGAGCATGAACCACGTTTGTATTGGGCTAATTGATGAGAAATGAAATTGGCATAAGTAATTGGCGTGTTCGAGTGGTTACTTAACGGAATCCATCACCCAATGGGAGTTTGGAGATGATATCCAAATTTATTGGATGCTTAGCGGGATCCAAATGCCTAGTCGTGATTGAGGCTAGATTGATGCTCTTTATAAAATGCCATCTATGGCAGGGGCCCAAGAAGATGCCGTGCCCGATGGGGCGAGATGATGCCCGATTATGCCGAAAGATCGCTAATTCTTGTGTTGGCTGTGGCCAGAGTGGTTGTAATATTTGGAACACGTGTAAATGTAATACTCATGGAAAATTATAGGAAGTGTTCTAATTATATGCATGCTTGATGCATTGCTATGGGCATCTGTGAATTAATAATATGCAGGGGTGTGTTAAGGGGATGTAAGGATGCCGGTGGGATTATTTGATGTGTTGCATGTGTAAGTTACACCCGAGACGAATTAGTGTCCTAATCAATGCTTAGATTGTTGACTTACTAAGATTTTATCTCACCAGTTATTGTTTATTATTTTCAGGCCTATAGTACAGAGAATTGTCATATTCGGTTTGGGGTCCCAATGGACCAAGACACTGTTGTGACTCCAACCCTACCCCGGGGATGGATCACGTTTATAAGCTGTTTGTTATGGCCATCTAGGTAGACGAAGGGTTGGCCAAGTGGGTGGCCCATAGGTTTAAGGCGTGGTTCATCTAAGTCAGGGAGGACTGTTTTGACTCGATACGTTAGTTTGATGGACAACCTGGTAGGGGTCCCCGGGAGCAGATTTGGGACCCCATGGATATCGACACTCCCGATTGTGTCGTAGAGGATCCAGAGACCAACCGGGTTGAGGAGTCTGACCTTGAGACTCTACTTGCATACCATAGTTAGCCCTCGCATTAAAGAAACTTAAGTTAACCCTAATCTTCTACTGGTTTTTGTTGGTCACATAGGAAGTCACCCTTTGGGGATGGGTTTGTAATTACTAAATTTCCTATGGTTAATAGTAAATTTATATAAAAGAAGTGTTTGGTTTGATGTTATTGTGTTTTCCTTGCTATACTTGTTATATTTAATTTGTTGAGAGTTATGATGCACTTTCCACTTGCATTTAATCGAAAGACGAAAGAATGGGTTGGCGACGCGTCTTGGGATGTTGCAACTAAACTACCATGGAGGGATGCTCGTGCTTCGGGGTTTAGGATATGACATCCCCGTTTAAGTGGTATCAGAGCGTGGTCAATATCTAGAATGATAAGGTGTGATGAGTTCTAGGATAGTTAATTAGGAAAATATCTTATGCTTGTAATTGATTGATTGATTCTAAATAGATGTTCTAGGTTTCTAATTTTGTTATGGAATAATATAACAGGTTTCTTTGAGAATCCTGCAAGATGGACGATCCTAATCAGAGGGCCCTTAGGAGAGAGGCAATACCAACTTTGGCTGGTGCTAGAGAAAGAGCATCGACTTAGACTAGTGCTAGAGGAAGAGTATTGACTCGGCTTGTGCTAGAGGAATATAATATGGTGATTTTAGGTTGGATAAGATCATACAAGCATTGGAAGCCCCGGGAAATATGATCAAGTAGCAAGCTTAGAACTAAGTTGCTGTCAGCACTACCGCTGCTGCCGCTATCGGCATTACCGCTGCTATACCTGCTGAAGTCCTTTTGGCTAGGAATGGGAATGATGACCAGTCAATGCATGAGTTAAAGGAACAATTACTAAAGTTGAAATCGCCAAAATTTACTGGGGTGGGTGATCTTAAGGCCGCAACTCTCTGGATCAGGAAACTGAAGAAAGCATTCGTATTGCTGAGGTGCTCGAAGGAGGACAAGGTAATGTTGACCATTTACCAACTGCAAGGCAACGCTAGCACGTGGCGGGAAGCCATCGAAGGAAGGGTCTTTCTTGAAAGTATGATAGTGTGGGATGCCTTCGTTGAAGCTTTAAACAGGAAGTATTTCTCAAATTACGTGCGGGAACAGAGGATGGTTGAGTTCCAACGACTCCATCAAAACCACTTTTCGGTAGACTAGTAGGAGGTGAAGTTTGCCAAGTTGTCTAAGTACGCATCGAAGTTGATTAAGGACTTAGTGGATAGGGCTAGGAGATTCAAAGATGGCTTAAAATCAGAGATTAAAGACTAGTTAGGGCCCCTGAATCTCAAGGATTACGATGAACTATACGAGAAGACCCAACTGATTGAAAGCAACATGGCAGAACGGGCAGCCACATCTGGGTCGGTTTGCGCTTAATAGGGACAATCATTGGTCTGGGAAGATGCCGATGATAGGAAGAAAACATCTAATCCCTCCCAATCAAAAGAATGGCGTGGGAAAGCTAGCATACAACTCTAATGGCATAGAACAACCTCGTGTTTTGCTAGGATGGAGCCTGCTATGGATGTGGTTAGCATGGCCACCAAGTGAAGAATTGCCCACCGGCGCAAAATAATTTGAACATGCCCTAGTGCAAGGAAGGATTTATGCCGTCACCAGAAAGGAGGCAGAGGATTCGCAGGCCGTGGTTACAAGTACGGTTTCATTACATGATCATGCTACTTATGCCTTGTTTGATATAGGAGCCATGCACTCATTTATTGTGAACAGTTCGATAAGTTAACGGGGTTAAGTCTAAAACCGTTGGAAGCGGTTTTTAGTATTTTTACCCCATTAAAGGAAAAAAGTAGTGTCTGCCATAGGATGTTCGAGTTGCAAGTTGATTATTGGCAGCCGAGAGGAAAGTATAGATTTAATTGTGCTAGAGATGTATGATTTTGATATTATTATTTGTATGGATTGACTCACCAAGCAACGAGCTATGATAAATTGTTATCGTAAAGCGATCTAATTAACCCGCTAGAGGGTGTTAGTTTCGAGTTTGTTGGAAATTGATGAGGACCCTCGATTCCTATAATTTCATCACTTGAGGTGACTCGATTGCTAGATGAGGGTTGTCGAGATTATTTGGCAACTGTAGTTAATACGTTGGTTGAGGAACCAAGGATGGAGGACATCGCCATAACACGAGAAATTGCCGATGTCTTTCCATTGGAATTGTTCGAGTTACTACTCAGAAAGGGAGATAGAATTTG